>HG995140.1:8868042-10193667 GCA_905333015.3 Bombus campestris
GTAAGCGAATAATATATGCTGTAGATATTTACCGAGGCCAAATATACCCATTATCAGTTCTATCAGCCCCGCCAAGAAGCAAAGGAGTATCGCGTGTTGCAATGGTGCATCGAGATGTGAAACTGTTTGGTACGTGAGCAGAGATATGATGGCACTAGGTCCCATCGGTGTGTCTTTACAAGATCCGAATATAACATAAATAAAGCAGCCTAGAAAGCTACCATACAGTCCATACTGTAAAACACAATTTCTTTCATTAACGATCTTATTTTTATCTCGTTTGATAATATACACGCGCGAACAGAATATCTCGCGAACTAAGATAGAAATCAACAAGAGAGCAAGTAAAAGTAGTGCAAACGACAAAATTTTCTAATTTGAAAAAATTGATAATTGATAATAAAAAAATTGAAAAGATAGGCAACTGTAAACCCTACCACAGGATTTGTATGCTTTTAAAATATATTACTATAGGTACACAGGTACATACTCATGAAAGTTTGGAAATTCGTAATGAGTTAATTAATATAATAAATAAAGAAAAATTACCTCGTAAATACGATTATATATTATTTTCTGTACTTATTCAATACTTTGGAAAATGATGCGTTTGTATCACTTTTTCACTGAGCTTTGTAATTATCGAGGAATACTAACTTGAGCTGGTAAACCTGCTACGTTAGCATATGCTAACGACTGTGGAATAACAGTAAGACCCACGGTAACGCCGGCAACAAGATCACCAAGTCCATCGTGACAACTATACCTTGGTAACCAATTTAAAATTGGAACCCTTTTATAAATGGTTTTCTTCGTACAAGCCGATCTACAACGTCGCTTCAACTGATATAACGTGGAATGTACAAAACTATCCTTTTGTTCCAATCTGTAGTCGTCGGACTCTTCTACCACTACAAGAAACAAAGATGGAATAATATCATTGACTATTCTTTGGTTGTTCAACTAAGAAATAGTAAGAATAATTCAGGCACTGATTGTAAACAAGTAAATCAATTGTGGATCTATGATTATTTAAAGACAGAACGAACGATCAATCGTTCTAATTTTAGATTATAGGGATCGTTTAACATCGTATTGTTAAAGTAATAATTTGAGCGTGCTGTACATACGTATATGAAAATGCGATCGTACAATTTGTTATCGTATACTTATTAGGCGACAGTTTGATTTAGTCTAGTTTCACTCTTGTACTTTATTTTATAAGTTGTTGTTATACATATGTTGTTAAATTACTATCAATCCGCTAACTCGTATGTATTTTTAGTTACATGTAATTTGATCGCGTATATCTAATCGTAAGTAAAAAAATTCGTGTCTGATCTTATTTTATGTACAATGAGTATTTTACATTGAATATTTTGTATATTTCTGCGCATTAGGTTATTTCGTGCATTCCTGAACCTTTAAATTCCCCAGAAATGCATAAATATCCGTATTCTAGATGTAACAAAGCAATAGAAAAATATGTTAAGGTTAAGTTAAGGTTTATCTCAATTTACTATATAATCAATATAATACGTAACTATTTTGCATGATTCTCTGTCATCTTTTCGATTCTATTTTCGTAAAGTAATTTCTATGAATCACCCATTTTTAACCATTTTTAAGAAACGCGTCTAACTATGCGAATTGATCTAATGTATCTGTTATAACAACATATTCGTATACTTTGCGAATTGCATTATCAACGATTCATTGGAAATGATAAGAGGAAATGAAGGATTTCAGCTACTCGGTGGTTTTATATACAAGTGATCACATTAATAACGTCAGATGTAAATTAATTAGTCATTTTAGTGTTACATGTGCTTACAGATAAAATCCGAAGAACCTTGTGTTTCTTGGTGACTTTCGTACGAACTATGTAGAATGTCAGAACTGTTCGAATGATCGAGATTCAAACTATTCCCAGAGCCGGTTAAACCATGATTTACGTATACTCCGGTTCTACTGTCTTCATTCGCATCTGTCGTATCGTTTGGTTTGTTCATCCTGAAAATCCAATATTTCACGTGGATTAGTATAATTATATCAAACATCTTTCTTCTTTCTTCCACGAACATCATCCTTTCTTCAGTCAGTTTCTACACGAAGTTTATATGAAAATCGATAAAACTTAATAGGTTGGAATTTTACCCTTTCACAATGATAATGATTTGCCACTGAAATCAAAAGAAGCATAGTGATATGCAAGTAAAATAAAGAAAAACGAAAGCTTTTTAAAATTGAACGATTTACATAATAAATCACAACGTAACACGTTACACTTGAAAAAGTAACTGTTTCGGATAATTATGGGTATATAGCATGCATGTTTTAAAAAAATAATTACCCGACATTTAAGACTGATTCGTCCTCAATAAGCTGTTCATAATATTGACATGTTTCTATAGAACTAAACTAGGTACATATGTATATCTAATCTAAACCGTGAATGTTATTGATGCATAAATACAACCAAAGAAACGTAAACTAATGAAACCTAAATAGAAATTTTCGAAATTTGTTTCACCCGCTAAATACTGTAAGCGCTGTAACAAGTGTTAGGTTGTCTAGAGAGTGTCTTTTTTTCGCAAACGTGTTTTCTACAACAGTGCACCTTCGTACAAACGTGAAACCAAGTTTGTGAAATGTCGCGGTGTTTATCTCAACAGAACAAAATGGATCGTACGTAATTCGACAAAATAATATAAAACAAAACACATTGTGCGTTTATTATTTCCTCATAAAACGAAAGAAACTTTTCGGATAACCTAATACTTGAGATGTTTCTTACGTTACGCTCATTATGTACATTTTTACACTTACGTATGTATAAGTTCCCTATAAATACATAAAAATCTTAATTATAGAATAGAATGGAATGTCATGCTCGTCTCGTTATACGATCATAAAGGTTTCATATCTTTGGCTAACTTCTGTCCGACTGGACTAAGTATATTTAGTGCTATATCATGTACGCTAGCATGACGTTAAATTGGGACAGTATATTTAACAGTCATTGGTGATATTCGTTCAATTAGACTGAGACTAAGTGATTCGAACTAAAGTTAGTATACGTGCTTTTCTGCGCGATTCTCACTTGTCACGAGTTTTTATTGGCCTTTATTTAGTTCAACGTAACGAATCGGACCACATAACTCGAAAGAACGACAGAGTGTAAACAAGTAAGACGAAGCAACGTATTAACAGATATTATTGATAGCGAAAACAAATTACATTGTAGCACAACGAATAATATCGAAGAAAACGTCAGATCGATTTAAGATAACTTCAAGGATGTAAGACTCGTGTCTGACGAAAAGGCACAGGCGACTTGCGTCTGGAAACCTTCTCCGGGCGTATTTCTTTAATTAAAAACATTATGAAAGTCGAGTCGTATGAATGCATTGTTTAGTTAACGATAAATTACGTTCGTCAGGTGGATTTATGACAGTATGCCATAGTGTTTGTTTACTTTCAGCTTCTTGTTTGATCGTGTCGAATATTTGGCTACGATAAACATTTGCTTAACAATTATATAATGTGCATAATATTATGGTATTCCACGAGTTTCAGAATAAATATAAATAAACGAATATAATACAACTGTGACCGCAATTGTAATCTTATATCTCGTGTTTTATCGAATGTTTTAAC
This sequence comes from Bombus campestris, assembly GCA_905333015.3. Classification (NCBI taxonomy): domain Eukaryota; kingdom Metazoa; phylum Arthropoda; class Insecta; order Hymenoptera; family Apidae; genus Bombus; species Bombus campestris. The sequence continues at coordinate 8,871,703 of HG995140.1, forward strand.
CAGTAATATTTCGTGAAATTCTACTTTTTTTTTTTTTTTTTTTTTCAAGCAATTTCTATTTGAAATCGAGAACGAATAATAATCACTTAAATATCATATAACAGTAAAAATACAAGATTATAGATGCGAATCTAGTTGTATTTTCTCGTTTACGTAACAAAATATTTGTCAAATGTTCCGGTGCAAAAATACAAAAATACAAAAAGAACTATCGTTTCGAACTATTTTGACTGTGGTTGTTCATACATTTGTAAATATGTAATATAAAGATACAAAACTACATACATACATTCTATATACATAACGTATAAAGACGTATGTGATAAAGAATTTGAATATGTAGATGAGATCTTTATTCCATGTTTTTAGTTGAATGTATCCATGAAAATATGAATTTGCATAAGCGTATCCGTAGGCTGTTAATTAAATACAAAAATGTTAATCGACGTACGCCTCGAACTTGTTAATATGTATATTTACAACCTATAAATAGTCATAAGACATGTTTTATTTATTTTTTTATTTATCTTAGAAACGGCAGAGTCAATATAAAACTTCGTAAATTACCAACAAATATTGATTATCGAATTTAAGATAATTTAGAAGATACTTACACGCATAATACCATTTCATTCATAACTTCTTTGACAAAGGATATTTGGATATTTGTCTCGATACCGTGCGATTACCACGCAACGTGGTAAATTCGATAAGGCAAAGATCTTCCGAAGAAAATGTTTTACCCCTTTCCGCTCTGTATTATCAAATCTAACGGTTAAACTACGTAAATACTCATTGATCTCTTATCATCCTTGCATCTAATATTACTGGTATCTAATATCGAGCGTTTACCACAACCACAGAACGTGCCACCTGGCTTCCCTTTCCAGTATATGTTGTTCAATGAGTATCACACAACGATGACTGAATTGCGGATTTTTATGCACTTATGCAAATTAAAGATGCAGGAATGCACAGGATGTATATAGCGCAGATAAATACAAAAAATATTCAAAGTACGTAACTCGTAAACAAATCCATGTTCTATTACCTTAAACGTGCTCGTAAGAATCACACGAAATATCGAGGCTAAAACTACCGGAATAATCGAAATAACCAATTGGAAACTTTTCATAAAAATGTAATAGATTCACAACGTGATGGATTTTTCGGAATTTAAATGATTTCTTATAAAATATAGACAAATCATCTGTAAAAGTCTTCGCTCAGCCTATAGACGGTCCTAATCATTATGATTTAAATAATTTCTTATAAAATACATACAATCATCATTCACGAAAGCCTTCGTACGCCCTGTTAATTTTAACTTGTTTTTTAAACAAATGTTACACCTTAACTTCGAGAAGATCCGATCGAAATATTGGAATATCTTTTATCCTACGTATTTGCATTTAAATCAAATTAAAATATCAAAGTATCTCGTATGCGTCTAATTTCCATTCTGTGCTCAAGGATTCAACCAACTAAGAGTCAAACGAGTCAATTCCACGAATGGCTCTTTTTAAAAACAGTCGATTAAAATGTACCGGAGAAGCGGAAGAAGAAAAATCGACGTAAGTTTAGCCGGCGATAAAAGTCGTAAAATTGCGAACGAGTTTCGCAATTTGCAACAATGGCCCGTTAATTCGTCCCGGTTGCATCTTGGAATCTTTGGTTGGCCGAGATATCGCGCTTTTATTTCCAATCAGCCAGGTAAAGCGAGGCCTGGCGGGGAATGGAGAAGGATAAGAGGTAATAGAAAAAAGAAGGCATTACTACGAGAGAACGCGTGTCACATGATTCGCTCATGCAACCGGTCATTCTCTGCTATCATGTGCTTCTGAATCAACTCTGTCACGCGGTTTCTCCCCCCGATTCGCTGTCTCCCAACGCGGCTTGATACGTGGTATGAACCGCGTGCCTGCAAATTAATTCAACTCGAACATTGTTTTTCATGCAAATCACGAATACCACCGGATCCAGGCTCACCGTCTCGTTTCAATCTCCGCCCGCAAATTATACGACGTATGTTAACCGGCCAGTCTCAGCTGCGAACTGTTACCGTTGCCTTGAAAGTGCAAAATATTCGTGCGCACTCACTTCGACGTTGATTTATGAAAAAACTATGCGATACGAATCTATCAAAGCGGCATTCGATTTCGAGGTACGCAGACGCGGCTTGTTTCTCGATAAATTTGCTTTCACGGCAATTAACTCGTTACGATCAACGAAACCGAACGTGTTACTCATTATTATCGGAAAACGCGAATAAGGTAACTTCGTTTCAAATTATACAACTCGAATTCTCTCGTCCTTGTCTTACATAGGTATTACTTTGTCAAGGTGTGCATGCGAAATGTAAATATTTATAGAAATTCGATAAATAAATCGGTAAGTCAAAGAAGCAGATCCATCGCTCGTTATTATTCTCGAGTACGAGCACGTAAGATGAAAACAGCGATGAAATTCGCATAGAGAAAGTTCTTATTCTTCGACCTACGCTTCATATAAATATTTTTAAATGATATAATCGAATGATTAACACGTTAAGTGTCGAGTTTCCTTTTACGATATCGTTACTCCATCGTATTATTTTCTACTCTAGATTCTACGTGTTTTCCTCTTTTATTTAACCTTTTTTATTTTTATAAACCGTGTAACAAACACACGGTAATAAAATCATCTTAGTCCCAATAGATCCGCTTGGTTCTCTAAGGATAAACCGTAAAATCTACGAGACAAACATCTAAATCTAAAGCTAAAACAAACATCCATAATATCGTGAAATCTACCTGCAATAACTAGTCTAGAAAAATTTCCTTCTCATATCCATTTCCCGTTGTCCGCCGCGCTTTACCGTGACAGAACTCACGGACTAATTTCCGCATGTAAATTTTCCTCGCGATGGAACAAAGCGTCGCTACACGAACCCACCATTTGCCATCGTGAAAAGAAACCGAACGTCTTAATTGTAAACGACCCTGTCAAGGAAAATATCATTATCGATGATCGACGCGCGTACAACAATAATAAAACCGTGTAACCGGCGGCTCTTCTTTCTTCTGCAGATGAGCCGCTATTTCAACGCGTCCTTTGATACAGACATTCAACAGCCAGTACAATAGGAGTTAATGTGCGCTACTCAGCGGCACGTGCGCCTCGACATCTTACTTAAACGCTTAGTTGCAGCCGATTAAAACCAGCTCTAAATACCGCGGCAAAGATATACATGATTAAGAAATTTGAGAAATGTTTGCTTCCTGTGTTTATACGATTTCCGCTCCTCGACTCGCAAGGGAACCCTCTTCCCTCTTTTTCTTTTTCTCTCTTTCCTTTTTCTTCATTCGTTTCTAATACTTTCGTACTACACACGTACGTACATGCCGCTCGCTTCGTTAATTCATTAGCCCGTGAAAATTTCAACGACGTTAAATTTTCATGTTCCTGTAAGTTTATGGAAATTCGTATTTTTATGAAGAGAACTGGCAGATAGAATTTAAACGAAAAGTCGTTTAAATTCAGGTATTATAACAATTTTAATATTTATTAAACAATATTATAGCCAGGTATTATAACAATTGTCATACCTGGAATATTTTATGTACTCTTGCTTGCTACGCGTTCAGTTTTTCATAGACAGATAACAGTGATAAATTATATGATAAACGCGAAACGATCGTATGAAATAATGACAATGATAAAAATGATATTAAGATTGCTATCTTTCTTTCTTTTTCGAATCTTTGTAATATTTTTTAATTCTTCTATGATTTATTTTAGCGAACGAGAATTTATTAACTTTATTAACATTCTATTAATAAGAACAAATAATTGTAAGAAATATAAACCGAAAGGCACGGATTAAATACAATAATAATAATAATAATACTAACAGTTTAGTAACTTAACTACTTAGTTACTAGTAATCTTACTAGCAATCTTAACTACTTCATGTAATGCAACATGTTAGAAATCATCTTGTAGCAAAGAATAAAATTTTATTAAATGTATTTGCACCGTTTTGCATGTAATCCTCTTGATTACAATGACTACAAGGAATCATCTACAATATTTATTTTATTAAGAAATTACTATATTTATATTAATTTATCTAACATTCTATTAACTTGTTGTTTTTGGTACAAAAGCTGATGCTTAATATTTACATATTAATCGAGAAAAGAATGTGATATATATGTTGAAATAAAGAAGAAGAACGATAAGAATGTTAAGAAACGAAAGGAAAACATTGTAGTTAGATTTAATTATGCGTTAGCTGTAACGGTAGGCTAAGATCAACGGTTCGATCGGTATCCATCGATATAGCATTAAATGGTATTAATTGCGTTCACGTGAGAGTTATTGTTAATACAAGCTGATAATTTACGATTTAAGAGCAATAAGAAACTGCATCGCGATAGCGAGACTATCGCGGAGACGAGATAGATCGTGAGGTTAGATACACTCGTGACTTTCGACAACAAATATCAATCAATGGCCGTGCCGTTGAATTTTGAACTTGATCTGTGTACAATTTTTAATAGCGACGTTTATACTGAAAATTTTCAAGATTTATTTATAACCGTATAGTTCGATAAAGCTCACGCTAAAAAAAAAAAAAAAAAAAAGAGACAAAGACGTTAAAAATATAAGATTCGCGCATAACCATAGATTGGTTGCTAAAATTAATTTCAATATTCCAAATATATACTTTCCTATCCGCTTCATATTTAAACTTCATTTAATCGCTCGCTCGCATCTGTGTATTGGGTTGGTAACTATAATCATCATTAGATGGTAATAACAAAATCTGCAATCACTTAGTTGCCAATCCAATAGATCTATAATCAGACTGAACTTTTGAGTATGTAATTGTCTTTTACGTTTTGCTTGGAAACCAATTTGATCTGTAGAATTAAATTAGATATAGAAGTATAGAAGTAAGATCACCTAACCTTTTGTCTATTTAAATAATAATATTTCTCGGATTTTGGCGATTTTAATTAGATTATGGCGAATGTACAAATGTTCGATGTAAATCTAATTTACCGTTAAATGTTTCACGAAGTAATTTCGATGAAATTTTTCAAGAATTCCCCCCCTCCCTCATGTTTAGCGGGTAAACATATATGTTGGTGAGGTTTCGACATTATTTACATGGCACGAAGAGGACCGACACGAATTAAACTCGTTGCTACGAGAGCAAGATCTAATAAAGATAATTAATTGAACCGATCGCGATACGGTAACGTTCAATATTTACCTTTTTACACGTAACCAACATACTTCGGCATTACAACATTACAGAACACTGAAGTTGAAGAAATTCGTTCTATCTAATCTCACTGTACCTAATCTTTTTCTCCTCTGTTTACTGTTTTCTCTTAATTGTATTTGATTTAATATCGATGTTGCTACATCTGCCTACTTTAGCTTACCTCTACTCTTGTTTATTTTTAATTATAGAAATTGTTTGTTATTTCTTGGCGAAACGTTCGAACAAAGTCACGCTTCGTTTTACTATAAACAAATCGAATACAAAAATGCTTGTTTCATTCTCTCGCCGTGACTTAAGCTTATACGCTAATTCACCAACGATATTTCGTCAGCAATTTAATAAATACTTTCGATTCATCAACTTTCAACAAAAGAATACCTGTAGCATAACACCAGATCGTCTTTCGTAACGAAAAGTCTTCTTACATCTCCGAATTATTTAACATCGAAGCTGCGCGGAAAGTAATTGAAATTCCCTGTCATTGAAACACGTGCCCGGTACGCTATAGTAACCGCAACCGATGAGAACCAGTTTTTTTATTATCCCAAGTAGATTTATATGCCTGTACATAAGGAAGCGTGATATTTCGATATTTAATAAGTCAACGTGATTTATTCGTCCAATGCAAAGAAAAAAAAAAAAAAAAAAAAAAACACCCAACGACAAGTGTATCTAAACAAATGAAACACGTCAATAGATGCCGATACAAACGATCAACATTTCGCAAAATCTATCATTTACGACAAAACGTTACTTCTTAGCGACGATAGGATTCTATTTCGTCGTTTCTCACTGAAACCGAATCGAATCATTCACCGAAGGAGAGAAACGAAGAAACATGAATGATTTGAAAGGTACGAAAAACAACGTGAAGCTCGATATAACTCACTTAAAAAGCTACGGGTTGTAGGCGACGAGATCGGTTGTTTGGTCGTCACTACGTCTCGGAACGTGGTTCAGGGGAATCGAAGATGGATTTCTTGGCCTGGTGGCCGACCAGTTAGACGATCTAAGGATCGAGAGAGTTACTTGTTTTTACATCCACGACACATTCTACTCGCGAACAAGCGGAAAACGCGAGAACCAAAGGCAACAACGGCTGTGCAAACGGATAATCATATGTACACGAGTCGTTTGGCGGAACGCGCGCTCACTTTCAACTCGATTCCTGTTTTCCTCGCTGAAAATCTTCTCGGCGCGGTGCCGTGACACTCGTTGGGGACAGTTGGACGAAGGTCGGATACCGTGAGCGCGGTGCACGAGCGAAAAAATATAAGCGAAACGGAATCCGATTTCGAGAGGCCGGCGACAAAACTGAATCCACGGCAATACGCGACCGGCCATTTAAATGCGTCGTGCTTCTTCGACAGTTTCTGCCGTAACTTCTTCTCCCCTTCTCCGTAGCCCGTCTTTAAAGCAATAACGTCACTGGAGAACAATCCAATGGGAGGCACAAAGTCTCTCGGGGCCTCTATTTCACACCGAATTTCCCCGAATTTTCGAGGAAATTTCGAGAACACTTTGCCGCTAGACTGTCGATTCATACGCGTTTCTACGAACATTCAAAGATGCAAAGAACACGCATAATACGTAGGAAACGGATGAAATATCGCCGGTAGAGCGTTATCGAAACGCGTATTTAACGAATACGAATGTGTTCGTAAAAGGATGGATTTGGAAAAATATCCCCAACTATGATAGCCGATAGCATTCGGTACTCATCTACGAATCCGGGGTTAGGTTCGACGTGAAGTTTCCACGAGAGAAATGTCGCTTGTATAGAAACGATTCCGTTTGCGTCTACGCCGATTCGACGACAGGTGACTTTTAGTTAGGGTACGCGGCAGAGAGAATGAACACAGACTGACTAGATTATAAATTATGGACGTATATAATAACAAACGTGGAATTATCGGTACGTAGATCGATGAAAAATGTGGGAATGATCCCTTATAAGTATAACCGGCAAGCAAGAACAAAGATCGAAGAGGAAAGTATTGAATTTTCATTCAAAAATTCTAACTTCTGCTTAGCATTAATATTTATAAATTATACCGAACAGTGGATTTTTATGTATTTACGATAAATTCGAAGATACAAAAATTTACAGAATACGTGTAACATGGAAAAATATATAAAATATTCAACGTGTAGTATTCTCTATAATATTCGATATTTAATAAAATAATTTTCTATCTATGCTCCGTCTTCTGAATCATATTCGTAAAAATATGAATTTACGTAAATATCTGAATTAGCACGGATAATCCAGATTTTCCTCTGTTCGAATAACATTCATAATTCGTCTTAAAAATCTTTCAGTAAATTGTTTCTTCTTTTACCTTTCTTCCATTATCTAAAGTACCAAAATCTCTTAATCGATATTAATTTCGAAATGTGTCATATTGTTTTATCTTTCTTGGAGAATAATCCTCCAGAAAACGCCACACAATACGTGTTTTATCTTTTATTATTCCGACCGTAGATTCGAGGGTAGACAGTGTATCGTGAGTAATCACGTGCGAATACTTTTATGAAAGAGGATTATTTTTATGTTCTATTCTTTATGGTGTTATTAGCACTTTCTAAACAATCGGTTACTCAACACCAGGAATGTTATCTAGAAAAAATATTTTGAAAATTTGAGGTCAATAACGCAACACGTCTTCTTCGTCAATTTTCAACTATCTTCTTTACCGATCTCCAAGTATGTAGAATTTCTTTGCATAAAAATTACGATAGATAAATGTGGTATAGACAAAAGTATGTTTCGTGTTGATTCAAGGCTTACACAGTTTCGAAAAATCATTCTACATGACGCGCCTCGTTTTTCGTCACTCTTCAGATTTACGATGTAGCTACCCACCGATAATTACGTTTGTCCATGGAATATTATAAAAATATAATTTAACTCCCGTGTGAAAAATCATTAAAAAACGAATTGCTTTTCAATGAATAATTATTAAAAAAAAAAAAGATTTATTTAAAGGTTATTTCATTTCTCAAGTCGAAGATTAAAATTTTTACTAAGCGTAGAAAATGTACGACGGATGTTGCAGAATAATTTATTAAGTGTCTCAAAAAATGTATATTTTTTTCTATCATTTGCTAGATGTTCGTAAAATAATTTGCTTAATTAAGAAAACACGAATATACACACGTGATGAAAGCGTTACATAATAACTGACACTTTCGAAGACGCAAATATGCGTTATTATCATTATTTTATAACACTGATAAATCCAGTTAAGTAAGCGCCTGACATAGAGGTCTGAAACCGGCAAGGTTACGTGTCCTACAAATCCACAATCCTATTTACATATTTACATAAAATTTGAAGAAAGATGGAAAGAGCTTGAAGCTGCTACAAGTTATGTTACTATTTCCATAGAATACCAGAGTAGGGATTAAAGGGGAGTTAATACTGTGTACAAAGCTTCTCAGCCAATAGATAAAGAGATAATACTTGCATTCACTAGTGTAAAAAGTATGAATAAATAAAGAAAGAAAAAACACTTTTCTTCGGACATTTTTATGTGAAAAAATATAAAAAATTGTAAATAATAGATTCTCATTATTAAATTTCAATTGTATATTATTTAAACGCAAAAAATATACATAAGAAAGATGATGGAGAAATTGTTGACATTTTTGATTGTAACAGTTCAAAAAATGTGAAAGAAGTGTTGAGAATTGAATATATAAAATAAATAAAACAATGGAAGAAAGTTTAAATAATATTATAAAGGTATAAGTACATACTTCCATATAACGCTGTTTGTATTCATGATACAATTCCCATCGTGATAAAACCGACGTGTAACACGTTATGATAGCTGAGCGGCGAATACTAAAACTCGGAAGTAGACTGTTGCTCAACATACATCACGATTTATCCGTCAGTGGTCAAAAAATAGTTTCATTGAATTTAAAAATAGACATCTCAACTTAAATTTAAAAATAAAGATTTTGATTCCGTTGTCGGTCAAAGACACTTTCTGCCTTTTTATGTAAAGCATACTCTCAGTTGACTGACGCTCGATACTATTCAAATCAGTAAACCACTTAACCCTGCTTAAAAAATAGGTGGTTTTATTTTGGATTAAAGGTTTTTTAACATCGTGTACCGTGATTTTTGCCTTAAAAATAAATAATACTTATTGATTAAAAAATTGAATTCTAAATATAAATAAGGTAAAAGTTCATAAATATATACCAAAGAAATGCTATACTAATCCATTGATTTAATCCATCTTTCTTATTTTCTTTGTGAAAATAAAGAAATATGTACACGTTTGAATAATTGAATTAAAAATATATAAAAAAATGTAGAGAAATGGATTAAAAATATCAGCCAACCTGTGACCACAAATGGATTACATATTGTTAAAAATAATATAACAAAAATGGCAAAATAAGGGGATAAGATCTGGTCAATTATTACTTTTCATATAATCTATGGTTTTGTTCTTCTCTTTTTTTTAAACAGATACATGAAACCCCTGTCAATAACTTACTTACTATCTGCAATTAAATTTTATAACCTGATACAAAATTCCCTGATACAGATAAAGGAAATCTCTAAAATAATAGAATGCGATAGATCTCATATAATCCAGTGAAAATGGCATTATTATTCTCAATACTTTTGATATACAATAATAATCATTATTAATTAATTAGGTACAGGAACACTTTATCATTCGTAGTATTAATTAAAGATAATCAATTACATACAATAAATTGTTATCAGCCACGGTGCATCGCCTCCAGTCTCGGCGTCATCGATTTTTATTTTCAAAGTAGATACTACATTTTTATCCTTTTTTCCTTTGCGTCTTCGTTTTGTCAAAAATTTTAAAATCAGTTGTTTTAGGAAGCGAGCGCCTACGACTATTAAGAAATCGAACCAGTATGCGAAGGCCATTCGAGAAGATTCAATCACACGTTCGATTTTTTATTTTTTCTCTCTGGTTTTTCTCTTTTTTTTTTGTATTTGTTCTAATTCATTTTCTAACAGAATCATTTAAAGGCAGATAGAAAAAAACAAAAACAAAAAAGTAAGAGTGATTAATACGTAAAGTAAATACGTATTTATCGACGAAATATTTATATTCGATGTTGAAAAGCAAACGTTCAGAAAGTAACGATGCTGATAATATTCTTTAGCGTTATAACGATTACTAATGATTAAGCTTGCAAAGACTACGATGAAGTTTGAAAAAAAATATATACAAAACGCTCGATGTATCAAATTTATCCTCTCGATATTAGACCCGCTGGTCTCCAATTTAATAAGTATCTCTTAACCTTTTTTTTCCTTAGGCTTACTTCGTCCTTACTGCACTAAAAAGGCACAATTTTTCGCACCTGATAAAACATCGTTACGGTCTAGATACTAATTAATCCTTTTCCACCAAAGTATTTTGTTTCCCCGATGCCAATTGCGTGTTGCGCGTCTATTTTCCAGTATGCGTGTTACGTTTATGCAGGAGCTTATTTTACAATGTCAAATGGGTGATAATGGTGGTACGACAAAACATGATCTGTATCTTTAATATTTTTTTTCGCGGTATCTTCGAATGCGCGATATATTACGTATATTAAACAGAGCGTGTGTATTTATAATGCACGTAATATATCTCCTTAAAAACTAATTTGTAATAATGTTCTTTCCTATGTAAATCTAGGGTCTATACAGACCTTACTAAGGCGAAACTACGCGGGCCTTTGTACAGTCGTTCGGAAAACTATGGGAAGTCTTTAAGAGGAAGAAATTATTCAATCAATATACAGGGTGTTTCTGGTGTTACTGCAGCTTGTCCAAAACGATTGGAGATAACCAAATTGCAATCACGATAGCTAGCAAGATAGATCTCTGAAACCTCTGTTATTTGAAATGAGAAAGTTGCCTTCGTGAAAATTTCATGTAATCGTATTTTTTTTTATTGCAATTCGTTCAATTTCATTAGACGTGGTCAAACTGCAATCACTTACTTTTTCTTTTAGTTGATTTCTTTTTGATTATTTTCAGCAAAACCTTTTCTATAAAAGGAAACGCCTTTTTATCAAAACCTTACATCGGGCGAACCGAAATTATTTACAATCGGACGACATCATGTGTATAGCTTCCGTTGTCAAGTACACAACGGGAAGAAAGAAACAAGTTTATATAAAATATTGCTGAACGTTAGAGAAATGATTTTTGTTAAAGTTAAAAATAAAGTACCGAAAAAATGCAAATCCTGTAAGAAATACTATAATTAAGGATAAATGTTCAATAAAATTTATGTATATTTATCTAAAGACGGTTTGCTTTTCTTTTTTTTTTTTCTTTTACTTAATAAACATATAACGGTTTTGCTGGTTTAACAGGTTTTTTGTTTTATCGATTAAAAGCACTTGCTCGGTTAACTTAAGCGGAAGAAACCGCTTTAGCAACTCCAATAAACTAACACCGAATATCGCCTTATTGTGGTTTTCTTCTTATAGAATGCTGGTCCTCTTAAATAAAATTAGTTGCGGCACTTGTTCGAAGTTAGCACGTTCTTTTATTCAGAATAATCCTTGTTTCAGTCTATCACTCGAGCGCCTTGACTTGCGCCATAACTTTACCCTCCCATAACGGTAGGACTTCAGAATCGTCAGTTATTTCTTCTTGAATAACCTTCGTATCCAAGTCCTCACACTCGGTTTTAAAGAAATATCTAAAAGAAAAAAAAAAAAAAAAAGAAGATATATACATCACGCTCGAAGATGTAAAATATGTTATCAGGAATTTTATAAATAGTGTTACTTTACTTACCGATAGCTGCCTTTCTTAGGAAGGTATTCTTTAAATTGTTTTAAAGTGACATTATGACCAGGAATTTTAGTCCTATAAGGAAACTGTTCGTCACAGAAACTGAACACAACGGTGGTAAAATCTCCAATATCTTGCTTCGTTTTCTTTAACGTTGATTGATTTGATTGGACATAAGATTGACTTTGCATTGTAGGCTCGTACGACGATTGTTTAGAAATATTAGAATGACGTTGTTTACAACTCGAGCGTGCTCTATCTTCCTCTATTAATCTTCTTCTTGCTTCTTCTAATTGGGTTGCCTGTATAAAATACAATACACGTCTACAGTTTCGATATACACTATTAATTTAAAATATTTAAGATAATGTTGTATTATATATTGATTTATATATAAGTAATCATCAAAAGCAAGTAACATAGAATTAGATGAAAGTATTTACTGTATGAGGTTGTGGTAAAGGTGGCATTCCTGGATCTGCAACAAAAGGCTGAGCAGGAACGCCCCATGTTTCCCTGTTTGTCCTTTCCAAAGAGCCACTGCGAGAACCATACTTCTTCCCATGGCGGCTGTGTTTGATATCCGCTTTCTTGTCAGTTTCTTTAAGCCACGATAAAAGACGAATATCTTTGCTAATTGTAGATGGTGGTACGTCACTTACAACACTAACACCACTGTCAGTTAATTCCGTCATAGACTTCTTTGTGGCTGATCTTCTAGTCATGTCTGACCTTCGGAATCTTTGATCATGACCTATAAAAATATGTAGTGGTAATATAATATTGTATAACAAATATATATACATAAACTTGTGTATTTTGAATTAGTATATTATTAACGGTATTTTTATATCCATTTTAAAATATACCTTGAAGATATAGGTCTTGTTTATGGAGGGAATCGGCGTAATCTGATGGCACGGATTTAGATTTAGGCAAGTGAGATCCTAGTGAACTCATGGAGCCAGCTCCGACAAGATCGCTGCCTTCTTGAAAATCGTGAATATTACCACTATCTGCTGAAAACGTAGAGAACACGTCCTTTTCTTTTCTCTGTTTGTACGGCCGTGGATAATTGTGCGTAGAACGTCTTCTTTCAGGCGAATGCAGTCTTGGGGATGAGAGTCCAGGAGATCGAGAAGGCGTTAGATCCGACCAAACTCGTGAGACGTGTTGGTCCAAAATCGCTTGATCATTATCCTCTTCTATCATTAACTTTTCTCTCAATGCATCAGCTAGTGCTTTCGGTGCTCCACTTGACATCTCCAGTGACGCATCCTTATTAATAGTATCGCTCTCCTGCAAATGCCTATCAAATTTTTCCTGAGATTCTCGTTCACGTTTAACGTTCTCCAACTTTTCAATAAGCACTTGAGCAAATTTTTCCGGTTTCAGAGGACGCATTAAATCACGTGGTACTCGCTGTGTACGAGGGATGATAGTATGATGAGCCAGCGGATCACGATTTAAACTAGCTGAATCTTTAATAGCTCTAGATTGTCTTATATACTGCTTTTTACTTCGTTGTTTACTCATTGACGCTCCATCACTGCAAAGGAAAAATGTTAAAGTAATAACAAACTTTGATAATTGTTAAAAAATGATAAGGTATAAGTATATTTTCATATTCGCTTCAATTCTAAGGAAAAAAGGTAACAATTCAAGCAATGTTATTTTTATTCATGTATTGTATAAAAATATTGTAAAACTCAATATCAACGCATTGAATCATCATCTTAAAATAAAATAACAAAAATTCATATAAATCAATGTAATATAGAATAAAACAAGATATGAATTGAACACAAAAAGATCATTAAGTAGGATCGAGGATTATTTGTTGAAATCTTGAAATATTTATGGAATTTATTTACACGAAAAATTACAATTTTTATAATAAATAAAGATTTAGGTTTTATATACATATATTAGATAAAATAAAAAAAACGTACACTGATGAATCGGTGAGAGACATATTGTCTGATTCAGTTCGTGCATCACTGCTCAAGCTTTGAAGTTCTGAATCCTGTCTGGATACTGGGTTGTATGAGGAATATTGAGCGTGCAGTCTGAGTGCGAGCATATGATATGGACTAGTCCCATGTTGTAAATAAACGCTATGAGCGCCACGCAAACATCAAACCAAAATAAAAAAACAAACAACAGATTGAAAATTGTTTTGGCAAAAATATCACAAATTTTAATACATATAATAAGAAAAGAATTATAATGTTCATATAGTACATTATGCTTTTTTATAATATGTGATATTTTTAGTTACTTTTTATACTTCAGAAATGCTGTGTATATAAAATATTATACACTACAAGACATCACAGAAATCCACACAAACAAGCTCAAGAAAAGAAAACAGCTAGATAAAGCGTTTAATGCAAATCTAACTTTAAGCATACTATTAATTAATAAATGTTCTAAATAAACAAATTTTAATCATATTATATAAATTACCCAGCATACGCTTCTGGCTTCGGCCGAAGATCCATCGCCCTAGTTTGTTGAGTAGCCATAAGCATATCTTTGGTCAATCTCAGCTCACCCCTCAATTCCCCAGGCGTTTCACTAGCTGAATGTGAGCTATGTATGGAACTAACAAATTCACTGTCTTCGTGGACAGTGGGCAATAAACTTGGCCCACAAGAAACAGACATCTCTCGACTGGATCCTGAACTAGGACATCCACCAGAATCCGGGTTTTGGCAGGATTGAACGTATTGAAGATACATATCGGATCGAAGAAAGTTTGGATATGTAGTCTCATTAATGAGACGCTCAACTTCCAACTGTACAGCATCAAATACTTTTTCGTCCACCCGCCCTTCTTTAACCCGACGATTAGCCTCCTTTCGTACATCTTCAGGTATAGCTAACTGTGACTTGAGGAAGAACTTTCTGTAGATAAGTTTAACCAATTGATTTATCCTTTCAGGATCATCTTGTTCCTTGAGGCCCTCACAGGCGAACCAGAAATTAAGAGGATTTGCATGAGGTCTGCCTTCTTGATCCAGATATTTTCTGAACAATTCCAAGCCCACTGGATCCTGCAGCAAAGAATGCAGGTTCCTGGCCCACCGCAAGCAAGCAGGTGGCGAATCACTTTCCATAGTTGTCGTACTGCAGCAACCTTCCGGTTCAAATCCCAAAGGTGCCGAAGCATCGCAACCTGCAGCTGTTGGTGTTGTAAGAGAAGAACGCCTAGGGGTCAGAGTTGGACTCTGTGGACGGACCCTGCTGATGTAGTTTCCTGTTTCCTCTCCTAAAATGTACATAAGAAATTAATAACTTATAAAATATTTGCATTAACTTTTGGTAATTTCTGCTTATTTTATTGGTATAATATGAAACTTCAAATTTAACAATTGACAAATATCTTTTAAATAATATGCATAATATCTTACCAGGCACTGGTGGCCGTGGAGAGTTTTCATTGAAGCAACGAGCTTCGTTCTGTCGAGATCCACTCATCCTATCTATTATGGCCTTCATGTATTATTTTACGCTCTATATTTAATTTAGGCCCACGACGCCTCTTAGTAGACATGGTTAAACCAAACCTAGAACACAAATAATAATCTTTTATATTTTTCTCAACAAATAATAATTTTAGATATATATGTTTGTTAACATGTAAACATGTTTATAAAAATGTTTTATAAAACTAACATTTTCAAATATATTTGTATCTCATAAGAAAGAAGTTATTTAGAAATTATTGATTCAACAAGTGTTTCAATATAACTATTTTATATTAATATAACTACTATAAATTTCTGTATTTTGTCTGCTATATCAGATGTTGCTTTACATAAAATATTGTACATTTGGATATATAGTAATATACATTGAGGAAAGTATATTCTGGATTCAGAATACTTGAACAAAAGCCCCAAGTTAGGGATGCTGGATGGATCGATCGAGCCCTGTGGTGAGTCATATACCAATTAAGCACCTAAGGATGGTTTTCCTATCCCGAAGAACTCTAAGGGCGGAGCCTGACAGAAAAACCGTAGGGTAGCTCCTGGCAGTCTGCGCATTGAGAGATACCTCTCTATATATCCCTATTGGTCCGCGCAGAACATTTGTGTGGTATTGATCGACAAAAATTATAACGCAATCCATTGAACACTATAGTCAACCCCAAATCCAACTCACTTTCCAGAATAAAACTCGCATCAGAGCAGAATTTTATTTTGACAGGGTGGATAGATATTAATAGCTCTATAGAATAAGGTATCCTATACAAAGAAAAGACTATTATATTCCTAAGGTTCTGGCTTTTGTTATGATGAGCTATAGAAATATGATTTCATAAGTCTCCCATTACAACCACATCTATATTATGCTTGTACTTATATGAAGAGCAAGAAAGATATTACTAACTAATATTACTAACAAATATTACTAATAAATTATTAAAACTGATAATTTTCAAAAATTTAAGCTAATAACTACAATGGTATAATAAATAGTACATAAAATTATCTCTTTTAAACATTTATATATAAAACTTTATGACATTTATAAAAATAGCAATTCCAACTTAATAACTCTGAACTTTTATATTTATATCTAAATCATGCACAACTTCTCTCTTTTTAGTTCTCAAAATTGTGAAATATGAATAAATGTTTATCATAATTTTCTATATCAATTGACTAAAACTTAAATGAGAATACATTATGCATTTAGCTAATGAAAAGTATGAAATATATAATATAGGAATACACATAGTGCACATGAATAAATCTATGATATAGAAAAACTCTACACGCAACGATAGGAACTTGATCTCTACCTGGGTAAACGGGAAAATATGAAATGAAAAGCTGTCATAATGAATCATCTCACTTCAGTGCACATTTACCTGTGTTAAGGGATGAAAAGAAATGTACATACCATTTTGCTCACACTTTTTTGGAAGTGACCTTGGAATCCCTATAGCCTTATAAAATCTATTATGATCTGTGGAATTATATTGACCTAAACACAAGTGCCTTCTAACTTCTTTTGTTACAGAACAGAATGAACATGCGATACCACTGTTGACGCGTCTCTAGGCAAACTGAGCTAAGGCTGCGTCCTGACCAGGACTGACGCCACAGTCAGGAAGGGTGGAGTAGGGATACAATGTCTGATCTTGTCAGATTGGAAACCGCACAGTTCTGATATTTCTATTCTGAACAAAACTATAAGTAATTCTACTAGATAGGTAATACTAATATTAGAAAATTATATTAGTTCTAGCTGGAAAACTTATATTCTTTTAAGCAGATATAAATGTATACATTTTTGAGCTATTATTTCCTTCAACAAGTCACTATGATTAATTATTATACACAGAAATAATGTATCAAACTTTTATGCTTTCTAAATAGTATGTTATTTCTTGTATTATATTCTACATTATATTGCCTCTTATATTAGATCACAAAAGTTTGTGGAAAAAAAAGTAAAGAGAAATTAAAATTAAAATAACTAGAGATAGTATGTTGCAATGTATATTTATCTTATTATTGTTCTATAGAACACTTCCAATTATGTAATTAATAATTAATAATTTTTTAAATATAAAAGAAATAAAAAATCATAATATAAATTATAGGTACTGTTGATTTTTATATGGTACTTATTGAAAACTAATTTAGTGTTTATATTAGAAAAATCCAGCACCTTGTTAAATTAATTTATAATAATAGCCCAAAAATGTTATAAAAAAATTGCATTATCAAATAAATAAAAGCAATGTCATAAAACACAATAAGTTACTCAACACTACACGAAAAAAGAAAGATAGGACATTTCTTTCAACCACCTGTAACAGCAACCACAGGGTCGACTAAAAAACCGTTACTTTATTAAAGACCTTTTGTTTTTTTATTTTATAGTAGTAGATATGACTAGTAGATAGAGAGTACTAAGTTGATGTGATATAAATCATTTTAATTTTTAATAACACTATGAAGTAAATTGCTTTTAATTCTATTTAGATATTTAAAATATACTTTATATAAAATAAAACAATTTTCTACTTTCAAAATATTACGAATATTAAAAAAATAATAAACAATCACTAAAAATACTGATTGACTGATTTTTTAATTAAAATTCCTATTAGATCTCCGTAGATCTCTTCAAAATCACGTGTGACCGTATTTTCAAAAGAATATCGATTTAGGGTTAATACTTATGTACACATACAATTATCGACAAATCAGATTTCTACGAAACTAGTAATTTTTAACTTCAATAATTAACGATGTCTTTTATATACCTTCTACTTGGTGATATTTATAAAATAATATTATAATAAATATAATAAAACAATTATAATAAAGTAAAAGTGAATTAAATTGTTAAAAAAAAGAAATAATAATTTTGTTTTATAATCAAAGTAAAAACATAGAAAAGCTCTTGAAAACTTAATTTTCTCGTTAAAGATATAATCATACAACTTTAAAAATGATAAATTTAAAGTGAGATTTCATCATTGTCAATGTGACGAATTCTGGTAAGGTGAACTTGGAACTTTTCCGATCTTTTAAAGAGAAGTACTTCTTTGTTAATCACTACACGAACATTTGAAATATAAATTCAAGGGTGATTCACCATTCAATGTAGGATACTTCATTAAAATCTTCAATTTTAATAATGACCAAAGTGTGAGAATAATCATTCCAGCCTATGCCTTATATATACTTCCCTAATATCTTCTTCATTTTCTACTTGCTTAATGATGTCCGTCGTTATAATTATTCGAAGCGCAGCACCGTGAGATATAATTATATGTCGAAAGAAATGCGTCGCGTGCATGAAGAACTATTAGGGCTGTTGCCTATAACGTCGAAGATTTTTAGGCGCGGTGAAAAGGTTCGCTGAACTTTAATTTCAAATAGAGGCTAAATCTTTCTTCCTTCGGCTTTTCAATACCTTTCGAGTATCGAGACTATTGTTTCAATGTTTGAATAGATATGAGGATTTTAGCACTTGAAGTATTCACTTTTCTCCTCTTTCATTATCTTTTATTCATCAAAATCATACTAATATTTAATTACATATCATTGTTTCAATTGTACAACTGAAATATCCAAAGTATTTACATATAATTATAAAATATGTATATTTTTTGTTTATACTTTTTTTTTTTTGAAAGTACAACTTAATAAAAATTTACTCTAAGATAATTCTTATTTTTTGAAAATAGCATAATTGTTTGGAACAAATTTATTACATAAATATGTTTAATTACAATTTGCATGTTTATTGTATATGTATAGTTAAATCGAATTCTCTATAGGTGAAAGTCGTCGACCCGGAGAATGTACAAAAGCCATCTGGACACGATAGGAACAAGATTCATCTCCGAATGACATGCTATATACTCTTTTCGCTTGGTCGGTAAATGCTAGGATCGGTGTTACCCCGCATACCAAACGGTTTGATATCGACGAACAAAACGCTATGGATCTATAGAAAGAAGTATTCCGAAGATATTGAAATTTTCTCGAGCGTACAAAGATGTATCAACCGTATGGAATTTAAATCCTGTTTCCCACTCGCATTGCATCTTATTCGTCCGAAAATATTTCTCGGTTTTCTTGAGAATGCTGAAATATTGAAACCCACAATACCGTGATTTTTGCAACGGTATTTCAATGATCTCATTCCACACGCTTCATACTTCTTCTTTTACGCAACTTTCATATAAATTATGAGTATCGTTTCTCTGAATAAAATGAAATTTATTTATTATGTTAGTTACATGTGTAAAACAATATATATGTTATTTAACAGTAACTATTCTATTATTAATACTGATATTATATTATATTATCAAGACATATCGTATAAATTGCAACTGCAAATAATAGTTGATTCTGTTTACAAAAAATTGTAGTTGAATCTACAAAATACAATGATAAATAAAGTCCAGCGAGTTTTCATATTACTATTAATTATCAATTTTTCAAGCTATCGGTGATCAAAATTAAATACGCGCATATCGAATTCGAATACATTGCATTGCACAGTCTTTTTACGCAGTTTACCGTGGCGTGTATACGCTTCAAACTTTTATCCAACTTTTATATACCGGGTGATCAAAATTATCCTTCTTCTACTGCAGGTAAACCAACCAATCATTATATCTCATCATCTTTACACTTAAATTTTATGCTTCAAAATTATGTCAAATGACAACTTGTTACTCAACACAATTTAAAGAGTATTGTAAAATTCTCATTGGATATATACATTGAACATAATATTAAATATGAATCGTAAGGGCGAATCAAAAATAAAAAAGAAATAAATAGTATCCCATAATATTCTTTGGAATGCGTTAATATTTTCTAAAGGCGATAATATTTATTTCTCGCGGCGAAAAAGAGATCGAAGAAATGACAAGTATTTCGAAGTCACCGGTTAGATGACGAGGCGAGGGAAGGGCCCTAGCTCTCAAAGAGCGTGGCTCGCCGAGCGAGGCGTTCCGAAAACCTGTAATTACGGACCCGACGTACATCAAGCGGTGCCGCCAGCCGCCAGCCACCAGCCGGCGAGGTCTGTGTCTTCCGTCTCCCTTTTTGCCTTTTTCTCTCCTTCATCGCTTTCCTCGTCTTCCCTCTGCCTTTACCTGCGGCCGTCCCGTTCGTGCCTCTTTCTTTCTTCCTAACCTCTTCATCCTTGTCCGGTGCACGTTTGCTCGTTCACTCTTCCGTTTTCTTTTCTCTTTTGTCTTCTCTTTCGTTCTTTCTGTCCACTTTGAGCGGCCTCCCGCTTCGACTCCGACAGCGGTCCACCTTATTTGACCCTTCCCCCTTATACGCGTCCAAAGGACTCTCCGATTCCTCTTTTATTTTACCCTCTTACTTTACTTACTTACTCACTCTCGGTTTCTTTCTGCCTCTCCACTGTTTCTTCATCGTCTCTTTCTTTTTATCCGCCTCTCTTCTCTGCCCTTCTCTTCTCTTCTTTTTCACATCTTAGATTGCTATGTCGGCAATCGCGCGGCTTGCTACTCGGAATTATTCGAAAAACAGAGTACAGCAGGAAGGAAAGAACGAAGGGAGAGGGAGAAAGGGAGAAGAGACGATGAGCGACATTTCTCGTCTCTTCTTTCCTCGTTTCTCTTCTTTCTTTGTTTCATTTTCCTCCTCAGCCACGCTTCTTTTTCTTGCCTCCAGTTCCGTCACCTTTGATTTCGTTGCAAGGTTCGTGCACCGAAATTCCACGAATTTTCTCTGGTCCTCCTTGGTACCTTGCAGTGTCTTCCCCGACTTTTCGTCGCTCCGTCGGTAACGTTGGTACCAACGCAATACTAAAGATGTAGTATTTCATGCATTCGATCATTTCTTGAGAAACAAGATCTGCCGCGTTTAAAAGGGGCAGAGCTTTTGAAAGATATTAGCAGGGTTTAATAAGATACCGGCAAATTGAAATGATTGGTTGGAAAAGCAGAAGCGCAAAGAAATCTGAGTACGGCACTGGGCAATCCGAAGCTCCTCAAACGAGAAAAGCACACACGGCGCCCATTCAGCTAACCCTTTCAGGCTCTCTCTCGTTCCTTCTCGGTACCTGTAAGTTTTCTACCAACCCACCCAGTCATCCTCCTCATGCGTCACCTTCTTCCTCCTTCTTCCACCTTCGGGTTTCTCTAGCTATGTGCTTCGACCTCGGGTAAAAATCTCTTTTACGCGCTCAACCGAGGAACTCTGTCTCAGACGACTCTATGCTTTTCTTACGACCACCATTTAAATTTCCACATGGCTTTACAGAGTGTAATTCGAATTTTTTATCTTTCTCGACATTTTCGTTCGTCCTTCCTCCAGTCGACCTTCGTTCTTTCCATGCAGCAGTTACAAAACTTTCGTTAACACGATCGCGAACAGACTTCTCCCTCCATTCCGATGAAATTTTATGAAAACATTTCGGAAAAGACAGAGTTCGAAAAATAGAATGAATCGAGAACGTATCGGGAAAAGTTTATATATTTTACTCGACTGTGAGAAAATGTACGAAATCTGATGCTCTACGAATTATGTTCTACTTTTTCTTTTTTTCCATCATACTAGTTTATATTAGACGTTAGACGTGAGTACAAAATGTGTACAATTAAAATTAAAACGCAATATAATTAATGCTTATATTGGCAAAATTACTAAAAGATTAATTTATTAAATTAAGTTGACCAAAGGATTGTGTAATTCAAAAATTTTGATTTTTAATTTCTAATATCTATAACACTAATTACAATTGATAATAAAAATCCAGTTAGTTCTATGGACAGCACTTAATAACGAAGAATTTTGATCAAAAATGAAAAAAGACAAAGGAACGTGAAATGTAACTTGTAATTTTTACTTTCAAAAATCATTAGTAAAATTTTTGTTATAGATAACAAGTGAGGTAGTAGAGTATGTTGAGCGGAGTGCCTACGTTGCCACTCTAGACCCTCACGTTGATTCGTTAGCTTTTTGCCTTCACGAGCTAAGGGAAAGCAGAAATTAATTTGGGAGCTCGTCATTACGACTAAATAAAACGTCCGTTAGAAGTACTAACGCGTTTCAGAAATCATGTAACGTATCTCGAACAAGATTAAGAATCAATCATGTTCAGGAAACACGTAAAGAGATTCGCGAGTTTTATGCTTATTTGCAAGTTTTTTGGCGGGTGACATTTTGCTTTCGTTTCTTTAAACTAAACCACTTTCGCTATTTAAATGACTCAAATTACCACGAGACTTTCATAAAACGAGTAGAAATAAAAATTTGTGTAAAATAAAGATAAATTCAATATGAGTATACAATTTCATTTCCAAGTAAGCTTTCCCATCTATCGATCTATGAAATTCATGTCCCCGACACGTGGAAATCGAATGTCAATAGGATCGGTACGTCAGGGTTGCTTAGTAATCAACATCCAGTAAAGAAGCGGGATCTCTTTATCAACAGAATCTAGGGGTATGTCTCGACAATAACTCGGAAAGATGCATTAATTTCAATTCCTATTTCATACCGACGCACATTAACTCCCTTTAAGACTAAGATTAGAAAAAAAAATCATTGGTGTAACCTAACCTTAAATCATGCAACGTTTCAATAGCAGACCGTAGGTACGACATATTATAATATCCAACGTGTATATGACTTCTCAGAAGTGTTAGGTACTGTATATCATAGTACCGAGTATCTAATCCAATTATGGATTGACAATTAAATAATGAAAGCAATGTTATCAATATTGGGACGGAAATGATCCCAATCAGTCAACGTTTCAAGAGCAGATCGTAGGACATATGATACTGTCCAATGTATATATGACTTTCCAGAAGTGTTAGGCATTGTATATCTTAGTATCGAGTATGTATACGATTATGGATTATCAATTAAATAATGAAAGCAATGTTATCAATGTTGAAACGGAAATGATCCCGATCAGGCCATAAACACGGCTTCTAAAGTCTTTTGAAGTACCGACAAGGATTTGTTGGTGAAAGACCGAGCGGAAACGGTCAAAGGCGTGTCACCGTTATCGCCAGATGACTTTATGTAGTGGTATTATGCCTCGCGAGCTGCGAATCTTTCAAAGAAACTTCTAAGGGACCGCTCGGCCGGCAGCTACACCGACCGTCGGTCGTCGACCGTCACGACCGCTGCGACCGTCGACCGCCGACCCTCGACCATCGACTTAGGAGAATGTTCACTGACGTGTCAAGATTCCTCGTCGCCCCGCCTTTCTCTTCTCAATTCCGATTGACCTTCATTCACCTCCCCTCTCCCTCTCACAATTAAGTATGTGCTTTAGATTATTCCGACTAGACAGATTATTTCGAGACGGTAAATTTTTTAGTTTTAATTAAAGACAAAACGAAACATCCTTTTTCTAACCTTAAAATTTCCCGCTGTGAATGAGGAATTCCTTGTATCAATTGGATTGTGTATGAAATTGTAAATTATTTAAAATTTAGAAGTGATTTTCTGTTTTGGGGTAGAACAATGAAAATGGTTATATCAATGTCTTTTTAATAGTTAAGATTACACAAATATTCACGAAACTAATATTTAATAAGAATACATTGTGAGAAAGAGAAAACTTGCGGTTGCATATTTAGAAAATAAGCCAGTATTAAATTTTAGAGTAAATTTAATATGAAAAATAAAAAATGTAGCTTTTCTTATTTAGGTGTATATTTTTGATCTTTGTCTCTGAATAGTATAATAAAATATAGTATAATAAAATCAGTTGAATAACTGGACTTTAGTAAACAAAGTACAAATAGAGTGCGCGCGTTTATAGCGGGTCGCTTGGCGCCATTTTATTGCCAACATTATAAAGCTATTTTAAATAATAATACCTTGTTTTCGGAACGATACATCGATATATTTTCTTCAACGGATTCTCTTTGTATTCACTTTCTGTAAAATGTATCTTATACATTTTAATTAATATGCATCCGAAACAACCACTTGTTTGTGTCACTCGAACAGTTCACGTGATACGCGTAAACACCACCCGTGTCAAAATGAAACTGTCCATAATTGTATGTTGCATCCAATATCTTAATAAAGTGCCCATGGAAAAATCACACTGAAATTTGTCACGCACAATTTCGGATTCGAAAGTTCGTTTTTATCGCGAACGACATCTGACAGGATGACGGGGAAAAGTCAGTTTCACACACCCGCTTGGTACAATCGGACAGGAACTAGTTTTCAAATGATTACACTGTGCACAGGAAGTATTAAGAACGGAATCGTCCAGACAAAAACATTCGAATCTCGAAGCACTCGTATTTTTGATAGTTCGCTTTAATGCGTTTCCGCACTTATCTTCCCTTTGCTTATGCTTGCATATTTTACCGCGTAAGTAAAACGATACGTGAAAACAATATGCCATTGCCGTGTAACTAAGAGCTAAGCCAAATCTGCTTTATTTCTATGAAAGTTGATTAAGTTTTATCACATGTAACGTAAATCACAGAACTGAACATTATTTGCAAACATTGATAAGAAATTGAAGACTGAACCGCGTATGGTCGGTGAAAAATCACAAAGCTTCCGTTGGATGAATCGTTCGTAAGAATCGTGCCTGTGTTTCCAAAACATTTTCATCTGAATGAAACCCATAAAACGTGCCACGCATGGCTCTCGCAAAATATCGAGTTTATGTTTTGGAGCAGACTCGTAAATCGTGTCTGTGTTAACATCGTTGACATTACTAACTGTTTCGATTTTTTTTCAACGTATACGAGCCATTAAACGAGTAAACCTTTATTTGAAGCGAACAACGCATTTTTCACAGACGTATATATTACTCCCATAATCCTCCTAGGATACGATATTTTTATAATCCATACGATAAACTGCTTTCAGAATTACGCTCTCTATTAAGATTATATAGAGTTATATACAGCTTCGAGAAATGGTAGCAAAACAAACGGTTAAGTACGCAAAGTTAGATTATAGATCGATGAAAAGTTCGAACGATTGTATAGATGTGTACTCTTCGATCGCCGACTCAAAATTTTATTCCGTGAAATCTTTTCGTTCGTACCGAATCAGTGAAACGAGCACAAAAACAGGGGCTGAAGGAACGGCTCGGTTGAATGTGAATACGACAAAGGATGCCGAGGAAGACCTGTGCCCCATACAACGTACGCGGTAAGACTGAAACTACACAGTGACCGTAGAGCTAAGGGAGAGCGAGCATTACATATCTCTCTCTCTTGGCTTTCCTCCTCGCTCTTACATCGTTCTTCTTCGTCTTCTTTTCTTCTTGCTCTGCCACACCTCCCTTACGGCCACAACTGCCTGCCGCCCTCTTTCTCTTTCTCTTACAAAGTCTTTCCCTTCTCCTTGTCCCCCTAGTCGGCCCGGCCATGGTGGACGTAGGACAAAAAAGTGGTAGGGTCCAGGTATAAGGGCAAATTCTGAGTTATATATACCTATCCATACTTTAAAACTTGCACGGAAACGCGAGAATTTTCATAAATTTAAACAAGTGGTTAGCTGTAATGACGAGGCCAAAGCACATCTAAATTGTTAGGTTTCTATCGGTGAAAAAGGCCCGAGCGAAATAAGGTTATGTTTCGGAGTTGCAGAAGTTGGTGTTATTGTTGAAATACCATTAGTAGCACGTAAGTTTGTTATGAAATAAAATGTTTCGAGTATTTGGTCATGTATGAATATGACATTTGTCTCTTAATACTTGTGGTTCTTGTCGTCAATAGAAGTAATTTTGAAAGTTTATACACGTAAGAATAAATATAATGCAACAAATTGTACCTTTAAACGATCTTAAATAAAGACAGAATTACTCTTTAATATCGTAAATCTGTTATATCTTTACTGTAACAATCGTTTCATTAAACAAAATTGGCGCCATATTAAAAATACAAATCGGTAATTAGACGCTATTTATTGTTATCGAGTTTTACTACTATTGATTCGATGCCATGATCATATAATTAGTTGAACGTTAAGGTAATAAAAATCTTTGTATCGATTGTATGATTGTAAAATCAGACTAATTGAATTAAAAATATAAATAAGATATATCAATATTGAATATAAGAAATATTTTATAATTCGTAAATATTTGTTGGAGAATTGAATAAATTAAATGTTCAGTCAAACACGTAAAGACCATGTTGGAGAAGCATAAGTAAAATCGTTTATCGTCAACCGTTGTCTAACCCAGACGATCTCTTTAACTTCGTGTTCAATGAAATTCGATTGAAGTCGTTGCCAAACGACTACTTCGCTCCAGGTAAATTACAAGCCGACGCACTGATTTATCTTATCCAGCCGCTTTAACCACAGATTCGTCGTGACGTTCCACGTTCAATACATAACGACAACTATTTTTCTATTTCCTCTTCGCGTAATGGAATCTTCTCTAACATCATTGATAAAACTTTAACATTCTTAACCCCCTTATTTTTTACCTTTTCATTCTCATTTAATAATTCAAATAAAACAGAACGCCGAAGTCATAATCATAATTAAGCTGCGTCCCATCGATAAAAACGTCTTTCACGACTTTCTTATCTTCCCGTGAAATTCGACTTTGTACGGTACTCTAATTTATTTAAATTAGAAACAATCGCGAATTTCAGTTTGCCGACGATCCGAACGGTTTAATGGAAATAAAATCATCGACGATAACCGAAAAAAGGATGAAGAATCGGCAAGGCGAGGGAAGAAGAGGAAAGAAAAAAGCAAAAAGGAGGAAAGAAAAAACAGAAACAGAAGGAAAGCGGCGAGAAACGGTCTACGGAGCCGGCGAAAGAGAGAGACGGGTTACGAAAAGACCATTTGCGAGCAAAAGTGAGGAACTATATAGTAACGCATCGATACCACTTGCACAAGGCGAAGCGAGTGAGACGCAGCGATACGGCGTGGCGGAACAAGCGAGAGAGAAGAAACGAACGTACGTTAAAGAGAAAGAGAGGGAGAGGAAGATACAGAGAGAAAGAGGGAGAGTGAGAGACAAAATGATAGAAAGGACGGCGCGTAGCGGTGGGGGAAGAAGAGGGAGAATTACGATGAGAGGGTATAAGAGAAGGAGAATCTCCGTTTGATCTTGCCGCCGCACGCGATCCCACACACATGTATGCATGTTTCTGGCCTCTCAATATGGATTCGCATGAATGCACCAACACATCGCGCCAGTTAAAATCTCTCTTCTCTCTCACCTTGCCACACAGTCCTGGGTGCTTTCGATCGACAGTGCACAGCCAGGGCACTCTGTTGCTCTTGGATGTGTATAATAAACACCGTGCGAGCCAACTCAGCCGAGTCGCCTATAATTTCTCGCGGAAAATTATATGTTAATGCGCCCTTAATGGCGTCGTTCGTTAACGGGATCGTTGTACAAGCCCGAGGGATAGAACCGTGCCGAGAGCGCAATTCGATTCGCTCGAGCATGCTGCGAGCAGCGCGCGAGTCGTCATTCAACAACCTCGCGGTCATAGTTTCTTGTATTGCCTTTTCTTGTCGAATATATACGGGTATATATGTACATCTATACACATCACACGTGTATGTGTATATGTACAATTCTTAGAAAAATCTGGGCGAATACCTTTAAAATTGATATTACAATTTAGCGCGCGCACGCGCATGCGCCCTCGTTCGGGATGTGTTTATAAGCGCCTTGCCATTATTCAATGACTGTATTTCCGACTTTGGATAGAAAGGCGACTTTTCCTTTCCTGTTTAATTATTAAACGGTATTTTTTCACGACCGTTGCGGATCTTAGGTGTAAGGTTCTTTGAACAGCGATCGTCGTTGTTTCACGAGAATTATTTCTTTTAGAAGCTTTGCTACGCTTTTGCCTGTGGATTGGGTGTTTCGTAGTTTAAACGCTTCGTATCGGATTAACCTAAAAGATCAATGACGGGTTCCGTTGCGACTAACTGCTAAATAGCACATTTAAAAAACGTGAAATTCTTATATATTCCATAGTAGTAAGGAGAAAAATAGGGAATATTCACTTTTAGTGATTTCATATATGTATAGAGTTATTTTATTAGTAAGAACATTTTATCCGAAATAAAATTTCATACGTAACAAGCGGGTAAAGAAGAAAATGTTTAAATATGAGTATAACGACTGCTTCTTTTATTTCAGTAATAATAGAAGAGAATATTTTGTTTCAGTATCTTATGTTTTTTAATTCGAAACAAATTAAAACAGCATAAAACAGTTATTCTTCTTTACTCGTCTTTTTGATGCCTAACAGAAGCCTAAACTTAATTTCACTGAATCCACTTTTCTCTACCAGATGTAATCTACTATGCTATTCAGAGTTTTCAAATAGAGCATCAAAGCATTCAAAGCTCTTCGATAAATCTATTATCCTTCTTCTAACGATCCAATTGAACTCCAAATTTATTATCAGGCATTCAATAGCTGAACGCGACGTGTTTCGAACATCGAACACATTGCTTCGTACGATATCACGCGTCACGTCCCTTCTGACCATCATGATGTGGCATCTGTACCAGTAATTATGTACGATACACAAAAAGTCAGAAGGTTAATCGAATTCATGTGCGCAAAAAATCATTTTATTTCGCAAAACGGGGTGGTCGAAGGGAAGAGCTCGAACTATTCATTCGACCAATATGAACAGTTAGGCAAAGTGTTTGCTCATCGGTCTATCGCGGTAAGAGGATAAAACAACGATACGAGCCAGTCAGGGAAGCTTCCTTCTCGAAGTTAGTAACGCTCATGACTGTTTGATCGGCCTCTTCGGACGGGGAAAAGAATTTCCCGTGGGTCCACAGCAGTGGAACAAAGTCCTCAAAGAATGAAGATCGCCCAGCTAAAAACGTGGCAAGAGAAGTGGCGCCTTTGACCCTCATTGTCTGCGCTCTTTGCCCGTCGCATGCACGGACTTAAAGGACTCTGTTTATCTTTTTCGCTTTCTTCTCTTCCCCTCTGTCTCATTCGCGACAATACATACATACTCTCCTTCCCTCTTCGCGCCCTCAGCCAGCCCGTATACGCGTAACTACACTCCACGGAACCCCGTCCCTTTTCCTTCCCCCGTGCTATCAATCATTTTACGTGTAATTCAATTTCCTGGAATAAAATCGATACTTGAATATTTGAGCCGTCCGATCGTGCCAGAGAAGAAATGGACGTTACCGCTTCAAAGTAATTTATTGCCGACTTATTTTTCGCTTATATTTTATGTAATTTCATACTTGACTATAAAGAGGCAGTTTCTAAGAGGAACGGAACATTTCGTTTTATTGTTACGATGTCGTAGAGAATTTTAGAAGCTGCAACATTTGAGTACATTTAATCGTAATAAAATTAGAACAAATGAATATATAACATTGAATATAATAGTTAGGTGTATTTTTATGGCACGCATGTTACTTAAGATACTTATAGATATCTCATATTTACACATCATACAACGTATAAACTATTTCACATTTGACGATACAGACGATGCAGGCTGACACACTTGACCTGCGCACGAAACACCAACTAACATGTTCCATTGATGAAGTGTTGCAAGTAGTCGAATGAAGAAAGTAACGTTTCTTTACGATGATCATTACGATTTCCTTGCAACGATTCGGAACCCTATTTAAAGAAACGTATTTATCAAACAGTCTGAAGCTAACAGCGCAATAAGAATCTCGGATTTCCAGCTTGCCTTGCATCAAAGAAATGCGCTCTAATTGTATGTGACAGAAAAATAAAGAACGGAAGCGATCACGCGTTTTCATTGTTTCCTTTTTTCTTTTTCTCGCTGTCAGCCAGTCTGCACGTTATCCAATACTCGCGCTACCGATAGACTAACGAAAATCTCGAATAACTGAATCAGACGTTAGCTTCTTACATAAAAAGCCCTGTCTCATTCACTCGCCGCGATATATCTCGTCTATGCTTGTACACGAGATGTACAATTGCATGTAGATATATTCTGTTTTAGAGTACTTGAGCCGTGATGGCACACCGTATGCACCGATGTATCACCGATGATACATTCAGGCCAGGTATACAGTAACCTCTTGGTCGCACGAGAGATTGACACACAAATTGAAATAAACGAACCAACGACACCGAGAAACTGAATGATAAAACGGCGATGGTGAAAGAATGAGAGCAGAAGTAGCAGAGATGGAAGGGGCCACAAACAGTGAGAACAGTGCTACAGACAATAGAGACAATTATTGCACACACAGACGGAGGAGATGATGGATCAAACGCGGTACCATTTCGGCGCCCCTTTATCTTCTTTCACTTATCTTTCCTTCTCTCCTCTTTCTCTACCATCCCCTCGCTACCACCCCTGCTGAACCGCTTTCCTTTTTTTCCCCCGCCTGCCTGCCCCCTTATCGTAACACGTTTCGCGTTTATTTCGCCTTTTAGACTATTTAACTTTGATACCAGGCACACGAGGAACGCGATTTCAACACGCTTATCGTACTACCCGTTCTACTCGAAATTAACGAACAGAAAACACGCCATTTATATATAATATTTAATACGTTCAACACGTTGATCGGTACGGTGGTCATCGGTGAGCCACGTTATTAAATCTTTTAGAACGTTTACAGCGAGATAAGTTTCTGCGAGAATGTTCAACAATGTGAAAGATAATAGATTATACTGTTAGAAAAAGGCGCGCAAATACAATATAATATTTCGTAAAAATTAAATATTACTGTGTAGTATATTTCTATTGCGGCTGCAGCGGCAAAATATATGACATTCACGTGGCAGTCAATGTGTTAATGAAATACCGCGGATACCGGGAAGACGGTTCCCGGTATGTTTTAATATGTAAAAAGTAAAGTAAATAACGAAGCTGGAAGTTTTCAAAAGACGGCGCTCGTTTAATATAAATGCGTGTACGTTGACTCTTGGGTATCATTAGATAAACTTGCATGAATTTTATGAGTGTTAGTAATTGGCAATTAAGTTATATTAGTTATACGATATTAACTTTATTTCTTGGTTCCGCTTCATTTTCATTTGTCAATTGTCATTTCATTTGTTAATAATATGTATTTCCTTTGGAAGTATTAATTAGCAGTAAACTGAATTCTTAAGAAGCTCGCAACGTACTATGTAATTACGAATTAAAATTACTGCATAATATTTAAACGCTCGCTTATACGAGCGTCATTAGTTAATTATACTTTTAGAAATTATTCAGAAATATCGTATGGAAAAACAATGTTATGAGATAATTAAGACATCTCCAAAATGAAGAAGAACTTCGATGAATTCTTTTATGTTACTCACAAATCATCCAGAAGCGCATATTCCAAGAAATAGGAGAACTATGTTATGGAAGAACATCTCGAAGGAATTAAAATTACCGCGAGAGTATCCAAAGTGGATAATATGATCGTTCATTCGAACATTCAAAGTAAAGTTAGTTAGTAACGTTAATTAGTATTAACGATTGTATTATTAATTTGCTATTATAGAATATCTAGAAATGTTTCGGAAGAAAAGAAAATGTTATACGAGAATCTCTTGAAAGAGTTAAAATTGTTGAGAAACGACGATGATTAAAATCTTCCTCTGTATAGATTTTTTTCCATTGCCTTGCCACAATTCATTCGAAAACGTTCCATAGAAAGTAATATTATTAGACTGCGAATACGTATGCAAATTCTTCAAGCACAAGAGAAAGATAGCCAGAGATTTGTTTCACCTATTAAATATTATAACAGGTGCCACATACTTTGAACATTTGACGTACATTCGCAAATCACATTCCTAGATTTCACATAAATGTGTAAAGATCTACGTTTTTGATATCATAAAAGGAAATTGCTCTAAAAATGATCAACGTTGAACGATCTCTTTGTTGAACAAATTTTCCTACTGGATTACTTTAACACGAGCCATCGAGGGAGAAACCCCACGTGGTAGAAAAGCGATACGTTGAAAGAATAGGATTACTCGGATGAATGGTTCCTCGAGATGAAGCAGTGGCAGACACCTCTGCGAGGATTACGATTCGCAAGATTTAAAGAGTTATTTCAGGTCATAGGGTTAAGTGAACTACACTGTATAAAAGGGAGCAACGCATGAGCCACCCTCTGTTGTCGTGGCGCATATACACAGTTGTGGGAATCCCCTAGCGTGAACCGAAGATTGGAAAAGAGTGGGCGGAGACCAGTTCGTGATCGTGCCGTTTGATACCACGTGCTCGCCGGTGGTTAAAGCACAGGGGAAACTTTACGTTCTCTCATTTTGATATCAAAGCCGTCCCCCCTTTCCAAGGACCTTTAAATCGATGTTCTTTGACATTACAAAGCTTTTGCCTCCGGTAACATCCTCCTCGTCGCCCTGGCTCCTCCATCTTCTGTTATTCTTAACTCTTATTTTTGTATACTACTCTCCTTTGCGTGCGCTGAAAGTGACTGGTAAAAGCTTTCACTTTATTGCCGATAATTGCAGAAGAGGGAAGGGTCGTTGTTCAAAGAAGCTTGTTAGATGCAATAAACGAAAGGTCAGGGAGACACGATCTTTTTTTCGTTCAGACCCTACCAAGTCTCATGATCTGTGTACTACACGATCATTAACATTTATTCCTTCTGTTTCCCGGAACATTGTAATCGTATTAAACGACAGACGATACGATTGTTCTTCCTGTTCGGTGACAGCTCTTCCTGCTGGAGTGACTCATATATCAACCTATCTAACGTGTACGCTGTGACTCACTGATATAATGTACGAGGTAGAAAAGTTTATAACCCACTTGTTATATTGCAGGTATTAGTTGGGGACTTAACTTCCTACTCGCAAGCAGACTGAGAGACCTTCGTCCAAAATAATTTTGTCGAAACCTTGAACGCTGGTTGATTCTATTTACAAAAATACTCTACCGTAGGGTAAGGCACTCAATAGTTTTCAAGGTACTCGTGGTTAGGGCTGGTGTTAACTCCTTAAACGTCGAGAGTACAGTGAAATTATACACGATACGCAAAAGTTGAAAAATAAAAATAAAAATAAAAATTTATCACGTGAAAATATATTGCAAGTGAAATGTTATATTAATGCAATGTTTGTTATTAATCGGAATAAAAAGGAAGGGGTCAGGAGAATTTTCGAGTAATTGTTAGCAAGCCTAACACAAGATTTTAACGAAGGCGATTGATAGATGTAAAGAATGGAAGAGGAAAGACGAGTATAGCGATGGTGTTAGTGAACGTAAAGTAGCACTGTGTAAAAGACTATACCTGGCACGATTATAAGCGCATACAAAGGTATCGGAGTCATAGCAGACGTCACATTAGAATTTAAAGATCCATATGCACCATGAATTACAAGTAGTTGAATGCAATTCGCTATTCTAATAGAAAGATACCGTTGGAAATGAGATACGACGTAACAGTGAAACGTTATTCTTGTACTACTGATACTTTAACATGTACTACCGGTACTTTAACAGAGCAAACACACAATTGCAGACGAATGAAATAAAAATTTACCAAGTCCTAGACTGAACTACTTTCACACAACTCTTTGTATTTCTAAGGCGTTAATAAACGCAAGGAAACACTGCCACATGGAACAGTTTTATTCTTAAAAACTAAAGGAGAAAATTGTTTCACCAACAGACTTCAAATAAAAGTTAAGACTGTAAAAGAGTGGACCGAGTTTCGTTTGCGAACAGTGAAAAACTGTTTTAGAATATATTATTCTTAGAAGTCATCGAAACAATCGCGTAAATTTCGCATTGTTAACAAAATTCATTAAATTCCAAGAGTTCTCGTTACTTTCAAAATATCAATGAGAACAAAGGGGCCAACCGCGACAAAGAACAGTTCCATTCTCAAAAACTAAAAGCATAAATTGTTGTCAGGTACCTACGATTTGCCAACGAAAACGTCTCTTTGAAAAAGTGAAACGATGTAGACGAGAACTGTAGTTTCTTGGTAAACGTTCAAACATATGTTTCTATAAACTATTACCTCAAAAGTACCTTAGCTCTAATTACCCTACTACCATTATCTCAAATTTGCTAAGAAAACGAGATAAATTAACACGTTGAATGCCATGGGGGTCACCGGTGACCGGCACACTAAGATTAGTAGAAATACATAATTTAAACAATTGTCAATAGTTATAAATTTTGTATTATTACCATCGTTACTATAATGGTGTGTGGCGAAATTAATGCAGTATAAAACATACAAAAATAGTTTTATTTATACATGAAATATAGACCTATTATGTGCGCTCTTCACCAGTGGCTGTCATACACAGGAAAATCAGCTTTTACCTTAGTGAACAATTATCCCACGGAACGTTTCCACTTGAAAGATGTTTGATGGTAATTAAGGGCTTTGCCAGTAAAGTAACAAATGCTAAATCTTGTAACGGTCCTTTAGGACTATTGCAAGTCCGAATAAGTATGATCGAGGAATGGATTATGGTTTATGTTAGATCCTGGGACGTAACAACACAGAACAATTATTTAGCGAAATTGCACTACAACGACGTGGAGGTCACCGGTGGCCTCGGTGAGATAAATTCATTAATAATGATTATACACGGTAATATATCTCTTGTAGGTAATATTCCAACATTATATGTATCGCATAATAAAAAATTCATCGTGGCATCATGACCGAATCTTATTAAACTGGCGTGACATTCAACGTGTTAACCGAGGTTTAAATTAAACGATTTAAACTTGCCAAAAATCGTCTAAATTGCAAGTTTAAAAAATTCCCAGGATATCGATTAAAAACAAGGGAACAGCTGTAATGTGAAACGATTCCATTGCTGAATACCAAAAGAGAGTAAATTGCCAGGTGTCTATGTCTATCCAGTGAAGCTTCAAAAAGGGAAGTGGGGGGGGGGGGGGGGAAGGAAAAAGAAAAGAAAATATCAGAATCGTAGAAGTAAACCGTGGTTGCCTTGCGAGTAACAATGGGAACACAGGAGGAAGACCGAGTGAAAGAGGCAAGGGAAAGATGACAATATTAAGAAAGCTTACAGAAACGTTCGTCGTAAAGGTTTATTGGCGTGAAGGAGTTGTGGAGCGTGTCTACATCAAAGGCGACCGCTTCTGAACTCTCTATTCCCTTTCTACTTGAAACCTCGCCGTCATCTCGTCACCACTTCCACTTCTATCAACTACCACTGACGTCCATTCGCTCTGCCAAGGTTGTGCACGCAACCAGACACCCACCCCCAAATGTGTACCCTAGGCACATTCACCACGTGCGAGTTCCTGCACCGGTGGTTATTAACATCCATTACCATCTCAAACGAGACGCATTGCGACGCACGATCGAACTTCTACATCGATTTCAAACTGGTATCTAAGAAACGGATGTATTATTCTTCCATTTCTTCAAGCTACGTTTTAATTGTTCGTTTCCTCGTTCTTGTGTGTGAGTCCTCGGGCTTGGAGAAGTCTTTGAGAAGGCTGGAGGCTATTTTGGAATAACAGATGAATATGTAAGTAATCGGTGGAGGATGAAGACTAATTCTTCCGTAGTATAATTAGAATTATACGCTTTGGACGTCGGCATATGCGTCGAAATTATAAACGTTTATTTCTTCCGAGATGAAGATAAGCTAGGAGAAGATTCTGCTATGGAGATATCACACATATAGCGTAGGAAATGACAGTCTATGGCGATCCACTATGATGATATTCAAAGAATTTATTTATCCTAATTATAGTCTAGGTTATTATTATGTTTTATCGTATTGTATTACACCATTGGTAACATTCATTGATAAGAACTATCAAGATTTATATAAGTGTGCAAGGTCTAAACAGCACTCATTCGGATCAACGTTATCATAATCAATATATAGCAATTGTCAAGTACAATAAAGGAATGTAAAAAATGCTCGTGTTCTTAAACTTTCACGAGCAGTATATACAATATAATTACAAGGTTCAAATAAATTGAAGGAGTTTACTGAGATATTTAACACGCTGAATGCCATGGGGGTCATAGGTGACCGGCGCACCAAGATTAGTAGAAATACATAATTTGTCAATAGTTATAAATTTTGTATTATTACCATCGTTACTACAATGGTGTGACAAAATTAATGCAATATAAAACATATAAAAATAGTTTTATTTATACATGAAATATAGATCTATTATGTGCTAACATGGGAAAATCCGCTTTTACCTTAGTGAACAATAACTCTAAGGAACGTTTCGACTTGAAAGATATTTGATGGCAATTAACAGATGGCCTTGACAGTAAAGTAACAAGTGCTAAATCTTGGAACCTTTAGGATTATTGTGGGTCCGAATAAGTATAACCGAGGGATGGATTATGATAGATCTCTGGACGTAACAACATAGAACAACTAAATAATTGAATTGTTACATATTAAAATATTAAAACGCTAAATAGCAACGCGAAGAAATAATATGAGATAATTGATAATCGCAAAAAATAAGTGAACCGAGCGAAATTGCACTACAGTGCCATGGGGGTCACCGGTGACCTCAGTGAGATAAATTCATTAACGATGATTATAGATGGTAACATATCTCTTGCAGGTAATATTTCAAAATTGTATGTATCGCATAATAAAAAATTCATCGCGGTGCTATGGCCAAACTTTGTAAAACTGACGTGGCATTCAACGTTTTAAAGTTGCGTCCTGTTTCAGAGTGAAATTATACCAATGTTTATAAATGTCTGTTATAATGTCGAGTCTGGCAAATTAATGATAGTATATCTGATAATTACAAGACTTGCGAATTATTTCTATCATTGTACTTGCGAAGGAATATTCGTTTTAGAGTATTTCTCATGATCGAGCTTATTGGAGTACTATATGCTCCGATATATTATAATTGAATTATTCGCATTTGTTTGGTAAGTCTAACGGATAATTGTGCTTAATCTGTAGGAACTACTCAGATTGCCCTTTAATTATCGGTTAGCCTAATGTTTTATAAACTTATTCAATTTGGAACGACGTAATTAAATCAGATGATCAAGAGTTAAGCACCTACGCTCGATCGTTACGTACATCAAAGCTGAACGAATTTTCTGTGGAATAATATTTTAATCTGGTTGCAGTCTGGATTTCCGTATCGTATAACAAATAAACACGATTAAGATAATTACTGCACGCTTGGAAAAAAATGTATAGATTGGCTGAAAAGTATTATACATTCTCGCCTCAGCCATTATACGATATAATACATTAATTAAGAGCGAGCTAAATCACGTATTTCTCATCAAACCTCCGCCACATATTCCATTAACACTAGCCAATGAAACTTGCCACTGTTTTTAGCAACAGTGATTCTCAACATGTTTCCCATAGTCATTATTTGTACCAACATGCTGATAATTATTTATTTTATTACCAAATTTGTCAATGTTCTTAACGATAGAGTTTTAGATAAAAAATAACATCAAATTGATGACCGATATTGTCAAGATATTGTATATCATTTTTATCATAGTACTTGTAAAGAAATATCTGTTTTGGAGTATTCCTCTTGATTAGAGTTATTGCGGTATTATATGCTCCAATAATTAAAATTAATGACAGTAACTTAAGTTAAACTTAACCATTGCTATATTATTGTATCATGTAGTACTTCCATAACTCTAATCACCAGGAACACTGCAAACCGAATATTCCTAAATTACTAAAATATGTTACGATAATTCGCCAAATCTCCAACTATCTACAGTCTGTCACACAAGAGCGTGTCTGCGATATCTGCGAAACCTGACACCTAATCAGAATGAGATAAAAAGAATGTAAACAAACGAAAACTTCTCTAATACGCGTTGCTGAATACCTTTCAGTTTCATTTGAAACAGTGAAAGGAACAGAGCTTTTTAATATGAGTGCCGCGTACGCGAAACGTCGAAAATTGTCTGGCATGGGCGAATGAAAACAGAGATCGTGATTGGAGTAATATAATATTCACTGATGAATCTTCGTTTTGGGCATGGTGTCCTATTAGGCAAGCTGAGAGGAAGACGTATCACAAAAATAAGAACACTTGTACATCACATTCGAAAGATATGGAGGTCGTTACCAGAATCCTACGCTCAAAAATTAGTCAAGAGTATGCCGAAACGATGTCAAGCTATAATCGCTAATGGAGGAGATTGGACACCCTACTAAGTAATAGCGTATTAGTGTTTTAGATGTAGATTCAATTCATATAAATTTTTTTACAAATATATAAATATTTACAGAAATATCGCAGACACGCTCTTGTGTGACAGACTGTAAATAAATAATGAGGCAGTCTAATTAACTTCGAAATCAATTGCAACTAATAATTGCAATCTCGAAAAAAAAAAAAACCGAAAGAAACAAAAATTAAAATCGACCTTCCCTTCACCATCGGATCGAGTATCTTCCCAAACAATTTCCCAACGATACAGTAACAGAACCAGGAAGTAATGGTGTCTTAATTATTCGCCGCATTTATCGTGAACTGTCGTCAATTACGGAAAGAAGTCCAGGATAATGGGCGGGGGGAGGAATCGAAGGAGTGGGAGGTAGATCTGTAGAGGAGGAGGGGAAGGACTCACGTCGACTTGAGCGGATTTTATCGGTTTTTACTGAATTATTTATAAAATCTCTGATTGATATTCACGATTATCAGAAGGAGCCCGGGCTCTCGCACACCCGTAAGCATATGTATTGTTTTGATAAAGAAAGCAGAGGTGGAAGGGATGGGGGAGGAGAGATCGCGCGTATAGCAGAATCATGTACCGCGAGAGAGAGCCCGCGGGAGACGAGAGGGCTCGCGCGCGGCGAGGTTTTACAGGATGAAAAAGGAGCAGAGTAAATGAGAGAAAGAAATATAAAACGAGAGGAAGAGAGAGGGAGAACGAAACGGACGTGGAACCGGAACGATCGCGGAGGCTCGAGGGAAAAAAGGTAGGGCACGGAGCGAGGAACGAAACTGCGACTGGCAGAAAAGCTGGTGGAACGACTCGAGAAGAAAACGCACGGCTGCGTTCGGTGGTGGGTACCGTCAAGAAAGAGAGCTCGATTCGTGAATACACGCGCCCCGAGACGCGCAAAGCTCTCGTGGCTAGAAGCAGAGTGAAAGAGAGCGGGAAAGGGAGGGAATAGGAAAGAGGAAAGGAGAAGGCTATAGAAGGAAAAGAGAGGGATACAGTTGATCCCTGTGAAAGAAAAAGGCGGAGGAGGGAAAAAGAGACAGAAACAGGGGGGCACAGCAGAGACGAGAGGACGGTAAGGAGAGGTAAACGAAAGAAGGAGAACAGGAAGGAAATAAAAATCCAGGAGCGGAAAAGGGATCGACAAAGCGATCGGAGGGAATAAAACCAAGGGATCCGGGGACGTAAACACCGCGGTGTATTTTGGAGCGGGTGATTCTCGGGTGTTACGCACGAGGAAATCTCCGTTCGTGTTATTTCTTACTTCGCTCTTCTTTTTTTTTCTTTTTCTCTCTCGTTTCCCGATGTGCTGTGACTGTCGACGTTTGCGACGGCCACAGCCAAACATCGCGAGTTTTGATCTTCTCGGGGTATATACAAAACACGGCCGAGTTGATACACGCGCCTATCGGTCCTGCCACAGGAACAGGTCACACTCATAGTATAGAGGAAAAAAGGCTGGAGAAGAAAGAGTAGAAGTTTAACGTAGTAAAGATTGGAAGGAGGAAAAGGAGCAGGAAAGAAGGCGAAATAATAAGGGGAAAGAGAGGAAGAAAAGCTGGGAAGAGAAGAGCAGAGAAAGCGAGCGGTGTAACGAATAAGAGAGACAAAGACAGGGAGAGGGATTTTAAGAAAGGAATCGCGGTGCTCTCGGAAAAGAAAAGACGGGGCCAGTGGACTTACTCGGTATATCCGACGGTGCTTGTATTTGCTAGTGCCGTGATGACGATGCGTCTCTCCGGCGAGACCTCTGTTTCATCCTCGAAAATGTCAACTATCGACGAAAAAATGGTACGGGCTGAAACGCAGACACATCGTACCTCTCTTTCTTCGTCCTTACTTTCTCGCTCTCTCCTAGCGACGACGATGATTCGGCGTGAACTCTCGACACTTCGACACGACGCACACACGCACCACACTCACGGCGAAATATATACACACCGCGCCGAACGACCGTAACAATAATGGCGTGTTGACACGGTGGAGGCATGCAAAGTGTTTCCCGATCGTATCGAGTAAACGGGGATCACAATGAATTCACGATGAATCAAACACTACACAGCTAGGCATTTCGCGGCTCGTCTCTCAGGCACATCTCGGTCGCCATCGAGATCTAACACGAGTGCGCGGGACGCGCACTCTTGCGGCCTCTGACTAAACTTGCCCCTTCAAAGACCGGCCAATCAACGGGCCGCATGGCCTATGCCCTTGCCGCGAGCAGTCCTGTATCTAGTTGACGCGCCGTCATTCATTCATCTCCAAGAATTTTCTTTTCACCTAACTCTGCGAGAACATGTTATTTTCGGTAGAGTTTTAGATCGGTATAAATCATTCGTTTTGTTATTGACGTGTTTTAAGGGTTGAACAAATCGATCGTCAATTTATTTCACTGTTTCACGGTATTGCTAATTAATGTTACTACCGAGAAACACGCACACAAATGCGCGTCTGTACGTAGTCAATGTATCAGCGACAGTCACGTACCTAATTGATTTAGCGCCTCCTTGCTCCAAAAATTTCGTAGTAATTTTGGAGTATATATTAATTAAAAAAGATACAATTTAATATTGCCTTGAACATACTTGCTCTGTTATAAAGTATTTAAATATTGTAACCAACTAATAATTTTGGATAATTTCTTTTACTAATTATGCGTGTAAACAAAGTCATTCCCTGATAAT
This sequence comes from Bombus campestris, assembly GCA_905333015.3. Classification (NCBI taxonomy): domain Eukaryota; kingdom Metazoa; phylum Arthropoda; class Insecta; order Hymenoptera; family Apidae; genus Bombus; species Bombus campestris. Next base: position 8,913,127 of record HG995140.1, read on the forward strand.
TAGATATCATTATTATTTAATACACGCACTTATTATGCTAATATTCCTGTTGAATATTAAATGTCTGTATAATATTCTTTTTTATATGCTGAACATTTTTATGGATACGTTATGTGATATAAATTTAATTCTTTAAGTAAGCAACTATATATATATAAACTCAAAAGTAAATTTTTAATATTCATATTAAATTATACTTGTTTAACGAAATGTTATATATATTTAACATAATAAACACAATTATTTACAAAAAATATACAGTTTCTGTCATGTTTGAAATCTAATATATTTCTCTTTTCGTATATTAATTATTTTATATAAAACATTTGCTACTTCAATAATTAAACATAAATTACAGTAGATTGCACTAATGAATACTATAAATTGTAACATTAAATTTTTGCTATTATACAATATTTATTTTTAACAGGTATATATACTTCATGGTTGATTTCAACTGTATCACTAAACAAAATATAATACAAGCTTAAATTTTTTAAAATTTAAATTGCCTAAAGTATTATAACATCAGTAATGCCTGTTATACAATTACATTTCACGAGTTATCGATAAAAGAATATTTTTTATTCTAGTACCTTAATCTTTTATTGATAAAACGATATTACATATTTCGATTTTTCAGCTGAGCTCGGTTACTCGATATCATAAGATCTATATTGCTTTCTAACGAGCTTCCCAGTTGTTCCACGTTAAGAAGAGTGGAGCTAGTGTCGTACAGTTCACAACTATGTTGGCGAGCAACACGAGAGGGAAAGGCTTTTAGCGCGCCATGCGATTAACAAACGTTGCAGCATTTTTACATCCGAAGAAAACGAGAAGACCTCAACGAGGATGAAGTTTAATTCAACTTCTCGTTATCCGATTCGGTAGCTATGAAATCTCATCGATACGTTTTGTGTTATACTACCGTTTCTCCCTTCTACTTGTTCGGCGTTATCGATTGTTACGAACGCGCCGACTGATAATGCGTTAAATGTGTGCACTTCCTTTAAAACGAAATCACATATCCTCGCATCTATTTACCGGAAAGAATCGAATATCACGATAGAATTATGGATACCGTATAAAATTAACGTGCGCTTGGATACTCTGTGGCATGGAGGTATGTTGCAACAAATATGCAATCACTTAATAATAATGTATGTTGTTTAGATAGGTTGCCTGTTTGATATTCAACGTAGGTGAATTTCTAGTTTCCATTTTTATCTTACGAAAGAATGAAATTCATGTCAATATGAGGGCTTTCTCTTGCATGCAATTTCTTTTTAATTACAGCAAATATATTTGACTGTATGATATAAAAAATATATTGTAAAAATTTTCATTACGTATATTGATAATAATAGAAGTAATTGCAATTATTGGCAGACAGAATCTGTTGTATATTACTACCGTAATGAATATGAACAAAAACAAAATACTTTTAATAATGTATTAAATTGTAAATTTATTGGAAGATTTTGATGTATATAATTTAGTTTTGGATCAAGAGAATACATCTATATGTACATACATACACTTATTATAAATAAAATACTATTTGTAATATTGAGTATCTTTTTATTTATATGTTTTATAAAATATTGTAATGCTTTACAGTAGGCTGATTGAGCACCTTGCACATATGCAACCCTCTCATGCGAGATGCAGATGGTACATGAAGCATGATTAGGTAACCTGAGACACGTTAACGTTTTAAAGACCATACATTAAGGGATTCCTATTTCTAATATCTATTTAAATTGTTATACTATAGTCTCTATATATTATTTTTGTAAATATTTTATATAAGTTTTAATGAGAAGAAAGCAATTGATATCTGTGTGTATGAATGTATGAATTATAATTATATATTAAAGAATGATATCAGCTTTACGTGTACCTTTGACAAATAAATGTAATAGATGTAATATATGTAATAGATACAGAAAATTTAAATGATTATTTGAATTTATCTGTTAAGAAAGAATTAATATTAGAATTAAATTAAATGTATGTTATTCTTAAATACGTCTATGATAAATTTCACATTAATATTCTTTATAGGTATGATAGACAGAAAAATATCTATCCTAACATATCAGCATGGAGGTAGAAGACTGAAAGCTTGATAATAGAATGGAATCCAGGATGCCAGTGAAATACGACGATTCTTAAGTTCAGGATGGAACTTAGAAAAGGGCCTTGGTCGAAAAAAATCCTGGTTCCAGCTTGTTTTCTGGTAATTCTCATCTGGATCTTTTTAATCGACAATTCCTTACTACTCGACAACCTGCCTGGTAAAGCAACCTTCCAAAAACCGAGAAATTTCGTTCCACTCGCACACGACCCGAATCTGGATCGTCTAACGATCAAGAAATCCTCTCTGATAAGCGATGTCGAATCGAAACACACGAAAGTATCGAAGCTTCAAATGGTGTCGCTTTGGACAGGCAACAACAGCGTTAAAGGGAACGCAGGATCCTTGCGAAAGTATCAGATCTTGAGACAGCAAGGTTTAATGCCGAGTAAACAATTACCCACAGCTTTGATAATTGGAGTTAAAAAAGGCGGGACTAGAGCTCTGTTAGAATTTTTGAGATTGCATCCTGCTATTCGAGCAGCTGGATCCGAAGTTCACTTTTTTGATCATCATTACATCAAGGGGTTTCATTGGTATAGGTAGGTTTATTACACTGCTTCGTGGTTTGTATTCATCTTAGTATACACAATGGCGTTCTAAAATTTTCAACCAAATAAATCTTTAACTTGATATTCGAAAGATAATGTCTGAGAGAATTTCAAATAATATTAGATGTATCAGTATGACGAGTAAAAGGAAATAATGATAATATCACTTAAAATTCTTTATAAAGCGAAAAAGAAAGATCTGTCTGGCTGGAAACTTTTGCACGTCACTGTACTTAAGTATTTTTATTTCGCCAATATTCCTATGCACATTCCTAAGAAGTTATTTTTGTCTTGCAAAAATTACTGATAACGTGACTTGATAAAATATTTTTCTTACGGTATATTATAGGCATAGGATGCCTCCGACATTGTCCACTCAAATCACGATGGAGAAAACCCCGTCGTATTTCGTAACGAGCGAAGTACCGAGAAGAGTTCAACGCATGAATCTTGCGATGAAATTGATTCTTGTAGTAAGGGATCCAGTTACTCGAGCGATATCCGATTATACCCAAGTGAAGAGTAAACGAGCCAACATGCCAAAGTTCGAGGATCTAGCGTTTCTTAATGGATCGAAAATCGTGGACACAACGTGGGTCCCATTGAAGATCGGAGTGTACGCGCGACACTTAGAGAGATGGCTTCAGTACTTTCCATTGTCACAATTTTTATTCGTCTCTGGAGAAAGATTAATCGTGGATCCAGTCGCTGAGATTACCAGAGTTCAGGATTTTTTAGGCCTAAAAAGAGTTATCTGCGAGAAACATTTTTATTTCAATGCCACGAAGGGGTTCCCCTGTCTGCTCAAATCTGAGGAACGTCCTACACCCCATTGCCTTGGTGAGTTGATTAAAAATAATTCCTGTTAATCCCTCAAAATACTATTGCCTCTTAAAAAATAATAAACGCGGAGTTCGTTTCTTACAGTTGTATGTATAAACAAATTTTCTTATGATACTCAACTTTTTGTGCTCTAAGATCTGTATAATTTGAGATTCTATAATATGAAATATATTTCCTGCATTAAGGAAGAATCTAATTATATGTATTTCATAAAAATATATTCGTAATTCTGTTTGTAACGATGATATATAATTTCAAGGTAAGAACAAGGGTCGTAGTCATCCTTACATAGATCCTGTAGCCATACAACGATTGAGAGATTTTTATCGTCCATTCAATCAACGTTTCTACCAATTGACCGGAATGGATTTCGGCTGGTTGTGAGAATAAATGCGATAAGCGAATACATATCGAAGCTAGTCAAGTAAAAGAACATAGTCAATTTTTACTGAGATACGACACGCGCGCATGCGGACACCATTAGTTTGCACTAGTTAGTAAATAATTAGTAAAAGAACCAAATAATACTCTTCGGTTGGTTTACATTCGTTTTTACTCTAAACCAGAATATTTTTTTATGTACTGCATAAACGTGGAAAAAGAAGAAGGGCATATCCATCGTTTCAATGTGTTGACAATACACAGAAAGAGAATTCCTGTTCTTGTTCGTGATATTAACTTTTAGACACGCGTATAGATTTATAATGGCAGCAGAATGTTATCAATCGTATGTATTATTTTTCCCATACATATATTCCACTATATTTTTTACAGGACGTTACAAAAGAAAAAAAAAAAGAATAGTATATTCGAATTTTAAACGATAAACGGCCATACGCGTTATTCTTTTACTTATTAGATCTATTATTTATTACAATAGAATCTTTAGAAATGTTTATTATATATTAAAATGTTGATTTGTTATTTCCATCTTCCATTAAAATAGTTGTGCAGAATGGAAAATGTTCGAATCTGTATTAAAATACTTAGTTACTGTTATTGATTGTATAGAGTTCTGTTTAGAATTAAGAATTGTTTGCACATTTTGTTGAATTTTTGATCTTCAAACGTATCAAGCACGAAATCTACGTAATCTACGTAATTCTAATGATATTTATATGTATCTTTATGTTTAAGCAAGAAAGCGATGAATATTTTCTGAATAATTTAGTTGAATTGCATCAAAATGTCTTTAAATTATAAGAAACGCTATAACAGTGTAGATGTTCTCGTAGATGTGGAAACGGAAACTGAGTACAATTTAAAGTAATAAAAAATTAAGTCTCGCGTTTAATAGACGAATACAGTTTTAACGAACGTATTTCGGTTAAAGGAAAAAGAAGCATAGAAATATTAATAAGGTCAATTAGATATTTGTAATGACGGGGGTTATTAAAAAAAGTTTGTGTAATCATATCCAAATATATATAATTAATTTCGATAGGTGCAAGTAGCAAGAGCTTGCACAAACTGCAATAAAAAATAACGTATTTATATTTTGCAAATATGCACACACATACATACACACACACACATACACACACAGATATCATATATTATAAAACAGTTATTACAAATTCAATTATAAAGTTATGTGAACTTCAATTAAATAGTTATAGAGGGAAGAGTAGTCGCATAAATGATCAGAGTTCGTTTAGAAATTGTCTTCTATATTGATAAAAATATTCCTGAATAGTTATTAATTATAAAAATTTGTTAGTATAAATTTACAGTATATCATTAAATGAAAACTTTAACTCGTAGCCCAGAGTTACGAAAATAATTCGCAACGATTGTATCGTTAAGTAGTTCATTATATATTAAGTTTACTTGCTCAAGTGGCCTAATTAACCTAAAAAAAAAAAGTTGTAAATAAACAGTAATTTACCAACTAAAAAATAACGTATAATCTATATGTATACTTACATTTTATCCAATCTTTTTCCCTCTTCGAAACGTTACAGCAATCGTTCAGGACAAATAAAAAATTCCTCCTGGGTAATCCTGTATAAGTAAAAACTGGTGAAGCTCCATCAGTGAATGGATTATCAACCATTCAGTTACAGGAAAAGATGTTACAGGTACCGAAATAACAACAAGTGCAACAGTCTGTTACAAATTTTGTAATGAAATATTGCTTTCGACTTATCGAAAGGGAGGAAAACAACACGATGCACGTGCACGTTTCCTTTATACAACTGTATAGAGTATTGTTTTAATACTTTCCGCAAAAGATTCATCCTCCTTTTGTACAAATGTTACGACATTAAGAAATACGTCTTTCTAGTCTGCTTCCCTACTATCTATCGAACTATCGAGAGTGAAACTATCGAGAGAACTATCGAAAAGTGAAAGTCAACGATAGAAATTTCAGCTATGCGATTTCAGTCAAACGATTCGTCAAATTCTCCTCGACCAACGTTTATCCATAATATGCTTGTCCCCTTAGTCAGAAGTACAAGTTAAACGGAAACTATTTACTTTCTTGGAAATTATTAAGTACATTTTTGGTCCCATCGAAATGGCAAAATATATATATGCATATTACGTAAGTATATATAAAAAGATTTAAGTGCGACATAGGTTTTATTGGTACTCTAATCTTATGTTAAAGATTCTTGAGCAATCTTATCGATTGGTGGACGGAATACATACTGTCGAGAGAGATGCTATTACAATACACAATAAGGTCAGTATGTTCATCATACGTGATCATCGAACGATCGTAATAACTAACGCATAATACAATTCGATTCGATTAACAAAATACTGATTCAACATTACATCCGGGATAGAACCAACTATCCTTTTATATTTCTTTTTTTTTTTTTTTTTTTCCTCCATTTTGGGACTATTCTATATGGATAACAATATAATCATCTTGCCTTGGTCCTTCGTTACAAATACAATCGATCATGAATTTTCGCGAAAAGAAGAATACATACGTATAATAATATTCGCCTTTGTCTACTTTCATGTTTTTCCTTTCTTTCTCTTTCTTCGGAGAACATCTTCAAGAGAAGAAAAGGAAAAGAAACATAGATGATCTATAATATAAATTTTTCTGAATACTTAACGTTAAATTAACGACTACAATGTTCCTTACTAATATACGTTCTACTACTAATACGTCATAATTTTTCGTTATTCTCTCTAATATACGTAATTAAGATCATGCTGAATCACGATATCGTTTTCACGATTCTTATCATGATTTCGATTATTACTGACAATTGGAAGCATTTCGTGGTACACGAACGAGAGAAATGCATCGGACAGAATTTTACAATCTACGCTGTTCCTCGTCGTCATCCTCTTGGCGATGGTGAACGTGAAATGTTCCTTGGAAATGTTTCTTCGTGAGTTGATTCTGTTCGACGGTTTCGGTTCCATCGATCGAATGCAGATGCACAATCCCGGCCTGTTTTCCACGACAGACTTAGCCTGCATCAATCAAACGAACAAAACGAAAATATCATCCGATTGAAATTCATTTATCGTTTGCAAATTCCGTAAAACGCGTCTCAAAATAGAGAACCTCATCCCCATGATTTAAATTAATAAAATAAATTATCCCTTGTCGTCATAGTTTAGCAAATATTTTAGTCACAGAATAGTTAAAATATAAATTACAGGCTCGATCCAGTGGATGTTTGATCTAACAATAAGTGCATCTGTAGTCATGAATAAAAAAGAACAAAATAATAAAGACACGAAATCGGCGAGTTTACAGTTTGAAAAATTGTGGCTTCACTGAGCCAGAACAACGCATTCAAATGGAATATCCATTTCACCGCATATACAATTGCTATCCATAATCTATATACAAGATAAGCGGATTCACGATCGAATCGTTCGGCATGAGAAGATCCGATCTTTTTATCACAAAATTGGGACACAAATTCCGATAAAACTTAATGGCAAGCTGCTACGAAGCGCTTCCACATAGTGGCAATGAGGAGGTGTCTTACATCTTACGAATATGTACGATCTACGAATAGTCAACTCATCCTGAATTCGTTTAACGAATGGTCTCTTTTGCTTGTTCATCTATAAAGAGTACAATGAGCGACGAAATTATTTTTACAAGCGAAAATATAATAAAAATTTGTAGAATGATAAGACAGTATAAAGAATTTCTTTAATATTACCTCGTATATGTACTTCTAAATAAAAAGTATATTAAGAGGTTCTTTATTGTCTAATAATAATAAGATAGTTTGTAACACGGTGTACTTGGAAATACTTTTGCGATTTTCCTGTCTGAGAATCTAATAAATAATATATTTCTAATATTTTAAATTATTTTCTGTTGTATATATTTCTCATTGTATAATTTTCATTGCATAAGTAATTTTCTTACTTATCGTATACGTCCTTTGAACGTATTTTATTATTTTTCTTAATCTTTTCCCCTTTGTACTATTTGAAAAAATTAAATTCGCTGATTTATATAATAGTTTATTTGTGGCTGATACTTCAGTGATACTTTTAATTTAGTTCCTATTATCATTTTCTTCTCTTTCTTTCCCTCTTTTCTGTTTTTTGAATAATTAAACTTACGCTTAAGCGAAGATCTCGAATAGACTATGTAAACGCATAAAGACGAATATGGCATCGGAACGCGCTTCTAGCACCGTCAAGGCAAGCAATTCGTTTTAACGGTCGACAATGGAATCGCTGTGTGTTGAACAGTAGCAAGCGATACGTGTAACAAACAACACGTGCACGAAGCGGGACTGATCGTCGTCTAGGTATACACCCTTCGTGCATTTTCCTTATCCCTCATTAATTTTGTACGAGTCGATTTCTTTCTTTTATTCTTTCACGCCGTGTCTCGTGACTGCTCGTTTCCCAGCAGAAACGCGTTTCAAGTACAGAGTCGCGAGCTTTGTCGCGTGCGCGATTTGCGTTTCCCTTTCTCCTTTTCTTTCGTTCCTCGATGCAAGAAAAGAAAAGAAACGTCGGCGTGCGTTACACCAACACGCGCTACGTTACGTAGCGAAAAACGAACGAAGCTCGTCTAAAGTGAAATTTATAAAATCAACAATCAACGCGCGAACAATTTACAAAAAAAAAAAAAAAAAAAAGAGAAATTTTCGAGCGCTCTAATAAGAGTAAAACATTCTCTCCGTCTTATCGTAATCCAGCGATATTTCTTACTGATAATTCATCTCCGAGATGGATTTACAATTTCATCGCAAATTCGTATAATATCAGTAACACGAGTAATCGATGAACATTTTTCCTCTTTATATATTCGTATCGTTCGTCGTATCGATTCCCGTCCTACGTTCTTTTAAACAAAACAAATAAAACAAAAACGACGCTTACTATCCCTTACGCTTCCTATAAACGAGCAACAATCGTGATACCACTTTTCCAGTCAGTTTTCGATAGCTCGCTTATTTACGACGGACGTATCATCGTGAATCTTCGCTGACTGATAAAAAGTAGCTGCGTTCGTTATTACAGGAAAAAGCAATAAGGAAGAGTAAAAGAGAAGAGCTTGAGATACTGATGAGATTCCTCGTCGGTGCGCGAGTTCGCATCGTGATATTGCTTCAGAGATGAGTGATAATGATATCGTCGTCTATATCGTCCTTTTCGTCGTCCGTTTCTTCCACTTGGTTCGCCTCTGCTTGGGCCGCTTTTGGATCCTCCGCGATCGCCTTCAGCCTTTTCTGTTTACGCCTGTGCAATAGTTCCACTATGATGTACCCAATTGTCCCGATAAGAAGCACTGTTAACATCACGTAAAGCTTCATACGGGCGCATAAATGGGTGCTGTATGCGTATGCTATCACGAAACCGGCACTCTCCCATAGTCTATAGTTGGAGAACGCGGCTTCCTTGTTACGCCTGAATAGTGTTCCGTATAGACCTGCAAATTGAGAAGAAACAATTAACACTAAATCTACCATGCGCGGTCAAATGATCGTTTTTGAAATTTCGTTTAGAATTCTCGTATACAACGTTACTGTATCACCATGTAGCTTATTCACTTTTCCTATAATATACATACAACCCATTTTTCAATATTCACAACTTTCTTTATCGTTTACTTTCCGAAAGAAATTGATAGCACGTCTAGTCTACCACGAACGGTCATTCGACCATTTGAAAAATTCATGTTATTTGCGACTATATTCTTCGGAAAGCGCACTTCTGAACTTGTTTTACGAGTCTACGATGTAATCGTGGATCTACGGTGTAGACAAACGCGCGATTGGAACAAATGCATAGCGTTCTTTATACGACAATACGGTCTCGCGATCCGAACAGAGAGCATCAAAATTTCACAATGTATTATAGAAATTATTACGTGGTATAAGCGATAGTTTCGACAAAGTCGACAGAGCTAACAATATTTTGTGGTATGATTTACAATTTCTTTTTATTTCTGGTCTCAATGTTTTTCCCCCGTTTGATTTATATTTTTATATTTTAGTTTTTATTTTTTACCTTATCATTTGTATATTCATCCCCCAAAATGTCAAGACATTCGAGGAATATCAATTTATTAAACGAAATAAACGATATCGACGAGGATTGTTCGGAAGATGACCAAGAAGTTTCCGATTTTGATAATGATACGGCAGAGAATAATTGTGACTTATTTGACAGCGATACGGACGAAGAGAATATTTTGAATATACGAAGAGGACGAAAAAGCAAGAGATTTATAGTTAGTTCCGAAAGTGAAAATGAGGAAGGGATTGAAACGGCTATATCGAAACTGCTGAATATCGGAAGGAGAGACAGCTAAGCAAAGAATGTTCATCGAAAACAATAATAAACACAGGTACAGATTCTTCTGGACGGAAATCTCGTCAAATAAGATATTGTAAAGTCAATAAGACTAGCAAAATTTGTATAAAATGTAAAAAATACGTATGTGGAAAATGTGCGATACAAAATGCTGTAATTTGTAAAAAATGTGCTGAAAATACACAAAGGTAAATAAAACTTTCTAAATAGAAAAGCGGGGAGCGGGTTTTTATCGCAGCACCAGAAAGATATTTTGTTTACTATCCAATTCCAATTGGCTAAAATCTCTTTCTATATTAAGATACATATGTTTTTTTGAATCGGTCATTTGCCCGCTCATGGTAGGATTAGGTATAAATGAAATGTTGGTAGGTTTAGTGTTAAGTCAATTTTTAAACGTTCGTTAGTAGTGGAATTTAAGAATCGAATTAAATTTTTTCGTAATTATCGAAAAAGTTAAATCGACTTTCTTCAGCAATTTATGCTTTTTCGAATTCTTTCTGTCTTCAGTCATTGCTACATAATAATAATGATAATAATTTATTTCGAAGTCGCGGTGAAGAAATACAACTCGTTTACGATTTTTCTAATCACACGCTTCCTCCTTCGATCTTCTCATTTATCCTTCCATACTTTATGCTTATACCATCCTTAACCCAGTTGCTTAAACCCACATGCTAAGAGGAGCTACGTTAGGAGCTCTTTCTATTCTGAAACTATTATCTCGTTTTAGCCAGCCGATTGCTTCTGCGTAACTGCTAACTTCCCTTTCCTCCGTCTTTCTATCTTCCTTAACCATTCCTTCAGCTGTTTCAATTTTTCATCCATCATCGGTATCTATATATGTATATCGTTTTTGGATTTATTTATTTTTGCTTTCAGTAGAATATCGCGTAATTCTTTCGTACACAATTCTCATTGTTTCCTATCTCCTTCTAATTTTCGATCTTTAATAAATTTCTGATAAATTTCTAATCGTGTTTTCCTTTTGTTAGAAAGTTTCCTAAATTCCAGAAGAATATAAAAAAATCGTACTCGTTAATAAACGTATCGGTGATTTTTCGTTTGAAATTTTTCGTGTGTCGAAATTTTTCCTCGAAACATTACGATTAAAATATCAACGATGTCGAGAAAATTATACAACCGTATAAAATCGAGTATCTTCTAAGAAAGATTGACCTAATTGTATTGAATATTTCTTCCTATAACTACTTTGCGAATAATTGACATACAAAAAAGAAAAGAAAAAGAAGTCCTTTAAGTAGTCTCAACATTATTAAGTTTTTCCTTGGAATAATTCCAATCTTTTTTTTTTTTTTTTTTTTTTCTTTACCAACAGCATCTATCTGTTTCTCTAGACATGATTTAATTCCTCTTTAGTAGACGTTTGACAAATATTTCGTCCTGTCAATTTAAATGCCTCGATTACAAAATAAAAGAATCTAATAAACCATCGATGTAAATTAAATATTCAACTCAAAGTCTCACATAAATATGCATGCATGTACAATCAGCCATTCGACAAACATACAATAAAGTTTTCCTTTTTCCAAGACGAGGCTAACCAGTTAGGACAGTTGATAATGGCATTCTTTAGACGCGAATTAACGAAGAATTCTTGAAGAGGAAGAAAAGACTATACCTCGAGAAGTTCCGGTTAATCGTCACGTCGAATGAAAACTGCTACTGGTTGTCCATTTTCGTATATCACTGTACATACTTGTCATTGTGCTTGTAACCAGCTTTCCATTGTTTTCAACGCTTATTTTACATATGATTCATACGTCGTATATTTTAAGATCATTGCATACAAAGATATTTAAACACATTGTATCTGTTTATGAATTGTGTCGTTAGCTAACTGTATATATCAAGTAGTTTCTGATTCATACTAATAATAGATACAATAAGGAATTATAGTAGTTTAATAATCCTTTATAAATCCATGTCAAGGTACTTTTCATACCTTACATTAGATATCTTTCCTCTTTTACATTTACTATTATCTATTACCTGTTATCTATTTACTATTATCTATTACATATTCCGATTGAATTTCGTGATAAGAGAATCTAATTTCACTTGTAACGTACCATAAAACCGACATAAATATTCAGACTGGCTAGTTAAAAACAATCTATCGTTATCACCGTTCCCATCTCTTCTCATAGTTATTCAAATAGTCATAAATGAAATTGTTTTAATAAAAATCAGCGTATGTAAGAGATTCATGATAATCGAACAGCTGATAATCGATTTTTTAGATAATAATGTAAATTCTAGTAGTTAAAAGCAAGATTCGCACGACTATCACGTGAATTTCCTGCATTTTACCCTGGCAGCCACCAATACACACTGAGATATGCTTGACCGTAACGTTTAATCATAGCGAAATATTATATTATATTTGTCGGAGATGAAAGGACATCGGAGCCTTCCTTTCGGAATGTTTGGGAAAGTCCCAAATACTTTAGTCTAGACTTTTTATTATAGCCGTACTTAAATGATAAAACTGAGAAATAGCTGTTCATGAGCTAAGTCAATTATGATTATCCGAGATTTATGACAGTGGGCTTGGGCTCCAAGTGACATGATGGGTCACTGTACGTAGCCGCGGTCACGGGAGGGACGTGTACTTAACAGAGGTATAAAGTAATCGAATAACTCTCCTTAAAACAGGGATTGACACGAGAAATACGGAGAGGGGTATATAAGGGCAGTTCCACTTGGACTAAAGTCCAGTTCAGTCCAGTGCAGTCCCGGCTCAGTTCCGGCCCAGCTCCGCCTCAATTCCGGTTGAGTTCCGGTTGAGTTCCGGTTGAGTTACAGCTCAATTCCGGTTGAGTTCCAGCTCCATTCCGGCCCAGCTCCGCCTCAATTCCGGTTGAGTTCCGGTTGAGTTCCGGTTGAGTTACAGCTCAATTTCAGTTGAGTTCCAGCTCCATTCCGGCCCAGCTCCGGCCTAGTTCCGGCTCAGTTCAGTTCAGTTCCGCCTCAATTCCGGCTCAATTCCGGTTGAGTTCTGGTTGAATTCCGGCTCAATTCCGGCCCAGCTCCGGCTCAATTCCGGTTGAGTTCTGGTTGAATTCCGGCTCAATTCCGGCCCAGCTCCGGCTCAATTCCGGCCCAGCTCCGCCTCAATTCCGGTTGAGTTCCGGTTGAGTTCCAGCTCCATTCCGGTTGAGTTCCAGCTCAATTCCGGCCCAGTTCCGGTCCAGTTCCGGCCCAGTTCCGGCCCAGTTCCACCTCAATTCCGGTTGAGTTCCGGCTCAGTTCCGGCTTAGTTCAGTTCAATTCGATAAGTTCTACTAGTACAGAGAACACGCGTGTCAAGTTCAATATCGCATTTGTCATCCCGTTGACCGTGGATTCGTTATCGAGTCTAAGATCATCGCCACGTAAGAAGAAGCAACTTTCCCGTGTCAACCCGTGGTGGACAATAAGCTTTAGAAAAATAATTCAGTGAAAGAATGTTTGTTCGGTCTGAAGGACCTTTAGCTAGAAATTCCTGAAGTTTATTGAGAGTACTTGAGACTATCGAGGGTACGCGGTAAGGATGTGAAAACATCTAGTTGCCATCCTGCACGCGACGTGTTACCTGGTCTAGGCAGAGAGTCGGCCGACGTAACAATTATATTTTATATAACCCACAAACTACTGTAATATTGTAATGGCAACTAAGTGATTGCTGATTTTGCCAATACCACCTAATGACAAAATCCGCAATCACTTAGTTGCCAGGCCAATAATATCAACCACATTTTAACAAGCTAATGAATCATTCGCGTCGTTGAAGATCTATTAATCCGCGGAATTTATCTTATCGTAGACGATGGTGCAGAAAAATGTAGCACGAACGAGGATCATCGATGACCATCGTGACAAGAACCATTGCTCTGCTGTATTCTCCAAATGCAAAGTTATACGTACCATTGACTTGCGTTTGCCAAACCGCGTCACCAACACCCCACAGTCCGGAAACCGTATAAAAAACGTAAGGGTTATCGGGGTGCGGTTTCCAGTGGAGTAGCACGACGATGAGACTAACGTGAACGATAGCGCCCAGCACCATAAGTGGCTGTCTTCCGACGAATTTCATCAAAGAGCCAAAGACCAAGGAGCAAATAGCGTTCACCACTCCGAAGCAGATCATCACGTAGCCAACCCGGTGCACACCCAACGCGCAAGAAATGTAGGCCTGAAAAAGAGAAGGATCGAATACGGTTAAGATATATCAACAATATTCGCGAAAACGTGACAGATGATCTGACATTGATTCACGGAATGTCTGGTTACAGGTAGCGGATACATTGCATCGTTCGTAACGGATCGATGAAATCCAGTTGATAGAAACGGATCGTAATAAAAAGATTACAGGTTCGATGGTATTCAACAGCTGAGTTTTATGCGACTGTCGTAAGGCAAGTGGTCGATTCTACTTTTTCCTCGGTTCTGAATTTCGTTACGTAAGTTACACGATTTGATGTTTCATTCTCGAGGAATGACTGATCCTCTGTGAGTTCGACGACGTAAAGATAGCATAGATAATGGCAGCCTCTACGATAAAATTGAAAACAATGCTGGTATTTTTGTTAAATTATTTTTCGGAAATTTTCATTGCTTCTCAAAGTTACGGTGGAAGCCCATCTACGCGAACATCGTTTGTTCCAACGATGTTTCGTGGTTAACGCTCGATTAATTGAAGTTTCGCTGCTTCAACTCGTCAATTTGAACTCGAGATCCTATTATAGGAACGAAAAGTGGCAGGTAGCGGGGATAATTGGCAAACTGCCATTATACGAACTCCAATTATATAAACTTTGTCCCCCGACTAATTCAGATAAGTAGAGTTCTACGGTATGGAGTTGATCAATGTGATCAATCGATCGTGAGCGATCTTATCCTGCATACTAAGAGCATCTCGTTATTGTAATTTTCTTACGAATCTATGTTATGTGTTATAATTTTCTATGATGGAGAAATTATTTTATATTTTCAACAAAGAAAAGAAGAGACAAATGGAAATTTACTATTTTCGAGTTTCCCTGTTATTTTAAGATACCTGTACTAAATATTTCTTATTATTATTTTATTTATTTATTCTTAGTCCATTACCTTTCGGCTTTGGACGACCTCCGGTTTTACATCACTAATATTTACATATATACTACAATTACATACATTACATATATACCATACATTACATATATTGTCTATTTAATCTTCTTGCGATAGATGAACTTGCAGAAGTCATTGTTTTTTTTTTTTTTTTTTTTGAGAATTTGTCGTTAATCTGTATATCATGAAAAGGAGAAAAGAAGGAAAAGTGGAGTGGATCAGTTTCGCTTTTGAAGAAGTCACATTGTGTAATTGATGGACTTATTCGTTCGTTATTCGTGCCTTTATGATCTTGAATTTTATGAAAATGATAAAATTTATCGTCTAGTTGATCGGATTAAATCTCGAAGCAGTATGTAAAGCATCGCACAGTTCTTCTATTAAATCCGATGTACATCAGGCTTTTCAGAGCCTCGAAAGCTATCGGATTAGGTCGAAGGATATAAAATGTAATTCAACCGAGAAAAATTTAACTGGCTTTCATACCAGTTACTATAATTCAACATAATCGATATCTTATACAACGAATAAAAATATTCTTCGTGGCATTAATAGGCGATACGAAATTAAACACAAGTACCTATATGTCTGTCTATAAATCTACTGATTTCTGGTTTACAGCTGGAGAACGTCGTCTAAACCGTCTTGCTGATCAAAAATTAAATATACATAAGACGTAACGTACCTACATATTCGCGTGACATTCACGGATTTCTCTTATTCTAACAATTGCACCTTCTTCTCACTTATGACTGATATTCACTGCCCCTTCTGTTTTTGGCTCGTTTCTATGGTCTGTTCCCTTTCTGTCATTCCTCCCCTTCTTCCCTTACTCTTCTACTCTCTATTATTGCTTTAAGGTCTGCCAACCCTTCTCCAGTCTCGCTTAGTGTCTCTATCATGTTCCTTACTCCTCCAGTTATCTCGCATTCCTCTAATACGTGTTTTAAGTCCTCTCCTTTGCCGCACAATCTGCATCCTCTTTCTTCCTCCTCTTTCCAGTATTCCCTAGCTCTGGTTTCGTTACCGCATCTAAACCTGGCTAGTTACTAAATATTTCTTTTCCGTCTAATATCTGGTCCCTATTTTTGCATATATGAAATGTAAATCCATATTTGATATCACATAAAAGAATTATAATTATAATATATGATAGCGAAGTATGGAAGAACGAGCTAGAGGATCGGACGAGGATATGCGAGATGGAAATTAAATAAATGTAGTGACGTATAGGTGGTGTTTGTTTTATTCTCTAGAGCAAGGACAAGAAAGGATGGTATATTGAGAGTTAAGTTCGTTTATTCGTGTAAGCAATGCTCAACATAAAGCTGACTATAATCGTCGTGCGTCTTCTACTCGGCTTCCAGCTTCTCAACCGACTTAACTCAACTGCTTAGCGTCTTCTGTTTAACTCGACCCACTAACGTCTTCTGTCTGTCCTCGACTGCTTCACGTCTTCTCCACAACTTGACTGCTTCACGTCTTCTTCTCGACTTCACTGCTTAACGTCTTCCTCTCCACGACCTCCCAACTGCTCTGCTCGACACCTTAACAACGTCCTCTCTTCTAACCCCCAGATGTGCCTGACCCATTCCCAGGTAGATCCCCTTTAATTACCCCGATGTTGTAAAGGGCCACAGGTATGGCCCATTGTCAGGCACGCCCCTTTTCCCGATACTACATAAATTATTATTATTATTATATATTATAGAATCATAATATAATAGAAACTAACACACTTGGGAAGAATATTTAATATACCTCGAGACAACTGAAATATTAGAAAACAATAAATTCAGACGATAGAAGTAACGCGGAGACTAAAAATTTCTTTCCTATATTTACTTCCATTATAAATTCCTTCTTCGTGTAAAAATAATGCAATTTGACGAAATTCTCACGATAAGAAAAACGCAACGTGCGAAACAATGCTGAGAACGTAAATTCAAAGTAAGGAAACTTGATTACAGAATCGAAGAAATTTCGCTGATACTGTGGATGCTGCGAATATGCGTTCGTCGCTCCTATGTGCTTTCATTTTGCCACTTTGTGTGCGTGATAGCTGCGCAGGGTCCAGCCACACCATCGTATCGATGCACCAGCAGAACGAGAAAAAAAAAGAAGAAATACTGGTTCACGGGATTCCAGGTATGGAAGTGGTATCGGGGAATTGCTGCAAGAATAAGATTCTGGGCTATTTATAACATGTCGAACCAGCTGATTCAATGGAAGTCAGCATCCCAACATCCCCGATGCTTTCCAGTAGCGTTTATTCTTCCAATTACTTTATTCCTTGCCCAATTTGCTCACATATTTCATCATCGAACTGGTTTCCAACAGGTTTACCTTCCAAACTGTATCATCTCCTTTTGCTCCTTTTCTTCCCCTTCTCTTTTTTCCTCGTGTTTTGCATACGCAAAATATCACTGCTCGTAAGTACGTGGACACTGTGATCGAGTGGTCAGTAATCTTCTTATTCTAACAATTGCACCTTCTTCTCACTTATGACTGATATCAACTGCCCCTTCTGTCTTTGGCTCGTTTCTATGGTCTGTTCCCTTTCTGTCCTTCCTCCCCTTCTTCCTTTACTCTTCTACTCTCTATTATTGCTTTAAGGTCTGCCAACCCTTCTCCTGTCTCGCTTAGTGTCTCTATCATGTTCCTTACTCCTCTAGTTATCTCGCATTCCTCTAATACGTGTTTTAAGTCCTCCTCTCCTTTGCCGCACAATCTGCATCCTCTTTCTTCCTCCTCTTTCCAGTGTTCCCTAGCTCTGGTTTCGTTACCGCATCTAAACCTGGAGTATACCTCTGTCTTTCCCTTTCATTTTTCCTTCTAAATACATTGCTAGGTCTTCTTTTGCTATATCTTTGTAGTATTTATTGTGATTGGTCAGTAATCCTGTCGCGTTGTTTTGCTCGTTTTCTAAACCGGTATCCGTATCTCTGTGACGTTAAATGATATTTCAAGCGCATTGGAAATAATTTTCAATTCATTTAAGGAGAAATAGGGGAATTCAGAAGGAGAAATTTAAATACGAGATTTCTGTTCGAACGCGCGATCTCTCTGCGTATCTGTTACCATTTCGCTGTTTGTTAAATCAAACGTTTCGTTCGCTGAAACGAGAGCAAAGTCGAAATAGAAGAATTAAGGCAAGAAGGCAGGGTACGAGGGCGGATGGGAATGTTTGGGGAATCGCTGTTGGGAATTCCATTAATTGTTATTGCTATTGTCGTTCCGGGAACTTTCCAATCTCGTATCGCATTACTACGAAATTGCCACGAGTTTTTCTATTTGAATTTCGTAACTAAATTACATCCTGCCAAATTTAAAGGAATGTCCATTGGTAATGTGAATTACCACGAAAATGTACCTGGCAGGCTTGCGCTTATCTTCAATAGGAATTAGTCATTTAATTGCAAGGATCTACGACGATTTTATTCTTTACGATCATTGCACTTATACACATGACGGCTATGTAAATCATTTTTACAAGATAATCGCAAAGAACTAAATTGACGTTCCGAGAGCCTTGTAATTGCTAAATCTTGTGGAAACGTTGTTCTTTGTACTCGAACGTCGCAAACTAGGAATTTACAGGACACTTCTAACTCGGGTTCCCAAAATTTTAATTCCAAGATTACAGAACAAAATAAAAAATTATTTCAAACCAATACTAACTAATACTATTTTTATTGTTTATTTATTTTTACTCAGTCCGTGCCTCTCGGCTTTGGACGAGTTTTCTGTTTTACATCTCTTTTACCTATCACTTAGTCTTATGGCGTTATCACCTTATTGCCTCCTCCTCCCTTATATTTATCTAACTAAACTCTAAACTCTTTTCTTATGTATCTACCTCCTCTCTTATCCATTCTATTATATTGCACTCCGTTGTATACTAACTAATTGTCACGTCTCGCGCTGTGCACGTGCCGTAACGAAGGCTAAAACCCGCCAATAGCGCGAGTAAGCGTTTCAATTCGAAAAATAAAATTTAACAATTTGGCTAGAAACCGAATTCGAGCTTCACAAACCGCCACATGACGGCCCTCCCTCCTTCTACGGTAGACCAAACTATAAATAAGCGCAGCAACATGGAAGAAATATTCAGATAATTCCTTAGTTCAAAGTAATTAATTTCTTAGTTCTGTGTGATCGGTTTCTCAGTTCTTGGTGATTGATTCCTTGGTTCTTGGTGATCAGTTCCTCAGCTTTGGCAAGTAATTTCTTGATTCATAGCGATTAGTTCTCAATTTCTTAGGCTCTTAATATTTCAGTTTCTTTGGCTTTTAACTCTTTAGTTCTTTAGTTCCTTAGCTCTTGGTTCCTTTATCTCTTAGTTTTCTCAGCTCTTAGTTCTTTAGTTCCTTAACTCTTGGTTCCTTTATCTCTTAGTTTTCTCAGTTCTTAGTTTTTAAGTTCTTTAATCCTTTAGTGCTTCAGTTTTTAGCTCTTTGTTTCATTTAGTTCTTTAGTTCCTTAGCTCCTAGTTCCTTTATCTCTTAGTTTTCTCAGCTCTTAGTTCTTAAGTTCTTTAATCCTTTAGTTCTTTAGTTTTTAGTTCTTTGTTCCATTTAGTTCTCAGTTCTCGTCAGTTTTGTTAATCGACGTGCTTGTATTTGTCAATTTGTAAATTATTGAAAATCACAAAGTCAAATCTTGTAATTAGTAAGAGTAAAACGTATCGCGAACAATTGTAATTTCGAGTATTCTAAATTTCAACGATAACTCTGTTAATAACCAATTAGAATCGGAATAAACTTTCCTTGTGGAAAATATTCGTCTTATAATATAATTAGATTAAACGAACATTTATTTTCGCCAACTTTGATCCTCTCCCGTGCCAATACTCCTGCGCGTAGCAGGTTAGCCGAAACGTGGAGTTTAATTGGTAGTCGCGTTAAACATCAGTCAACGCTACCCACTGATATCTAATTGTCGACAGAATTATTAAGGAATACGACAATTCGGGATCATCGAAAAGATAAACGACAACAAAAAATTTAACCGAAGCAATCCTTAGATTGTTTCTGGTGGCAGCAACTACCATTTACCCGAATTTCAAATTTTAACGCCAACGTAAACAGAACAATCGAAATAAAAACGTAACAATACTAATCAATACTAATGATTCACATACTTACAGTCTGTCACACAAGAGCGTGTCTGCGATATCTGCGAAACCTGACACCTAATCAGAATGAGATAAAAAGAATGTAAACAAACGAAAACTTCTCTAATACGCGTTGCTGAATACCTTTCAGTTTCATTTGAAACAGTGAAAGGAACAGAGCTTTTTAATATGAGTGCCGCGTACGCGAAACGTCGAAAATCGTCTGGCATGGGCGAATGAAAACAGAGATCGTGATTGGAGTAATATAATATTCACTGATGAATCTTCGTTTTGGGCATGGTGTCCTATTAGGCGTGCTTGGACTATCCATGGAAGAAGGATGATTCAAAGAAGTGTAAAACACCCCATAAAAGTGCATGTTTGGGGTTGCTTTAACGCACGCGGTTTTGGGACTTTGCGCGTCTTTACAGACAATCTGAATGCACAAAAGATGGTGAAATTGTACCAAAGGGGACTTCTCACATCCGTGAAACGTTGGTTCAACCAAACCGAGGACCAATGGATATTGCAAGAAGACAACGACCCTAAACATCGAAGTCGCATCTGCACCCAATGGAAAGCGAAAAACGCCATCACAGTACTTCCTTGGCCATCGCAGTCCCCTGATGCAAACCCTATCGAAAATGTGTGGTCCCTAATGAAATGCAAGCTGAGAGGAAGACGTATCACAAAAATAAGAACACTTGTACATCACATTCGAAAGATATGGAGGTCGTTACCAGAATCCTACGCTCAAAAATTAGTCGAGAGTATGCCGAAACGATGTCAAGCTATAATCGCTAATGGAGGAGATTGGACACCCTACTAAGTAATAGCGTATTAGTGTTTTAGATGTAGATTCAATTCATATAAATTTTTTTACAAATATATAAATATTTACAGAAATATCGCAGACACGCTCTTGTGTGACAGACTGTATACGATCCTTGCCTACCATTAGCAAAATATTATCTCTTTAATGAATAACTTTCAAACGCACGCTTTACCCAATTTCTCAAAGAAATAGACAACAATGTTCTTTTTTCTTTCGCGTATGAAAATTCAGCGTTGCCAAGGATCCATAGAATAAATACGACCGTATATTTACATACGATCAATGCCATATTTATATGCCATTCATTTTCATCCTGGCGATTTTTTAGTTGTACGCAGAGCCAATCGTATATTATACAACTTATAATTTAAAATCATTCAGCGCTGTAAAAGCCAAAGGATGCGTGTTTCAGCCGATATTTCAGCATATCTGTGATCAGTAGCATGTATTTCCGGAGAACAATTGTACGACCTCGCATGGACGTTACGCATCACGAACCTGCCGTTCTGTATCCGGTTAGTATCCGGGTGATCCTAGTCAGGTTTTTGTGTTGCATCTGATGAGGATAATGATTAACGATTTTAGTTTACTATTCGCTTTTGTTACTGCGTTTCTTCTTTCTCTCTCTCTCTCTCTCTCTTTCTCTCATTCAATGGATTTTCATCGTCCAACATGATACCATTACGTTCATACGACGATACCACGTAAGATATTACGACCGAACCCCTGTTCGACATTTTTTTGCAAAAAGACGTAGAGATATCGGCGACGAAACCAAGTTCACGTAGCTACTTGTAATAAAAATCGCGTAAATTACGTGTTCTTAGTGCGTCTATGGGAAATCGAGGGACGTAGAAGCTGGCAGAATGCGCGTAACGTGTACAAACATGTAAACTATTTAACACTAGAACTACCACATCAGCATAATTGACTGGTTTTACAAATTTATTTTCAAATTCCTACTTCGTGTTATATTTTTTTCCGTAACGAGTTTTGCAACGATAACTGAATGAATGATATAATGAATTTTATTTTGTTTTTTATGTATTCAAACTGAAAATAATTTTCTATCAAGTCGAAATGACTGGCATTTGTCAAAGTGTAAAAGGGCCTTGCAATCTGTTTATCGAACCCTAATTAATCAATTTCCTCGTTTTGTACAACTTCTTACAACACGTTTTTAAAATTTTTACTGCGTATCATTCGATATTATGATATCAGTTATCAGGAGAATTCCGGATCGATCGCTAGATAGCTAGACGTTAACGCTAGAAATATCACACCAGCCAAAACGACTGGTTCTACAATTTTATAAATGTAGTAATAACTTTCGCAACGATAACTGAATGAATGGTATAATGAATTTTATTTTGTTTTTTATGTATTCAAACTGAAAATAATTTTCTATCAAGTCGAAATGACTGGCATTTGTCAAAGTGTAAAAGGGTCTTGCAATCTGTTTATCGAACCCTAATTAATCAATTTCCTCGTTTTGTACAACTTCTCACAACACGTTTTTAAAATTTTTACTGCGTATCATTCGATATTATGATATCAGTTATCAGGAGAATTCCGGATCGATCGCTAGATAGCTAGACGTTAACGCTAGAAATATCACACCAGCCAAAACGACTGGTTCTACAATTTTATAAATGTAGTATCGGGAAAAGGGACGTGCCTGACAATGGGTCATACCTGTGGCCCTTTACAACATTGGGGTAATCGAAGGGGATCTACCTGGGAATGGGTCAGGCACATCTAACAGACAGAAGGCGTTAGGCAGTCGAGTTGAGTTAGTCAGTTGCGGAGAGTAAGTTGAGTAGTAGCAGTTGAGTGGAGTAGTTTGAGTTCAAGCAGTTGAGAAGTTGGAAGCTGAGTTTAAGACGTACGGCGATTGTAGTCCATTAATTATCATCCAGCCTCTCTCGTCCAGATACTTAAGTAGAGTTCTACCTTCTGTATTTATTTTCCTGTCTTTTGACCTCTTGCTTCTTTCTTTTCCTAATTCCTCATTTATCGGTCCTCCTTCTTCTCCCGTTCTTGCATTCCAATCTCCTCCTATTATCATCACTTCTTCCTCCCTCCCATCTATTCTTTCCTCTATTTTTTTCCATGTTCCTTTAATGTCTCTATTATACACCACCATTATTCTATAGGTCTTCTCTTTGTACCTTATTTTCCTTTCTACCATGGCATCGCTTAATTCCTTGTACTCCACTTCCTTCAGGTTTTTATTTATACCTTTTATTATGCCCCCTCTAGCCCTTCCTTTTTTCCCTTCTCTCCTCGCTACCCTACATTTCCAGTCAAACTCCTTGAGTAATCTATGTTTTATTCTTTCCCATTTGTTTTCCTCTGTCCATGTTTCCGTGAGTTCAATTACATCAAATGTCTCCAAATATTCCCAAACCTCTTTATCCTTGTAGACGATTGTAGTCAGTTTCGTGTTGAGTATTGCTTGTACGAATAAACTTGAACTTAACTCTCAATAAACCATCCTTTCTTGTCTTTGCTCTAGATAATAAAACAAACACATCTGTAGGTTACTACATAAATGTGTCGATCCTTGTTGAAGGATCATGTTCTCGGATGGACTAATAATACCGAAAGCGTATTGCATAACATGGAATTGCTTCTGTAAGAAAGTAATAAATCAATAAATATAAAAATAGTCATGTGGCGATACTCTGTAAAACCGTCGTCTCGTGTAACAGCTAGGCGACGGGAAGATAAACAAAACACTTAAGACAAGAGACCGAACCCAACGATTAGCAGGCGGTCCACCGAGCGTCTTCGGCAATCGTACACGTCACACAGAATGTTTCCGACCGTCACACCGAACAGTTCAACGAACCGCTCGTACGCGCGACTACAGACAATAAACTTTGTTGAGTTTAAAACCGAATAATTTATTATTGCACCCATAACCACCTCAGTCATTTTGACCGGTTTTGGTAAAAATCGCTTCGTGTTAACTATCGGTAGTTCTAGCGTTACCAGTATCAAGTTATAATATTTGACGAGTGAAACGAACCTCTGGCTAGGTCCTGATCTTTTAATTCATTGCAAAATCAGTTCATTTACAAAAATATAAATTTTTATAAATATCCGTCATCCGTATGTAGTAACTTAGGTGATGTGGTGTTTGTTTTACTTTCTAGAGCAAGGACAAGAAAGGATGGTAATTGAGAGTTAAGTCCGTTTATTCGTGTAAGCAATGCTCAACATAAAGCTGACTATAATCGTCGTGCGTCTTCGACTCGGCTTCTCAACTGACTTAACTCAACTGCTTAGCGTCTTCTGTACAACTTGACTCTACAACTTCACGCCTTCACGTCTTCTTTTCGACTTCCCAACTGCAACTTCACGTCTTCACGTCTTCTTTTCGACTTCCCAACTGTAACTTCACGTCTTCACGTCTTCTCTTCGACTTCCCAACTGCAACTTCACGTCTTCACGCCTTCTTTTCGACTTCCCAACTGCAACTTCACGTCTTCACGTCTTCTCCTCGACTTCTCAACTGCAACTTCACGTCTTTTCTTCGACTTCCCAACTGTAACTTCACGTCTTCACGTCTTCTCTTCGACTTCCCAACTGCAACTTCACGTCTTTTCTTCGACTTCCCAACTGCAGCTTCACGTCTTCACGTCTTCTCTTCGACTTCCCAACTGCAACTTCACGTCTTCACGTCTTCTCCTCGACTTCTCAACAGCAACTTCACGTCTTTTCTTCGACTTCCCAACTGTAACTTCACGTCTTCACGTCTTCGCTTCGACTTCCCAACTGCAACTTCACGTCTTCACGTCTTCTCCTCGACTTCCCAACTGCAACTGCTCTATGCCTTAACGTCCTCTCCTCTCACCCCCAGATGTGCCTGACCCATTTTCAGGTAGATCCCCTTTAATTACCCCAATGTTGTAAAGGGCCTCAGATATGGCCCATTACAACATCAGGGTAATTAAAGGGGAATGTGTCAGGCACATCTGGAAGTCGAGAAGAAGACGTGAAGACGTTAGTGAGTCGAGTTAAACAGAAGACTTTAAGCAGTTGAGTTGAGTCAGTTGAGAAGCTGGAAGCGGAGTAGAAGACGCACGACGATATAGTCAGCTTTATGTTGAGCATTGCTTGCACGAATAAACGAACTTAACTCTCAACTTACCATCCTTTCTTGTCCTTGCTCTAGAAAGTAAAACAAACACCATCTCTAAGTTACTACACGTATAACTCGTCGTACGTTTCTTTGCTATTTATTGTTGTTCGTTCACGCGATACGAGCTCACGTTCGGATATGTAAGTGGATTTAATCGGCGAAAGTTCGGTTAATCGGGCCATTAACTATGAAACCTCGTTGCGGTAAATGAAGTTGTAATAAAATGCAAGCAACGAAATGCGAATAAATGGAATGCAGACGAACCAAGTTCCAGCGTATACCGATGATTTGAAATTAATAATAAAAATTCTGCTAAAGAAATGTTACTGTTACAAAATTATTTATTGTGCTACGATATAAATGCGTTACGATATGCCAGAGTGGAAGCATTGAAATTATGTTGCAAATTTCTGAAACGAGCAACGAAGAATTCTTGGATAATCGGCTGGATAATTCTGCGTAAACCATTATTCTAACCAATACTATTATACTTTTAAATGGTCGGTCACGTTTCACGAGATCGTCTCGATTCTTCGCTTCGGTTCCTTCGACGTGAAGAGATTCATTCTCGAATGCATAATAGTTGGTTCGTAATCGATGTCTTATCGAACCACAAGCTTCCACCGACAACGGGCTCGTTCATTTTGTAACGAGCAGCGTGGGCGAAGTTATACGAATCTCATTGTTGTTCGATTGTTCTGCCTCGTGAGTCGTAAATAATTGCCTGAGTCGTTAAGCAACCGTCGGACAATATATCGTGGAACTCTTGGAAACTCGTTAACTTAATCCTTAAATGCGTGGTTTTCGTCCAAACGCGATAAAACACGTTGAAATTGTTAGTTTATTCGTCGCAAGATCGTAGAGAAAGTTTTACACGCAGAAAGAATTTCTTATCGAACGATCGTAATACGCTTAGAACGTATAAATAAATCCAAGACTGTATATTATAAAAATTGAAGAATAACAGCTACGAATGATACTGACGTTCGTACGAAGATTATAAAAATAATAGAATAACAAATATGGGATAAATATACGAATACATAAAACACGATAAAACAATAAAAAATAAAAAATAGTTTACGCTTACGTCAGAACTTAATATCTATAATATCTCGATTAAAAAGAATATTGGTAAGTGCTATTATATAAATCATTATGTATACAGAGAACGAGTATTTGTGTAATCACGTACGACAACATCGTGCTTTCAAAAATTAAGCATTCTCCATCGAGAAAATCTCGTTCATAGATTATTAAACAAAAATCAAGTTCTTAGATCGAAGGCGAAAAGCTAATGTGCTCTTTTCCTTATTTTTGCTCGTAAGACATTGTTTGATCACATCGATGTGAAATTAGAGTTTCGTAGAAGTTGTCAACAGTGCTAATTACTCACTTGTGTAAAGTCTGCACCGATGAACGCCTGCTCCATGCCGATCCATATTGTGATTGGTATAAGGAGCTGCTGATAAGGCTTCTTCAGTTGATAAGCAGTTGCCGAGAGCAATTGTATACCACTGAGCTCTTGACTGTCCACTTTTCTTTGTTTCTCGCCATACCTGCAACAGGGAAGAGGAAAATTCTCGTTATTCCGTCTGAATTAAGTCTAAGCTGTCGACGCGCGACTAACTCGAGAAGTTGCCTCGAGGTTGCAGACATAATCGACAAGTGGAAATGACACAGAAATGGTAAATGAGGCAAATGTCGGAAGTGAAAATTGTCCGTGTCGCACGGGAAACGGATGTCTGTTTATTTCGGTGATATTCGTAGATTCTTGACCGAACGCCGTGCGCTTTCAAGCTTCACCGTCTTTCAATTTGGAAGAGAAGTAAATAAACACCAGAGGAGGAAAAGATTATGATAAATCCATTCCTATTGGTTCTTCGATATTTACCGTTCGATAATTGAAAGTACTATGCTCGGTGTTTGACGAATATCTCAATGGTCGAAGTGAAAGATGAGCTGTGAGATCGAAAGATGCCAATCCTTAGAAGAGTAAATAATAAACAAAGCTTGGCAAGAAATCAAATCTATAATTTTCAACGATAAATATCTTGAAATGTTGTGACAATCGGTATTTTTAAATCTTCAAACGTAATAGGAAAAGCTACAGAGGAGAAACACGATGATATGCGAGAAAACAAATTCAAAAGTTCGAAACACTTTCATACAATTTTATATTATGAAAATTGTAGTTTTATCTAGATTTAGGACTAAGCGTCTGGTTTTATCAACTAAAGGAACGTGGCATATCATCATGCTCTTTTAACCGTAGCTTAAACCCTGTAGTTTTCGAATAGCGTAACAACGCAATCAAACCGTAAGTGTATTGTTGTAGACTTATCTGGCTCGGCATATTTATTCTAATACATTTGTGGTGCCGGTTTCCTATGCTAAATAAGTAATCTCGAACGCCTGTCAATGGAGCCTTGATACTCCCATGATTCGAAATGTATGTATTGCGAAATGTTGACAGGAATCAGTGAGGTAGAACGCCCGTAGATTGATTAACAACCAGTTGGAATATATTAATCGTGATGGAAATACTACGATATGCAAAAAAAATTTGTCGAAGACAAATACAAGTATTTCCTGTTTTGAAATATGATTTCTGACACTTCAAGCATTAACTTGTAACTCTTCTTACAGTTACATACGCACAACATTTCACTTGAAACACCTGCGACAGATTATAATTGTTTAAACAGTTGCAGATAACGAGGGAAAGGTAATTCAAATTCCCAGCTTTCTTTATTTAGAAATCTTTCTATGCGTAGTTTAATTTTTATCAAAGGTCAGTTAATTACCACGCGGTAAAATGTAACCGTTCTAGCTACTGGATCGTTCAGAAAGTTGTCAATGGCAGTTTTAATTGTCCATTTAATTTCTTATATAGCGTATATTATGCGTTTATTTGGTGAATATGAAACGCACGAATTAAAAATAAAAATCTGACGTTGCCCTATAGAAGGAGCGTCGTTTTCCAACAGAAGGGAAAGATCTTCCATTTTGAGAAAATATAAATCATCTTATTGATATTTTGATTTTTACTAAACGCTGTTTTTATTACAAGAAGCTGGATATTCCGGACGATTATAAAAATCGTTTCCAAGAATCTACTGCTAAGAAAAAAACAAGTTTTACGGAAAAGTAACGATGAAGCTATCTAACAAACAATAAACAATTGTTAATACTAAACCTACCATGCGCGGTCAAATGACCGTTTTTGAAATTTCGTTTAGAATTTCTCGTGTACAACGTTACTGTATCACCATGTAGCTTATTCACTTTTCCTATAATATACATACAACCCATTTTTCAATATTCACAACCTTCTTTATCGTTTACTTTCCGAAAAAAATTTATAGCACGTCTAGTCTACCGCGAAGGCCATTCGACCATTTGAAAAATTTATGTTTATTTACGACTGTATTCTTCGGAATGCGCACTTCTGAAATTGTTTTACGAGTCTACGATGTAATCGTGGATCTACGGTGTAGACAAACGCGCGATTGGAACAAATGCATAGCGTTCTTTATACGACAATACGGTCTCGCGATCCGAACAGAGAGCATCAAAATTTCACAGTGTATTATAGAAATTATTACGTGGTATAAGCGATAGTTTCGACAAAGTCGACAGAGCTAACAATATTTTGTGGTATGATTTACAATTTCTTTTTATTTCTGGTCTCAATGTTTCTGCCCCGTTTGATTTATACTTTTATATTTTAGTTTTTACTTTTTACCTTATCATTTGTATATTCATCCCCAAAAATGTCAAGACATTCGAGGAATATCAATTTATTAGACGAAATAAACGATATCGACGAGGATTGTTCGGAAGATGACCAAGAAGTTTCCGATTTTGATAATGATACGGCAGAGAATAATTGTGACTTATTTGACAGCGATACGGACGAAGAGAATATTTTGAATATACGAAGAGGACAAAAAGGAAAGAGATTTATAGTTAGTTCCGAAAGTGAAAATGAGGAAGGGATTGAAACTGCTATATCGAAACTGCTGAATATCAGAAGGAGAGACAGCTAAGCAAAGAATGTTCATCGAAAACAATAATAAACACAGGTACAGATTCTTCTGAACGGAAATCTCGTCAAATAAGATATTGTAAAGTCAATAAGACTAGCAAAATTTGTATAAAATGTAAAAAATACGTATGTGGAAAATGTGCGATACAAAATGCTGTAATTTGTAAAAAATGTGCTGAAAATACATAAAGGTAAATAAAACTTTCTAAATAGAAAAGCGGGGAGCGGGTTTTTATCGTAGCACCAGAAAGGTATTTTGTTTACTATCCAATTCCAATTGACTAAAATCTCTTTCTATATTAAGATACATATGTTTTTTTGAATCGGTCATTTGACCGCTCATGGTAGGATTAGGTATACGTGAAATGTCGGTAGGTTTAGTATTAAGGAAACGATGCTTATACTGTTTAGTAATATATTATGTAAAGATATATTGTATAATTAAATTTCCGATTACACGACAGGATCAATCATTTTTCACAGGTTCAGATCAGAGGAAGAGATTCGTTGCTAATAGTTCCATCTTCGTCAGAATCTTCAATCTACGCGGTAATAAAGCAAACCAACACTTAATGAGCAATAAACTTTACATTTACAAGACACGGGCTCATTAAAACGAACGTTCGTCTCTCGAAGACACGACCGGTTAATCGGAGGAGTAATTTTACGATATAAAATTCTAGTCTCGGTATATTTTAACGTTCAAGTTTATCCAAATCAGACGTAGGAAGCTTAAGCGTAGCATTGCAATCTTACGATACGTTCGTCTCACGAAAACATAGTGTACGAAATAACTTCTCCTTGAAAATTCCCTCGAATGAACTCTGTACATTTATACGCACAGAAACGGACTTAACGTGCACATACAGGATGTTTCACGCAACCGAGTCAAACAACCTAAAAGTGTCGTTTATCTGCTATCTGGAAACCGAAGAAAATCGAAGCTTTTCGCCATTTTGATATTTTCTCGTCGAATTTCAAATATTTAGTCGCCATTTCGCAGCAGTCAGTGTGTAACTTGGACAGAGTATAACTTCGCTTAGAAGATAAAATGTACAAAGTGGAAAACTGGGAAAGACGCGAGTCTTTCTGCGACGTATTCTCGTGTATATTTATTATCGTAGTTCTCCAACTTTTATGCATATGACGATCTCACTGTCGTTTTAGTAAGCTTAAAGTCTTGCACGAGGTGATAAGGAAAAGCTTTAGCATAACGTTGAAGGAAAAATTCAAACAAATCAAGGAAACGAACGAAAGAAAACGATGCAAAGAGCGTAGCGGAATTAGAAATACGTCCATTGCTATACGAAAAACTGCGTAACTCCGTTTAGAAAAATATGGATGACGAATAAAGAATCTTCACGATAATCTTCCATTTCGAAAACGTCTACATACGTCAAATCGCCCATCATCCGAGACCACTGAATCTCGCCTAATGAAACTTCCTTCTCCATCTTCTATCTTTCCGTAGCTATATCTTGACCCGTTCACGTGGAACACCTTGTATTACGTACACCGTACACCGTACAAAGTGGTAGTACGTACTTGCTTCGTTTCGCGATGAAGGCTGGCTGCGTTCGTTATATCTCGGCGAAAAACCGGTTCAAATTTTTGTCATGGTTTTTTCACCGAAAGAAAATTCCGAATTCAAGTGGAACGTGAAACGCGTGTACACGTTCGAACGCGTAACACAGCCGGAGAACGAAGGGAGAGGGTGGATTTTTACACGAGTCCCTGGGTCCACGATCGGCTACGAAGGTCGATAATTTCGAGAGAGAAAGATCGCGGAAATCCTCATGGCGAGCATGTCAGGCAGAGAGGCAGGCGAACACTCGTAAAAGAGCCGTTCAACAGAATCCGGTAAATTATCCTGCCGCTAAATTTAGCCACGGATCACTTGAATACGATCTACCCTGAGGGGGCTGAGGGATCAGCGTTTCAGCAGCCAGAAGAAAGTCGGTGGAACGAAGCAACCCGGCCAACGTACGAGAGAAGCTGAGGTTTTTAGAGTCGCTACAGCCTCGGGCGACGTTCGCCAATTCGCCAAATAAATTTTAAACGGCCTGGTGCTAAACGACCGTGGCCATCTTCTTGTGGTCAGCATTCAAAGGTACGTTTTACGACTCGAGGAATTTGTGTTGTTTGGATTTCTGGCGATTATTAACCCTTAAACCATTGAATGGTCAAGGATGGCTAAGATCTCGCAGCGGTATATCTTTTTCAAATTGTGCAATTAACGAAATTAAACAAGCGACGTTCTGTGTTTTATTATCGTTGAGCAACGGACAAAGGATAGAAAAATTATCGTTCGTAATGGTTATAAATAATTACGTCGCGATGGTATTATTGTAACAGGCTGGTATTAAAATAAAATTCGAATGGAGGGCGTTCATGATAGATTTCAAGATTTAAAATAAGAAAATCTGTATATTCTTCTGAAAGTTTAGAAATCTATTATCGAATCTACTAAACATAACTGTCTTATATATTTATATGATTTATAGTCTACTTGGTATATTTATTATAACATATCTATAATATTCCTATATTTATCTTATTTTTATTATTATCGTATTTTAAAGAGAAGATACGCGTACTACTTTCCAATGAACTTGTAAATTAATTTTATTCTAACGTAAAGAGATTCGAACGAAACCTTGAATCTCAATACTTTTTTCATCGCTGAAGTATACTTTTCTATTTACATTTTCTTGTCAATTCTCAGAGTCATCGATGTCTGTTTGAAGATTTTGCAATGGCCAATCACCGGTTGAAACGAGTCTCGCTAGTTGTATCAGGGACAAACGTATTCTGGTCACTTGACAAATATACGTATGCTTTACACTGTACACTGTACGCTGTTTTAAGAAAGTTTTAAGACTTGTTGCTGCCTTAAAACACGACGAATTTCGTGGTGTAAGTGACTTACATGGAAGATGAGAAGAAACACGAAATCGTAATGAAATACGTTTAACGGCGAATAGCGTACAATTGGTTACGTTCTTAGCGCTAAATTTCCTGAACAAGAGGCTTAACATGATCTTCTGAATTGAACTCGAGAACAGCAGTAAATTAATTACACGCTAGATTCTGGATGTGTGGGTAATCGAAAGTTCGCCGGCAAGGATTTACGTAAACCTAATTACGCGAAAATCGTTCTGTATTCTTCTTCTTTCCTCCTGAACTCGCGAGCATAATTTCCATTCTCAACGTCGAACGACAAACAGAGTTTTACGTGAAACTCATTGCTCATTTTTCTACGACATTTTAATCGTTCTTAAGAAACAGCTCTATTAAGAATGAAACAAATACGAAGCTGTTCTCGTAGAAAATACTACATTATTATGTGTTTATCGAATCGTTAGTGTGGATGTATTCTTGTTCATATAACAATTGTTTTTATTATCTTAATACATATATAAGATAAAGATATATTTCAGTAAATAATAAATTTACTGAATTTTTATTAAGTAACGTAATATTAATTCGATAACATAAATAAGAAAACATAAAATAAAACGATATATAGGATTTAACGATACGACGTAACAAGAATATTTTCGTAGCTACTTTCATTTCGAAAAGAACCGAGTAACATCAAGTTACGTAGAACAATTTTTAACAGCGTTATTAAAATAAAGATCTTCCAAGAATCAAACAGTTAGATATCGTCATTAAATACGATACCAATCATGTTCATTAACATAGTTCCCAAGACGGTTGAGAGGAAGTGCTAGATAAAATCCTCCTGCTCCTGCGCAAAGTTTTCATCGACCGCCACGAGTCAACGTTCACGTTCACGAACCTAATATTACGTACTATATTTCCGTTAAAGTAGCTCTAACTCGCACTGTTCTACGAATCGATCTGCTAACAAACACGAAACAACTGTTGCAGATTATTCCATCGCTTAGATACATATCTTTGATTCAAATTTTTATACAATTCAATTAGGAAATTCCGAGCAAACGAATTCGTAACGATTATATCATTCGTGGTGGTCATTCGCGATGACGTTGATATTTAACACGTTCGTCGCCCAGCGTGGTTCGGCTAAGTTTCCTGGGGGGCCCAAATCCCACTGCCGTTACGCAGAACGTAAATAGAGCGACAAGCAGGAATTCATCGTTTATCCCCTTCGATTCATTGTAAAGAAAAAATTATTTATTTCTGAAATGGAGAAAGCGACAAGCTATCCAGCTAGAGTATTCCGAGGGACTCATGGCAGATATCTCGGATCTTTCATTTAGTCGAGAAACATACTTGTGAGACGTACATCGGTGATTTTTTCCTCCTCAAAATGTTCAGTATTTTATTATTTATTTATTTATTCTTAGTCCATTACCTTTCGGCTTTGGACGACCTCCGGTTTTACATCACTAATATTTACATATATATTACAATTACATACATCACATATACACCGATTTCTCTTATTCTAACAATTGCATCTTGTTCTCACTTATGACTGATATTCACTGCCCCTTCTGTCTTTGGCTCGTTTCTTCGGTCTGTTCCCTTTCTGTCCTTCCTCCCCTTCTTCCCTTACTCTTCTACTCTCTATTATCGCTTTAAGGTCTGCCAACCCTTCTCCAGTCTCGCTTAGTGTCTCTATCATGTTCCTTACTCCTCCTGTTATCTCGCATTCCTCTAATACGTGTTTTAAGTCCTCCTCTCCTTTACCGCACAATCTGCATCCTCTTTCTTCCTCCTCTTTCCAGTATTCCCTAGCTTTGGTTTCGTTACCGCATCTAAACCTGGCTAGTATACTTCTATCTTTCCAAAATGTTCAGTAAACAGCGTGAAAATATATTCGAAAGTGAGGAGAGTAGCGATGACGGAGTCTATAACTATTTTTCGATGTGCCCAAAATCACCTCAAATGTGTTTGCAATGTTTTAACGAATACCATACGATATGGGATAATGTAATATATTATCCAGAATATAAATTAATAAAAAGTATGGTAAAATGTGTTTTTAATATTTTTATGTTGTATATCCTATATATAATATCGTATATTTAATTAACTCGAACAAGAAGAGCGTCACCATCCTTTGGTGACGGGGCCCCCACGGAAGTATACTCGTCGCATAGATATGTGCGACGTGGCGAAAAACGTGTTAAACTTTAACATGTATGTACATATGATTGTCTTACGAGTAAACACAACAAATTTCATTCTTTCTGCGATTCCGACTGTGAACTCGTGTCGGAGTCAAACGCATGTCGAACATAACACTGGCCTCGATCTGAAGTTTACCTCCGACCTTAGCCTTAACACGCTAGTGATATCTGAAAATGTTTCTTGTAACTACACCGCGGGTATTTATTTACGTTTGTTTCACGACGAAGACCAACAAAGAAACAAAGAACTATAGAAACAGAGAAATTTGTTTTATCTACTTAAGTACTGTACCGGGTGCTACACTTTGCACGCTATCTTTGCACACAGCACGTACCATTTTGTGCACTTTTACACTTTGAACTAATTATAATATTTATAAGCTTGCGGGTATTTAAGTTTGTTTCACTACGAAGACAAACAAAGAAACAAAGAACTATAGGAACAGAGAAATTTGTTTTATCTATTTAAGTACTGCGTCTGGTGCTACACTTTGCACGCTATCTTTGCACATAGTACGTACCATTTCGTGCATTTTTGCACTTTGCACTAATTATAATATTTATAAGCTTGCAGGTATTTCGACGAGTCATCGTATGCGTTATACGTCGCAACTATCTACACCGCACTTGTCAAATACAATTTAATTCCTTAAACCTATAACGATATATCGTGTCATTTACTTTCTAAACTGTCTTTTATCTACCACTGACCATCGTATACCTAATTCAAATCATAGATCTTATTGACTCGTGATTGTCGAACGTTAAATATTATTCGATCCTGGTCTGCGATTGTGCAGTGCGCGATACGAATGTCAACGTACGTGCAAGTCATGCACGTGAACATTCTAACTAGAATGTGTCAGCTTGTAAACATTAAACAAGCCATCGGCTAATCCAAATACATAATTCAAGAATGCCTGACTCATAGTCTGCTACCGATTCCACTTCTAGCTGCGTTAACTATACATATCTACATATATCTAATGAACAAAGAAGAAAAAAAGAAAAAAAGAAGAAGAAGAAGAAGAAGAAGCGAAGGAAAAGAGGAAAAAGGAGTGATCATAAATATGTTTGCGGAATGGAATGAAGTATTAGCCGTGGACCGTTAATCGATCGTAAACGTGTGTGTGACAAACGCGAGGTGGAAAACATCGGTCGCGCGAAACCGTTCACCACGATAAAACAACGTCGAAGCGTTTAAGTAGCTTCTGTCGAATGCAAGGTCGCTCGGGTTTCCGGCCACCTTAGTATAGATAGATAGATATATATACGGATTTAATATCGATACGTGTTCGAATTTTATGGAACGTCACGTACGAGAAACGTGAATCATCTTTTTTTTCTGGGAAAACCGAATCCTTCTTGTTTTAAAAATATGAGAAAATATTCGTTGCGAAGGGGAATGATTGCGATAATCATAGACTGGCCGATTTTTACGCATTTGTGGAAAATTTAACGCTGGATGAAAGCGAGAGAATGAGGGAAACGAAGGAAGAAAAGAGGCAGAAGAAAGTAAGAAGAGACAGAAGAGGAGCTAAGAAGAGAAGGAATAGAAGAAGCAGACGAAAAAGGAAAGAGTAGAATGAAGACAAGCGAGAGAAGAGGCGAGGAAAAGGAATAAAAGGAGGGAAGCAAGAAGAGACAAGAAGGAAGAATGAAAAGCAAAGGAGACTAGTCATTAAGAGTAGTAACTATCTTTGTTCCTGTTTGTTCTCAAGTTCAAGCAGAAATAACTCGATGCTTATCGAAGATAAGATTTGTCTGCTTCACCTTTCCTCTACCTGTCTGTACAAATTTGTTTTATATACCATATTTCAATCAAGTCGATAATTTATAAATCTATACTTTATCTGACATCTTAGAAATTTCTAGACGCGGATGTTTAAGCAAATTCGTATCTTTACGACCGCAACTAAAAAGATAGAGGTTGAGCAGAGAATTGGGTTTTCATCGATCATTAATAAAACAGAAATCTTACGTTTCGTGTTTTCACGTTTCATGTACTCTCTGTATTTTCTTTTTCGCATTTTTAAGTTTGCATTTTAAATTTTCGCGACACGGATTACCAACCGCCATACAAACAAACGTTAATACGCTGTAAAAATGTTTATCTTATTTGCAAGCGTTACGAGAAGACTTGAAAGCTAGAACAATCGAAAGACCGTAAAGAATTTTGTAAATAATAGGAACAAAAATTACACGACGATATTATGATACAGTAAAAACAGGAAAAATTAACTTTTTTATTTTTCACTTACACGAGCCATGGAAACTATTATTACCTAATGGAAATTACATTTTTTATTTGTCCGTTGCTATGATTTATGTCACGGTCTCACGATACTCCATTCAATCGATGAAAGAGACGATATTATAATTGCATTCTATAAGGATAGGTAAAATGCGGCACAAGTATCGTTGATGTATGCAACAAGATACCTTCTTCACGGCAAGTATTTCATTGTTCGAATCGTTTAATGATACAGGAAGCGTGGAATTAAAGAAATACATGAAGAATGAACTAAAAATAAGCATAGACAAACGATATTCTAGCTACAACAATTTCCGATGATTGTCAGGTGATTTTCAATTGGTGTAATAATTAAAAGTTTTAACGAAAGATAAGCTAAAACGATTAATTATATAATTGTAAAATTATAAATTACAAGCGAAAGAATTCGAATATTTCTTTTGATATTTATCGCGATACCGTGAACGAGGAAAGTAAATACGTCGTTCCATTCACAAGTACTATATTACAGAATGAATCTCGCGAAAAGAATGTCGTTATTTTGACTTCTTTCGTTTCTTTTTTTTTTTTTTTTTTTACAAAGATTTCCTGGGTATATTTCCGACAGTTTTTCCTCAAACAATGAATTTTCATGCAAATAATCCATTGATAATAAAAGTCAGCATTGCGTTAAGGCAGCATTGTATTTGCAATTTTTTTCCATTTAATTTACATTAGATATCGAATTCTGTTTTTCAGTATTACGATTATGAAAGGGAATTCCAAAGATTCGTCCGATATCTTTGTTTTTACTATCTTTCTTCTTCCACTTAGATCGCATAATTTTATGCGGAACAAAGAAATCAAAGTGTCTGTAGCAATATGATAAACTATTTTATGAAAATGTTTATATTTAATATATGTGCTTGTTACGATGTTAGAAACATTCTTATATTTCAATTTCGCTCCTATTTTATCGGGCAATAAAATAATTCCGATTGAGATATCTAACTAGGAGAAGTATTCGCTCGAATATTTCATTACCTGACAGAAACTGCTAAACCTAAACCAATAAACGTACGTACGAGTAAAAGCGACAAAACTTTCCGATCTACGTAATATGCAGTTGCAACACTAGTCGCGACCACTATGCCAGTCGATAGTAGAACTCAGTCAGAATAGCGATTGCAGAATCATTGCAGAACACACGGTGTTACGAATCTTTCATTTATTCGACTTCCACCGTTGAGGAATACTGACACACTGCGTGAATGGCTGATTTTATTATGCACAGCGAGTCTAGAAACTGGGCCGGGTTATAACTTTGTTCTTATTGCGGATAGAAAAAGATCGTAGAGGAACAATTTGCATTCTTTATCAAGCTCTATCATCGTGCATCGATTTTTTTTTTATACAATTGCATTAATGCAGTTACAAAGTATCATTGTACCTTCCTCTTTCTTTTTTTTTAAATAATTTTATTTTTCGTAATTTAATTGTTTTATACAATTGCATTAATGAAGTTACAAAGTACCATTGTACCTTCCTTTTCTTTTTTTAAATAATTTTATTTTTTGCAATTTAATTTTTTTATAAAACTGCATTAATGCAGTTACAAAGTACCATTGTACCTTCCTTTTCTTTTTTTAAATAATTTTATTTTTCGTAATTTAATTTTTTTATACAATTGCATTAATGCAGTTACAAAGTATCATTGTACCTTCCTCTTTCTTTTTTTTTAAATAATTTTATTTTTCGTAATTTAATTTTTTTATACAATTGCATTAATGCAGTTACAAAGTGCCATTGTACCTCTCTTTTCTTTTTTTAAATAATTTTATTTTTTGCAATTTAATTTTTTTATACAATTGCATTAATGCAGTTACAAAGTATCATTGTACCTTCCTCTTTCTTTTTTTTTAAATAATTTTATTTTTCGTAATTTAATTGTTTTATACAATTGCATTAATGAAGTTACAAAGTACCATTGTACCTTCCTTTTCTTTTTTTAAATAATTTTATTTTTTGCAATTTAATTTTTTTATAAAACTGCATTAATGCAGTTACAAAGTACCATTGTACCTTCCTCTTTCTTTTTTTTAAAATAATTTTATTCTTTATAATTTAATTTTTTTATAAAATTGCATTAATGCAGTTACAAAGTACCATTGTACCTTCCTTTTCTTTTTTTAAATAATTTTATTTTTCGTAATTTAATTTTTTTATACAATTGCATTAATGCAGTTACAAAGTACCATTGTACCTTCCTCTTTCTTTTTTTTTAAATAATTTTATTCTTTATAATTTAATTTTTTTATAAAATTGCATTAATGCAGTTACAAAATGCTATTGTACCTTCCTCTTTTTTTTTTTTTTAATAAAACCTTACAGTTTCTTTCACATTTATTGATTTCTCGTACTATTCCGAACAAAGAAGCGTTAGAGTACAATGTCAAAAAAATTAATATTTCCTGAGAGAGTATCATACATCTTATATAATATCCATTAACGTTAAAATGGATGTTACAGTGATAATGAATATTTTGTATAATACAATAGAGCTCCCCTAATACGAATACTCTAATATCTGAACGTTCTATTATCAAAGCATAATAATTCTCATCAAGAGATCACTTTTTTCCGTTTCAAATTCTATACATATTTGATTAATGCTCGTATATGGTACAATGTACTCTTTGTTTTATTCGATCGAGTGAATTCTGATTGTATAAGTTTAGTATGAAGCTAATAGCGTTTCAACTGTCGGAATAAACACGACGTAAGTTGCAATGTACATAAGTGCAACAAGATTAACAGAAATGTATAACGTTGGAAAAGCCACGATCATAGATATTAGAAAACAAGAGCATGTTATTGAAAGTTATCTAAAGCACGTAGATTACTCAAATCAGCAGCAAGAAAACCTTAAATACACTTGTCCAATTAAACGGTTTCATTTCGGTAGAGACGATAATAACGATTTTATACTA
Source organism: Bombus campestris (assembly GCA_905333015.3). NCBI lineage: Eukaryota > Metazoa > Arthropoda > Insecta > Hymenoptera > Apidae > Bombus > Bombus campestris. The sequence continues at coordinate 8,953,051 of HG995140.1, forward strand.
ATGAAAACAGCCAACGAAAGTGGTAACAAAGAGTTGTCTTCCGATGTCGAAGCATTCGATAAAGAGCTCCTATGATATCAAAGTACAGGAAGAATGTAACCCTACGCAGTTACTTACGTTGAAAGAATTACATAACTTAACAGCGAAAATAGACACGGGATGCATAAATATTAAAAGAATCAGTCCATTAATTTTAATGCGTATTGGAATAAATGAAATTTCATAGGAGAAGAACGATAGCTCTATCATCCGAAAATTGTATTATCCAAACAGGTTTGTCTGCCTGTTAGTCCGGATAAGGAAGGCTCTACCTTACATACGATACACGCGCAAAAATTTTCTATGGTAAGCGCTGAAATACTTTCGTGTGTCGGTGTGTTGCTCTCGCCAGGTACGGAGATCGCTAACGCGCGCAAAAATAAAAAGAAGAGAAAATCCAGCGTCATTAAGCGCCATTATAACGTCATCCATGGTACCAGCGGTCGTAACAATGCGGCAAGGTCAGCAAGAATCGCTTTATCTCGGGAGGAAAGAATAAAAGGCGACTAGAGCTGATGGAAACGAGCTGGCGAGTGAATCGGAAACTCGAAGACCTCCTCGGCCAGCCTCTGTGTATCTACCGTGCAAAAGTTTCCCACTGATGATTTTGCTCTTGCAACATGCACACGGGAATGGCTTCTGAACCGTTATAACACAGTACGGTTGGCTGGTGAAGCAACTGCGCCGATTCAAGTATGCACTTGGAACGATAAGTCGAGAACTGTGCGATACGATATGACACGTTTGCTACTGGTAATGATATTGTAATAAAGAGCAGCAGTAACACGACGTAATGAATTACAATTATTACGTGTTGCTTTTTCAATGTAGCTCCTATTGAAAACGTTTCAAACGAATCGGATAAAAACGTTCGGGAAATCTTCTTAAGATTGGAATCTGTAGTGTGAAATTGTTTATAGCATGGTAGAAACCAAATGATGATAAATATAACAATAATACGAGCGTCAAAATTGAATAAAATAGTAATCTATAGTAATCTAAGGAAATGAAGTACTGTAGAAGGTCGTAGACGCTACTTGAAGAGAATCATTATTGAAAAGTATGAGGAAAAGGAGGAAAATCGTAGGAGAGACATTGTCGACAAACAGTATTTGAGAAATTTACAAGTCGCAACGTAAGATATTAAAACTATGTAAAAAATTGCAACGTAGAGAGATGATAGAAAGAAATATTATTGGAAGGAAATAATTGGAAGAAAGATTCTCTTTTCTTGGAATTAACAATTGGAATTTTCTTGGATTCAAACAAGACTAAATAGATATGTATATATATGTCGGAGATGAAAGGACGTCGGAGCCTTCCTTTCGGAATGTTTGAGAAAGTCCCAAATACTTTAGTCCAGACTTTTTATTATAGCCGTACTTAAACGACAAAACTGAGAAATAGCTGTTTATGAGTCGAGTCAATTTTGATTATCCGAGATTTATGACAGTGGGCTTGGGCTCCAAGTGACATAATGGGTCACTGAACGTAGCCACGGTCACGGGAGGGACGTGTACCTAACAGAGGTATGAAGTAATTAAATTACTCTCATTAAAAACAGGAATTGACCTGAGGGACACAGAGAGATACGAAGAGGAGTATATAAGGGCAGTTCCACTTGGACCGAGGTTCAATCCGATAAGTTCTACTAGTCCAGGGAACACGTGTGTCAAGTTCATTATCGCATTTGTCATCCCGCTGACCGTGGATTCGTTATGGAGTCTAAGATCATCGCCATTCACATTCCGAGTATCTGATTACCATGGTTACTTGTCAAATTCCGTCACAACCATAATTGGACTAGTAAATATCTTCGCTCGTACATAACGACAATGTCTAATCCAAAGAAAGATTCGTTACGCGCCCCTAACTCTAATGATAACCCGACATATATATATATATATTGATTTAAAAAATTATTTGAGAAAGCCGGAGGTCAATTTTTCGCGACGTTACTTAATCGACGCTAAGAAAACTTACGACCTACGCTAGAAGGCTTACACTAAAAGACACGACTGCAAATTATTTGAGAAGATCGCAAATTGCTACGCTAAAAATTACATCCAAAAGAAATATGTTTTTAACGAGCGTGAAACTTCAAGTTACGTTTGTAACGAGCAGATACATTATCGGTGAAGAAACCAAAATCATCCATATGCGATTGGCGTAAGAACATGATTACAGACATGAAAAAGCGCAGCTAATAAACGCTTGTGTCTGTATTACATTGTCAATGGAAAATGACAGCTGAGACATATACAGTTATTTCTTGCTAATTTCCGAGGCCGATCGCGCGGAATCGTTTACCTCGTTTCGGAATTACGGAGGATCGTGGTTGTGATCGATAGCAACTTAATCTTTCCAGGAATCGGAATTCCAATGGAATCGCAGAATCATCAAACGAGCAATTTCACGCGCAGCACGTGGAATGCGTGTTGCGCTCTGTTATTGTGCAGGTGAATCGACCGAGGATGAATTGGATGTTCATCAAAGCGCAGACTGCCGGAAATCGAAAGTAGTCAAGTGTTTCTGGCACAAGAGATATTCCTTTCTCCTGGCAACTATGTATACTGATACTAAAGAGAGACAAAGGAGCTCCGGCTACAGCAACGTTGGAAAACTTATCGTGTTATGCAGCGTGTTTAATTTAAATAGAAATAGTGAACTATAAATGAATTTGAAATTTCTTAGATCTGGGTTAGGGGTTTTTTAATCTGTGAAGAAACCTTTCCTTTTTTTTTTTTTTTTTTACTAATTATTAATAATAGAATTCCGCTAAGATTTTAGAACGGTTTTAATGAAAACAAATACGCTTATCGTTCGATTAATTAACAATTTACTCAAGTATAATAACACACGTAACAGAGTGTGTAATATAAATTGCAACGTATATGTAATAAAAAAAAAAACTGTGCCATAGTATCAAGCGTAAAATGGTTACATAAAAGTAATTTTGTTTCAAACGTACACAGCTAGCAAAAAAGTTTAAATAAAATGGTGATTTCATACTAACTTGATTTTGATGATGTGAAATGTTAAACGTGAATTATTACTAGAACAGGATCACGAAATAGGCTTAATGGAAATCACATCTAAATCAAGTCGATTTAAAAGATGATAGGACAAATAAAAATGTTTAATGTTACAATTTTATTTTAATAATTATTATCTGTCTTTCAAGTTCAGAAGACTCTATAGGTATTATTTTTTGCAATCTTGCTCGATGATACGATAATTTCTGTAAAAATGTTCGATTTTACGTGTTTACACCAATTAGTATGACATATCGACGTGAATAATATGACAAAGGAAAAGAACAATTTTTTCAACCGCTCCGATATTGTGAGGTACGATCGTAAATCAGACTACAATCATGAACACGAGGCTCATATCTGGACGATTCTATGAATGAAGCATAGATCCACGGTAATACGGTATATAATGGTTTAGCTTTTACGTAATTCATAAAGAATCGTAAAATTCGCACTCTAACGATTCTTCTTATTCAGGCGGTAAAATACAATCATAATGATTTATTTATGCCACTTAAAACGCGAACAAACTTAAAACGCGATAAATATAATATAACAGTTTGTGTTTATAATCTGTTTCTAATTGCTAAATAATAATCGCATAGAGGTTTCTGAAAATCTTACGAGATTATGAACATCGAACACGTTTTATACGTAACTATGATATATTTTACTATTCTATCTTGCCTTCAAACTACTTTTAGACAACTTTCGAATATTTATCAATCATTAGCTTAATTTTATTATTTCATTTCAGGTCCGAACTACGAACGAAACAAATTTACAAATTGCCACGCAGCGTATTTTGCAGAGCGAGAATATATTAACAAGAATATGTTAACAATGAAACTATTATGTACGAGGATTATATAAAGATATCAGGTAGGTTATTTTATAAATTTTGCAAGTTCCTTATACGATACAATTATCATCATTTCTTCGTAGTTTTATAATTTAATGCGAGAGTATATTAACAAGAATATGTTAACAATGAAACTATTAGGTACGAGGATTATACAAAGATATCAGGTAGGTTATTTTATAAATTTTGCAAGTTCCTTATACGATACAATTATCATCATTTCTCCGTAGTTTTATAATTTAATGCGAGAGTATATCAACAAGAATATGTTAACAATGAAACTATTAGGTACGAGGATTATACAAAGATATCAGGTAGGTTATTTTATAAATTTTGCAGGTTCGTTATACGATACAATTATCATCATTTCTCCGTAGTTTTATAATTTAATGCGAGAGTATATTAACAAGAATATGTTAACAATGAAATTATTAGGTACGAGGATTATATAAAGATATCAGGTAGGTTATTTTATAAATTTTGCAAGTTCGTTATACGATACAATTATCATCATTTCTCCGTAGTTTTATAATTTAATGCGAGAGTATATTAACAAGAATATGTTAACAATGAAACTATTAGGTACGAGGATTATATAAAGATATCAGGTAGGTTATTTTATAAATTTTGCAAGTTCCTTATACGATACAATTATCATCATTTCTCCGTAGTTTTATAATTTAATGCGAGAGTATATCAACAAGAATATGTTAACAATGAAACTATTAGGTACGAGGATTATATAAAGATATCAGGTAGGTTATTTTATAAATTTTGCAAGTTCCTTATACGATACAATTATCATCATTTCTTCGTAGTTTTATAATTTAATAATTCTCATTATACAAAATAGCCTGCATAATTTTCAAATACTCCGTAATTCTCTAATTCCTTCGTAACTTAGTTCTACGATTCTCCTTATATAACATAGTCTATATAGTTTCATAATTTTCACGATCTTCTGGTTTCTCCATAGTTCGATATTAGAAGCTCATAAATTTGAGACACAGTAATAACGATAAATAGACGTGTTATTTGAACAAGGCTCGCAACTATAACTTCTAATCTTCCTGTTTCCTACGCAATGCCCAAGTTCCATGAAAAGATAAAATTCTCTACGTGTCAAAAATATACCTTTTCCCATACACCTTTAAGATTTCCTGTAAAGGTCTATCTTAAAATTCCTCTTCGGAGTCAACCGTGAACACTACCGTTGATTACAACAAAAAACTGCCACCACGCGAATCTAAACCTAAACCGCGCTAATGCCCACTTTTTTCCTCCTCTTAACGAATCCTCCATTTCATTCACGTAGATTGTGAGAACGGCCCGCGATAATTTATTTTTTGTTGACACGTTTAGATCACGCATGAGATTCTCCCAGCGACTGGTAAACTGTAGATGAAACGATAGAAGTGTCGTCACCGTTTTTCACACTTACCATGGGAAGATATCGTTTCGATCTAACGAGTTGGAAGGCCAGACGCATTAATTATCAATGAAAACGGTACAGACCCCATGCATATGCAAATGTTGAAAACAACACGCACGTTGGTGTATCGATGATGAAGCGTCACCAACGCCAATAGAAAATCAGCATTCCCGCGTGCGCGGCTATTAATATTTTTAGCGTCGGTATATCATTAGAACGTTGCCAACGTCCGGATAAGAGGACAGACGTCCTTGGTGGACGATGTAGTATGTACTGTTATGAAAAGACACAAATAATATTGCTCTGTGTCTACGGACAGCGCGTGATTGAAATGCAAATGACGACATCGGATGATCGGGAAAAATTCTGTGTAGCCTGTAAGTCTCGGCTCGAGACGGTTTGCTGATCACGAAGTCACGAATCCTGAGATCACCGATGCTCGAAATGACAAATCTCCGACAGGCCGGCCGGCTCGCTTATATGACTCGATCACTTGCCGGAAGCTATTCGGTCGCTGCGCTGGGCCGAGTCGTTGGCGCCACAATGTAAGTACACGAGAAATGAACGGGAGTAACGGGATTTATATTTTAGTAACTGGTGTGTACGGATACAGTACCATGCAAATGTCCTGGGGAATTTAGCATAATGATTTCATATTGGCAAGTGATCGCGTTATATCTTTGCAATGTGTTACGTAGAAACGAATCTTCGGATATTTGTTTCACGATGTTCATTGTTTGTCATTTTTCTCGAATTGTAAGTTCTGTGAAGCTTCGTTGATAGATAGAATGGTAAGTTAGTTGTTACAAAACACATATCAAATGAACTGCCGAAAAGAAGACGGGAAGAAACAAAAATGAATGTAGTGACCTACAAATGTGTTTGTTTTATCTAGACCAAGGACAAGAAAGGATGGTTTATTCAGAGTTAAGTTCACTTTTATTCGTACAAGCAGCACTCAAAACAAAACTGACTCTCCGCAACTGACCAACGTCTTCCACGACTTTCGTGTCCCTGCTTATGTTCTCCAGATGTGCCTGACCCATTCTCAGGTACATCCAATTACCCCAATGTTGTAAAGGCCACAGGTATGACCCATTGTCAGGTACATCCCTTTTCCCGGTACTACATAAATAGCTTAAGATAACGAAAATAGAGACGGCAGATAGTACAAAGTGAGGTAATCGAGTTATTTGATAAAAATGGAACCTTTGATGGCAAGAAAATCTCATCGATAAAAAATAAATTATAAATTAATCCCTATTTTTTTTTTAATATATTCATCATGATAAATTGCTAAAAAACAAGCTTCTTGATAATTATTGTTTATTTAATTTCATAGCTCGTGGGGTTTTTAATTCACTATCTCACAAAACGTGTTGTCACAATTTTAAAATGTATCACTATACTTTTGTATAATAATATATACGTAATTCATACCATATGACAATAAGAGATAATATTATCGTATGTAATATTTTCGCGAATGCTAGTTATCGTATCGTATTATATTATTCATTCTTTCGTGCAAGAATGTATGACGAAAACGAATATCTTCATACATATGTATGGGCATATATTTGAGTTTTTGTTGTATCAATATTGTCAATATTAGCCATAGATTAAGCAGTGCTTGTTGGCGAATATACCACATCGATGATTAAAGTATATTTGAACATTTAGAGGTGTCAGGTATTACATTAGATTCTCTAGATGTTTACGAACATATTCATAGATCCAATCGATCGTGTTTTGATCGAAGAAGACAACATTTTCGTAATCTATTTTACAGTGAAATTCATTTACGTAATCGAAAACACCGTTCACTTTCTTTTTCTTTCTACAGCTCGTCTTATACGTTTTTTTTTTCTCTCTCTCTCTCTTCGAAGAGATACGAATAAGGTATGGAAACCGAGTAAATAAATGTACAAGCGTGTCAAGGAACGTTGTATAATTACAATGTTGAATGTAGAAATCGTCCTGAAGAAATTTCTTTACTTTCATGCTCTCGCGTTTCGCAGTGCCTTTTTATACCTGTATGTAATTCTTCTTTCTAAAAGTATGTTTTTAATAAACGTATACCACTTACATTTAAAATGGAGAATGTTCCAGAATAATTTATACAAGCGCAGTCATCTATCCTTTAAAATATCCAGTGTTTTCAAAACAATTCTACTTAAGTATTCCGTTTTGAAAAAGTGAACAAAAGAAGATACGGGGACAGGGAATGAGCATGACAAGTCTATATTTGTCGATATTCCGATTTTTATATCATTTGATGATTAAAAGAAAGTAATTCTAACATAACTTAAATCAATTGAAGAACAACGACGTGCTATATGCAAAGGCATATTATATTAGAGAACTACGTAATAGATCCAACAAGTTTCGTATAAAACCAATAGAATAAATAACATTGTGATAGTTAATCAACCATAAAATATTCAAAAATGTATAGATAGCAAGAACAGATATTTAATCAACTGAATCAAATAAAAAATAATTGAGCTATTATGGAACCACTGTAGATACCAGTGACTATGAAAGTGGCCCAAGTCAAGAATCAGAAAAAAAAAAACAAGTTTATCGCTTATTTTGCGTCACATCTACATACATTACGATAATCTGAAAAATATCTTAGAAAAAAAAGTAGAAATACAGTCTGTCACACAAGAGCGTGTCTGCGATATTTCTGTAAATATTTATATATTTGTAAAAAAATTTATATGAATTGAATCTACATCTAAAACACTAATACGCTATTACAGTAGGGTGTCCAATCTCCTCCATTAGCGATTATAGCTTGACATCGTTTCGGCATACTCTCGACTAATTTTTGAGCGTAGGATTCTGGTAACGACCTCCATATCTTTCGAATGTGATGTACAAGTGTTCTTATTTTTGTGATACGTCTTCCTCTCAGCTTGCCTAATAGGACACCATGCCCAAAACGAAGATTCATCAGTGAATATTATATTACTCCAATCACGATCTCTGTTTTCATTCGCCCATGCCAGACGATTTTCGACGTTTCGCGTACGCGGCACTCATATTAAAAAGCTCTGTTCCTTTCACTGTTTCAAATGAAACTGAAAGGTATTCAGCAACGCGTATTAGAGAAGTTTTCGTTTGTTTACATTCTTTTTATCTCATTCTGATTAGGTGTCAGGTTTCGCAGATATCGCAGACACGCTCTTGTGTGACAGACTGTAGAACCGCCGGATTGAGTTTGTTGTTGCGTCGTTAAGCAAAAGTTTAGCTCGTGCATCGATCGCAAAGCTTTAAATATCACGGAGCGAGAAATACGCATATAACGTGTATTCACTTTCATAATCACCCACACATACAGACGTCGCTATAGTGAATTTTTAAACCGGTATCCCATAAAGATAAAATAAAACATAGAGGTATAATCTATCGCGTTTCCACCCTACTATCTTCCTCCCTACGATCATCGCACGAAAAAACGTTTTGTTTTTCATTTTCCTTAGATTCGAATCGTTTACATTTCCAAGCCATTTTAACTCGAAGCATTTTCTTGAATTCAGGTCTGCCAGTACACAATGCACGCACTATAGCGTGTACAGACGTACCCTCGCATGCGGAGACTTCAATGCTGGCAACAGCCAGAAATTTATCGGGTTTTAATAAGTACAAATTGCGGCGGGTGGTTGTGTAACCGCCGTGCTTCGATGCATCCTGCGTCGGATGTACGCTATTTTGTAATCATGAGCAGAGCAATGTTTATAGCGATTCTGAATGGGAGAAGGGGAGGGGATCTTGCACGGATCTCGCGCGATACACGCTTATTAAGGTGCGCGTTTCGTAATACTCCTGGAAAAAAACATTACTGTCTTTTTTCTCGCTCTTTTTTTTCTCTTCCGTTATGTGGGCGAGTTTTCAAGAAGCGTCCCGCTACCGGAAGCTTCTGGAAACTCGATTCAGCCACGAGACTCGTAATCAACATTCGTGGCCATTGATAAACGTGCACTGTCGCGTCCGAACGAGGATTTCGTTTTCGATCGATTCCATCGAACGGCATAAATTATCCTAAGAAGGTAATTTTTGGTCGAGTCTACCGTACGAGGAAAACAATGTTACAGGGAAAAAGAATAATTCCCGATTGAATTGATCGATCAAATAACACGAGATGCTAATCAATTTTCGAATAATTCTATTGAACAGGGAAATTTTCCTACGAGAGAAACGTAATTTTTCGGCAATCTTCTCGAATAAAGAGACTCATCCTGTAGAGAAAAAAAGAAATAATCCTGCGGTCAATTTGATTTAGGGAGAAAAATTATCCTGTGAAAAATTGTACCGGATAAACAATCTTAAAAGAAGGCATGACGATCGAATGAACAGATAAATCATCCCATATAAAAGAATGTTCAATCGTTTGAACTGATGAAAAAAAAAAGTTATCCCACAAAGAGGAAAAGAAGAAATCGAAGCGAAATTGCGTTAAGATGTATATATGTATATTTATAAGGTACATATTACGTATGTGTTTAAATTTGACAGATTAAAGGCAAGGAAAGAGAAAAAAGTAAAATATGCGGAATTTTTTCCTGTATAATAAAATAAAACGTCGACCGTTTTAACGAAGAGGCGTGTATCTCAAAAACGTGAAGCACATTTTCGTTGACACCTGCCTATCGAAACGATACGTGTAATTTATTTGGCCGTAGGCAAACTTCCAGGGGAATATCCGACCGCATCATCATGCTTCCATCATCTATTCGATCGAAACACCAAGCTCTCTTTTTTTTTCTTTTCTTTCTTTTAATTTATTTCGGCGCCGACGAAGCTTTTTTTCTTTTGCTCTTTTCCCCGTTCCACTATGTCGATAGTGTTCTCAGCCACATGGATCCGCGCGAATTCATTTCTTCGAAACGCCAATCCTTTTGACTTTCAATCTTCTTCTCTTACACAGATACCACTGTTATTATTGCCCGCCACGGAAGAATGATTTCATATTTAATCAGCTACCCGCCTACGTTTCTTTTTCTACGTAACTGTCACTTTTTCACTCCCCTCTTTCTTCTTCTTTTTACCCGAGCGAATCCGTGCAAGTGAAACGGTTTTGACATTGATTTCTAGCGTGGCAACTTCGTTAACCTACATCCTGGTTAGAAACCAATTCGTGACGTTTCGTTTTCTCAGCGACTTTCTTAAACAAACAAACAACACCCTGAACGTTTACACGATTTTCTTCCATATTATTGGCGAGACCGTGGAACGAACAAAGTTTACGTATTCTGACAATAATTGTAATAGTTAAACGTATATAACGCTAGATCCTCCACGCTTTTTATCTATCGAAATTTCCATAATATTTACATTACGCCAGATAAGGTGAGTTATGTTACAGCCACTTGGTTTATCGCCGTTGTTAAACAAAAGGATCATTTAGAAAAACTCATTAGAAAATTGAAAGTAGGTAATACTGGATAGGTAATTTCCATAAAATTGTCAAATTCCAAACGATCGAAGCTTGGATGAATGTGGTGATGTTAAATAAAATCGGCAAGGTGACAGTGGATGGATCAATAGGACGTCAACTATCTTCTTTTCCTTCTTTTTCTTCAGTCTGAAGGTTGCAATTTAAATGCAGATGCTACGATACATGTGTAGCGAAAATAAAGTCTGAAAAATTTCAATTCACTGCACAGACCAACGGAAACTTCTTTTTCCCATTTAGTTTAGAATGTATAATTATATCACATGTATTACGATGTATTAGTCACGATGCGGAAAATAAAATTAACAGTCGAAATACAGTGATTTATACGAGTTTGTTAAAACCACGAGGTTTCTGCTCTCTCGTCCATTCAGTTCGTAGTACGTTTCGTAATTTCATTCAAGGCTCGACATAAATTAATAATTACAACTCAATGTCGTTATTGATTGACGTCGTTGTTGATATCACGTGGAGAAACATTTTCTTTGAAAGAAATATAAAAATACATGCAGTGGCTGATGTATGTACTTGAACACATACCGTAACAAACTTTTACCAAATGTTGTATGTGTTATACAAGACATTTTCAAATGTTATTGTAAGTGTCCAAATAATTTCGTGAGTCAGTGCATGTATTTTAATTCTACAGCTTTTTCGAGGCATTTGCAAGGAGGAAAGAAAGAGAAAAATGCGAAACAAACGTAAAATAAAATTAATCGTAATCGATCATTGTATCTATAGGCACTGAACGCTACTTGGGCACTCAAACGCCGATTTAAATTATACGAGTAAATATTAAATGTTGATTAAAGGAAAATAAATTTTGTCTTGTGAACGTGAAACAACGTGCTGAACGCCTTAGATAAAGATATCTTCCTCTAGGATAAATCGCGATAAAAATCTGTTTTCGGATAATTTAATCGTTTCATGTTCTACGTACGTCATTGATCGTGCATGATCGACTTTATCGTTCCATTTGTTCCCTGTCTATTTACGTTTCGTATTGTGCTTATCCGAAAGACAAGCAGCCATGAGTCGTGGCAATGACTCACGGACGGTGACAATTTTTTTGTTAAATAACAAGAGTTCAATAACATTTGCTGTGTGTAAATTACACGAAGCTTGTCTATTCTTTCAGTCGAATATTATTGAATGGTCTGTTGAATTAGAGCCACTTAAACTTGATGTACTAAATGGGATAAAAAGAAGAGGATAAATAACAATTTGTCCAGTATAGTGAAATTAAAATTCTTTTCAGCGTCCAAGCTACGTACCATTTTCACCCTGTGTATCTCATTGTCACTTTAAACTTCTAATCGTTTGACAAACGAAGATGTCAGAAACTGAGCTCTTATCGCATAATTTGCGAACGCGATACGCGTACAAGGCGTCTGTATAATCCGTAAACGTAAAGTGCCGTTGAATTCCAACTGACTATACCCTCGAGCAAAAAAATATAAGTGTGTGTGTGTGTGTGCGCGCGCGCGCGCGCGCGCACGTGCATCGTACACTATTAAATTAATTTGACGTCCTAATTTCTGATAAATACGCGAACGCATACTTCAATTCGAATTTGTACTCTTATCGGTACATTTTACGTAAACTACTGTGAATTCTAAGAATAAGCGAAAACGTAATTTAAATTTTTTGAAGACTTATAACGTTTATTTATGAAACTAGTGCAAGCATCGTTAAAGGCTTGTCTCGTCCGATAATAATTTTTCTCTGCCGATACCTCTGATAATTCTTCGAAAACTTGAAACTACGTTTTTACAAAATTAAAAATAGAAATCTCCATAATGTTAGCTACTTCGTCGTTTTTTTTTTTTTTTTTTCACACTGAAAGAATACAAAATCGTACAGTATCGCTGGGAACTGAATCGAGGATACGAGCAACGACATCGAACGACGGAAACGGAAAAATACAGAGTTTCACCGGTTATTTCGTTAATCATCCATCTTAGAGGCGAGTCGATATTTGTTTAACTCGAAGTAATACTCAAGGTGTACTAGCCTTGCAGAAGCTTCAAGTGTTTTCTCAACAATAAACGTAAGGCTAGCGCGTGTTAAACGATAAAGAGGATTTCATGATGCCTGATTCACGGATATCAAATATTGACGTTAAGACAAAACCGATCCGGCAGCCAGTTTTCTCAAATACGATTATGTCTTGACGTAGTTCGCTGTTCAAGTTCGCCATGGATATACACATACCCAATGAAATCCTTTAAACGGAGGGTATCATCAGTATCGCCACGTATAATTTGCTCTGAGTCGCACACGTGATTTTAAGAAGCTCTTACATGCGTCTAAACTCTTATATGGTCGTTCGAAGACGACACAGCTTATAGCCCTAGAGAATTACGAGCCTTATCGAACTTGTAATTTAAATGCAAAATATATATTCCTACATCCTTAAATAGTTGAGGATCGATTATAAATGCATAGAAAGTAATTCTTTCTGATGCCACGCGTGTAAAAATCGTTGAACGCTTTGCGTAATAAAAGTCTTATAATTATAACAAGTTCTAAAGCAAGAAAATCTAGCAAGGGATGGATATGTCGTTAGTTGATGTAATAACTAGAAAATAATTCTTCGGTATTCTTAGAAATCATAAAACATACGGTAAATAGTAATTTATCGACTATCGAAGCAAAAGGAATGAAACACACACGTGTTAATCTCGAGCCGAGTCGTGTGGTTACTAATTACAGATAATTAGTAAATGATTTCTCAAACTCGTGCCTGTATTTATATTTCGTCATACTGAATCGCTGATTCACACTACCCAATAAATCGCCAATCGTAACGACCGTGAAAAAAGCGTACAATGGCTCGCAAAAGTATACTTGAATACTCCGTCATAGAAAATTTTTATTGTAGTCTGTGTTGTACATATGTGTTGCGCGAAACATTTTCAAATTTCATCGGCACCGTAATAAGACAAGATTGTTAAGATTATATTGGTGAAATTTGAGACCAATCTGAAAATGTGTAGAAAAATTACAAAGTATTTACTGCAAGCATATATCAATAAAAAAATTAGCATACGACACGAGAATTGTTTTAAACGTTCAATTTATCAATGGTCCACTGAAGATCTTGAGACTTAATATTATAATTGAGTGTTTAAATACTTTTGCGATCTCTGAAAAATATACACTTGTACTGACTATGTACGTTTTTCTGATTCGTTGCAAAATTTACCAATATAACGACGATAGTCAATCTCTTTATAACCTTAATGAAATTTGAAAATATTTCGTACATAATACAAACAATGTATTCATAGACTATTTCAATAAGAGCGAATACTTTCGCGAGCTACTGTACATACCGCATAATGAGCGCGGCTACCTATTACACTTGAGTCATTCAGCTTTGAATTATCAATGATAAATAACGCGAATGCAATTTTTCAACGTTATTATTATTACCCTGAAGAATTTCTTATTTCATATTTGCTTCTTGTGTATGGAACAGAATGTTCGAATAGCAGCGATAAATTTATTATTACGATTTACTATGAGCGGCAGCCGATATTTTTTATATATCCGATATTAATTGCCAGACGAAGCAAAGGTAAAAAATTAAAGGTCGACACATAGAGAATGGAAAGCTATGATGCCTTTTGGATCAATGGCGTATATACGTTGGTACTCACCTCGACAGAGGATCAACAAACAGGGCGACGATGATCACGGCGATGATTACACAAGTTAGATAAATCGCAGAAATTTCGTAGATCTCAGATTCTGGAGGACGATCCAGAGTTTCGTGGGCTCCGTTCCCCAGAACGCAGAAGTCTGCTCCACAGAACTTGATTTTGTTCCAATTCGTGGTACGGTTCCCGCCACCGCCGAACTCTTCTCCGGTGAGTACTTGGAATTCAAACAAGTAGAAAAGTTTTGATTAGAGAAAGAGATATAGATACAATAATATCACTGAAAATAATAATAAAGTTTGATTGAAGAGCAATAGTTTAAGCAGATCTGGAGAACAAATAATATTTGCTTGTTAAATGTGATTTGATTAACACGTATTTACAACATATATATATATATATATATATATATATATCGGAGATGAAGGGAAAGCCGAAGCCTTTCCTTGGAAATTTTGGGAATATCCTCTAGTACTCTAGCCTAGATTTTATCATAGCTGTAATTGTTCGAGATTCGTGATAGCGAGATTGGGTTCGAGGTGACGATTGTTCGCCGAACGTAGCCACGGTCGCGGGATGAACGTTTTGCCTAACGAAGGTCTGGGGTGGTTGTATGGGTTTTCCGAGAAATGTGGTTGTGGCGGCATGCGGCCTCGGGAGCGGACCTAGCCACGTGTGACGTTGCCTCGGAGGTGCCGATACGATGGGACATACATTGTATTAATAATCAAACTCCAGGCAGAAACTGCCTAGCAAGGGCGTTTGGAACTTTCTCGATGCTTCCAAACGGGTATAGAGAACAAATGCGATCGTACAGCGAGAAAAATCTCCACGACGCTGGCATTCGTGCGATCGCCTTGGAGAGTGACACGTCGAGCATTTTCGACAATCGTATTTGCGCTTTGTAAAGAGTTATCCCGTTGACCGTGGATTCGTTTGAACTCAAAAACATTGTTAATAGTATTCATTAAACTTGTTATCTGTTAATCTTATTATTCGTACAATTTATTATTCATTAACTTTATTATTCATCAAACTTATTATTCATTAGACTTATTATTTGTTAAGCTTTGTGATAGTCTTGTATATACGTGTAAATATAATCTCGGCTTTGTGAAACAATGGCTAATCCACGTGAAGAGTTGTTACGCGCCCAAAATTCCAATCTCAACCCGACATATATATGATATAATAATTTAAATTTGATTCTAAACGGTGAAATAAATGAATATCTATGTCTATAGTATGTATATATATCACAAGGAAAGATATAATTATATTTTATGTTTTTTATTTGTGCAACTATTTTCTTCTTTTGCGTCTTTTTCTAGAAACTTGAATAGTTTTATAATTATTTCGTTATTCATGCTTGGAAGTATTCGTACTTTTCTTAAACCGTTCTTGAGAATTCCGTATGCCATTGAGGATTATATTTCAAGTTTTCTATTCACGTACATAACTATTTCTCTCCTTTGTTTGTTTATCTATAATTTTGTCATCCTGTAAAAATCTAACACACACAGTTGGTCGACTAAATATTCGACAAATATTAAATGCCAAGTACATCACATAGAATTCCTTCAGAAACACAAACAAGGGAATGGGACCTTAAGCAAAATGTATTTTATCTCTTCGAACATAAATCTCCCAACAACTTATCAAGATCCTGTTCAACTTTGCAAGACAATCGAATGACATGTATGCAACTATTTATGCATCTGATTACAATCTATTAACGACCCGTGTCATATACATATATTCTCCAAGGTAGATAAAAAAATTGAACAAGATACGAGTGCTGTGATAAGAACAAAAAGGTTAAAGAATAATCGAAAAGTTTCAACGAAGTTGTAACCCCAAAACTCTGAAGCCTGACGTCACCTTGAAGGGCCACCTCTAGACATTCTCCAGACATTTAACACATTGCCTCCCTGATAGGGAACTTCCAAGAAAATATGTCCCCACCAATATTTTCATCGCTTTCCCACAATATAACCCTCGACTATTAACAGGCCAACTAGTCTAAGTTTGAAACCGATAGCTGTACGTTGTAACGAAATTGTAAGCGGTATTCGAAAGTCACTCACTCTCTAGAAATAAAATCTTTTTTCGAAAGTTTTTTTTCTTTTTTTACGTGACAAAGTCGTCGTCAAATAGAAACAAATTGTACGAGTTCTACCATGTCGAAGTTAATAGCAGAAAAACGTGCAGCATTTTCTTCGCTAGTTTGTATCACGATCAACTTCGCTCATCGAACATGCAAATATCGTGCTAAGCGGCGATTATACGACATCAGAGCGAAACGTATCCACATATTCTGGAATTTACATTGACCAATCCATGTACGCGGTCATCGGACGGCGAACGACAGGAACTTTCACCGGAGCGTCGTTGATAATATCATAGTATGTTTACAATGTCTCCCACCTTCGTTTCCGATTGTCCGCAAGTCCTACTTATCAACTTGTAATATATTCAACTGTGACGTGTGTGCAGGCCCGTATATACATACGTCGTTGGAATGCAATTTTCTTGGCGAACAAAGTTCACGAATTTAAAGAACGCTGCCATTTAAATGTTACACTAATTTTCTCGGTTACTTGAGCGACGAATACAGAGATCGACAGTATTTGTACGTATTTATGGAGATTTGTAGACACGTGTCAGGTGTGTAATATTCAGGTTGTTGAACCAGAGCCAAGTAAATTTGAAAAAATGTATGGGTACTATTTGGAGGAAATACTAAATGGCAAGAAGATTCAGACAATCCTTTCCTAAATGTATATGCAGGATTTAAATATGTACTAGTATCCATTCAGAAGGGTAGAAAATACTTAATCAACGTAGCAACCAAAATGTACCTTCACTTCTTGATTTCTGATTCAGAGGACTTAAATTGTAACAATGAAAAGTGAAAAATGGAAAATGTATATAACATATTTATGATGAAAAAATGAACAAATAAAACAAATGGATTAATACATATATGTAGTAACCTACAAATGTGTTGTTTTATTATCTAGAGCAAGGACAAGAAATGATGGTTTATCGAGAGTTAAGTTCAAGTTTATTCGTACAAGCAATGCTCAACACAAAGCTGACTACAATCGTCGTACGTCTTAACACTCGGCTTCCATCTTCTCAACTCACTTAACTCAAACTGCTCCACTCAACTGCTACTACTCAACTGCCTAACGTCTTCTGTCTGTCCTCCAGACGTGCCTGACCCATTCCCAGGTAGATCCCCTTCAATTGCGCCAATGTTGTAAAGGGCCACAGGTATGACCCATTGTCAGGTAGATCCCCTTTAATTACCTCAATATTGTAAAGGGCCACAGGTATGACCCATTGTCAGGCACGTCCCTTTTCCCGATACTACATATATATAAATACATATATAATATAGTATATCGATTCATGAATTGTGGAATAATTATTGTATCTAAATCAAAGGCAGATATATCGAACGTATTTTAGTATGAACAAGAAAGCGAAATCTCTATGATATCTTCTTATATTAGCGATACCCCCTAATTACGGTATAATATTATATTTTCTCTTGCGTTGCTATAATTAACCTATTTCCAGATCATCTTTTCTACATTGATGTTCAACCTAATGCCCTTTACTCCAAAAGAGATACATTTTGGATTCCACGTTGACTAAGCATACCTCGCATCTTCCAATAGAAACATTAAACGACTAAAGTGTAGTTTGTACATTAAGACATTAGGGAAACGTAGCGTCGTTGAAGTGTTTCGATTAATTTCCCAGAGAACTTGAGAAATGAACATACGAACAACGTAACGATGAGAGGCTGTAAATATGTACTTGTGTACATCTTCATCAAAAGCATCCCGTTAACACACGACGATCAGAATACAAGTAATAGCTTCTGATTGAACGTAAACCATCAGAACACATAAATTAAACGTAATTAAGGAACGTGTGTTTATAAAGAATTATGTACTCGCAATAGAATGAGTCACTGTCTTGATTTTTGTCCGGTTACACATTGTTTCACGGATATGTTTATCGCGTTTCGATTATCGTGCACGTGTCTATCATGCTTCGAAGTACAGGTTTTACTCTACTCTAGTGTTTATATACTATGCTGCAGAACATACCTACTAGCAAAATCAAGCAATCGAAAGTTCCTACGTTCCTATCGCGAAACACCACGATCCACGGAGTACATTTTCAACAGCGCATACTCTCCAAACAGTCTGAAAGATATCGGAAGAAACTGGATGAAAACAGGTTTCAGCAACGAGGCGCGCCTATAGTTCGTTCGAAATCAATCGTCCACTCAAGGCCGTCAACACGTAATCCCCTCCTCGTTCCATTCAATTACAATAGAACTCCATTTATCTGAATACCACTTAGTAGAAAGAGGTGTTATTTAGTGTTCGTTGAACGTATTCGTTGCTACCGACGTATACGCCGTGTCGATTCAATTATCATTCAACCCGTCAAGGGCCAACGTCGCATTAACATTTAATTTGCAATTTTTTGCATCGATTAATTTACGCTATCCAATTGCCTCTTACCATTGTGGCTATGAAGGTTAACAGATAGCAACAGTTAAGAATTAAATGATCTCTTGAAAACCGAATCCTCTGATCTGTATATAAATTTCTATTAATTGAACGGAAAATAAAAGGACAGCATATAGAAATATCGATTAGAGATAGATGACACGTGATGGTAGATAAATGACGTTCTATTGTGTCTGTTGAAGTGGTGACAACTTCTAAGAAAACTCTACATCTGGTTTTAGTTTTCTTAAGCATTGAAGCCATCGATAGCGATAGACAAAAGATTGGGACGAAGGCAAACCATAAACAGTAGACAGGCGACGTTGGCTTCAGGTTTCTTTTTTCAGTTATAGAGTAACACTGCTGCTATCTGGACCAGCTCGTATATTGTATTCCTTCTTTGTATTTACACTTCAGCTTAAAATATATATATTTTCTATCTTACAATTTATCCACGCGTCTCTTTGCATTCATATACACCTAATAACCTCAACAGTGTCTTATACATTACAGAGGAAAAAAAGATCGTTACAACTTTGTCAATAATAATACGTATGTACGTGCGAAGCCTTGAAAAGGTCGAGCGATCTTACATAAACAAAAAATAAATATCAAAAGAAGAGAAGGGAAAAAAATGGAGCGGGGAAAGAGAAGAAAGGTCAGGCGAACCACTGTTTGTTTACCTGAAACGTATCTGCCGTGAGGGCAGGAGCGGGTCGCGCGTGCAGAGCTAAGCGGAGTAAACGGAAGTGCCGTTGCCCGCCGGAGAGGAAAAGCCGATCGCTCGATCGAACGGTTCGAATCATAGAAAACAGTTAAATCGCGCGCTACCGCCGCCCAAGTATCAGGGAATGCGTACGAGGTGGTACGGAAACCGACTATCACAGGTTTATACCGGATAAATCTTGTTTCTTCCCGCGTGCAAAGTGTTCTCCATCGCTGTTCCTCGAACGTTCCTATCTTTCTCGGCGAGTCTCTCGATGTTGTCAGTCAGAACCGCTCGAAACCCGAGTGTGTCCATGGAGAACGTTAGCAGTTAGCAGCAAGCGCGAGAGTTGTGTCGTCGATCTCGCGCCAACCTATCGACCAGCCAGCCAGTAAACTAACCAACCAGCCAAGCAACTAGCAGCCAGTAAGGGAAAGGACCGAATATTTGGCCCGACAAGTCTGACTACGCACGCGTTATTACTGCTACACGCACCATGCGTGTATTGTATACTGCACAGTCCTATCGTATATTCCTGTTTCATAAGTTATTAAGTCATAAGTTTCATAATTAGAACGCTTACGAAGAGTTGCAGTGGTTCACGAAAGTATTTGAATGCTTGTCATAGAAAACTTGTACGTGCATATCGTGTGTGTTATACGAAATATTTGGAAATTTCATTAACTCTGTAACTAGACACCAGTGTCTAGATTATACTTGTCAAAGTTTTTTTATTAGAATATATAAAACGGTTACCGCGAACGTACAGTTTGTAAGAATATGAGTGAAAGAAATAGTGACGAAAAGAGTACCATACAAATCCTTGGCATTCCCTTTCACGGTCACAAGTCTAAGATATGGAATTTAGTAATGGAAAGTGACTGAAAACAATTGCAAATGAAATGCCACGTTTATGTAATATTGATCATCATTGGGCTCGCTTTCGCTAATTTCACGAATTTTCTCAATAACCTGATACTTATGGACAGGAGTGTATGTGCGTGTGTCGCAATCGTGCGTTGTTTACGAAGCAGCGTGATCTCACGAGTGTTTCGCACTTGATGAGGCCATCTGTTCAGACATAGTAGATAATAATTAGGTATCAGCAGCGACAGGTAAATTTCGTATGTTGGTAGATACGGGAAGATAGAGAAAGAAGAGTCGGACGATTACCAAATTTATGAGGGACAAAATAATATTGACACCGATTTCGCGTGGCCTTGACGATCTTCTCTAAGAATCGTTCATTCGAAACGACTTCGACGACTTCGAAGGTCCTCGGGTCA
Source organism: Bombus campestris (assembly GCA_905333015.3). Lineage (NCBI taxonomy): Eukaryota > Metazoa > Arthropoda > Insecta > Hymenoptera > Apidae > Bombus > Bombus campestris. The sequence continues at coordinate 8,974,078 of HG995140.1, forward strand.
GATGGGCACCAACAATTTGCATTTTAAATGCTTCTCAGAAAGGAACTTTTGGACGTGTATCAAAGAAGATTAATTTATACTGTGAATGAGTAGAAGTAGAACGAAGGTATCAGTGGTTCGAGATATTCTCCTTCTGGTTTTCTTTTTTTATCTTGGATAGGACATTCGGTAAACGTTCGAGGGAATTTTGAGCCGGATCAAGTTCGTGCATATTCGATGAGGAAGACTCTGTTTAATCTAACGGTACCGTTAATTAGAGCTGATTTATAGTATTGATGGGTATGCTCGTGGTATGTTTTCTACTGAATTTCCTTATGTTACTGCTTCGGTGAATGTATATGTTTTAACGCAGTCTAACAATTTTGCTATCCTATGAGCTACTACTGAACGATAATTCAGGTTTTAAAACACCTATTGACCACGTAATTCCGTTCTATTCGACTTATCGTCCTCATTTTGCACCATTAGCTTTGCATCAAATTTCTCTAATATGCTAATCGATTTGTGAGCCTGGCTTTCAAAGTAATTTTTATAGATTTATCTATGGCAGATATTCGTTATGTCGATCGTTAATAAGAATGTGATATTAACGATTATAATAAAGATCGTACGATGTTAATTGTTAATAAGAATAGGAAATTTCATTTCAATAAGCTGCCTTTTATACGACTTTGTTTTAAATAAATTCTTAAATAACAATTATTATTTTATTGAGATTCGATCATTAACTATCGTTATTGAGTATGTTAATATTGATTATAATAATGATAAACGACGTTGACATTGAGAACGATGGACTTCGCTACATTAACCTCTCACCATGAGTTCCTTCAATGTTATCCAGAAGAAAAAACTGAAATCCTTCAAACATCCTCCTTTCTTTCCATTTTTTACATACATGTACTTCTACGTAATATAAGACAAATGAAAAAGATTTCTCATCTTCCATATAAGCTTGACGCAAGTCAAATAGAAAAAAATTCCTACAACAAATTTAACGCAAGTCAAATAGCCGAAAATTTGAATTTCTACGCAATACTCTTCTAAATACAAGTCGAATAGAAAATTTCCGAGCTTCCAAAATTTTTTAATGAAATAGAACGAAATAAACGAAATTCCCTGAGCTTTAAATTAAACAGCATTATATTTAAACAAAAAGAAAAAAAAAAAAAAGCAAAACTTAACAACGAAAGAATAAAAGATTGCTTGAGCTCTAAGGTTTCAGAATAAAACAGAGCGATACATACTTAACCAAAGAGAAATGAAAACAAGAGAAAATGTAAAAATAAATAAGGCCACCACTTACCAAGCGACGACACGAGGTTTCCCCAGAGTTCTGCAGTCTGCCAGGCAAGGAAGAAGAACCCGAAAAACCTGACGACGATGGCGTCAACCGGCTGATCGGTGAGTTTCGCGTAGACGCCACCGACCTGCGTGAGATAGGTGGCTTTGGCAGCCCACATGGGTGCGGCACCCAAGCCAAGAAGCACGCCAGCCGGTACCAAGGTATAAAATTTTGGATAGAACTGGGAGCCGATGTACGGTGCGTAGCACAGCATCGATACGCATAACGTCCATTTCACCGTGAGCCTTTTGATAACGAAGGTTGGCACGAAGATGCATGATAATACCAAAGCCGCGTAAATCGCTGATAGGGACACGGTGCCTAAACCATCACTGGCATTGATAGACGATTGTAGATTCGCTGTGCCTTGAAACGCGGTGAACTGTACCATAAATGCTACCGACACGGTGCTAATGTTCTTTAAGATCCGCCATTTCTCTCCGCGGGAGAGCTTGAACTTTCTGGACTGGGTATCGTCGTCCGTGGACGATAATTGCGGTGGTTTCTGCGGCTCAGGAGGTATACCGTCAGTACCATCGTCCTTGTAACCCTCGTTCCTGTAACCGACACCACTCACGGTCACCGTGTACACGGTTTCATCGCCACCGCCACCTCCACCGTCTCCACCGCCACCGCCACCAACACTTCTGGTACCGTCGTGTTGTGAGGCTACCATTCTACGTGTTTGCTACCTGTAACATTATTAATTAATCGATTGTTAATATACTTCATCTGGGATAGATTTTAATTTGATAAAAGGAGATTCTTATATCGGAGAAAGAAGAGGGAAAATGTTGATTGTATAAGATTGGTGAGGAAACGACTGTTGGATGAAGATGAATTTATGTGTAGTTTATTATTAAATATATTTAATTATTTAATGCTTGTATTAGTTGTATTAGACTGTATTCTTTTAATCTGTTATACTAACATACTTTGGTATATCCGATTTGATAGAGATAGATTCTTACATTTGAATGACAAGATAAACATGGTTGCATAACACACTGATGAGTAAGCAGCTTTTTAGACGAAGATGAATTTACATGTATACGATTTATAGTATTGATATTTACATGTAATATTGACATTTGTATCGGTTGATTGCTCTATTGTATTTTTACTATTTTGTATATATCTAGTGTACTCTGTATATTTATACATTTCCAAGAATTGAATGTACGCGTGGATTTACCAAAAAACAAAAACCACTTCAAAGTTCGATATCACTGTGAAATAATATTGTGTTTGATCATTTAAATGTTTACCATTCCCTACCTAACATTTTCAAAGAAACAGACACTCCTTAAAAAAAAAAAAAAAAAAGAAAAGATTCCTTTCCCTTTCAACACGACCATAAGATACTCCTTCGGGACAACCGCAGGAATAAAATCCAAAATGCCAGGATTTATCGAGAGAAATATTTCAACCAATGTTATATATCTAAGAAAAGCATCTGAAGAAGACAAGATACTGGAGGCGCAGAACGAACGCCTCGTATATTACGAGCTGATAGTTATGGACGGTGGCGCGCGTGCAACATCGCGTATTTCTGTAAAAGCGATTTATAACGGGCCGTTCATTGGTATGAAGGGGCGTGCGAAGACCTCGTCACGGATCGTGCAGTTTAAAGGGAATCCTTTCCTTTTTCCTCCTCTTTTCCCTTCGTCCTCTCCCTCCCTCTCTTTCACTCCATCCCTTCTCTCTCTCTCTCTCTCTCTCTCGTTCTTTTTTCCATTTGGAAAGGCTTTATCGAAGCCGTTCGCGAATCACGTTCCAGTTGCGCTTGTAAATTCGTTTGTCGTCGATGTAATCGATGGGAATGCGTGACCGGCCGCACAATGCTGTGACACGTGTCGCACGGCGTGCATCGCAATTAACCGGCGCTCGCAATACCTTCACCTCGTTCGCTAACTCTTTCTGTGCCCTGTCTGTCCCCCACCTACGCCAAATCTCCGTTTCATTCGCAGCGTTTCTCAAACTTGCTTACTTTCTTCCGCGCCAGAAAACGTTCCACGACCCCGCTTGTTTACGACCAGGTGATACCAGTGGAAACCTCCAGAAGCTTAAAGAGCAATTTCACTCACGGTTGGAGCGGAATATTCGATGATCGTGCGTGACCATTACAAATAATGGCACACAGCTCTAACGACTTTTTAAGCACGATATTGTTGGCTATATGATGTACATGCTTTAAACAGTTGCCGCAATGAATTTGAATTAGGCAAACGGGAGCGGAATAGAGAGGATCGAGAGTGAGATTGATTAAGCCTCCGTTCTTTGAGTCATTCTCGAAGGATTAGAGAAAGATCTTTTCTTCTCGTAGGAAATACACGAAGGAATATGTTTCAATTTTATGGTAACATTTTTCTTAGCATATTACTCGGATTGGTATGGCCATCTATGACCCAATGGGTTGTCCAACTAATTACAAATATTCATTCTAATTAAGAATCGAGAAAGATAAAAAGCTAATTTTAATGTTAAAAGATGAATAGCATTGAAAGATTTTCTGAGAAGGATTGTGTCATATTATGTATATAGAAACATTATGTAAATATAATAAATTGCCTGGGAATGTCTTTATGTGGACGGTTAGAGAATTGGAACCCAAATGTAATTTTGTTTCGCTTGTCAAATATTATAATTAAGCTGTAGATCTTCGTGCAAATTTATATTTTCGTGGAAAAAATATTTCCTCTTATTTTATATTAATGAAGCGTATTATTATTTCCAGACACATTTAAGATTAACCCTCTTTAATCAAGGTTATCGTCCATTAATGTATCTTGTTTTAAATCGCTTGAATCGTAAATTATACCTAAAGCTTCCAAAAAAAAAAAAAATTACTTCAATAAATCGTGTACACTCGTCTTCGCCTGATATATTCATGTAAAGACGATGTGATAATATGCAAAAGCTGTATTTTAAAGCAATAGAATCGCGATAATCCACGCGCGGGAACATATAGAAGAATAAATAAACCTTGGTTTCATTGTGATCGTTCATCAAAATCAACGCAACGTTCGCAGAAGGCTATCGTACGTATTAATAAACGACGGAAAACCTGTCAACTATAGCAAAAACCTTTCCCGCCATTTCGAAAGGTCGCATTTCCTTGTATCAGACGAGTAAAACACGGATAAAACGCGAGGCTCGCGTTCCTTTCCAATCGGGAACGTTCTTTTCTTTTTCTTCCTCCTTTTTTTCATTCTTCAGCGAAAGACAAAGCCACGGAAAAGCAAGACGAAAACACATAACTAATCTTTCTGTTGCATAACAAGAATACCGCCGTACCAAGCGAGCGCGCGATACGAGAATTCTTCGTTTCGTCCTTCGATAAAACATGTTCCAAAGAGAAAACATATGAGAATTGTTTTTTTGCTGAAACGCGCGGTTATCGTGCGACAGACACATTAGAAGATGGGAATATTTTGTGAATTAAAGTTGCAATAATTATCGTGTAAGGCTCTATATTATCATTAGTAAATATGATTTAGATTAATTGAAAATATAAATTTTTTAATTACAGTATTTATTTTATTCGATTAACAGGTACCTCTGATCAACTTGACGAATTTCAATAAAGTATTGATTATTCCAGTAAATCTTTTTACTATGATTACATAACGTAATTGAGTCAATAAAAATGATGCAAACTGAAGAGATCGAAAAATTGAAACACCTCTGTAGTTAGTTCTATTAAATAAAATTTTAATGAGATTAATTTACTTTTACTAGAATATTATCGGTATTTGCATACTTGTGTTTAACGCGTTTTATATGCATTTGTAATTAATACCAAAGATTCTTAATAGATTTTATTAATTTCGATAATAAAATGTTTGACAATTTTACTGTAAAAAAATAATTCTATAAACGCAGCAAACACGATTAAAAATCAACGCGTATTTCCAAAGAGAAACTACAATTCCTTCCGAAAGCAAAGTATTTGTATACTTGCGTTTAACGCGCTTTATATGCATTTGTAATTAATACCAAAGATTCTTAATAGATTTTATTAATTTCGATAATAAAATGCTTGACAATTTTACTGTAAAAAAAATTCTATAAACGCAGCAAACACGATTAAAAATCAACGCGTATTTCCAAAGAGAAACTACAATTCCTTCCGAAAGCAAAGTATTTGTATACTTGCGTTTAACGCGCTTTATATGCATTTGTAATTAATACCAAAGATTCTTAATAGATTTTATTAATTTCGATAATAAAATGCTTGACAATTTTACTGTAAAAAAAATTCTATAAACGCAGCAAACACGATTAAAAATCAACGCGTATTTCCAAAGAGAAACTACAATTCCTTCCGAAAGCAAAGTATTTGTATACTTGCGTTTAACGCGCTTTATATGCATTTGTAATTAATACCAAAGATTCTTAATAGATTTTATTAATTTCGATAATAAAATGTTTGACAATTTTACTGTAAAAAAAAAAATTCTATAAACGCAGCAAACACGATTAAAAATCAACGCGTATTTCCAAAGAGAAACTACAATTCCTTCCGAAAGCAAAGTATTTGTATACTTGCGTTTAACGCGCTTTATATGCATTTGTAATTAATACCAAAGATTCTTAATAGATTTTATTAATTTCGATAATAAAATGCTTGACAATTTTACTGTAAAAAAAAATTCTATAAACGCAGCAAACACGATTAAAAATCAACGCGAATTTCCAAAGAGAAACTACAATTCCTTCCGAAAGCAAAGAGGCGCCACGTGGCGTTTACACATCACGTCAAAGAATATACTTATACTCGTAAAAAAATCGGTAATTCGGTATGCGTAATTAAGCGTCGTGGTACGTGTGGTAAATACACATAACTGAATTCCCACTTTTATATCGGTAGCACAGAAACACGGTTTGTATGACCCTGACTTACTTGAACACGATTCGGCCACCAAAGTGTAGTACCACGAAAGCAGAATACCCACCCTAACCAGTTTCCAACGACCTTCAACTCTGCTTCAACCGCGAATCTTGTACCAATCTTGTTGTACCATTTCTTCTTCTTGCAAACAAATGGATAGAACTTATTGACACTTTCGATCGTATTTCCCTATGCAACCAATAAATTTCGTATATTAACGACGAACGTACACGAACATGAGCATTAGGACTGCTACTGATATTTAATACAAATGAAGATTACGTCAGAAACGTACGATAATTTCGTTGGTTTTCTGGCTTTTATCAATACTTGTCATCTTCTCGTGCAGTGGGCAAATAACAAACTTCAAATATTTGCTTAAAACTCGATGATATGTATTAGAATTTGGAATGTGCTTCCCTGATATATCTACTGGTTTCAAATATTATTGCTTGAATTAATCATGATATATAAGTTTAGGCAAACTTTTTTTCGTCTGATCTGTACAAGGAAGCCACGTGGATAGTCTGTGCTTTGCTGGAACGCGTTGTTGCAAACCTCGTTGAAAAATTGTATAATTTATTCCATAACTTACTGTATTCTTGCAAATGACAATAGTATTTCATTATCATAATAACGGAATATTAATATCTTCGAAGCGTAATATGGAAATTAAATTATATCCTACCAAACATAAGCAAACGTCTGGATAGTTTCGAGCAAATAAACTAGAGAGTCTATTAAGATTGTTCCCATAAGTGTAAAGGATATGTATTCGAATACTTGTTGTCGATTATGTACGATACTTTCTTCTTCGAAGATAACACAAGAAAACGACATTTAGTCACTGAATATACATATAAAGAGGAATACGTAGAAGGATCTTAGACCGTGGGATTTTAGAACGTCGCTTTCGATCATCGATCATACAGAAGTGAGAGGAAGAGAAAAAAGAAGAAGAAAAAAGAAAGAAAGAGTTATTCAAAGACGATTTCTATAAAACGTCGAATTAATCGGCATCCTTTACGATGAATCCGGCTGATTGGGAAAGCAGAAGTTGTCCCGCTGCTAATCCAGGTTCTACACTGGGTTTTAATACCTCGACGAACGAGCTTCCTTTTTATTCCGTTGTATAAAAAGTTGCGTCTAAACGCATTCCCAGAAGTCGCAGTAAAATAAACTAATTTCCCGTATCTTGATTTTTTTTTATCATTAACCGGCTGGGAAACCAGCTGATGCTAATGACGATCGTAAAACGAATCTTCTGCAAACTTGGATTGCATTACGCATGTATAGGACGTAACAAAGTGTTATCAACTTCTAGCATATAAAGATAGCTTAAGAGAGAGAGAGGCGTGCGTAGACTTTGAAATTAATTGGAGTGCGAACTTGTACCACGACGAGGTCAAGGTTCGATAAATTGCTTGGCCGGCATTCAAAATTTCCCCGCGTTTTCTTTTCTAGCCAGACATATCTCGTTTCTTAATTCTCCTCCTCCTTCTTCTTTTTCTTCTTCTTAGTCTTCTTCTTCTTCTTCTTCTTCTTCTTCTTCTCGGTTGTTTATCTTTTCATCGCGTTGTTAAAAACTGGACATTTTATTGGTCTTACATCATTTCAAACATCTTCGCGCGTGTTAAAAATAGTTAGAATGTCTGATTTCTGAAATGTAAAGTCGGTTGATCGTGTTCCTGATATTTCAACCATATTTGTCAAGAAAGATATACTACCAGGAAAACTGTGAAATAAAAGCTTCTAAACTACTATTTGTAACTTGTCAATTCACTAATATTATTACTTAACCGATTACTGTGCAAGAAAGCCTTGATTTCTATTATGAAGTACTATGCAGAAGATATAAAAGCAGAAGAATGACAGAGGAGCTGATAAAAAGTTGAAAGGAACACGGCCATGGATGGATAAAAAAGAAAAACCTATGAAGTATAATGTAATTAAATTAATTAAGGGGACAAGGCAAATCATTTGCGGAAGATCGTATGTTACAAAATGTGTTAACTGTATCTATTAAAGACGTACAGTTATCCTGATACTTTGTACCTAATCCTACTCGTTACCTTATTCGAGGTGTGTAATATTTCTCGACAAATGTTTTTGTCATGACTTTTTGCGCGTCTCATAGGAAATAAGGAAAGAAAAAAAAACCCGGAACTTGAATTCTCTTGCACAAAGTTCGCCTTGATTTTTAAACGGTCAAACTTCTTTTTCTTTTTTGCTTTCGCATCTCTTTTCACGCTATTTCTCAACGATGGCGCACAGATCGTTCAAACGAATCTAATAGTCATCAATCAATGAACACTTGCTGTCATTTACTATCGTATAAGTGATGCGAGTTTAACTCGGCTATAGTTCCCGATTTTTTATGGCTTAAGCTTGTTCTCTTCTCAGCGAACAAAAAAACGAAGGATATCTTAAAAGAGATATTGCTAAAAGATTGAAATGAGAAACTTCTGAAATTGTTGAACAAGAACTTTTTTTAAAAGAAACTCTTAATTACAGATTAAAAATGAAACGAAGAACATAGGGAGATTAACAAGACGAATGGGTTAATATCTAAATGGAATAATTTTCTTGCGAGGAAAATACTGTTTTCGAAAATTCCCGCTTTTGTTTTGCAACAGTACGTGATCACCCGTATGGCGCCACTGTAAATACGGATAAAGCTGACCCGAATGATGCAAGAACCCCGGCTGTGCGTTGTTATTGTTGCGTTTAAACAATATAATTCACGTTCGAAACCTTTCCTCGGATAAGAATGCGCGAATGGCTGACGATAAAGTCAACCTGTGGTCGTGAAAAGTCACTGGAAAAACGCATATTGTTTTATCTTGTTTGGTGTTGTAAAACTAAAAATATCGCAGATTCTTACAATCATCGTTTGCGAGTATTAGAGCAGTGAGAAATGAAATGTTAGATTTAACAATTCTAAAATCGTTGTGCAATTTACAATCCTCGGAACTAATTGAATTCATATTTCACAAGAAACAAAAAAAAAAAAAAAAAAAAAGGAACTAAATAAAAGATCATGATCTTTTACAAATTTACGAAGAACCTTACAAGAAAAGCTAATCTATGCTAACACTTGTATTTCATTGCACAAATGTACGAATACGCTAAAAGAATTTTGAGAATCCAATTTCTTATTTTGTTTTGCATACACCTTATAAACGCAGGTGTACGATTCGTGCAAAGTTAATCTAAATACGTAATCATATTTAATTAGATAATATGCGAAAGGATATACAATAAAAGGATATACGAAAATCAGTAATTTCGATTATTAATTGAATACGTATTTTACCACCTTTTAAATAAATATAAACGAATTCTCGGGTTGCCGTAGACGCGAAAAATTTGGAGAACCGAACCCTTGCACGTTGAAAAATGTTTATCTGAATAGCATCCTGCGTGTACCGCATTCCTGAAGGCGTATGCAAATTCGTTTCTCACTGAACGCAGTTTTTATCGACGCATTCGTATAAATGAACACGCATACGATATGAAAAAGATTATGCACGCGAGACACTCGCGACAATATTCACATATAGTCGCGTATTTCGAGCGTGCCTTAAATTTGCTAAATCGAAAAACGGGTTCATTTACAACTTAAAAAAAGAAGCTATAACTTTGTCGTGCAACTTAAAAACTGCAGGATATCTCGCACCTTCGATACAAACAGTTATAATTCGCTATATTTTTAGGATCGATGATACTAATTGAAAGACGTTTGCATAAATTTTCTGTACTTTACGATAAAGAAAGCCTGTAGCTCGTATGATACTCGCGATAAGATTTTCATGTCGAGAAACAGATTTGTGCAATTGAACTAAAGTTATAAATCTTCCAAGTCAGAAATTTATAATCGACAATATTTGCGGGGAAAATATGTAAATTGAAAGGTAGATTGGCTAATGATCGAAAAATTGCCTATTATTCACGATAGCTGTATTCATCGTCAATTCAAAAGATTATTATTAGTGCGCGGACTTTTAAGCACTTACTTTTATGCGTAAATTTGAAGGTGCAGAAATGCGCATAACCCGCGTCACACATCCTCCAGTGCTATATAAAGTACGGAAAGTGAAGTACCCCTTTTAATATTTATCACGTAAAACAATTTTCTACCCGGGTTATGTTTCTCTTAATTATCTTCATAAAAATATGAATCTACATAAATACCCGCAGTCTATTTACAAGTTGAAGACACACGCCATACGTAAGGTGAAATAAACCCCCATCGAGATTTCAAATGCTTAATAAAAAAAGAAAAAAGGAAAAAAAAAAAAAGAAAGAAAGAAAATATTCGCAGTCTAATTCTCACGTTTGAAAATAAATATTTCCATGTGATTCCGCCTACATTGAATGACTCGAGCAAAACATTCGATGATTACAGCGAAAATGAAAAAAGGAATAGGAAATGATCGTGAAAAAGTAGTGCGAATTACCGGATCTCCATATCATAAACCTGTCACGTACCTGCGATATTTGTAAAGAAAAAAAGCCCACGTATGTATTTCATATGCGTTGGATCGCCCAGTTGAAAAACAGGTTCGATCGCGGCTGAAAAGTGTGCGATCGTCGTGTCGCGAAAAGGCTATGCGAGTCGTCGTGTTTTCGACTCAGGAATCTGTCACTCGTAGCGTTCGCGGCACACCTTGCGGGACACCCTGTACGTATATACGACGGATTAGAAAGTCCTCGTGGAACGATCGACTCGTAAATGCTTCAATCGTTTCACAACGAAATGCTTCGAGGCGTAAGCGTACCGTCTACTATGCAGCCTTTACGCTACACACCAGTGTCCAGACTTGCTATTACGATCTCCTATGTATTACGATAATGCAACGAGCGATCGTCTTTCAATCGAAAGTCATGTTACCAGACTCGTTGAAATTTCGACAGAAACGCATATATACAAATACACCTGCCCGATCTACCGATATCTACTTAAATGTTATGCAAACTACGAGAACTCTTCATTCATACTATGATCCCTGCTTTCTTCTTCTCATCTTTTTGTCTTTTCTTTCCTTTTTTTTTTTTTTTTTTTTTTTGTTTCTTAAAAGAATTGATTATGTTTAACGATTAAGTTTCAGTATGGTTAAGTATATCGTATGTGTAAATAAACCTACGACTTATCAGTATTTACGTGAAGGTTCTAGAAGCTTCAACAACTGTCCATTCATAAATTTATGCCAACTTTCGTTCATGTTCTGTTCCATTCTGCTTCTTTTCCTTATTAATTAAGGTCAAGTATAGTAGAATCTCGATTATCACGTGTACATACACATAACACACGAATATTAGAAAATGTAATATTGATCTTTGGTAAAAATAATTGGAAAACAGAAATATAATTCTTACATTTTCAAGATAACAACTTAATTATTGATAATAGTGATTTCAACGATAATATAGATTTTGGTTTTAATATAAAGGCTATCAATAAAATCAACTAATTTATAACTAATTACGAATTTCTTTACTTTGTAATTTGTTGATCGAGTCCCTCGGTGTCAGGCCAGTCTCAGTCAATTTCTAATTAATTTATACACTCTTAAATGACTATGTCAATTATAAATATTTTCTTAAAAGATATAAGCCCCTGCTTAATATTAATATTTATGGAATCTTCAAAAGTAAATTATCTTCTCTCATACGAAGACAAGTTATTTGCTTTATCTAAAAAATACAGTTGCCCGAACACGTGTGATAATAGAAGTCCTTAAAGAATTGAAAAGGAAACTCGTGAAATCAGAGAATCGAAAGAAACGATATTAATTAAAAGTTTGATGTCTTAAATTGCTTTTGACCAAACTGAGCATTTACAATGCAATTTTTCTACCCGACTCGTAAATCCATTTAAACGAGCCACGGTGCGTTTTACTTTTACTGGCTGCACGCTACTGTGAATGCTTTTACAAAGGTCTTCGTTCGAACAATGAGACACGAGGTTAAAATACTGACGTAAATACCGATTAACCAAAGTTGGTTAGACTTTGTACGGCCACGGGAAGGAAAACGAAGGCAGTGATCGATTAAAAAAATGTACAATGACATAAGGAAATGTATTCAATGTCAGATAGTTTTCGCTAATAAGTAATTAATGAACTACGGATTTTTGTGCATTTATATCCTGTTTAAAGATATAAAAAATGCACAGAATATTCATGTGCAAAATTGTACAAAATATGCAAAGTATAGTAATCTTCACGATATTTAATAAGGAAAACAATTTTCTAACCGAGTCCCATTTTTTTAATTACGTTCATAATGTTTAGCTATTAATTTTCTGTAGTATTGTGTATCTTAGCCATTTCAAATTGTTCCTATTTATTCCTTCGGCAGCTAGTTTCTTCTATATCACTTGTTGTCATTATAAACTTAATTATTACGAACTAAGAATGTACATGCCGAGAATGATACACAGCTGAAAGTTTCGTAGAACGCAAGAACATATTTGTCAAACGTCTATGACGAATGACGTTCCATGAGTAATCTGAATAAATACGAATCATATCAGTCAAAAATATCACGCGTTCTATTCAGAAGCACTTTGCGTGAACGCTTTAAGTATCATGCGTTACCATTGTTGGTGGTTCAAAGCTGCCTTATTTTTTCAACTGGGACCAAGCAAATAAGTTCCACGTAGAATCCTTTGTATCTCAATGTCAGTATATCTCACTTTTGTATCCCAATGTTTATGGTTTCTAATAATATCTCAAACGTACGTAAATTTATTTAATATTTTCATCGACAAACGTGATGAATCATCTGATATAAATTGAATTAAACAGAATCCCCCTATTAATCTTTTCGTGAAAATTTAAGAATTATTACTGAGAGAATTGGCTGTTGAAGTAAATATAATGAAGATTACACTTAAATCGAATCGAAGGATGATGATATCACAGGAGAAAATTTAGAAATTCAATATTTTATTCCAATCATATCGTAAAAATAAAAATAATTTTTTGAATATAGATTTCTCTATTTAAAAAAGCACAAAGAGAAATTTTGACAAAATATATAAAACTTCACCAATAAATTTACTTTAATACAACAAATGCGACAAAGTGAAAGACTTACGTTTCATTCTATCATACTGAAACCGCAAATGTTTATCGCTTATTCTATCCTTTGCTTTTCATTACATTAATTAAACGATAGGAAATGTTATAAAACTATTGCCTTTCAGTGTATTTTCTTCATGTTCAAGTATATGTTTTATGTTTAAAGTCTGTAATTGAAAGTCACCGCAAAACTGAAAGGCAAACGGAAATGAAGAATATACGATTGACTTTCAGTTGCTTGGAATCTCGATAGTATTCCGATTAAAATCGCGGTTTACAAAGATAATTCAGCGTAGCTGTGTCTAATAGCACCACAGCTCGTAACACTGTTCATTTGCATTCTTTTGTTCTGTGTCACAATTCGAAACAATTAGACATTATATTAGGAACGAGAGAGTGAGATTTTTCCAAGTAAAATGATCGACCATAGCTCATAGTTCGACATTTACATATAAAGGATAAGACAGCGATGATTCCATGAATTATGGCAACGATTCCATAGAAATACCGTTTTGCAAAACAGCTGCATTACTTTTTACTGTTTGAAAAGTTTACGTGGTATACTACTCATATAAATTCTGTGTATATTTTCTTATTCATAATCTGAAGTATACAGCCACGAGGACAACCTTTCCACGGAGTAAATATAATACCTAGATGAAATTACGTTTCAGAGATCGTGTATAACAAATCTGCCAACAACCGTGTTTTTTCAACGCGTGCATACGACCACTGAATACAGGATGTATCAGTGTTGATCGTGTTTTGCAACAACCTACCAAGTGAAATGAGGAAAACTTGTGCATATATATTTTTCGTTATTTCTTTGATTGCTTTTCAACCAGTTTAACAAGGATGAGGAGTTGACTCGTCATTTAGATAGTTACCTTTTTGGACCCAATAATTCTTTTAATTGGAAATTCCTTATCCTCTTATTGATGTTTTACTTTTCGTGAACATAAACTATTTATCGTCTATTTATATTTGCAAGGACTAACGGAAATTAATCTGTCTTTATCAAGCTTTTCAGATTCTGCGACTGTAAAAATTAAATTTGATTAAAAGATGATCACGTTAAGAAGGTTAATTGACTTAGATTAAACATTTATAATACTTATATATATATATATACACACAAGTATTCTTATGTTTTATATTTGATTTGTTACAGTAATGTTTAATTCTGCTGCGACTTTCGAATCTTTAAATTTCTCATCTTACCCCATTTTAGCAAAGCTATTTCATATTTTGTTCAGACCTGGGATATTTTTTAACGTTAAAAAAATACAAATAAATGGAAAACTACCGGTACAACGCAAGAGTACGTATATCAAGTTTTGACTATTTCCGCAAGTCATTTAATAATTATTTTTGTTCTTGTTTATTCATAAGATGATTAACATTTATTAAGATACATTCAAAATAACTTATTTCTAGTGATATCCATTATTCAACAAAAAAAAGTGATATTATTATCCTTGATAATATGCCTCGTATGATTTTAAGCGACTTTCAACTTGAAATTTATATCGTAACTCGTGTTGTGTTTTCTTATTTCCTTTTGAATAAATCACACCTATAATAATGCATGCATTTACAAATATTTCTTATTTAGAATGTTAGCCATTAATTATTTCAAATGTCGTTAAACTTGGAATTTCAGATATCTATCACTTACAATTTCTATGCTACATCTTTCGCTATACATGTATGTATCTTATATTATACTTTTCATGATTCTATATTGATTTAAAAGAAGTTCTCTTTATTTATCTTCTCCTTGTCACTCAGATTTATTCTCTATATAAATCTCATTATTTATCCTAACCTCTTTTCTACCCTAATAATCATAACCTCATATGATTCTTATCTCATTTAATACGTCAACTTGCACGTATATTAGTTACACTTGAATAAATTGCGAGACAAATCAAATCAGGAAGCTGAACGTTCACTTAAAAGTCACGAACACACGACCAATTCCAAATTCATAATTCTGTTTAATATCTACGCCAAGAATGAAATTATGTATGAAATATCGTAGCAAATTGTTCATCTATACGTACGTATTACAAAAAAACGCTATATAGTTTATTTCAAGATCACCATTAAGCCATTCATTATGTTAAATTCACAGAAATCAAAATAATCAACTGCATGAAGT
This sequence comes from Bombus campestris, assembly GCA_905333015.3. Taxonomy (NCBI): domain Eukaryota; kingdom Metazoa; phylum Arthropoda; class Insecta; order Hymenoptera; family Apidae; genus Bombus; species Bombus campestris. The sequence continues at coordinate 8,989,569 of HG995140.1, forward strand.
AAATAAGTTTTATAGTTTCATTATTCGAGAAATTTTAATTACTTGAATAATTAGTGTACAACATCTCAAAGAAAAAATGACTTACTTCCAGAAATTTATTTGTCGTAAAAGTATCACACACAAACCATCGTTTACTCCAAGATGAATTTTAAAAGTAACACTTGCGACGTCATCTTCCTTTTATACTTTTCAGATTATAAAGCATATCTCGAATGTCGACTAGCAACAAATTCACACACAACTATCTAAACCACTAGTAAGATTATCTAACTTATTCACCTTATATGTGGATTAAGATGTCGCTATGGTTCCCGAAAATACGAAAAACATGGCACGGAATTCAACTACAAATTCGTCTTAAGCATTCCCACGAAACACAATTGACACGTTTAAATGTTGATGTTCTTGTAGTTCTAGAATGTTCGTATCATTGGACAACGATGTCGTTACCTTACGTGATCCGCTATCAGGTCGCGACAAAACACAGATAGCCGATCGTAAAGTTTCAATGAAAACTCGTCTCATGCTCCTTGAGTAGATATTTACTGGCTGTACCATTCGTTTCGAATTACCGTTATCCGCGTTTGAATTCGGTGATCTACGCAACGAGGATCAAGTGATCGTGATAAATTTACGCCAAGTTATAGATCACGGACCGATCGAGTCACCAGATCTCGTGAACTGATTCGCGGGGACCTTTAAATTCGCTTTTATGAGCGTGTCACGTGGCGTTGTAGGTATATATCGGTGACGATTTCACGTTACACTTTCTGCATGTGCCAGACCACTATTTTCGTTCCTATCCGATTTCTCGTATCAGCTTTTTCCATGGTTACTCCGATGGCGCGCACAGGCTTGGACTCAAGCGGAATACCGATACCCGATAACTTAAAATAAATGAGGTCGCCAGTGATAAATATTAAATAACTGTACATGTGCAGGCCACTGCTTGCACGCGTATACCTGTTCGCGATACCTTTGCTTTTGCTAACCTGATCAAGAAACGAGCAATGAGAGGATGATCGATAATAGCGAATGATCGTAAAGAGAAAGGACTCGATCGATCTGATGGTAACTATCCGTACCTTTATACGATCTCAACAAGGATAGATAGATCGAAAAAGAATAAAAAGCTCGCTTACGTGTTAACGGTGTTGGATCGTCGGTTCGTCCAATCGACAAGATTTTCTTTCCTTCTTCTTCTCGAGTTTCTTCCGATTTCTTCGCCGCTCCAGCGCTCTTACTCCTTTCCTCGCTTCTCTAATCGGCTGCGCGCGATCAGAGGTGTCCGAACCGAACGAAAATACAGAAAACGAAAAAGAAACAATTCTCTAGATTTGAATGATCCTTGGCCACGGGGCAACACTTCTCCCTCGTTTGTATGTTTCCTTCCGTGGAGAAAGGTGTGTTGTTCGTGTTCGAATTTTTCTTTCTCGTTTTCCTCTCTATCTTTTCCTTTTTGGTTCTTCAAGATCGAGCCTCACCGCACGACGATCGCACGAGACCGCGGAGAACGAGCACGCGAAGAGTAAAATCGGTTTTGAAGACGAGAGCGTATGTGTAGCAGCGAGCAACGGCGAAATCAACGAGCTTCGAAAGCGTGGAAAAACGTAAATGAATCTTATAAAGTAGCTACATCCGAACGGTTCGGGGGTTCGGAGACAACTGAGCCTACCGGCGGACTTTGGAATCGGTGAGCGGTGTGTGTCGGTTCGCCGGACTCGCGAAGACTTCTCGAGTTCGAGGCTCCGAGAGTCGTGCTCGTTGTTTTCTTCTGTCTTTCTCCTTCTTTCTATATCTGTATTTCTCTCTCTTTCTCTTTCTCTCTCTCTCTCTTTTGGTACACCAAGTGCACGGTACACGCGCGTTCTACCTTCGCGACGAGTTCGCTTCTGTTCCTCCTGTTTCTCCTTCTGCTCCTTTTGTTCCTTCGGCCCATGGCTTTTCTATATTACCAGCCGCGCCTCACCGCACGCGGACCCACCGCAAAACGCAAGCGCACAACCAAACCACGCACGCACGTGCGTGTCCCGCGACTTTGCTCGTGTACAACCCGATCTTAATGGTACGATGAAAATCGTCTTGTTTGCTCGTTGTCTGCCGTCTTCCGCTCGTTTGTCCGCAACAGATTCAATATTGATTCTTTTTTTCTTCGTAGTTTCTTGCCTCCTTTTAATACCTTTTTACGGAATTCTAGGGTTCTAATGAAGTATCAGTGGAAGTTGTGAATCTGACAGCCATACAAGAAGACTGGTAAGAGTAAATACATAAATACTTATACTCAAAGCTTATACTAAAAATTATGAAAATGACACACGATGAAAGATGCATTACATACAAGGTGTTTTGACAAGCTTAATGAATGTAATAATATTCCGTCTGTGTTATTGCATACTTGAGTATACAAGCAAAAGTGCAACATTTTACCAAATAATTAATGGGAAATAAATTATCCATCTGTATACGTTTGAAGATTTGCTTAGCACGAATGTAGGAATTCAATGATTTTTAAATATCTTTTATTAGATAAGTGTTAGGTTAACAGAGTTTCGTTACATCGTTTCACTGACAATTCAAACGGACTTAGAAAAATGAAATCGCAGAAAAAAGTTTCAGATAATCACTACGATCAATGCAAGAAATGAAACTAAGAAAGAACAACGTCCATTTAATATATTCAAATAAGCAGGTCTGAATCTACTGAAAACGAATAAAGAATTAGATATGTATGAAAATACATTCGCACGTATAGCACGGTTTGTTGTATGACGATTTGTGGTTTGTGAATATTAATGACATGGAGAATTACTGATCGCGATCAACTATCGAGAACTAATTGAATAGTTCTGTTTAATAAAACTAGCTTTCTTTGATTGATCTGTTAACGTAAACAAATCTTTCTTTGACTTATCAATGCGAAATGATTCCATTTTTTTCCGTAATAAACAATTAACAGTAAAAATGGGAGTGATGTTTCTTTTATAATATATGTATGTATATGCATAATAGTATGTATTGAATTAAAATTTTGACATTAAAATCTTCTAAAAGAATTAACCTTAAAATAAATTTTCAGGAAGTCGGATTTTCCTCATTAGGATTAAGTTATTAACTCGAATAATGGTCATATAATTGGGATAAACATAAAGTTCATTGTTATCCGTTTATGGTTACCGAATCATTGGTGTATTATAAACGGTGTATTGCGTTATAGTAAGTCACTTAGCACGTGCATCTGAATGCATTAATGATCGCAGACGGTAGGTTACAATACGGTTTTAATACAATTCTTTTGTCGTCTCTGAATCAGTATGGTCGGTATATAGCAAGAATATAACAAAGTCTTGAGTAACCGTAAAGAAGTTCCAAATTATCCAACCCCAAGGAATCATTCGAAGAATTTTATGGCTTTTGACCTGGGAAATCCTGATACGGGACAACTTTCTCAAGAAATGACCTTCTAGTTTCTTAACAGCCAAAAAACCTTTCTTCCTGTTCGTGATAAATAAACACCATCATAGGTTATTCTCTCAACGATCTGCTGCTGATCTGAAAAAAAAGACACAATTACGAATGATCAAAGACATTCGTTTTTATCACGTGATGCAATAAGGATGTTGTCCAGATACGCATAATAAAATCTCAAGCCCGTATGTAAAGTCGCATCCTTGGTATATCCCTGGGGGACCCTCGGATGCCATCAGTGTTTTTCCATTACACAATCATTAACAGAACCTATCGACACTAGAATTCTCGTCTAGTGTACAGGTGCTCTGGGGACACCTTGAAGATGACCACTCCTCTATTAGATACTTTTTGTGAGAAAAAACGATGGAACGTAAAACAAACCAGCGATATTCGTTGATTTGAATGATAATGAATATCATATAATGAATTCGCCTTAAATCAAGCAAACAGCTGAAATAATATTGCGAAATTAGTTTATTATTCGATACATTGATGTAATATTTTGTCGTGTGGAATAGAAATTTGCCTGAAATTTTCACCAAGTAGGCCATGGCTTTATAGGCCGATTTGTAGATTATGACATCAATACTTTTTACGTAACATCGGTGGACGCCAAATACCTTAGTTGGGTTAATATTCAGGATGCACCACTGAACCGATCGGCTGACCAGATTATTCACGTCCAAAGTCATTTACACGTTACAGCTATCTCGTAAAAGGAATAAAGAATATTAGGACAAACAGGTAACTGAAGCTTTCCATTATTCCATTGTACGTAAGATTTTATTTATACGTAAACATGTGTTTATGTGCAAAGAAAATCTTTTTTTTCGATCCTGAGGCTAGTTTATTATTTAGAAAGATTTCTACAATAATACGTTAAAAATGAAATTTCTAGTATTTTTGTAAAATTTAAGTTATAATATGTGACATTTATTTTATATTAAATTTTTATTGTTTTGTAATAAATTATAAATAAAAGTAATGAAAGGTATTAACAATCGAAACACATGTAATAAGATATTCTTTATTCTATAAATGTATCCTTTACATACATTAAATAGTAAACAATGCCTAAGTCTGTCATGTTTTTAATATCTCACGGACTAGCTCAGCATATCAAGCAACTTTTTATATACTAGCTCAACAACGTCTGTAGCCCACAGAAAATCTATGTGATTAAACTTCGCGAATGGCACTTTATAAATAATTGGTTTCTTTGGTAATTCGTTACTTAATCTCATCACATCCTGAATCGGAATATGTAAAATTATAACAAAAAAATACCAGTATTTAAATATCTATATCCTATAAAAATTTATGAAATACATACAACAGGACTAGACAACCAATCGTTATCGCCGCAAAACAATGTGACTGGCATTGTAATTTTTGATAAATTGTATTTAGGTGGTTCGGTGCTCTTATAAATCTCCATATTTCGCTTTGCACCATAGTCATATTGTTTGAATTCTCCAGATTCTATTCCTTGACCATAATGAACCACGGTCTTCGAAGACGTACCAGCTGGTACATGGTTCAAAATCACAGGCAACAGCGTCTGTAACGATCCGAGATTTGCATAAATAACCAAAAACTAGTATAGCAGATTTCTACATAAGTCATTGTATACCCACATAATTAAATTGCGCTTTGTCGAATCCAGTAAAAACAAACAGCGAATTAGCACAAATTTTTTCCTCCCAGGATTCGAAGGTACATAAATATTTTGATAGGAATTTTAAAACGTTATTTTGCGGTAACAACTCACCTTCTCCCAATAGAGAGAAAATTATCTAAAAATCAATATAAAAATATTACAATGAGAATTTAGATGTTGCGTTGAGAATATCGTTGGAGTTATTTATTTATTAATTATTTATTATCCTTTTTACCTTATCATATGCAAGCGGAGCTATATATCGTAAAGGACTTTTTACGTGTTTCATAAATACTACTGGAGCAAGACTGTACGTTGATTGTAACAGTCTTGCTATTTGCGGCCGTTCGCTAGCCATCACGTAGAAACATGTTGTACCCATCGAGAATCCAATATACGCTCTCAAAAAATTTTTCTTCAGTTTTACGATGTAAGTAATCATTGCCGGTAGATCATAGATACCTGACTCATGCCAACTAAAAAATTTGTTATTATTAATGTAATAATTATACATAATTAATATAATAATTATATACATATAGTTATATAATTTATTTCTGTAATATCTTTGTTAATTATCTTTTATTATATGAGGCATAGTATTTTATTTATTTAAATTATTACCACCAGCATATTACAATACGCTTTTATATAATTCTATATAATATACCGTTCTCTTGCATATTTTTAATCGTTATCAATCATTTCTTTTTTACGAATACCTGAAGTCCCAAAACTTTAAATTTTTGTGAGATAAGGAGACATGCGCTCTTGAATATGTATTACCACGAAAATTTCCGAGCCATACATCATAGTCGTGATCAGCTAATAAATAAGCTATAATAAAGAAGAAATATTATTATATGATATAAAAATCAATTAGTATTTGTAAACCAAACAACAATTTGTGTTTTTGTACCGAGAGATTTCCCTTTTCCAGGTATAACCCAATCTGCAGAACTACCTAACAGACCATGTTGCAAGAAAATCGCGGGAGATCCAGGTTTCCCTGGAATCCGATGCATCGTCAATAGATAACCATCTTCCGTTAACGTTACATGTGCTTCGGCTGGATAACCGTCTTTTCTTATCAACTGCAACTAAAATAAAATAATTCAAATTAATAATGAATAATCATTATTCACTAACTACAAAAATATAAAATACCACAATGGACAAAGGAAAATTATATTATGCATATTATACTATTGTCTACATCTTAAACAGTTAAAATTATCTTTAAAAAATCTATCCAGAATCGTACAAATCTACACACAAATCGAATTATAATGCATTTGAAAACATTAATTATTACGCTATAAGGTGTTTAATTGTTTCAATAACAACGACAACAATTTTTTTAGAAAAAGAGAGAGAATCGTATTTTACTCAAAAAGAATAATATTCTTAATTATGTATATATATAGATATTTATATGTTGGAATTGTGTTATATCATAAAAAAATTTGACTACCATCGCATTTTATTTCACTATGCATTAAGCATGTTAATGTAATAAGTATATTCCAAATAGTTAGTTAATAGTAAATAAACATACAAGTTCATGTACTAATTAGGAAACATAACATGTTTTGCAATTTACAGTTTAAAAAAATCAATATGTATAATAGGTAGTACAGAAACTTTTCAATTTAAACCACTTTACTGTAAACTATTTTTCAATTATAATAATTAGGAATATTTGTAAAAAAGTATTTAAAAAGTACACAAAAAGTAAACGTGCTTTTAGATAATAGGTGTATTCTCTCGAACACTTTGCATGTAATTGGATATTATTTACACTGGCAAATAAGTTAAGTACGTATGCTACTCCGTAATCAAACAATAAACGATGCAAGTATCTTTTATTTCTGTGACCAATTTTTCTTGTCTTTAATAGCGATAAAATTAATAAAATGAAGAATGTAATTCTACTTACTGTATTAAGTTCCTCATCTGGGTTGGGATTTTCATTACGATGAAATAATTTGCCATTAAAATTGAACAAAATCGCAGAAGTGAGAGCACATAGCGATAAAAATATGACGATCTGACCTTTCATTCTAAGAATGTTGGAAAACAGCGAAACAAACACTTTATTTGAAATGTTTAACAGTAAAGAAACAAAAGAAAATGCTCCATATAATACACTTTACTTGAAATATTTAATAGTAAAGATGTGGTGATACTACCGCTCAAGTTACTCTCCGTAAAGTGAAATATTATATGTACATATTTACCATCCTCTTTAGTGTCGATTTTTATCACTATGAATGAGTTTCAGGCATTATACGTTAATCACAGTTTATGATTCACGGTCCATTTCAATGTCGAAAAATTAATTCATTAATTTATTTTAAATTATATTAAAATTCAGTGCTTCTCCGTTGTTCGTAAGATCTGAAAGCTTACGATGTAAGTAAAATTTTCATATTTTGTCTTATATATAATATATCTACCGTACTTCGTGAGTAGCGAGAAAAATATCTAAAATATCTGAAATATGTCATACATCACACATTACATTTTATCACTTTAGATAATTTATTCACTTTCGAAATAAATTTTTTATGTGAAAATCAAGTCTCTAATATTTATTTACTTATTGTTTATATCTTTGTTTACTATTTTTAATTTTGATCATTTATTCGCTATCTCTAATTTCTACAATACAAATATTTTATGTAAGTATATATTTGATATACATTTTTTTGATACAAAAAATTGTACAAATTAAACCATAATATTGTTTTAAATCATTCTTCCATTTTTGATATAAGGTTCAAAAATACAATTGAATCTCATATTAATGATCAGAGTTCATGAATCATAGATAATATTTGCAGGTAATATTTATTTTTTCGAGAAACTTATTAGAGAAACAAAATTATAATTAATGGTAGATGAAAAATATATATTTTACAAACATAATTATGTTTATGTTTGAGGTTATGTTTATGAAAATTTTAAATACATTGTATTATAATGTCTCTTGTTTTCTATTACACTAGTCTTTAAGGAATCAGAACAAATGTATGTCAAACACTTATTTTAACACTGTTAATTGTTTAATAAATAAATCCATATTAATAATTATATTACTATATGTATCATAGAATAAAACTGTGATATTCATATGCTTATCGATGTAGGATATTCACTTTATTACATTTTTATTGATATAATTTTCTTAACAGATTTTAGGAACGTTATTTAAGGTTTGTAAATGAAATATTGATTTAAAACAAAAGCATTAAAATAAATGTTTAATAGAATACTATATACTTTCAAGTAAGTATATGTATGTTTTAAACGTTTTCTTAGAGCCGACAAATTATTTTATCATAATTTTATTTCATTTGATCAACACATTTAATTGTTCAAAGAAGACCTACAAATATAATACTTCTATAAAGATAGTCTAAATTGTATTACTCCCAATATATTACGCATACGTTTATTTCAAACTACTCAATGTGAATGTCAAATGATAACCGCATAACCTTAAAAAGCTATAAACATATGATCTCCTGAAAAAAAACTTCGATAATCTGAAAATTCTAATTTTTTAAAAATTGTGTTGGCTGGTAGCGGACCTAAAAAAAGATATCAGGTATTTTTTTGCCTATTTTCGGTGTTTCACAATAAAAACACTCATCGAATGGAGATAGATGATACCCTATTGCCCTGTGTATCTTTAAAACTATAGTAGATATAAAAAAAATGGTTATAATAACAATTAAATGTTTCTTATACTTTATAAGACGACGCTATTAACGCAATAAAATATTTTTGTTTATATAAATATAACAATAATATCTGACGTTCAAACATAAATAATCCAATGCATAGATCTTGCAAATTTCTTGCCTTGATATAGCTTTTCATGTGTACTTATAAATACAATGATGTTTCGAAATTTTATATCCTATACAGCGCTCATAGATTCGTTCACATTATCCGATAAGTTTAACATATTTAATATATTCATTTGCATTTATTCTACATAATTTTTGATGTGACAGAAGATTTTAAATTTTTCACAATAATGGTGGTAGTGGATTTTTTATTTAAACAGCAAATTTTTATTATTCTAATAGCATCACCTTATAAAGCATAAATAACCATTCAATTTTTATTCTAACCATTTTTTTATATCTATTATACTCTTGAAGATGTACTGGGAAATATAGTAATATCTACTTTTATTCAAGGGGTGTTTTTATACTAAAAACCCGAAAATTAATAAAAAAGGAAAATCAAAATTTTCTGGTTATCTAAGTTCCCTTGTAGATATCGTATTCGAAGTTGTCTTTCATTTGCATTTCAGCTGATAAAAATGAATGAAGTAACTTTGCCACCCTCACCAAATTGGTATTTAAGTAATATTCTTGCTTGTTCTTTTAATGGTACTATAGCATGGGGTGCTAGAAATATAATTGTTATTGGTAAACACAATGAAAATGATAAAATATTACATTACTCTATTATTAAGCATTGTCACAAATCCAAGGTGACATGTCTTGCATTTACTCCTCAGTTTGAAGAAGTAAATGCTAATTTAATAGCTTCCACAGGAGATGACAACACAATTAAAATATGGAATTCTGAAACATTATCTGTAACTTATACTTATCTCTTAAAAAATGTAATGTAAAAATGTTTCTACATTAATATACATCTATGATAAATTTATAGTGATATTATATTTAAAATATTTTTTAATTTCAGGATAAACAAGCAATAGGCGTAGAATGGTCCTATAAAGATCCTTATGTTATATATGCAGCAACTTCTGATGGTTATGTATTATCATGGAATGCTTATTTTAATACTGTTTCTTCAATTTCATTAGGAAAAGTGATACCTACTTATATTTCTTCTTGTCCTCACGATCCACATCTTGTAGCTGTAGGCTCAAAGAGTGGCTTAGTTTATATCGTTAATTTTCAAGATAAAGGGAAAGTAGTTTACAAACTTAGAGGACATGATACTGAAATAGTTAGCTTATCATGGTGTCCTTCAAAAAATAATGTCCTAAGAGGAAATTTAGATAAAGATTTACTGTTAGCTTCAGGAGGGAAAGATAGGTAATTTAAAAAAATATACATATATAAAATATAATAAGTGCTTTTAACTATAGTTTTAATGTATTCATTTTAAAATTGCAATGTGTAGATCAATTTTCATTTGGAAAGCTGGTGGAAATGGACGTTATGAAATAAAAATTTCATTGCCTTCAATACCTGTTGATTCTCAGCAGCATAGAAGTAAATTAAATGCTTCTGTAGGTAATTGGATAGTAGTTCGCTGGATAGCACCTGGACTATTGCTTGGATGTTCATGTTGGGGTGAATTAATCTCTTGGGATTTAACAACAATGATAAAAGGGAAACTTGGTTTCAAAGTAATACATGCACATCACAGCAGGGGTTTATTTTGTATTGCGCATGTACCAAGTACCCAAGACATTTCAGAAGACAATGGGTAAATAAAACAAAGGTTTTTATAGATATATAATTTATGATTAAATATGATTATGAAGCAATTATAAATTTTTGATCAGTTATAGACATACAATTTGGACTGTGGCACAAGATCGAAGAATTATTTGTTGTGGAATAAAAGAAAATAATGTTGAAATAGATTATGATATATTTACACAAAGTGGGTTTGTTTATTGCATGGCTGCTTGCCCATTAGACACTTCACATATTGCATTTGGTGTTGGAGATGCAATGTTACGATTATGGAATTTATCAGCAGCACATAATACTACTTTTGATATAACTGTTTTATGGCAAAAAATTAAAGGAAAAATTCGTGCGGTAAGACCTGTATAATAGTTTCAAAAAGTCTTTTTTTTTATACATTTTCTAGATTATACTTTCTAGACAATTGGAATTTACATAATTAATAGATAGCATGGCATCCTGAAAAAGAAAATTTATTGGCTTATGCGACTGATGAAGGTCGAGTTGGTGTATTTAATACAAATGGAAATAAATCACCTACATTGTACAGACAATATCATAGAAGTGTAATATATACTATTGGCTGGGGCCCAAGTCCAAAAAATAAATATGTTTTATACTCTTGTGGTGAGGGAGAGCTTGTGTATTATGACTCAGAAAAAGTTACAAATGAAGGTAGTATTTTTTATTTTTTATTTAATAAATGATTGCAACATAATTGTATCATATTTACTATAAAGATATAATTTCCTCAACTAGAACCAACATCTGTATTGAAAAAAGAATGTACAGAATTTTCTTGGAAGCCAGATTTTTCTTGTTTGGCAGTAGGATTTGAAAATGGGTATGTTTTTAAATATGTTGTGTGAATTCCATGAAGATAAAAATTTTTTTGTTTTTAGAACAATTTCATTTCTTAATCGAAAATTTGAAACACGTGGATGTGCTAAGTTTGCTACAGAAATGGTGCATTGCTTGGTCTGGCATCCTGAGAGTACAGCAACAGACTTGACATTTTCTCAGCTAAAAAATTATTTAGCTGTTGCTTTTGAGTCATGTAATATACTTATTTTCGATTTATCTAATTTTATAGATCATTTTGAAAAAATGGAAGATTCAGTTAATAATGAAAATTTAAAGGAAAAATGTGATATTTATACAGTGCATGAAATTGTAGCTTCTTTAACTGGACATGTACAAAATGTTGTCTGTTTAGCATGGAGTCCACATGTAAGTGGACATCTAATATCTAGTAGTTACGATGGAACTGTACAGGTATTACAAATTATGTGTATAACTATATAGATATCACCTTAGATACAAAGTAATAATATATTTAGGTATAATAAACATTTTTTGTAAAGATAAGTATTTACATACAAATACTATTGGTTTCTAGATATGGAATGTTAGAACACAAGAATTAATAGCTACATATACAGGTCACAATGGCCCAGTATTGTGTTGCATGTGGAGTCCATTAGATCCTGATTTTATTATAACAGGCTCTGCAGATTCTACAGTGCAAATATGGAGAGTTTCGTATAATTTGCCACAAAGAAAAGTATATAAAAAATTGCCGAAAAAAGCTAAAAAGAAACAAAATGAAACAAATAAAACTGTTGATACTATTGAAAATAGTTTACTAGAATTAACTAATGCTACATCAGAATGTTCTATTTCAGGTACTTCTCAAACTGTACAAAGTATAACAATAATATTGATAAAAGTAATAAAAAAAAATATGTTATAATACAAATAACAGATATTTATCAATATTTTCAGAGTCAAAGACGATGATGATAACAGAGACAAAAAATAAAAAAGGACGGCCATATTTTTCAAAATGCCCTAATACAGCATCTCAAAAAACACTTTTACTTCATTCTCTTTTAAATATCGTAAAAAATATGAAAAGTGAAAATTTTAATATGGAAGACATTCAGAAAGATGCTTCGTATAATGTTGTGCCAATATTATTTTCATCGCAAGAAAATTTTATATCTTATTTAACTAGTAAAAGTAAGTTATTTATTATTGAAACAAAATGTAAGTTACCTATATATATTATATTTGCTTTATCTTTTATTACTATATAGAATCTACTCATATTGAGAGAAATAACTATGATGTAATCACAGAAATGGATCTATGGTATGATAATCTCAAACAAAATTTGGAAGAAGCTGCTAAAGAGAAACGTCTCAATGACTTTCTTGTTTCACTTTCAGCTAGTCTGTCCATGAAGTATTTTTTCTTATTTATCTATTTTATAAAATGCAATTAAAGTCGTCGTAAAAATAATCTAGCAATAATGTATTGCAGAATATGGAAAGATATGTGTGAACTATATGCATATCAATTAGTAACTGAAGGCAATCCTTGTAAAGCAGTATCATATTTACTTTCTATACATAAAACCTACAAAGCTATAGAAGTATTTCAGGCTGCAGATTTGTACAAAGAAGCATATGCTCTTGCAAGATGTAGACTTGAATCTGATGATCCAGTACTAACAGAAATATTAAAAGAATGGGCAAAATATAGTGTAAATTCAGGCAATTTCGAGCAAGCAGCATGCATGTAAGTTGTATTAATTATATATATATATTTTTTAATGTAAATTATATTTTTATTTAAAAATTTTAATTATGTAATATATAATTTTATTTTCAGTCATACTAAATTAGGAGAATTTTCTGATACAGTAAAATACCTTGCACGCCGTAAAGATGCAGCTACGTTAATAACGGCAGCTGAAATTGCTTTTTTATGTAATGATGAAGTATCAAGTAAATCTTTAGCTGAGCAAGCAATAATTGCAACTTTGACAAATTCAGAGTATGATTTTGCACGAAATATAATAGAAAAGTTTCCATATCTCAAGGTATATTTACATATGTTTCGTGTTTAGGTTTTTTCCTTATTTTAAATAATTATTATCTTATGAAAAATGTTTGTTTTTATTTTAGTATCAAGAAATATATTTGTTAACTCATGAAGAACTTAAAAAAGTTATTAAGGGAAATGTAACTGTTGATTTGATTCAAACATGGATAGACGGAAAATCAAATTATGGTCTATTACAAACTTTAGAGACAGTTTGCGGTAATTGCAATTCTTATTACACTGACTTGTGTCAAAATAGTTTTTGCAATATTTCAGACAAGGAGAACATGGTAAGATTCACGTGATCTAGTTTTTAACATTGTGAAGAATTGGATTATTACGTTTAATAACTCCTAATTTCAGTTATGGTTAACAATTGGTCATGAGGTTGCATTAGCAATAGCCTCTATTGAAAAAGAACAGAAATTAAAGCATATTGTTACTGCATTACATACAATCACTCAATTTGAACTATTACATCAAAAAGATTTAAAACATTTACACAGTTTTTTAATTGAAATGATCATAAAACTAGATATTAAAAGTCCAATGGATGAAACAAGTATTTATACAAAAACTGATTATTCTGTATCAATTAGTTTACGAGCTTATTTATGTTATGCTCTTCTAAATTGGTTTGTATATAGCATAAACGAAGAATATATTAATAATAATATACAAAATTACACCAATTTGATTGAACATTTACTTGAAGATGCATTAAATAAACAAGCAATAAGTTACTGGACAGTAACAAATGAAATTAACAAATTGGAAAATCAATTAGCTTCTGCAAAATGTAAGTTACAGAAACATTGCTTAAATAAGAAATTGTTTATTAATTATTAATAATAGATATAAAAGATTAAAAAGACTAACACTGATTCATTATTAGGTAAATGTTTGTTTGTTTTTAGGTAAAATGCAAGAAGAAATTAAAACTGATCAAGATATAGAATCTTTCATGGAAAAACTAAATACATTAAAGGAACAGAAGAATCAGATCCTCAATGATTTAGTTTATATCCCAAATCCTGTTATGGTATATGGCAAAGTAAATGAACTATGCAGCAAATTGTGCGATGAAACTATCAAAAATAGGTTTTTAGAAAGTATTTCCAAAATGTGGTTAGATGCTACTACATAAATAAACATGTACTTGACTTTTTTGATATATTCTTTTAATAGATACTACATTAGATACTAATGATAGTCAACAATCTTGAATTTCATACTTTATTATTTTTGTCATTCAATTATTTTTTTATATTTTTTATTTATTAATCCATCTGCATCATGGTCCTACTTAAGGAGCCATTTGAAGGTATCAGTGGCGTTCAACTGACGACTGGTCCTCATCACCGCGCGCGATCGGTCGTAGGTGCAGTAAATGACATTCGAATTGTTCATGGAGTTTATCGGAAATTATTAAATATTCAAAATGATTGTTAGAAAATGTTACTTCGCAAGCATCGTATCTTACATTCTTTATGACAGAGAAAACAAGTAAAAATTATTTATTTAAAAAAAATTATTTAGATTAAAATGGAAATTAAATAATATTATTTCTCGTGGAATTCTTTAAAATGGTCAATACATAATGGTACATCACAAATATGGCATCTAAAGACCGTTTCTCTTCGAGTACGTTTAGATAAGCATGCAACGCATCGCTATGATGTTCTGCTTCTCTTTGCTGGAGTTGGAGGTATCCGAATAGGAAAATGCCTACCAGTATATCGCGTTATCGAATCATTAGATGCCTCATTTACTTTTATATTTGGTAAATATTTGCCAATAATTTCTTCGATTAATTGTTATTTAAAAATATGAAAAGCTCGATCCTTTTTATGAAATTTAAAAATTACATAACTGTTTAGTAACATCATGTCTATAAGGTAAAAAAATATTTCCTTATAGGCTTTTTTACATCTTCGCGTAGTATGAGATTTACTTAATATTTGATCGCCAACATCAACTCTACCCATATTCTGATTATAATCAATTACTACTGTTGGTTTTACACATTTTTGTCCGATATATCGGTTTGTTTTCTCCGTTTTAGCATAGTTTCTAAGCTATGCATAGTTGTTAGTAAAACGACATCTTTTTTATCTTTCCATTTTATCGCCGCCATATCTCTTGTAGAATATCGCGTAATAATCCGCTCTTGGTAATAGAAGGCAGTCGCAGCACGCGGATTAATCCGCGCTTGGATGCAAATGGATTAATGTATTACACGTCTTATAGAATATTGTAATATGTTATATTAAACATAATTCTATGAAATACAATTTATTTAAGTACATGTTGATATATTAGGTAACATGACTTTTTATTTATAAAAATTGTTTATAATTACAGAACATCTTTTTATCAGTAAAAAAAGCCGGTTTTTGTAATAAAACATTTTTCTTTTTAATTTGAAGTTATTTTCCAAAAACGAATTTCTCTATCACTTGTCGCGCAGACATACGGTAATTTATAATGGCACGTTATTCCACCTATTAATTTAACTTGCCCACAAATTATTTCTTGTTCAGTTTTTATATTTGTAACCTTTAATAAATTATCTGGTCTGCCTATACTTGCTACAAAATTTTCATAGCCAAGGAAGAATTTTACTATTAAACCTCCTTCAATGTGAAGAGGTTTTGATTCTAAAGGTGGACTGAAAGTAACAAAAAATATCACAAAATATATTACAATTATTATTTTGTTCATTGGTTAATTTTTAAATTTATTTTGCAGTGCATTACCTAGGTTTGGATATATCCCATAAAATTAGCTTTCCAGCTGCTATAGCTGCAACTTTTAATGGGTTGGGTCCCCAGTCAATAGACATTAAGGGAATAATATCTGTATCTAAAGACATAATTGCTTGCTGACTGCGTACATCATACATATGAATCAATCCATTTTTTTCACCAACAAGGAGCTTGCCAGATTTTTCAGGATGAAAACTCACACTCATTCCTGGAGATGTTAAGTAAAATGTAGATATACATTTTTCATCTTCTTTTACAGCCCAAAGTTTACAAGTGTGATCATCAGACACAGAAGCCAATAATTCACCTTCAGTTTCATAACAAATTGAATTTATATAATCCTTGTGTCCTTCCATCTTGTATTAAAAGAAATGTCAATAAATTGATTCATAAAGAATAAGTTGCATTTATTATAATTCTTTAATCTCACCTGGCATACAGTGTTTTCATTCAGATCACTGCTATATAATCTTATTTTAAAATCCGCTCCAGCAACACAGAACATTAAAACTTTAGGTACAACACTCAAGGAGGTTTCTGGACTCCAAGCAATAGCATGTGGTCTAGTATCATGACGAAATGTTCTAAAAGGTTTATAAGCAATATCTTCCACTGTTTCATCCTCATCCTTATTATACAATAATAATAATAATAGTTATTATTCATTTAAAAATAATGTTTTTCTTGCAATCTTATTATATTCCATAACTGTCATTTTTTGCAGTGATTAACGTTTTCATAAAACTAAAACATATATTCTGAACATCTACGACTGTTTTTCAGAGATAACAAGTAAAATTTCACTATACTATTTTATTTTCTCATTCATGTATTTTTATATCCAATTAGAAGGTAAGTTGTAAATTATATCTTTTTTAATTTTTTGTCATAAAAAATAATTTTCATGAAATATCAAACAGGTATATTATGTAAATTTTATAAATTGAAATACCCAATAATACACGTATAATGAAACTGAATGACTTTACCTGAAATTTAATAGTACCGATGACAATTTCTTCGGCTAAAGCAACACAAATTAGATGTTGAGACCATTCGTACGGAGATAACTCAACGCAATATATCTGTTTAGAAAAATGCAACTGATATGTAGGTGGTGTAGTTAAAGCTTCGTCCATCGTGTATTCGTATTCGTATTATTCCCTTCAATATAAGAGATGAGCTCGTGTTATGATCAACAAGAGATCACCGGCATAACCTATAAAACTTTCTTGCTGGATTGTATTAATTCGGAGATTGCAACGAAGAAAATATCAACGAATATATGTGAAAGATAAATGATCATAACGAATATCTTGGTTCATTAATATTTTTATACTATTATTACGGTATATAACATTCCATTGTAATCGGAATTGCAGTTCATATAAACATAAAAAACATGTACGCGCGCTACAAGATGAGGTTAGGTCGAATTTGAACTATCTAGAGGGCAGTACGTATTTTTCGTATGCTATATGTAATCGTTCAACGTGCCGCATATCCCTCAGCAAGCGAACTTATTTAACTAAATATAAGATCACCGCTTGTACACGCCGCGAGTTTTTGACTCAATAATTGACCATCAGATATGAATTGACAAACCGTATTGACAGAACTTTTGCCAAACGTGTATCTTCGATCCGTCTCGATCTACGATCGCGTTACGAGGTAGGTACCTTCTGTCAAGGCATGCTTACTAGGGTATACTGCACATACTTTACAAGCTGGTTCACCTCGTGCTTTTCTTGCATTGTAATTACACAATTTCACATCATCTAATTTCTTTATAATTTTCATAGTAAACTTTCATAGCACGTATGAAGCTGCAATATCTTTTATCAAACACATTTCTGTTTGCTTCGTTTCCGAATTTAAATTTTCAGAATGTCATTTTACGAAATTTAACTGTTTTTCTCATGATCTTATTTTTTTTTTTTTTTTTATAATTTCAACATTTTGACAAAAATTTTTAGAATGTTTATGACTATCACATTTGCCGTCATTAAAAATTATTTTATCTTGATATATTGTATTTATAAAAGTGCTTCAAATGATAGAAAAAAGTATTAATGGTTTTTATCATTTGGAGTAGAAATAGATAATATATTTTACACATATGCTTCAACGTTCAAGTATTTGATCACTAATTGTACTTTTTATATGTAAGTTCACATTAAATTTATATCATATAAAACTCATGTATATATATTGTGTGTACATGTTGATATAAATTGAAATAAAAAAGTATGAAAAGATAAAAACCTATATTATGCTTTTTCTATTTTTACATCCAAAATTTAATAAAAAATACAAATAACTATTACTTTCAATTACAGTGCAATAGGCAGGAATGGAGTTCGGGGTAGGTAATGTTGCCCAAATATCAGCAGAACTTGCTCAAGTAGTGGAGGTGATGATGTCACCAAATGTTCCACAACAGCAACGTTTGGAAGTATATAATGCTTGTGAACGATTTAAGGAATCATCTCCTTTATGTGCACAATGTGGATTATACCTAGCTCAGAGAGCTCCAAATAGAAGTTCAGTGGTTAGACATTTCGGATTACAGCTTATGGAACATTGTATCAAATATAGATGGACGCAAATATCTCAATCAGAAAAAATATTTATAAAGGAGAATGCAATGAAATTACTTCAAGAAGGTACAGAACCATTATTACAAGAGGAAGCTCATATTAAAGATGCACTATCTCGTGTTGTGGTAGAAATGATAAAGAGGGAATGGCCACAACAATGGCCTACATTGCTTGCTGAACTTAGTCAAGCTTGTACAAGGGGTGAAAGTCAAACTGAATTAGTTCTTCTGGTGTTTTTGAGACTCGTAGAGGATGTTGCACTTTTACAAACATTAGAATCTAATCAAAGAAGAAAGGATATATACCAAGCACTTAACACAAATATGGCTGAAATTTTTAGCTTTTTTTTAAGATTAATGGAACAACATTTTTCAGAATTTCAAAAAGCGAATAGTTTAGGTTGTACTTCTGAAGCTGCAGCACATAGTAAAGTTGTACAGGTAAATTTGTTGCGAGGTTATTTATGTCTTTCCAATCAATGTTTGTAATTGTATATATTAAATCATTTTTTTGTGATATAGGTAGTACTGTCTACGTTAACTGGTTTTGTAGAGTGGATTTCAATTACTCATGTTATGGCAGAAGATGGTAGATTATTACAAATATTATGTCTCTTATTGGGAGATCCAATATTTCAATGCTCGGCAGCTGAGTGTTTATTACAAATTGTAAACCGTAAAGGGAAAGCCGAAGACAGAAAACAATTAATGATTTTATTTTCTGAAGATGCTTTGAGATATATTTATACAGCAGCAACTGCAACATCACCTGTCACTGGAACAAATGAATTTCACGAAAACCATTATTTATTCCTAAAAAAGCTGACACAAGTAAATTGCAACTTATCATAAAACATATTGTTATTTATATGTAGATACAATGAAAAATGTTAATTTTTAATTTAGGTGCTAACTGGGATGGCAACTCAACTTTGTACACTTTGGGGTAAAGATGATAGTTCCAGCATTCGGCCAACACATTTCAACATATTTTTAGATACTGTGTTGACATTTACTATGTATTCAAGTTTGACATTAACGCATATGGCAAATGTAATTTGGATAATGCTGTTTAAACATGAACAGATAAAACAAGATCAATTATTGTTAACTTACATACCGAAATATGTAGAAAATACAGCTCCAAAACTAATAAAAGTAGCATATCCACAAGGTAGACAAGCTAATGGAATGAGCACATATTGTCTCGTGGATTATGATTCAGTGGAAGAGTTCAATGTCTTTCTTCATCGATTCAGAACCGATTTATTGGAAGGATTTCGACAAGCCACGATGGTAGCGCCTCTGGTAACATTTACGTACGTACAACAGTGGTTAACAGCCAAAATAACGAAGGGAATGGCGGATCTTCGATATCAAAGTGACCAAAATGATCCACAATACCTTGAATGGGAAGCTCTTGCGCAAGCCTTGGATTCTGTTGTATCCAGAATTCTATTAATCAACGAACGACCAAGTGTACAAACTGGTCTTCAATTGTTGGAATTATGCCTTGGTTATTCTCCACAAGATCCTTGGTTACTATCTGCATTACTTTCCTGCATCAGTGCTCTCTTCGTGTTCTTATCTATGTCAACTGGTTCAATGGCTATGCCAGGAGTTGCTATCTTACCTAGAGTCCTGGAGAAGATCTTTGCTGCTCTGATATTTGAAGCACCTGGTGAAACAAAAGGTACTCGATCTAGAGCAGCAAAGAATGTAAGACGACATGCGGCGAGTCTCATGGTTAAAATTAGTCTGAAATATCCATTACTACTCCTCCCAGTTTTTGAACAAATACATACGATGGTTCGTGGTTTAGCGAGAGAACCTAGTCCTTTATCTAAGATGGAAACTACCTTGCTTTATGAAGCATTGTTGTTGATATCGAATCATTTCTGTGATTACGAAAGACAGACTAGATTCGTTGCAGAAATAATTGGTGATGCATCAGCGAAGTTTATCACTCTCGGATCTGAATCGTTTAAAGGGCCGCTTGAATTAATGAGATTCGTAGGTTTAGACAGACTACCGGTTGAGAATATTGCGGAAGACCCGGCAGGACAAAATCGAAGCGATTTAATGATATGTATTTGTACAATACTGTGTGTTGTAAAAAGGTGCTCCATCCCCGATGATCCAGATCGCGCTGCAAGAGGCAGTTTTGTAGCCGCGCTCAGCGAAAGTGGGAATCCGGTATATAGAAATCCTGCTACACCACATGTAATTCCGGTACTGCCAACACTTTTTGCATTGCTCAGAACAATGAATGCTTTATTCATACCTACTGCTTTAGCAGCTTTATCAGAGGTAATAAAGACACTAATAATAAATATTTTTCTTTTATTTTATTTTATTGAGTAATTTCATAGAGGAATATCTAATGTTTTTTATATATTTTTATTAGGGATATAAAAATGGTCATGAATTATTAGAAGCAGAAAAAGCAAACCTGTTAGGTTTAAACGTAATAAATGATAATGAACGAACTTCTGAACCTGATCAGTCTTCATTTACAGCTTTAGTTCGAATGCAATCGTTTCTTACTACTATTCATGATTTGTGCTATCATATGTTAGGAAGTGGATGTCACATGATTGGAAGAGATTTTTATCAATTACCTGGCTTAGCACCAGCTCTCATCAATTCAGTTTTTTCTAATATGGAGGTAACTTTTCTTATATTTTTTTCTTATACTACAACTAGCAATATAATTATTTATCCTGTATCCTAATGACAGTTGTATGTGTTTCTTTCAGATGATTCCAGATTATAGATTGCGACCAATTATACGCGTCTTCATGAAACCGTTCATATATTCCTGTCCACCTGCATTTTACGAAAGCGTTCTTGTACCCGTATTGGCTCATGTTTCTACGCATAGTACGATCTTTTTATCTTCTTATTATCACATGTATTTTATTAATTTTTTATTTAAATACATCTTAATTTAAATCATTTTTTTACAGTGTGCCAAAGGTTAAGCGCAAAATGGCAGTACATCGCACACCTCTACGAATCTGGTGGTTTGGACGAAGAAAATACAGATACACAAGAAGTTATTACTGATATGCTAAATCGAAATTTGACGAGAGATTTTGTAGACGTGTTGAAAGTAGCTCTTGTTGGTGGTGCTGCTAGTGATGCAACGCCTCCTGATACAATGGAACAAGATAGCAGTGGCATGGCTATAGATCCTCCTTCGTCACGTGGAAATAGTATAGTTGCCGAAGTTGTTAGTGAATTGGGAGCAGTTGTTCTTCGTCATCCATCTACGTGCCACAGTGTTGTCCTATGCGTTTTAGGGTAATCCAATATCTTATTTGATATTTAATCTATAGTAGAATTAATTTTAAGTGAAATCCTATTGCTATATCTAGGGCTTTAGCTTGGAACGACTCAAATGCTAGTCTAAAGGCTACGATGTTAACTGGACCAGTTGTACGAGCATTGGCAGGTGATGGCAGTTTGACGCCTGCTATGGCTGCTCATATTATGGTAGCTATTCTTCAAGGTTTACAACTTCATGGACAACACGAAGCAAATCAAGGTTCTCTTATTACTTTGGGTGCACAAGTCTACGAATGTTTACGACCTAAATTCCCCACTATTATCGAAGTAATGCAGCAAATTCCGGGTGTTAATCCTACGGATTTGCAACGTTTCGACGAAAAGATGGCTGTAGTTAGTACTAAAGGAAATAAAGTTGAGAAAGGAAAGAAAGATCTTTTCAAGAAAATTACAAATCAGGTAAGATTTACATATTAAAAATAGAAATAGTGTACTGAAGGGTATACACGATGCTGCGTGTCCATAGAACTGGGCTGGACTGTAGTTCTGATTTCGTTGAAGATAGAGAAAAATTAAATGCCATGATAAGATCTATGTTTGCTACTCACTTTTTTTTTAGCATACAATAATGCACGGGGAAAGTGCAGTTGCATTTTTTTAATGGGTCTCTATAATTTTTGGTTAACCACTATAAACCTCTACAAAAAGGTATTATACTTGGGTTGAAAAATGCTGAGTTTAAAAGATATTTCAATTTTAACTTGACCACATTTAGCCTTCCATCCTGTGTTTTTCCTTGTTTCTCATATGCAGTTTTTCACCCAAGGACCTGAATACTTTGTTGTAGGGAATTAGAAAATGCATTGGACGGTTAATGAAAAATTATGGAGTTTCATTTAAAAAAGGACTGCAATTGCACTTTCCTGGTGCATTGTTGCATACTAAAAACAAGTGACTATCTGCATAGCATAGTATACCTGAGTATGTACTACATAAATCATATCATATCAGTTGGGTGATTCACCCTGTATATCATACAATATTCGTTGCAGCTTATTGGTCGAAGTGTTGGTCAATTGTTTCGTAAGGAAGTTAAGATAGACAATTTACCACGTATAGAAGTTTTTGGAAAGCAACAAGCGGTACGTGTAGATGAGGTATCTGAGAATTCGACTGATAGCGGGTTTGCGGCTCTATTTGTAGGACCTACGTAGCAGAAACTCCATTTAGATGACCATACTGCATGCATATGGTCTGAATTAATAAATAGTAATAAACTATCGTGAAAACGATTTCCTACAAAAAAAGATTGAACTATATACATAAGGGAATCCTGTAACTAAAATAAGAGGGCTACATAGAATAAGTTTATTTTAACTAAATCTTTGTTTTTAAATTATTCATAAAGTTGGACGCGCGCATACACAGTCTTGCGATGGAAGTGTTATACTTAACTACTTTACTTATGTACTGAATAATGCATAAAATGAAAAGAAAATACGCTTACGTGCGCGTTCAATGTCGATTGTGAATAGTTTGTAAAAAGGAGAGAAGAAAAAAATTAAAAAGACAGTAATCGATTTTATTTATGAAGTCCTCTTATTTTTAACTCGGGACTACAATATACACAGAAAACTTTGTGTTTCTCGAATATCCAGGGTGTGCGCGCGTGCGTGCATGTGTGTATGTATGATTGTATGCGTGATGCGTGTCCATACGCACGTGTAATATAAGAAGATATTTGTTGTTAAAGAAGAACATTCAGTACGTATGATAAGATAAATTACAAACAAATCTAAATAGATTATCGAATAATTGTATATTAAGTTTTACGCATTTATTACTATTTCTTTGGATTTACAAATTTTTTGTAATAATGTAAAACAAGATGGTTTTCCACAATCACGCAATGTAATACAGTTTTGTAAACAATATTTTGCTAATGTATAATACAAAGGTTGTTGATTTATATAAAACAATTTTACGATTTGGTACAAAAATTTGTATTCGAATTGATTATAATTGTTTTTAATCAGAAGCAAAATGTATATGTTTCTCAGCACATTTTAAAAGTGTTGTTTCATATGGATTTAGTTGTAAAAATTTTATTTGGGCATTTCAAAAGCATACATAAAGTAAGCTTCATTTAAGATGATATTTAATAACAGAATGATCTTTTGTTCGGGTCATGTTACCATCATTAAATGCGATCTTTATTTATCCTTTGAAATTGAAAATAATGCAGCATTTCAGATACTTATATGTAAAATGAATGTAATATTTCCAGATTTCGTTGTTACATTTTAATTATTTTAGTTAATTTTATTTTATTATTGTGAATAATGCAGCATTGTAGCTATCGCATAAAAGTGGATTAGTACTTTACATGATTTCCGTTACACGTCAAAAATAACGACGATATTTTACATAAAATTATAGATATTAATAATCATTTAATACGTGACAATCATATCGCGGATTCAGAAGTAACATGACGGAGATTGTTAACAAAAAATGAAGTACTATCGCGATAGAGACTGTGCTATTTAAAAGATTTATAATGCTAATCATAGACAAAATTTTAAACGACACCAGAGTTTTCCTTTAATTCGATGTATTTGAATGACAGTTGAAATACGAAAATTTAATATTAAATTATATCTTGTTATATATAAATACGGTCAATTTGCGTATCGTATTAACATCACATATGTTATGAAATAAAATTCATAAAGAACTGTATTTTCCAACAAAATACTATTGAGATTAATATAAATAGAATACAAGTTTTTAATCGATTTCAAATTTTATTACTAGTTGAACTAATTATCGCTTTAGAGTTTAACAATTTTTCTCCAATATACGCGATAGTACGCACATTAAGATAACAATAAAATTAATATACTTTGCCTATCAATACTCCATTAATTTGCTTACACCTGTAATTATAATTTCGTGAAGATTGCAAGATCTGTTAACACGCTTCAACATAAGTACGAATAAGACAATGCCAGAGTCCAACACATATTTTGTAATTTTTATACATATGTATGTATGCGCCTACAGAAATGAGACATTGAAAGGGGTTCATGTGTTAAATTTCCAAAAATTGTCTGAAGTACAACTGCAGTCAAATGCTGAAAATATTTCACTATTTTTATATCGTCTTATATACCTTTTTACCAATATTTAAAAGAAAAGGAAAGAAAGAGAAAATAAAATAAAATATTAGATTAAAGAATGACGGAATGATAATTTATAAAGTACGATTTTATTATTGATGCGGTAGTCCATGCAGCAAATCCTGAAATAATGTTACGACAAGAGATACCACTGAATTAATTTCTACTGTAAGTTCAACCAAAATAGAATACAAAGCTTTGCATGGAATCATTGAGTACTAACAATAAGTTTTCGAGAACCATAGCAATCTTAAAACAGATTTCTTTTGAATATACTATCTATCGTGCGAAAAATTAACGAGAAACAATATATGTATACCGAACGAGTGCTTGTAGCTAGAACAAGTATAGAAGCTGTGTTATAATGTTTAAAATGAAGAAATAAGTCTTGAAGAATGTTTTAAGATTCTCGAGATACTTCAATATAATATTCATATTTCGCAAATGATTTAACATATTTTCATGTTTAAATATAAATAGCTGTGATCTGTTATTCACGTTATGAAAGGAACCAAGTCGTATAATCTTATATGAATCAGAAGGATTAATGAAAGAAAATATTAGAAAGTTTTTTACGATGATAACTAATAGTTACCTAATAAGTCGCACATTTTATATTAGGAACTGTTGATAACGACCAAGCTCGGTCACTTCATATAACGTTCACCCGCTCATTCGCATAGTTCGTTCGTACATTCAGCATATAAACAATGAAGATGCGTACTATATTTGTCTCGATAGATTTTTCGCAACAATTGTTAAGACAAAATTTCATTTCTTCAAAACGATTTGATTTTGTACTTTTTTTTTTTTTATAAAGATAGATTTTGGTAGATCTCGCATCTGATGCTCTTAAATTATGTAAAAAAATACAGTGAATATTTCGTTAAGAATAAATATCTTTAATGAGCGAGCAATTAAAGAGTAAGGTACGTTTTTAACGTGTGTAACGTCGACGGTACATTATACCGTAAAAATTCATACAATTCTTAACGAGATCGAAATATCGCTAGAAGCCTGATCTGGAAAAGATCATATGCTCGATATAAGTGTAACGTGCAAACGATTAAATTTATAAACAATCGACTCTTCCCGTCATTAGGAATTCAAAAACTGTTAAGTGTTTGTCGTTGTATTAATATCGCCTTTTTCCCCTATTAATAAAAACACATCCATATTATCTTTTCCTTTAACATAGACTTGGCCACGTGGTTCGAACTCGTATCGTTCCGAGAGTATATCTAAAGAGTTCTTGGCCACTTGTATTCTTTCAGCGACTCCAGTCGAATCCATTCTAGATGCTATATTTACAGCGTCACCCCAGATATCATAGTACAACTTTGTTGCTCCGATCACTCCAGCAGTTACGTCGCCATAATTAAAGCCAATTCTCAAGATTAATTTGAAACCTAGCA
Organism: Bombus campestris; assembly: GCA_905333015.3. Lineage (NCBI taxonomy): Eukaryota > Metazoa > Arthropoda > Insecta > Hymenoptera > Apidae > Bombus > Bombus campestris. The sequence goes on from HG995140.1 coordinate 9,016,315, forward strand.
ATTCTCGATTGAAATCGTTTATTACTTTATGCATCGCCATGGCAAAATCTATTAATTGAAACAGATGCATATATTCATGTTCACTTTGTTGCCTAACTTGTGGGTTTAAACCGCTTGCTGCCATAAATGTGCTACCGATAGTTTTAATCTTCTCTACGTTCGAGAATTCTGGCTTTTCTAACAACTCGTCGAAGTCACCAATAAGTTCGTTAAGCACACGCAAATATTCTTTACCACCCAAATAAGATTCATCATAGAGTTCATTAAAGTTCACTATGCTTGCAAAAATAATTCCTACAGCTTTATGATTTTGTGAATATTTAGCAGTGGTTTTTAATTGATCAGCAACATATTTTGGTATAATGTTGTGTAGAAGCCAATCAGCTTGATTTTTCATAGATTGTACACGGGTTTTGTCTCGTGCGGCTACCGCGTTTCCGTGAAAGCTTAACCGATAACTAATTTCAAATTCACGATTTAAAAACCAAACCAACAAAAGTAAAAGTATCAGATCTAAAAAAATTTCGGAATTGTATAATCTTTTATGATATCTGATTTCTGCCTCTCTTAATCTCATAAGGGCGAGCTTTGTTGTGGAATTTAATAACAAATCAGGAGTATTATCGAATCCTTTTTTAGCCATAATTTCGTTAAATTGATTGCTAATTAAGCCAATTGCACGTTTGTTTATCATGGCTTGTGAGTAATTGAGCGAGTTATTAATGAATTGATTACCGAGATTTTCTTGATCATATAATAGATGATACATTACAAGATAAAGAAACAATACACCCATGAATGTTACCAAGAAATTTTTCATCCAACAATTGAGTTGCGTGAAATTACAAAAATGAACTATACCAACAACGATTAAGTAACCATAATAATATTCGAAATTGTTCAAATTATGAAAGTTACTGCAGGTATAATTTAGAAGAATTGACGTAATCGGTAAGCCAACAAGAATTGCACCGCATATATGCCAAGGGTACCATTGTGAAAAGAATTTGAATATTCGCTGTGTCAACGTTGCATGGACCATGTCCGGATATAAAAGTTGACGAACACAAAGCAACACCGCTATAATTTGAATGGTAGCAGCAGATACAAAAAAAATCACATAATATAACGTTGGATCGCAAATTAAAAAGAGCGATACTGTAACGGCAGTATAAACCAACGCCGATATCAGAATATCAAAGTATGTATTGAATCTCGAGGTAGCCAGAGTAGGTGGATTTCCACTGATACATTCGCTAACCTTATGAGCATTTTCTCTATACTCTTTCTCCATTTCTTTGTTCTTGAAAAAGAGTGTCATACTCGAAAGTGGAGGCTTCACGAAGTATGATCGTTGAGAACTTACATTATCTTGAACGCACCTTCGTGAAAAATAAAATCATACGAACTATAATATAATTTTTAAACCTATAAAGTGAAGTTGATTTACCTACCTGATTAACTGTAGGTCAGACTGTTTTCTTAATTTGTGAAAACATGCACCAAAGGTATCCGTGACTGCTGGAGGAAATGGATAGGGTGGTACTGAAGACGACGGCTCGTGAACAGAGTTTAATGTCGAACTAGAAGTATAATAGCCACTCACTCTGTGTGCTAATAAATCTCCTTGAGCCATGCCGTTCATCAAAAATAACTAAAATATGAAAATTAACTGCAGGAGGAAAGGGAACATGCTGACTATTATTGAAACTTTATTGTATTGAAGTATCTCTATTATAATTTTTATCATTAATTATAAGTTATACCTGCTGCTGTATACTACTGCGTCTGCTATTACTTCTAATTCCAGAATCTTTCCTACTGCACAAAGAAGAGGCACGACTGAGTGGCTCTTGACCAGACAATAAAGGACTAGAAGGTACAGGATTTGGATCCATTTCAATCTCATTTTGAGACGTATTCTGTAAAGAAATACAACTTATATACGAATGAGATAATGCAGCTGAAAACTAAAGCAAAATCTTTTATCGACACGATTTTGACCTGCCTAAATCCATTGTGATCTTCGTATGATTGAGATTCAATTTTTGATTTGTCGACAATAATTGCTTTGGGTTCTTCCATTTCTAAAGGTGTCATTTCCTCGGTAGTTCGTTGTCGTTGTAAATATTTCCACGGCTTATTTCGCGCTTTTTTCTTTCCATAACTGGCAACAGATATCGGACTTTTATTTGCGTTCCCCTTTTCATCTGCGGTATCAGTATCTCCGTTTTCGGAATCTAGAATACTTGGCAAAGAATTTGCTTTCATTCTATAATTACTTGTATTAGTAACCATATGGAGGTAATGATATTTGGATTTAGATTGGCTATTACAAGAGGCCAGACGATGACGCGATTGCATCAAAGGCGATATACTTGTCGGAGATGTAATATTTATTATGAACTGATTGGTGAAATCTGATTTTCGGCCTTTGATAAAATAAGTTTTAATACCTGCAATATGATACATATTTCTAGAAAGTTTTATATGATTAAGTACACCCAGACAACTTTTCTATTCATAGGAGTTTTCTACTCCTATATAATAATAATGTCAATACCATTTATTAAATCCCCTTCCTCTGTAATATATCGATCATCGAGGAAATTTAATGTTTTTTCACTTAGGTGAACTCTTCCTGGTTTTCCCGTGCTTTCTAGTTTGTTTGCTAGAGTTACATCATTAGACCAGACATCGAATTTAAATCTTTTAGTACCTACTATTCCACAGAGTACAGTTCCAGTATGCACTCCGACTCTCATATTAACGCCTTCTCTTCTCTCAATATCAAACTGTTTTATAGCTTCTATCATGGCTGTAAAAACACACATTAATTATTTTTCATATAAATGTTTCATTTCTATAATTCAATAAAAAAGGAAAGAAATATACCTAATCCCATTTCAATACAACATTTTGCATGATCAGGTCTTGGTTCTGGGCATCCACTTACACAGTAATAACAGTCTCCCAATGTAGAAATTTTCTCACATCCATGATGTTCACATAAATCATCGAATCTTTCAAAAAGATCATTTAAAATGCCTACCAACTCTTCTGCAGTCTTATTGGAACTCATTCGCGTAAACCCAACAATATCAGCGAATAGGATACTAACATTTTCCATTGAATGCATATTAAATGGTCGAAACAATGAGCGAATATCTGTATTATTGGACGGTATCGAACCTTTTTTTAAAGAATCCTCCCGTTCTCTTTCACGTTCACTTTCTGCCATTAACCAATCTGCGACTTTAGGCGGCATTACTGAGTGAATCATCTTCTCTTTAAGTTGTTTCTCCATTTCGAGCTGACGCCGGACCAACAGTGATTGCCCGACCTTCATAAAAGTACCACGCATCCTTACAAAAGTCATTATTAAAATATGTATACCTATCAGATGAATGCAGATCTGCATTAAGATTCTTATTCCAAGACTCGTAGAAAAATAATCGCCCGAAAATGATCGGTTAGATATGTTGCTACTTAACAAATAGTTTGACATTTCACCATTTTTATGAGTTAGTACACTTTCTTCAAATATCGAAGTTGCGTTGTTTACACCTTTCAAGACTAAATCATTAGACGAAGCATTTATGGTGGAATTAATACTAGCTATCGTTGATATTATAGTGGAATTTAAGTTCTTGAAAACATTGGTGTCATTCAAAACTCCAGATATCCTTCCAACTATATTTTCTTGATTTGATTTTATTCCAAGAGCAGATAACAGTTTTGAATCCTGTGAATACGATACTAATTTCATACTTGCAATTGTAGATTCGTTGTCACCGTGCATCACATTAAAAAATTGATTGATATTAAAGTTTTTCAGAATGGCATCATTTTCTATCGAGGTATTTAATAAAATATATTTGCTAAAAAATTCTTCTCTTGCACTTTTTGTACCATATAGGTAAGCAGTCAAAAATTCAAATAGAAAAGAATAAACCATCGATATTCCCACACAAGCATATAGTGGCATTGGCAAGACAGTGTAAATCAATAACAAAATCTCAGAACAGAGTGCAAAATGTCCGACTAGAGTTAAGCCATCTATATAGGGTGGTACTATTGTGAGAAAAAGTAAAGACAGGATGCAAAGCATGGATGCAACTCCTAATGAAATTGGTAACACATAACTTTTATAATAATCACTATGTGTTAGATACAAGACTGCTGATACCATTGCTCCAATAGCAGTGAATACTGCTGCTATAGCTGGCCATGTTGTAGTATTGTATTCTGCTCCAATTACAACAAAATATGCCAGCCATGTTAAAGAAACCAGTAAAATATATGTTAGAGCATACCTAAAAAATAATATATATTAATATTTGCTTCTATGAATTCAACAAGTATACAACAGTGTATTATATACCGGAATCTTAATCTAATTTGTGGAAAGGCACTCCTTTTAAATTGTTCTTCAAGTATTTCTGAATCAAATCTAGGATTCCACCAAGATCTTGGGGCTGCACGTTCAAATGGTACTGGAAGGCTAATTCCACAACATCCAAGTCCTTGTCCACTGTGTGCCAAATATGTTTGTATATATGGTGCTAAAGATATATGAATTTCATCTGTAGCATCTTCGCTATCATCCTTAGCTCTTGTAAAACTAACAGATGAGCTTCGTTTTCGATTTAAAGGAGGAGTCATACTTGACATTTAAATTGCACTAAAACCATACATAATCTAAATTTATATATATTATAAATTATACAATATACATATATTATAAATATAAATTTATATATTAAAAATGAAACTAATTTTATTACAATATATGTATTAAAAAAAAAGAAAATAAACACAATTACAACATTACAATTGTAACAATACAATTTAATAAATACATCATGATTTAATTTCATAGAAAATTATTGTTACAAAATAAAATATCATCTAAGAACATATTCTACTAATGTATTATTTTCTGTATTCTACTACAAAACAATGATTTCAAGTAACAAAAAAATTTTTTAATTTTTGCATTCTTCATGATACAAATAAGCTTATAAAAATTATATTCCATATAGAATTTATACAATTATTAAGAAAAGGTGGTTATAGATCATTTCTTTCAAATGACAGCATGCTCTTTAACTTTATAACACTATGACATAATTCTTTAATAAAAATAAAGTACATGTATAATTATGATAACTTTAATACCAAGAAACTTACAGCCAGTCAATTCACCTTGATCACTGGCGAAATCGCCACAAAACTAAGAAAATCATCCTCCCCGCTGACATCGGAGGTTCTTCCTGAAATCAGCTCGCTTCAAAAAATGCCATTTTCATTCTTTTTGTTTGGTATTCTCAGCGTTACCGAGAAAAATTAATATTATACGTATCAGTAACAGTTCAATCGAATTTTTCTTCTAATCAATTTATTATTGTGTATAATTAAAAATTATTGTTTGAACGTTTCGAATTTTCTCTTCCGTAATGCACCATGGCCATCTTGAATCTATCGATGACAGCGCCCACGATTAGAAAGCTCATGCGTTAAAAATTAACTCGTGCTTTACAGATAAGCTGAACTGAACGTACAGAGATTCGATATTCGATATGGGGAAATATTTACCGCGAAGTTCAAGACATTGTTATGTAAGACATTGTAATGTATGTGCAACCTTAAATGATATAAAATTTATATAATAAATATATATATATACAATACACAGTAATTACACGAAGTATTTGCACATATCCTTATTTTTGTCAAGTTTATCATTTATATCAAGTTTTTGTAGACATGTAAAAGTATTATTAAATAATACGAAATTTAATATACTTGGATTTATAATTAATTGGTATTTTTATAGATACCATATATATAGTATTATATATATATAGTAAACATATGTACAATCTTCATAAAATACAAAAATAGTGTAAATATAGAGAAATTCATTTTGTGTTTTTGTCATATTCAAAAAATAATCAAATACTTTGTTTCTTTTAGGTAGGGGTGCCTATGGTGGATTTGAGATTTTACAAGCTCCTGTAATCCAAGCTATGAAAGACTCTGAAATAAATAACACTGGAACCGATGTAGTGTGCACTAAATAAGAAGTCATGCCAAGAAAAATATTTAAAAATCTGGTTTAGATTGAAATTTGACGAATATTCAAATACTTTCGTGGTGAATACTAATAAGAAAGTTATAGCTAGTTTTAGCCATCTAACGGCAGTAGGCTGAACTATTCATAACAAGTTTTCTCGATTTGCAATATACATCTGAAAGACGTGAAATAAACAGTTTTTGTACAAATTACGAACAAAACCTCTGATATGACGCCAGTACTTGGTAGTTTGCAATCTATCGGACCTAATACTCAGGCATCGACTACTGTGCCTGATGTACAAAGTGGCAATACAGTAGTACAAATATTACAGCCTCAGACACAAACTCAACAGACGCAATTTGTATCACAACCTCCAAAACAGCAGGTAGTACAACAACCCTCTACTCAACAACAAACGCAACAATCACAACAGCAACAAAGTTCCTTCAATGATTTTCCACAGGTATGTTTATCGTTGAACAAAAATGATAAAATCGTTTTTATTTAATTTTTTATATTGTGTTGATTCCAGTTTCTGACTAAAACAAGATTACAAGATCTAGTGAAAGAGGTAGATCCCACTGAACAGTTAGATGATGATGTAGAAGAAATGTTATTACAATTGGCAGATGATTTTGTTGAAACAACTGTAAATGCAGCATGCTTACTGGCTAAACATCGTCATGCGAATACTGTAGAAGTAAAGGATGTACAGTTACATTTAGGTAAGTTATAAGAAGTAATAAAATAAGTAACTATTCAATGCAATATGTTATTAAATGTGTTTATACGAGCTATTGTTTAATTTTTTTAGAAAGAAATTGGAATATGTGGATCCCTGGTTTTGGCACAGATGAAGTACGACCATATAAACGTGCAACAGTTACAGAAGCACATAAACAAAGATTGGCACTTATACGAAAATCGATTAAAAAATATTAGTCCTTCTGTACTCTTCATTCTGTATTGTTATTTTATCTTTAAATGATGATTCTTTTATATTTCTTACATGACAATATACTTTAGGGTAACATACATAACTAATATTTATAAAAAGAGAAGAAATTATTATTACAATAAGTTATATATAGTTTTTGTAATGTATATAATTTTAAGTACGAAATGTCTTCAATTTCGCATTAAAATGTTATTTTTCTGAGAAGAGTTAATAGCACGTTCTAATTATAATCCTCTATGTTCTTGATCAAATGTTAAAATAAATAAAATCTTTTATTTGTAAAATTTATATGAAAGAAAATTTGTATATAGAAAGTAAGGATTCATTTATTTCATTTCATTTCATTTCATTTCTGCAATAAAAATATTATTATAGTAACAAATAAAAATACGAAAATTTAATTAATGGTAATTATTCGTATAAAAGTCCATATAAAATTAATGTATAAGATTTACAATTTTTAGTTTTAATTCTTTTTTCAGTATATTTTTCAGAAAATTATATTTTTGATTCTTTACCTTTTATGTAAAAAGAAAATGTAAATTAAGGAAATCATTCTGATATTTATTCAAATTACGTTTAATGTCAGATAGTACTAGATTTAAATCACTAGTTTATCTAGTTACTCTTTGATTTAGTAATGACTGAAACAGAAGAAACCGGAACCTGCTTGCTCATCGAGCTGAATTCATCAAAGCAACCAACATACATATCATAGTCTAATATATAAGTCGTGATAACCTTTTTCTTTCAGGGACATATTGTGAGATATTACCATCTTGCTTATTGGAACAATTTTCGGACGGTACTGTTCATTCTTTTCTACCTGCTTCTTAAAATATATTTTATAATTTACTAGATAATATTTTTATATTGTTAGTGCCCGAAAAATAAACAGCCTCTATTTTGCAAAATACTTGTTTTATCGTGAATCCAATGATCTGAACGGATATATGTTTTCATTTTCTCTCTGCTAGTTAAATATAAAAATTATACTAACCAAATTTTGTACATTCGTATATTATATTTTATCAGTTCAAGTAGGGTATTCTTTTGATAACTAATCAAAGTTTTTAAGAAAGCAATATTTGATTATAGTAGTTCCTTATACAATTCTGTATTTAGTATAAAATAAATATATCAAAACTGAAATGTCAATTGTGTTGCAGATTGCGCAGAACATCATAGCAGATAATTTATCTCATTGAAATCGAATAAAATTAACATACTCTGAGTGTACAGAGCGTGTATAATAACAGTGTTTGATATTTCTAAAGAAGATTTAGTGAAAAAAATATGTCTGCCAATAATGAAAGTATGAGTAACAACACATGTGTTGTATGTTACAAAAATGTTGATATTTATAGCATTGGTATGTGTGAACACCCTGTATGTTATGAATGTAGTACTCGGATGAGAGTGCTCTGTTGTCAAAATGAATGTCCCATTTGTCGTCAAGATTTGCCAAAAGTTGTATTCACAAAGGAGATAAAACCTTTCAGTCAATTACATAAAGGCAATTTGTTAGATACACGATATAACATCTATTTCGATACACCAGATATTCAAAGTAAATTTTATGATTTATTAGCTAATGTTTGTTATATTTGCAAGGAAAGACCTGTGTTTAGTACTTTTAATAGTTTGAAAGATCATATGAGACATCAACATGAGTTACATTACTGTGATCTTTGTGTAGAAAATTTAAAGGTAAATAAATATTATTTAATTTCAAACTTATCTTAAAATATACATTAAAGATATTTTAAAGATTATTATGATTAATTAAATCTTTTAATTTTATTAAGTAATGCTTACTTTATCTATAACAGATATTTTCCCATGAAAGACGTTGTTATACAAGATCTGATCTTGCCCAGCATAGAAGAAAAGGAGATATTGATGACAAAAGTCATAAAGGACATCCATTATGTGAATTTTGTGATCAACGATATATGGATAATGATGAATTATTCCGACACTTACGAAGAGATCATTTATATTGCCATTTTTGTGATGCAGATGGTTTACATCAATATTACAGTTCGTATGATTATCTTCGAGATCATTTTAGACAAGAACATTTCTTATGTGAAGAAGGAATGTGCGCAGAAGAAAAATTTACAAGTGTCTTCAGAACTGATATAGATCTTAAAGCACATAAGGCAAGTGTTCATAGTAAACAACTGAGTAAAGCTGCTGCAAAGCAAGCAAGAATGTTAGAATTAGAATTTACATTAGCTCCACGTGGAGAAAATCGAATGAATAGGAGAGGAATGTTAGGTCCATCAACTTCTAGAAATTCAAGAGATTACAGTGGGAGAGATTATAATCTCAGGGAATATCAGCAAACAGTTACACCAAATACTTCAAATGTATTTATGTCAAACAACGAACCTACTTTTGTACAGCAACCATCTGTTGATGTACAGAGTACAGAAGAATTTCCAACACTGGGTAACACTGCACCTATTGTACCTACCTTAAATCAAAGTAAAGGGAGAGGTAATGTGACAATTCGTAGTACCATAAGACCCCAGCCTCTTGCTGTTACAGACGAAAATTTTCCTGCATTGGGACCGGAATCAGGAAGTACAAGTATTTCTAAAACTGTTAACTTCAGTGTATCCAGTAGTAATGCTTCAGGATTAAGCACACAGAGTCAGAAGAGTACAACTTCTAATGTATCTATTCAAGTAAATCATGAACCAAATGGAACTGTTACTACAAAAGTTTCAGGTCCTAATATCAGAATTCGTCCTGCTCAGTTTTCGATGGAATCGTTCCCGGCATTGGGTTCTGCAGAACCATCAACTAGTAGTAATACAAATTTGGCTCATTGGAAGGAAGTTTTACAATGGACTTGTTCTAAATCAGCATCTACATCGGCACCAAAACCTAAAAAGGTGGCCTCACCACCATTGATACCTTCTCCACCACCTATTCAATCTGGGGAAGATTTCCCTACATTATCAAAGTCATCTAAATCAAAGAAACAATCAACAATTACCGTAGTTCCTTCCTGGAGTCAAGCACAAAGTTCTAATAATAGTAATAATGCAAAAACGACTACTGATATAACAAAAGGGAAAACGAAAAAGAAAAAAGTTAAACAAAATTGTAATAACAATACTGCTAATGGGAATGATGGTAGTAGTTCGAAGACAAATGTAAGTACTGCTGTAGTAAAGAAAGAATGTGAGACACCTACAAGTTCACCCATTATGAATAAAACGCATGCTGTACAATCAAGTTCTCAGTCTATATTGAAATACGCAGATATTACTAACAGTGAAAATACATCAAAAAATATAAATGTTCAGCCTCCAAAGGAAATAGAACAAATTAATAAAAAGGAAAAGAAAAAACATAAAAATGCAGATAATGAAGCAATTGTAAATACGGATATCGATAATAATGCTACTAACGGAGTACAGAGAAAGCGCACCGAATTAAAAATAGATAGCTTAAATTCCTCTAATAGAAATGCCCGTCATTTAGAAGATTTTCCTGCTTTAAGTGGCAGTAGTTCTAAACCACCAGGTTTTACGAATCCACCACCTGGATTTGGAACAACAACTCCTCCACCTCCTGGTTTTTGTATAAAATATAATAGCATGGATAAAATAAACAATAGTAACGGATTGACTTTCACAAACAGTTCTGGAGAGAGTTATTCTATCTTGCCAGACAACAGTAAGCACGATAGTGCATATAATTATGTACATCCTCCCGAATTTCAGAAACGGAACAAATGTCTTGTAGCCAAAGTTAATGAGGTTCTGATGCAACATGATCAGATCGAGGAGTTTCGATATATTAGTGGACTGTTTCGTCAAGGAACATGTAACGCTCAAGATTATTATACGCATTGTCGTGAAGTTATGGGTTTCAGCGCTTTCGAAAACGTATTTTCAGAGCTTTTAGTTCTCTTGCCAGATATCGAAAAACAACAGGAATTATTTAAAGTTCATCAAAAGGAGAGTGGCAATAAAATTAAAGGTTTGGAAATTTGTGCAACCTGTGGTCAAGTTTTAAAAAATGGTTCTGATTTTCGAACACACATGACTAGTCATACATTAGAGAATCATTTTCCAGCATTGGGTAAAAATAGTGTCCTGCCACAAAAAAATTCTTGGGTACGCAAATGAGTGTAATTGTGTTCCTTTAATTAACTTACAAATTTTGCCAAGGTTCTGTAAGCTATGAATAAAGGAACTGGTGAATAAATTATTTTTATGAATGGCATCAGTGTAAGATAATTATAATTAATTTGAAGTTATTGGTAAAACATATTCTAAGTATCAGCTTTTAGTATTAAAAAGATAGTTTGGACAAATTAATTACCATGTACTTGGTATTTGTACAATGACCTGCATGACTGCTGCCTAAAATGAAGAAAATTTGTTATTAAATTGTTGTATGCACTAATAATTTTATGAAATGCATATAGCAAATGAAGTCAATAATTCTGTGTATAACAAATTTTATGTAAATGAGTTTAAACAATTTAACACTTTTGACGCATTCTGGACAAAATATTCATATACAAATCCTATACTAAAATATTTTAATTGGTGCCCTATTCTATCTTATGTTAAAACTACTGTATATATATATTATATTATATATTATATTATAATATATAATATATATATATTATAGTATATATATATTATATATATATTATAATATATAGTATATATATATTATATTATATATTATATTATAATATATATATAATATATAATATATATAATATATATTATATATATAATATATATATAATATATAATATATAACTCATAAGTAGGAAATATATTTCTGTAATTTATTCATTGTCTTATATGAAGTAGAAATGGAATAAAATTTTATGATGCGTAAAAGTAACACTGCATATTAACAAATTATTTGATACGTTATACATTATACAGTGCATGTATGATAATGTACTGTTTCATACTGTAATAAAGTTATTACATTAAGTTAAACAAGACTACAAAACATGCTTGTCTATTATATCTTCCTATTTTATAAAATATAGAATTTTAATTCCTATAACAAAAGAAGATAATGAAGGTAAAACACAATTGTAAATTTATAATTTATATATTTATTTCTAAATTCTTTAATTAATTTATAACTGTGATCCTTTACAATGTAAATCATATTACAAAAGAAGTGATAAAATTACAAATAAGGGAACAAAGATAGATGTTTTAAATGTTTACTCTTATAATTTACTGTTAGTATTATTCATTTTGTAATTTATTATCTATTCGAAAAACAGCATAGTAAAAACTGTATGTTAGGTAATATATATGATATTTAATTTTTAATTTACTGCATAGACGCAGAGTAAAGTGCATGAATGTATAGGAATTTATTTCTACTTCTTTTTTTTTTTCTTACAGTAGAAACTGTTAGTAATAGATTAAACAAATGACATCTGTAATATATTTTTATCCAAATAAAAACAATACATGTGTCAAATTTAATGAAGAAATATTCCATATTTATTTCAATCTGAAGATACACTTTTTAAGTAAACTCACAACTCTATTGATGATAAGTAACATACAGATAATATATAACTGATAAATTTATACACTCATCTGATTCATGTTTTATTTTTTCATTCGCAGCTTTGCTTTTAAAGGAAAATTTCAGTTTGAAAATAAAACCTGTTTCAGCATATTACACTGACTCAGACAGTCTTTAGTTCTGAGTCAATCAAGTTATATTCTATTATTTCAAGTAGTTTCCTTTCTTAAAAATTACAATCACAGTGGTATTAAATCGTACACATAGTGCGTAATCTGACAAAATGGAAATTGCAACCTGTCTTCTACGTCCATGCTCAATGAATAAATTGTTCATGAAAATTATGAATAATGACAGTGCTTTATCACTTTTTAGCTAGTTCATTACTCAACCAATCGAGTCCTTCGTAAAGTCCATGTCCTTGAGTAGCACAAGTGCTTTGAATGTACCAATGACGTCCACGTAAGGAATTTAGCCCCAATTTGTCTGTAAGTTCTGCTGCAGACATGGCATTTGGTAAATCTTGTTTATTAGCAAAAACTAAGAGAACCGCATCTCTCAATTCATCTTCTTTTAGCATGTTTGCTAATTCACGTTCTGCCTCTCCAATGCGTTCACGGTCATTACTGTCAACAACATAAATGAGACCTTGTGTGTTCTGGAAGTAGTGTCTCCATAGCGGTCTGATTTTATCCTGACCACCAACATCCCACACCGTAAAACATATATTTCTATACTCAACAGTCTCAACATTAAAGCCAATGGTAGGTATTGTTGTGACAATTTCACCAAGTTTCAATTTATACAATATGGTAGTTTTTCCAGCAGCATCCAAGCCCACCATTAATATTCTCATTTGCTTTTTGCCAAAGAGCCGGGTAAGTAGGCTGCTAATTGTTAGGCCCATTTTGTTTGGGAAGACACTAAATTAGTCTGAGGTTACTTAAACTAATACCCTTCCCCTTGGGATAATATTATTGGAACTGCGTATTATTTTACGACGTTTATGATGCCGTTAATACACCTTACGGAGGTTATTCCGGAAATAGTTGGCAAAATTGGCCACGCACACCAACTCCTAAAGTACTGATCGAAAATGCGATGATAATATTGCAGGACTTAAAATAACCATTTCTTTTTGCAATATCTAATTGTAAGCTTTGCAAACGTAGATAGATATGGTCATAAAATACACTGAATTATTATTTCAACACCCAATTCATGAGTCACAATATATGTACCAAGAACAGACCGCAACACAACGCATATTCTGTCATGTAACCTATTAACTATATAACCAAGCGCGTAATTCAAAAGCAACGTGTTCTTATTTATATTTAAGGAATTTGTAAGAATATTTTTATTGTTAAATTACCGTAATAAATGACCGTTTTCTAATAATTCACGAATGATATTACATAAAAATGGTCAAATGATTTTTATAGCTCTGTCAACTTATTGCAATACACTTACATTGTTTTCGGGAAGAAAAAGCAAGGAATAAGAATATGGAGTTGCTTATATTTTTATCAATGTCAAAATTTCAATCAACAATTTGCACATTAAATCTGCATTAAAATAAATCTACACATTAAATTATATCTACGAATACGTAAATATAATATGAAATTAATAATTTTTTCATTCACCGTTTGTATTTTTATTTTATCTCTCATTTGTTTGATAACGTAATATTATTTTTAATTAATATATAATTTAAGATATTTATTTGAAAATTACTTTTTATTCCTTTCTTTGTAGGATCTATTAACATTAATGATACAAATAATTTATTATTAATGTTTCATAACTATGACAAACTATTTCACAAGTTATTAAGAAGGCAAAAAGAAGAAAAATACAGTGATAGAAGATTGACTTTCCTACTTAGTAATATTTGAAAATTATAAGTTATTATAAAATAACACTTTTTTGACTGAAGATAAATATCTCGTTCTTTAACCGTTACAAAGTCTTATTTGTAAAACACAAATAAGAAACTGCTCAGGGACGTAGATATAAAAGGAAGAGAAATCTCTTCTCTTGTCATTTCTATTAAATAGAGACATAGCAGTGACAAGTATTAAAAATAAACTTTCTGCGGGATTAATTTATTCCCATAACATTTTTCTCTTCTGTTGCTATTTTATTTATTCTCATTAAATTTACTCTATTTCTATTCTATTTTATAATAATAATTGTTTATTCGACCAGTCGTGGAGAGACGCGATCGCTAGGGAGCACGTCAACGGGACTCGTAAATTCATGTTACGATTAAACAGTCGACGCCACAAAACTGATCGATCCTCTATTTCGATTAGGATAATAGAGGTAGCTTAATGAGTATAACACTTGGTTAACAGTTCAAAGATATTATATATTTCCAACAACTTTGTAGAGAAGATAGTTACGCTGGTGCGTAGATATGAATGAAGTAGATGAATGATTGAAGGGTGGAAACCCGGTAAAGAGAAAACCATTAAATCGACAGAACTCAATTCTGCCTCCGTGTAACATAGGTGTAAACATTGTAAATATTGTAAATTTTGTAAATAAACCTATTTAACAACCCCCTCCCACTCCCTCTCATCCCACCCCTCCCAAGTTCCACAGCACCCAAAAAGCAGACTACCGAAATGTCCTGTTTTGCGGCCAAGTTTTCAGGACAGAAATAACAATTAAAAACAAGACCACATAAAAGCTCCGCTCCCCAGCGACTTAAATCCAAAGAATATATTAAAACACAAAAAATGTAAAATTCCGACACATAACATGGTATGGCTACGTTGTATCGTCGCGTATCGGTACTTTTGCCTAATCCATCTTATCAAAAATTCATAGTTTATTGTGAATACTCAAATGTATAAAAAAAAAAAAAAAAAATCTTGGTCTAATAAACGTTATTAAAAAAAAGTTATATTATTATAATAATATAAGACTTCAATTAATAAAGGTACATTTTATTAAGCAATAATTAAACTTTCGTTCGAAATAAATGGTGTTAGAATAAACAGAGTCTTGTTATTTATTGTTTGTTTATTGATTAATAAAATGAGTATGGATATTTTGCGAAAGAATAAATAAGAACAACATAACGTTTAAGTTGACGACCACTTTTAATAGTTGAAATAGGAAAACAATGTACAGATACAGAATTTACATTCCTAGCCGACGAAGGTTGCTAGATAAAATTTTAATCGTGTAGTAAAAAATGAATTAAAATAAAACAGTACACTTAACGAGTGGCTTAACATTGTATCTTCTTTTTTATCTATTCGCTTATCGGTTAGTCATTTACCTAGTTACGATGACTGAATTATTTAGTTATAATTATGCCTTCTCTGTATAGACACACAGGTGTGAATACGTAATGGAGATTCTTAAAAGCTATACAATGTTTGTGTTTTATCTCTTTACTTTGGTTTTAAAGTAAGGACTAGTATGTTGAGCTTCGCTCTGTCTCTGTGTGTAGAAATGAATAAGCAAATAAAAAAAAAAAAAAAAAAAAAATGAATCGATACGACGAATTCTGGCGAAGTTCCTTCTCCTGTAGGGGGGAAAAAAGGGGCAAAGCTCGATAACGTTAAGCCACGAGAGGCGATGTTATCGTGTTAAGTTAACGATTAAAGATGCGTGCGAAGATTATCCAAGTGTATTCGATGAGCGTTGCCCTTCGCTTTTATACGCCGTGACGTTATATTCGCGGAGATACGATCACATTCGCTATGAGCATATAGCTTAAATAGAAGTTAAATTACGAGTATAAACATCGAATACATCGTAATACGACGTACACAATGGAGTATTCTTCTTGTCATCCTATATAATTTATGGTCGCGTGAGATGCACGTACGAAAATATTCGCGGATATATTATGAACGAAAACAGCCTCTCAAGAGCTTACAAACTGTTATTTTAAATAAAATGAAATGAATTATACAGTAGCCTGAATCATTCGATGTTAACCCATTAAGGACCAACGTTGCATTAACGTAACATTTTATTTTCAAATTTTCAAGACGTTCGAATTTTCAGAGTTTCAAATTTGTTACTGTGCAATAATATTGCGCTTACATATTTTACACGCATTATTTCATTGTTTCGTACTGAATGGGTTAAACACGGTGTATTGTACAAGTTGATGCAATCATAAGAGAATCGCGAAATTTATTGAAGTATGTTCCAGAGAATGGCGAACGATATATCCCGCGAATAGTCACGTTTAGGAATATTACACGCGCGACCATAATATTACACATTCTAATTAATTTAAGTGCGATGAAGGCACGAGGCGTGTGTTATTGAATCTTGTGCAGGGGGTGCAGTGAAACAAGCACAAGGAGGGGAATAATATTTGTCGAGCATTGCCAGGTTCGCAGTTTGCGGCTTATCTATGAATATTTTTCCTTAAGGCGAATCAACGTCAGAGACGTTATCGATGATATATACACAGACGACAAGCGAAGCTCACAGAGTAATGTTATACCGTTTAGAATTGGAAATGTAATTTAGAATTAGAATGTAAAAATACTATGTATATATACAAGTAATTAATGCGTACCAGTTGCTTGGTAGCTTAGTTTATATTACACGATTTTCTTTTTCCTCCCATTCTTTCTTCGCTTTTTTTTCTCTTTCATCGGAGAATTCCTTCTTCCCCTCTCCGGTAATTATTTTTTTTTTAAATCGGTTGTACTTATGAACAGCGATGATTGCTCCAAAGAATGACATTGTATCGTAAATTCTGATCAGAAAAAATTAGCCGTATCGGCGGCCCGCGTAACAATAATATCGTTCTCATTAAGTTTCATATATTTATATGTCAAGAATGTCGATTTTTCTTTATTGGCACACAAACGGAAGCAACATATATCTGATGATACGCTTAACGATATATCGTTTATCAGTATCGCTCGATATACGAGATATATTCTTCTCTTTCTTTTGTTTGGACGCGCAAGAAACCTACTTTGACATTTTTTAACCTTTAAATTTTGCATTGATTCTTACTATACTCATTTGTAACAAAGCAAACGTTTAAATAAATTTCGATCGAATACTTTACAGATTCAAAATTGTTGATCTTGTTACTCGTTTGGTAGTTATCACATAACTATGCAAATTTTGAAAAAGTACATTCGAAAAAGTTTCTCAAAGCGATCGCTCGTTTTTTGTTTCGAGCGCGAGATTTCTTGCCTGTCGATTCGCAATGAAACGCAACAATCGATTATCGAGATGAAGAATATCGTAATTGAATGTTTTTTGTGTTTCGTTCTAACGAATAAGAAATCCGAAATCGAATATAAAATCGAGTCGTCCGAACAGCATTAAAAAATGACAAAAAACGGCTCGTGTATTTTATAAACCAGTCTTCGCCTCTTGTCTGGAAATGGTAATTTGGAACGGATAAGTTCGTTACGGTAAAATTCGTCATGTCACTTTCGGCGATTTATTGTAAACTCGCGAGTTTCGTCGCAACTTCATGCCATTTCTGCGCAGCACCCTCGTATTATAAAATTCAACGACATGTAAGTATAATCGCAATAGCATCGTCGGCGAGAGAATCATTCTTCTTTCTTTTATATTCGTCCTTTTTTCCGTTGTATGTTATATCTTTCTTTTAAAAGAGGAAAGAATAGAAAAAACGAATACGAAGAAAAAACATCAAAAGTCGATACGAACATTTACCTAGTTACGAAAGCACTCGATCGTTTTTCTTAAATTTGATATTTTAATTCGTTTATGCATTTCATTTCTTTTTCAATTTTTTCTCTTTTGTTTTCTTGTCTATCTAAGTTTCATATATGTACATTATATACATGTAAACCGGTTAATTTATATATATATATATCCTCGTATCTTAATGATTGTATAATTAGGATTGACTATGTCTTAGAATAATCAACGGAATTATTAATTATTGTGTAAAATATCAAATATCGTACTGTTAGATGGTATGTCCATCTCCAAGGTACCATTTTGGACGAATATCGGTCCGTCTAACATGCCTAGCACTTTGATGAGCAAATACTTTGGAGATTACATAATCTAATAATATCAGGTAATATTAGGTATAGATGATTTTCGTTAATTACAAATATAAAACATGTATATGTAAATAGAATTCTTAATTATGCGCAAACATGATCTCTAATTGAGCATACGTGAATTTTATCATCAGTCTAAGCCGAACGGTGCGGCTCCATACACAACAGCAGCGGTTAACAATACACGTTTCTTTTTTTTTTTTCTTTAAGCTTTGTAGAATCTACCGTAACAAATCAGTGTCCTCCCCGATTAATGAAATAACAATAGCGCATGCTACGAAAACGTTATTATTCGTAAAACTTTCAAACAGTTCTCAAGCATAAAACACACATGACAACGGCGCAGAAAAGTATACAATATATCGATTCTGTGAACGACACCCTTCCGGTTTCTTTCTTTTTCCTTCCTTGTTTGTTGCATGTGCAAATTTATTCTTTCGTTTTCCTTCCTATGTTACGTGTGCGTATTCAAGGATACCCTACACAGAGACACCACAGGAAACTCGAAATCGATCCAATTCACGAATCGATAGCTCGATCGATGATCGCGGTAGAACGGAGAGTGAAAATAGTGTAGTATGCGACTGATTGTCGATAACTATCGTTCACGCTGGATCCGGTTTCGAGACTCCGACGTAAGTATGATTGCTCGGGATATACATGCCTTTCTACGCAGCGATTCTCGTGTTAATTTAATTTCGCGCGGTTTGGCACGAGTTTCAATTTAGCGCGTGCGCGCGAACGTGTTTGTGCTTGGATATGCGAGTGGCGCTGCCGCGTCATTGCGTATCTGTAGAGCAACCTTACTTATTACGTATTCCTTAACTTACATCCATACGATACGCGAGCCAAATTAGAAGCGGAATGACAGTTACCAGGGACGTGCGTAGTTTTCTCGACGTAATCTCTCGATGATCATATACAACATAGCGAACATCGATTCACGTTCTTTTCCTTTATCTTTTCTCTTTTCTTGCTCTCGTTATCTCACTGTTCGAATTCATTGGAAGAAATTCCGATTGGGCGCGTATCGATCGTAACGATCTTCCTTTCATGGAAATTGAACGAAACTTACACCTTATTGATCGACTTTTTAATACGAGCTTTTTGTCACTCGTGGCGCTTCGCGCGTCATCGTGTGTTCGCGAGACTCTCTCTCTCTCTCTCTCTCTCTCTCCCTTACAATAGGCCAAACATATGCAGTGTGTCTTTGTATCTCTTTTTTTTTCTTTCTTTTCAAAAATATATGTCGACTACTTAGGCTTTCGATAAACGGAAAGACGTTGTCTCGTCCGATAACTGGAATAATTCTTCCTCTTTTTTTTTTTCTTTTCTTTCAGATATAATACGTGGCCTAGCGTGTAATAATCCTATACAATACTTCATTATAGCTTAGGTAAAGTGAGACCCTCATATGATCCATTTTCTTTAATTACTTGTTTTTTTTCTGGAGTGTGTGAAACGCTGAGACATACCGCACTATTTACAAGGATAATCAATTTTTAATGGAAACAAATGCAAAAATATATATATATATATAAACATTTAGTTGAACTACGTTTTTTCTGTCTTAGAGTTTTGCATAAATATCCCCGCATTTTTTATGCAAAAATGCAACTTCTAACTTGGCTGTGCCAGGGAAATAGTTTACTCTTAACTAAACTCATACTCGTATAATTAAACTTATGTACTATTGTCTTTTTTTGAAGATATCACTACTCCAAGACACTCACTTTTACTTCTTTCCTTTCTACCTGTTTGTCTGTCTTTCCTGCTTCTTTTCTCTTTCTTTAAATTTCTGTTGTGTATAGATTTCACTGATTATGTTGATTACATTTCCTCTCAGAATTTTTTTTTTTAGTAATATCATATCGTTTCGTTGCGATATTATACCTTCGTCTGGATAGAATATATAGATGGCTTTTAAGTTATTACCGTCTTGGGAAAATACGTGTAGCAACATGTCTTTTTTCTTTCTGTCAATAACAACCGTTTTCACGTGATGTAATAATTGTCATATCAATTAAATATAAAAAAGTTTCGTATGTTTTCGCGGCACAGAAATAAAAATTTGGCAGTGACGTCGTATCGTAATATCGTAGTTAAAAAGAAAGTTACTTACTAGCTATGTTTATAAATATCACTGCTAATCGATAACTAATAATATTTGTAAATATTTGGCATATTCTTTTTGTAAATTCAGTCGCAAATATCATCGATCGTACCGCGTAATAATAAATCGTTAGTAATCGTTTATTTACTACAAAACGTAGCAGAATGATAAAACTACATATAACAAGATAGAAAACAAAATTAGCAGTCGCTGGATGTCACGTGAAAACCGTTTACACTAAAAATATTCTGCTTATTGTTCGTTCGTATTTGTGCTGTAATTGTAACGTAACGAAACATCAATTATTTCCATCGGAGAAAGGAAAAACTTTTTCATCGCACGCATGAAATAGAATTAACGCATCAATTGTTTTGTAGTATTCGTCATTTTGTTTCGCGCCAATTGTCTTGACAATAGTGGCGTACAATATAGCGCCTACGTAAATGTGTTTCACGATACAATGCAATCAATTAAATTATTAGTATTAATATTGACTTTAGGAATTCGGCAGTGAGAAATCGCAATTTCTACGTATTTGAAAATTCACAATTTGAAAAAGTAAAACGATCACTCGGTAACGTTCGTAAAAATAGAACAAGTTACGAGTCGAAAATAAGATGAGCGATCTAAAAAACTTACGATATGCAAAACACATTTCGTATCTACATATTTTGCTGTAGTATACAGAAAGCGATACTCGCGAAGAGAAAGAAACAGTTGTTCAAATTTCGGGTCGAGTCTGTTCTTGGAAAATTGAGATTTATAGAAAGTTTCGTTTGCATCGCTCTCCTAACCACGAGAGTCGAAAGAAGCGCGCGAATCGCGTCTCAAATGCGAGCCTCTCAAAAGCCAGACTGATCAACTCCGCCTTTTATAAATTTCTTAATTATATTATATAAATATACGATTAATATCCAATTCTCAAGAGACAAACGATTTCCATAAGTTCATTCATCGCAAGAAAACCATATAAATAGATAAAGTTGGCAAAGTAGCGTTTGTAACATCATCGCCTTTCAATTCAAACGGAGTACATCAACGTGGCTTCTGAATGATTCATGTGTCAAACAATATATCAATCTACCAAAGTATAATAAGCTCGAGAAGGCCGAAGCGAAATCACTTGTACATTTCGTATCTACATATTTTGCTGTAGTATACAGAAAGCGATACTCGCGAAGAGAAAGAAACAGTTGTTCAAATTTCGGGTCGAGTCTGTTCTTGGAAAATTGAGATTTATAGAAAGTTTCGTTCGCATCGCTCTCCTAACCACGAGAGTCAAAAGAAGCGCGCGAATCGCGTCTCAAATGCGAGCCTCTCAAAAGCCAGACTGATCAACTCCGCCTTTTATAAATTTCTTAATTATATTATATAAATATACGATTAATATCCAATTCTCAAGAGACAAACGATTTCCATAAGTTCATTCATCGCAGGAAACCATATAAATAGGTAAATTTGGCAAAGTAGCGTTTGTAACATCATCGCCTTTCAATTCAAACGGAGTACATCAACGTGGCTTCTGAATGATTCATGTGTCAAACAATATATCAATCTACCAAAGTATAATAAGCTCGAGAAGGCCGAAGCGAAATCACTTGTACATTTCGTGCATTGTCTTAGAATTCCCTTACCTAAACGTCTCTTAGCATTGTAGTACTTATCGTGCAATTTGAGTTCGTTCCTCAAACTTACGCGTTTCCATCCATCGACTATACGTAGCCTACTTCATTTCTCGTAACTAGCTTTCCTGCTTATCGCACGTATCACCATTTTTTCCTCTTCGAGCATGAACCGTTCACACCGTTAACACAGAGAACGCGTCTTGTAATGAGCAAGAGGGAAAGGGAAGAAGGAAATCAGTTGGACTGCTATGCATCGATTGCAAACGTCGTCAACTGTTTCCCTGTGTAAAACGATTGTCTCGCTTTCTCTTCAGAATTTCAAACAAGAATCTGTCCGCCAGTGCATCGATGTTTTGTTGGCAAATTTCAAAACGAAATTGTGGACGGTTGGACTTATTTATAAAAAATAAAAAAAAAAAAAAATAAAAATGGAAAGAAAGGAATCGAAGAGATTACGCGAATTACGTCGCTATACAATAATGAAATAGCATTACCGTGTTCATTAATGCTGCGACTGAAGCGAAATCCGATAGGGCCTCGATGATATTATCGATTTAAATTGAGATTACTTTCAAAAGCGCTATTTTTCGAAAGATATCTTACCGACAAATAATTAGCATTCATCGTGTTTTGAATTTCTTTAACAAAAAGAAAAGAAGTATACAAGTGAAAGTGATTATATCGTAAATATAACGTATTCTTCAAAGAAGAATCTAAAGGTCGTTATATATTGTTGCGGCTCGTGAAGTTCCCTGATATTTCGTTTCATTAGTACATTTCCTCTTCCTAATGTACGTATTCTAATTTACTGTTGGATCGCATGAGTATATCCAGTTGATGTACCAACGAGTAAAACGTAACTTAATCCGACTATACAGTCCGTAACGTGCCTCTGTATCCTCTTCGGCGAAGAAACGAGCACTTCCAGTTGAGTTTCTTCCATCCATAAGTTCGTCGTTTTCCATTTAGTTCACGTTTAAAACGTTTTTACGTATCACTACGAAGTCGTCACAAAGAAGTAAAATACTGCACGAACAAGCGCGACTAAAAGCCATAAAACTAAAAAAAAAAAAAAGAAAAAAGAAAAAAAGGAAATGGATATAGAAAAGAAGAAAATAAAGAAACCACTGGCAGCATGCTAGAACTGTGGTGTCACGGAGATATCTTCCGAGTCGATTGCAGTGTGCTTGTTCACCGGGCGTCGATCGTCCTTCTTAACACGTGATATGCGAAAAACGTAATTGCACGATCGATCCATGGTACGATCCAAGTTCGACATACGTATCTTCGATAATCGTGTCCGCGAAAAACCAACGAAACCAGCGCGTAAGGAATGCATTTACTGCGTCTTGCAACGGTGTTACCGCGTGCTTCTTAAAAATTACGTATAGAGACCGCAACATCTCGGTCCCTCTTTCTCTCTCTCTTCCTATTTACATACTTCTGTTACTTTCTTTCGTGTTCAAGGAGGATAATATGTACGAGAAAAGGTCGTCGGAGCACCCACACGAAACTCATGATCGCACACAAACGTAGCCGAAAAAGATTCTGCGATTCAAGGTCCTCGCACGATATCGAACCGATATAATCATAGTACATGTAGCTCAGTGTGACGCCGGGAACGATGAACGGAGGTTGAAGATCCGCGAAGTAGTTCCATGGTCAACAGCCACAGGTCAACATGTGTATTAGAGCCGGGTGGTTCTTTCTGTCACGGTGATAGTCTCGTCCCTTGGTACAGCACGATATTTACCACGCACCGAACTAGGGCCGAATATCGGTGATCCTCAGACAAGATGGCCATCGATATCAGAATAAGCTGGTGTAGGGGTGAATGTTGATAATGGGTGGCCATGAGTGTGCGCGTTGCTGGAAACCGACCGAGCGAAAGTGGTAGGTGGTGGAGGTACCGATGGTGGTATCGGTGATTTTGAGCCAGCGGTCATCACTGTTACATCCGGTGGCGGGACTGGACGTGGTAGGGTCCTGCTACGTGTCAGCGTGCTAGTCCCACTGCCCATGTGGCTCGACATCATATGTCCGGTCGGACTCATAGATGTATAATAACTACCCGAGCCTGGTTCACCAACCACCGGAATCGGACTATGATTCGTTTCGTAGCCCATGTAGCGGCTATTGTCGATCTCCACGCTGTAAAAGTTCACGTCGTTCGGCGGCGCTGGACTGGGGTTTCCGATGTAACTCGATTTTGAAACTAAAACGAAGAGAAGCTGTGTTGAGTAAGCATTTTTTCGTGCGAAGAGAGGCGCAACTTGAGAGGTTCAATGCTTAACTTCCACGGTGAAATAGAAATATGTTAATTTTCTGATAAACCCTGTTACAGTTTTAAGTTCTGAAGAATTTCTGGTAAGACTTCTGAAGGAATTCTACGCTCGAAAGATAACATCTTCTAAAATTTCTGAATGGGAACTTTGAGAAATTTACCAGAAAGTGTACCACTGGCCGTTGTTCTCTGCGGCGGTGAATCCATACTCATCGGTGGTTGAATGTGGTTGCTACGGCGACCAAGAGTTCCTTGATGATGTACCTGCATCTCCATGTTCCCTTTCCCAAAATCTTGTATAGTTTGATCTATCAAATACGTGCTAGCTGCGGTTTTTCGCCCCTCGTCCTGTTACGTCAGTGAAAGAGAAGAGAGAAAGCGTTTCGTTAAATTATCGTATACAAAGTTAAGGAAAACCTGAAATTTTTCTATGAAATTATTAACGAATAAACGCAACAAAACGAATCATTAATCGAACAATTTCCTGGAATTTCGTGTTCCTACTGTTCGTAGCGTATCAGTATGAATTGTAAATAAGTACTTTACCAGTTTCACATGCATTAAAGCGATACTTCGCGCTGCTGTATCGACATTAACTTCATCATTCTGATACATTACGAGTATTCTCGGTATGTTTTACGTGCATGGAAACTACCTCTAAACATCCACCCTGTAACCTGCCTATATTTAAGGGTACTGCAAGAAATGAAGTTAAGATTCTCTTAAATATGGAAGTATTATTGGTAGAGTTCTGATTCAAACAAATTCGCACTACATGGTGAAGCTTTAAAGAAAGATTCTCTATTCGTGAAACAAACTAAGATGTAATATTAAAAGAAGAAGAAAAAGTAGAACTACGTGTTGAAGCTTCCAAAAAATTGCCTAATCGTGAAATAAAGAAAAATATATTGAAGGAAAGAAAAAAAAAAAAGAAAAAAAAAAGGAAGACTACCAATCTACATGATGAAATACCAATGCAAGAAAGAGATAGGAAGATTCTAAGCGCGATTTCTATAGAGAGAAGGAATCAAAAAAGAAAATAATAGAAGCAAAGGGGGTCCGAAACGGAAGCAAAACGGAACAGAAATGTGTTAATAGAACTCAAACCTACCCTCCGGCATTACTTGTTACTAAGAACATACTGACTGATCGCACTGACCACGTAATCGTTAGTGTCGAAGTTAACGTCGCTCTTCTCATCGGAAACTGAACTTAACTCGCCGGTCATGGTGTCTCCATTCACGGTCGATGGTGCGTACATATCCGCTGTTTGTGATTTGTTTATTCCTACGCAGAAATAGGAACACATATTACAAAATATTCAAGATTGCTGTTTCCTTTGTCTTTTTATAATATTATAATATTAACACGCCTACCGCAAGTATCATAACATCTTTAGAATTAAGCTAACGGGTTCGTCAAATTTTCATTAATTTGACAGCAACGATGTGCTAGATATACATTATAGAATATTAAATCTAAACAATGTTATTTCTCATAAAGTATATATATCTTTGAGACGACGAAGAAGACTGGAGCAAAATGTTCACTGTACATAAATTAACTTACGAGATTTATTTCGCTTTCTCATAATGTACCACAACACGATGATGAAGATATTAATGATAAAAAAGATGAGGGAGGTTGCTGCGAACGTATAGATATAATTCATTGTAAAATCCCCCTTTTCCAAGAGAACGTCCGGCAGGTTCTCCGCGTTATTCGGTCCTGCAGGATAAAAGCAGAAAAAAGACAAATATAGGGTTGAGTGATTATATTTACCGGAACGTTGGGCCTTCTTTTTCGATTTTAATGTAGCAAAGACTATGGGCACAGCAATGAGTAGGCAAACAGAGGCAGAAACTATGATGATAATGACGATGATGTAGGAAGAATTAATCTCGCTGGATGTCACGTCGGTAGGTGGAGCCTCCCCTGTAAGCCAAGCCAACGCCCCATCACCGAATTGTTATTCATGCAACGACACAGTCCACAATGGTTAGTTACAATTTTAGCATTCGGATCGATCGATTATTAAACGATTGCCGTCGCGGCCGCGACGTTTAATTAGCGCGCCTAAGTCCATCAGCAATGGTAATACTTTGTTCGAGACTTCATCGTTACAGATATTACGACTATTAATCAGCTTACGCTACGTAATAGCAGTTAAATACTGGTAATTATGATAATCGATATTTCTCGTTAGGTGAACTCTAACAAATGCTGCTTCACCGTCGTTGATTGTTAATTAACGTTTCACGTCCGATGTCGTTAAGCTAGGCATTTCATTAGGCGTCGTGCCGATTTCGTTTTATTTTCGATTTGCTTCTTTTTAGCATGAAAGAGATCGAGATGCGATGATTAAAGGACGAATAAGATATGATATGAATTTAATGCAAAATGCGGACATCTTTTGTTATATAAGCTACGATTCATTATTTTCTTGTGACAATTTTAATGTACATGCGCAATCGTTTTTAATAGGGCGAAAGTTTGATTTGGAAGAGGAAGTATAACCGGTATAATGAAATACGAACGGAGGAATGTTCGTTGGATTTTCTGCAAAGCAGTTATTTAATAAAGCAAGCAAAATCCATTATATTTCCTCCACCATACCAAGCGGTTGTATCTTTCATCTCAACTTGAAGACAATTGCATGTAAACATTTAAATTAGAACTGTTCATGGAAATATTCTCACTTTCTCAGGAATGAAATGATGATACTTTTACTCAAGCGAGCTACTTCATTACTATTATATTATAAATGGATTAGATGCGTCCCAGTAATATTTTTACTATTTCCCTTGAACCAAGCAAATATTCTTTAAACAAAAATACAATTTATATGTCAAATTACTGTTACTTTACTTTACTTCTATTTTACTAAAAGAAATCTATAAGTAATCTAATGTATTTAATAATAAAACGTATATTTCTAAGAAGTACGACTACCATATAATATCATATGTCGTATCAATCTAAAAATTGTTAGTCGAACCGTTTTCAATGTCTCAACAGTTTTAAACGGTTCTTTATGTTAGCCTGGTTAGAATGGTCATAATCTAAAATGGGAATTTTGCCCTAATAAAGCAGCTACTACGGCATATAGTGTTAGGATTATGATATTCTAAATACGAAAAATGAGAAAAGAAGATAACTTACGTAGCGTCTGAACTTTGACTAGGTCCGGTAGAAAGCCACTGTCCCCCTTTTCGTTAATGGCTTTTACGCTGAACACATAGTAAGTCCCGAGGGACAATCCCGTTATCGTGGTTTTATATTCTCCCGGTGATACATCCAGATAGTGATATCGATCCTCATAGTCGAGAGCTTGCCGCCAACGTATCTGATAGGAGGTTGGCAAACCGCCTTCGAATCCTCTTTTCCACATCAGGGTGACGGAGTCATGGGTGACGTTATAGACCTCGAGGTCGGTCGGCTTGTCTGGCGGCGACGTCACGTCCAGGTGTATGATATCCGTCGACTGTCCCATTTTGTTCATCGCACGGCACTCGTATTTCCCGTAATCGTGCGACGTCACGCGGAAAATGGACAGCGACGACTCGGAAATTAATTCGCTTAGCTGCAAAAAGAGCAACACAAGCGTGTTCGTTTGGCGAGATTGCACGGCGGGACGATCAATTTTCGCCGGGGTAAATAACGTTTCGGGCTTTCTCGTGGTTTCCGGTGGGTAACGCTTTCCGAAATTGACAAAAACGACGCTCGGTTACGTGGCTTATTGGAGCAATTTTCAAATTTCGGAATTATCCATTCGTAAATCGAGTACGTTAGGATATCTACAGTGACTTTTCACTACGTAAATTCTATTTTCATTTAAAAAAGCGCGTATCTCTCTTTGCGTAACAAACGATAAATTAAATACTGGTGAAAATTAAAGTTGCAGAAATATTTACGAATTAATTAAATTGATCGAAAACAAGAGGATGAAATTATGTTTTGCGAATGGCAATTCACTTACAATCAAAAGATCAGTGTAGAAAGCACATTTTCTGGTTTTAAAGCAGTTTTTAGAAAGTAGAATGTAGAAATCTTCCAATTTCTAAAATTCTGCAGTTGAGATAAAAACTTACGTCAGTGTGGGTAATGCCATATTTATGCTCTGTAACGTTAGGTAGTAAAGTTTTTCCATTAAATGTCCAGGAGAATCGCGGCAAAGGGGAACCTCGAGCTTTGCAGTACAAATGCACGTTTATCCCTTTATTTGCTGCTGCTCTTCTCGTCAACGGCGTGTTCATCATTTGTGGTTTAACTGTATCGATATATCATTTTATTGAAAAAAAAAGACAAATATTCAAATCGAAAGTTATTATCGACGATCAAGTCGTACGTACAGTTTGTAACGAAAAGTATAGGTTCGGAGGTAACGTTCCCGATTCCATTGTTAACTTTGCACTGATATTCTCCGACGTCTTCCTGATCAGGGTTTTCGATGTGGAGATAAGAAGTTTTGTTGATAAAAGAGGTAGAATATCGACCAGAGAGCTCCGAGTTGGAGCCAACTTTCTGCCATGTGACATACTCGTCTCCTATGGGGCTGCCATCCACTTCGCAGAACAATTTCGCTTCGATTCCAGGAGGATACACTATACCCGACGTCGAGGTGCGTTTAATTTTTGCAGAGTCTGGAAAACGCGCGGTGCACAGGGAAATATTAATTTCTCTAGCGACGAAATACGATCGTTTAAACGTTTAAAGATACAAATAATATGCAACTGCGGTGATCATCATATTTGTTGTAAAATTTCAGAATTTTGAAATGCAAAAATTTGTAAATCTTCCAATTTTAAATTCTACAAATATTATATCTAGCATCGTCTGATCATTCGAAACGAAACTTACATTGAACTGTTAAATTCAATTGATAAAACGTCGTTCCCTCCTCGTTAGTTGCTTCACAAATATAAGTTCCAGCATCATGGCGATCCAATTTAGTGATATTTAAGGTAGAAGCGCGAACAGATATCCTTCTGCTATTGCTGACCAATGGTAAACCATCCCTAGTCCACGTGTATCTTATCTCATTAGGATTTCCCATAGCAGAAACAGAAATCACGAAAGGTTCGGCCTCCATTCCAATCAATTCGTAAGGTTCGATCGAGGAGAATATTGGCTTGTCTATAATAAATGGTTATAACTATACTCTTCGTCTACAATTATTTAACTTGGATACGTCAAAAACATAAAAGAAAGGGCTATCATAGGTGAAAGTTCACTTCGAACAATAATTTTCTTATTTTTCGTCTATTATCGAATAATAATGAAACAAATGTACTCATCTCATTTCATTCGTTTCTAAAATAAAAGGAATTCACCAGGTGAAATTTCAGCCATGATAAAATTAATATGATTTCCTTTGGTGATAGCTTTTAACTCTGGTCACTCGCACTTTTCTAACGTTCAAAAATACTTCTCGTTTCAATTTCATGTCAAATATTTCGTCGAGACATTAAAAAATCTTTTCTCTTCGCTCAAACGAGAGCAACACCGAAACATAAAGGTTCGAGAATCACAGTAGCGTTAAGCGTCGACAAAACGAAAATATTCACATATTCTTGTCTCTCCAACAAACGCATCGGACAACAAAAAAATCGGACGACTCTAGAATCATCTTTCGATATTTTCATCCAAAAGTTCCCTAGAGCAAAGCATTCCGGTACTACTGAACCTAGGAGTACTTTATGAAATATTTTCAACTTTCTCTTTGCGATTGTCATAAACTGTATACACCGCGATACATCGACCATATAGCGTGAAGTATGAAATATTCATTCGAATATCGTTCTGGCTATCATGTCGATGTCCCGCTGATTTTCATCGTTGACGCACTCTTGGCTCGCTGTATAATACTTACACAATACGTCGAGAGTGGTGGCATCGTGAATAGACCTGTCCATTTGATTGTTTCTCGCCTGACACGTGTACACCTCTCCGTTCATTTCTTCCGTAACGTCCAACGTGAGCTCAACGAACGACAAAAATCCACCGTGTAAGCCGGGCTTAGTGCCATTTTTGGTGCCCTGTACGGGGATACCGCCCTTCCACCACGACATCTCCGCTGCAGGATTACTGCTGCTCGATTCGCAAATGATACGGCCCTCTTGGCCCGCGTGCAGATTCTGCGGCTCGCGGCTGATCTTCACTTTCTCAGGCGGAACTAAAGCAAAAAACAATGGTAATTTCAGGTCAATTGCTCGGAAGGAATTGCCACGCTGCTTGCAAGAGCAAGGTAGGCTAATTTATGAGGTATTAAAGATAGCAATGGCGAGGTTTTGGGGGAGTTGGCAAACATAAGATTTGCGAAATACGATTGATTCGAGGGCTTTGAAACTTCAGGGAAGATTTTAGGATTTAGAGTACAGGGGCAGGAAGATTTTTTTAGAGTCTAGGGTGTGTAGGATGGAACAGTAGAAAGTAAAGGATTTATTTTGTAAGCTTCTCTGCACAATAATTTGTCGAATAATAATATTAGCAAAAGTTGTAAGTTATCAGATTTTTTTTCTTTACTTCCATTATTAAGAGACGAATTTTTGTTTATTAAATAGAATATAGTAAGGTATTATGTTATACATATAGCGTAGTATATCTTACAGTTCACTTTGAGGACGAGCATTTTGAGGAGAGGAATTTCTGTTGCGGAATTCGCTGCTTCGCATCGTATGCGCGCGTTATTATCGGATGCGTTTACGAGTATCGTTAGCTCGCTGGAAACCGCGTGATCTCGTGTTCTCGTGGTTCCCTGTATCTAAAACAGAAAGTACATGGATAAATAAATACACTTGCTTGTGCTTTACGCTTTCATTCATCTCGTCTGTTTGCAGACATAATTATAGTCCCTTTGATGCGCGTTGCTTGAAATTGGTAAAGATAATCGGGCAATACCGCTATTATCGTCAGATCTGGTTTTTATCTTAAAACAAAATCGTAAAACATGACGTTTATATTTTATGTTTGAAATATTAGTAGTTTTTAATTTCATTCCAATGAAATTTCGTAACTAAGTTATCCTATAAAATTTCCATTAAAAGGTACAATAAATCTAACGCATGAGGCAAGTATAAAACGATCGAATAAAGTGCATTAAAATCGAATAACGAATCAGATTAAAAGGTGATAACTTCGCTTACGAATGTGACAGGAATTTAATTAAAATTTTCAGTTCCCTTCATTCTGATCGACCGTATTTACTCGTTCTTCACCAACGCCATTAAACCATTCATCCTCGTTGACTAAAAAATCTCAATTTCACGACGAAACATTCCACTCACTTTTTTATCATTTTTGTACCAACTCAACGTGGCGAGTGGATTTCCGGAAGTGGCGGTGCACATCAATCTGAGCACTGTGCCAGCGTCGATCGTCGTCCCTTCTTCGTAACCCGTGATGACAAGCCTCGACGGTGGATCTGTCGCAAAACAAATAAACCAACGCTCGTATTTCCATTCTAGTATCGAGCAATATACAATATCGTGACATATATCCACGAAGCTCTAAGACACTCTAATTGGCCAACAAAACGCATCACGGGACAAGATTGTTACGCTTGGGATTTAACAGAGGAACTTCATCACGAATCTGGATGTCCCTTAAACTAAGACGAAATTAATTGTGTCTGCAAGTTCGTATTACACGGATAGGTATCGGGATTCATGTCCGAACGTAACTGTTCTCGATCCACTTGCTCATAGATCCCGGATAAATTGACAAGACACGCGAAGTCTCGACTAGCTTGCGGGTTAGTTTCATATTAATCTCGCTGTCTAAGACCAGACTGTATTCCTGGGATTATATTTACATTGCAGTCATTCGTCTAATTGTCTATCGTCTGCTTTATCAAATTGCGTTACTCACAAATCACCGTTATGGTGTGCGTTCTGACGACGTTCTCGGTCAGCTTGACATTGGATGCGTCGCATATCACCACGATATTGCGGCTCGTGCGATTTATGTTGAAAGTTACGTTCGAGGTAGTGATCCAGCCGCCTTGAGGGGCTGGCTCAGTTCTAGAGGCGTTGCTTTCGAAATTGTGACCATCCACAGTCCATTTGATATCTGCCGGAGGATTCGAGTTCTCCGTGGTGCAAGTGATCACTACTTGTTCATCCGCCTTTGCTTCTGTGGGCCCCGTGATCGTCACTCCGGATGGCGCGACTGCGAAAAAAAAAAAAAAAAAAAAAAAAAAAATAGTTTCAGCAGTCATTGATTTAAAGCCCTCCCTGGATATGAAACGAGTGCGAATCACGAGCTACCAGAGTGGAAGCTGGTTAAAGTTATTGCGTTTCGATTTTGTTATTGTTCGTTGAAGTGTATATGGTACTTTGAGTATCGACTTTCTTTCGCACGATGATCTTACTTTAGCTATGTTTATATTTCTCTCTGGACATCATAAGATTAGAAGAAAATTTCTATTTTATTTGTTTAATGTAACGAATTAACCGCACTGTTAATTAATGCTACGTTATCAGAATTTTAGGACATATTTCTCCACATCCTTTCCACAACGTATAATAACAAGATATCGAAATATGAAAATACCGCTTGTCGTAATAATTATATTTTTAACACTAAACCTACCATGCGCGGTCAAATGACCGTTTTTGAAATTTCGTTTAGAATTTCTCGTATACAACGTTACTGTATCACCATGTAGCTTATTCACTTTTCCTATAATATACATACAACCCATTTTTCAATATTCACAACTTTCTTTATCGTTTACTTTCCGAAAGAAATTTATAGCATGTATAGTCTACCACGAACGGTCATTCGACCACTTGAAAAATTCATGTTATTTGCGACTATATTCTTCGGAAAGCGCATTTCTGAAATTGTTTTACGAGTCTACGATGTAATCGTGGATCTACGGTGTAGACAAACGCGCGATTGGAACAAATGCATAGCGTTCTTTATACGACAATACGGTCTTGCGATCCGAACAGAGAGCATCAAAATTTCACAGTGTATTATAGAAATTATTACGTGGTATAAGCGATAGTTTCGACAAAGTCGACAGAGCTAACAATATTTTGTGGTATGATTTACAATTTCTTTTTATTTCTGGTCTCAATGTTTTTGCCCCGTTTGATTTATATTTTTATATTTTAGTTTTTACTTTTTACCTTATCATTTGTATATTCATCCCCAAAATGTCAAGACATTCGAGGAATATCAATTTATTAAACGAAATAAACGATATCGACGAGGATTGTTCGGAAGATGACCAAGAAGTTTCCGATTTTGATAATGATACGGCAGAGAATAATTGTGACTTATTTGACAGCGATACGGACGAAGAGAATATTTTGAATATACGAAGAGGACGAAAAAGAAAGAGATTTATAGTTAGTTCCGAAAGTGAAAATGAGGAAGGGATTGAAACGGCTATATCGAAACTGCTGAATATCAGAAGGAGAGACAGCTAAGCAAAGAATGTTCATCGAAAACAATAATAAACACAGGTACAGATTCTTCTGGACGGAAATCTCGTCAAATAAGATATTGTAAAGTCAATAAGACTAGCAAAATTTGTATAAAATGTAAAAAGTACGTATGTGAAAAATGTGCGATACAAAATGCTGTAATTTGTAAAAAATGTGCTGAAAATACATAAAGGTAAATAAAACCTTCTAAATAGAAAAGCGGGGAGCGGGTTTTTATCGCAGCACCAGAAAGATATTTTGTTTACTATCCAATTCCAATTGGCTAAAATCTCTTTCTATATTAAGATACATATGCTTTTTTGAATCGATCATTTGACCGCTCATGGTAGGATTAGGTATACGTGAAATGTCGGTAGGTTTAGTGTTAACTACAACTAACCGAACTTTTCCGTCTTTAGCTATTTGATATTGAAATATTTCTTTTTACCCACAAAATGATATTAAAATCAAAGAATCCGTAAAAAGGTATCTATCATGTCTTTTTCCTGTTATCTTCATATACAATAACTATTCTATCAACATAAAAGAAAAATTCTGATAATCGAAAATTACGGTCCTCCAAGTACTTACAAAGCACAGTGAGATCCGCGTGCACCTTCATAGGCTCCACGCTCATAATGTTGGACACCTCGCATCTGTACCTCGCGTTATTGTCTTGAGCCTTCGCGATGAGCGACAACACGCTTTCAGAAAAGCTACCCTCGGTTCGATACACGGTCCTAACCTGTTCGTTGTTTCTGTACCAGACGATCTGCGCGGGCGGATTTCCGCCTCGAGATCGACAGGTTAGCTCCAATTGTTGTCCACGTTTCACAGTCTCTCCCTCGGTGTATCCTTCGATAACCGGCACACCGGGTGGATCTGTAAAATGATGCGATCATGCAACTTCCGATTTGGACAGGGACATTGAACATGAACAGGGATCTTCGTTGTTTTAGTAATGGAAAAAGTTTCTCAATAAAAGTTGGTCGGAAGCTGTGAGTAGAACCGCGCGACGCGTGAAATTAACACGCTATGACGGCTGTGATGGTCGTTCGATGGATTCGTTACGTTGGTACCTATACTGGATATAATTGTAATTATCACCGGTATAATTTCGTTGTAATTTTAGTAATTAATGGTCGGGCAAATGCTCGATAAACCGTCCGGGTGACGCACGTCCCGTGATCGATGCAATTTAGATGATTGGTAATTAACTAATTCGTCGGGGCACTTGTTCAGGTGGTTTGGCCTGCATTATCGTTGTTTGGTTACCGTGTTATTTGCTACGTGATCGTGTTTCAAGATTTAGAAATACTAACGATAGTTGTCTTTGAAAATTGAAATATTTGACAAAACACGAGGCTCTTGAGAAACGTGATACAAGTAAAAAAATTTATATTTCGCATAAAGTGGAGTTTCAATGAAAAGCTCTGTGTGCTTGCAAATGTTAAAGTACAATGATATATGTACGAATTTGTAAAGACTTGGTGTTAGATTTTACTTTTGAGATTTAAGAATAATAATGGGAATAATCGTAGCATGGGAATATTGGAAAATTGTACTTACAAAAGACGGAGAGTTTAATGGTTTCTCTTAAGGGCATGTCGATAGGTATGGCAGGATGATTTGCTTCGCATGTATAATCCATATCATTGTCGTCAGCAGTTGGTACAATGACGATGGAACCATGAGTGTCGTATTTGAGCAATTCCTTCTTGTTCTCACCAGGCTTCTGTACTTCTTTGTCTGAAACAGCAGATATACCATAATTTTGTATTTAATTTAAACATACATATAATAAATGTTACTATATACATGTAGTATCTGTTTCATCTTAGAGAGATTGATTAAAGCTAATTTTCAGATTAATTGGAGTGAATATTTGCTAGTTGTCGTATTTTTAAAATACTTAGAATTTTATTTATAGAAAAGGTTTATATTTTCTAGAAACTTGATTTATTAATTATAGAATTTACCTCTTCAGATTTTATTTAACGTTCTACGACAGATAATAAAATGATGAAATAGTCTCTATATCCAGAAAATGTACGTGTAAAATGTGTAGGTAAAAGAGAAGATAGAAAGATCAAGAATAAAATAAATAGAGCAAAAAGGAGAAAAAGCGATTCGCCTTTTTCGTAACTCACGTATATCACCGTCTCGCGGCTCGATTTTCTCAGGCTTTCCCTTTTACAATGTCCAAATGCGAACTCTTATCCGTCTCTCACAAACACGTGGACACACATACACGTTTCCATAAAACTAAGTAGATCCTCTTAAAGCTTACCCTAAAGATACTATAGATTAAGAAAGCTCCAAATTAAATTTATTTCTATAGGATCACACACTTTAAAGTCTTCTTCCTTCTAAGGCTGTAACATGGATCACCCCCGTAACGAATTTCACGATAATACGCGGGTGTTACTTAGTAAAACGCATAAGAAAAGAAGAACACCCGTTCGTTCATATTTTACGATAAAGTTTCTTGTGTTTTTAGCCGTGAAAATTATTTTCTTCAAAGCAAATTTATTTCTACGTAATAGATCAATATTATGAATGGGATTTATTCAATAATACGTTTCATAGTAATTATTATATCGTTAGTAATTATTATCATTCGACTTGAGAAAAGAGATCACGTTCGTCCTCTCTTTACAACGTTTTATCGATAACAGTAGAATGGCAAAATACTCGAAGTTGAAAAATATTTCCTTTGACGCGAAGTCTTCTCTTTTGATGAAAATAAATTAATAAGGAAGACAAGAGAGAAATAAAGATATAGAAATATTTTATAAGAAAAGAACGTTGGATGAATTATAGTTTATTACAGAAATTTTATAAAATCCGCAAAGTGTATCTCATAGCTTTAATTCCCAAACCGATTGCTTTTAGTTGCGATTCAGTTTACACGAAATTCTTAGCATTTATTCGTCTCAATATGGTTACGTTACAATGTTCTACCAGCGGCTGTAACTAGACTTCCTCGTCGATAAGATTTTTCGTCATCACAAGTCGATAAGAATGAATGAAAAGCGAATATCGACTAGCAGAGTTCGCAATAACGGGATTACAACGATGGAAAAGCAAAACCTTCTCTTAAAGATACTCGATACTCGCGACATTGCGTTTCAACAATATTCACTTGGCTTACGCTCTTCATCGTTCTTGAGACACCCGTTAAAATCATCGTGAAATAAGATCGGACAGGCTTTTATCCGAAGTAACAACACCTGTTCGTTTTTAGAAGTCGCAACTTCCGCAACGCAGCTATTAAGCGCAACACGCGAAGATGCGGCTACAATAGGCGATTTTTTCCTGATGTCTCTCGTCTAGATCCATACCTGTCAAGTATTTCAATAATCAACGAGTTATACACGAGTTTCACCTTATTTGTTCCAACTTTTCCATTCCATAACTTTGATCGATATTTATCGAATATTCGCGAGCACCCGCGTTTACAAATTACTCGAATTGGTGAAACGCGATGCATATATACGAAATTTAATCAACACACAGTGTTACGTCGCGTAAGACGGTCCGTGCGACGTCCCTCATGGTCTGGCCGCCGAGGCCCACACACCGTTACACTGACCCTCGATAAACCTAAGGAACCACCATAAACCGAATCTTCTCAGTTTAATTTCTATTCACATAAGTATTTTCGGTTCATGGATGGTCCTTAAAACAGTCCTTAGGTTTATCGCACGCTCTTATAACTTACGGAGAAAGCGGTTGTTTGTCTATTAAAATAGCAGGTTTTTCCCATTAAACAGGACACCCATACCGAGCTTTCCTCCGTAATTGTACGAGACGGGTCATCACTGTTCTTCCAAACGTCGTGCAGTCAACACGACTGTTCTTACAAGCTTCGCGTAGTCAACTCAGGGATCTTCCAATATTCCTTAAAACATAGTCCTCGCTACGATCAAGCTGATATTACCTTAATCTACTCTTTATTAATACTACTCATATATCAAGTGTATTATTATTCATCACTTCTATCAATTATATCTTCCTATACGACGGAACCTCCAGTGTAATAAATTGTTAAAATATAAATATTATAAGACTGTAGACTACAGTTTTATTCCCCAACAAATACCCCTATTATCCCACAAGAAATAAGGGGATCGACCTGTTCGTGGTGTCGATCGTTATAATCGTAACGGGAATTTACGACTCCCGTTGACGCGCTTCAACGCGATCGCGTCTCCCCGCGACTGAACGAAAATACACACAGCGAGAATTTTAATTACACAACGTTGAACGTGGCTACATGTAAATTTCTATAATACTTCGTTAAGTATTAATTATTTCTGGTTGTTTGTTACTCGTAATGGATAAAGGAAGAAGCGTTTTGCTTGTTAGAAACAACGGTTATAGATGAAAAAAATTGATGTTTCTATGTCTGCAAGTGTAAGTGTACGTAAAAAGATTATTGGGGAGACTGAAAATGTTCGGAGGATGTTATATGCCGTGCATTAAGGATCTCGGAACGTTCGCTTCGGAATGTACATTAATTATTTTACTAAGCTCTTGACACCCCAAGTCGTCTATCCCGTATTAATTAAATTTAATGATATCGCTGTTTGGTTAATTGATACCTGTCGTCGGTGATGTACTTAGAGAGATATGAAAATTACTGTCGACTATTTTCGATATTAATTAAATGATTGTCATGGAGTTTGTTTTTGATGTTAATTATACGACTGTTTCATTGGCCAATGGATATCACTCGCAGCATAAATTATTTCTTTCATAAAATTCACTGTGGCGATTCATTTTACTCGTCGAGAATGTACCCGGAACTCGCGATATCTTTTCTTAAAATAATTAATCAAGAAAATAAATAACACAGCTGACAACTAGATAATTATAAAATATTAATCAGAAGTCCATTAGCTTTGTTACTGAATTACTTTTCTACATTAATTTCAAATATATATATATATATATATAAATTTTACATTTGTTATACGTAAATTAGCATTACATTAAAGTATTACAACAATACGTAAATTTGTTATTTTATATTTAAATAGATTTTGAATAGTAGAAGGAAACTGTGATACGAATTATTGATTTTAACGAAACATATATAATTCTAATTTATTTCTCCAAATTGTAATTTCAGTTTCGTATAGTTAGTTACAATTTTTACAATAGAGATCCAATAGAGTTAATTGAGGTACAGTGATTTAACAAAGGAAATAGATGCAACAAGGATGCAATTAACGAAAGACGTCTATTGACTTCGAAAACGATGAGTTTCGTAACTCACGACGAACGATGGAACGTGTGCGAACGACAGCGAGAATTTGCGTGGATACAGTTAGAAGTAGAGTAACTCACAGGACTTAGTTGTAAACTAGTCGTAAACCACTGAAATTTTAGTCCAAAGTGTGAAATCCGACTGGGTGACGAGCATGCACGAATCT
Source organism: Bombus campestris (assembly GCA_905333015.3). Lineage (NCBI taxonomy): Eukaryota > Metazoa > Arthropoda > Insecta > Hymenoptera > Apidae > Bombus > Bombus campestris. The sequence continues at coordinate 9,055,846 of HG995140.1, forward strand.
GCCCCAAGAGTTCTCGTCGTTCCTTTCCGGGTGCTAAAGGTGTTCGAATTTCCGGACGAAACAGAAACGACTCATTGATTACGAATCTATTTATTATATTTGAATTATTTGAACGAAAGAGGTAAACATTAAAATTTATGAAATGTTAAAGATATTTATAGTAGATTACTTTGATATATTTCATAACCAACTGGAATACTTTCTGATGGAAAAGGTGTTTCCAGTGACTTATTTAAATTTGAAAGTATCAAATTGTACAGAAAATATGCAAATATATATAAAATATCCAAAGTAACGGGATATCCTTTTAATATCTAGCGACGAAAAGGATGTCTTTTCAGTTAAATTTATAAAAATATGAATTTTTATAATATTATATAAACTTGTTATATTTTATATAATTATAAAAGTATATTAAGCTACGTTGTTCAAACTTATAAAATTATACAAATGCTAAAACATTTGATTTTATTTTCGTTTGTAATTTTTTCTTGACGAGGAAGGATTTTATTGTATTTTTCACTGGTTTCTTTAATTCTTCGTTAATTTTAGAACTCGTGAACCTTAATTTAAGGAGACGACTGTAAAGTAAGTTCAGCCTTATTTTAACAGAGTTCTCCAAGAGAAGAAAATTCTAAATGAAATACATTGGTAACTCTTTCGAAAACCTAAGAATAAATTCAATTTCCACATTTTTTTTCCATCAACCAAAGGTACACGAAACGACCGTGCCGTATGATTTTTCATTTTCTATTCGTGTTGATTTTTAATTTTTCAAGGAACTCCAATCTCCCAGTCCTGACAGGATTTTCAGCCATCGGCCAATTCTTTTTTAAACGAAAATTATTTTTCTCGTTCTAACGGGACAAAATAATTTCCCTTGCTTGTAAAATACAACAAAGATTTACTTAAAATTTATCGTTTGATAAAATTTCTGATTCTTAATAAATCTTCTACGTAGCCACCCTTTTATGCTGAAACGTTGATAAAAATTGCTATCGTTAAGTTGAATCTCTAAATTATTACGTGCTGTTACAACATCCATTTTTTATACACATATAGTAGTAATTAAATGCATACAAAAAATACCAGTCTCCTTGATATTCCTTATTTACTTTAATAAATGAGAAAATTGTTTAAAGGTTCAACTATCCTTTGAATATTTTATCACAAAATCTCTATGTCTCGTATATTTGTTGTAAATATCGTATGTTCGTGCCATCAAACCCTTAAATCATATAAAATATTAACCCTCAAATAGGGGGTTGTTTAACGTTAACTTCATTTGTATTTTATATCTGAGGTAACGCGAGTCAATAGTAATTACTATCGTATCAAGCATAAAGTACAAATTAAAATGAAATAATCAAACTAAACTTCATTTCCTATGAATTACCTACGACCCAACAATATCAATTACCACCTATAACTATTTTACGCTTCATTTGTAGTAATTCCTCAGATTCTTTCGCAAGACACACACATACAGACTATGAAATATTTTCTTTTCTTCTATATTTTTTAATATTATACAATCCTGAATCTTGGAAATATATTACACGCTAATTCTGCATCATGTTACAAGACCCTGAAGTATTGTAGTTGTTGAGATATGTGTAATTTTACAGTCTGTCACACAAGAGCGTGTCTGCGATATTTCTGTAAATATTTATATATTTGTAAAAAAATTTATATGAATTGAATCTACATCTAAAACACTAATACGCTATTACTTAGTAGGGTGTCCAATCTCCTCCATTAGCGATTATAGCTTGACATCGTTTCGGCATACTCTCGACTAATTTTTGAGCGTAGGATTCTGGTAACGACCTCCATATCTTTCGAATGTGATGTACAAGTGTTCTTATTTTTGTGATACGTCTTCCTCTCAGCTTGCATTTCATTAGGGACCACACATTTTCGATAGGGTTTGCATCAGGGGACTGCGATGGCCAAGGAAGTACTGTGATGGCGTTTTTCGCTTTCCATTGGGTGCAGATGCGACTTCGATGTTTAGGGTCGTTGTCTTCTTGCAATATCCATTGGTCCTCGGTTTGGTTGAACCAACGTTTCACGGATGTGAGAAGTCCCCTTTGGTACAATTTCACCATCTTTTGTGCATTCAGATTGTCTGTAAAGACGCACAAAGTCCCAAAACCGCATGCGTTAAAGCAACCCCAAACATGCACTTTTATGGGGTGTTTTACACTTCTTTGAATCATCCTTCTTCCATGGATAGTCCAAGCACGCCTAATAGGACACCATGCCCAAAACGAAGATTCATCAGTGAATATTATATTACTCCAATCACGATCTCTGTTTTCATTCGCCCATGCCAGACGATTTTCGACGTTTCGCGTACGCGGCACTCATATTAAAAAGCTCTGTTCCTTTCACTGTTTCAAATGAAACTGAAAGGTATTCAGCAACGCGTATTAGAGAAGTTTTCGTTTGTTTACATTCTTTTTATCTCATTCTGATTAGGTGTCAGGTTTCGCAGATATCGCAGACACGCTCTTGTGTGACAGACTGTATATGCTAAATTAACTATGTGAGTATGTGAGTATGTGTATGTGTGTCCGCGGTGTCTCGAAAACAAAAGTATGTAAACTGTTCTGTCCTCAGTCGTGTATGGAAAGGCATCTGGTATGGAAGGTCGTGTAGACAAGAAAGTGCTGAGACACGCGCAAGATTGTATCGTTTAATATTGTTGGAATCGTTCACTAAATAAATACCTTTATTTTAACGATAAAGATCCATAATTATTAACAGTAGTATTACGTCATTACCACCTAATGACAAAATCCGCAATCACTTAGATGTCAACCCAATAGATACATATTTTCCATTACTACATCATTTCAAGCTACAGAGGTTTACATTTTGTTAGGAAGATGATACATTTACACTGTACACGCGAATGTGTGTGTAAGCGTCAGAGGGTGTCCAGGTCATGGTTGGGACAAAGGACGATTGGCAGTCGTTGAGAAGCATCTGGAAGAGTCAGTTGACAAGAAGCGCGCGTGCGAGTAGGTTCACGAGGTTTTCAGAGTATAAGATACGTGTATAACTGTTGTGTGCTGAATAAAGTGAATTATTTGTATTTCCCAATCCCTCCTATATCTTTGCATATTTCAACGAAAGGAGCCAATAATCTTTGAACGACCGTAGTATGGCCAGCTAATACGCGGCCATAAACGTAATCAATTTGCCTATTATCAAGGCCAGGTGGAAGAGACAGAAGACACAACGGAAGAGCTAGAAGCAACAAGACGGAACGTCAGGGACGAAACATTATGCTCGTTGTAAGCTTGAAGAAAGGGAAGAAAAAAGAAGGAGCAACTCGAATTGATATTAATAAGTCTCTTTCAAGATCGCGCCGGAGCTATGTCGTATTCTGGAATCAACGTCGCTCTGCCGTTAATAAATAATCTGGAACGTGCATTTTCTTCGTGTGCTCCAGCCAGTTTCTCCTCTACACCCCCTCTCTCCCTCGTACAATCTTATTACTGATTAAAACGATCAAAGAGGAAACACGTCCTTTTCCTTTTCCTGAGGATTGATTCGTCGATGAACGAGTAACGACGCTAAACGCGGCGACGAGAGTGAACGAGGAAACGGAAGAGCAGAGAAACGATCGCAATTAATATCGTCGTCGCGGACCAGCCAGTAGAGTGGCCTTTATCGTTGCAGCCAGGCGAATTACGAACGAAAAATCTTCACGCAGCCTGTACGGCCGTAGATAAAACTTTCAAGCTGCTGGAACAAGTACTGCAAACCATAGTTACGACCCTAGGGATCATGAAACGTTAACTATGTTGGAGCAGCACGAAAAGAACGGGAATGTGCAGGGGTGCAAGAGGGGCGGATAGCCAAGGGGGTGGTGGTGGAAGAGAAGAAGAGGCGGGGGTGGAACGAGTGGAAGTGCATTGCTGGAAAGGATATAATGGAACAACTAAGACACTCTATTAAGTTATCCTCTGGTGTGCTTTTAAAAAACACTAGGTAGAAGAATGGCGCAGCTCCGTTTAAATATTAAACCAAGCCCGGAAAAATGATTTGAACTGCGCCAAGGAACGGAAAGCAACTGCTGATATATTTTACGCTAACGTTCCCGACGATATACGGGGTAAGTGTGCGTCTAGAACGATACCTGTAGTTCGAGCGATTACGCGTTACAATTTGTCCGGGGCTTTTGAGGATTCGTTTATGACGTCCATTTTTAGCTATTTCTTTCACGTTGGTGGATAGTTGGGTTTATGTTTGTTGAGCGCGTGGCGAGGCAGCATACTGTACTGCCAATTAGACTGTCGATTTCTATGTATCGCGAATTAATACGCGTTATGATATTTAACGGGTGATACAGAAAATTGCAATTGAAAAATTTGAAATTTCGATACACGATGGTTTAGAGGAATGTTATGGACACGTTGTCTTCTATCGATCATCTTCTGTGTTCTTTACGGGGCCGTAGGGTCCAAATTCAGAATGGAGCTTAAGGCCGCGGACTACTTTCCCGAATTAAGGGCAATGCGAGGAATTTAGAACGTCGGCTGAAATAAAAAAAGTACTCGTTAAGCTTCTCGTATTACCAGCTTTATCACAGTCTGCCAAGAGGTATCCTTTGGAAGAAGGAACCGCGAAAGTGTCTTTTCCAAATTTTGCAGGACCACGTTATAAGCGCTCCGATTATTACCTCTAACATCTTCGGTTCTAACAAACTTTAAACCTTTTTCAGATCATCTATCTATTAATTATACGCACCTATTTATTACCTTCATCAGTCTACGAAGCTCTAAAAATATGAATTTGCCTATATCATCCAATAAATTTGGGCAGTTTGCCTGTGAATTTCTATCTTAATGAAACTTGAATCATCTCGAAACCATCATTCAAAACCATATGTTCACATTTATCTTCCAATCTTATCAATTATATCGATTTCCCCTGACAAAATCCTAAAAATACGAATTTCCTTGGATCATCGACCAATTTACTCGGACAGTGTCTAAAAAAGGGAATTTCCGGTTCCAATAAAATTTAAATCTTCTCCAAAGCTAGACGCATCAATTTACTTCCCCGTCTTAGCTGTTTCCCCTGGCAAGATTCTAAAAACAGAAATTTACTGGAATCGTCCACGGAATTTATGCAAACTGGCTATGAAAGAGAATCTTAAATCCTGTACGAGAAAAAAAGGGCCTGGCGTAGGAGGTGGAAAAAGTTTTCGAACGTTGTCCGGGACGTGTGAGTGCGGGGACGACGTGGTTTTCCGTACAGAAAACGTCTGGTTCCCGTTGAAAGGACGTAACAAGTGGAGGAGGGAAAACGGACGATGACACGGATCTTTTGGTCCGCAGGACATGTTCGTGTTCTTTGACAAATCCGGCAAAGCGAGTGGCCACTTTGACAAAAAATGTGCGAGGGAAGTGGAAGGGAAACTTTAAACGGCATTTTCAAAGCTCGGCGTACGCGACGGTTCGCGACCTGAATTTCCTTCAGCCTTTTGTTCTGCTCGCGCGGATTCTCGTTCTACTGGTATTTGTTGCGAACGCAAAAATACGCGAAACACGGTCACTTCCTTTTTCGTCATAGACTGCTTGCGACGAAAATTTCCGTTTTTTGGCTTTGTCGTTACGTTTTTTCTATATGTGGACTATATGCTGAAGTCTTTTAGCTTTTGTTTAAACTGCGTTTATGGTACACTTCTAGTATTTTCTTCTCATTCTAGCTCACTCGCAACGTAACCAAACTGCGTTAATAGTCGCGAGATGGATGATAGGTTACTTTTTTCCTTTCAGGTGTCTCTTTGCTCTTTGAAAGCAGCTAGATAACGTAATCGCATCGTTCTATGGCTTTTGTAATTATTTCACAACGCGGACAGCGTTTTGCGACGCTTTAAACGAATTGTTAAATGTCGCGAGTGAATTCATCTATGTGGATCTTCACATCGAAATATCGCGTTAAATGTCTTCTAAGAGAAACTATGTTTTTAATCATAGTGTCACGAACGATATAAAAGTTATTTATTATAAAAAAGAAAACAGTTGTCAACTGATTATCCCTTCGAATTCCTTTCTCAGCTTCTTCTCATTAGCCTTAGAAACCATCATATTTAACCCACTTGCCTACATTGACAAAACATTACCTTTGCCAAAAATGCTCTCACGTCAACTCGACTGGAAATTAAATTTACACCATCAAACGCTTCATCGATAGTTGATTACCTAGTTCCCATGTCGAACCACAACTCTCACCAATTTAATTCCCAACCACCTTATCCAATATCCGATATTTATTCTATCCAATTCTGTGTTTGCACGCTGTTCTCGCTATTATTCGGCCGCGTTATAAACAGATCTTTAGGGTTGATTAAACGAAGACAAGGGTGCAGCAAGGGATGCTCGAAGGATTTAAATAAAGATAACGAGTAGCTTGGCTGCATCCGAGGGCCTGTGGCCGGTCTGTTTCATATTCATTAATTATTACATAAAATCGTCGCGGTCGAAAGAAGCGGGAAATAAAACTCGAGGTCTTTGCTCGTCGAACCATTATGGTCTCTTTTTCCCTCGTGTCCCGCCTATTGCTTCTGCTCCCGCAGCACTCATCTTTTGTAACCTTTTTCAACCCACTCCGGACGTCTGTTCGACGTTGTTTTTTCTTTTTATTCGGCAAGCTCGTGCGCTTCCTGTCCAAGGATCGATATAACGCTCGGCAGAAGCGATCTTGCCGTTTGGAAATTGCTCCTTCTTCTCTGTTCCTATCTACCAACCAGCAACGAAACCTCTCTTCCATTTCTCTTCCCTCCACCTTTTCTTTTATTCCCTTTCATTGTTTTCTTCTTTCCACGAACGTTAGTTTCGAATTGTTATTGCACTCCGGTCGATGGCAGACGCCAGACCCGCGTCTGCTCTTCGTGGCTTTAATTGTCGGTAAAAATGGATTAAGGATGAATCAGATTCGTATCCTGAGTCGTCTTCCTTATATCGTACTATGTACATGTCGGAGATGAAAGGGCATCGGGCCCCCCCGTTAGAATTCTTAGGAAAAATCGAGACAATGAGCTTGGGTTCGAGGCGCCAGATGGAAAACGCCGAGCGTAGCCGCGGTCACGGGATAAACACTTCGTCCAGACAGAGACTCTATCCTTCGGGCATGATGGTTACCAAATGTCAACGCATCTCTGCAGCTAGTTCGGGGACTCGCTATAAATCAGAGGATTTGGGTACCAAGGTCCTTAAAACGAACAAACAGTCTTTTCTGCCACTTTGGACGCGAGGATGCCGGAGATCGGGCTTTCACACGTGGGACGCATCCCGCCAGCAACTTTCTCTCAAGAACGGCCGGCATCTCTCTCGGACCACCAATACAGAAATTAGCCAATTAACGGCAACGTCTGTTTCCCTCACTTTCTGGACGAAGGTCGTCCTCGACGAATCCGATGGTCTCGTGCCCTTAGACACACCCCATCATAGATTTCCTCCGTGGCATCATCGCGACGGAAAAGGCATTCTTTTCGAGAACTCTCCTTAGCGAGTTCTCCAGTCTCTACGACCCGTGTATAAAGAGTTAGTCGATTGTGATTCATACTTGTGAGAAAGTATAGCTGTTATCCCGTTGATCGCGGATTCGCTGCCGAATCTGAGATCATTGTCATCATTGCATAATTATCTCGATCGCTTGTTAATATTGTAACATCTTTGCTCGTGTCAATAAACGATACCTCGAATTGTGTCGCCACGATGAGTAATCCCGGCGAAGATTCGTTACGCGCCCCTAACCCTAATTCTACTGCTAATCCGACATACATATTAATATTAATAATACACTTAGTATAACGTTCTTTTCTCACATGAAAATTACAGTGTAAAGTAACACATCACTGTAACATGATTAACATTATTTTTATTTCTTACGCATTCACTTAAAATCGATAATGAACGTAACATTTATATTAACGAGTTGTATTTTCCGTATGAGCCGAAACAACGTTCGATATCCCACGGAATAAATTTTGTAATATGTTAATACGATTGCATAAACTGTTAAATGAACCTGTTCACGTTAATGAACAATTGACGATTACGATAATAGCTGTATTACATAAAAATACGTCAGCGTTTGATATTATATGCGCTTGATAAATATTTATCGAAATGAGTGTGAAACGAGGCGAGGTAATAAAGGGGTGGCCCTTTTTTAAGAACGAGACTTCCAGCTTCTAAATTTGACTAATGAGAAGAGCGATGAATTGCAAAGCTTCCCAGGGGAGAAAATGAAATTTAGCTGGTAATTCACGATTGAGTAAACAAAGATTAATCATAGCTCGAGGAGATTGTACAAGGGTTGGACTTAATTTCGGCAAGAAATCTCATTCGTCTCGGTCGTGTCTCGTCTGTCAGTACTCCGTCAATTATTTCTACCCGATCTATCTTGTCGTGACTCGAGTTTTCCCCTTTTTCGTACCCTCTTTCTTTCCTTTTATCGCAATCGTCGACTAATTTACAAGCGCCTTTTATCTTCCGATTCTTTGTTACGAAATTTTTCGATAATTCTTTTATTCCACATAATTTCTATCATATTTTAAAGAAACTTTTCTTTGTAAAAATTTCCTCTCGGAGAAAATTCGAAACACGTGTTTTCATGCAAATGTGTCCACAGAGTAACAAGCCTCTTCGATATAAATTCCCTTTTTAAGATAAGAAGTTCGAGGCTCGTCGATTCTTCCATGAAAGATAAGAAAAGTTGGCGTCAGAGGAACGATACCCTCCTCGTCGAGTTTAGAAGAGTTTCGAATAGCGAGGTAACAATGAATTTACTTACCACCCTCGATAGAAATCGGGGTAATCATCGTGTCACCTCCTTTGATCTGAACGTTTCCACGATACCAGACGATCGAGGCAGCTGGTTTCGCCGATCGAACAACGCATTCCAAACGACGGGACTCGCCAACTTTCACCTCGATCTTCTTCTTGTTCGGGTAGTTGCTGATCTCCACTTTTTGCGGTCGTGCTGTAACACAGACGATCAAAGTATACGTTAGTTTATGGGAAAACTATGTTCAATTCCTTTTTTTTTTTTTTTAAGTAATGATATAACAATAGAAATTACGACACACTCGAATTTGTAAAAAAGACAGGTTAAATATAATTTTCAAAATAGAATATCCATAGTATGATCTTAGTTTTATAATGGAAATCTACGTTTCAACGGGTGTTGGTAATGTTAGAAAAAATTGTAAAAAAAACCGGTTTTTCTAAAAATTGTTTCAATATTCATACGTTTTTATATGTATGTTATTATTTATGTTATCTTTTATCCATGGATTGCATCGAGCGAAAGCGGGTACGTACTTGTCGGAGCTGGCGAAAATAGCGATTTTAGTTCCACAGGGTATTTTTGCTACGAAGTAACGGAACGTTACATAAAAAGTTGGCGAGAAACGAAAAACTGTTCTTCGGGAGTCTAAAGTTAAAAACTAACTTCCACGCGTTTAAGTCCCCCTTTTTTACGAAGAATTCTATGTTGGAGCAAACATATCGTAAAGTACGAACCAGACCTGTACCTTGGAAAACCACTTTTCACGTGTTTGAAACGTCGAAACTGGCGCTAATCTACGACGACGTGACTTTCGTAAGTTGTAACGTATATATCAAGCGATTTTTTTTTAGAATCAATTAATATTTTTATCAACGTTCCATTTTTTAAATTAGTTCATGAGAATATGAATTTGCATAAACTTCGCCATTATGGTAATATAATCTAATTTTTTAAACTTACCAAGTTTCTTTGTTAAGGTTAAACTTTCTCCACGGTTCTCTCAAATTACAGATCCTTTTTTATTTGTACCATTTTCCGCCCGAATTCATCGGTTAATCCCTTCGTTTGCATCACGAGGAGGAAGATTAAGATGAATTCCAAACGATAAATTCGACGACTTTATGTCGTCGTATCTAGGTGTTCAAGTGTTCAAACAGAGAGAAAAACGATCATGTGGGTTCACGATAAACACAATTTTTCTTCGTCGATACATCCGGTAATCGATATGGCGTTGGTAAACGGACGACGACGTCTTTTTCATCATTTTGCATTATTAATACCCGTTCCAGATACGATCGCGGCTACCGAGCAGATAAATATAAACCGCCGCTTCCTTTGTGCGAACGAAAAATTAGTTTCACTCCATTTCATTTTTCTTAACGTCAAAGAAGCGAAGGAAAATTGTAATCTATGGCTTCGTTTAAGAAAATCTCCACATTGTATTATACATCTTAGACGAACCTTTTCTCTCTTTCATCGAATACACAACGCCCATTTATTCATTACAGAAACGTATCTCAACATCATTCAACGTTCGATGACTTTCATTTCTCATCATTTTATCTCGATTCCTCTTTTCCTTTTATTTCCTATATGGAAGAAGATGGTCTACGAGTTGGTCGCCATATTCCAGTTGCTTACTCCAACATCGAAATACTTCAACGCTTCCAATCGAAAACCCTAAGATCCACATTGAATGCACCCTGGTATGTCACCAACGAAGTAATACATCGCGACCTCAAGATACGTACAGTCAAAGAGGAAATAGCTAAATATAGCACCAGATACAATAAAAGAGTCAACAAACATCGAAACCCCTTAATCACTGGATTACTCGATACATCGGACCAAATCCGCAGGCTGAAGAGACACTACTACCTGTTAGACCTAAGCTCCAACTAAGATTCAACTAGTTTTTATTCAAAATTATGCATATTTATAATAAGTTAACTTATTACAAATAATTTAGCCGTGTCACAGCATCACGACAGAAAAAATTACTAAAAATTCTCAATGCGAGAATTGATTGTAAATTTTATAAATAAAAAAAAAAAAAAGATACGAACAGTCAAAGAGGAAATAGCTAAATATAGCACCAGATACAATAAAAGAGTCAACAAACATCGAAACCCCTTAATTACTGGATTACTCGATACATCGGACCAAATCCGCAGGCTGAAGAAACACTACTACCTGTTAGACCTAAGCTCCAACTAAGATTCAACTAGTTTTTATTCAAAATTATGCATATTTATAATAAGTTAACTTATTACAAATAATTTGGCCGTGTCACAGCATCACGACAGAAAAAATTACTAAAAATTCTCAATGCGAGAATTGATTGCAAATTTTATAAATAAATAAAAAAGAAATATATTCCAGTTGCTTTTGGTAATGTAACATGAATAAAGGATTTATTCATGTGGAAACGATTTTCAAATGGTATCATTTAAAACAAAAAGAAAAAAAGACGAGATTTTTTACTTTCTAAATAGCATCACAGATTTTTCTTCCCATATTCTTATACTATGATAGAAGAATTTTGTGATGTAATAACACGTATGATCTTCATTATTCGAACTGTAATAAATTAATTTGTTTCTTGATTTTAATTCGTTTAAATTATCATCTAGAATATAAGATAAATATATAGAATATAAATAGAACGTAACATCGAACATATTATCGGCGATATAGTTAAAAGTTACAAGTTAGAAACAAATTAATTATCGTATTAAGTATCGTCTATACACAGGTGAAGGTACCTCCTTTCAATTTTTCCACTTAAACAGTATCACCACAATCTATCTGCCACTGTGGTGCAATAATACGATAACAAGTATCTATATCAAAAGATACAAAATAACTCTTGTCTTTAAGATAAAAATGACACTTCTGAAACGTCGTTTACATCAGTGAGTTCTTCGTTTCATATCCGATTTGTTCCTCCATACGTACTTTTCGTTAAACCATCGGAACCAACTGAAATATCCTGGACAATCCAGTAAATATTATTGTCTCTTTCTCTTTCTCCATACTTCCTTCTTTTTTTTTTTTAAACTGGGGCTTTTCCTTTTCATAAACCACGGATCGACCATGGTCGACGAACACCGGAGAGACTGGAAGAAAATCGTTTACAAAAATCAGGCAACGTTTCTACTCGAGTTTTGCTACAGCAACGATCCACCAACGAAAAGCGAAATATCGTGTGGAGGGGTGGGCGGATGGGGGAGAGATAGAAAGAGGAAAAGGAAACACAAACGCATTGACCAGGAAACTCCGACATAACGGTTATTTGCCACTTCATTTGGCTCGGATGCAACGTGCTTTCTATCCGTTCGATGGCAGTGCGCTTCGTCGAAGAGTTTCTATTTAGGAAGTTGGCTATCGACGGTTGAAAAATGCGTTTTCGACCAATAACCACCGCCAGGCTGATACACGATGACGAGCAGCCGTTGATTCGCCGATAACCATCCACAGAATTCTTCATGCACATATCCATGCCGCTTTGTTATCTATCGCGTCGACAGGACAGGAAATTAACTGCATCACAGTTCGATGTATGTAACTTGCGAACTTTTCCCTCGTCTGTTCCTTCATCATCGTCCAAAACTATGATTCGTTTTGGCTAACGGAAGATCCTCGAAAGCTTGGTTTTTATGAGCTTGCTTGGTGAGCTTGGAGTATACTTTCTTTGGCTAGACGGTAAAATGGTTCGGTTTTCGTCGAGGGTTGTAGTGGATTGTGTGTTTGATGAACTTGGAATTGCTAGGAGAATTGTGTACGATTACTTGATTTAGAGACTTTTGTGCTTTTTTCCACTGGACGTTATTCTTCTCTTTTCGTAATTAATTTTTTACCTCCAGGTAGATTGACACGACGGTAAAAAATATCGTTAGTTGTGTATTTGACGAGGAGAGGATAAAGCCGATGAAAGGTCAGCATAGTTTATGACTATTTTTCTTTCACAACATAATTTGTATCTTCGGTCAAGCTGATATGATCATTTCTTTTTTCTTTTTGTATTTAGCGAGGAAGGATGGGGTTGGTGGAAGAACAATGGCTACCTACTTTATGTATTTTTTGCCTGTTGCGAAGCTTGTCGTTGTCTGGGTCAAATTCGCGAGTCGTAACAAAATACACAATGAATTAAAAACTATATTTAACAACTGAAAGGTAGGAGAACTTTCTTGACCATCGTATAAATTACGAATCATACTCGTTGATCAAAAGAATCTTTTTCAACATCGTATTCGCATATTTGCTCGTATATTTTGATATCGTATATTTCTTATATTTGCTAATTAACAGACTCGTTTTCCTCGTAAGACTGTTTATCCAGAATCAAACAAATTACAAATTAAATCTACTATCAGACACGATGATTTAAAAAGAACGAGCTATACATCGAGAAAAAAGGAAAAAAGAAAAAGAAAGACAAAAATAAATAAATAAATCGTAACGTTTTCCAGCTGACTAACAAACGAAACGACAAACATGCGTCAATACCAGCAATTCTTTCTCGCCTGTTACCACCAACGTGACAAATCAACCGGATAGCACATTGAAATCATCGAGGCTCTGCCGTTTTCTTCGACACTCGTTTACCAGGACCCGGCCGCGCGGAACCCTCTTCAATTACCGAATTTATTGTTGGCCGGTTCAGTCGTTCCGGCGAAACTTCCGGCCGGACAAACGAGGTTACGCTTTTTCAGTCGCGTCGGTCCGCTCGCTCGTGAAAATTTATCGCATTACAGTCCTAATTCCTGGACCAGGGACCGAGGTCGGGCTATCGATAACAGTCAGCCTCGATATACACACGCGCACAAACCGTCGGACAACGTCGCGTTGCAAAAAGCCTGCACCTTCTTCGTGCAGCAAGTCGTGAGGAAAAATGAGGCCTCCTTTTTCTCAAGTTGCTCCTCGATTTCTGTAATCTGCTGCTCGCTTCCAAAGACGGCGGACAATTCCAAAGGACAAAAACAACCGGTAGAGGGACGTTCTAAACTCTATTTGGTCTGGCGCAACCGAAAGAACGAGAAATGAAACACAGCGGCGGTCCTCACCGCCAGAGTTACGCGGCAAGGTAAAAGCTATTCAGCGAATAATAGCCACCATATTTCCCTTCGTTGTCCACCGCGATAACGGCATTAACGGAGACCCTGTTTTCCATCCTCCGTATCCTCTGTCGCCACGGCCGCTTCTTTTTCCAACCCTTAATCTCTCCTCACTTCCTTCCTCCTCCTTGCCATTATATCTTTCTTAGCTTCTTCCTTCGGTATACTGTTATTTCTTGTCACGCGTCTAGTGTATGTACAACCGGTGGTCTTTTCCTTTCAGCGGATACGTATGTGTCTGCTCCTCTAAGATCTGGATTGACCAACTCGCACATGTAGCATTCCAAGTAAGTCTTGGCGATTATCTTTGGTTGGAAATTTTTAGCTGTTTTATTTACTCGTTACTGGATATCGTTAATCGGCGGAGATGAACAAGTTCGGCTCATTAGGTCTTAGATCATTCTCATTACGTATATTTCGATGCATCGATTCGTGTTCGTTGAAAATAAATTTTGTAATAATCTTTTATGTTTGAGAAAGTGGAAGTCGATGTGTTGCAAGCTCAGTCCTCGTTAACTTTTCATTCTAAGGCTATAGACATCTTTGCTCGATAGATAATTTGATTTAGAACTGGATGGACAGTAATTATCGTAGCACTGTTATTTTCTATTGGTGACGTGAAATTTTTAAATTTTTGATGGATATTTTTGACGAATGCAGGTCGACGAAGAACTACGGTTTAATAATAAACTTTTAATATTTCTTTCTAATTCTCACTGTGGTAGACTTTGGTTCGTTCTTGAAGCATAAAATATAGTTAGGTTGCATGATGTATCTGTATTATTCTGCGCACAGTTTTCATGCTAATTGCTTGGATGCAGATACAAAATAATACAATACAAGATAATTTAGAATCGTACCCTGAAATATTGATTTTTAATGTCTTTTTTATCTTATGGGAAATATTTTTGTACGTGAAAGGAGGAGGCATATGTCTTTGGTTATTAGGAGAAGCGATTCCAATAAGATTCCTGCATCTCTTTTTGGCGAAAAAATAAATGATTCTTTTCTTAATAAACCGTGGAGTAAATGGTTTAAGTGATTGAGAACTTGATGGGCAGTAATTATCGTAGCACTGTTATTTTCTATTGGTGACGTGAAATTTTTAAATTTTTGATGGATATTTTTGACGAATGCAGGTCGACGAAGAACCACAGTTTAATAATAAACTTTTAATATTTCTTTCTAATTCTCACTGTGGTAGACTTTGGTTCGTTCTTGAAGCATAAAATATAGTTAGGTTGCATGATGTATCTGTATTATTCTACGCACAGTTTTCATGCTAATTGCTTGGATGCAGATACAAAATAATACAATACAAGATAATTTAGAATCATACCCTGAAATATTGATTTTTAATGTCTTTTTTATCTTATGGGAAATATTTTTGTACGTGAAAGGAGGAGGCATATGTCTTTGGTTATTAGGAGAAGCGATTCCAATAAGATTCCTGCATCTCTTTTTGGCGAAAAAATAAATGATTCTTTTCTTAATAAACCGTGGAGTAAATGGTTTAAGTGATTGAGAACTTGATGGACAGTAATTATCGTAGCACTGTTATTTTCTATTGGTGACGTGAAATTTTTGATAGATATTTTTAACGAATGCAGGTCGACGAAGAACCACAGTTTAATAATAAACTTTTAATATTTCTTTCTAATTCTCACTGTGGTAGACTTTGGTTCGTTCTTGAAGCATAAAATATAGTTAGGTTGCATGATGTATCTGTATTATTCTACGCACAGTTTTCATGCTAATTGCTTGGATGCAGATACAAAATAATACAATACAAGATAATTTAGAATCATACCCTGAAATATTGATTTTTAATGTCTTTTTTATCTTGTGGGAAATATTTTTGTACGTGAAAGGAGGAGGCATATGTCTTTGGTTATTAGGAGAAGCGATTCCAATAAGATTCCTGCATCTCTTTTTGGCGAAAAAATAAATGATTCTTTTCTTAATAAACCGTGGAGTAAATGGTTTAAGTGATTAAATTTTGGATGTTTAAAGCGAAACGAGATGGAAATCGAATATCCGATCACACAAAAGTAAACGTCCAGATGAATTTCGAACATTTCAATTCGCTTCTACATTTACGTTATTTGATCGGTGTATGTCGATGGTATTTTTTCATCATTCGAAATACGAGTCTTTTTGGTGAATTTTCGTGGTACTCTAATCGATTTCGTATTATGGAGAATGTGTTAATACACTTTACATCGCGCACAAAACACACTTAACAATTAAATACATTTCGCGTTACGTAAACTATGATCACAATCGTATAGAATATTCATTTTTACATTACCAAAGAAAACCACTATAATGTGAAATGAAATCAATCCTTGTGAAATGTATCCTTTAGAAGCACAGCCCAAAAGACGTGTTATATATTACAATCTAAAAAACGTCGAGCATTTCTTCAGTTATGATAACATTCTTTAAATATAACTATTGAGATATGTATAATTTTGTGTGCTAGACTAAATTAGTTCCATTGGCAGTTTGGTATGGAAGATGGTGAGACAAAGAGAGTGCTGAGACGCGTGCAAATGTGTATCGACGAAGATCCTGGAAATCCTATATTAAATAAATCTAAAATTATTTTAATATGAATTCTAAGTGTAACCTTAGTGTTCCTTTACTTTTATTTCGGCAATTAAGATCCACAATTTTCAGTAACAGTAACTTTAACACGTTCGTCGCTCAGCGTAATTCGGCTAAGTTTCCTGCGGGGCGCAAATCCCACCGCCGGTAATCATAACGTAAATAGAGCGACAAACAGGAATTCATCGTTTATCGCCTTCGATTCATTGTTTATCCCCTTCGATTCATTGTAAAGAAAAGATTATTTATTTCTGAAATGGAGAAATCGACAAGCTATCCAGCTAGAGTATTCCGAGGGATCTCATGGCAGATATCTCGGATCTTTCATTTAGTCGAGAAGCATACTTGTGAGACGTACATAGGTGATTTTTACCTCCTCAAAATGTTCAGTATTTTATTATTTATTTATTTATTCTTAGTTCATTACCTTTCGGCTTTGGACGACCTCCGGTTTTACATCACTAATATTTACATATATATTACAATTACATACATCACATATACACCGATTTCTCTTATTCTAACAATTGCACCTTCTTCTCACTTATGACTGATATTAACTGCCCCTTCTGTCTTTGGCTCGTTTCTTCGGTCTGTTCCCTTTCTGTCCTTCCTCCCCTTCTTCCCTTACTCTTCTACTCTCTATTATCGCTTTAAGGTCTGCCAACCCTTCTCCAGTCTCGCTTAGTGTCTCTATCATGTTCCTTACTCCTCCTGTTATCTCGCATTCCTCTAATACGTGTTTTAAGTCCTCCTCTCCTTTACCGCACAATCTGCATCCTCTTTCTTCCTCCTCTTTCCAGTATTCCCTAGCTCTGGTTTCGTTACCGCATCTAAACCTAGCTAGTATACTTCTATCTTTCCAAAATGTTCAGTAAACAGCGTGAAAATATATTCGAAAGTGAGGAGAGTAGCGATGACGGATCCTATAACTATTTTTCGATGTGCCCAAAATCACCCCAAATGTGTTTGCAATGTTTTAACGAATACCATACGATATGGGATAATGTAATATATTATCCAGAATATAAATTAATGAAATGTATGGTAAAATGTGTTTTTAATATTTTTATGTTGTATATCCTATATATAATATTGTATATTTAATTAACTCGAACAAGAAGAGCGTCACCATCCTTTGGTGACGGGGCCCCCACGGAAGTATCCCCGTCGCACAGATATGTGCGACGTGGCGACGAACGTGTTTTAAGAGGGTTTTTATATTGAGGTTTTAGTCCCTTTGGAGGGATTATCGTCGGTGTGTATCAGAGGTGGCTTTTTCGTTATTGTTTCGATAGCTGTGGTATGCAGGATGTTTAGTCTACCTGATTACTGAGCGGGTGGCCTTCTTGAGCGTGTGACAATGGCTTCAGTGCTTGAGAAAACTAAAAGACCAGATGTAGTTTTCTTAGAAGTGATGATCTTCAACATGATTATATATATAAATGTATATAATTTTTACTCACGTATAATTCTACTGAACGTAATATCTATGTATAAAATTATATATGTACAATATTTCTATATTAGTTGTATTAAATATTTGTACGATTATCTATAACTTATATGCCATTCCATCTTCCTTTCTATTTTCAAATAGCATAGATTTGATAGATTGCCGTATATGAAATAATCGATTGCGCAAACGCGTTAAATCCGTCAGAATTCTGCTGGCTAAATGTACACGCCGAATAACATTTATGGTACATCAATTTAAAGCATGCAACTAACCGAGTACAGCGTACGATCGATGTTTTGTCAATTTTTCTGTTGCTAAATGATAGATTGTGTATCAAAGCGAGCCATTGATCAAAATGAAATTCGGCTATTTTCCTTATACGGGCTTAAAATTGAAAATACCGTAGTAACTTTATTACAAAATAGTAGATGCTATATGAAGGTATACTAGCAATCAGAAAATCTATATATTTTAATCTTGAACGTAACATAGGAAAAACAAGGAAAAACATTCGAGGAAATCAAAGAATTCTGGGTATATAGAATACGTTTAATAATTATAAAATATATTTAAAATTAACTTCTATAATAACGAGATTAAAAACTTTGGCGCAACATACAACAAGGTAGAAGGTTCCTAAACAGAAGAATTATTATATTTCAGATACAACAACCTGAAGAACGGAATTACCTCGTCTCTCGCAATTAACAGTTTAATAAATATTATTCTCCACCAAACTGTAAGCTTTGAAAGCAAGACAATTTTATTAAAAACTCGAGCCTCGAGACAACCTAACGTTTTAACAAACATATTTACTATATTTTGCATGGATTCGTATGCAGGAAAAATACGCTTCGAAAGTAGCAAAACAGAAGAGACAAGGTTTTAAATACTCGCGCCTGTTCGAAATCGTTCTCACAAGAACGCATCTGCAACGCGGCGTATCGTTTCAAAGCGTGCGCGATGCTTTTAGTTAATCATCCCTCTAATTACAACGATCGGTTGAACTTTCGCGTTTACACGGTGGTCTCGTGGAAAACAGAGCGCAGACAAAATTTTAATTGGCCGACGCCAAAGGTTAAATAAAAACGCTGAACGAAACGGGTCTCGTTGTCGTTTTTCCACACGTTTCTACCTCGAGAACCGCGCGCTTTAATTTCCTTTTAACTTGACGCGCAGAAACTTTCGCGAGAGTTTGTTTTGCTCGCAAGGTGTCCATTTTTGCGAATCGATCGTGCTCTTTTCGAGAGTGGCCCTTGATCCCACTGTACTTATCGTATAGCGAGGAAAACTGACGGGAGAGAAACACGTGGAGATCGAATGCAAATTGACGACAACCGCCAGGAAAATGTTTCGTTTGTTAAAGCGATGTTTCGCTTTGAATGTCCCAACGAACAAATCCTTTGACGATTTCGGTGGCCTCGGTAACTTATAAAGCGAGCTTTGATACTTTACTTCACCCCTCCACCTGCATGATTTTTAACGTTAAATAATCTCTCGTTACATGGGAAATTTTTTCCCCGAGAGATTATCGAGCATGATGAAAACAAACATGAGATAGCAAGCGTAATGGAGCATGGGTATGTAATTTGGAAAATGTTTATTTCGTTCAGTAAAATTTATACCGGTCTATTCCGCCAGATTATGAATCTCGCGAGATAAATGAGTTTTTAGAATTAAAATATTCATTGCATATAGAATGTTTTTGAACGATCGTGGGAAGAAATTCAGGCTCGTGTAATCTCCCTATAAAACCACTAACATCGTTTTTTAAATACTCCTCGTATCATTTGAAACGAAGATCTTCGAATGCTCGCGATTAGAATGCTGGTCTCATTGCTTATGTAGAGGTGTGTGTGCGTAGAGCCGTGATAGGATGTTGCTGCTGGTAGTAGTGGTGCGGGGGGCGGTGCCGCTTTTCTTCTCGTTTTGTATCACGGAAGAAAATATCGGACTCCGGTCGCCGGGATTCGAACCCGAGTTCCGAACGTTCGTAACCTAAGGCGCTAACTACTGCGCTGCCGTCGTCCGACGCTAGTTAGTGTCG
This sequence comes from Bombus campestris, assembly GCA_905333015.3. Taxonomy (NCBI): domain Eukaryota; kingdom Metazoa; phylum Arthropoda; class Insecta; order Hymenoptera; family Apidae; genus Bombus; species Bombus campestris. The sequence continues at coordinate 9,075,896 of HG995140.1, forward strand.
AGTGGTGGTGTTTTGACCGTCGAGTGCCTCCACACTTATTTCGTGCAGACTCAACCAATCATACAGACAAGCACATGTACGAAGAAAATGGTACAGCAACGCGTAACGGTGAAGAATACGGTGACTCTGTGTGTCGATCCGCTGATCTTCTTTCGTGCAACGCACAGTATCTACCTCATATACTTTGATATAGAGGAGAGAAAATAGGAAAAGAAGAAAGGAAAGAAAAGCACGTACGAACGAAAGAAGAAAATAAGATAGAAGGTGAGGTGAGGAAGAAAGAGAGGGAAAAGAAGAAAGGGAGGAAACGTCAAATAAAAACTTTGAATTTTAAAGCTGCTTTCCTGTAAAAGATACACAATATGACTTACTATGTTCTTCCCTAGAAGACTATAAAGCCTTCGTATTTATTTGTTACTACTGCAACAAATTTTTATCTACTACGAAAGAAAAAAAAAAAAAAAAAAGAAAATGCGCTAGGAGTAATATTTTCTCCTGATACACATTTTCCACGTTTAAATCGAAACAACTTAACCCCTGTTCGAAGAATAGAAAATTTCTTTTTCGATAACTCTATCAACGCACGAGGAGAAAGGGACAAAAGGAATAAACGGGGAATAAATGAAATGAAAGAGAAAAAGGAAGATTCACAGGGAATATTTCCAATCCCTGTTGACTGAGTTATCCACAATTAAGGCGCGATCGCGATAATCCGTTTTCACCACGCCGTTTAAATTGACCGCCATCCCCTCGGCTACATTTAATAATCTCTTATCGATGCAGATTGCGCACGATACGATCTCTTTCTCTCAATTACGATTTTCCATTTCACGGGGAGAGGACCGGTGACCAGTTAATTCCCATTTGACGGAGAACGTCGGAACTCTAACGTGGCACGGGAAGGATCGAAGAAGGGAGGGAAGGAGTGATGGAAGAAGCTGAAAAGTCGAACGAGCGAAGGGACGTCGTTTAATCTAAGGAAGAATTTCGTTTGCCAACGTTTGGGAAACTTTGAAAATGGCCCGCCCCGTGGTTATTATGTCAACTAATTACTCTCGATATCGTCATGACGAGTTCTCGTCGCGACACGCTCGAATAATGGCATCCCCTGGCATTTCCAATGAAAGGATAGATAGATGGAAAGCATCATAATTGATGGATTATCCGAGACATATTCTTTTTTCTCTTATTATTCGCCGATTCTCTAAATATTCGAGAGTTTAAAACTATTAAAAAAATTATATTTGATTTTAAAAGCGTTTGGAAGATTGAAATTCTTGAAATGTTCATCTCTGACCTTAACGATATCCGAATATTTAAAATTCTCGTGAAATCCGTCGTTTCTTAAAAATATACCAGTTGCGCGAAATTAATCCTCTGCGATATTATACGCGTCTTTGAACAATTTTGAATTTACACTTAAAATAGGATCTCCGATAGATTCTGTGTAATAGACAATCTTCCGGGTAAATTAAATTGACAAACTGAGAGAAATTTCGAATTTGCCATTAGAGTTAGGGGCGTGTAACGAATCTTTCTTTGGATTAGACATTGTTGTTACGCAAGAGCGAAGATATTTACTAGTCGAATTATGATTGTGACGGATATTGACAAGTAACCATGGTAATTAGATACTCGGGATGTGAATGGCGATGATCTTAGACTCGATAACGAATCCACGGTCAACGGGATGACAAATGCGATATTGAACTTGACACACGTGTTCCCTGGACTAGTAGAACTTATCGAATTGAACCTCGGTCCAAGTGGAACTGCCCTTATGTACCCCTCTCCGTATTCCTCGTGTCAATCCCTGTTTTAAGGAGAGTTATTCGATTACTTTATACCTCTGTTAGGTACACGTCCCTCCCGTGACCGTGGCTACGTTCAGTGAGCCATTATGTCACTTGGAGCCCAAGCCAACTGTCATAAATCTCGGATAATCATAATTGACTTAGCTCATGAACAGCTATTTGTCAGTTTTATCGTTTAAGTACGGCTATGATAAAAAGTCTGGACTAAAGTATTTGGGACTTTCCCAAACATTCCGAAAGGAAGGCTCCGATGTCCTTTCATCTTCGACATATATAAAAATCTTAAAGGAAAAAAGTTATTTCATGTATCGATGTAAAACGTAGATGAAATGTATAAGTGTGCTTTACCAGAATTTTAAAAGGGATGAATTAATTCAGCGCAATGTGTCTTTAATGAAAATTAATCGCGTCCAGATAAATAATCGTGAACAACTTTTATGAGAATTTCCAGCTTCGTGTACCCCTCGGAGAAAGTAGTTACTTTCCGAATTATAAAATCGGAACAATACCGTGCTAATTTTTAATATCGCCTTAAATTAAGAAACATAATCATGATCGATAAATTTGATGGTTCGACGCGCTGGTTGTTGTTGTTGGAATACAACGATATCAATCGCATGCAGATAAGGTGATTGATCATAAGGATTCTTCCCTTCGTTGCCCAGCGCCATCCCCGCTAGCGTGCGTTCGTGAGATGCACCACGGCGGCTAGCACGTTCATGCTCTTTAGAAAATTCGCCGGAAGAAGCGCGAGGATATGGATGGAACTTTCTAGATGGGCACGTCGAGAAGCTACTAGAAGGTTCTGTGCCACATGTGACGCCACACAGACACCCACGCGGGTCACAATCACTACTGCATAGAGAGTGGGGGTTCTAAACTTTCTCAAGGGCCATGGGTCACTAAGCCAACCAGTCTGTGAATAACTAGCCAACTGTCTACATTCCAGAACGCACACTTATAATTCTCAAAATAATTGTTTAATTAATTTCACATTGTATTATTTCAACACAAACATTGTGTCTTCCATAGATTATTAATCTTAATTCCAAGATTAAATTCTAACAGTTGTAGAATGATGTTTCGACGAAAATGGAAAGACACGCACGTGAAACAATCTGAATGCCAACATTTCTACGGACAACGTTCCTTTCGCAACCAGACAAACGTTGTTTCATAGTAAAATAAAATAAACGTTAAGAGACGTGTTTCCCTCTGATGCAACTTTTTCATAAAACTAGGTAAACGCAGAATGCTTTTCTATGCACGATGAAAAATTTCAAGGCTACAGAGAAGCAGGTATAATTTCATGAAAGTTATTACAAGCTGGCTTCATTACACTCTGTATTTTACAAAATATTTCTCGTTAAAGGAAGAAAAAAAAAGAGAGAAAAGAAAATAATGACGTAACATTTTTATGTCGCAAAAGATTTCACGTTTTCGACGATCTTAAAAATAGAACAAAGCATTTAACTCGTTAACTGAACGATCATCGGGCCAACCACGTTGCTCTTCGTTCGATAAAACCATCGAAAATGATTTCCCTAAACGAATTAAAAAGAAAGTGCAGCTTAATGTTGCATGAAACCGATCGAAGCTCTTTACCGTTCTCATTACTCATCGTAAGGAAACAAGATACGCAATATATCGTCTTATATAGTTCTATACAGACAGCAAAAACAGTTTAATTACCACGGTCATTATAACGAACCATATGATTCATCGTAAAAGGAAGCTATGCCTTCGTAAATCTCAGCGATCTAATTATTCCCTCCCCCCTTATCTTATTATCGCGAAACTCTTGTAAAAAAAATTCATCTACGCTCATTAAATGTCCAGAAAAAACCATTTAATCTGTGTATGATCCGCAACGCCAATAATCCGCGGCTATTTTGATCGATCGACTCTCCACTCGTTCGCTATCTCAACGAAGATGAGAAGAATTTTATTAACCGCAACGCGAGGCCTATTTAATCAGAATTCATAAAACGTGCCAACCTGTGTGCTGGAAAATCTGACGAGTTATCGATTTGATAACGAATAACGTTAAAGGCAATGTGGTAATTAAACCACGGATTTTTATACATTTAAGCGTGTAGAAAAATATCAAACGAAAATTATCCATCATAATGTTGTAATATTATGTAGCGGTTATAATCTTTAGAGGAAGGAACAAACTTTTAGTATTAAGATAATATTTATCTATCATAAAATAAACTTTCAGTTTTATTAACAAACTGTGCGCGTTGATGCGTTTCTATGAAACGAAAAAGTGCAAACGTATAGACAATGTGTATTTAAAAATACAAAAACATATGGAATAGTCGTGTTGCGACTTAGAAATTTAGCTTACACTATGATATTCGCAAAACTTTTATTTGTACAAGCGAAAGATTTCTACAAAATCTCTACAAAGTACCGTACGCATATACAGGACAACAAAAATTATTCCACGCGAAAAGAAGGTGCAGGTTGTTTCTTTCCGTAGTTTCAACGATTCAATGAACCGCCCCCTTTATTCCAGAAATTTTTATTACTCCCTGTTCCTCTCGTTTTCTTCTTTTTCTTTCTTTTTTTTTCACAAAGAGAGGGAAACTGCGTTCTGGCACGTGCAATCTTGTTTTTTTTTTTCGATGGAGCAGCGTGTTAATGAGGCCGAAGGTCCGACGTTGAATGGTTGAATGTTAGCGCAGAGAGGCAAGGCCCTCGCGTTTTCATCCCCCTTGGTTCGCTTTTCAGGCTTTGCCTCTATCACTCTATACAACTGTTCGCTGTACTCTTCCCTTCGTGTTTGATCATTGTGTCTTTTGATGTTGCCAGACGCGTCTGTATTTCAGTTGACCCCTACAACACCATCGATCGATACCCTATCGATCTTCACTTTTATTTCAACGACCATGAAACCTTGTCTTGTCAGGGTTGCCGGCGTTGCGCGTTAGCTACGTATCATATAAGAGTGACTAAACCGATAGAAATGATTGAATCAATCAATCAAGTTGAAATGACATTAAATCAAAGATGTATCATCTCTGGCATATTTCTTCGGGTTTTTATAGTGTTAACACCGGAACAGTTATCTGACGGGAGAAAAGTCTTCAATGGAGTTGAAGCAACTACTTCAAGAAAAACTCTACATCTTTATTTATGTATATCCGTGACCTGGAATATGCTATTACACAGTAATATTCTAAATAAGGAGCGGTGCATATTATTGTACCCTTGAATATACATTATGTTTTGGGCTGCAAGGTTTAGGGACAAAGGAACTCTATTTATGTTCCCTGTAGCCTCTAGCCCAAACTATAAGATTAACTTTTTTGGTAATGTCCTTTTGCTATAAATATATGTAGTAACCTACAAATGTGTTTTGTTTTATCTAGAGCAAGTATAAGAAAGGATGGTTTATTCAGAGTTAAGTTCAAATTTATTCGTACAAGCAATACTCAACACAAAACTGACTACAAATATCGCCGTACGTCATAATACTCGGCTTCCAACTTCTCAACTGCTTGAGCTCAAACTGCTCCACTCAACTGTTACAACTCGACTCACTACATTCAACGGACTCTACTCAACTGACTCTCCGCAACTGACCAACTCAACTGACCCTACTCGACTGCCTAACGTCTTCTGCCTGTCCTCCAGATGTGCCTGACACATTCCCAGGCAGATCCCCTTCAATTAGCCCAATGTTTGTAAAGGGCCACAGGTATGACCCATTGTCAAGTACGTCCCTTTTCCCGATACTACATATTTGAACGTGCTCCCATTCCATTGTCTAGTAACACTAAGAGAGTAAGGATCTGAATCAGCATAAACTTATACTTATAAATGTAGTAACGTACAGATGGTGTTTGTTTTATTCTCTAGAGGAAGGACAAGAAAGGATGGTTTAACTCGACTGCCTAACGTCTTCTGTCTGTCTCGACTGCTTCACGTCTTCTGTCTGTCTCCCAGAAGTGCCTGACCCATTCCCAGATAGATCCCCTTTAATCACCCTAATGTTGTAATGGGTCACAGGTATGACCCATTGTCAGGTAGATTCCCTTTAATTACCCCGATGTTGTAAAGGGCCACAGGTATGGCCCATTGTCAGGCACATCTCTTCTCCCGATACTACATACATTATACTTATACTTATACCTTTAATTATTTCAATATACCGGTCAACCTCAACCTCAACAAATGGAACATTTCCCATTCGATGAAACAGATTTGCAAACTAGGTTCGAAATTGTCATTTTAAATGATCATAAAAATACAGTCTGTCACACAAGAGCGTGTCTGCGATATTTCTGTAAATATTTATATATTTGTAAAAAAATTTATATGAATTGAATCTACATCTAAAACACTAATACGCTATTACAGTAGGGTGTCCAATCTCCTCCATTAGCGATTATAGCTTGACATCGTTTCGGCATACTCTCGACTAATTTTTGAGCGTAGGATTCTGGTAACGACCTCCATATCTTTCGAATGTGATGTACAAGTGTTCTTATTTTTGTGATACGTCTTCCTCTCAGCTTGCCTAATAGGACACCATGCCCAAAACGAAGATTCATCGGTGAATATTATATTACTCCAATCACGATCTCTGTTTTCATTCGCCCATGCCAGACGATTTTCGACGTTTCGCGTACGCGGCACTCATATTAAAAAGCTCTGTTCCTTTCACTGTTTCAAATGAAACTGAAAGGTATTCAGCAACGCGTATTAGAGAAGTTTTCGTTTGTTTACATTCTTTTTATCTCATTCTGATTAGGTGTCAGGTTTCGCAGATATCGCAGACACGCTCTTGTGTGACAGACTGTATGTATATGGCTGTAAGTAGGTTTGAGAATCGAGTATCGTTTTCCACAATTGTATTCTTTTTTTTTTATTAATTAAAGTATATTCTTGTAATTATGATATATTATATTGTATATTAAGCGCTAGTGAAATTTCAAAATGTCTCAAATAACGCGTATCATTTATTTGTAAAATCCAAATAGCTTCCTGAATTTGTGTAATATAAATTGTCCGATCCAGTTCCATCAAGTAGATACCTACGTAAATCAACCCCATAAAGTTGCATAAATCATGTTGTATCGTGAATTCTCGATTAAACTCGACTTGAGGCCGACTCTGCTTTTGAATATTTACCCCGAGGATAGCTCTCCACCTGCTTGCACGCGAATATACTCGTTCGAGGCAAAGAGATTCAACGACAAGACAGGAAAATTGCAAATCGGTATCGCGATGATAACGAGACTAAGAATATCGATGTCGGAAAATCATCGTTGCCTCTTCTACGCTGAGAACGGTTCACTTTTAACTAGACAGCAAATCTTTCTGCGTTTTCTTAGGAGACCTGGAAGTGCAAAATTGCAAGAACATTGCCCATAACACGAAGAAATATATGAAATATTCGAAATATTCTACTTTCTATATTAATTAGTACATAGACAACATAATTTTCTACCGGTGTAATACGTTTTTAATTACATTCTCAAAAATATAAGACATGAAAGCGGAAATTTGTACAGAACGCTCATAATATGGAAAGATATGTAAGAGATTCAAAGTATACTGTTTTCCATATTAATCGGTAAATAGGTGAAACAATTTTCTGTCGAGTTCTTCTTCTCGGTTCAATTTTCAGTCAGTAACTTTCCTCACACCTAAAGATAGCTATTTTCTTCGCTTCTAATTATATTCTCAAAAATATGAATTTACATAGAAATCCTACTATAACGATATTTATTAACCGACGCGTAACAATTGACGTTAAACGTCGCCCCGATTGCCTGAGACAATGGGCTGAACGTTAAACGAGTTCCGAGACAAATCCCTTTTCCTCTCTACTCTCTGCTCGACAATGAAGATAATACCGCGAATTTCTAGAGCAAATCCTCTGGCCATGCTGCGTTCGTCTTTTTACTTCCTTCCTTCGAATATTTTTCAGCGAGGCGCACAAGTTTCTTATTTAAAAAGCCTCGGACGATTATTCTTTATTAAATGTGTATACAAGACCATTTAGCCAGCGGACAATGAACGACGTCATGGATTATTTTCAGTGTCGTTACAAATTGAAAAGATGAACGCCGCTTGGGAAACGAGAATAAAAGATGAAAGAACAGGTGGATTTTTTCTTTGGTTACAGCAGCTTGAGGTTGCGAGTACGCATGCTGCGAAAATCCTAAGCCGAAGATCGGTCAAACGTGTAATTTCGTTTGTCCCTTTGATAGCTTGTGCACGTTTCACGCTGTTAACCGATTTGACAAAGAAGCCTGTTACACGACTAGATGTGGAAGATCGAAAAGTCTGAAGAACAGGTGTGGAGATTTTTCGCTGGTTGGTTTCACGCGTGCACCACCGCCCTTTTAACATCTGACTGCGTACACCACGCTTATCTAACGCTGCTTGTTAATGCGTTACTTACACCTGTGTCCCTGAATGCACGCAGCCGCATGCATTATTCACAGACACTTTGCATTACTTAGCGAGACATCCACTCGCGTCGATTACCATGTGGACTGGCTCTCGAGTTCTCTTCAACCAGCCAGAGGAACTGAAGCTGTTGTTGTTGTTTGACGTTGGTTTCCTGTCTGTTTGACGATGCTTGATTACCAAATTGACGTGCTCGCATATATTTTTGAATAGAAAGTTCTATCACGTTCATTGATCCAACGAATGAACATCTTTTTGCAAAAGAATCAGAATCGGACATGGATTTTTCCTCTTTACTTGGTGGTTTCGAATTGTTAACATTTGCTTTGCAAATGCAACTAGTACATCGGAACATCGTTAACAATTTTAAGATCAAACTAATTTGTCATAAGGTCCAGCCATTGGCAATTATATAATATAAACCATCAGCTACTCCAAGAAACCAATCATTCGCTCGACTGGATATCGCAAAACCTATGAGCGCAAGGAGCACAATTAATGCATAGATATATCGTTAAAAATATTCAAATTGAATTCTATTCTCTCCTTTATAATCCTTGGCTATTCTATTCGACTATATGATTCAGTAAGAAGTCCTCAGATCTTCTCGAAAGAGCACGTCAAGTGTTGCTAATTTCATCTAAAATTCACCTAACCGATAAATAATTTATTCACCCTGTTTCTTCATCGACTCGGCTACACACATCTTTACATTCTTTAAACGATCTTTACAACGTTCTAAACATTTTTAAATACGTACACGTCAATGGGAAACGAACGAACTTATTACCCAAACCATAACTCATCATCGGATTGCAGAAACCAATCAATCGACGATCACTCGATCGAATCGACGTGGCCAGCCATCGTCGAGCACTCGAACCTCCATCAACAACCAAAGAAAACACCCTGTCAGTTTTACTGCAATGCAAAAAGATGGTGACTCCTGGCAGACGGAAAATAATTAGTTTCCTCCCGTCGGCATCGACAGGAAGTTCACCTCGACGGGCTTTTCTTCCTCCCGGGGAACGTACGATTCGCGCGCTTTCCCCCGTGCAACTTTTCAGTCCTCGTCCCGCTTTGTACACACCAATACCGTTTCGAAATCCCATGGCGATACTACGCTCGCTCATTCAATTATCACTAAACCCTGAAACGACCCAAGCTCCCGTCGAAACCCCTCGGCTGGTCCATTCTTCGGTTACGGAACGCAACGCGTACGAATTCAGCCGCGATTCTTCCGCGTCTGCGTTTCATCCGCGTTCATCGCCGACCCAGCGATATTACTAGACTTCCGGCTCACTGTTCTAGAAAATGTAAAACAGCCGGCTCTCCGGTGGCAAAATCACGTTCAATTTTGTTACAAGTCCGATAGGCAACAGGAGGAAAAAGAAGAGAAGTAACGAGAAAAAGAGAAAAAGAGAATAGTCGGAGGGTGGTTTCCGAGGGAAAAGAATGCGAATTGCTTCATCCGCGTGGCGTCTGGCTGAGGTCAATTCACGATGCATTTTCTATCGACATTCTTTCCTTTCTGTTTTTCTTCTTCTTTTTACGATGCTCTTGCTCGCTTGTATTTTCGTGGTGGTTTTCGATTTTTGTTATTTTTATCAGAGAATTATGAGCTTATCGTGTTGCACGTTACGCGCTACTTTTATACCGCTTTTCCAAGTACATTCTATTATCTTTGATGGCTTGGGATAGCTTTCATCGATATTTTAGAGTACGCTTGGTGGTTATATCGTTTTAATAAAGAATCCAGCGAAACAAAATGTGTTTCTCTTATTATATATGAAAATTTGTTTTTTTACACAGGCAACGTTGGCTTCAGGGTTTTCAGTCATAGGGTAACTAGCGTGCGGATCTCATATTATACTCCGACTTGTATTTACACTTCAGTATTTAAAATATATGTAGTATCGGGAAAAGGGACGTGCCTGACAATGGGCCATACCTGTGGCCCATTACAACATCGGGGTAATTAAAGGGGATCTACCTGAAAATGGCTCAGGCACATCTGGGGGGTGAAAGGAGAGGACGTTAAAGAGTCGAAGAGAAGACGTGAAGACGTGCAGTGGCAGTTGAGAAGTCGAAGGGAAGACGTGAAGACGTGCAGTGGCAGTTGAGAAGTCGAAGGGAAGACGTGAAGACGTGCAGTGGCAGTTGAGAAGTCGAAGGGAAGACGTGAAGACGTGCAGTGGCAGTTGAGAAGTCGAAGGGAAGACGTGAAGACGTGCAGTGGCAGTTGAGAAGTCGAAGGGAAGACGTGAAGACGTGCAGTGGCAGTTGAGAAGTCGAAGGGAAGACGTGAAGACGTGCAGTGGCAGTTGGGAAATCGAGGCGAAGACGTGAAGACGTGGAGTTGGAGTTGGGAAATCGAGGCGAAGACGTGAAGACGTGGAGTTGGAGTTGGGAAATCGAGGCGAAGACGTGAAGACGTGGAGTTGGAGTTGGGAAGTCGATGGGAAGACGTGAAGACGTGGAGTTGGAGTTGGGAAATCGAGGCGAAGACGTGAAGACGTGGAGTTGGAGTTGGAAAGTCGATGGGAAGACGTGAAGACGTGGAGTTGGAGTTGGAGTCGGGAAGTCGGGGCGAAGACGTGAAGACGTGAAGTTGTAGAGTCAAGTTGTACAGAAGACGCTAAGCAGTTGAGTTAAGTCAGTTGGAGTTTGGAAGCCGAGTAGAAGGCGCACGACGATTATAGTCAGCTATATGTTGAGCATTGCTTACACGAATAAACGAACTTAACTCTCAATAACCATCATTCCTTGTCCCTGCTCTAGAAACTAAAACAAACACCACATCACCTAAGTTACTACATATATATTCTCTACCTTACAATTTATCCACGCGTTCCTTTGTGTTACATCATTATTTATCATCGTAATTAATATTCCAATTACATCATTCTCAGAATTTAAACAAGAATCTATTTGTTGTTTGTAAGTTCAGAGCCATTTTTTATGGATATGCATTTTCCACGTAAACGGTCGAACATCCTTTGGTTTATCAATTATTTAATATTGAACTGAAAAGTCAAGATTTATCACGAATAATAATAATTATGCGTAGGCGGAATTTAACGGTTGTTGATATACCGTTTGATATTTCCGCCGACGAAATACAATCGGGCCGTTCGACTGCGCATTTTGCTTTCGTAAATATTAATTTCGATACAATGCAGAAATTTCGTACCGATGAAATTGAGTATTCGGGGGGATCGTTCTTTGGAGATACCAATCGATATCGAAATGTCACACGACAATACAGCATTTTGGTGGAATTAATCGTAAATTTTCACGCAACAAATATTGGCTTGCCCTTTCCTATATTTTTCTATTGAACTCTGTATAAACCTCTATAACAATTCAGTTCAATATCTTTTATATTATCATCGCATTTTCGCTGCTGCCGATACATACAGTCTGTCACACAAGAGCGTGTCTGCGATATCTGCGAAACCTGACACCTAATCAGAATGAGATAAAAAGAATGTAAACAAACGAAAACTTCTCTAATACGCGTTGCTGAATACCTTTCAGTTTCATTTGAAACAGTGAAAGGAACAGAGCTTTTTAATATGAGTGCCGCGTACGCGAAACGTCGAAAATTGTCTGGCATGGGCGAATGAAAACAGAGATCGTGATTGGAGTAATATAATATTCACTGATGAATCTTCGTTTTGGGCATGGTGTCCTATTAGGCAAGCTGAGAGGAAGACGTATCACAAAAATAAGAACACTTGTACATCACATTCGAAAGATATGGAGGTCGTTACCAGAATCCTACGCTCAAAAATTAGTCGAGAGTATGCCGAAACGATGTCAAGCTATAATCGCTAATGGAGGAGATTGGACACCCTACTGTAATAGCGTATTAGTGTTTTAGATGTAGATTCAATTCATATAAATTTTTTTACAAATATATAAATATTTACAGAAATATCGCAGACACGCTCTTGTGTGACAGACTGTAAATCGTTAGCCAGGATATGTCCGAAAGCCGATTATTCGAACATTTTCCAAAATTAGTTTTTAAAAATATTTGGAAATTTGACTGGAAAATTTAACATTTCAGAAGCTCGAAATCTTGTTGAACAACGAAACCAGAACGTTCTATAAAATAAAAAATTCCTTTTGCCTTGAAAATTTTGCTCCTCGCAAACTTCATTTTCATAAAACCCTGTGTGAAAGGTGTCTTTTTTTCTTTTCAAGTTGCCTCTCCAAACCTGTTCTTTGAGACCCTTAATTAATTCTCGCTATTATCAAGCATTTTCCACAAATTACGTTGTTTCAAGCTGTAGCTACGTATTTAAACTGACAGTGTTTTATCACAAGCGTTAATGTTTTAATTCCTCAACGCTTAGAAATTACCTCGTCCCTTTATTGGAAAAGAATTCCGATAGCTTGTTTATCTTTGAGCCCGAACGAGAATATTCTAAAGGAAATTCATTACGTCTCTTAAAGTTTCTCCATAGAACGCGTGTCGTGGTAATTCCCTTTCTACATATTAATGAATTAGTTCTTCGCTTAGATGTTCACCTCTCGATCTATTTTCCATGTAATTTCGAAATAGCTTCTTTGAAGGTTAAAGAGCTTGCCCGCGGATGGAAATGTTGTTAATCGTGTCCAAGGCGCCCTTTCCCTTTGCACTCTATAATAATCGCGTATAATTATGCATAATTGCTGGTGGAACAGTGGAATGTATGCAAATGGTGCAATAATAAAACGCCTCGGCAGAGAGCAAGCCGCAAACACTGTAATTATAACTGTGCAAACACGATCGGGCTTTTGAAAGATTAATAACAGCGCAGATGAGGCTAGACAGAGGCTAATTTTCGATTCTTTCTGTTGAGAAAAAATATGAATGTATATTTTCCTTCTCAAGAACTCGATTTTTATATGTAAGTAAATAGCTAGCAAGATTTAGGTGCGGCAACGAAACCAGAGCTAGGGAACACTGGAAAGAGGAGGAAGAAAGAGGATGCAGATTGTGCGGTAAAGGAGAGGAGGACTTAAAACACGTATTAGAGGACTGCGAGATAACAGGAGGAGTAAGGAACATGATAGAGACACTAAGCGAGACTGGAGAAGGGCTGGCAGACTTGAAAGCGATAATAGAGAGGAGAAGAGTAAGGGAAGAAGGGGAGGAATGACAGAAAGGGAACAGACCAAAGAAACGAGCCAAAGACGGAAGGTGCAGTTAATGTTAGTTATAAGTTAGAATAAGGTGCAATAGTTAAAAATAAGAGAAATTGGTAATTGTAGTATATATGTAAATATTAGAGATGTAAAACCGGAGGTCGTCCAAAGCCGAAAGGATAATGGACTAAAATAAATAATAATATATGTAAGTAGATAATTCGTTTACTCGTTCTTTCTTATACCCTCCTTTCTTTCACTAACTTTTACTCGCGATTGTTTAAAAAAGAAAGGAGAAAATAGATGGTGAAATGCATTTGGAACGTACAAAATGTGAAAAATAAACGCGGCGATATTGAACGTTTATATTCCTCCTTTCTATCAACAGTCGAAATTGTATCTCGAATTATGTATGAAACAACTTTGAGTTAAAGCGATTGGCCCAGAATGTGGAGCAACTTCGCTGAATCAAGCCATTGCCTTGTTGAAAAGCTACAATAATAGCGTGCCGGGCCTCTCGTCACGTACGATTCATCTTCGTCACTGACAGCAGAGAACGTACTTCCGGCAGACGACGCTGCAGGAAGCGGCATCGTACAATCGATTTTTAATCCATTCTTATCCCGAGCTAACCAACATGTTAACATTTCTTACATCATCAACTTCCTAACATTCTGTAGAAGCAAACATGACGTTTATCGATTGAAAGGATTCTCTTTTTATTATCTATTTACAATATTCGTTTTCAAAGGTATCTAACAATACCATTTTTCTTACATCAAATTAACATGCACGTACGCAACCAATTTATTCGTATCTTTTTGAATCGCGTTTAACACTAAACCTACCGACATTTCACGTATACCTAATCCTACCATGAGCGGTCAAATGACCGATTCAAAAAAGCATATGTATCTTAATATAGAAAGAGATTTTAGCCAATTGGAATTGGATAGTAAACAAAATATCTTTCTGGTACTGCGATAAAAACCCGCTCCCCGCTTTTCTATTTAGAAAGTTTTATTTACCTTTATGTATTTTCAGCACATTTTTTACAAATTACAGCATTTTGTATCGCACATTTTCCACATACGTATTTTTTACATTTTATACAAATTTTGTTAGTCTTATTGACTTTACAATATCTTATTTGACGAGATTTCCGTCCAGAAGAATCTGTACCTGTGTTTATTATTGTTTTCGATGAACATTCTTTGCTTAGCTGTCTCTCCTTCCGATATTCAGCAGTTTCGATGTAGCAATTTCAATCCCTTCCTCATTTTCACTTTAGGAACTAACTATAAATCTCTTTCTTTTTCGTCCTCTTCGTATATTCAAAATATTCTCTTCGTCCGTATCGCTGTCAAATAAGTCACAATTATTCTCTGCCGTATCATTATCAAAATCGGAAACTTCTTGGTCATCTTCCGAACAATCCTCGTCGATATCGTTTATTTCGTCTAATAAATTGATATTCCGCGAATGTCTTGACATTTTGGGGGATGAATATACAAATGATAAGGTAAAAAGTAAAAACTAAAATATAAAAATATAAATCAAACGGGGCAAAAACATTGAGACCAGAAATAAAAAAAAATTGTAAATCATACCACAAAATATTGTTAACTCTGTCGACTTTGTCGAAACTATCGCTTATACCACGTAATAATTTCTATAATACACTGTGAAATTTTGATGCTCTCTGTTCGGATCGCGAGACCGTATTGTCGTATAAAGAACGCTATGCATTTGTTCCAATCGCGCGTTTGTCTACACCGTAGATCCACGATTACATCGTAGACTCGTAAAGCAATTTCAGAAGCGCGCTTTTCGAAGAATACAGTCGTAAATAAACATGAATTTTTCAAATGATCGAATGACCGTTCGTGGTAGACTAGACGTGCTATAAAATTTTTTTCGGAAAGTAAACGATAAAAAAAGTTGTGAATATTGAAAAATGGGTTGTATGTATATTATAGGAAAAGTGAATAAGCTACATGGTGATACAGTAACGTTGTATACGAGCAATTCTAAACGAAATTTAAAAAACGGTCATTTGACCGCGCATGGTAGGTTTAGTGTTAAATCAATCAGACGTCAAAGTATGTTCCAACAGAGTGACTCTAAAATCAAGTAAAATATCTGAACGAAAAGCGATTAAATAAGAAGCTGGAATATTAAAATGGAGGGAAACTAACGTACGCACAAGTAAGCGTTCATCGAAATTACATTTAACGCGAAAAGAAAAAAAGAGAATCAGAAATATTTCACAACGCAAAATCAAAGAAGAACGTAGTTTAAATTATAAAATTGCTCGGCCGAAACACGATCTTTCCACGTCTCTTCCTTGCGGCTTTCATTTGTAATCACGTCAAAAAGGAGAAGAAAAATAAATAGGAAGAAAAAAAGAAAAAAGAGAGACGATTGCACTAGGATGTTAGCGAAAATTGAGAGGAAAATTCAAGGGTGGAAAGCATGGCGCGTACAGTTCTATGTACTATTGTTCGCCAGGACAGAGGATTAAAGATGTAACTTCCTTCTCGTGTCTTTTACAGTTCCCTCGGCAAGAAACAAAATTTCGTTTCGTGCTGCGGTTCCAGCGAGAAAACGGAGAAGAAGGAAAAAAGAAGACGGCGAATGCGAGGTTAGTAAATAATACGAAATGTCAAGTCGCTCGAAAACGACGTTATTTTTCCGGTGGCTGGTGGTGCACGCGAGTAAAGGCAAAGTGGAGAGGCAAAAGGTTGAAAGGAAAGGGGGCGAAGGAGTGCACACGAAAAGGGGAGACAAAGGAAATTCATCACCGACTATATTTTCAATGTTACGTTAACGCTGCCGCGTATGGAATAATGGAGATGGTAATGACGACCTCGTGCGCTACTCCAGCTCGATTTATAGTTTCCCATTTATCTTTGCGACCACGAGGAATTATAATATTAATTGGTACGACCTAAATTTCGATTGCGAGCCCTCGACTTCCGAACGTTGACACTGCATGGTTGAGTATGTTTGCTCTTAACACATCTGGAACGTTTGTGCACAGCCTTTAATGAGAACCCGGTCGAATCTTGCCTCCAGTTATTCCAGACCAAACTATCGTCTTTCTGTGACTCGTCTCTTTCTTTGAACGTGTCCTTTCATCTCAATTTCAGATTAGAAATTTCTCGGGGATTTCGTAATATCAGTTATTTATACGCTAATTATGGCGTAATAAGAAAGTGGGCGAGTTTATCGCGAAAAATAACACGTGTCTTTCTTTTCGCGTGTCCTTCGATTTCAATTTGAGATTAGAAATATTTAACGAGATCGCGGTCGAATTTTCCCTCTAGCCATTCTATACGAAACCATTTTGCTTCGTCTCTCTCTTTCAACATATCCTTTGCTTTCAGTTTAGGAATAGAAAAAGCTGAAAAGCGTAAAAAAGTAACACGTGCCTTTCTTTTTGTGCGCCCTTTAGTTCTAATTTGAGATTGAACATATCTTGAAGGTTTAATCATGGGTTGTACACGTGTGACTGTAATCGCGGTGTAATGAGAGAGATCGGAAATTGCAAAGGAAGCTTTGTTCTTGGGAAGATCAATTTCGAATATTCTTCGTATTTTGTACATAATTCCAATAAACCAAATAAAAAGGATTTTATCAGCTTAGATAAGATTAATCAAATTGTTTGCTATAAAGTCTATGGAAATTTCATTTTTCCCATTGGTCATTTACAATTACCGTCTCTTGCTGAAACATCGCGATTGTAGGGAAATAATAGAGTGCGATATTTAACAGAAAATAATTAAATGGACGAAAGAATTTCATTTGAAACGGATCCGATAGGACGAATCGTATCCTCTTTTTCATGAGTTTTCCTATCTTTTTCTCTTGTTCGTTTATGTATGTATAGCGAATGTACACGTTCGAGAGAAGCTTCGTGTCTATCCGTTCGTGCGTTACCACTCGAGCATCATGAATTTTTATAAAATTCGATAAGAACAACACCGAGAACCCTGTACCGCACGCGTTCTCCTTTTATCCAGCTAAATTTTAATAAGATAGTCACAGAGTTCGTGAACATCTTTTTAACGAAACAAACAGCAGCCAGCACGCACGTATGCACGTGCGTTGTCTTTTAAGGTAATGCACGCTTTTTGCCAAGCTAACGCCGCAGGGGAATAACGCGCAACAATCTGAATAATAAACAGCATCGAGGGCATTCCATTAGGGTCGCGTGCAGCAAAGAACTTTGAATTTTTTAATGCGTTACACGGACTCAAATATTTCGACATTGAAAAACGTCTGAAAGTTCGAGGATTCGAAACTTGAAACATCGAAACATCCGAGAATCTGGAAATTTGGGATCTATTAAATTTCAATATTTGAAGATTCGATCGTGCAGAATTCTAGAAATTTATTACCCGGGGGCGATGTCGACAATTCGAAATTCGACAATTAGAATCGAGGAAATTCGAATATCTGAGAATTTGAAAACCTGAGCGTGCGTAATGTTGAAAATGTAAGCGCTAGGAATTTCGAAAATTTAGATATTTGAAGATCGAAAAGTTTGAGAATCTTAAAATTTGCGAACGGCTAGATTCCAAACTTAGGAATATGGAAATTGAAAGATTTGAAGGCTATAAAGTCTCGAAATTTAAAGATGCGAACGATAAATGGGAATATTTGGAGATCTGGAAACTGGTAAAGGAACGGCTGGTTAATATAACAAGATAACTACATGGAAATTGAAAGTTTAATGAGGTAAAGCAGGAGTCCATATCTTAAATACAAATTCAAATGAGGGGGGAAGAGGCAGCAGGCAGTGGCTTAATGTAGCAGAAGCAACGAAAGTCCGGACAGGACCTACGTAGACAAATATGCAAGTTCCATACAACAGAAGGGGAAATCATGAAGACGTTTAATAGATTAAGAGAGAGAGAGAGAGAGAGAGAGAGAAGATTAGGAAGAACGTGAAACCCTTAAGTTTAATATAAATAATAGATGGGGGATCCAAATCTCTCAAATATTAATCTTGTAAAAGTCAAGAAAAGACTTAGGTACGAAATTCTTAGCTCATCCTAACAGGAGAACTATCTGCTAAAAATGTAAATTTAATCGCGTGAAAGCTAATGAAACTACCAATGTAAATCCAAAAGGTTGATGTAGCATGATAGGATTTCAAACTGCAGATTTCACGGCCCTAATCTGAAGTTTCAACCTTTACGAATAATATATTACAAGGTAAAACCTTGCTGAAGCGATCACTATTAAAATCAAGTAGGGAAAGAAAAGGGATAGGAAACGATCATGTCTTTTTGTATAGAAATAAATCTGTCAGCGACGAAGTCTATAATTTTGATGCAATTAACGCAATAATTTGATCAATTTCGGATAATATTTATTCAGATGAAATATAAGGTAAATATTTCGTTTATGTTGAAGCGGTCCTACTACAACAACAACTAACTCTTTATATATTTTATATAGTTTATATTTTATTAAAAATAATTAAGCGTCCGTATATTTTCCAGCGTTAATATTACGAATCTCAATTCTTCTCTCTACCTCCAGCACGCGTCTCAATTTCTAAATTGTCCCACCATGCGCGATGACCTTTCAATCGCAGACGGCCGGCGTCAATCGGAAGAGAATTAATTTTTCTCTAATTCTCCTTATCTTTTTCGTTTTATGCACGAGCGACGCAACGGCCGTGCCATTCAAACGTTGGCCGTGTACATTCGGGGGCCATTCGAACGGCCGGTTGAAAGGCAGCCACCAAAGTCAACGCAGAATCAAAATCTGCGAATGGCATCATGGCTGATGGCCGGGTAAAGGGAAAACCCATGTTGAAGCGCGAAACGTTTCGGTTGGTTAACGCTAACGTTCGTTAACGCCAGTCTAAAAGACAGGGAACAGATCGAACGCGTCTCATCAACGCACATCAATCGTCGGTTCGTTGCACCACGCGTCGGCTGATTGGCATAGCCGGACATTTTCTCTCATAGATCGCCAAAATGGTGTGGTTCGCCGGGTTTTACGAGCCTGTCAGACCAGCTCAACTGTCTCTGGTTTTCGTATTTTGGTCGTGTACTGAAATGTTGCCTTTGGGATGCGATGTACCAAAGTTTAAGGAATAGGCCAACCTCTAAAAGAAGTTAATCAAGTGCAATACATAATTTGTTACAGTGTTTCATGTATTTTAACTCTTTTCGGTGGCCATACTTTTCTGCTGGCAGTGTTATAAATATTTATAATTCGTAGACAAATGTCGTCTTACGCCATCGTGGCAGCGGCCGATCGTAAAATATTAATTTTTCTGGATTTCATCAAATCATAGAACATATTTTTGCGAGCAAAGGCGAAGTTTTTGGCAGTTAATATAACGCAATTGCTTTCGATTGGTTTACGACTAATATCAGAGAATTCTCTTTTCCGACTTTGTAGTTATGAAAGGGCGATCGTAGAATTTGCTTATTTTTTCCCTGTTCATAAATATATGTAGTATCGGGAAAAGGGACGTACCTGACAATGGGCCGTACCTGTGGCCCTTTACAACATTGGGGTAATTGAAGGGGATCTACTTGGGAATGGGTCAGGCACATCTGGGAGACGAGAAGACGTTAGGCAGTCGAGTAGAGTCAGTTGAGTTGGTCAGTTGCGGAGAAGCAGTTGAGTAGAGCAGTTGAGTGGAGCAGTTTGAGTTAAGCGAGTTGAGAAGTTGGAAACCGAGTGTTAAGACGTACGACGATATCGTAGTCAGTTTTGTGTTGAGTATTGCTTGTACGAATAAACCTGAACTTAACTTTGAATAAACCAACCATCCTTTTTTGTCCTTGCTCTGGATAAAAAACAAAACACCTTTGTAAGTTACTACATATATCTTCTTGCATCTGGATCCTGCATTTTATCAAGTCTGAGGGAATTTTAGCACGATAAGCATCCTTTTTTCATATCTCTACTTTGTACAATAGCTCTTTGTATCTAGTATTAGGTCATCTGAAAAGTTTCTTTCGTTTTATAAGAAAATAATCGATACACGTCTTCTGTTTTTTACTTTATCGAATTACGTACGACGATGTTGTAGTCAGTTTTGTGTTGAGTATTGCTTGTACGAATAAACCTGAACTTAACTTTGAATAAACCAACCATCCTTTTTTGTCCTTGCTCTGGATAAAAAACAAAACACCTTTGTAAGTTACTACATATATCTTCTTGCATCTGGATCCTGCATTTTATCAAGTCTGAGGAAATTTTAGCACGATAAGCATCCTTTCTTCATATCTCTATTTTGTACAATAGCTCTTTGTATCTAGTATTAGGTCATCTGAAAAGTTTCTTTCGTTTTATAAGAAAATAATCGATACACGTCTTCTGTTTTCTACTTTATCGAATTACGTATGATCGATTTTGTTCTATGAAAATAAAGATCACAACGTTCGGCAGATTAGGTTTCATGTTTGTATAAAGACGCATCGTTGTAAATGACGTGTCTATAAAGGAAAGACACTTTTCGGAAAACCTAATAGTATTCACAAGTTACTTTATCATTTTCTTTCAATAATTCCTTCAATTACGTCGCAGCTTAAATATTTTGATAACGAGCAGGCTGACCTTTTCTCCAATCCTTTCAAACGAAATATTGCAATAATTAGGAGTATCCAGGATAATACATAAAATCCATGGAACAATAATTTCAAGACTTTGCGAGAGAAGCTCAAAGAGTCTCGTGAATTGAGGGATACCAATTATATCGGCTTTAATGAAACGAATCAAGCTGTAACGAGTACTTGAAAGATTGCGAGTTACGGTAATTACGTGGAAAATAGTGTGCTTTTTGCCTTGCAACTCTCTTCTTCTCCTTCGTTTGTTAATTTACAGCGGTCATTTTCTCCGAATATTTCTTTCTCCCCGTTTCACCTACGTTTCTCTATTTTTTCCGTTGCTGCCATGTAGCTTTTTCGGCTCCTCCATACGTCTTATTGGTTGTTCCACGCGGGCATGAACTTATCGAGGGGTTAGTTGCCAGGACGACAGTTTGGATCGTCTTCGAGGCAGGCAATTAAGCGAAATAATGTGCTTGCTCGGCTGGAGTTATCATTGAAAGCAAAGGACCGGTATATTTCTTTGAGATCGTCGTACAATCGTTCCAGACATCGATCGGTGTTGCTGAAAGATTGTTTAACTCCGACAGTCTCATCCCTTTTGCTTTGGCAATTTTACAGTACATTTGTCAATTGGAGTCGAATAACGATCCCAAAATTTACTTCGATATTTTGTGTAATATACCCAAGTAAAATTTACTCGAGTATTTCGCGTAATAATCGAGTAAAGTAACATTAAATTGATATTAAATCGACGAGTGTCTGTGACAAAGTTGGTCGTGGACTTCTGCTGTGCGAACAAAGCTTTGGAACTTTACAGTATCGTGTCGAAAAGGAAAATTAGTTGACGTGTAATTTGTAATATTTACTTGCAGCAATGTAATTGATATATTGTACATAAAGTTGTTACTTTACCTCCTTGCCTCCTTTACATTTGCCTCCTTGCTGTTTGTATTTTGTCTATTACTGATTTGATATGCTGCTTCCATGTGAGTTGTGTATCTATGTGGACTTTTCCAAGTGTGCAATAAAAGTCTTTTCGGCTCCGAGAAGTGTGGTGTTTTTTATCTCAATAATATAATAATGACTAACGCCATCCTACCTCTAAATATAAAAATAACAACATATATATGTAGTATCGGGAAAAGGGACGTGCCTGACAATGGGCCATACCTGAGGCCCTTTACAACATCGTTGTAATTAAAGGGGATTTACCTGAAAATGGGTCAGGCACATCTGGGGGTAAAAGGAGAGTAATTAAGGAGTCGATGGGAAGACGTGAAGACGTGAAGACGTGCAGTTGCAGTTGGGAAGAGAAGACGTGAAGACGTGAAGTTGAAGCTGGAAGCCGAGTAGATGACGCACGACGATCATAGTCAGCTATATGTTGAGCATTGCTCATACGAATAAACGAACTTAACGCTCAATAACCATCATTCCTTGTCCTTGCTCTAGAAACTAAAAACAAACACCACATCACCTAAGATACTACATATATTTAATACACTGGTATATTTAATCATTGGTCACATGACTTCATACGAGACAAAAGTAATTTATTCCGTTCTTATTATCGTTTCTTGTATTATTTAGAAATCGCAAGGTAGGATAACATTACACGAAAAATATCGAAAATATCGAAAAATATCCCTTCAATTTCCAATAGAGATCGCTCAATGCCAGACTGTTGAGAAACTTATAAAATAGTCTCTGTATCAGGCAAGCCAGCCTAGTCGTCGAACTATCGATTTCTCACGTGAATTCTGGTATCCTTTACTGTAGGATAAAGTAGTCCGGACGTGTTCGACACCAATAACTCAAACTCGCCAGTATCGTCGTGATATTTTGTTACCGCGTGCGACAAAAGGCGCAGCAGTGCGCGAAAATGAGAAAATGGAGAAGCACGAACGCGAAGAAAAGGGGAAACAGCGAATGCCACCAGGGAAATCGTCGGGGAAAAGTGCGTAAGGTAAATGATCGAAAGTTCTATGCACTGTTTATCGATCGTTATTTACTCGCTGCAATATTTCCATGCGAATTTTCAAAATAATGAGCATTCTAACGAGAAAAATGGATGCAATTACATTTTAATTAACAACGTTGCTTTATAAATTGATTTCTATGCATTTTCAGATTACAAGCTGTCTTTGTAAGGAATTTCAGGTGGCAAAAGTCCACAAGAATGCGTATAATAGATAATATCCAAAGTATAAAATGTCTAAAGTACAAAATATTCAAAGTGCTTCGTGTAATATTTAGAGTAGACGAAACAAATTTCGATTTAATTCATAGAAATATGAAAATGCACAGAATCCGCAATTTACTTTTAAAGCCTTGAAAATTCATAATAAAATTTTGAAAATATATACATTTACGTGTATCACTCTACGATTATTCGATTCCAATTAATTTCTATGTTCGATGCTAAATACACTGTCTGTTCGCTAGTTTCCCTATCCAAATGAAAAGTAAAATTAAAAGTAAATGACATTGAAATGAATATTTTGTTTGCAATGTTGACAATAAAGAATATAAAACCGTCGTGAGGAGGTCGTTCTCTATCTTGGGATGCAGTGGCTATTAAATCAGTTCCCACGTATTTATTTTGACTACGGTTCACTTTTGTGACTGAAGTTTGTCGAATGCGTGTGTTTGCTCGTTGCACAAAAGCATAAATGCATTGCTCCGTGCAGCCAAACACACTCACCCGATGTAATCTAGAATTAATTACATGCCCGTTGCGGGAAATGTTTTTGCAACGCTGATACTTGCAATTTCTTTCGTTAAACCACGGACTGACATTATCAGAGCGCGAGTTAAACGCGATAATTAATGCGAAGAACAGAGAGTAAAATATTTCTTATGCAATTAATGTTACATAATGAATAGTAAATATGTGAAGGTAATGGATCCCTTTAGAAGGATATTCGCACGGTTTAAACGATATTTTATACATTTTCTGAACAATTTCATTCCTTCAATGATCTCTTATTCCAATTAGTTGAACTCTATAGAACGTATGATACTAATGCACACGTGATATCAAATAGCATTAAATATAGAATAATATTAAATATTAGACGCATTGAATTTATTTCGACAAACACTTTCATAAAATATAAAGAATTTTATTTATCGGATAAAAGATATTCGTGATATCGTCATTGTTCAAGAATCATGGCAAATTCAAAGCATCTATTTAACATAAATATAACAAAATTTTATTCTTTTCTATTTCTCTCATAAATTTAGCATATATCGAAAAAAAAGGCATTATGGAAACTACCAGTGTGAAAACACCCTTATATCACAAAGAGTACACCATCTAACGAGTATTAAATGGAGAACCTTTATCGAAATTCATCCTTCACGAGCAACGTACCCCTATCGCATCCTCATCTGGAATCCCATCCATGCAAAACCACCCTTGCCGCATTAAAAATCAATCTAATTTCCCTATGAAATCCTCCTAAACAGGATGGATAAGGTGGAGCATGGAAGAGGGCGGCTATAACAGAACAATACCTATTTTCCAGGAAATTACGCAACAGATCATAATTAGATATTTCCAACCATCTCCATTTGGGAATCGCGCTAAAGGAGACCATTAATAACGTAGATCCGGCGGGGGGATAATCTCCAAACGGAATTGGAGGATCGCAAGAGGGATGAAACGCGGCGACTAGTCACCCTTCAGAGATTGAACGTATGCCGGTGTTACGTGACGCAGTCTGCCCTACAGTTCCAGACAAATGACCGTGCCAATAGACACAGAGATCTACGGATCGATTCGGCAAACACACACAGCGTAACAGTCTTGATCGAGAGGCAACCACACAGGAGACAGTCGTCTTTCTTATCGTGTGTGCAACTCTGTCGCGCATATTGCACGCTACGAAACGTAAATGCAAGATTTGCATCCTTGAGACACCGATACAATGACGTTTGCGATTGGCCATGGAATTAGGGAGGCTCGTTTACCTTGCAATTATACCGAAAACCTTGAGCAACCAAGTGTAATCGTAGAAATTAATCCTTCATCCCTTGTGTTAACGTTGGCTGTTATTTTGCGTTCTCTTCGATTTTTTAGTAGATCAACTACGCTCCTTTTTGAAATTATAATCAGATTGGCTCGTCGAAGTACATTTCGAACACTTCGTACGTGTTATGTAAAACATTTTGAAATTCCATTAGCGCAATTACGAAACATGATCGTCGATTGTCTGTCAAATTTGAAGCCAATGTTAAATAATATATAGAAATTACGAGATATTTCATGCAAACGTATATTTAATTAATACTTCACTAAAAACGAGTATACTTTCCGAGGAGTTATTTTTCTCTTTGGCTTAATAACAGAAGAAAAGTTAGTTTCCTGTGTTGCTAGTTATCGAATGACTCCTCCCTAGGGTTGATCGCTGCCTGGTGCTAATCTAGGTTGTTTCGACCTTTTCTTTCAATAGAAATTGGTTTTATCTTGTGTGGTTGGTTTCTTTTGCTTTTAATTGGTTTTTCATACGTCGTGTATTTTATTGATGGCTAGTTGCGGATAATTTGATTTCGTTTAGTTTGATTTGGGCCGCGATTGAATTTAGTTTATTTAAAGCAATATTATAGAGTATCATCGAACGTCTTGTGTCATGGGGTTTGAATTGTTATTGATTTTTGTGTTATGTTTCCTTTCGTTTAGAATTATTTGTATTTTACTTTCCTAAAATGTCCATCTTGATCCTTCATGTCAGAACTTCAAGTTTCTTGTTCGCTCATAGAAACAGTTATATAATCGTTAGTGCATTTAGCATTTCCTATTCAACCCACGAATTATCATCTCTATAATATCGGGCGATTGTTCTGACCTATCTTTGAGAACTTTAGTGTCGCGTACACAGGTATTACTTGAATTTACATAGGTTTCGCATTATCTCGGTGTAATTCTGTATAGTTCATACCATATGGTGCATTATTGCTACAAGATACGCTTACGTCATCGTGGATGATTTGCATATCTGCGACTACTCACTCGTTTCTTGTTATAATTACAATACGTTACATCCGTGTCTAACATCCTTTAATCATAATTTCATTTCTTAAAAGTAGATTCTTCTGCTCCAATGCCATTTAAGACATAACTATTTATGGAAAAAAATATAAAATTGTTTTTTGTATTAATATTTTCATATATAATATTTCCCATCGACCAAAACACGAATTTATCTCTCTAGATAGGAGAATAAATAAAATAATTTATCAGAGGTGTTTAATTTACGTTACAGTGGACGTGGTCATGAAAGATCTACGACTTAATATACACGTCGAGTTACATTTGCAAAGAAACACAAAAATAATAAATATTTCTTATAAGAACAAAAAGTAATTATACAATTAATAATTATGTAATAGAATTTCTCTGCGATAACAAAATTATATGTTTGCTGTGACTCCGATTTCAGAATGCTATTCAAGTATTAATATCCCTATTTCTCGTCCTCTTTTGTCATATTTCATTAAACCAATCCAATTAATACTCAATCAATGTGTTCCTTTTATACTTGAATTATTCATATTTCGATACTGTTGATAATTTTGGATCTTGACTGCCGAAATAAAGGTATAGAAGCACTAAACATACATTTAATATTCATAATAAAATAATTATACATTTATTTAGTGAACGATTCCAAAAATATTAATCGATACATTCTTGCACGTGTCTCAGCACTTCCTTTTCTCACTACCTTCCATACCAGACTGCCCAGAGAACAGTTACAGTCATCTGTTCTTCGAGACACCGTGCATACACATGCCCATACTCACATACTACGCAGTCAATCTAGCACATAAAATTACACATATTTCAATAAATACAAAACGCCCCCAAAAATACCTGACCTACGCGATCTACGTACACAGGTTGTATTTTCGTCCAGTCGCGGGGAGACGCGATCGCGTTGAAGCGCGTCAACGGGAGTCGTAAATTCCCGTTACGATTATAACGATCGACACTACGAACAGGTCGATCTCCTTATTTCTTGTGGGATAATAGGGGTATTTGTTGGGGAATAAAACTGTAGTCTACAGTCTTATAATATTTATATTTTAACAACTTGTTACACTGGAGGTTCCGTCGTATAGGAAGATATAATTGATAGAAGTGATGAATAATAATACACTTGATATATGAGTAGTATTAATAAAGAGTAGATTAAGGTAATATCACCTTGATCGTAGCGAGGACTATGTTTTAAGGAATATTGGAAGATCCCTGAGTTGACTACGCGAAGCTTGTAAGAACAGTCGTGTTGACTGCACGACGTTTGGAAGAACAGTGATGACCCGTCTCGTACAATTACGGAGGAAAGCTCGGTATGGGTGTCCTGTTTAATGGGAAAAACCTGCTATTTTAATAGACAAACAACCGCTTTCTCCGTAAGTTATAAGAGCGTGCGATAAACCTAAGGACTGTTTTAAGGACCATCCATAAACCGAAAATATTTATGTGAATAGAAATTAAACTGAGAAGATTCGGTTTATGGTGGTTTCTTAGGTTTATCGAGGGTCAGTGTAACGGTGTGTGGGCCTCGGCGGCCAGACCATGAGGGACGTCGCACGGACCGTCTTACGCGACGTAACGAAGGTCATCAGCCAGTTCTGAACGCGTCAACTTTTAATTACCAAGCACGCGTTTATTCGCCGAAAGAAACTGTAAACAATCGGCCACAACTTCGCCACTCATCCATTTACACGAACAGCCTTAAACCAATCACAAAAGACCGCAAGCCTCGCCAACCTCTTCGGAACAAACTGACTTTCGATCGTCCAACAACACCCTGCAAAGCCAATAATCTTCGACTGAAAATCGAGCTCTACCTGCACTTTCGACCTCTTTCATTCTTTTAGCCACAAGTTTGAACCATGTTCCGGCAGCAAACAAGGAAGAAAGGAAGCAGTCGATGATTATGATTGAAATTGATCGTCTGGATCGAAAGTCGCGTCGCGTCGCACCGACTCTGAATTCCGAATTCGTCTCACGGACATCGCTCTAAGAAACTTTCCGCCGATCCTCAAACTTTCTTTGCCTCGTTGATCCCAAGCCACGCGCGATTTTCCTCCGGACGACGAGGCTTTATTAGAGGGAAACAAATATCGAGGACGTGACACCGCAGTGGCTGCGAAACGAAAAGCTTCGCCGACTTATTATTGCGCTCGCTAAACACTCATAGAACAGGCTAGCACCACGTAAAGAGAACGAGATCGACAGAGAAGAATAACAAGAGGAACAATGAACATTTTAAAGATACGTTTTGTAGAAAATTATGTCAATTGTACGCATACAGGGTAGAGTTGTAATCATAGTAGTGTAATCATAGGCGGAGGGTGATTCTACGTGAAAATATAAGAAAAAAGTTTGGTACAATATCTTTTCATCCGAGACTTTCAAGAAAATCGATTTTCAAGGTTTGCCGATTATATTTAAATTTGATTAATTTCGGGTCGAACACGAGCAGGTGGTCGAAAGGGGTTTTTAAACTGTTAGGTTGTCCCAAAAGTTCTTTTCGTTTTATAAGGAAGTAGTAGATGTACAACATTTTTTGTTTTATATTATTTTATTGAATTATATCCATTTTATTCTATTACTACAAAATGGATCATACATAAATCCATAAAATAATATAAAATAAAAAATGTTGTGCTTCTATTATTTCACTTATGAAACGAAAGAAACTTTTGGGACAAACTAATACACTCGAAGATAAGTAAAATGAAATAAGTAAAATAAGTAGAAGAAAATTTTTCCATAAGACGCTTCATTTCTGAGAAACATAAATTTGGAAATGTATTATGCTCGACAGGCATCGATAGATGCAAGAATTTTTATATTTGTTATAGTTGTAGAGCGAAAGCTGTGATTTTCACCATTTTTAACTGCTCCTGGGTCGCAACCACGTCAATCGATTTCGATGAAATTTTCAACACGACGTAACTGACATAAATCTGTAGAATGTATTTTCAGTGTTGCACATAACTGGTAAAAATGTTGTGAAAAGCAACTTTCATTATTTTCTCCGCCATTCAAACTAATTGCCATCCAATAAACTAACAATCCATTTAGCTTCTCCCCAAAAAATCTCCAGTCGTTTCATCTAATGTTAAAAATCTTATTCCACTTTAAAGTGCGTTAAATATTAATGTGATCAACTGTATATACGAAAGAATGAAATACAGTGAGCGAAACAACGAGAGACGAAACAGAGAGAGAGAGAGAGAGAGAGACAGAGAGGGACGAAAGGTAGGATCGTGATAATACACTTAATAAACTCGTGACACGAGAATCATACCTTGCATCAGCATACCCGCAGACACGGATTATACTCTGGTACGTGTATCCTTGGCGAATTGTGAATTATTAAAGGGTGGCAGTGAAGTAGGGGGAGAGCAACCAGAAGACTAGCACGTTCCGCCGTGTTTCGTCGAAAGGAGCGAATTAGTCGGCGAATGGGGCTGAAGGGAAAATATCGAGCTCGCGTTGCCTCGCAGCGATAGGGATGCTTCATTTGGTAGCGTGGAATTGGTAATTGTAATGGTGGTACGCGGCGAGATTTTAGGCGGCAACGGAGGGGAAAAAGGGACGCAGAGAGTTAAAATAGAGTACATGGGAGAAACGCGAGCGGAAAATATCGAGGTAGCAGTGACACGGACGGGGTAAAGGGGTAACGTCTAATTTTACGGTGGTAATTGTAATGGTGGTTTGGTGGCGGAATAAAGTGGGGGAAGGGGATACAGAAGGACAGGGAAGTGGATTAAACACAGACAAGGGGAAAAAGAGATATCTCTTTGAAGATGTTTCTGCGAAAATTCACGTAAATTTTTATAAATGCCTGTACAGACTGGAAGTATATTTTGTAAAATAATGTACTGTATATTATTTGATATGGAAGTGTCGAAGATTTGAGAAAAAATCAATTCCTTATGTAGTAGAATTTTGTTTATATGAATTTGTCGACGTGCAAATAACTTACACAATAGGAATTCACTTACTTTCTCCGGCGTCTATGATTTTTCCTTTGTACAATAGAACTTCACTTCTAGTTTCGAGGAACAGGAGTTTATTTAATCAGATAGGAACGAAAATTTCGTTCCAACAAATGAAGTTCTACTATACGGTAATGCAACATTGTCTGAACAAGTTGGAAGACAAAATAGTTCGGATAACAGAGTAGCTTTGATAATAGAACTTCGCTAGTTATCCCCTCCAGCACTTCTTATTCGAGATAATAGGAGCTGGACTCTCTTGCATAATAATATATCAGCTAATAATGTTAATAAGTTGACAAGTTATGCGTCCTGTTACGCTCAACTGCTCCCCCTTCGATACGTGGAATTTATTTTGGACAAAGGCAAATGATCGCAACTAATTGTTACTGGAAACATATATATGTTAGAATTTAATCTTGGAATTAAGATTAATAATCTATGGAAGACACAATGTTTGTGTTGAAATAATACAATGTGATATTTATTAAACAATTATTTTGAGAATTATAAGTGTGCGTTCTGGAATGTAGACAGTTGGCTAGTTATTCACAGACTGGCTGGCTTAGTGACCCATGGCCCTTGAGAAAGTTTAGAACCCCCACTCTCTATGCAGTAGTGAGTGTGACCCGTGTGGGTGTCTGTGTGGCGTCACATGTGGCACAGAACCTTCTAGTAGCTTCTCGACGTGCCCATCTAGAATGTTCCATCCATATCCTCGCGCTTCTTCCGGCGAATTTTCTAAAGAGCATGCACGTGCTAGCCGCCGTGGTGCATCTCACGAACGCACGCTAGCGGGGATGGCGCTGGGCAACGAAGGGAAGAATCCGTATGATCAATCACCTTATCTGCATGCGATTGATATCGTTGTATTCCAACAATATAACTAAAGTTACGTTCATATATTTCGGATAATAGAGACTCGGCTATAAATTCGTAAACGAACTTCGAATAAACAAGATCTTATTGCATAGAAATTTAGGTAACAGAAATTTTCGTTTAAGTAGAAAATAAAGGCAATCGCGTTATTTTATTCGGATGTCTGATGCATCGGGTAACAAAGTGTACGCCAAATGAAAAGGAATTTCATTTTTAAAAACGATCGTATACTACTTTGTTAATTTTATTGCACGTGTTATCGTTACCAGTTTGCTCGTAACCTGTAACGTTTTTCTGTTTAAGTTGAACGACAGGTGAAACGCAATTTGTACGCCTCGTTAACAGGAAGCATTCACGTCACTGAATTTTCGTTACTGTTGTCTGAAGCGAATAGTTTGGTGAAATAAGAGAAATGCGAATGAATAATCGTGGTTTCAGCCATCGTGATGTAAAATTAGTTGCCATAGTTCTTTGTGTGTCGAGCCATCCTTTCTCTTCGTTTTGCAAATAGTATGATTCCGCTGCATTTTAACAACAAGTATAATTTAACTTTCGTGCGAACGTCACTTATATTTAACGTTACGCATCCAAATGAAATATACAGAATGATAACAACGAGAAAAATAAGGCTAAAGGATAAAACGCAATTCTGCTATGAATCGAACGATCTATGATGTTACGATGAATTTTCTGCACCGCAAATTCAATAAAACGATGTTTATGAATATATCTTTCGCTAAGTAAAGCGATCAGTTATCAGACGGACAAATTAGAATGGAGAATGATAAACGAGCATCATCGTGATTACAATTTCCTATTCATCATCGTCGCCTTGCGCTCCATCAACTTCGTCAAGCACGTTTCTTCGATTCGAAAAATTACCGCATATTAAATAAAACGAGAAAATATGCAAAAGGGCTGTGTACGAAAATTATTCCCGTAATAAAATTACCTTCCTTAATGAAACGCGACAAACTTATTCCCTGACGATAAACGAATGGAAATACAAACGAACGTCCCTTCGAAATTTAATGAATAATTATTAGATGGCGGATGTTTATACGTTTATAGGAAATTTAAATTTGCAAAAATGTACAGAATATGTGCAATATGTGTAGAGATTCTGCGTATAAAATTTTATTCGATGAATGCATAAAAATCTGTTCGATAAACGCATAAAAATCTATTCAGCGATCTAATTATTACAATTTTCAGGATAATTACGTGTGAGAGGAAATTACAAATGAAAATACGATATTAGAACAGTGCGTGACTTATCCGATTCGACAACACACGACAGCCTTTAAGTACTTCCCTCGCAGTGTCTTTTTGCTCACGTTGCCATAGAAAGTTTCAAGTAACATTAACAAGTCGAACAGATGCACTCGACACTCGCGTTTCGCCACTTAGAAGTTGCTCGAGCATTTATTCAATCTTTTCCTAACCTAATCCCAATCTTTTGCATATGCAACATAGTTGGAAAGAATGATCGCAACTTTTAACACGAGTATCTATTTTTCACATATTATTATATTTTTTCTAGCAAGAAATCTATTATTCTTCGCTTGT
This sequence comes from Bombus campestris, assembly GCA_905333015.3. Lineage (NCBI taxonomy): Eukaryota > Metazoa > Arthropoda > Insecta > Hymenoptera > Apidae > Bombus > Bombus campestris. Next base: position 9,108,342 of record HG995140.1, read on the forward strand.
TCGTTTTAAATAACTTCGTTTAAAATAATTTCTATTATTCTTTCTTTTACTCCATACTTTATGTTTAATTAAAATCGCGAGATTCATAAAGGTATGCATTATTTTTAAAATAATATATAAGTTGCTTTATCTACGTTTGTCAATATTATCATATTTATGCAACTTTTGACTCTCAATAAATTAATAACATTTACATTACCACAATTTTTAAAGACCACGATATAGCATCTCGTTTATCAAAGTTGAAATATTCTTTAAATTACCATCAAAGTCACAGATACTTTGCGTAGAATTTTTTTACACCAGAATCAGAGGCCAATGTTAGTAATTTTTAACTTCGCGACGAGCGTTCCACTTCCAATTTCTGATCCCCGCAGTAATCGATAGAGTATAAAGTATAATATAGCCTTGAAAATAGACAGAATATCAGGGCGGAATTCCTACGCGGAAGATTTAAGATCAGCTCGTGGCTTTGTTCAAGGCGTTGGGAATTCGAGAAAGCATTTGGCAAAATGCTTTCTACGAACGTGTCGTAAGAATCGTGACAATGTATCTACACGCCTATGGCGTATATACGTATATTCGCGGACGTTCGTATTTTTTACGAGGAACATCTCTTGCAGAAAGTGTGTGCGAGAAGGAAATCACCCAACCTGGCGTATAATATTTCCACGGTGGAAAATACGAAAATCTCGAGCCGAGCCTTGGAAAAATGTTATCTTCATTGCCCGGCGAGACGTAAGAATTAAGAATACCGTGTCGCAATAGATTCGACGAAACGCGAAAATTGGAAATTGCTGTTTCCCATGGAACTCCGACGATGAAAAAGTAATTTGCCCCGAAAACTCTGACGCAAAGAAAAAAAAAAAAAAAAAAAAAAAAAAATGGCCATTCGAAGCGTCGTTTTGTTTCTTCCCGTATTTTTTCGTGCGCTGATTTGTCTCGTTACGCGTGTAGGCTCTGAATAAGTATTGTTTAAAACAACGATAGAATTGATTTTATACAATTTCGAACAGCTTTTTATTTCCACCTCTATTTTCGTCTTTATCTCCTACTTATTTTCCAGTTAAACGATCGATCCTCGTTTTATACAGATATGCATTTCTTCGTTTAAAAAATCATTTTCGAATGATAATTATACGTTATGCTTATGTTATCTTTGGACGAAACGAAGCGAATATAGTAAGCTATAAAGAACTTCAAATATAACACTACATTTCACGCGTCTTATTTTACGCTATTTACTATATAAAATGCATTTGAGCAAATTATTTACTAAAAATTTTCTTCTAATTCTAGCGTAGAATGACCAAAGACGTTGCGAATTCTCGACTAAAGAGCAACCGGTCACGTCAAACCGATCGGTCGATATCGCGTACCTCGAATGAATTAACGCTCAAGGTTTAATATATCGAGCGTTAGAGTAATCTAGCACTGTATTTGCACTTGTTGTATAAAAGTAAAGTGTGATGTTATGAACACAACGGTGGTAGGATCTTGTTAGAAGTGAAGTATTTCACCCGCACGGTACGATGTCTGATGATCAACTGTCCTACGTTGCTGATTCTCCCTACCAGCCGTTGGGTTTCGTCTGTCCATCGTGTCTCTCCGGCTGAGCTTTTCACGGGGTTTTTTTACCTGACCTCGGAGTCATTAGGTTTACAGCTCGGGGAGAACACGTAATTTGGAATTTCCTAAAGAAGGGAATGGCCTGTCCGTGCCATAAACAGACGGCCACTCAAAATTCCGAACAACGTTATATGGATCTTTCCCAAAATTTCTCAACGCTATTATAAAAGTTAAAAGAAGTTAAAAAAGTTAAAAACAGTTAAAAGAAGAAAAAGGGATCCTTTGGGGGGACATAGTTTACAAGTCGAGTTTTCGCGATCGCGTCTGCTCGCTAATTGCGCGATGCTATTGAATATTTATGTTTCACCTGTCTTTACGAACGATAAACAGGAGCAACGAGATATTGACACGAAATAACCGTTTGAAACGCGATAATGATCGACGATACGATTATTCAAACACCGAAAAACGGAGTACAGGGACATTCGTACACAGTCGAGCCGAATTAATATATCGTTGGTGATCAAATACGTGTGTACACGATTTTACGTGAAAAAATCCGATACTTTATTGACTAAATTCCTTTGAAATGATTTGTTTGTTTTGTCAACGAGCCATCCCGCTTTGATACACCGTTCGCCGAATGTGTTGATATTTTTCGGGAATTTCTTTGATTTAGGTTAAAAGAGTTTTTTTTATTTATTGTTACGCGTCGATAAAAGTTTCTTTATGTTTCGAGAATAAAATGGAACAGAAAGTGGATGGAACGGAATGGAGGATATCGCGGATTAAATCGTAGAAAAATCCGAGAATAGGGTCGAGCTTTTATTGGTGTCCTTGGGTCATTTAAATTTCCTTCGTATCCTGTATTTTGTATGACAAACACAGTCAATTGCATTTATTATGCGAAATATAGAAAGAAGAAGTTTGAACGAAATATTTGAAGGTTCGCAGAAATAAATGTCAAATTCAAATTTGTTACGGTATCCTGTCGTTCAATGGTACCAATCGAACGTGGAAAATTGTAATAACTCTGAAACTATACTAGTGTTCGACATACGACAATGAATAAAGAAATTTTATCACAAAAATATACATTTTTCTAATGCTTCATTAAAATAGAATTATCGCTCGATTCTTTAAAGCATCTTTCGCAAAAAATATATTTTTGCAGAGGTTAATCGATTAAAACTACAGAAAATAATGTGCCCGTAAAACGATTGGATATCCATAAATATACAGTGTAAATTAATAACTTACGAAAGTTAAACAACTTTTAGCTAAGCAACTTACAAAACAATAACTATTGTATTACTTTAAAGCGAAACGAGATCTAAATCGATTAACGATAGCTTGAAAATTACTCGAAGCGAGGGATCGAAATTTTCGCAGGAAGATCGGTCTTCAAAGACGGTCTTTGATAAATTCGTGGCGAAAGATTAAAGCAGAGTACGAGGTGTTCGGGGACGCGTAAACTTTCCAATGAGACTCGAGGCTTATTTGCATTGAAAAGAGAGCTGAAAATATTCGTGGGTAAACACGGTACGTAGGAACAGTGGAGATTTCACGGCGAGTATTAGTTGGATAATTCGTTCCCGATGAAGAGTCAATTCGCTCTCTTAATCCACAAATAGTTATCGAAGATCACGCCGAGGAACAATTAATTAGAAATTTATTTTTCAGACTCGGTTCTCGCGTCTATTCCCGTTAGTAAAAACGATTTTCCCTCTCCTCTCGTACGTTCGGCCCTTTCAATTAAATCTGCCAGGCCGACAAAATGAACGTGAACGTTTGCGTTGCCGGCGGTTGCTTTTATACCTTCGGATTTGCTCGAGCGGAAATGGTGAACAGGAGGAAAAGCTGACATGGTAGGTTCGAAAGTAACGCGGATTTTTCTGTCAGATTGTGGTAATTAACTTGCAAAGATATATCCAATGCTTCCTTTTTTTCCTTCTTATATTCTATGTGCATTCGCTGCAATTTCAGTTATCAATTACGATACCAGAAATTTGTTTCAGTAGCTGAAGGATAATTCGTTACGTATCTTGCCGCGCAATTCTGTGTAGTGTTATTCCGAAGATTTTTCTGCACAGCTTTATGTAACATCTTTCTGTCAATTATTACAACGTATAAATTAATCGATGTATTATCATGATACTGAAGATTCGTTTTAATAATTAGTTTATTATTCGTTTACTTGCATCTATCATTTATAAAACTAACACAGGAACGAACAAGTTTTCTAATATTTATATAACTTTTACTATTCAGCGAGAAGTCTAATCGAATAATAACTCTGTGCCGTACAAACGTAATCGAAAAAGGTAACTTAAAAATGCATCGTTTTATCATCACCGGAAACTCCTATTTCAAACTCGAAATACTTGCTTAGTCTATGCAACGTCGTTTCACCGAAGTATGAATCTGACGAATTAATTCTGAATTAGAATTGATAACTTTCAACAAACTATAGTTTTTTACAGTTTCATGCGAAAGTGACAAGAACATGTTTCACACGTACCAATCTGATATTATACCAAATCAAGTAAAAAAGTACTAAATGTAAAATCTAAATCTCAATTCGATACATCGTCCCATCTGTTGTTTCATTTGGTGGTTTCTTAAACCTTAAACCGACTTTGGTTTCAATCAGAAAATCGCCATTGAATAGTTCGAGCTAATAAGAAATCTCGGCTCTGAACGTCACGCCATGAAAAATTTTTTTTTTAATTTATTTATTTGAATTTTACAATTTGTCCAGAAGGACATTTGGTAAAATGTTATAGCTTGAAAAATATAGCATGTGGATGGTTACCCCCAGTGGGGTTCCATCTTCCAGGTTGTTTATTGTATTTCTGTTGTGAGGTCTGCGGGATGCTTCTTCTTCAGTCTTCTTTCTATTAGGGTTTCATTTGTTTCAGCAACTAGCCGGTTTGGGTGTGTTGCAAGTCTTTCTTTGTACTTTTTAGCGTATCTAGCGATTTCCTCTTTAACTGTTCGAATTTTTAGATCTTTTCGTATATCTTCATTTCTGACGTACCAACGCCATGAAAAATGCGTTAGAATTTGTAAAGATATAGGAGGGATTCGTAAATACAAATAATTCACTTTATTCAGCACACAACAGTTATACACATATCTCGTAAACCTACTCGCACGCACGCTTCTTGTCAACCGACTCTTCCAGATGCTTCTAAACGACTGCCAATCGTCTTTTGTCCCAACTGTGGCCTTGACGCCCTCTGACGCTTACACACACATTCACGTGTACAGTGTAAATGTATCATCTTCCTACCAAAATTCTTTCAGCTGATGCCATTAGAGGCGGTGCTACTTTTGCGTTGACATCGATCGTTCAATTATACAGCGCATCGTGCAACGGTTATTATCCGCGTATCATTCTAAATTTTCGCCATTTTATTCCATGTAACGATATATGTTTTTATTTTTCATGTTCCTAACGTCATCGGATCAGACAGAACAGGAACAGAACCGGTCCGCCGAAGCAGCCGGATCACGCGTGTCTTAATGCGATGAAATATCGCGTGACGCTGTTTCGAAACGGCCCTGTCACGGTGTCTATAACAAATCGTTGAATATAAATCGCAAATATTTGTCCTACGTACGAAACAGTTCGAAAGGTACGCTCGTGATTAAGTTATTTACGACTGTGAGGGTATTACCGGTAGCAGGTGTGCGTGCATCAATGTTTCGTATTTGTGTCCGTGTATATTTTATATACATATAGGGTGATCCAGGGTTTGACAGTCAAATTTACTTGCTATACGTGTATATATTAATGTCATATTATTTATACACATGTTGTATATGTATGTTATACATATTGTTCTATATTTTAGAATAAAAATATAAAGTATAAAGGGGACAATAGTTTGATATAGTAATTAGATTCGAACAAAAGAGATGCAAATATAGAAGAAAATTCCGTGCTATTCAGCGGTACTTTCAAGCGATTACAAAAATTCGATACCATACAAATTAAATTTAACGAAAACGATAAAAAACATTTGCCGATTTGATTGAAATTTTAGATAGCAATATGCACGAACATGTTAGTCGAGTTTCATTACGATGATAATGAAATTTGAAAATATATCATACAGCACGCATATTACGCATGATTATATCCATTTAATATACCGAGGAAGCTGTTAAACCACCTGGAACATCCTGTATATCGTGTGTACCGATTGTATCAGTTCATATATTTCGTTACGATGCTCCTATAAAAGATAAACACTAGTGTGATTTGATAAACCCGTTACGAATAAATTTAATTGTTCCAGGGAGGAAAATCGGACGGTGGCTACATCGACGGAATTCGAATTTAATTCTCACGAACGACGCGACGGATAGAATAGAGAAGAGATGGGTACGAGTTTCGATCGTCGATCAGTCAACCTTTTTCAGTCGAAACACAGAGATAGACGACAGAGCGCCATTCGAAATTGCACGGCCTAAAAATTCGTCGTTTTGTAAGGACGAGGGATTTACAAGGGCGTCCGCCCCATACGCAGGGAAGCTGAAATATGTGGCGCGTGAAAAACGTTTTCACGAGTCGCTGGAAGGATGATGATAAAGCTGTTGCACGACAGTGCGTGGTATTGTGTTTTGTACGAGCAATGTTCGGTTAGCGAGTGTGTTCTTTCGATTTAATAGTTTCGACAATTTTTGAAACGTTGTTGACGATGCAAGTTACCTAGTTCGTTTTCGGTTCCTTTTTTCAGTTTCGTTACGAAGATTCCGAACATCGTTTGATCGTTTTCCCCTTCATTTTTCGCGTGTTATCCTTGTATCGTTCTCAATCATTTTCTTTCAAGAAAATTGTTTTCATTCAATTTCACGATCTTATCACGGTACGTAACCGTTTCTTTGGATCGAAATCTACGTGAGAGTTAAATCAAACCGCAAGAGTCAAACGTGCTAAGTTCCAATCTTTTTACATTTCTTTTAAGTTACAGTCTGTCACACAAGAGCGTGTCTGCGATATTTCTGTAAATATTTATATATTTGTAAAAAAATTTATATGAATTGAATCTACATCTAAAACACTAATACGCTATTACAGTAGGGTGTCCAATCTCCTCCATTAGCGATTATAGCTTGACATCGTTTCGGCATACTCTCGACTAATTTTTGAGCGTAGGATTCTGGTAACGACCTCCATATCTTTCGAATGTGATGTACAAGTGTTCTTATTTTTGTGATACGTCTTCCTCTCAGCTTGCCTAATAGGACACCATGCCCAAAACGAAGATTCATCAGTGAATATTATATTACTCCAATCACGATCTCTGTTTTCATTCGCCCATGCCAGACGATTTTCGACGTTTCGCGTACGCGGCACTCATATTAAAAAGCTCTGTTCCTTTCACTGTTTCAAATGAAACTGAAAGGTATTCAGCAACGCGTATTAGAGAAGTTTTCGTTTGTTTACATTCTTTTTATCTCATTCTGATTAGGTGTCAGGTTTCGCAGATATCGCAGACACGCTCTTGTGTGACAGACTGTATGCTGTTTCATTCTGATTTGGAATATTCCTGTGATGATTCTGTTGTATTCGTTGCTGGGGGATGTACGATGAAACGGAATTAATCGAAAGTCTTTGCCTCGTATGAGAAAACATCCCCTGCAAGATGAAATATACTTTTCCCCTTCTTTCCTAATGGGAGGCACATTTGCTAAATCATAGCCATTCGTCAGTTAGCTTCTCGCCCAATGACAAATCAGTACAAAGATTAAGGATGACTGAGGTACTTCTCGATACGTCCCATTTTATCTTTTAGGTCCCGTTCCATTGTCATCGGCAAAGCTGATCAGACAATTCTTTGAACGTAAATATGCAAAAATACATAGATTACATATACAGTATGCAAAATATTCAGAATTAATATTTACGACGCGAAACGTGATAATTACGTTACATTTCTTTAATTGCATCTTTCAATATGAATTTATATAAACATCCGTCGTTAATAATTCCTTAAAATTTATAAGACACGTCAGTATGTAATTCGCGTAACAAGTTAACCGAGCCATACCGTGTAACCGTTTAATTCGCTTTTCGCAATAGGAACTTTCAATATTCCATGAACGGGTAAAACAACTTCCTACCGCACCCCAAACTGTCCTTCTTAATTGCAACATAAATCAAAACCGGCAATCTAAAATTACCCTGTACCTAATAATCACTTCGATGTAATTCATCCCTCGAACAAATAGCCGACTCACGAATCTCCAAACAAATCAACCTGGAACCTCCTGGTTGGACGCACAAATAGCTTCCCTTGCGTCACGGTCTCGCTTCTACCGATCGGAAGTTCCGTAACCCTTAACCAACCGAATTTGGCCATTAGCGAGAGCAACAGCGTCGACGGTGCGTCATCTATCAGCACGGTAAACAGGCCGATCGTTAAATATTCATCGGCTGGCCATCGATTGCGCCACCGGTCGTCAAAAGACATCGACGATAAAGCAACGGCGACGTCTGACCGCCACTTCATAAATAAACCCAAATGAGAATTCGTCGATCGGTAAAGTTGACCGTCGATCGAATCGTTTTCACGACTGACACGGTGTGACGTATTGGCAATTCGGTTGAGTAAAATTTCAGTTGATGAATTTTTATGCTACATTTATCAGTTGTAATAAAGGAAATAAATGGAACGCAATAAAAAATATCAATGTAATTAAAAATATTCCAATATCTGTAGATACTTTGTATCCATATTCTTGGTTATTTATTTCTCTTTAGTGAACTTTTTGGGACACGGTTTAACAATACGTTACATATTTCTAGAAAGATGAAACCGTAGAAGACGGAGGGTTCCTTTTGAATATGCTACATACGTGTGTTATACGAAGCATTTTGAAATTTCATTAGCATCGTTACGAGCAAACTCGCAGATATTTATACAAATTCATATTTTTATAAATGCGAGTAAAAGAACAGAATGTACGCAGAGATTTCTTTTTCTATGTACCAAACGCTATAACGAGCACTGTATTTTCATTGTTTTATATGTTTTTGCGTATTACTTAAATAGGTATGTCTAAAATGAGCAATTATTTTGTGAATTATGAACGCGATACAATATATAAATATTTCATTCGAATACTTTTGCACAATTACGCCTTCAAGATTTCAAGATAGACATCGTTTTGTCAAATTATATGCGACTCTATGGAACACGCGATCTTTAAATACCACATTACGCTACTTGTCAAAGGATTTCCCTTAGAAATTCTGCCTCTGAGGAAATGTTCATTAGAAACGTCCGCACGTGAGGATAATTTATGAACAAAAACACGTATACAGCAGTAGGAATCGATCTCTTCAACGCCGCTAGTTGTCGATATCTTCTCTCACTGCTATCTATCAATATCTTCCCTCGCACGTTATAAAAGAAACGTAACGTTTGGAACTCGTGCGTGACGCATCGATCGATCGACTCGTCCATAGGAATAGAAATTCGAGAAAAAGGAATAGAAAGAGAAAAGGGGTTAATGTAGGGGTGATAGAGATAGAAAAAGAAAAAAAAAAGGGACGATGGTCCAGGGGAAATAGGAGCAATAATCTCTCGGTCCCGATTGCCGATTCGAGACACGCCGCGGCGATCGAACACTATTTCCAACGGTAAATCCGATTCGCCGGCTGTTCTGTCCGCAGCGGTGGTGGCGGATCATAAATAAACGCTTGCCAAGGGTCGGATACCTTCGTGTCGGTTTGTCATCCGTACGAGTCATCCACGTACGTACACGGTTTGACAAACCGTTCGTTGTCCCTTGAAATAAAAAAAAAAAAAAAAAAAAAAGAAATGAAAAAAAAGACAAACGCTCGTCACGTCGTCGACCGTGTACCCTTCTCGTGGACTGCTTGAAAAATCGTTCGACATGACGGCTTGAGACCGCGTACTCTTGTCAATTTACGCCCCTTTGTGTAATTATTTTATGATGTTATATAATACACGTAGTGGATCAATGAGAAATCAAACAGATTCGTGTTATTCAATACGTTGTTGTTGTGTTCTAATAAAAATAGAAAAAAAACTCATGCCATGAATTTTATTGTACATACAATCCAATAAATGATATTGCTTGGATGAGTATCGCGTTTTGCTCGTTCGTTATTTGTCTCTTTGCGGGTTTATGGGTTATGGATCGCGGTTGTGCATTGTGGATGATACAGGATGGGTTAGCGGTTGTGGATTGTGGTTTAATGACGGATACACTGACAATGAGCATTTTTTTTTTAGCAAGGATTGAGAAGGTTCGAATTGGCTAAAGGATAGACTGTGGTTGTAGATCGTAGATGATAAGATTGATTATTGTGGTTTAATGGCCAATTTAATGGCACAGTGTGTTCTGCATATGGTACAGTACAGTCCATATGCGATACGTACGGACATGGTTTTGAAAACAGTGCACTTGAATTAGTTTGAGAGCGATTCAATTGCACGTTTGTCAGGCTCGAAAACAACGCTAATAATGTACAACTGCAACATAGCGCTTATGTATAATTAGGTCATACGATTAAATTTGTTTTGCTTGTAGCGTAATCTAAATAGGTTATTATTTTGATAAACTAAAGAAAAAACAGCGAGTTAACATGCAAATATTCCAGAAGCCAGACAGACTAATTTTATCTGTTATAAAATTTGTCCAGCTATATAATTACAGTAGAATTTAAAAGAAAAAATCAAACGATTTGGTTGCACAAGTTCGTCTATGTCAAAGCAATAGCATAAAACAAATAAAATAACGTTTGTATATTATTTTCCGGTATTTTCCAATTTTTTTAGTCGGTCGATGTGACTTTTAATTGCTTCGTACATACGTATATATAGTTGTGAAAAAAGAAATATGTATTTCAATTAGTCGAATGCAGATACAACGTTGGCATAACGTTCATTCTTCGGTGGTCAGAAGAAATATGAAAACAGAATGTCGCCTTAAGGCATTCATTTTAACAAGTAAACCGTAATTGTGTACGATGTTCTTTACTCGTCGAACCTCGTTGGTAAATTGCACGTGTGTTATAATTAAATGCATTCAGTCGTGAGTTTCAGCCAGGGAATTTGCATTATTAACGGCAGACCAATATTCTGAACCAGCAGTTACCGCCAAACAGTTTTGTATTGTACGAAACACCGCCGACTGACTTTTCGTCGCGAGAATTATTAATAAGTGGATTAAACGTTGGTTCCAACTACTCGTTACGTGGTCCATTTCTTGTTTTCCTATTATGATTCAGCTATTTGTATTACTCCATAATTACATCTATTGATATTGCATTTCTTCTAACACAATCTATATGCATAATCTTCTCGTATTTCCATTTTATAATATACGTATGTATGATTTCTATATTGTTCATCATCAATCTATGTATTATTTTCTGTTTAATTATAATTATTGTTGTTTGCATTATTTCTCATTGTTTTCTGATTATTTGTTATATTTGGTCATTATTTCAGTTTCATTATTTTCTTACAATTTTTTTCGTATCTTTGTCGATATTTCTCTCGCTTCGCTTATTATTATTTATTTCTACATCTTTCGTCAGTTTCTTTATTACTCTGTTTCTTCGATTCGCATTTACTTTAGCAGCGACAAATGAAATTTTTTGCTTTTACTGACATTCCGATCCGTTTCACTTTAACCTTCCATTCATTACGCATCTTTTCCAAGATTTTAACTCTTTTCTCAAATTTTCGCGAGACACAGTAATTTTGTTGCTCTTCGATATCACGGCGATTCCAAGCTATGCACTTGTCATACGTATAATTACATATTAGCGAATTATTAGCTAAACGAATCATAAACTTATCTATCGTCGATAAAACTGGTCGCAAATTTTTGTGACTTTAAATCAATTGATCGATAAATACCCCTACAGAAAGTCGAAGAAAGATGGAAATAGACAATCGAGCAAGTAGTATAGTCTTATAAATGGCCAGACATCTGATTCTATGAAACAATCCTATAATTTCACAAAATTTATAAATCTATATCTGGTCCGAAAAAAATTTGCTTCTATTATAAATATTCGACAAAATTGGAATTCTATTGGAACGAATTCGATTTAAATAAATTAAATCGTAATCTCCACCTTTCACGTAATATTTCCGCAAACCCCTATCTTCTTTCCAAAAGCTATTTGTCCAATAAAAATCACGAAAGACCAAAAAGTTAAGAAAAATACAAAATTCATAGTCGGCACGATCTCATTAACCAAAGAACCGAGGAAATTAACGATCGAACAATGCTTGGAAATCTTTAAAATCCACGGCTCCGCTCGAGATACCAATCGCGGTTTCGGGATCGTGTTTGTGAACCGCTGATAAAATATTCGGGGTTAATTGATCGAGAATTCGGGTCAGGCGGAAGCACGTGCTGAAGTGACTAAATATGCCAGCAACTTCTGCCTGCCTGACCTCAACGTTGTACCCTAAGACCTCGAACGAATTTCTCTGGTTTTTATTTTTCACGTGACCTCTTCTACGTGCCACGTTCGTTCGTCTCGCTGACATCCAGTTTATTGCGAGCTAGGAGAACCGTTTCACGTTGATAAATAATCAGAACGATGCTCGTGCAACAAGGTTCGAGCGTAACCCTGTCTACTAGCGAAACTTTGGCTGATAGTTCGAATTAATTTTCAGCAAGTTTGACATCGTTTCCCGTTCACGCTTTAACAGAGCCCGCTTCAAAGGCCGGAGCCAACATCTCGCTACGTGTTATTTCGGTGTAATTAATTTTCAACCTGCTGCGTGATTGTTGTTATCGTTGTTGCTATTACGCGTTCTATGCATCCTGGAATACGATCGACGCCGATAATGGTCATATACGGCAGAGACATACAATGTAAACACGTTCGTGAAATTCGAGCGATTGAAGTATTTTCTTCTATCAAAATATACAGGGTGGTTGGTAACTGGCGGTACAAGCGGAAAGGGGGTGATTCTACGCGAAAAAAGAAGTCGAAAATGTAGAATAAAAATTTTTCGTTCGAGGCTTTGTTTTCGAGAAAATCGACTTTGAATTTTCGCTCGGTACGCGTGCACTTTAACGGATCTCACTGTAGATCGTTGTCTCGATGGATATCATCGCGGTTTAAGTTTGTTTTTGCCGTAACGGAAAATTAGGAATACATAATGAAATAATATGAAGTAAATTATAAAGTTTGTTATTACAAAAATTGCTGAAAGTGTTGCCCATTCTGCCGAGCACATACTTCTGCTCTTCTGATTAAATTTCTATGAACACTTTCTAACGTATTCGATTGTTTTAAAGTGTGAAAGACTACGATAATCTTTTCTTTCGATTGCTCGCAACTTGCGGTTTCTTCGGAATAGACAATTGATTTAATATGGCTCCATAAATAAAAGTCAAGCGGAGTTAAGTCAGGAGAGCGTGGTGGCCAAGCTATTGTTCCAGCACGACCAATCCAGCCTTGGCAATGTTGGTTTAAAAAATCTCTCACACGACGACTAAAATGTGGCGGTGCACCGTCTTGTTGAAAAATTAAACTTCCTCTAGTTCTCAGCGGTACATCTCCTAATAATTCCTGTAGTTTGTTTTGTAAGAAATCGAAATATGCTGTTGACGATACATTTCCTTCGAAAAAATATGGCCCAATAATTAGATGTCCGATTATGCCAGCCCAGACGTTTACGTTCCACCTTACTTGAAAATTCAAAGTCGATTTTCTCGAAAACAAAGCCTCGAACGAAAAATTTTTATTCTACATCTTCGACTTCTTTTTTTCGCGTAGAATCACCCCCTTTCCGCTTGTACCACCAGTTACCAACCACCCTGTATTTGAAATTTACCTTTTTCTCTATTTATCTGAACGCGAAGGATTGAACGAGTGGCTAGAGTCTATATAATATCACGTGAATCGAAGATTGCACAGGCTACTGTAATTTCATCTTAATTCAATAGAATCGTCGTTCGATGTTTCATCTGAATTGAAATTTTTTAAACGTTTATATATTTAATATACTTTTTAAAATAATAATCGCGAGTATGAGTAAACTGGAAGAGCGCAAACAATTAAATGTTTGCAATTAAATGTCTAATGGTCGATTGAAGATTGGCTTCGTACTGCAACATGTCTGACTATATAGGGCACTGTACTACTTACTCTGCTGTTTCTGTCTCTTATTAACTTTCTTAAACGTTTCATGAGAATATTTATTGATTTGGTCTATTGATTCGAATTCACGTTAATTTCGTTTTCTAGATACATGTAGATAATATATTAAACGATTAAGTAAATCGAAATATAAATATAAATTAAATATAATATAAATTAATTATATAAATTAAATATAAATTAAAATTTGACCAATAACTGATCAATTTCTAAGATATACTAGTTGCTCTGTCGCTCTATTAAATTTGTCTCTTGTTCGGTATAACATCAACGATTTAAACGCTATCAACAAATGCGTGCTCTGTTCGTGTTCTTATGAAATCGCTTCGTTTCATTCTTTTAGCCTTCGTTCTTTTTCTTCAAGATGTATTAAGCTTTTATATTCTTTTACAGTCAAGTACACTTTAGCAAATGAAACATAGCACACAAAGAAGTTTCGCAGAACAAGCTAGAGTTTCTCCATTCATAAATTTAATTTCTCAAATTCTGCGAATTCCGTTAAACAACCTTTGTTCTCGATATAAAAGGTTCTAAGTGGCTGTCTTTCTCGGAAAAGGAAACAAACTTAATATAAACCTTTTTATACGTTAACAACTATACGTCTACGCGTTAAATTCACGACAAATTTCATTTTTCATACCAAGGAAAACATAACTTCGAGTTAATTAAAGAATCTCCACCAAAGAGTGCAAGAATTACGCTTCCATTTACCGTTAAATGCACGTAACCATAAACTCCATCATAGATATGCTAAACACCGAACACATTAAACTTCACGACTATCATAAAACGGTATTTGCCTTTACTATAGGTATTAAATCTTGCATAGAAATTTTGCGCACAGTCTTAGAAATTTCACGCAATTATCTTGAGATTTTACGGCGTTGGTAACTTTTGAAGAATATTATTATTATTAATATAAAAATAGAAATTTTAAAGAAGCATCGAAAAGAAAAATCGTAGGGATTTGCGATGGTATAAGAGGATGTTGCATAACAAAGAAGCCAATTAATATTCAACGATTTCTATACTTTTATAACCTTTGTTGCAATCCATATATTCAAAGAATATTTTTAAAATATCCCATATATATCCTGTTGAAGTGGTCGCCACTTCTAAGAAAACTCTACATCTGGTCTTTAGTTTTCTCAAGCACTGAAGCCATCGGCAGCGCATAGACCAAAGGCTGTCGAAGACAAACCAAAAACGGTACACGTGCAACGTTGGCTTCAGGGTTTTTCAGTTATAGAGTAACACTGCTAGCGTGCGGATCTGGACCAGCTCATATATATTGTATTCTTTCTTTGTATTTACACTTCAGCTTAAAATACATGTGTAGTATCGGGAAAAGGGACGTGCCTGACAATGAGTTATACCTGTGGCCCATTACAACATCGGGGTAATTAAAGGGGATCTACCTGGAAATGGGTCAGGCACATCTGGGGGTAAAAGGAGAGGACATGAAGGAATCGAGCAGTTGCAGTTGGGAAGTCGAGGAGAAGACGTGAAGACGTGGAGTTGCAGTTGGGAAGTCGTGAAGAAGACGTTAGGCAGTCAAGTTGTGGTCAAGACGTGAAGACGTGAAGTTGTAGAGTTCAACAGAATACGCTAAGCAGTTGAGTTAAGTGAGTTGAGAAGCTGGAAGCCGAGTAGAAGACGCACGACGATTATAGTCAGCTTTATGTTGAGCATTGCTTACACGAATAAACGAACTTAACTCTCAATAACCAGCATTCCTTGTCCTTGCTCTAGAAACTAAAACAAACACCACATCACCTAAGTTACTACATAGTATATATTTTCTATCTTACAATTTATCCACGCGTCTCTTTGCATTCCTATACATCTAATAACCTCAACATATCCTATAGAATCCTAAGACTTCCGCCATGAAAATAAAATTATTTTACAAATCCTGGTAAGATATACGTTGAAATTATTCATTTCTATGACCCTGCATCATATACCAAAAGTGGTCAAAATAGAAAATAACGTATCTAAAAAATGAAACTATTGAGATATGTATAATTTTATATGCTAGACTAGATTAGCTGCGTAATAGTGATACATGTATGTGAATATCAATACGTGGAAATATGTGTGTGCCCGGCGTCTCGAAAACAAAAGAATGTAAACTGTTCAGTCGGTTAATAGTCTGGTATGGAAGAAAGTGCTGAGACACGTGCAAGAGTGTATCGATGAATATCTTTGAAATCGTTTATTAAATAAATTATATTAGAATAGTTATATAATTCTAAGTGTAAATTTAGTGTTCCTATACCATTATTTTGGTTATTAAGATCCAAAATTCTCGACAGTAACCAACACCATTAACCAGTCCAGATTAAAAAAACTCGACGTGATTTATAATTCTGATGGATAAGAATAGGCGACCAGGTTCCAAGAATATGATCGTTTCTATTCAAGGGAACGGTACGGTTTTACCTTGATTTTCCCTTGTAAAACGGTCAGCGCGAGGCAAAATGAAGTTTGCCGCAAGATTTCATGAGACACGAATTCCCTGTCGCGTCCCTAGCTATACTCAATATTCTGCAGGTTAACGATGGCATGGGCGAGTATTTCATCCTCTCCGTGAAATATGTGGAGCAGAATGTACCTACACGAAGGAGTTATGCCAGACACGATACGTATCGAGTATCATTAGTGTCGACGGTATTCGAAGCTACATCACGCGAATTAATTCGTTGCATTTTCTGGCACCGTGACGCGTCGGCTTTCGCGGAGACGGAAATTTTCCTCGTCGGTGACGATTACGAACGCCCTCCGTGTCTACAATATGCGTGCACGCTTTACGCGTGAAAGCAGATTCTTGATGAAATAGGCGCCGAGTTAGGGAAGAGACAGAGTTTCCAAGTCGTGTTGTATATGCCCCTTCGAGTATAGAAATTGGATGCGTGTAACTTCGTGATTTGTCAAAGTTGTAATTCCTGAAGGGTTTCGTGATAGAACGAAGTTTTGATGTTATACAGAGTGTGCCAGAACGTATAATAGAACATGAAAGACGCCTGTTCTACTGGAAAAGTAGAATTTTTGTTTATGCTTCCTCTTGATTTCTAAAGGTGTAAGATTGGTTCGTTTGAAGTACTTCTTCTGGATTTGTCAAGTTGGACAGTATATTTGTAATTTGTTTCCATTTGTTTGTTAATATAATTTTCACTTAATCGCAATTTCATCTATTCATGTTGTGTATTATTTTACGTAATTAATATTATAATAATTTTATACTCGTACAATCTTCTCATATAGTCGATGTTTCATGATACTAAATGCCAAATAAAAAGAAATTGCCCGAGGCTCTGCTTTTGAAGAAATCGAGTTCTTCACTAATTGATTAACTGCAAGCTTAACTGAATGTCGTATCATTTGTCGGTATTTCTTTATGGCTATACAAATTTAACTATGAAAATGAAATAATGAAATGTGCGACATTTGATAAAACAGGACGGTTCATTGGAAAATAAGTGGATGTAGAAATACTTCGAACTAATTCGTAGGTATCTCACGTGTCTCGTTACAAACTAGCTCTACTATGATTTTCCAACGCAAAACTGTTAATCGATTATTAAATACTTCATTTTTGCACGACTTCGAACACACTTTAGCTTTAGAATCGATCGTCTAAAATAGTGTGCCGTAACAGACCGCCTACAAATATTTACACCGAAATCACGGCTTCCGATTCCCAGACCAATTTAATCCAGCCGCCACTCAGAGAATGGAGAATGCTACAGAGACTCAAGGCTCGGATCGTCTGCGTGGAACCGCGTCGCGATATTACGAATACGCTCTTTCGGCTACCTCCATTTCATTATCACCGTCGCAATAAGAGACTTGCTGGTTGTGCAAGAACCGGAAACGGTAGATACACCGAAGACGCTTATAACTGATATAGCCTGAGTCAAACTTTCTCTCTAATGCTCAAATTATCGTCTACTCTTACTTCGTTCCATCTGCCCCTTCTTCCTATCATTTTTATTTTAATTTATTTCCCATCCATTTTTTTATCAGTCTTAGCTAATTTATTCGGTGTATTGCGCAAAGTAGGTTACTTTAACCCGTTTGTTTTTCAGTTAACCCGTTCGTTTCCAGTTAACTTTGACGAGTATTACGATGCTTTGCTTCCTTTGCTTATAATTAAACGACTATAATGTATCACATTGAAATAAACATTTTCTTCGATTTTTTAACTCAAGAACGTTGACAAGAGGCTGTTTATATTTTGCATTGTTACTCTTGTCACGATAAAAATATTGCACGAAAGAAAGCTCGAGAGATTTTTCAACATTTTACGGCAACACAAGTAATCATTTTTTTGAAACTGTAAGTTCGTTCGATATTTTCAGTTTGCCACCTTAACAGTGTGCCAGGTGTGCGTTTTCTCTTGGTCACGTTTCGAAAATTCTCGAGGTATTTCCTTATTCAATCAACGATGTAGGTTTCTGAACGGTATACCCTGGAGAAGCTTTTTCTTCGGCAAACCGAAAGCCTTCAAAGCCCTGCATTTACCGAATTTTTCTTTCCAAACGACAAATTTAGAGTTCAGTTTTTCAACTCTATTTTATGTATTATTTCTATTTCCCGTTTCTTCGTATTCTTCTTGGAGTTGTAAATTAAAAAAAAAAAAAAAAGAAATAAAACACCATTTAGTTAAAAATGGTTCAAAGAACGTAGCACAATTAAGCGTTCAATCTTCACATTTTTCCTTCCCTTTTTTAATATGCTGAAAATGTGGCTTCGAAAATTTCTACATTCACAAATTTCCAGTTTTATGACAACAAAGAACAATCGAAAACAAAAATGTTTCCCTATTTTATTTTACGCAGCTCTACCTTGTTTTGCTTCGCTCGAGTCGATTCAGCTTTGCTCGGCTTGGCTCAGATCGGTTCAACTTGGCTTAACTTGGTTCTGCTTTGCTTTGCTTTGTTTTGCTTTGCTTTGCTTCGCTCTGTTCTATCCTACTTTGCTTTGTTTCGCTCTACTTTGTCCTTTTTCCTAGTTTGTTTCATCCTGTCCTGCTTCTTCTATCCGTTTCGCACCGCTCTGCTCGGCTCTGCTTCCATCCGCTTTGCTCCATAGTATTCCGCTCCGAAATATTTTGCTTTGCTTCCACGTGTTTCCCGTTTCTTTACTTCCTTCTACTTTGTCTCCATTTGTTTCACCTTATTCCCCTCCATCACGTTTCGAACTCCAGTTCTCTCGAGACAAACACTTTTTCAAAAGCAAAATCTACAAAAATCAAATCGAAACGCTATCCAAATCTATTTTACATATTTATTTAATTATAGCCTTGTTATTTGCTGAAGAATCTTCTTAAAAGTTAGTACACACATTACGTGAGTTAAACGCCTACACCCTTGTTTGATCAAACGCTGTTTCTTTACTCAAAAGAAATGCCAAGGTATTGTCTAATATTTGTGCAGATATTATCATAATGAAAAGGTAAGCAGAGAAATTAATTTTTACCTAAAATAATTTAGGTGCATGTATGAAACAGTATTTTTTTTTTTAAATCTCTAAGAATATTAAAAATTTGAATAACATAATTTAAGTTTGGAATATGTTAACTCACATTGAGTACTTTTTAATTCACATAGGTACGCTTCAAATATACATGATGGAACGTAAATATCCACATTTGTAGCATTACAATGTGGAGATAAATGCAATTATTGCGCTGTTAATTAACATCGGAGATTAATAATAATAAGCGTATCATAGTCGTGAAATTTTCACATGTTACGTCAAATATTAGACCGATTATAGCAGCCGAGTAAATATAATCGAACAACGCGATTCTATAAGAAAAACGATAAAGCGAAGAAAAACCTTTGTTCGATCAAACGCTGGCTTATACTACTGAAGTTCTCTACCGCCAAGGAAATGTTTCAGCAAAATCATCAACATTTATCGTGAAAAACAACGACTCGATAAAATTCAATAGCACATATAATCATCGCATCTTTGTACCTGCCACTGAATATTATATTAAAAAACACGTTTATCTACAATTATGAACATAAAAAATTCGATTACATCGAACTTGTACCTTTAGCGTTGGAAAAGATAAAAAGCAAAAACAATTAAATTTTTCCTTTCAAAATATTACCTCACTTAAATATCCATCTCAACTCATCTGTTACAACTCATCTGAATCATTTATTAATGATCATTCTAAAGACAGCCATTCCTCTACAATAAAAACGTATAGATAGCATCACAGAACTTTCTATTTCACCGAGATAATTCGCGGTTTATGGGGTATGCTTTTAATATTTTATTACAGGGCCGTAGAAAAATATTTGTCTTTCATAAAAATGCTGTACACGAATCGTCGCTGCGCTAACAAATTACGCGAGTTTCCGATAAAAATTAGTCGTCGAGGTCCGTCAATATTTGCGGCTGGCCGTTTCGGGATTTAAATCAACCTGACACTCAATATCGGTGCAAGCTGTGTAACTCGGTAATAAAACGACGATAAAACGACGATAAAACAACGATCAAGATGCTGTGATATTGCGAAATTTTCTCGCCGTGACGCGCCATTCTGAAGCGAACTTGTCAAATGCAGACCAAAAAAGGTTACTTCTGTTATTTCTCTTCCTCGAGCTGCCTGTTACATCGTTGAAGCGTTATGCGAATTTTTTCACCGTAATATCGATCCACGTGCTGTCGTCTTCGTGTTAAAAATGTACATTTTACTTTATTTCCTCTTTCCTATGTTTTACTTTTATGTATTTTCGATATTCTTTTAATAGTATGATTAGCGATGCGATGAAATGACTGGTAATACTTAACGATTGAACAGACACGATTAATTCTACAATGTGACAAATGCAACTTATGTACAATAAATAGCTCATGAATATTTTTAAAATGCTCGAAGTACAATATATTATGCAAGGAACACCAAAGAATCCTCAGTATTAAGCTGATTATACAAATCGAGCAAATAACGAGACAGTACGGTGCTGTAACAACGATAAACTGAAGTAAAATCTTTGCCCGATCAATTATTTATCTATACTACTGAAATTCTATCAACGTTGGGATCATCGTTACCAGAACCACTGAACCACTACAAAATTCACATTATACTTAAGACAAGAAATTTTCATTCCATATTAATGTAGTATCGGGAAAAGGGACGTGCCTGACAATGGGCCATACCTGGGGCCCATTACAACATCGGGGTAATTAAAGGGGATCTACCTGACAATGGGCCATACTTGAGGCACTTTACAACATCGGGATAATTAAAGGGGATCTATCTGGAAATGGGTCAGGCACATCTGGGGGTAAGAAGAGAAGACATTAAGCGGTCGGGCAGTTGCAGTTGGGAAGTCGAAGAGAAGACGTGAAGACGTGAAGTTGCAGTTGGGAAGTCGAGGAGAAGACGCGAAGACGTGAAGCTGCAGTTGGGAAGTCGAAAAGAAGACGTGAAGTTGTAGAGTTGTACAGAAGACGCTAAGCAGTTGAGTTAAGTGAGTTGAGAAGCTGGAAGCCGAGTAGAAGACGCACGACGATTATAGTCAGCTATATGTTGAGCATTGCTTACACGAATAAACGAACTTAACTCTCAATAACCATCATTCCTTGTCCTTGCTCTAGAAACTAAAACAAACACCACATCACCTAAGTTACTACATTAACCCCCTGTTAACACTTCTATTAAAATTTCTCCACTTTGTCCTTCAAATTCGCGCAACCGGTTAGCCGAAGTATATTAATCACTGCTAAACCGAACCATTAACCAGGAATTCGACCTCCTTTCGCCAATTACACAAATTCCGAATACCAAAAGTCAGAGATTTGCAAACACAAACACAAACAACTTATCATCCAATCGTTTTAATTTATCGCAATATCAACGTAAACAAAATTAATAAGCTTTGCAGCTTTTACGTTTGTAGCACATAAAGTAGTGTACGTACACGTAAGAGCAGATTTTATCGCGAGAGAAATTCCAAGGTAATGAGTTGGCGGTGAAAACGAAGCTGGAAAATGGGAATTCTCCGGCGAGTTAAACACCCTCAAAGAAATTTCTCCTTGGCAAATAACTTGTCTTGCCGGACTTAACAGTCTCGCGGTCGCGAATCACTACTTTTAGCGGTTTCGCGAATTGTTGGTCGTCCATGAAAGCCCAGCCTGAGAGCAATTTCCATTGTTTTTGCGATTACCGCGGTTTTTAAGAGTATTACGCGCGATCTTCGACCTCCGTAAGTAGTTTCGCTCTTTCCAGCCTCTCTAATTGTTACCTGATTCTTCGCGTGGTAACGCTACCTAAAAACGATAACACGGTCGTGCAATTAAGGGTGAGCCGTAATTTTCACGTCTCGAAGACGAAGAGACGAGTGAGTCGAGACATTCTCCAAAAATACTCGGACAGTTAGTTGCTTATCTTTGATAAGATGCATCTTTTTTACGCGGTGAAGATATTTAGGTAAACAAGTCTCTTTATAAATAATTAAAATAATTTTTTTAAACGTATCCTAGAGAGAAAATTGTTTTGCCTATGAAATATTCTGATTTTAAAATATACGATGCGATACTTTGAATATCCTACGTAGTTTGGTGTATTATGGGCATTGTATGAATATTTGCATCTTCTAATTAATTCGAGTTGGAGGTAGCTAATTTACAGGTAACTTCGCAGCCTAAAATTCAAATTGCTTCTATAGAACGCAATGTAGAATTTTAGGTGTCACTTCTTGAAGCTTTAATTTACGAACATTCTACATAGTTGGCATCTGCTATAATACCGTTCGAGTCTCGAGTACGAAATGGGTATTCCATGACATCGACTCTCTCTGTAATCTTCGAATTCAGGTAAATTATTCGATCGACGGTACAATTGGCTATACTAATTTCATTTGGTGAATGCGCAAGCTGTACAGGATATTCTATAGATTCACGTTTCAATTTTGTCAATGTGTTCTACTAGAAATAAAATGAAAATGTTATTCAAAGCAATAAAATAATTCTGTAAATGCTTAGCTAAACGATATATATGTCGGGTTGAGATTGGAATTTTGGGCGTGTAACAACTCTTCACGTGGATTAGCCATTGTTTCACAAAGCCGAGATTATATTTACACGTATATACAAGACTATCACAAAGCTTAACAAATAATAAGTCTAATGAATAATAAGCTTGATGAATAATAAAGTTAATGAATAATAGATTGTACTAATAATAAGATTAACAGATAATAAGTATAATGAATACTATTAACAATGTTTTTGTTGTTCAAACGAATCCACGGTCAACGGGATAACTCTTTACTAAGCGCAAATACGATTGTCGAAAATGCTCGATGTGTCACTCTCCAAGGCGATCGCACGAATGCCAGCCTCGTGGAGATTTTTCTCGCTGTACGATCGCATTTGTTTTCTGTACCCGTTTGGAAGCATCGAGAAAGTTCCAAACGCCGTTGCTAGGCAGTTTCTGCCTGGAGTTTGATTATTAATACAATGTATGTCCCATCGTATCGGCACCTCCGAGGCAACGTCACACGTGGCTAGGCCCGCTCCCGAGGCCGCATGCCGCCACAACCACATTTCTCGGAAAACCCATACAACCACCCCAGACCTCCGTTAGGCAAAACGTCCATCCCGCGACCGTGGCTACGTTCGGCGACCAATTGTCACCTCGAACCCAATCTCGCTATCACGAATCTCGAAGAATTACAGCTATGATAAAATCTAGGCTAAAGTACTAGAGGATATTCCCAAAATTTCCAAGGAAAGGCTTCGGCTTTCCTTTCATCTCTGACATATATATCTACACAATAAATAGAAAGTGTGGCATAGATACCTAAACAAATCAGATCAATAAAATGTATTCCATAGATGAAAATAAATTGACAATGTCGTATAAAATATAAATAGGTCGAATCATGTGAGTGAAATGATAAGTTCTACCAATATTGCTACCAATATTAAACCATATATATCGTTCACAGCAAAATTCATAGAAACCACAATGGATATTGAACCCGTTCCGACGGAAATTGCACAAAACCGCTTTATCCTACCCAGTATTCCAGCAATTAAGCTCTGAACTAATCGATTACCAATCTTCGTTCGTTTCAAACAAAAATTCCAACTATTCTACGACGAAGACACCTTCGAAACTCTCAAAGAATACATCGACGTGTACTAAGCGTGTAAAATCATCTTCATTCGTTTCAAATCATTTCACGACCAACTTCAATCATACTGCAAGCGAAGACTATGAAACCTTTCAAAGAACGCTCCGAAGTGTATTACTTGCAAGTGCAGTAAATCGTCCTGTACCACTCACTTATTGGTAAACCAGCGGAAATTTGAAATTTTGCAAAATTGTACAGAATACACGCAATACGAAGAAATAAATGGTACAGTAAGTACACGCTAGTTTTAAGTGGAATACTTGACAAATAAAACAATGTTCTACCTAGTTGCTCTATTTTCTTAATTATATTCTCAAAAATATGAATCTGAGCACAAGAATTTGTAGTCTACTTATTAACAAGCGTTGGCACCTGTTAGCGAGAAATCGTGTTTGATAGATACAGTATACAGTCGAATTAGAGCGAAAAGATGTTGCAAAGAAAAAAAAGAGAAGGAGAAATTAAAAGAAGAGAAAAAGATCTTGTAAAGAAGAAATTATGCATTTCGTGGACGAATCGAGGCCGAAGATATACGGTCCCTAAATAACTGTTGATCGTATTTTTCCCCCTTTAACGTGGTCCATCCGAAATTTCCTTGGGAAGCTGTCGAAGCGGAAAAAGCCTCGGGATAACGGGTCGAGCCGGTGAGAACGAATCGATTCAGCCAGTGCACGCCGTGTCTCTATTTCCCGTTCCGAAAAGTCGTTCCCGTAGCTCGAAAATTGGATCAATTTCAATATTTCGAAACATGCCCCTGAAGCATCCGTAGCCGACGTGAATCCGACCAGAACCTAGCAACTTTTCTTCGCGCGTCGCGCCAAACCGATGAAAACGGCGGACGTTACTGTTTCCCTTTAATTCGCCAACTTCTCGGTTCGTTTCGAGTTTTTCTGCCGGAAGATTCGTAGGACGTGGCGGACAAATACGATCCAAGCGTCTGATATCAGGTTCCTTCTTTCGTTATCTCTGCATTTTCTAAAATAGACGAATGATTGAACATAACGAGTAACAAGAAGCAATTGGTCAATTATTAAAATAGGAAACAGCGGTGAAATAAGAAATGGTCAATACCCGCTTTCTACAAGTTTAGATCGTTGTTGTATCGCGTAAACCAGTCAAATAAATCAAGCAACTCGAAATGACTTTTATACTGTGCTCCTGTAATCGAGTATTGCACTTTAATTTATTTATTTTTTACGCCCAAAGCTATGAAACTACAAATTTTTTATTTCTTTCGATGGAAAAATGGAGAGAAGACTGGCCGGTTTTCGTATTAAGAATTAAGATTTCAATTTTCCCGTGGTAGACGGTTTTTCATCACTAGCAATGGCTACCGTCCACGTTTCCCGTGGATCCATAAAATTCGATATCCTTGAGCTTAACAAACTGTCAGTGAAGTTCGCTCGTGATATCCCGTCGCCCACGAGATCCACTCGACCATGCTGAATTTTTTATATGCATACTACACGTGCGGCCTTTTGATCTTTTTCTTTGGATAGCGTTCCATCAGATATTCGTTGGATATTGTTCAAGTTTATTTGATGATAGAATGTTTTAAGAAGCGAGTGAAAACTATGAAATCAATTGAGTATGTAGTTTGAATGCTAAAAATAAAAAAAGAGATTCTTCTTAATATAATTCGAAGATACTTTGGAAATTTTGGAAAGTTTTTCAGCCGTAAAGTGACCGAAATTAGTCGTGGGATTGTCAGCAACGAACGAAGATTACTAAATCGATCGGTTGGGCGCTTAGTTCTTTGAATATAAATAATCGATCATGACTATAAGAATCATCATTTCTCCGGTTGTTTCTTCTTTCTAATACCAATATGCATATCGTTAATTAAGTTGACATTAATGTTGTATTTATAAATTACAAAATTGTTATTCGAACTAGGGTACGTTAATCTAGTAAACTCAATATATGTAGCTGCAATTTATTTTCATGAGAATTGTATAAAACTCTCATCACGCTCAGAGAATGGAAAACAGTTTGCAAGCTGAATAATCTTATCCGGACACATACTTTCCCTTCACAATTTTTCTCCTTTTTCTCCTCATCACACAAGCACGCGCGCGCACACACATACATTTTCAGCAATTTTTGTAATAATAAACTTTATAATTATTTCATATTATTCCATTATGTATTCCTCATTTTCCGTTACGGCAAAAACAAACTTAAACCGCGATGATATCCATCGAGACAACGAACTACAGTGAGATCCGTTAAAGTGCACGCGTACCGAGCGAAAATTCAAAGTCGATTTTCTCGAAAACAAAGCCTCGAACGAAAAATTTTTATTCTACATTTTCGACTTCTTTTTTCGCGTAGAATCACCCCCTTTCCGCTTGTACCGCCAGTTACCAACCACCCTGTATATATATATTGTTTTAACAATTCACACAAACGACAGATTTTGAAATTATGCGAAAGTTACTCTAATAAACGTAACAAAGTATTTCCACGTATATAGTAAAAAAACTGCCGCGGTCCTTAAGGAATTAAAGGCCTCCGGAATGGAATAACTTAATCCTAACAGGTAATTTCCCCTTTACACTTTCCTCTGTTCTTTCAGCTTTTTGCTTCTTTTCGTTTTTTCAAATTCAGATATACGCGCCGCCAGTCATAGAATAAAGCCTTAATATGACGCAAGCTTAATCGGCCCATTTCTTCCTTCTTTTTTCTCCCTCTCTCTTCTCGCGTAACACTCGCCAACCATAGTTCCTGCGCTTTTCATTCATGGAACTCGAGCGCCGTAGGGCGAAGGCGGAAGTAATTGGTTTTGTCGCCTTTGCCGCCTTCATTTTCGCTCGGCCGCTCTTGTTTCCGGCGAAGTAACGCGAAACTGAAACAACCAAAGTCAAGAAACCGCCGCGATTGTAAATGGAGCGGTGTTCTTTAGGGAACTCCAAGCCTCGCCAATTACAACAGTTGTCCTCAACTTTGCGTACACCAACTTTTTGCAATCTTTCCTTTTTCACTCTTTTTTCTTCTTCAAACATTAGTCGGTGTTCATGGTCTGCAAAGTTACTCTTTGATTCTGTTCGCACTCGGTATCTTGCCTCTTCTTTCTACAAAAGATATCACAGATGCGAAGAAAGAAAGAGAGAGAGAGAGAGAGAAAGATTTATTTATGTAGTGGAATTTCTACACTAGTTTTTAGATTAAATGTAGAGATGATGGTAGAGAGAAGGAGATTTAAATTTTAGAACGTTGTGTTTATAAATTACTTATCGAGAAAGCGAAGAAACGAGGATAATTGGTAAACGAAAAATATTAGCGAAGCATCGATTTTTCCTTGTGTCTCGTAGAAGACGAAATGTCCCTCCCACGATATAAATTACATCATTGCTTTTAAATTTATTATCACAAAAGCGAAGACGAAAATTTTTGCACGATATACAGGTAGGTTTGAATAGGAAGAAAAATCGAAAAGGATAATTAGTAAACGAAGAATTATCGAAGCATCGAGAAGGATCTTGCCTATATCGTGACGAGTATCGATAACTCTTTTACGATACAATTTACATTATTTTTTCATGCTTAATTACCACAAAATTGTAGGAGGGAACTTCTTTACGATATATGGGACTGAATTATAAGAAAAAGAATAGGATAATTGGTAAACGAATAATTATCGAAGAATTATCGAGAAGGTTTTTCCCTTTGGGTTTCGTGAACGATCAAATGATCCATAAATTATTAAACTAGTGTAATTGAGGTTGAAAAGCAGACCGCCTCTGGTCGATTCTTTTTCGTTTCTCTTGTCCATTATCGTCGCCATGGGAATACAAAAGAAATGAGAAAGTGCGAGACGTGCAACAGTGAATCTTTTTCCGAGACCAGGCAAGTATCCCGAAAAGAGTAATAAATGCCCGGCGTGCAGGCGTTCGCTGTTCCTTTGCTGCTAGAAAATTAGACCTGAAAGAACATTGGCTGCGTAATTACATGTTTCTGAACGATGGTGGGAGGAAAAAAGGACTTGGAAAATAACACTCCAGCCGGGAACATCATTGCCTTTTCTGTCTCACTTCTTCTGCCTCGTGGGTTGCAAGGAAAAAGAAAGAGAGAAATTTCTCGAGTGAATAAAATTTACTTTCTTCGCGTGATGCTTACCGTTCCCAATTTCTCTTGCTTACCGTGATAAATCTGATAACACTTTACTTTATCGTCGAGTTCTGAGAGTCGCGCAAATCGTTTGAGTTATTTACTGTTACTAGAGTTGCCGTATTATAATGGTATACTTCTACTTACCGTCACTCGTCATTATAATCGTGTAATTCATCGTTATAATTTGCTTAGAAGTAACGATACAAGGGCTGTCAATGCAAGTAAACGATATTTCGCACGTTTATCAGGCCGCTAGTAACCAGTCAACTAGCCTTAAAAATTGTCCATAACCGAATTTGGCGGAAATTATTTACTAGAATAATCAAATAGCTCTATCTTAGTATTAGATTATACTACTAGGTTACTATTAAACTCTGGCTACTATCAGAGAATTTTTATACATTTGTGGAAAATTTGAGAAATGCACAGAGTGGGCATAATATGCAAAAATATATAAAATATCCTAAATACAGTACGCACAATTATACATTAAATTCACCGTAGCGATATCGATAACTTTTAGCGAATATCTCGCGATTATCTCTCTCCCGTGACCCATCTGTTACTTACATGTATGTAGTATCGGGAAAAGGGACGTGCCTGACAATGGGCCATACCTGTGGCCCTTTACAACATCGGGGTAATTAAAGGGGATCTACCTGGAAATGGGTCAGGCACATCTGGGAGTCAAGTCGAGAAGAGGACGTGAGACAGTCAAGTTGCGGAGAAGACGTTAGTGAGTCGAGTTAAGGAGAAGACGCTAAGCAGTTGAGTTAAGTTAGTTGAGAAGCTGGAAGCCGAGTAGAAGATACACGACGATTATAGTCAGCTATATGTTGAGCATTGCTTACACGAATAAACGAACTTAACTCTCAATTACCATCCTTTGCTCTTCTTGCTTTCCTGTTCTTGCTCTAGAAAGTAAAACAAACACCATCACCTAAGTTACTACATGTATAGAAAACAATTGTTCGAAACGATGATTCTTCACAACACGTGCAAAAGTCATCGAAATCGAAGGGGAAGTAGCATTTCTACAGTTTCACCGATAAAATAATTGCAAAGGTAGGTTCCAGTTTTGAACATATATTCGTAAAACTATTGTAGGATCTTTACTACTATTAGTTTATTTACAATAAATTGATTAAACAGGAAACGATGGTTGTTTAACGTGAACTAATCACAATAACGTATTATAATTAAGACAACTAGATAATTTGCAAATCTATTCACCACGAATCCAACGCTCTCTCGACAACGCAATTCGCACTCTCTGACTTCTCAGCTCACGATGACTTTTAATTCGTTTTTGTCTCTTAGCAACCCGTTATCTTCTGTTTTAGCCTCGCGTCTTCTGTTTTAACCCCACCACGCACATGTTCCGTAACCGCTTGTTTATAATTCGCCCAACTGCCCCAGGTCCCTTGTCAACGATACTACAATATGAATTTGTATAAATGTGAACCGTCTATCGATAATATGATAAAAGATATCCTCTAGGATACTTTAAGATGTGTGACGACCATAGGATACGTGGTTTGCTAAAGAAAAACAACGAGAAACACACACTCCGGGAACAGAGAGAACGACGCTGGATTGAATGTCATAAAATATTTATCCGTGGAAAGGTGATATAGTTTCCCGGCCAACTTTCCATCGATCGAACTCTCTTCCTATCAGTTTTCTCGTGTCCTTACCTCTTCACCCCCTTTGTTCACCGGTTCTACGTCGTTCACTGCGTTCTTTTTCCGGACACGTATGACCCGTGGGGTCGGATACGTGGAAACCCCGTGTCGTTTACAAAGGCGCTATACAGGATCGCCGTGTGTTCATCGCGCGTGATTTCAACTGGCTCACGTAGGACAGTCACCGTCGTAGATCGAACGTTCTACGTTCTACGTTTACGTAGTGAAACGTCGGCAAAGTGCACACACGTATTCACGCTGTGAGACGGATTCGTATCACAGTTTATGACGTAGCGAACGACGTATCGGTTTTTCATGGATACTTCCAAGATAGCACGATTGTTTCCTTAGCGATGATCCGTGTAACTTCACCGTATTTCTCCACGGTGATTCGTCTTATTGAAAGTCTTGTGGAAGAAAATTTGCCGATATTTGCTGGCTACGATGCTACAGGCAAAATTGGTGAATTTTGTAAATTCGATCTTTTTATCGGCTACCTCTATGTTTCGTGGTAGAACAGTTTTATATCAAAGGATTGAAGGACATTCGTTGGTGGTAATGGTAGAATGATGTAGATTCCGTAAGCTTTGTGATTTTCGTGGTTTATCCTTTGTTGAATATTCGTAAGTTTGGTAGTAGAAATTTCTTTCCCATGCAATTTTCTGTTAAAGAATATAAGAACGCTTTTTGGTTGTAACGACCCAAGTTTTCTTTAGTTTTATATTAAAG
This sequence comes from Bombus campestris, assembly GCA_905333015.3. NCBI lineage: Eukaryota > Metazoa > Arthropoda > Insecta > Hymenoptera > Apidae > Bombus > Bombus campestris. Next base: position 9,138,788 of record HG995140.1, read on the forward strand.
AATTTTTAGGAAGAACATTTATTGGCGATTATGGTAGACCGAGGTAAGCTTGTCGATACAGAAAGTTGAAGTTTATGTTGGATACTTTCAGGTTTGGTGGTATGAGGGAAGAATGTTAATCTTTGGGTATGTTGTTCTTCCGGATGATTTGCTTTCTTTGAAATTTTACCTTAAGAAACATGACAACATATATTGTTTATTGATTCACGATAACACACAAGGGATAAGCTCGTTGATTTCTTAATTGTTCTTTTAATTTCTACTTTGGATATTGCAAAAGCTTGGTAATATGAAGGAAGAAGGTTGATTGGACACGGTGTTTTCCTCGGAGCGATTTATTTTTAGAAAATTATCGATAGTACACTTAAGTTTAGTATCATAGAAAAGGAGCATTGCGTGGAATCTTTAACAGAATATCTTAAGCTACGTTAAGAGAGCTTCGTTTAAGAGAATTTAAAAAATTCCCGAAAGTATTCGATGATACGGGAAGGAAGTAAGGATCGCGGGAACACTTATGTCTGCTATGGGAAAGTTGTTGAACGCAACGGTTGCAGCAAAGAAGGTGATAAAAAGAAATTAGAATCTCTTTTGTGAAAGTTTTTACCGTTAACGTTTGTACATTAAACTGCCGTTAGTTTTATAACGATGGCAAAACAGTGTCATTATCCACACCTACGGACTCTTATCGCAGTTCCTTCCTTAAGATTTAGGTTTGCCTTTATAAAGGATAACTTGGCAAGAAAGGGTGAAACGTTCATTAACCTTACGAGGGAACAAAGAAGGACTCTTAACTTTCACGTTAACAATTTCTTAACTCGCCCAATACGCTTCTTATTATTTTTAATCGGTTTGATCAACAAATGCTTCATGAACGTGGCTCTTAATAAATTGTAATTCTATGCTTTTAATTTTAGAAAATCTATTTTCAGATTTGACGTTAGAAACGAACGAGAAGGAAAGATAATTTGTCTTGACTATTGCGATGCCAGAGCATGAAACGATATTTTTAATACGTATGACAATGTATGATATCCTTACGATATATAATTCTTAATTAGCAAGTTATAACGCAAATAGTATAACGTAATTCCAAAACAAATATGAATCTGACAAATTAAGAATTGTTATATTTGCTTCAAACGAATTCAACGAAAAGATACATCTGATCGCTTAGAAAATCCATTCTCTTTGATCCAAACCGATTTAAACCACTTGATCCACCCTCGTTCGCTTAGAAATTTGTAATAAAATATCCCATTGATCCGACGAACTCGGTTTCACCAGAAGCGAAGGAACGTTTTCCGATCAAAACGGCCAGAAATGTTGCGTTCGTCGTTCGAACGACGTTTCTCTTTTTTAACGAGCAATTAAGATTTTACGATGAAACATGAAAACGTTGATCGTCGTCAACCAGGAGTTGCTTGCCTTCCGGTGAACCGGCCCGCGGTTTCCGCGAAGCGTGGAAACGTGTTGACCGGCGAGTGTCGTCGTTGCTTGCGTTTAGTACAGGTGGCCGTAGGCATTGAAGAAGAAAAGAAGAAAAAGAAGAATAAATAGGAAAATAAAAGAAAGAGGGACGAGAGGGAAAGCAGACGACGACTCAGAGAGAGAACTGTGACCACGGAAAGTCACGATTCAGGAAGATGTTTCCTTGTCGCCTTGGGACACTTCTTACGTCTTCCTCTCTTTCTCTCTCTCTTTCTCCTCGTTTCTTTAGCCAACGGAAGTTTCAAACTCTACGTCTACGACTTTGTAAGCGTGCGGTTTACTGGCATAGAATTTGTCGCGAAATAAAATTTTCCAATTTCTATGCAATTTCCTATAAGAATCGTTCGTTACATTATTGATAAAGTTCGCCTGTTTGAAGAGCTTGCAAAATTTGGAACAAAATTATATCTGTGGAATTTATAAATGATTTTTCTCATACAATGTCTAATTCTCTTTATGCAAATAAAAAGTAATTTGATCTTTCGGAAGCGGTGAATATTTATACGATAAAAGAGACTGAATATTTTTGTGCGATTTCTAGGCTAAACTGTCTCTCTTAATCGGGTCTGTCTATAATCTTCTATTCGTTTAAAAATATTTAAACATACGATTTTCCTCAGCAAAATAACGAAATTCGATTTCTTAGAAACCTATCGAATACTTTTTACACCCAACTCCCTCTTTCGCTGTGGTTTCTGTGTTTGGAAGATATCGAAACTCACTGGATTCTCGTTATTAAAATAAAACGATTCGAAAAATAAAGAAAATATTCATTGTTTACAATATTTTTCTGTCGGAGATTTTCAACCGCTTAGTTTATGACCTACACGAAATATCAAACTTCTGCCTTCAATTTCGATACTTCGTAGCATCAGAAACACATTTAACAAATATCTGCCTTTTGAAATATCCTGCCTTCGCGGAACGATTGCATCGTGTTTTCAATCTCCTTTTCGAAACACCGTTTCGAGAAATAGGGGAAGAAGAAGTGCGAAGATAGTGCGAGGTGTGGAACAAATTCGCGAAACTTTACGTTCGACCCTCACTGAGAGGTTTCGTGTATCGGGTCGGGAAAGACGTCGTTTTCTAAACTCTAGTCAACTCTAGTTGCTCGCCTAGGAGGCGGCCACCCGAAGGTTTACGCCACGTCGTCGCTAATCACGGTTTACCACCTTCGACGTCGACTTTCCAATAAGTTGCCAGGGAATGTCTTTGTTAACGCGCCAAGTTGACCGCATCAACGAGCGCGATTGTATCGGACTTTCGTCGAGTTTCGCGCCGACTATTCGGACCGGATTCGTCGAAGCGTTCTTAATAACGCGGGAAGAGCCATTGTTCGACGAATCGGTGCGGCCGATTCGCACGGTGTCATGAAATTCGAGAATGCAACCTCGAACGACTGAGCTATAAACGGCTTTGCTTCAGCCACCGTTTCATCAACTTTAACCTCCGTTAATTTCAGATTGGCTTAGTAGCTTCCAACTTGCGGTTCTTCTTCTTTTGTTCGTTTTTATGGCAAGGTTTAAAGGTTGCGTTTGGCGGGTTTATCTATTTTATTAAGCTTGTAACTCTTCGTTTCTTCATCCTTGTTAAGAGATTGTATTCTATACGAAGATCAAAGGGGAGAAAACATTACGAGTATAATATTGTTGAATTTTTTTTTTGTTCGAGAGCAGTGAGCATTCTTCAATGATCGGAAGAATGTATTAGGTTGTCCGAAAAGTTCCTTTCGTTTTATAAGGAAATAATAGAAGCACAATGTTTTATTGAATTATGCACGAACATAATAATAGAAATATAAAGAGATGGATCATATCTAGCTCAATAAAATAATATAAAAGAGAAATTGTTGTTCATCTATTATCTTTAACATAACATGGTTGAAAAGAGTGGCGACCTTCTGAGAAATTAATATTAAAGATACGTGTGCATAGATCGGTAAAAGTCTGTTGATACAAATGTTTGATAAATTTAATCGAATAAATTAGCCAATTTGTGATAGTACGAGATACTACGTATATAATTTGCTATATAAATTGTTGAGGTTATTGGATGTATGTGAATACAAAGGAACGCGTGGATAAATTGCAAAGTAGAAAATATATATATTTGAATACAAAAGTGTAAGTACAAAGTTTGGAGTACAATTGAGCTGATCCAGATCCGCACGCTAGTGTCACAAACAAAATCTGATACAAACAAAGCGATAACGATAATCATCTGCCGAACCCTGAACAACACTTAGTCATCTGCCGACCTCTGAACAACACTTAGTCATGAGATAACGATAGTCACCTGCCGACCTCAGGACAACACTTAGTCATGAGATAACGATAGTCATCTGCCGACCTCTGGTCATCTGCCGACCTCTGGACTAAAACAATAACCGAACTCCCACCCGTAACCACAATGAAGATATAAAAACTCCTGTCCTTTAGCCCGTAAGACAGTCTGTACTCTACAATTAATCTGTAAGATTGTCGTGCTAATAAAGTGTTCGCCCTTTTGTACAATCCCTCGTTATTTATTACGCGACACTAACAGCGTTACCCTATGACTGAAAAACCCTGAAGCCAACGTTGCACGTGTACCGTTTATGGTTTGTCTTCGACAATCTTTTGTCTATGCGCTGTCGATGGCTTCGGTGCTTGAGAAAACTAAAAAGACCAGATGTAGAGTTTTCTTAGAAGTGGCGACCACTTCAACATAAATGAAACAAATTATTTCTCTTAATTTACAAGATCTTTTTATACGTAGAAAATTTTCGTTCGGAATTTAAAAGATATTTAAATTTTGCTTCAATGGCTGAAAGCTTCCAAAATCGCGTTTCTGGACGCTAATAGACTTAATGAATAATGCTTGTATGGGCTGCATGAATTACCGCGTTTTTTTGCTTAGAGAATAACCTATCCTTTTGTTCATGTTGCTGGCAACCAGGGTGTCGCAAAATATCTTCCACAATTTTATAGCTATTCACGTAAAGGCGATCAACGTGTCGCTTCATTTTTCACGCGGGACAATGGCGAGGAAAATAACAGAACGAGGGTGTACTATACATTCTCGATTATTCGCTAGAAATAGCGAAAAATATCTCGCATTTAATCGAAATTTACATGTTACTTTTAAAAAGGAACAAAGTGAAGGAAAATGGAAGCTGTACACTTCCAATGTAACTGGAAAAAGATTAATAAGTTAGATATATCGGGTTTTTAATTGCAAATAGCTTCTGCGAAGTGTATAATACATATATTTAATTAAACCTTATAATATTAATCTCTGTACCATAGCCTGTCAACGATTAACTTTGTTACAAAATTTATGTACTAAAAATGCAATTCATATAAAAAGATCACACGAATATTCATAATGGGATTTTGATTTTTGTTAACATTAGATGCATGTAATTAATGTTAAAGTTTTTCTTCGATGCGATGGACAAATGACAAGTAAGATAAAGTTTAGTTTGTTCGATCCATTAAACATAAAATTCGAAAAGACAACATCTCGTATGCGCCAATCTAACGCAATAATTAATTCGATAACATATAAAAGGTATGAATTAGAAATGTGGTAAAATCAGAGTTACGGTGCTTTCAGAATGTTGAATCTTCGTAGCGAAAGGCAAAAATAGAAAAGGTTCTTCTTTCGTTAAACAAAATATTATTAAACGACGGTTTATTCTCAGAAAAATAATTGTCCGGTAAAAAAGTGGGTTTTCAAAGAAGTCGAGGAAACTCTTAATCGCCTCAGAATGTTCTTCAATTTAACGCTTCTTCTCCAAGATTCAAACTTTTTTCCGGAATCGTCAAAATTATATTATAGCATAAATCTCCAAACTCTAACCAACTTTTCAAGCTAAATCTTTCCAACCGTCCGCTCTCCTCCGGTTTTTTTCTTCGTTCTCTCTCAGCGGAATTTCATTTCTATATCGAAATCAGCGAACAAACGACTATTTTAACGTAGACGTGAGAAAAAATACATTGAATGGTTTGTAAACGGGAGGAATTGTAACGGCCGTTAAATCGAGAATCCACCAGTGACATTTGAAACATTTAAAATCGAAAGGAAAGATGGTCGTGTACTCACAGATGACGACGAGATGAGCGTTGGCACGAATAGATTTAATGCGCAAATATGGTCCAACTTGGCACTGATACTCTCCATCGTCCGTCAAAGAAGCGTCTGTGATCTTCAGATTGTAGATTCCGTTGTTTTGATCACCTATCAGTCTCAATCGCGAGTGCCCGACGATTTCTCCACCTGTATAACAAAAAAAAAAAAAAAAACGAAACGTTTATTCCTCTCGAATTTACTTCTCTTCGCGTTTAATTTGATGCTTTAACGTTTTACTGTTTTTATCCGCAATTGTAAAGCGAACAGAACGATGTAATTTAATTCGTAATCTTAGTAATCGTCGCTTTAACAGTTTTAAAAATCTTCTCGCCTGTCATCGAGAATATTTTCATAATTTTGTTTTTCTATTTTCCAGTATCCGAATAGTTAGAGTTTATAGAAGTGTCATCTATTTCTTGCCAATTGAATTGAAATTTCTTGGTTAATCAGATGACTCACGAGTAAAATTAAAAACTATATATCTTAATCGAATTAATATTTAACACAGAGCAGAAGAATGAACTCTACCGTGGAAAGCTACATTTAAAATATTTTACGATAGGATGCTACTAAATTCGCCAAAGAACTCTTGTACATTTTTAAATATTCCTTTTAGCAAGAACAGCTCACGAGTTTGAGAATATTCTATTTATGTACATGTTTTAGGAAAAACACAAGTTGCTTGAATAGAAGGGGAAACGTCAAAGGTCTGGATCAAGGAAACAAACGACGAGGAAGAATAATTGCTAGCTTTATGTTCAACCTTCCTCCCTCTTTATAGGAAAATGGGGATTGTTACAGTCCTAAAGAGCGAAATTGAAAAAGGGTATTACTGCGGCTTAAACGTTTTCACGAGGGTGTTTCATTAAAATCTTCCTGCATTACGATGGGGTGATTTTTATTTTAACTTCGTAGACCGATTATCTTCATCATCGATCGTCTTGATATAAACGTACTTCGATTGAAAAATAGATTGATAATTTCGAAAAAGGTTCTCATTAAATTATCTTTTTTCTTTTATATTGCCAAAGATACTTTAATCCAATTTTCCCCGATTAAAAAGACGAACGTTTAATAACGTTCCATCTCTTTGTCTATCATTTTGAAAATGAAGCTCCACGTACCTTATCCGTAATTTCATACTTATTATTGCAATCTCATCCTTTATTTTTATATTATCTTTCTATATTCGTTATCTAAATATTAGTCATCCAATTTCATACTTTTACTCATGCTACAACCACCACATAATATTATATTACACTATCGGACGTATATCGTTTTATTCCAATCCCAAGCAAAGAGACACAGATCTCAAAATAAATAGTTCACGGTTTAACGTTCCGAGTAAAATAAGCCAAATGAAAATTTTCTCTACATCCATTCCGATATATTCCAGGGAGATTGCCATTTTCCAATAATTATTACGCAAACGTTCCCGATCATAAGAAAAGAAAAAAAAAAAAAAAGGAACTCAACTGCGACGCGTTAAGGCCGTATCATAACTCAACGATATGTTGTAAACTAAACGAGCAGCGTTTCTACATATGTACAGAGTAAAGACACACGTTCGCTGGGAAATACTGGAACGTACTGCCACTTGCGTTTCGATAAAAGCGGTGATGTATGCAAAATCGATGGAACGGTACGGCTTTATGGCGACCATTACCTTCTGTCAACCTTGCCTTTGTCGTCAAAAGTTTTGCCACGGCCAGATATTCGAAAGTCGGACAGCTCACTGTTTCTAATGCGACCTCGTACAAAAGAAGAATTCTCGGCTACGATCGTGAAAATTCGAAATTGGCCTTTTAACTCGTAAATTCGGAACCTCGAAATTTCTTTAACCGAAACCTGCTGGCCGAGTGTTTCGTTCGATTTTTCGTTCGTGACCCAAAGTACTATGACTCGGAGGTCGCTAATGAATTTGCGTGTCGGAAATTCCGCTCGTTCGCACGAACAGTACGAACAGATTTTAGAACGTGGTTATCATTTTTGAAAAAACTATGAGTGTATTGTACTGTTGAAGAGCAAAAGAGAAAAAGAAGGACGAGGTACGTAACAGTGAAAATGAACGGTCTCCTGTCAGACACATTTTATAAGTAATACGACAGACGCTGTATCTTCTTGTAACTTGCCTCGCGTTCAATGTGTTAAAAATTATTTCCAGCAAAAATTGCTTTGAACGATACTGAATTTTTTTTTTTTTTTCTATAAAACCAACGACAATTTCCTTTGAAACTGTTAAGTTACGTTTTCGTTTCATTCTCTCGTGTGACTTTTTGTCTTCTATTTCTGCTATTTCGAATAATAATAATAATAATAATAATAATAATAATAATAATAATAATAATAACAACATTAAGGAAATGATACAAATATATGTGTATGTTTCTGATAAATTACTTCGTAACAAAGTTGGCAAAAACCCCGCTTGCACATTTTTCCTGCAATTTATTTGTGTTTTTTAAATATTATTGTATGCTTTAATATTGTATCGTTGACCTGCAGAATTTATTTTCTCTTCTTTTATTCAGATATAGAATTAATCTTGCAATATTTCAAATATCACGATGGCAAATTTAATCCCTAGAAGTCGGACGATTTCACTGTGATTTATTTATTAGAGCTACAGTTTGTGATAACATAGTCTCGGATAATATCCTGAATCACATTAAATTACATCATTATAGCATAATCTACTAATCAGTGTTCGTTTATAGTTCAATTACATGGTATTTATATATTTATTATTACAACGCATTGAGATATGAAACGTACCAAACGTTGTTTCCAATTTTTTAATATTTTCAATACCATAATCGTACTTGTTTAGTTACAATGCTGCGTATAATATCAAAATTATCAACGATTAAACAGATCAATCAGTGGTGCATTTACAATTTTTTAAAACTATCAACGTTCCATTCCCACGCGATATTTTCGCTCCCCTACATACCCGAACGATGTTTGTCGAATTTCTGTACTTCACACTGCAATTCTAATTCCGCAATTCACCTGCTATTTTCGACCAAGCAATTCTCCTAATGACACTTTCGTGCTTTGTCCTCTTTTTCTTTTTCCAAGCTACGCGTACATTCGAATTCGGTTGAATAATTTAGGCCATCCAGTGACGAACGTGGAGAGAAAGAGGCGGCTAATAAAAGGTTTCGATAGTCGAGGCTCTAATTACTCTTTTCCCTCGCTATGCTACCGCTTCCCTACGAGATCATATCCAGCCTGAGAATCAAATAATACCAGCAGAGAGAACTGAAAACCGTGACACTGACGAGTACGTAGCTTTTGTGGCGTTCGCGACACTTTCGAAATATCACGTCGATAATTGACGTTGCTACACACACCAGACGGAGATTACGTCATTTCTGAATGTTAGGAAGATGATACATTTACACTGTACATGTGAATGTGTGTGTAAGCGTCAGAGGATGTCCAGGCCATAGTTGGGACAAAAGACGATTGGCAGTTGTTTAGAAGTATCTGGAGGAGTCGGTTGACAACAAGCGCGCGTGCGAGTAGGTTTACGAGGTCTTCAGAGTATAAGATACGTGTGTAACTATTGTGTGCTGGATAAAGTGAATTATTTGTATTTCCGAATCCCTCCTATATCTTTACACTGAAGATTCATTTTGCAAAAATGATGGAACGCGTAAAGACATTAAGATAGTTCTGCTCCATTTACGTCGCGGTTACTAATGGATCGTTTTAATGAACGGGCAAGATGAAGTTACCGAAACGAAGTTCCCAAAGATTTCGTAATGTAGGCGATGGCGAAGAAAATTCGAAGGGTTTTCATACTGTCCGCAGAAACGCGCGCTCTACTTTTACTTTATCGCCGACCGTGCCAGTGAAAGTTAATAATTGCTGGAAATCGAGACGAACGTTCGTTCTTAAGATTCTTGCGATCGAGCAGCTTCACGTGCTAATTAAAATCGGTGACATTTCCGTCACAGTGACGCAGTGTCCTATTTCGGCTGATATTTCAAAGAAGTTTAATCTCCCTCCAGTTATTTAGTTCTCTTTCCTACCCTAATATCTCGTTACTTTCCTTAATAATTTTTATTCAGATATGTATAACTTTATGTGCTAGATTAGGCTAGATGCGCAATAGTACTACTTGTATGTGAATATTAGTGTATTCCTGGTGTCTCAAAAACAAATGAATGTAAACTGTTCAGTCGGCTAACAGTCGGGTATGGAAGAAAGTGCTGAGACACGTGCAAGTGTGTATCGTTGAATATCATTGGAATCATTTATCAAATAAATATACAACTATTCTAATATAAATTCCAAATTTAGCGTTCATATACCATTATCTCGGCTAGTAAGATTCGAAATTCTCAACAATTTTACTGTTTAGTTGCGATGGGATTCCTCGACTTCTAAATCGTTTTTAAACATAATGCGCGATGTCGCCTTCTTTCGTTTGCTATTTCGCTATTTCGCTATTTAGACGTTAGGAAAGTCGTATGGAAATTCTATGACAATCGCTAGTATCGTAGATTCTTGAAAATTCGTAGAGACAAGAGTTTATATTTAATCTTACATTTAACCTTTTCGCTTCGTGCGCCGCTTATAGGCGGCGACCACGCGACGACTCCTGTGTATGGCACCCCATATATTTCGCATCCAAATGATGCATATACAAGTGCTATTTGTAGTCTGTTTCGTTCACTCGCGGAGAAACGCGATCGCGAAGAAGCACGCCAACGGGAGTCGTAAATTCCCGTTACGATTAGATAATCGACGCCGCGAAATGATCGATCCCCTATTTCGTTTAGGATAACAGGGGTAATTAAAGCGATTGTGACACGGATATAACAATATATAATTAACAGTTTATTCCAACAACCTTCTAATGAATAGTTACGCTGTTGCGTGTGTACAAGTTGAGTATGTGACTGATCTAATGGTAGAAACTCGGTCAAGGTGTTGACCGTTCGAAAGATGGAAAATCAGTGGCGTTTGGCAATGATGCGGTGGCGGAGGAAAGCTAGCGATGGGTAGGTCCGAGGACATGAGATGAGCTGATTCGTTAAGGACAAGGTTTCGTTATGAGAGAGGGAAATAGGTTTCGTTGTCAATTGGTTATTTGCCGGATTGGTAGGTGAGGCAGGGTACTAGCCGCCCTCGAGACGAAGTTGCTAGTGGGAGGCTGCATACGTGCGAAGAACCAACTTTCTCGTGTCAACCCGTGATGCACAATAAGCTTTGGAAATATAATTCAGTGAAGGAATGTTTGTTCGGTATGAAGGACCTTTAGCTAGAAATTGCTGAGATTTATGGGGGGGTGCTTGAGACTATTGAGGGACTCAGTAAGTATGTGAAAGCATTTTGGCTGCCAGCTTGCCTGCGGCGTGTGGCCTGGTCTAGGTACAGAGTCGGCCGTCGTAACATAGTCAATAATATATTTTTTCATTATCGGTAGAACATTTTCTGTTGATTTTATTGACATATTGGATTAATCACTTCTTAAAGTTATTCATCGTTGAAACAACATCAAAACGTTTCACGCAATATATTTCAAACATCCATACGATCGTATACTGTTTCATACTAAAAAATCTATTAAATCCATTAACAGTGAAACGATATTTCATATACGGTTTTTACAAGAATTATTGTTATTTAAGACTTAGGAAAACGTATATACAGCAACCATGCATACTGTGCGTATTTCTAGCGCGCGTTTCCGTTTAGTGACAGTACTTTGGCGGATTGGACTGCCGAAGCGAAAGGGTTAAATCTCAGTGTATTAGTGTTTTCGATCGAAATGGAATTACGTACTTGGTATAAGTTATGAAACGTTATATTTTGTAAATGTTTAGCGTTAATATCGTATTGGCGATTTTCCATTAAGATAGAATTACATACTTCGTAGACATTTGAACAGGATAGTAACATTTTATGCTTGAGAGTTCAGATTCGTTTCAAAGATCGTAAAAGAAACGTAGATAAACAGAGGGTGAACTCGATTTACTTACTCGGTTGTATGACGTAAGCGAAGCCATCCTTTACCCACTGTACAATGCCAACTCTGTTCCCAACTTCACAGGGTATCATCACTTCACCACCTTCCAGGACAGAACTATTTCTTGGCCTCACTCGGAAATATTGTCCTCCCTCGCCTGTAACATTATTGGTAACAACACGAACATAAGTATTGTATATCGCAAACGCAATACACGTATATAACAAATATAAACGAAATAACACATGCAGGATATCTAATAAACATTTTCCATATGGCAAAAATAAAAAAGAATAATTTTGTCAATAATGTACGTGTACAATATAATAAACGAGTTTTATATTGAATCGTGTAAATAACATTTTCGAAGAAACAGAATTTTTCAATTTTCTAAACATATATTCGTCGATAATTAAAATAAATTCTAAATTTGATAACGTTATCATTATGGTCCCGCGTGTAAAACTTATCGATGTGTATATATGCGGTCCTGATAGTTTCAATAGTTTCTATATTTTGAGGCTAATTTAGTTTAGTTGGTCCTTTGTGTATCGAATATACGTTATCTTTTATTTTATCTGGTCGATGGTAAAGTTCTCGTGTCAAAGAGATACAAATCAAAAGAAGTCAATTTGTTAGTTGATATATGTATTTGAAAAACAAAGTCCAGATAATTTAGCTTTCTCGTTCTCGAAATGAAACTCTCTGTGAACATTAGTTTAGGAAATAATATGAAATGATTAAACGGTAAACGTAGTCTAATAAATCTAACTCCATGTTCGGCTTACGGGACAGGTACAGACGCGCGAACATTTACAATTCCGAAGTCACACTGACTTTATTCCAACAACGTCGCGGACGAGCTTAATTATCTTAGTTGACCTCGGTCGACTCCTTGTCAGTTATACACAAATTATAGTTTGTAGTTTATATATCCTGTAGCTTACATTACACACGTACGCTATATTTTCGTTCACTAATTTTTGTTTCTATCTCTTCCCATAATCTTAAATAAATATTTTAAACTCAATATGTGTGTGTGTCCATCATTTACATATAAATAATGAAAAAAATATATATTAAATAAATATGAAAAGAAATTAGATATTAATAACGTTGAAGCATCAAAATTATATGCATCAAATTTTCACAAAAGACGCGAATTATTTTATGCAGTTCCTTCTCTTCTCGCTTGTTACGTATACCTCTAATGACTATTTTAAATATAGAAAATCTGTGAGCGAGTACGAGTTGCAGCTTTAGTTAATTTATAAGATTACACAACGGTCGTAAAAGTGCGCATTTACGAGAGATTTGAAACAGAATCGGGGGAAGGAATCTTCTATTCTATGGCGGAAATTATTCGCGGGCGCAGCGTTACCACTTCCGTGAAAAGAGTGGAAGGTAGAAAAGCCCCGGTAAACATCGCGTTGTTGAATCCGGAGAAATACTCGCTGTGCTTCTTTTAGCTTGAACGTTTGAGTGAGACCACATTTTATAAAAAAATGAAAACGAGAAACAGAAATAGAACGTTACGAGTGATCTTTCCCTGCCGAATATTTTATGAATAACCTTCTAATTAATGAAATATTTACTTAACACATTTTGCTTGACCAAAATGGAAAGAAAGAATATTCTCTTTACTCGCAAAACAAAATTAAACAACACAGTCTACTTTTAATTATAAACATCCCCGTATAGTTATCGTTGTTACAGTCGATCTTGACAATTATATTTTGTAAATTACCATCAGATTATTCGTCTATTTGATTCAAATCACTGCATTGTACAAATTAAACGCTGCTTTGTAGTCACAAAATAATTATTAGATGGTAGTTATAAAATAAAAATTCATAGATGATCCAGTTAAAGATGAATAATCCAAAGGATTAAAAATTACACAGAAATGTCTAACCAATGAATTTCTATCGAATTCTCTTCCCTTAGAAAGATGAATAAATAGAGAAGCAGACTGGAAAAATTGAAAATTTCTTTCTTCCTATATCACAATCGATCGCCCTGTCGACAAAACCAGTTCTTCCCAGTTCCCGAAAATCCACTCACATAAATCACTACCTGTTCAACGAATGTTTTGTGATATTATTGCAAAAATGATTCCTATTTTTACCAATCAGAAACCAACAATAATCCACCATACGCTGGACAACTTCTATGATTTTTATAAAATCCAACAGTCACGGAATTAATGATAGTCGATTAGAGGAACGAAGAAGAAAGACAAAATAATATCTCGATAGAAGATCGACGTAATCCATCAGTTCGTAATCTGTCCAGTGTCCACTCGCTATTGCGATCGATGCTCGGTTGGCTTTCCTCGACAAGGCTGCATCATCGGTTCCTGTGTACCTGCGGCTTGGTTACACGTTGCCTTTGTACACGCTGGTCACCTGCTGTTCGAATTTGCGTGCACCCGCGTCGATTCAATATACAGCCGTTACACCTCCAAACTCGGCCTCCCTTTTGCGTCCGACCTGTGCCTTTAACCAGATAAATCTCACACGTGTCTACACGCAAAGCGATACGTCGATGAAGAATCCAGTCGACTCTTTCCGGGTTGCTCGTTCGCGATCGACCCGGACTATACGTTTTCCCATTCTATTTCGCTGACATGTAAAGGCGATTGAGACGTTGTTCAAGGGGCTGAATCAATGATGACTCTTTAAGAAGATGGATAATGGTTTTCTTTTTGTAATCTGCGGTTTAGTTTTTACGAGAATCAAGTTTGAAGATTTGTTGCGTGTACGTCCTATTAGAGATTCAAATATTGGAAACATCATGGAATGGTTTTGTAAAACGTAAGGAATTAAAACAGTAGAGACTAAATATTTTGGATTTATGGAATTTATGGACTCGTGCTCTACGGAATCCGAAAACTTCGAATTCCAGAGACTAAAAATTCGGGATTTATAGAATTTACGGATTTCTGTTCTATGGAATCCAAGAATTTAAAACAATAACTAATTAATAATAAAATGTTGGAAGCATAGTGCAATTTAGTTTTCCTTGCAACACTTTCTTTCTAACGAACATTCGTTTAATGAACATTCGTTTAAAACATCACACCTACTGGGTGTCCCGTGATAAATGGTAATGTAGAACATTGAACTTGAATTGATCGCTGTAATCAGAATATTAACTGCAGAATATTATAGCTGGATTTTAAATATCGTCTATAGGTCGGATAAAAATTGTACAGATATATAATGTCGACATTCTGTCAAAGGGAATTACGCTGAAATCCCCTAAACTCCGATTTTGGTGGGTATAGCTCGGTCTATTTTAGTTGAATTGTTAAATCAAACTTTACTGCTTCTGACCGTGAGCAATTCGATCGCAGCCACGAGCTTTTCACATTTATAGGAGAATTTTCATCCATCCGAAATAGCACTCGACTGTAGTCGCCAGAGAAACTCACGATACTGGCAACATTCGTCATTTTTTAGAACAAATGAAAATTTTGTTCCGCCATTTGAGTGTTCCATCGATTGCAGTAAAACGAAGTTATTTCATCGGTAGCTGCCGTTAACACGTGCATTTATCAACAAATTTGCAGAAACATTAGTGAATTGTGAATAAACAGTGACGATTATTCATCCTTTGACATGGTTTTCACCGCTACAAAATGCTTTCACGTTACGAAATCATCGTTCAGACACTCATCTCTCTTTTATCGTAGGTAATTCGCTGAAAAACATTTTCAATGAATACGAATGATTCATGGCAAAAAGATTTTTCTGCACGTAAATGGAATTTAAATCGGAAAATTCTTTTGACATGAAATTTCCAACTTTTCAATGTTTTACAAGTACAAAACAGCCTTTTAGATTAAACTACGTTCATTTATTTCTTTCCCCTCTTTTCTTTTATACGACATATAAATTCCTCCATTGAAAGCTATCTCGTTGGAACATTTTTTGAGATTTGTTAAAAAAAAAAAATTGATCTCCGTCGTTATGGAATATTAAAAAAAAAAAAAAAAAGTAGATCGTAGTCGAACGAACGGATAAAAAATTTATCGCGTGTAAAAGCAAGATCCGAAGTTTTCACCTCTTCGACATTATTTTATTTTATTACACTTCCGCGGAACTTGTTAAAAACTAATTATCACGTCTTTCCATTACTTATAAATTTTAATCGATCAGTGCATTTATATCTGCAGGTGTTTTACAATTACCACCATCTCATCTCTTCCATAATCCTAATCTCCAATCAACAGCAAAAATTCAACGAAACTTCTTCTCCAATTTAACGTGCCATCATTTTTCACCTTTTCTTCTAACAAATTTCCATCGTTTTTCAGATACGTACTTCGTATTAATTTGTATTTTTCCCCAACTTTTCTAAGTTCTTTAAGTGCCATTACGATTATTCATCCAAACGTACCAAAGGTTACAGAACTAAAACTAGAACTTTGTACAGGTCTGTTTTCAGAAAACTCCTCAATTATGAAGCTACCCAATAAATAGCAAAAAATTATCAATAAAAGTTGTGCAGGCGTATGATATTCAACGATATATCGACAATATATCAATGATATCGATAACATACTAATTTTATAACGATACACACACGGATATAATAAAGTTATATAGAAGATTAATAGACACCGAATTAATGCTGGTCGTCAAAAGGCGACGAGATGCAGGTATAAACGGCGCGATAATTAAAACGCGTTCCGTGAAAGCTTCGCGCCGTCATAGGCTACGTATGTGATAAACAGGAAAGGGAAGAAAATAAAAACGTGTAGAAGGGAAAGGGTCGATGGAAGAAGAAATAAAAGGAAGAGAGCCAATAATCGCATAATTCATCGGAGGGATTCCCGCATCGACGGCCAGCTGTCGCCCATGTAGGATATTTATTTCCTTCAGCTTCGTCCTCGATTAAACCTCTGACAGACCTATTGGCGCGTATCACGAAATTTCCCTACGCGTTGTTGACTTCTTCCTTTGTCGTACGATAAAACGAGAACGCAAACCAGTTGGACTTTTCACCTTCCTTTTCGTTTCCACCTGTTTTCGTTGCCCGCTGAATGGTTACGTGATGGGAATAGGATTTTTTTCTCTTCTATGGTCTTCTGTTTGCCTTTCTCCTTCCTTCTTCTCGCGTTTTCCTTTTTTCCCCCCTTCCGTTTAATTCACCGGTGGAATTAACTTGAAATAGCGCGAGTTAATCGATTCTTTGCCACGGAAACAGGTTATAGAATGAAAGGTCGATCGACTCGCGGTTTCCACAGAAATTCTTAACGAGTAATCGAGAACTTCTAATACTTTCAACAGCTATCGATACATTTCTACGATAACAAAAGCGAAATTCGAATACCTGCGCGTACTAGTTCAGAGCAACAGTCGGCAAATTTCGGCAAAAAGTATTTTCGTCAGCGCATCGCGTTCCATTGATTCGATCAATTTTAATATTTACAACAGTTCAAACAAGCTGAAACGAATTCACCGATAATAAAACCGAAATTCCGAAACTTTCCCTACGCTATTTGGCGGTGAAAAAGGAACAACTTTGAGAACAGGGACGGATGTGTATCGCATTTATTGTCCCAGATGGAACAAAGTCCCGTTCGAAACTCCATTCGAATTCAACGACACCGTTCGTTGTTTCGCGGCAAACGTTAGCAGGGAAAATCGTTCGGTAACGTTCGCTGGATCGACTCATTTTTCATGTACAATGTACGGGGCTCGGGGTTTGGTCGCTTTGCATACCGGTCGAAGGTAAACGCGCACTTTATGCCACTGTTTGTCGGCCTTTTTCCTGTTAAGCGAACCCTGAAACGAGCATCGATACGGGAACCGATTGTCCTTTTCCGGCTGGAAGAGTAAAGAGAAAATTCCACTGAGTCTGGTGAAATTTGCGTTGGTACGTACGTACGTACGTACGTTCGTTTGTTCGTTCGTGTTGTGTACACTGGCTCGAGCACCGAGAGTTCCTTGAATTCCATTGATTCCGTATTCGGTGGACGACGTCGCAAAGTCTCGTGAAACCAGCCATTTTCCTCTTGCTTGCGAGCTATCCGCGACGGAACATTTTACCTTGCAGCGGTTGTATCAAACTTTCTATCGATTTTATTATTGTTATTATTTTTTTTCTTTTATTATTCTCAGCTACTACGTTTCCTGTTTCTTTTCGTTTCTTTCTCTCCTTCTGGGTCGATGGTATCTTCGCAGCAAGGTATGGCTATAGTTGGAGATTTGTTTATGATAATACAAGCGAACCTCGGTAACTGGAACCTCCAAAGAAAAAGATGGAGTCAACTTATCGAACCTGTAGGTTTCTGATCTGCCCTGAAGAAGTGAGCTGCATTGTTCACGAAACGTCGGGACCAAGAGCAATGTACTATTAAAAGTACGATAGAAACACGAGGAACCGTAACACGTTGTTTCACGTTTATCGTGCAACTTTAAAATTCGAAGAACGAAAGAATTTATACTTGACACTTAACCTGATGAACGAGGTATCGTTCAGGCGTTTCTTACGCGACAGAAAGACGGTATCTGACTTGTTACAAACAATCGAGATAACGTTTTTTATCACGAACTACAAAGTACGTAATTAATAACGTGGAAGATCGTACGGATGAAACGAATCGATCGTGAATAGCTTTTAATAATTCTCGTAATTCCGCCAATTATACAGCGTAATTTGCGGATGATCGCAGAGTCGTCGTGTCATTTCGTGTGATTATCCGAATACAGGATCAAAACGGGCCATTGAAACCGGCGACAATCCGTCATTGATTCCCAAAGAGTCAGATTGAAATGAACCGTGAAGTATAATTTCTACATTGTTCATTACGAGTAACGTTACCGACCTACTCATTGCTGCAAACACAGCGTCCAATTAGCGTCGTTTAATATCCCCTGTCCTATTTTTCATTTCATTCTAATTGTCAGTGGACCAGAAGAGGCGACGACAAAGGAAGAATAAAAAAATAAAAAGGAAATAAGAAGAACAAAAAAGGAAAAAAAGGGAGAAGAAAGATAAGAGAAAGAGGATCTTGTCCGAATTATTAAAGTTAACCCGTGCAACGAGGGACCTAATAATACAACGAAAAAGAAGAAAAACGATGGAGAAGCGAAGAAAAGATAGCGAGGACGCGGACGAATTCAGCGAACCGTGCATTTTTGGTAAAAATATCGGTGGTGTCTTCTTCGAAATCGATCTTCAGCACCGTGTATCCTTCGAGCGGCACGCGAATGAATTTTCGAGAGCACTTCACCTCCTCTTATGTATTCTTGCCTTCCGAGAATATGGAAGACCAGTCGACTATTCGCATTCCGCGGAGACCACGACAGAGAAACTTCGCTTTTATTTTTTCATCTTTTCATCTTCAAGTTTGCAGGAGGTACAGATATATAGAAAAGAATTTGCTTGATCTTTTAAAGACGACAGAGGATAAGATAGTTGATAATGGATACAATCGTTGTGAAGGTTACTTTTGCCTTCTATAGATTTCTATCAATTAATTAAATCCGCTGATGTTATCGAGTAAGCTTTTGGTAATTATTTGGAAATTGATGGAGCTTCGTTAATCGTGCAACGTCACTGACGTATACGCCGGTAATTATTACCGTTTATGGGTAAAAATCGCGTTAATTAAATAGTTTCATTACGAGGTAAAATCCTGTTTCTGTGGTCCTTTGAGATTAGCAGGCAATTTTATTGTCACAAGAACAAACCACGTACGTGTAATCGTCGAGTTTAACTACTGTAAATTTATCAAATCATCAACTTGTCTCTTGTAACTCGATTTTCGCTTGTGAAAAGGATCATTTGTTATAATCTTGTTCATAATAATTATACATATTATTATACATATATATTGGAAAATAATAATTACAAATAAGCAATTTAGTGGAACAAATATCTAGTTAGCTTCATTCTTTTAGTTTCGTACATAAAATCCGATATAAGATCAAATCTATCTATGCATAATTTTTTCCTTTCAGAAGCAAACAAAGCTTCCGGTTATGTTCCTGAGTTATAAAAGTGGTCAGTCAATATTATGATTTTTTATTGACACGGTATAGTCAGCGCTAATTTACGAAGGAACGTAAAAATTCTCCCATCGTTATTCCTCATAACGCAGAGCACGTGTTTACAAAACTACACTCCGGCAACGTATAAACTAAAAGACAACCAACCAACGAGATTACCATTACCGATATTTCACGCAACATTCCCCCTAGCTTTACTCCTGGAAAATAAAATCCGCACCACAGGACATCCTAAACGTCATAAAACGACCGCGTTCGTTTTACGAACGTACTTTCCTTCAATTTCCCAGCAGCTGGCAAATAACCACGCCACGGGTTTGCCCGATTATACCTGAAAGAACGACACGTCGCGTCGCGTCACGTCGCATTCCCGTTATTTCCGTCTTGTAAATACGTACGTTGTATCAATACGCGTGCATATACACGCGTTATACGCGAATGTCTACGTAATATTCAGAATGACTCGTGTTACTATCCAATATAAAATTTTTTGACTGATTTTAATGGCACGACGACACGAGTGAAAGAGAAAATAGAATAATATGTGTATAATATAATATGTTATAACGTAATATAATTAGAAATAATATATTGTAAGTAAGTGAAGGGGATCTTTTCCTTGAGCTTATTTAATTTTCTCCTTTCATCAAATGAGGTGATGTATTCTATGGCAGCATATTATATTTCATGTATATCGATTTTTTTTTTTTTTTAAGATTCTTTTTATTGAAGCAATTGGAACTCCTACATTCATTATCTTGCAGTATATTGTATATTATATATTGTCAATCAAGCTTACATTCTTCTTTCTTTAAAATAGACACTTTATATATATGGAGGTATTCTATAATAATTTTATATTCTATAAAATATATAATAAATTCATATTCTATAAAAATATATTAACAACAATGTGCTCTAATGTGTTGTAATGATTGTGCTCTAATGATTTACTATGTACGAGATAATATTTCTACTTTCGTAGCATCGTGGTCGATGGAAGAAATAATTGGTCATGATATAGTTACACAGAGAAAGATTATAATATATGTATAATACTGTTGCATATGGTAGATTTTCTTGACAATTTGGATTTATTCGAAGAAAATAGGATAGTATCGTACGCAATGCGTAAAATTGAAATTCTACAATTTTCTTGTGAATTAAAAAGTCTTCTGTACCACTAAGAATTCAACAGAACCGACGTCTTTGAATTATTTTATGCAATAAAATTTGTATAAATTCTCTGGGATTGAAAATTTCGTCAAAAAATTTATCATGTTGGAGGAAAAAGTGTCGACTCTAATATTGGCTGATTCATTTTGTATATATCGTTGTATACATGTTATATACAAAGGAGAATTTTATTTGTGTGCTCGTCAGAACGAAAACTTATTTCGTCTCTCCAATGGTAATATAATATATGCGCGTTCAGAGGCCAACGTTATCGCACGAAACATTCGAGAGGTTGTCTAGATGCGAATTTCATAAATTCCTGATCGATGGAAAATTTTATGTGTTGCTGTTGCTCGGGTAGTCCGAAGGTAACAGCCATGCGACGCTCGTAAAGCGATGGTTGTTTCGTTATGAAAAATTCGTTTGTAACTGTATTGAACTGGTCTGCGCCGAGTAGTAACTTTACTTTTTATAAAAGTAGCTTTATGTATCAGCCTTTTTGAATTTTTTATTCTCATTTCGAGAGATCTTTATTTTCTTTTCTTTTTTTATTAGTCTATAAATAATAATCGTCTGGAAGATTGAAAAGTTTGTTGTCGTGTGAAGACGAAGAGGAACAAGTTGACGAAGTAATTTAAATTGTCGTTTTTCTTGCATATTTTTCATTTCTGTCAAGTTGTTTGACATAAGTTTCTAGTGAAATTTACGCAAAGCAAGTGCTTTCATAAAATTCACATTTTATCCGATAAAATACTACATATTGCTTCTTCCAAACAGAAGTAGGTTTTTTCCCAATTTAGGAAAAGTGCGTTATTTGATAAAATTCATAAGAAATTAATTCTTCTTAAATCCTCTCAAAATCTATTCCAAAAAATATCATGTTCGTTTCGTAGAAGATTTCGAATGCTTCCTAATCTAAAAATAACAGGGAAGCATAAATCTCAAAGTTGAAATTTGGAGAAATATTTTCATACCTTTTATTCGCTCGAGTGACGCGAAACGACACGACGCAAGTTTCTAACTCTTCAATCGCGTTACGTAATCTTGATAATATAGTTTATGGCAGCGTAGGTCCTTTTATCGATGATTATTTCACGCTCATAAAAAATGCATGAACTCGAAGTTGACGCAATGTCAAACAAAAAGTGGACGTGCGTAAAATACAGTCGTACAGAATGCGTGATGCTGTTTTCTCGCCAGGCGTCGATGTAGTATCTTGTTCCTCGATGCGAATAATTCGTTGCATTTTTCACGTAACAGCCCGCGGCATATTTAGAAAATTTATATTCTACCGCATATTCCTATTTCAGTTTGTCATGACGCGTATTCTTTTCATGCAACGAATGCAATCAGATTGTGTTTAAGATGTTGGTGAAAGAGCAGCGAGACGTAGAAATTTTCATCGTATCAACAACATCTAATGATAACGTTATCACCGAAGTTGCGACGCGTTATCGTAGCGAAATAATGATTGCACTTTATCGACGTGAAGTTAACGTCTCGTCGAAACTGTTGTCACGAAAAGTTTACCAACGAACGTCGCGATAAATTACAGTATTTTACTGCCCATAAATTAGGCTGTCCATTTAATGAGCGTCGGAACGAGAACATTTCGATTGAAAGTAGTTCCAATAATTATCACGATAGTATAACATGGAATAGATTCTTTTAATTGTATATAAAAAGATTGTATGAAAAGTAAAATATATATTTGGAGCAAAATTGAAACTTGGTTATGAATTAATATGGGAATAAATTGGCAAGAGGGAGAAAAAGATGCAGTGAAAATTTAATAGAAAAAAAAAACTAAAGAAACAACAGATCTATTCGGATGAAACGAATGTTAAAAAAAAAAAAAAAAAAAAAAAAAAAATACACCGAACGAGTTCTCTGTAAATTTGCAAAATTCTACCTACCGTAATTGAATGCAGAGATTAATCGAATAAAGTTACTCGAAAAAAAAAACAGGAACAAAAATAAAAAAAGGTCAAAAAGTTTAGAGTAAAAAAATAACGAATAACCGGGAAGCTTCCAACTCCAAATAATGGATTATACTAGTCAATTAATCAATCGGCATTCAGATTCGAAATACATCTGCCAATAGTTAAAAAAAGGGGGGAGGTTCTAAAAATCCAACATGGCAATTTATTGCAGTCATATCCGCCGCTATTAATCTATTCTGGAAATTCTGCAAATTTTTTTGATTTCGTTAGAACTATCCTAAATCTTGCCGCGTTAAGCTGGACGATAATCACGCCGCGAAGTTCCAGTAACGATCACGGTATGCTGGCTATGGAGAGATAATCGCATTAAACCTGGAGTTCGGTAGCGCTTCCATCGTTCGAGCATTTACTTCACTTGCGGTATACACCAAAATTAAACAAGAAATCCCATGAAAAAAGAAAAGAAAGAAAACATCATTTCGGAAACTCAGCCATCGTTTCGAATCTAAGATCGAACTCTCAACTACAAAAATTGGACGATAATCGTCTCAAGCGGGAATAGAATGATATAATAATTCGAAATATTCGAAATTCGAAACCAAAAATCACTTAAAATATAACACTGTTGTAGTTAGATCACGGATTCTTTTATGTAAATTTGCATCTTTAAAGATACCGATAAGAAACGAGACTCGAGTGGAAACATATTTCATCTTCGAAATATTGTCACGTGTAACTTTTTTATAAAAATCTTACGAAACAAATCCCTCTATTAACATCTCCTAGATACGACGATCTCATAACCAGATTAAATTTTCACTTTGAATTACATCTAAAAACTCCCATGTAACCACCTCATTAAGCTACAAGTTCAATTATCCAAAAAAGCTGGCAACCTCAAACCGCCGTCTCTTTTCGTGTAAGAGAAACTACCACTCCGATCCTTCGTCTCTATTTCCTTTGGCAGAAACTGTTCTCCACACTCTGTCGACTAAAAACAACAAGAACAGTAAATTCTGGCGCATGATAAACATATCACGCCCCCCGCTCAAACCTGTGACACCGGGCAACCCTTTCGTACCGTGGAGTGCGCGCAATTTCGAGCATTACGACGGCATCTAATACAATCCGCGCCGGCTTTTGTGCCCGCATTTATATTGCTCCTTTTGTCGACCCAAGAAACGACGAGAAGACGCTCCTTCCTTTAGAGAGGGAAAGGCGTAGAGAAAGAGAAAGAGAAAGAGAGAGAGAGAGAAAGGAGAAAGAGAGGAGGAAAGAGAGGCTTTGGTCTCTCGTTCTTCGCGTCAATACCTCCCTCGTTGCCGATCCCATTCAAGACTGGTCCGCTCGTAGATAGCATATCGAGTGAGAACGCTCGTTTATACGGCGTACAAAGGGACGAACGCGACCCCCATTAGCATGCACGTACTCCGCCCCGCTTATTTGCACCGACGACCTGGCACACTCAACCTCTCCATACTTCTATCCCCTTCTGATAGCTTGCTTTCCCATTTTTCCATCCCCTAAAGTCGTTCGATTTATCGTCGTGTAACTATCGTATCGTTCCTTTACTACGTTAACCTATCAACTTAGCTGCTACGATAGTCAGCAGTGACTCACGTTGTTACGTTTTTTTTTCGATTGATCGAAATAAGATAAATTTCATGGACTAAGAAAATTGTCGACAACGTGTCGGAGAAAAAGTACGCAAACGCAGTGTAATACTTTGCAAGAGTTAAACGTTCTGGTGTATTGCAATATATTTCGATCTATCGGCAACGCGGTTGTTATTTTCTTGTTAATTTATAAATTCTATCCAAGCGATGTAATCTATCACAGTGACCTAAGTATCGTAATTTCTTTAGAGTTTCGTGAAATTGAAGAATCTGTACTGTCGTGCGCGAGTTTGGAAGCGCTACGTATTCAGTGAGGTTCAAAAATTCGACGAAAATTGCATAAAGCTTTTACGGAAAATTCGAAGAAAGGAAATTGGAAACGTTAGATGTTGCGTTAACGTGACGTTAAACTTAACGAGGTTAAACTTCCAGCGTGTTTCTCTTTCTTCCTCTTGCTTTTCCCTTCCAATTTCTTGAATTGTTATTTTGATGTTCTTTTTATTTGTTCGTAAACTGTACGCTTGACTACCGGTTATGTAAGGCTGGGTTAAAGAGATTGAAAGGAGTCCTAGGCAAGGGTAGTTAAGACATGAGCTCGGGGGATGTCGTTTTGTTGGGGATTCTTGGGATCTTTTGGATAGTCGAAATGTTCGGATTGGATGATGCAGTGTACGGAGACTCGGTTAGGATGGAGTTCCGAGTGTTTTTCGTGGCTTTCGAGGGTTGATTCGAGGACCTGGTTTAGCTTGGCAGAATTGGAAAGGGTGAGTGGAACTTTCATATGCAGATTATGCGCCCTCTCCTGTTTTCTTCTCCTTTTTACCTTTTTTTTTTTTTTTTTTTTTTGAATCTATAAAGATCTTATTTTAATTATATTCTACCGTTGATGAAGTTAATTTTTTATCGGAATAAATATGTATTATATTTAAATAATTGAAATGTAAAGGGTTCACCTTTAATTTAAACCTTTCAGGACAGAATTTTTTAGTTTGTGGAACAATAATAATTTCTTTTCCCATGTCTTTGTGAAGAAAACACGATGCGATAGAATTCGGACAGATTTTAAACAAAGTACGTTTGTCATTTAATTACTTAGAATTATTGTAATCAAGAATTTGCAATATATCGTGGATGAATTAATTACAATAGTAATATTTTGTCATATAGCTCGATTAAAGTGGAGCCGACTAAAAATAGCTACTTTTCAAACACCGAGGAAATTGCCATTAAAATTAATTGTTTATCAAAAATGGTATTGAAATTGATATTACGGCTAAACACTCGTTATGTTAATGTCATGCCAATATCATATACGTCAATTTAATTAAACTATGAGATAGAAAAGGTCCAGATAGACTAATAAGGTTATAATAATAGTGGGTTTCGCAATGTAATTAGTATAGATGCAAATATTGTTCCATAGAATAACCATAACCATCTTTAAATCAAATAAAATCTGTTATACAGAAAAACGGTTAGAAAAAGCCGATTAAACGATCGTAGAATAAATAGTACGTAAAATGAAAATTTTTCGATCGGTGACGATTGGGAACAGGCTAACGAATTCGCTATGATCTATTCGAATGAATAATAACCAGATGTTGCATCGTGCACACGTGCAACCATGGCAATTTTTCTCGTGTCCGATAAGCATTTGCATTTTCCGCGCGTGTATTTGTTTTTTCATTTTTGTTTAACAGCGCCTACGATTATTCATCGTGTTGCTCGCAAATATGCTAATACCACGTAACGAAAGAGAAATTATAACGCCGTTTTTTTATACATTTCCTTGCGTGTTTACAAAGGAAAGATCGAAACGAACAGCTACATACTGAACGTAGAATTACGAAGAATAAGTTAGCATAAGTTAGCATAGAATATCGCTCGTCTTAGTTATATAATAATAGTTATATAAATTATATATAGTTATATAATACCTTCGTCTTCTACAGAATTTCATCAACTTCTCAACTATTTCTAAAAGACTTACGTCTTTGCACCTAAAAGGTTATCTTCGTACTCGATCGTCTCATAATAAAATTCTCCTGTTTAATCGAATTTAAAATTGAAGGCAACGTAACAATGAAATAACGTTACATAACGTTAAAATCAGGGAATCGACAAAATCTACTCCTTGTGATTTTCTCTTGTGATTTTTGTATTACAGTTGCCGGTAAATATTTATGAAACGGGAAAAATAGAAGATATAAAAAGCACCATCATTTTACAAAATGAATTTATCTCTAATAAGAACGATTGTTGCTAATATGGTAAAAAGCGTTTAATATGTTTAATACAAAAGTTGATAAAATTGATAGCTTATCGATTTTAAACTTTCTTTTACCCACAACTGTAGTACATCAGTATACTTTAATGGTATACGCTACCAATAATATTATATATTAATACATCTTAGTGTACACCAGATAATTATCCTAATTATTTATAGTCGTTAGCACAACGGAGCAACGGCTGTCAATTAATCGCGTTTTCCCAAAAATAGCTATACACGCACGCACGTTCATCGTGTTTCACTATCGCACAAACGAGCGACGAACAATTAAATTCTTCGCCACGTTTCCCCTAAATGGCGTGGACGTTTAATTTTTCGCTTCACGTCGAACACATGGCGTTTTAAGCTCGCGCTCGCGAGCGCCTGCTTATGGTAATCGCAAAAGGGAAGGTATCCATGTAGCAGTGTAACAGAGCAACGTTACGTTATGCAAATGAACGAACCGTCGAACGCACATGTAAACGCACGAAACGCGTTTTTGCCAGGGCCATCACAACCTCGCGTGCGATTTTAAATCGGCCGTTGATTCGAATTTCAGATGAAAACTGCGACATAATCGCTGATCCTGTCTGCGTGAACCAGTTTTTTAACGCATCGCCGTGCTGAAACTGCTTTTCCAAGTTACACTTTAAACGAATTCGCCATCTCCTGTGACAGATTCTTTATTATCCTTAAATGAATCCTTTCATGACATTCGTGTCCGTGTTATTTTAGGTTGGTGTTTTTAATTTGTTTCTGTTTTCAATTTCTTAATGTCTGACGTCTTGCGTCTGGCTTGTGACGGATCACGGACAGTGAAGAGATTCCTTTGGAAAATATGTAGCGAGTTTTCAGTATTCAGAAAGTGATAAAATTTGTAAAAGTATCCACAATATATCACATAATATATTGGTATATCGCGTAAAGTAATTTTCAATATTTACGTTAAATAATGTTTACGTAAATTCCAGTTTCCTTTGCTACAGAAAAGATTGGAATAATTTCATCGAAGAGAAATAAAGAAAAATTCTTCAAGTTGCACACTAAGTGTACAATACAATCTTCTCGTCAATATTATCATCTCGAATTTCGTACTTTCCTGCTCGATTCACTGAATCGAAACACCATCCTCGTTACGCCAAACAAAATCATTGCAAAATTATCAAACCCTCACGCCATTTAGCTCTGTTCACGGTGCAACATAAATAATTAAATCCTCCTAAAACGACAGGTTCCGGACATCGTTACAACACGTTAAAACTACGTTTGAACCATCCCTTCCCTCCAGAACTATACAACGAAGCTTAGACCTCTATGAAATCGCAAGAACCGACAAATTAACGTTAACGAGTCCCTGTGATCATCGCGTTCGTGTTAATTACGGCCAACTATGCAAACAAATTGAGGTACGATCACGGCTACTCCCTACTTCGAGTCACGCACTAGATTCTTGTCCACCGACGACCAACCGGATACGAGGATGGTCGTTTTGCCGTGGCTCGTTTCCTTTCTCGAGATTCTGCCCGACAGGTCGCTACTTAAACATGTTTCACCGCCTTTAATTGCGACTCTTCTCACACGCAGTCACGCCACGTCGTCACTGCTTCGTGTGAACCACGTTTGATTGTTCCCCGAACCAAAGGAACGAACCTGTACTTACATAGTACTCCATCTTCTTCAGGTTAGTTTAGTTCTTTCTTCGACCGTTGGCATGCACTAGTGGCGAACTACTAGTGGAATATATTAGATACTTATATGGAATCTAGTGACGCTTCTTCTGGTTCACGTTCCGAGTCTGTGTTTATTTGTAGTTTTACTTGGTTGATACGTTGCTACGCGAATTTCACGTTCTTTGTTATAGGAGCAGCGACAGATACTACACCATCATATTTGAATCTTCTAAACTTAACATTTACACCGTAATTTTTGTATATCTAAGAATTTAATATTGAAATTTTGTATTATATTTGTACGCTTCCTTTTTGACAATGTGTTTCCTAAAATATTCTAAATTATTCACATTGTTGAAGATTTTTTATTTCGTGAAATTTATCTTATTTTAATCGTTGGAAAAGATTCAGTAAAACACGAATCATCGATGATTATCGTGATAATCAACGCGTTGTAGAGATACCGCTATCTCAGATGTTTGAAAAAGGATTACTTTA
Organism: Bombus campestris; assembly: GCA_905333015.3. Classification (NCBI taxonomy): domain Eukaryota; kingdom Metazoa; phylum Arthropoda; class Insecta; order Hymenoptera; family Apidae; genus Bombus; species Bombus campestris. Next base: position 9,167,574 of record HG995140.1, read on the forward strand.
GTCGTTAGTTCTTTTGCACTTTTTAGTCGTCTTGACGTTATTGTGTTCTGCTTCTCTTTCCCGGTTTCCCGGTTCAGCTCTTTCAATTTTCTATAATTACCATATTTTATAATTTATCATGGATGTTAGCATCGATGCACGTGGTTTTAAAGGAGGATTTCTTTAGTTCTCGTGTACCTTTTCAGTCGTTTCAACGATATCTTGTTCTCTTTCCTTCATTTCCTCTTTAGTTTTTTACATTTCTTAAAACCGTTGTTTCTCCGAAATTGTTATTTGAGTCTGGAAAATATATTATAAGCCGATATTTGTGTTTTTTTTTATTCAAAGACAGTGTTTTAAAAATCCTTAAAGAATTCTCCTAATTAATAATTATTAATACAAAGAATTATATTAAAACGAACCTACAAATGTATATCTGGTATATCGTAGAAACGAGCGAGAATAATCGTCAAACAGATGACAGAACAGATGAGGATGATCGTAGAGAATAAAAGGTTTTCAAGTGAAACGAGTTTCGTTTGTCACACTGCTAAAACCTCCTACAAACACACACTTTACGAACGATACGATCGAGGGAAAGGGACTGGCGATGCATTGAATTTTAAATTATAGCGAAGTTTATGCCTGTTCGATGTGCGAACCTAAGTGACAGCTGCATTGATAATGATTAAAAGAAACGATTGATTTTCCGATTTTCACGTACGAGACACATTCGATTTCATGGAATATCGGCTGAACCGGAGACACCGAGGCAGAGAATTCATCGTCGATTCCACGTGTCGAATATCTGAAACATTTGACGCGCTAGATAGTCGATCGTGCGTGATTAATCGAATCGATTTTTCTTAAATAAAAAGATCGAACACAAGCTTATATTCTATGCGGTAAATGCTTCTCGTCGAATCTTTCATACATGTACATGGTTGTTTCGATAAAACACCACAGAGCTAAGCGTGTTACGTCGCGTAAGACGGTCCGTGCGACGTCCCTCATGGTCTGGCCGCCGAGGCCCACACACCGTTACACTGACCCTCGATAAACCTAAGGAACCACCATAAACCGAATCTTCTCAGTTTAATTTCTATTCACATAAGTATTTTCGGTTCATGGATGGTCCTTAAAACAGTCCTTAGGTTTATCGCACGCTCTTATAACTTACGGAGAAAGCGGTTGTTTGTCTATTAAAATAGCAGGTTTTTCCCATTAAACAGGACACCCATACCGAGCTTTCCTCCGTAATTGTACGAGACGGGTCATCACTGTTCTTCCAAACGTCGTGCAGTCAACACGACTGTTCTTACAAGCTTCGCGTAGTCAACTCAGGGATCTTTCAATATTCCATAAAACATAGTCCTCGCTACGATCAAGGTGATATTATCTTAATCTACTCTTTATTAATACTACTCATATATCAAGTGTATTATTATTCATCACTTCTATCAATTATATCTTCCTATACGACGGAACCTCCAGTGTAACAAGTTGTTAAAATATAAATATTATAAGACTGTAGACTACAGTTTTATTCCCCAACAAATACCCCTATTATCCCACAAGAAATAGGGGGATCGACCTGTTCGTGGTGTCGATCGTTATAATCGTAACGGGAATTTACGACTCCCGTTGACGCGCTTCAACGCGATCGCGTCTCCCCGCGACTGGACGAATATACAACCTGTGTACGTAGATGCACATAAATCTAATTTCAACTTTCAACGTTCAAGTTCATACCGTTCATACCGTAAAGTAAATTCGCAGTAATTTTCACGAAAGTTCGAGCGTCGCAGTGGAAGATCGTCGGGTAAGGAATGGGTCGTCACGGCCCCTCGTTTTCCACGGCCAAGTTGTAGCTGTTGTCCCTTAATTTTTTATAATCAAGTCGCACCGCGAGTCGAAACTTTAGCGGCTTTCGTTAAGAATCCTCGTCTCGTTCTTCAAGAAGGAGCGTTAAAGACCATCCAGTCTTAGAACAGTTTCTAATTGAAACACAAATAATCAGCCTGGCGAACCGGGGCTTCGAAGATTCCGTTCCGTTAGGCAAAAAAGTTTCGTTGCCTTTTAATCGCCGCGAAATCTAAATTCTCGCGGTACATCGTCCTCGACGTGGACAAAAGTGGCGAGCGGCCGAAGAAGAGGAGGCGAGAGACGGTGAATTCAGAATATAAGCGGAACACTTTAAAAAGAAGTGGCCCAGACTATAGCTTTCAACCGTTTCAATGGCGTTCTCGCAACTCTTGCCTCGGTTTCAGAAAGGAACCGAGCTAATTCTAAAGACGTGCAGAGAATGAAACATCCGCGTGGTAGTGACTATTAAAAACGTCGAACGTGGAGAAGAGGGATGGCAGGCTGGCAATTGCTTCGTCTCGCTAATAAAAGTAGAAAAATATCGCGAGAGTGAAAAATTAATTTAACAAGGATCTTTTCAGTCGCGTCTATTGTTCGGTCCGGAGGGAATGAAGAATATGATTGTGTTCGGTGCATTGTGTTTTCAAGACTTTAATTCGTTTCTTGTGTATTTCGGTTTCTTCGTTGGAACTCGGAGTTCGAAGAATTTTTTGGCGGGATATGTTGGACGTTTGTGGTCTGTTTTAAATCGATCAGTCCGAGTGATTTTACTTTTGCAAGATTTGGAAAAAAGTAGATATTGTAGCAATGAATGTTATTTTCGTATCATATTTGTCAACGGTTGGCGATTATTTTTCGTTCTTTTATTTCTTTTCGATGTTGTATAAATTTATTATATCATCTCGAGGAATATACTTATAACGATTTAAAGATTCTCCCTGTTTGCTTGTACTTCTCTTCATTTTCTTCGTTCTTCTGTTGATTTTTCTCATATTACTTTTAGGATCTGATATCCTGTTCGGTATACAATCTATTTCATTTATTTTCTTATCAAACATTTGTCGCGAGTATGTAATATTCTTTAGTTAAACAGATACAGAGGAATTTAGCTTGTGTCAAAGGTGTTCTGAGCTGAGTCTGACCATAAAGCGTCCCCTTTCACTTATTCTTTTATATGCTGCTTCATTTTACAATTCTACATTATTTTAGAAGCTGTTTCAATTAAACGACAACCAATTATAACAATTAGTATTATTACGTACTAATTGAAATTATTTTTTATTTCATTTTCCAATAGGACCTATGTTTTCTTCAATGGTCGATAACAAACACTCGGAATTAGCTAGAATTTAACTTATTATTCATTTATTGGATAAGATTGTAAAGATATAGGATGGTTTCGGAAATACAAATAATTCACTTTATTCAGCACACAACAGTTACACACGTATCTTATACTCTGAAGACCTCGTAAACCTACTCGCGCGCACGCTTCTTGTCAACCGACTCTTCCAGATGCTTCTCAACGACTGCCAATCGTCCTTTGTCCCAACCATGACCTGGACACCCTCTGACGCTTACACACACATTCACATGTACAGCGTAAATGTATCATCTTCCTAACAAAAATCAATTACTATGATCTGAATCTCTAATCTAATCCAGCGTTTAGAATAGAATCAACTCTACCTATCTTAAAATCAATGACAAATACAGTCTGTCACACAAGAGCGTGTCTGCGATATCTGCGAAACCTGACACCTAATCAGAATGAGATAAAAAGAATGTAAACAAACGAAAACTTCTCTAATACGCGTTGCTGAATACCTTTCAGTTTCATTTGAAACAGTGAAAGGAACAGAGCTTTTTAATATGAGTGCCGCGTACGCGAAACGTCGAAAATCGTCTGGCATGGGCGAATGAAAACAGAGATCGTGATTGGAGTAATATAATATTCACTGATGAATCTTCGTTTTGGGCATGGTGTCCTATTAGGCGTGCTTGGACTATCCATGGAAGAAGGATGATTCAAAGAAGTGTAAAACACCCTATAAAAGTGCATGTTTGGGGTTGCTTTAACGCACGCGGTTTTGGGACTTTGTGCGTCTTTACAGACAATCTGAATGCACAAAAGATGGTGAAATTGTACCAAAGGGGACTTCTCACATCCGTGAAACGTTGGTTCAACCAAACCGAGGACCAATGGATATTGCAAGAAGACAACGACCCTAAACATCGAAGTCGCATCTGCACCCAATGGAAAGCGAAAAACGCCATCACAGTACTTCCTTGGCCATCGCAGTCCCCTGATGCAAACCCTATCGAAAATGTGTGGTCCCTAATGAAATGCAAGCTGAGAGGAAGACGTATCACAAAAATAAGAACACTTGTACATCACATTCGAAAGATATGGAGGTCGTTACCAGAATCCTACGCTCAAAAATTAGTCGAGAGTATGCCGAAACGATGTCAAGCTATAATCGCTAATGGAGGAGATTGGACACCCTACTAAGTAATAGCGTATTAGTGTTTTAGATGTAGATTCAATTCATATAAATTTTTTTACAAATATATAAATATTTACAGAAATATCGCAGACACGCTCTTGTGTGACAGACTGTATATAGAATTTCTTATAGAATTTCATTTACTATGAACGTCAATATTAATATTCGATCAAATTACCACACGAATCGATCAATAGCGAAAATTATCTCGTAACAGGCAAACAAACAAAACAAAGATATTGATCAATTAGCAAAGTGTCGATACATCCTACCGTCCACAAAACGGACACGCTAATCGAGTCTGAAATTCCGTTGCCAATTTACGTTCGAGGAAATTTGATCAATATCGGCGACCCAATTGCCTTGTCTTTCGATACGTTCAATAGCATCAAAAATCAGCCCGCGGGATTTCAATCCAGAGAATCAAAGTTCACAACCCCTTTAAAAAACTAAAACAATGTCTCGCCATTCTAATCCGATCGCGGACAGTAGGGAAAAAGAAAAAAAAAAAAAATGTGTGGCAGGAAGAGAAGGGGAGAGAGAAAAAGAGACTCTGTTCTATGGTTGGTCGGATCAGAGTCCCGATCGTTCGTTTGCAGACGACTAACCAATCGAATTATACAGTTCGTCGACGGATTTTTTCTCCGTCGAGCGTAATATCCTAATGACCGTGGATTGCGTCATTTATCCAATAACTTCAGTAGCCTAAACGATACATAGAGTTCGCCTGGCTCGTTATATTTCGTATATATAGATGCAATTCGCTGGCGAAATGTTCGACGCTTGAAAATTCATCGCGTATTTTTCTTGCTTGGTAGAAGGAGGTAGCCATCGATTTCTCTTTCGACTTAATTCGACATTTCAACTTTTCACGTGCCTGTTCTTTTCGTTTGAAAGATTTTCGTAAGAAAGTTGCAACATTTTCCTGGAATATTTGGATGAATTCCAAACGAATGTTTCGAAACAGTAGCATCCTGATTTAGTAACTGAAACGACCGATCCGCATGATTCTCCGTAAAACCAATCCATACCGGTGTATAGAATTTTACCGATTAAACAAACTATTCACGAGTCATCGACCAACAAATCGTACACTCTGTCCAAGCGCTCGAAAACTAGCCACTACCGATCGAACAACGTAAACCATCAAAACGATCACTTTCTATGCACGCATATACGAGTACACATCGAACCTCATCGGAGTGCACACAATTATCATACTAGAAATAAACAATAATTTTCGAGAATAATGGTACAACGTCTGTATCACTGCTTTTACACGTATTTCGTAATTCTTAGAAGAAAGCCGATCAGCTGCGCCATTTATAAATTTCACAATTTCGTTACTCGAATATGTAATTGGTAATCGATATCTTACGCTTGTAAAATTCTCAATACTAACATGGACGAAATCGTGCAAGAGTATCGGTGACGTAGAAAGAAAAATTCAAGTTTAAATTCAAGTTCTACATGAAAATTTATCAATGCCGATGATATTCGTAAAATTACAAGCCAAAGCAAACTCGAGTTTAATTATATTCACCGTCCAAACTATTGCTACACCTAAAACAGTCGAACAATCATAAACATTCAAAAATCGCTTGTACCCATCGTGGAAAAACATCTGCTCCCTTTACCCGCCAAGTAAACTCCCATAAACTCGACAATCTCCATCCACCAAACTCGCACATTGTTACGGAAAAAGTTTCCTGCTGGCGTTTAAATACGTGGTTATGCGTCGCGAAGACAAAGCACGCGACGAGGGTTGTCACAGACTGTCTCGAGGGGTGGAAGGAGGTATGGAAGAGAAGTGAAACCAGGATGGACGTGCGACGGGCCAACGTATGCGTCGAATTATGTGCATCGATTCACCCGAAAATGGGAAAACTTTCGCGGCGGGCGATCGTCTGGGGCGTATCTTGTTGGCCGGCCAAGTTCGGCCGGAGGCGGTCGAGGATCAGACGAAAAGAAGGGGTGATTTGGAAAGGGAAAAAGGGGTGGCTGGTTCGAGTTGCGTTCGTCGTTACGCTCGTCTGGCCGGGCACTGGCTCCAAAGCTTTACTGCTTGGTTAACGATCTGTCCTCCTCGGACAGCTTTTGGCACCGAACTACCGCACCAACCCTCTGCGCTACCCTTCAGCCTGGTAGCCGGCTGCAGACGCGACGTTTATTATTTAAATTAAACGCGGCAACCAGTCGAGGGGGTATTCTTTGCTAGGCCCTTGGATGGAAAACTGGTCTCTCCGAGAGGGTCGTAGAGGGTGGCTCGACTGTTAGATAGGTAGCTTTCATACGGGACCACGGCAGACTTCCCAGAGATTTTTTTCGGGGTGGACGAATGCTGAGTCCGGACGACGGATTTCTGTAGTTGATTATCGTGATATCGAGTTTTGGTACGCTGGTTTCGCATCTGTGGAGGGGAAAGAACGACGCAAGGTTGGGAAGTGTTGTTTGGATTGAGAGAAGTTAGGGTTTATATTATAATTCGAGTATAATTTTGTAGTTTGAAAGTAATTTGACAGTTGCTTATTTTTGACAAGATTGTAAGGGAAATCAGGAGTGCATCGAACTATGACGATTTCATTCGTTTTAATTGCTGTAGATGAAAAAAATTGCATCGTAACGTCTGACTAATGCAAAGCTGTTTCTACTGGAATGGTTCGTACCATGCTCACCGTGGTTAGACGAAACGAGGTAGTTGGCTTATCTGTCTTACGCGATCTTTTCAAGTCTGTAACAATATTTTTATAGCATTCTATAACGAAGGAAAGAATAGAGAGGAAGATGAGGATGGTTGAAAATATTATGAAGCGGTTAAGATAAATCGTAAAAGTCAATGTGCGGTAATAAGATTATCGTTTCAAATTGTTGAACTCTGGATGGTTATCTGGTTACTGGTGTAACTAATTGCATTACTAACGAATCTCCTTTAATTGTAAAATGATACATCAGAAGTTAGAAGATCAATAAAACTTTGAAGTTCTTTGTAGACTCGTGAAATTATTTTGCTATTTCTCTTGAGCCTGATAGATTATTCATCTTTTAAATTATTTCGTACGAAGGTATTCTTCCTCGTTAGGTATTTAATTCTCTCTATCAGGTAACACGAAGATAAACGAACAGAACATCGATAAATATTGACTTGTGAAAATTTTCATCTCAACATGAAACGTTCGAAAAAGATTCAGTAGAAGGAAATTGCACTACTCAGACGCGGGAACTTTTACGAGGATTAGGTTACGTTTCATCTTATTCCTTCAAGTTTAAATTAAAAAATTAAGCCCGCGAGAACGATGAAGGCAAAACGGCGACGTTCCAGGCTGGTAAAATCTACTCGAATTCTTGAAAAGCTCGGTAGGGTCGAACTCTTTATTTGCTCCAGTTCGCTAGATCGTTTCCTAGAAGGAGGTCCGCCCGGAATTAAAGGAGAAAAAGATATATTGACCGAGCACTGTGAAAGGGAGCTGCTCTTTGTGTTGTTTTGATCGACGATAGAGTATCTTTGTCGTCATTGGTAAAATGAACCTTTGGAATGCTCGAGAACATTTTCTGTGTCATGCTTGATCATTTGATGGTCAGCTACAAAGTATTGGGAACATTTCGTTTGCGATCAGTGAAATTGTAGATTGAAAATAAATAGGCTATATTTAAACGAAATATTTTCTCTAATTTTTAACGTATTGCAATTGTAATGTTCCAGTCTTCTTTTTATTTCAATAAAAAAAGAAAGGCTTCTACGTAATAATAAATACATTAACATTTTTTGAAATGTTCAAGACACTAAGAAGAACGTATACTCAGATACAAAATTAAACTGAAGCATAGCTTTGGTAACGTGAGATTGGTTTAGGAATATTTGAACTCTAAAATTGTTTCTCTGCAAAAATGATAAAATGTATCTTATCACGTTCCTTTTCTATAACAATGAAATGGAATAAATCAATTATAAATCTTCAGTTTATTAATCGTTACATTTTCATTATATGTAGAAGCCAGTTTGATAGAATATTAAACGTATTAAAATTTAAAAAAAATCGCTTCGTCTGACTAATACAGTCTGTTTCTACTGATAAGGCTCGTATCAAGATTCGCGTTAGTATCGATTCTTATATTTAGACGAAATAAATCGGTCGATTTATTTGTTCTGTACGAAATTTTCAATTTTGTAACAATATTTTTCATTGTAAAGACAAAAAAAAAAAAAAAAAGAAAAAGAAGAAAGAAGAGAAAGAAAGATGGAAAGGAATGTCCAAGATACGTTTCGCTCTGTTAATGGATTTGTAGCAACTACGACGCTAACGCCATTTTCTCGTCGTTTATAGTTTTTACATGTTTCTTCGTGTTTTCTTTCCTATTCTTCATCTACGTTACTCACAATTTCACGCCAGCTTGGTCCAATTCTTGTAGACGTTTCACGACATCTTCATACACTTTCTTCATATTTTTTCCATTTTGTTTCTACATGCTCGTGACTTTTCTTAACTTTGTCCATATTTCCTCTTTCTACGTCCAATGCTTCGTTTGGGACTGGCTACCCTTCGCTTACATTTGGCGATTCCCACGAACCTTTGCCTTTCCATTTTCTATCCTCCTGTATTTTCATGCTTTCTTATACTACTTCAACTGCAAGTCTCATCAACAACTATATTTCTTGTAGCCAAGTAAATGTCATTGATCTCAAAAATCAGAGGACACCTTTTTAGTCTTGGTAAACTATCTCAATGTATTTATAAATTTTGAATAAATTATTCTTTAAATAAATTAATTATTTCATAAAGATTACGAGCTTCAACTTCCACTAATTTTTAAATAAAATTATTTACATACTAGTATTCTGTACATGCTTGGTCGTATAAAGTGATCTTATTGATCTACAATAATCTTTTAGTGGTTCTTTGTCTCCTTTCCAGTTCTCAAGCAAATATAATAAATGCTTAAGACTTCTGAATGAAAACGTACATTCTCATCGAACAATTACTCAAAGATTTGTGACCACGTACAAACACCCTTCATACAGAAAGGCTTAAACATTTTAGAAATAAAGAAACCGAAGGAAAAACGGGACACTGAAGAACATCGACGGAAAACGACGATACTGGCGAATATCCTTCAAAGTTTTAGTGATATTTGTTCAAAAGTAAACACGATTTGCCATGGAAAATATCCGGTGTCTTTTAATCTTCACTTCACGCGGAATAAAAGTCTGGAATGACGACGACCGTTTAAAATCGATCGAACGAAGCACGACGAAACGCACAGGAGGCGATGCTCCTGAAAACGGGAGGAAAGATATTTGAAAAGGAGAAAAAAAGGAGATAGCGGTCAATAAATTCAAGGTGGTCGTTCGAGCCGCCGTCGTCGTCGATCGGTTTGAAAAGATTTAATTGGGTCGTATTCGAATATCGTTGCAATTAAAAAATCCCTCTCCCCTCTGGATAAGCTCGAATGGAGTTTATTATGCAGCGCCTGTTCGCAAATACTCAGATGGAAAAGCATTCAGCGAAGATTATTTGTTCCAATTGCCGGGGAATATCATTCCGTTACGCGTTGCCAAGGAAAAGAAGATCGAGACATTTTTCACTTTACAGATCCTGTTTGTTCGAGATGTACAGTATTATGTAAATGAGAAAGTGATACTTTTTTAAAGATGGTATAAGAGTTACGAAGTTAAGAAGGAAAGTTATTTTTTCTTTATCTTTTTTCTTTATCTCTTTCTCATACCGGTATTATTATAATTATTGATAATGACGTTCATATGTCAACGAATACTGGAAAAGGAAATAATAGGCTGAAGGGAGTTACGGTAATGGAAAGCTTGTTATCAGAATCACGTAACTCGTCTTCGATAAAATTCGAAGTTCAGTTTAAAGGGAAACCGCAGCATCTTTTAAAAGTTTGGAAAATTTCGATTATGGAAATTAATGCAGTCCCTGGCGCTAACCGAGAGAATGGAACTTTACCACTTACGAACCTCGACCAATTACCAGTCCCAACTTCGATTGTAAAGAAATCTCGAAGATCTCAAAGAATTTAAAAGCACGAAAACTCGGAAATTCTAGAATCCAAAGATTAGAAAATAGAGGGGCTTGGGAATTCGAAAGTTTGAAAATTCGAGAATTCGGAATTCTGAAAATTTGAAACATTAGAATTGAAAACGTCGATAATTCGAACATCCGAAAATTAGCAGAACCGAAATCCGTTTGTTTCGATTTTATCGCTAATCGTGAACATCGTCAGCCGTTTATGCTTGGGCGGTTCTCTAGTTAATCGGCCAGACATTAAACACGGGGGTGGATCTTTTTTGCCAAAGAGACTAATTGCTGTCACTGGCTGACGTAGCCCGAAGAAACCGGAGTGCACGTGATTTGCATTAATCGTTCGAACCTTCTCGTTGTGCCAGCGATCGGAATGGAAATACGTCTTGTTAACTTTAGCTTCATCGAACCTGTACCTGCAGATTCGTTTCGTCGTTCGATATCCCGATGTTCACGCGTACTTTAATGGACGTTGAGGTTTCGAAATCGCCGAGTAAAAACCCGTCTGGTTTTAACGAGAGGAAAAGATCGCGTCAACGAGCTTTGTCACTCGACCAACTTGATCCGTAATTCTGATTCACATTTTTTCTGGCGAGCTGGCCGACTAACGAGATTTCCTCTACTTTCCAACACGGCTACCAACTACTTCTGCAAAGTTATCGTCAGAGTGAGGTAAGGTGCAACGAATATGGCAGCAAGACACTTTCTTTTATTCTTTCCAGTAGTTCGTCGCGGGTAACGCGTCTCGTTCCCGGTTTCAGCGAACAATTTGTTGGAAAGGTGAATTTAATTGTAGACATCTGTTTCATTAAAGGAAACGAACGAAGCCGAGGTTGATCCGGCAGGAAAATTTGTATAATTGGAGCGTTGGATGGCCACTTCGCACGAGGATGAACGAGCTTGAAATCGGACGTGCAAACCTTTGTATAATTTACCTACCGGTTTAATGTTCTAAAGTTTCCTTGCTCGCGAGAAGATGAAAATCGCATTAGACGACTTTTTGTGTTGTCTAAGCAATTATATAGAGCAACTATATAAATATATGTATATGTACATCATTGTTTTCACGATAAAGAATGCAATCTTTTCGTACCATATGCACAGTCGTCGCATTTTATTCAAGCGAACATAATCGATACAACTTTTGTATGCATTTGTCACAACCTTTCTCACTACGCGTATTTTAAATAAAATATACGAAAAATAAAGGAAAGTGACATCGGACGAACAGCATCGCCAACGCTATCCCAGCGTGTCAGCGGTACAGCGAAGGAAGAGAATGATGCTCGCATAGAAATCTGTCGGATGAAATTGATCGATCGATCAGAAAGATCAGTGGCCGGGAAACAATTAATCCACGTGGCAATCGAGGCGACGTCAAAATTTCCATTCCTTTGTCGGTGACTCGATTCGTAACGTTGCGATATCTCGCGGATACACGTCGCTGGTTCGAAGATCGAATTTAATCGACGCCGTATGTCGATGTATAATACTACGCTGGTATACGTGAAAACGAATCGAGGAACGAATCAAGAATACATAGAAAAAAGAGGAGGGGAAAAAAGGAGAGACGAACGAAAGAGAGAAGAGGGTGAAAAATCGAAGCGAAACACAACGGACGTCGGTCTTTCGTCGCTGAGCCGTGCAAACGAAATCGGCTGGCACGGACCGATTACGCGTGAAACGCCGCTTCAATATTTTTGTCGACAGGACGAATCAATCGGGTGACGCGAATTCGTCGTCGTTCTTCTGCGAAACACGCGGTGGTTTGGATAGGCTGCTAGGTCTCCGCGATCTGTCACCGAATTCCTCTGTCATCCGTGAAAATGATAACGCCAATCGAGATAACCACGCATTGCCAAACAAACAGAGATGAACGAATGCTTCTGCTCCGTACACCAAGAGTTATTCTTGACGCGATTAGAAAATATTTCCCCAGGTTGGATCCAGTGGCTTTGTGGCTGATCGCTTTCACTTCCATCCAAGTATCAAAAGAACACGCAGGTTTCAACGGCCAGTTGATACGATGAATCTGCGATTGATCCAAGATTTGAAAGTCTGGCTATTTTTCTTCAGTCGATTGGTGACTGGTTGTTTACTTTATTCTTTTTTTTTTTTTTTGGTAGTTGCCTATTTGTATTCCGAATTAATCGATTTTTGAACTTTGTAGTAGATATGAGCTAGTAACTCTTTGGAATTTTTGATATACAATTGGAATTAAAAAAAAGATACTAAACCATCATCGAGAACGATATATTTGAAACGTCAGAATTTAATTGCAAGCAATTCCTATTGAAATGTTCAAAATGGTCATGTAATTACTTAAAAAAAGCAAATAAAATAAACGAGAAACAAATTGGCTTACAAGAGATTTGTCTCCGCGATATTCCCTGTGACCGCAAAATTTCCTCTATAACCACGACGATTCTTTCCTCAGAAGCTGCTCGATAACATTTCGCGCCTCGAATTTACTTGTCTGCCCCGGAACATCCTTTCTGCTCCTGTTCCGTCGCTTCCAAAAAGGATTTCCGCGCGCACCTACGTTCAACAATTCGAATCCCTCGAAGCCAGGAAGGGTCAAGGGCGTGCGTCTACCGTGAGGTTAAAAGACCGTGCCTCTCAGAGTACGGAACAGGAAACTTGCTCTAAAATGGAGGCTTGCCGCGTCGAGGAGGACACGAGGCGGAGCATCCTCGGCGTTAATACCTTTACCTTAAGTATGGGAACAGAGAGACACGGGAGGCAAGTAAAATGCCTGTCTTCCGGAAGCGTGTACGGGACGCTTTCATGGTAATTAGTGTATTCTCTGAGTGGCCTGAGTCATTAGGTTCGCTGCCGGTGCTATGTCAAAAGCACTATCTTGCCTCCCTGCCGCGCGCATACATACTTCTTCCACTATATCTCCTTCCCTCTCTTCGCGTATCTCGTACCTCTGCTAACCCTTTTGCTTCGTATTCACCCAGATCTTCCACCGAGGATCCTTTGTTTGTTAATTTATAGCAATTTAACGATAAACGTCACTGATATCTTAACGCGTTAGGAACGTGACGCATGAATAAATCGTGGGTTTCTTATTGACGCTAAGGAGATTAGGATGTTCGACTTGACTGGGAGGGAAAATTTGCTGCGCGAAATTTTGAGGATCTTAGATGTTCTTCGGGAAGCATAAAACGATAATAGAGAGATAACGTCGAGGTTATGTAATTAGGACGAGGTGATACAAATATTCAGACAACTTCCACTTTTACAGTTATAGTTTTATGCGTACGCGTAACTAAATCTTCGTCGGAACAATTTTTACACAGTCGCGAAATGTTTACGAAGCGAAAAACCTCCCATTGACTTCGAAAGCATGAAAACCGACGAAAATTGCCACCTGATACCTTTAAACATGTTTCGATAAATATGGTTAGAATCTTCGATTGCAACGAATAAAGACAGTAGCGTTATACAATCTCGAAAGATCTTGAATTTATCACAGAGAAATTATTGCCGACAAAATCTCGCTATAATAATAATTGCAAAGTAGCAAAACATAATCCGAAGAAGCCTGTACAGAAAAATAACATGCAATAAAAATCGTAATATTATATAATTTAAATAAAATATTTACTTCACTGATCACATCATAAATTTCAACGACTAAAAATAACGGTATAGGGTTTCATAGCTGTCGATGCATTCGCGTATCTTGTTAAGTAGCAGTAACAATGATACCAGGACAGCGTAGCGCTAATTAATTGCACACAGGATAACCGATGGCGTGTGGCGGTTCAAATTCCACCGATTTCGCTGGCTTTGATTTACCTCGACGGGTATCGTGAAACGCGGTGTAGCATCAAAGACGATTAAGGTGTCCAACTATCCGGGCGTTCGCCGCACGCGTTCGTCACGACTTTCTCCCTAGCATTTTCGTGTAAGTTTGTCCATGGGTCGGTCAGGTTCGGAACAATTTGCTTTGTACCGCGGAATGCGTGTAAACGGTCAACTATTCGAAAACACGAACAAATATGCAGACCCACAGATCGACTGTGCAAATAGAGAATCGCGTGCATCGTTTTGGTAGACTCTTTGGCTGGTGGCTTGTTCGATGGATGACGTAGTCTATTGGAAGGATTGATGTTTGGTGGAGTCGAGTAGGATAACGTTGGCTTGCAATGGAAACTTTAGCAGGAGAAATTGGAAGGTGGAAACTAGGAGAAAATATCGAGGAGTGAATAGAGTAAATAGTGTACGTAAGTGTTACGAGTGAAGATTTTCAATAGAGGGAAAAGATCTTTTCTCTGAATTTTGATAATTATATTATTTCGGATATTATAACTGTTATAAGAGAAGTTTTAAAAGTTACGGTAGAAGAGTCGATATATTCAATTTAAAGATGTTGGTCACGAATAACCGTTATAAATGATTAAAATATGTTTGATTATCGATAATAATGATCGACGACGGGTATTTTAGTTTGGTTATGAAACACCATTATCGATGAGGGAAATTTAATTTTGGTTATCAGTAACCATTATCGACGAACCGAATTTTATTTTAGTTACTGATAACCAAAGGTAAACATGTTTTCTGCTTACATTCGACTATTGTCAATTGTTATTAATTGTTATTATTTATTATCATAAAATGAATCACAAAACTCATACATATTTTATTAAGGAAAAGAACGGTACGAAGATATATAAAACAGAGAATAGGATAAAAGATATTATAATACAATATTTTTATTAACATATATATATATTAATTATTAATCATGTTAATAACGAGAATTTTGTTGTTGTCGATATTGGTTATCGGTAACGAAAATAAGGTTCGGGCCATTGGCAATGGTTGCTGGTAACCAAAAAAATATTGGCAACTGCTAACTACAATTAAATTTTCAGCATCGATAAAGGTTACTAGTAGCCAGACAAAATTAATTATTCGTAATCAGAACGATTAAGAAAGTAATATTTAATAAACAAAAATTAACTTTTCCGCAATGGTATTTTTCCAAAAAATGTTTAAAATAATTGTTATTTTTGATCCCTACATTATAAATGTATCACTTCGCCATCTCTGAAAAACAGAGAAATAGGTTAAATCGAAGAATTAATAGACTAAGTGAAAGATAATTAAATCCAATAGGAACGAAAGATCATTTTTGCTAATTTTAATAATTACAATATTATTGCATTATTATATTATATTATATTATATTATATTATATTTACGTATTTGTTTACCATCTTTAAGCTCGATTCACACTATCAGTTCGTTTTCGGTTTAGTCAACTTATTATTCCATGATTTCAATTGTAGGTATTCACACTGTGAGTCAACGGTTTGATCTCATTGTTAGTCCGATCGCGTGTCTGCAACGATCCTCGGGAAGAATATTTTACTTAAACGAGATGGAATTGGTCCACAACTGAACCGATGTAGTGCGAACGCGTTTATCGATTTAACGTCAGTCAACGCGTGATTTAAAAACAGCGGTTCTAGCTGATAAAAGATCATTTTCTTCGCTTTTCGTCGCTTCTTATTGCTTAATTTTCAGTTTATTCAAATCCCTAAATCCCTGCAAATCTTTAAATGAAATATCATTTGTCTATGAAAAGTATATGTAACAGTTAACATATCTCAGTTTCTGACAAATGTTAATATTAACTGCAAATTATTCTGCCTTTCATGGCTTTTGCAGCTTATGGATTTCAGAAAAGTGCCTTTTGAAAGTGCGTTATGGTAAGCTGGCAGTCGGCACGACAAGGGAGGTGTGTACCGCTCTCTATCGTTCACCGCCTCTATATTTGCATATGTGACATTTCCAGCTAATACGCGTGTCTATATGTATGATCGTGTTGAGTCCATCAGAAGTAACCGACTGTAGCGGCCACGCGTGTGTCCGCGAGTGTTCTATCACGGTCCAATAAGCACGCAAATTGGCTAAATTCCGTAAAGGAGTTAATTGCGAAGGGGGTGTTTCTAACAAGATAGATCGAAGGATCGAAGGAAGATAGATTGAAGAATTTAATTTGCTGCGAAGTGAAGTCTGGCGAAGTTTCTCAGTTCTTGGTCTTTTATACCCGTTTTTCGCACTCTTGGTAACAAACAGGATTTTTAGAAGTTGTTTATTACAACGTCGCAGGTCGCACTCTTCTAATGAATTTACTACAACATAGTAGAACGAACTGACGAGGTATTTTATAGTTTCACGACGTTTGACTCACTAGGATATAATATCAGAATAACGAAACTGTGTTTTTCTCTTTTCTTTAAATTAACATCGAGATCGAAAATGTACAAATAACATGTAGAACCAAATGCACGACAATATCAAATGAAAATAAAAATTCTTTCATATATTCTGATGTAAAACGTATCAATTTCCTATTCAACTTAATAATAATAAAAAATATCAAAAATTGCTGCAACAACCGAATCATTCGTGGAGCATCTTTTTCCTGGCTACAGTCTTCAAATTAACTAGGCAGAGGCCACAGAATTATCGCGGAATGGTGTGTGGAACGCGAAAAACAGAGAGGTCACGGATTCGCTGGAAATAATTTCCTCGCCGTTGCTCTGAAAGCTGAAATAACGACGTTCAGAGCGTCGCTGCACCTGCGTGGTTGTGTGTTTAGCGAGAACCAGGCCGAGTTTCAAGCTAGAAAACTGGATGAGAAGCTGCTGCCTGGAGATACTACCCTCCCACTCTTCGCCATTCTTTTTCGCCAGTTTTTCTCTTCATCCCCCCATTTATCCATCGAACTGGAGTCGAATTATTTTTGTCTTATCGTTTCTGAACGCGCCTCTTCGTAGGGGCTCGTACCTCGCGAAATAATCGAGCGAACGTACCTTCTTAAATGGATCTCTTCCAAGGTTTACGAAGTTTTGCTTTTTCTCAGACTCGACTCATGATTTTTCGCGGTAAGGATTATGGCGGGTTTTATGCGTGGGTATAACGGTGACAGGATTAAAGAGGCAAATGAGGTCTCGTTTCTTGTTATACACCGGGACAGGTCAGCTTTCAACGTGTTTCCTTTTCTTTATGGTTTCTTTCAGCGATGGTAGGGGGATTACCGATTAAGTAAGATGGATTGGATTTTCAAAAATTCGTTTCGGGCATGTTTTCTGGGATTTTGAAGAATATAATATACAGGAGAAATTGTTATGCATGTTTTAGTCTGTTTATTCCTATTTAATTCAATTTGATCGACTTAATAAAATTCAAAATTCCAGGATACTTACTCAGATAGAAGAGTGTAAACGATTCACATCACCGTACGAATCGTTCGATTATTTCTGAAAATTTATCTTCTTGGTTGCGATTGTTTTAAGTTCTTTTCATGTGGCAAATAAATTCATGAGAATAAGAAGTCTCTCGCTTCTCGAAATGTTCAATACTAATTATACAAATTGAGGTTTCATACAAAGCGGATCAGCTTGAGCTTTAAAAGGCTCATACAACTCTTTATAAAATATTCTACGAAACACCTTACAAAATATTTTATGAAAAATACAAGCGATCGTGTGCGTGTGCAGAAAACTTGCTTTCTTTATCAATGTTCGATAAACATAATAATAGTTAAATACCCTTTTATTCATTCTACGTTTAATAAATTCATTCCTGGAGAGGTCGAACCTTGCTGGTCGTGTTAGTGTTGTTAGTAAACCAGGAACTCGATATTTTCAAGACTTTCGTGACCAGCGTTTTTAAAGCAGTTAACGTTATCCCAGATTTCTTACTACCCTGAGTTATTACGACTAGCCTCGTCAGCATTCTAATCACGCATCGATGCGAAACATCGTTCGTCAAAGAACGTCGATTTCTTCCCGGATGTTCTAATCACGATTGATTACTACGCAGTAATTTCTACAATCGATGATGCACGCGCAAGACACGTTTAAAACGATCCATCGACCTAATCATTCTCCCTATACCATTCGCCAGTCGTATTAAAAATATTCGAAGGCTTGTCGTTCTTAAGATTCCATTCAAGTAAATTTGTTCGATTGTCAGTAGCGTCGAGGAACGTTCTTTGATACGAAAAGTCGATTCACCAGGAGAAAGAAACGCGACGATGATCTCCATCGACCGGATGGAATGCAAATTTCACGTTTCAACCGGCTGCGCAGTAACGAGCTTCGTATACAAAGAATAATTGTTGTCGTTAGCGGCTGCGAATATTAGCGTTACGCGTGGACGTGTTAATATCAGAAAATGAAGAGAAATATACTTATGTCTTTCTTCTATGATCCTCATATATTCTCGTACAGTCTGTCACACAAGAGCGTGTCTGCGATATCTGCGAAACCTGACACCTAATCAGAATGAGATAAAAAGAATGTAAACAAACGAAAACTTCTCTAATACGCGTTGCTGAATACCTTTCAGTTTCATTTGAAACAGTGAAAGAAACAGAGCTTTTTAATATGAGTGCCGCGTACGCGAAACGTCGAAAATCGTCTGGCATGGGCGAATGAAAACAGAGATCGTGAATGGAGTAATATAATATTCACTGATGAATCTTCGTTTTGGGCATGGTGTCCTATTAGGCGTGCTTGGACTATCCATGGAAGAAGGATGATTCAAAGAAGTGTAAAACACCCTATAAAAGTGCATGTTTGGGGTTGCTTTAACGCACGCGGTTTTGGGACTTTGTGCGTCTTTACAGACAATCTGAATGCACAAAAGATGGTGAAATTGTACCAAAGGGGACTTCTCACATCCGTGAAACGTTGGTTCAACCAAACCGAGGACCAATGGATATTGCAAGAAGACAACGACCCTAAACATCGAAGTCGCATCTGCACCCAATGGAAAGCGAAAAACGCCATCACAGTACTTCCTTGGCCATCGCAGTCCCCTGATGCAAACCCTATCGAAAATGTGTGGTCCCTAATGAAATGCAAGCTGAGAGGAAGACGTATCACAAAAATAAGAACACTTGTACATCACATTCGAAAGATATGGAGGTCGTTACCAGAATCCTACGCTCAAAAATTAGTCGAGAGTATGCCGAAACGATGTCAAGCTATAATCGCTAATGGAGGAGATTGGACACCCTACTAAGTAATAGCGTATTAGTGTTTTAGATGTAGATTCAATTCATATAAATTTTTTTACAAATATATAAATATTTACAGAAATATCGCAGACACGCTCTTGTGTGACAGACTGTATATTACGTGTACTCGTTGTTTTTGCACCTTTAAATTACCCACTACAGCCAATCGAATTTCGCTTTATAACCAGATGCAAGTGGCAAATTTCAGAAGACAAATAGATAGATCGGACAGGGGTATCAGATGTAAATCTCGAGCCAGAAATCCAATTGGCCGGGCCTCCTGTTTGTTGCTCCAACAAATCAGCTTCAGGCTACCACACAAAACAATCGCATAGATTGTAGCCGCGTCGAAGGCAGCAATTATCAGGACGAAACACGCCTCGTTCGGAGTCACCGTTCTCGCGTATCGCCAACAATGTACTCGGCATGCAGAGTCGCATACTAGACGACAAGCCATGTTTCATGGCACTTAATCGTTCGCTGACCAGGTCGAGATCGCGCGCGATCTTGGCATGATCCCCTGCATACCGTTTAATGAACGTTCCTCGTGAAAAACCGAGGCTCCTGCCGGCCTTGTTCAACGTGTTTCTACTTGCACGGTCCTCGTGTTTATCTTTTGCGGGTATTAGGTTGTCCGAAAAGTTTCTTTCGTTTTATGAGGAAATAATAGACTCACAATGTTTTTTATTTTATATTATTATTGAGATATGTATAATTTTATATGTTAGACTGGGTTGGCTGCGTAGTAGTAATGCTTGTATGCGAATATCAGTGTGTAGAAGCATGTGTGTGCGAGGCGTCTTAGAAACAAATAAATGTAAACTGTTCAGTCGATTAACAGTCGGGTATGGAAGAAAGTGCTGAGACGCGTGCAAGTGTGTATCGATGAATATCTTTAAAATCGTTTATCAAATAAATATATAACTATTCTAATATAAATCTCAAGTGTAAATTTAATGTTTCTGTGCCATTATTTCGGCTATTAAGATCCAAAATTCTCAACAATTATTTTGTCGAATTACGTACGATTCATTTTGTTCTGTTCTGATAAACATTTCACGGACTTGGTTTCATGTTTGTATGAAGCTGCACCGTTGTAAAAAACACGTTTACGAAAGAAGGACAACCTAATAGTTTGTATCGAACTACGTACTAATGTGTACTTTCGAGATAGAATACAGTGACGCACATAGTTAAACTGTAAGTATTTTTGTAAATTCATATTACATACATATATACATTTGTGTTATATGTTTATACTTGTGAAAAATAAACGATTTGTGATAAATAACAATCAGATAGATTACAAGGATGAGTAATATCTCGATACAAATAAAGAAGTCTCTATCAAATCTTTCAGGAGGCTAATAACGTTTAATAACGTTTAGGTGTTTAATCATTTTTGACGTTTTTTAACGACAACAATATTTTCTTTCGTATCCAGGGAAACCTTCTCTTTGCCATTTTCACTCCCATCATTATTTCTGGCTTTTTTTTATCAACTGTCCACGCACCCCATCACTTATCTCCACCTAAGTATGATAGAGCCAACAGGATATCCTACGTCACCAAGGGTTCTCCCAGAAGACCCGTCGATCCGTACTTTCACTTTTACTACCCATCTTAAAAGTAATAGACACTAGGAGGGTAACAAAGGTAGCGAAGGACTATAGATTTTGTAAATAATAGAATTATTTATTCTTGCTGTATCTTCAATTTTGATTTCTTTGATACGTGTCTTGCAATTATTAGTAGCGTCAATCTATCTGTTTATGTATTTAAAAAGTTTGTAAATTATGCTTATTTTACAAAAGTTTCAATAAAAATTATATTCTTCTCTGAATGTTGAAATAAATTTCTTCGGAAATTCACGTCTCGAATTTAAATTTGTTTCAGATCCATCAATTCAGATATTTTCCAAATAATTTACAAATAATCGACGTACGCTGTAGTTTACACGAGTTATTGTTCTCATAATACATATTTCGAGAATCGGTTAGGCGAAAATTTGTCGCGTGAAATGTAGCGTGTATATCGCGCGTGATTCCATGGAAAAATTCAATCGCGTCCTGAAAATGAACTTCGATTATAGTTCGTTCAACGAGGAAGAATTGAACGAAAAATAAATCTGGCGCGCAAGAACGATTAATCATTTGCCTCCGATGGAATTTTCAATTTTTCTTTTACCTTCCTTTTTTCCCACTCAATGTTGATGGTGTTGCCAATTAAAACGTTATACCGTAAGTAAACGAACACGGTTCTGATCATTAAGTTCAATTAACTCGATCGAAGAAAGTAAATCCGAGGATTTATCATTCGTCGTTTCAACAAATTTACAAAAAGCGAAACGCATTATTGTTGATTTAGTAGTTACGCGCAAAATCCATTTAATTAAAGTGAGCCACGCAGAAAAGTTCGAAATTTCCATACCCCATCTATTTTCAGTTTCCTATATCCACAACACGTAAACACGAATTTAATTTACAGGATTCACGATTCGAGTAACTGCTGTCAAACTTTGGATTCATAGTGCGATATTACCAGCAACAATATACTTTTAATTAATTACATGTAACACTCGAATCTAGCGCGTACTTTTCAGGATAACACCGTTCCTCGAGAGATTAATTTCTATCAAAAGATATGCCAACGTCGAACGTGTATTTTTCTGTAATGACAGATCCTGAATTAATCACGTTGCAAGGATACGAGATTTAGGACATTTGTCGATAGAATTTATCGAGTACATTGGAGAATTGAAGTAAATGGATATGAAAATATTTCGAAAAGCTGTTAGTTTCAAAGATTTAACTTGCAAATTAATACGTATCTATATATTTATAGATACCTTTAACACTGTAAACATAAACGATAAATTTGATGCTTGAATTACTATAAAAGATTAAAGCGAACAAGAGTAATATTTTTAAAGAACGCAAGATCCAAATGTATGCATTTCGTGCGAATTTGCAGATTAATTATTCGTTCATATGTATAAATAAAATCCAAAGTGTAGGAATAAAAAGAAAAATTCGAAATGTTCATACTTCATAATGTAATTAATTTCAACAGAAAGCTTAACACTCCGGAGAACGTACACATAACTGAAATTTGATACAGCGAGTGTTTCCTTTGAAAAAATTGTGTTTTGTTTGGTTAATTACTTCATTGGTTTTCGTCTATTGTTCCACGTTTCAGAAACAGTAAATGCTTTTGCTAGGCGATTACATTCTCGATTCCCAGCATAAATGACAGAGCAAATAGGAAACAATGAGACAAGAATACGACAATAGAATAACTAAACCAATTCACAGTGACTATCATATTCACTGACATACATCAGTTTGCCGTCTTATACTGCGACTATTCTACTAGTATCTTCTTAAGCTTTGAGGCTTAGCTCGAACGTGAGCAGTGAGCTGAGCTGCTGCGTTTATTGTCTAACCTAACCTAACTTAACCTAACCTAACCTAACCTAACATGCTCGGTGGTTACGTTAGATGGATAACAAGAGACTAAAGTTTCAACGCTAAACGATTATTTTTTCATCCACTATTCGAGTACAATAAACTGTGTACAATTCGTAAAATAAATAATAAATCGTGAAAATACCGACAAACGCGTGTCTCTTAAATTTTTTATTACACGTGTTCCATTCTTTCTATCTTTTTTTAACAATAAACATAGTGGAATAGTTTTGATCGTGATACGCGCATACGTTGATACAAAAAATGTTTCATTTATATCCTGTACGATAAGAATGGATATTTTAATAGAGTATAGCGAAACTAATAGTTCATGAATACTTTGATATACTTTACAGGAATGGAAGTAGAATCGAATTATAGAACAGTTCGTTATACGTAAATATTGTTCTTTAGTGTTTTCCAAAAGCAAACTTTCCGCTGTTAGAGTCGATTTCATATCGCGTTAGTGTCAGTAATTCGGTACCTCAAAATCTACATTTTATCACCATACCTGTTTCATTATCAAGGTCGTAGTTATGTTTCTTTATAGAATTCCCGTTTGGTACATCGTTTCTCTGTAAAATCTTTCTAAAATTCTCTATCTCTTCGTCTCGCTAGAGAACATATAACAATTTGTAACAAGTTATAAGCGAAACTTGCGCTAAACGTAAAAATTCGATAGGGGAAGTTATCAAAGGTAACCCGTCTAACCGAAAACTTCACATATACACGCAGAATACACGTACGTAATGCAATCCATCACGAACAGACGTTCGCAAACTATCATGGAAGATAATAAAACTCAAGCTGATCGATAAAAAGTATTCGGATCAACTTTGCCGGGGGAAAAAAGGTAAGAACTCTTTCATAGGACGCGATACCAACATCCTGGAGGCGCGTTAGATCCTCTCACGGCGAATTACAAGAAGCTAAAGGGCGTAAAGAGCGACGAAAAGGGTGGGGTAAAAAGGATGTAAGCTGGAAATCATCTTTGCGAGCGAAGATGGGGTAGAAGAAGAAGAAAAAAAAAATAGAGGAAAGAAAGGAGAAAAAGAAAAGAAGGGGACGACGCGACGTCGATTGGATTCCTCGAACGAAGGAGGCAGACGCGAACTATCAATAATAATGTAACAAGCTCGAAGATGTTATTGATTTCGACGTTATATGCCTTGCACTTCATCCGTCGACACACTTTTTTCGCCTTTGCTTTATTACGATAAAAGCTTTGTTAAATTTTATCACCTCGATGGTCGTCGTCGATTTCGTTTCTTTTAATAATAATAAAAAAAAAAAAAAAAAAAAAAGCGAAGAAGATATGTCTCGTCAACGTGGAATCCATATCGATAACTCTGTTGTCTCCAAACGGTTCCATGGAGCTTTTTACCGCGACTAATGTCCATTCGACGTTTCCCCAGTGGATTTATTGGATCGGTTCTTCATTAGACACTTTGTCTTCGATATCGTTAAGCCAACTGTGATTCTCGCTTGCTTCACGTTTTGTGTTTAGGTTTCAACACGACGAATACGAATGTGTCTGTGTGTTTGTTAATTTTCTTCTATTTACACATCGCTACTTTATCGTTGTTCACGACTATTCTAATGAGATTTCAAATTAAAGCAAAATGTTGTAACGAATATTAGTAAGAGTATATCATGTGGAATTTGCTTTGTAAAGATTCGCTGAAATAGACGATATTTTAATCTCCTCTTATATGCGGTGGTTTTAGTACTTTCAGGAAGAAACTATTGAATAACTTTTCAATAAGATGTACAGCGGACAGGAGACGTTTTATGAGTCCAAGAGGGACGAACGAAAGCCACGGGTGCTATTAAAGGAATGAACGAAGTTATGTTAATGTGTTAAACTTTGGAACATGTCAGTATTGGTTTAAGAAGTTCACGGAAGGCAGTGTTAACTTGCCGGATGAAGATCGAAGTCGGCGGACCGTTAAATTTAACGTACGGAGTGTTAGAAAATTGATATGAAATTATATACAAGTCCCTGCGATTATAAAATACCAAGAACACTTCAACGAATGATTATTAAAAATAATTCTCCTACGCTTAATTATTTTTTTACCTTTTTTGAATCATATGAAGAGCCAATATTTAACATTGAGAGAACCAAGAAATTTCCAAATTTTTCCAGTACCTAGATTATCACAATTATCACATGCCTATATTATTAATATCTCTGAAATATCTAACAAACTAATGCAACTAATAATTAATAGAATCAATGGTACTAATCCATTGTTAATATTCATTAAATTTTTATGTATTATTACTTGATTATTATTAGTTACGATCAGGTAAAGAAACCAAGCAACCTGTTATTACCTAGACGTATGGCGTTCATGCCGGCAAAGTCACCGGTCGTTACGCAATATTTGTTTCACAATACTCAGTTTAACTATTATTCGTGTATTTTCTAGAGGCCAGATTTACGCGAGCGCAATAAAGCGGGTGGCACGTAACGAGCGCGTTGAAAGCGCAAAATAATAGGTGTTCCGATAATCGAGATTCCGTGGCGTGCTTTCTCACTTATTGTGCTCCTTTAATTTACCGCGAATAATACGCGAACACGTGAGAAAATAATTAAACCGGTGATCACGGAATCTTTAAATTGGTTTCATTACGTGTCCCGTGCTAGAAAGGGAGGGAAGAAGGACGGACAATGGCAACCGAGTTGTGTTTGCGTTGCAAATGCCGATAATTTCGCAGAAATACCATTGAAATAAATAATGTTTGCGGGCCACGGCCCGAAATCCCTTTTGGCGGGTGAAAATCGAGCCACGTGCATCCGCGAATAGGATTAACCAACAGAAACGCGCGTCGAAATACTAATAAAATGATTAAAAAACTTGATAAATATCAAAGATATAGTATAGATTATGCAATAATGAAAATATATTCTAGTAGAAATAATTAAAAAAATGAACTGGAAAATTCTTTTCTCTAGGAAATTTCCGCTTGTGATTTTTTAAACAAATACGAGAAGAGTTTGAAGACAAACACCTACTTTTACAATGCTTTCGTAATTTCAAAAATACCGTTTGTCGTGATATTAAAATATTGAAAGACATTAAAGTTTTGTTCATTTTAACAGTTATGCTTGCTTGACCTTGCACAAAATTTAGCCGTTGCACGTAGAAACGTGAACTTTGAGCAATATATTTCTCTTACGGCGTAAGCAAAAGACAAGCAAGGATTTTTTCAAAGTATATGGAGCCAACCGTTTCGTATGTCCACTAAAGCTAAAGATATAAAATTCGGCTTATGAATTCGTGAAAAATTAACAAACACACATTAGAGCGTCTTTGGAGATTCAACTCCTAAAGGATACACAAATATAGAGCAATACGAATAAATTGTCATGAAAGCAAATACTGTGCGGGCGAAACCGTGGACGGTGAATTATAATATTCCTGGATCTATGAGTAATGTCATTTTGCTATATATTATATATAATATTTATTATATTATATAGTATAGTATGTAATAATTAATATGATAACATTTTCAGTTAAGATTAGGAAAATAGGTATCGTTATCATTGAACAGTTAAAACGTAAATCGTCCGTGAACAATGAAAGAGTGTGCAGCGTAAAGCACGAAAGCATCTAGCAAAAGCTTGGCAATTGCGAAATATGCGCGCTTATAATGAAAGCTCGCGAGCATAATCTTTCTTGGTGCGACGGCGTTGCGCCATACCTGCTCGTAAATCTTGCGCAAACTGCCCTAATCTGAACGCTTATCTACCCGCGAGTTATATAATCGCTAAAACATACTTTAAGTCTAAATCCTTTGATTACAAGGAGTGTAGAAATTATCTTAACCTCTGCATCTGCTTATCTCGAGTATTCAGCACAGCGATTACCCAGTTTCTTTTCCCTTTAACATTTCTTCCCTATTTCCTTCTCTTTTATTTTTCTTTTCAAATGAACATCGTTTGGTCGAGAGAAAATGGCGGTTAAGTAAGAAACACGCACTGGACATTTCCTTCAATTTTCCCCAGAGTCCTCGTTAAAGACCTTCAGGCCGAGATTGTAACGTTACCCTTATCACTGCATTATGCACGCGTGCATACTGTATATTAGCAACGCGTATCACGTCATACTACTTACGTAGCGATGAAATATTGAACAATCTGTTTAATATCTTACTTCGTGCTGTTAGAGAGTCGCAGTGTACACTTACGGTTGAAAGTTCGGAATAGTAAGTGCACACGAAATGAAACTCGTTGTGAATTCTCTGCGATGGAAGTTGGAAATTTGATGTGGCTACGTTCGAAGATATTTTTGCCACGAAGACTTATTGCTTCGATGGTTTGTATGTATTACGTTTGGATATTGCTTTCAAGGGTTATTTATTTTCCAGTGTTATTTATATTTTAAAAGACACGATACATTGATTTAGAAGATACAATTTGAACGAAATCATTCATCAATTTTGTCCATCGAATTCAATTGCGTCTCCGAATTGTAATAATTAAATCGCAGCTACGATAGTTTCATGAAAATAATTTATCGATTCCTCACTGAATAAAAAATCAAGCTAAAATATTTAGCCTAAATAAATTCAAACTATAAAGTCAATATTTGCATCATGAACTGCAAACTGATCGGAAAATTCGATATTGGAACAAATATGTGAGAGATTCGAAACTTTCGGTCCATGGTATAGGGTACAGTACGTTCCTACACGGAAGTGTAGTGGTGTTGGGCGGTATGATGGGGTCGTGCGCGAATTTCATAATAATAATTTAATATTCCTACCAGTTGCAGCCATATAAATCAACGCTACGAGCGATTGTATTCGCAGTTACTGGGATCCATTCGCTATTCGAATTATCGAGCAACAAAGCGACTCCCTCGGGCTCGCGGATACTTTTCAAGAACGATACTCGCAAAATTGTATTTAAAGGAACGAAGGAATTCGCTTCAGCATCGATTCGATCGATCGTAGTCGTGATAACGTAGATTCCTTGTCCGATGCAATTATTCAGACAATTTGTAGGGGAAATTTTTTATCGATTCCAACATTACTGTATTTATTATCGCATTTATACACCGAATAATTATATTCTACCGTATAATATCCTAACCGTGTCATTTGATGCCACTTTCGTACGCTTACAAATATTTGAAAAGAACTATAGAACCCAGTAAAAAACCTTCATCGTAAAACAAAGTAGATAACGCCTAAAACTCCCGTGGCAAAGACAGCACAGACAGTATAAACAATTTTAAACAGTACACAGTATCTGCCGTAAGCTGGGTGTTCCGAGTACAAAATTCAATTTCGCCGTGCAAACGGTGCGTTTCTTCGCGCGATCATGCCTTGTCTTTATCTCGCCCTGGCGCAGCTCCTTCACAAGCTATTAATGAGACACACGAGGCAAGCCTAAGCTTTTAGGTGTGTTACCCCTGGCAAGCACCGTAAGCTTCCCCTTGCCCTAAGAAAACCTCGCTCAACTGGCTTATCTCGTCGCGGGGACCACTTTCAACCCTTGGCATACCTGACTCCCCCTCTTTCTCTCTCTCTCTCTCTCTTTCTCTCTCTCCCTTTATCGGTTCGTTCATCGTCCTGGTGGCTCGCAGCACGGGAGCGAAGAAGTTTGCTTTCCGGATAACGAAGGAGCCGTCTAAGCTACGGGATGCCCGCAGCGATTCGGCCAACTATGAAAACGCTCGAATTCAGCTCGCCTCTCCCGTACCTTCCATCACCATGGAACCTCTTCTTCTTTCGTTCGAACGGAACGATGAGAAGAAGGGAGAGGGGTTGGTTCGATTGTCCGCCGGAAGAAAAGCAGGCTCGTGTGGCCCCGAGGAGGTGACTCGACTATACCAAGGAAGGAACCGAGGAAATTGTGGGGGAAGTTCGCGTATAAGAGGGTAAACGAGGACGATATACTGGCAGTGACGTCTGGGAGAGGGCCTCTTTTCGGAGTTTGATAATTTTATACCGAAGGATTTTGTAATCGCAGCAAAGTTCGTAGTTTAATACTTGTACTTGGATTGCGTGGTTCCCGATGGTCGCCTTATGGTTCAGCGTGGCGGGCATCGTTTGCGAATTTTCATGGCTTTGAACAGTTTGTGGGAATTTGTTTTTAGTTCGATCATTGGAATTTGGAAGTTGTACAGGATCGCATATGGTTATTAATTTCGGATTGTTTGAAGCGCATCGGAGATTTTATTGCAACTGATCTTTGGTCATGTCACGTTTAATAATAAACGTAATAAGATTTGTACATTTAAAAGGTTTCAAGGAATTAGTGGACACTGATTTTCGGTTGCATAATTACTTGTTGCTTTTGATATTCTGCGAATGAAATATCACACTGCAAGGTTAAATGTTATTCGTAATACGCTCATGTTTTCATACTGTCATAATCCATCTGTATTAATATATCCCGTCAAACCAACCTTTCACACAAAAGAAATCTTTAAAAGATATCTTATGTGATAAAACGACAAATTATATGAAACAAAAGAACACAAAAGCTTCACGTATTGTTATTTATTGAATATAGAATGCATATCGTTAAGTTGACAAAGTTACGAGTACCCTTAACGTAAATATTTATTCACTTTATCCTACATTTACATGCATTAATTCGAGAACTATTGGAAATGCTCTTTGCATCGCTGCATACAAAGTTTCGTTCAGTTGATCGGAAATGCTAATACAATATAACTCGATTGTTGAATGACTTGCAAAAGCTTCGTGCTTTCTACTTTTAACGTAAGTTAGAGCAAGAATTATGTTATAAATCTCCGATGAAAGAAATTTAAGAGACTCGAATCAAATACGTTGCATATTCAAATAAATGTATTCATAAACGAAATTTATTAGTTAAAATAATTTTCATCCGCTTTTGGCGTTCTGTACGAGATCGATGTTTGATAATATATCAGTTATAATATTTAATGCGTAATATATGTAGTATCGGGAAAAGGGACGTGCCTGACAATGGGCCATACCTAGGGCCCATTACAACATCGGGGTAATTAAAGGGGATCTACCTGACAATGGGCCATACCTGAGGCCCTTTACAACATCGTTGTAATTAAAGGGGATCTACCTGAAAATGGGTCAGGCACATCTGGGGGTAAAAGGAGAGTAATTAAGGAGTCGGGGGAGTTGCAGTTGAGGGTTGCAGAGAAGACGCGAAGACGTGAAGACGAGGAGTTGGAGTTGGGAGTCGATGGGAAGACGTGAAGACGCAAAGACGTGGAGTTGAAGCTGGAAGCCGAGTAGATGACGCACGACGATCATAGTCAGCTATATGTTGAGCATTGCTCATACGAATAAACGAACTTAACTCTCAATAACCATCATTCCTTGTCCTTGCTCTAGAAACTAACACAAACACCACATCACCTAAGTTACTACACATATATAAGAGCCATTATAAAAATTGATCGAAATTGTTGTCCTATCTAAAATCCAATAGAGACCAAGGATTGTTTTAAAAAACAATATGTCCTGTTTCTAATTATTCTATCTCTATTATACTCCATCTTATATTAATATATAGAGAAAATATCTGAACGTAAAAATTTCCCCAGGTCGTCTAATTCTAGATACATAATTCGTATCCAACCAAATTATAAGATATATTAATCATACCACAACTTAATTATAAACAATTTAACGAAAACAACGTATCCTATTGTTCATAAATACTCTACATTTATAATATCATACCTCTGATCTAAAAATATATCCACCAACCAAAGTTTACATAAATCTTCCTCGATCCTTAAAAAATCACCTACGAATATGCTTCCTCCAAATTATTCGTGAAGCGAAATATTCTTCTTGTGTTTCAGTGAAAAGAGAAATTCGCTGAAAGACACGAAGGACGTCGAACTATTTAGAAACGAACGCACGACGGGGCTGGTAAAACCCGAGGGCCCGTCGAATTCCAAGCGAAATTGGGTTATCGAAAGGGGTGGAACCGAAAGAAAAACCAGAGGAGACCGAACGGTTGGGAATTAAGAGGGATTAGCGATTCTCTTTTTCAACCTCGTACAGAAGATCGAAGAGTTTTCTCTTCGATAACTAGGTCAACTGTGAGTCGGTGATACGACGAAGGCAGGATAGTTAAGAATATTATTATAATAGGAGCGAAAATTTCTTAGGAAATATACATTTGGGGAAATCTAATAGAATAACGTTTTATTAAGAAGTGTGGCGATAGATACTCTGTAAAACCGTCGTCTCGGGTAACAGCTAGGCGACGGGAAGTATAAACACTTAAGACAAGAGACCGAACCCAACGATTAGCGGGCGGTCCACCGAGACGTCTTCCACAATCGTAATAGAACAGAATGTTTCCGACCGTCACACCGAACAGTCCGACGAACCGCTTGTACGCACGACATCAGACAATAAACCTTTGTTGAGTTTAAAACAGAATAATTTATTATTGCACCCATAACCACCTCAGAAGTATAGATTAAGTGACTAGTTATAATACATTAATGGGTGTCGACGTGTGATACTTATCTTGCAGAAAACTACTACAAATGTTTCTTCGTATTACCCTATTTTTTAATGTTCAGTATCATACAGATTTGTCTCTTAAAGTTCAGTTGTATTCCCAAATGTCTTTGTTAATAATTATGAATCTTTATCGTTAAAATAAAGGTATTTATTTAGTGAACGATTCCAACAATATTAAACGATACAATCTTGCGCGTGTCTCAGCACTTTCTTGTCTACGACCTTCCATACCAGATGCCTTTCCATACACGACTGAGGACAGAACAGTTTACATACTTTTGTTTTCGAGACACCGCGGACACACATACACATACTCACATACTCACATAGTTAATTTAGCATATAAAATTACACATATCTCAACAGTCTTATAAAAACTATTAATTCATTTTGGTTTCTCTAATAGTAACGCAGTAACGTGTTTCAAGTTTTAAATATTCCTGGGTATTTTCAATAAAGATTCCATTTCATATGTACGTCTGTATGGTAAAATAGCAACATTTACTTATACAAAGATAATTATGTTCATCTATGCTGAACAACGTGGTAATATGAGTCACGAAGGGTCAATATCTACCACTGTACGTCTTCACTCGAGCTTTACTTAATAATATCTGATATACGGTACATCATTGTTGAAGTGGTCACCACTTCTAAGAAAATTCCACATCTGGTCCTTTTAGTTGTCTCAAGCACTGAAGCCATCGACAGCGTATAGACAAAAGACTGGGACGAAGGCAGACCATAAACAGTAGATAGGCAACGATCGTTTCAGGGTTTTCAGTCATAGGGTAACACTGCTAGCGTGCGGATCTGGACCAGCTCAAATTATTTTCACTTCTGTATTTAAAATATATTTTCTACCTTACAATTTATCCACGCGTTCCTCTGTTCACACATCTAATAACCTCAATAATCATAATATTCGACAATTGAAACATTGTATTCTCGTCTTTGTTTCGATTAATTGCAGAATCTTGACAAATTTCATACTGTTTCTACTTTAAAATTCCAATGAAATTATTTCTATGATAATCTTTCAGTTTAACGCGAACAGCAGAATTTTCGATGCGTCTTCTTCTGAATTCTAAAGGAATATATGTAAAATGATGGTTCGTGTCCTGTTCCGTGCAAGATCTTAAAAAAGGATAGTTGAATGTTTTAACCTCGTAGAAAGTCGTACGAATTATTTCACACGATCCATCGAGTATCCACGAGCAGCAAATAGGAAGGTACCGTGAAACTTTACAATCGACGAATCGCATTACCGCGGCTGGAATGATTAATTCGGGCCAGTGTTATTTTTTCGATGAATGTGCGAGCAGAAAATTATTCGGGCGAAAGCGGAATTTAAATTCGATGATAAATATGAAATGCAAATCTTCATGTGGAAATTTCGCTACGGCAATGACGGAATCCAAGTGCCGTGGATATAAATTGAAATATAATTCCATTCCGCGAGTGTCGTATTTAATTCGCGGAATCGCCTTCCCTGATTTATTAACGCCCGCCGTTTCTTTTATTTCGATGCGTTCGCCATTTTTACGATGTTCCGCGGCAAGAATATAGTACATCGAACTACTGCAACGGTTCCATGGTTATTTATCTTCTTTCTTTTTCATTCAGCAACGGCAGAAAGACCCCTGGAGTGACGATTTTCATTTAGATACCGGCAAAATTTGCGTTATCTCTTTGTTCGTCGGTTTTGATCGTCTCCACGGGTCTGAGTGTAAAGGCGAAATAAATCTAATCCATTTCGTGCGAGTCGTTTAACTTAGATTACGAGACCGAACTTTCCATTCTCTAGTCGAATCAAATTCATTTTCTACCTCGAATCACTCGTTTTCATTGTACTCTCGTTCAAACGAAAACGACTAACCAAATAATATCATTCTACGGGAAAGTCTGTTTCAATCTTTAGTCATGAAATCATATTTCTCAGCAGGGAAGATTGAAACACTATGTATTTAAATGAAGCAGTCGAGATGTTAAAAACGATGATACAATTGATTTCCTTTCGACAGATCCGTTTCCTCTTTTCACATTTTTAAACTAGATACAAATGGCCATCTTTTTTCTTCATTGCTTAGTGGTCTCACTGTAAAACTATTCATTTATTTTAGTTTCTCTAATAGTTACACAGTCACGCGTTCCAAGCTTTAAATATTTCTGACTATTTTCAATAAAGATTCAATTTCATATGTACGTCTGTATGATAAAATAACAACATTTACTTATACCAAGATAAATATGTTCATCTATGGTGAACAGCGTGGTAATATGGGTCACGAAGGGTCAGCTGGAATCGTTAAACTTACTTAAGGAACGCAACCAAGAGAGATAATTAGAAAAAGATCAAACACACTTGCCTACGTAAAACACCATCAAACTGTATATAATCTAAACTTCCTTGGAAGAAGAGCAAAGGTCGAGTTGTCCTCAAACTCTTCACATCAAACGATTAAAAATTTTCCGCAGCAATTCCAGCAAACAGACACCGCTCTTCCCCGTTCTATTAATCTTTCCCGTTCTAGCTTTCGACGATCGCCCCTGTGCAACTTGGTTGAAACTTCCTCCAACCAGCGTAAGATTTTTAATTACGCCAACCGTGGAATAAAATTTAATCGATGACCCGTTCTTTCCTCTTTTCGTGAAACTTTCATGGAATCGAGAAATTTATTAATCGGGTCCCGGCTCGAACAGAGACGAAACGTTCGAAGAGAAACAAAGGATTGGAACAAGGAAGACGAGAAAAATCGAATTAAATCCTTATTATGTCGTATCCTGTTATTATCTTGTCTCGTAATTATCTTCCATTTAGTATCTTCTTGTCGGTTCGTTTCGTTTCAACGTTTCTCGCAACGTTGCCTAACCAGGAGAAACGCAAGAAACGAGTCGAGCATTCTCGTATTTTCGCGATTATCGATAATAATTCCCCGAACGGTCGCCTTTCCCTCGTCATTAGTACGGTCCGCGACCGGAATGCTCCCATTTCCGGCTAGTTATCGACGATATTCCTTCAGAATTCTGCCGCTGTATCCGTATTACGTCGTATTAGTACAAAATTGCAACCTTGTCGACGCGAGCTCGCCGTAATTTTGATTCTGATTTCCTTCGACGTGTCCCGAATGCCTGATCGTCCTCCGATCCTTCCAACTAACCGTCTTTCTTACGTATCATGATCCAATGAAAGGCCATATCAGACCAGTGAACGTACCGTTGCACGTTTACTCTTCGATTGATTCTTCATTAAAAATCGTTAGATGCTCCTTTTTTCCCATTCAGACTTTACTACGCGTAACTTATTTTCTTTCCCATAATTATTTCCACCCTATAGAAATATTTTCTTCCTGCGTAATCTATCTCCTCTCGTCATTTATATTTGCATCAATTGATCGTGTGAGTTATTAGCGACACGAAACAATAAAAAGTTATAAATTATCATATCAATGTGATTCCAAGTGATGTATTAATTGCACAATGAAGTTTTCGAGTTCCCTGAAAACCCCGCCACGTTTTATATTTGCCAATTGGCTGTATGGGTGCATTAGCGGCGACCTTCGACCAGTTTAACCGCGTTGAACGCATAGTAATAAACGCCAATCAATGTTGCGATTCGATAGAGTTTCTCTGCTACAATTCTCTACAATTTTTCTCCAGATACGATGCTAGAACATTGTCGCTCACAAACGGCTTGTAACCGAATTGTATACTGACGGTATACTGGTTGATATACCCATGAATAATAATAATAGTAATAATAATAACAACAACAACAACAACAATAATAATGATAAAATGGAAACTTATAAGTTATTATGCAATTTAGAGGATTATCGCCATACGTTAATTCCGCGATGAAATTTTCGCATTCTCTGAAATTCCACAACGACGCCACGTTCTTGGAAATAGTTCGATCGGGCGATTATCGTAATTATTCGCAAAATCGAGCAACCGACAAAAGCCTGCATAATGTCAAGCTAATGGTAGACAACGATTTCCATTGTGCCAAACCAATTTTCCAGCTGGTTCGAAAAGTACCCAGCTTTTTCGTTCCTGCTTCTCTCTCTCTCTCTCTCTCTGTCTCTCTCCAGCGATGATAAACAGTTCCGAAGACGAGGTCGGTGCATTGTAAATCGCGGATTTCGCGGGTTTCGTCGCGAATAAATTCGCACGCTGTCACATTTGTATCTGTCCACGCGCATGCATGGATGTCGTGTGCACTCTGCATCATGTATTTTAATTCTTGACTCACTGTATCGACCGTTGTCACCGATTTGTCTCAATCGCCGCGAGCTAGTGGATTCGAACACTCCATACCCGATTGGAAAATATCATGCGTTTTGTTTGATCCTCGGTTTATTTTCGTTGGCTTTTAATACAATTTTGTTTCGATAAAAAATTAGAAACAATTGCTATGTAAGCGTCGTTTTGTATAGGAGAAAAGGATATGTTCTAAATATTATTCGGACAATTGAACATGAAATCTGTTATTGCCGAATTAATTCGTTTCGATTAGGTGAAAAATGTTGAAAACGATAGAACACACGATACAAGTAAACCGTGTAATTTTCACGTGTAAAATTTCGAATAAAGATATTTATTTGTCGGGAAATTACATTCGCTATGCGTTTTTTTTTTTTTTAGTTACATTTAGGTGGGAACGTTGCTAATTGAGAAACATTTCAGTTAACGGGCGAATAAACAACTGCGGCAGCTAATGAAATTTATTGCTCCAATTTTCAATCAACAATACGCGCATCGAATCGTTTCACACTTTCCGATTCGAGGATTTTAAACGTGTCGCATTTTTTCATATGGCGGTTGGCTACTGCGCTATTTTCTTTGCATAAACAGACGGACGATACAATGTCACGCGACGCTCTGGCCGAAAGCCAAATTGTTTTCAAGCAGATTTTATCAGTCAAATAACAATCAAATAAAATCTCATTATCGATGCTTACTCACGGAGCTTGTTTTGGTTAAACGTATGTTTGTGTTTCCAAACCAATTCTATTTAACATATGGCATGAGCATCTTGCACCCAAATCCTCTGCAATTTTCACAATTGTATTCTTCAATCCTTTTAAAACCTTTCAACAAGATTTGCATGCATCTTAAAAAACAAAATCGTATTCCGTCAATTTTTCAATTCGAGTTCGATTTCTGCATTTAAATTTCTCACAAACGTATCAACTGACGACTACCACAAATACGAATCTACTAAATTTCGCAAAAATGAAAATTTCCCCGACAGTCATTGTCACGAAACTTATCGATCGCTTGGTTCTTCTGCTTCGAAATTAAGAAAGCGTTAAAACGAAAAAAGGAAAAAAAAAGAAAAACAGAGGAAGACGAGGATATTTCGCGTCACCACATTTACTTTTGGGTCCTCGAAAGCGGCTGTTCTGGAACGACAAGCGTTGCCTGTCAATTTACGAGGCACGATGAAATCCAGAACTCTCACGAGCACGCGAAACTCTCTCTCTGTCCGAGGGCAAATTAGTTTCACCGTATACGGCGAGACCTTCGAGGAAAACGACGACCTTTTTTCTCCTTGTGTACAACCACTTACGCGTACGCAAATCGGCGCTCGTGTGTCTGTACGAGTGCCCCCGTACGAGAGTGGAGAGGAAAACTCTGGGAAAGTTTGCACGGACTGGATTGCATGGAATGTGATAGCGCGAATGGATGGCTTGGCGAACGATCATCGAATCGATGCAGCGAGTCGCAGGGAAAAGGCAAGTTGCTCTATTTTTGCAGCCACGCGGAGTCGAAAATTCGCTGGGAACACCTGGCGACCGGGAAAATTGGATTTTAATTTTTACCAAGCAAGGGAACGACAACTCGCGGAAACGTAAATTCCTGCTTCCGATGCGTTCCTGCGTTTTAATATCGATGGAGTAGGAGTTTGTAGTTCGTGGAATGAGGTTGGGTGGAAAAGTAGAGGTAGATCGCTGTTTGGATTCGTGATCAAGGCAGCTAGTTATGTTTTCCGAATTTAGCAGTGGAATATTTTATATTTGCAACCGTTGTGCAGTTTTTGCTTTAATAAAGTTTGAAGATTTATTGAAACGATTTTTTTTTTTTACATTTTAGGATTCAGAGATTGGGACTTTGGCTTTCTTTTTGTTTTCATTATCCTTTTGAAGGATTTTGTGGGAAATTTAATTCTTCCAGTGCTTTCTCGTTCGAGCTTTGTGAAAATCAAAAAATTAATAGATCGCGTCTGATCTTTAAACCTATTCCACTTAACATCTAGCATGATTTTACCTCCATCACTTTCGTAATACAGTTTCCACAGTCCTGTTATTTAATTTTTATAAAAGTCTTCCATAATAACATATGTTTACACGAACATCGGAATGCATTTATCGTTAAATACGGAAGACTGTAATTTTTTAGCGAAAGGATTATTTACGTGGCGGAAGGACAGGAGATATTTTTTTAACTCGATTACTCGACACTTTGAAGAAGATCGATTCGAGGATAAATAACGAGTGCATGAAATAAATTTCTAATCTTCCATGTATGTGATTTTTGTTACGCGTATATGTATATTGGTGTACTACAACGAAAAGAGGTAGGTGTAACTGGCGAAGTGCAGCCACTGAAATTGACATAAAAGCGGATTCGATCGAGCGAAAAATTCCGGAAAAATGGGTCTCTGGAAAAACCAAATTTTCATCCGGTCACTCGATGTTCGATGGGAAAACCAATCATCGTTCGAAGCTTGTATCGCGGTTATTCGACCGTACACTGCTATCCTGCTGTCCAATTACATTCTCTGATGGCAAACTTTCTCGTTCTTCCTTTAATTAAACAACCATGCTTTCTGCATACTTTGTTAAACAGTTTCTCTAACAACATTTTTAAAAACGCGTCTTTACGCGCTGAAATTACATTCGAAGCGATGGCGAACGTTAGAAAAGGAATTTTCTTGACTTCTTTCTTTTCTTGGAGAAATTTTTTTCACCCATAGGAAAGCAAGTTTCCACGTATTTCAAAGGTTTCCACGTCGCCTTTGGAACGCAACTTCCAGTTCTCTACGTAATTGCGAAACGTGTTTCGAAACTTCGTGATTGAAAAGAAGGATCCCGTCAAGGGAAAGAGTGTGAAAGATTTTTAAACTGTTCTAAGAAATTTTATACTCCTTTAGTGCAACACGTTTCATGTAAATAGAACTCAAAATCGGAAAGAAATATTAACGCAATACGAATTTTCTATTCAAATTTTAACTGTTCACAATGCAACTTGTCTAAATGTCGCATTCCATGCAAGTTATTTCAAAAA
Organism: Bombus campestris; assembly: GCA_905333015.3. NCBI lineage: Eukaryota > Metazoa > Arthropoda > Insecta > Hymenoptera > Apidae > Bombus > Bombus campestris. Next base: position 9,206,287 of record HG995140.1, read on the forward strand.
ATCATTTATTAAATACGCATGGAAGCAACGTTTTCCAGTAAACGACATTTGCAACATCGTGATTCAATATACATAGACACAAATGAAAACCTCTAATAAAACGAAACTCTACTCTCTTCAAAAATCTTTCGTGAGAAACGTCTAGAAATATTAACATCTAACAAAAATCATTTACAGCAGTTTAGTCATTGTGAATACACCCGAAAATTTAATACCAAAATTTGTTTATGTTACTACGTAACAAACAAGGTAAAACATTCAATAAAAAAAAAAAAATTTCAATCAAAACGTAAGAACTCTTCAAAGTTCTAATCCCGTCATCCTTTCCAATCCCCCAATTTGCCAGTGCAAAGTAAAATATCTGGTTCTCCGTACAACGCGGTACATCGATCTAGAAACACAGGGTACACCCATGAAATAAATATTCGTGAACGTAGAAGCTAGACCAGCCGCGTAAGAAGCGGCCAGTTTCAACGATTCTTCGGAAACGAATCGGTATTAAAATAAACGAGCGATGAAACGCAATAAAATCGGAGCGGATGCGGCTCGGGTTCAACCGGGGTGAGAATGAATGGAGCAATGAGAAACAAACGCAGGGGCGAGCGCGTGCCGGGGACATAAATCGCAATCACGGGGGCGAGCGCGAAATAAAACGGAGGGGGTGGAGCAGAAAGGGCGTGGTGGAGGCCGCAACTGACCTCGACAACGTAACTTTTTGGTGGCGCGCCTGGACTTGTGTACATTCGATACGTGGCGTACGTTCTCGTTCTATGAGAATCAGAACGTACCAAGGGTACCATTAGAAAATAAGCGAGGCGTCTCCATAGAACCTCCGATAACGATTATTTGTTGGTTGATCTGATAGATTCGAGAAATTTGTTGGATTTGTAGATCGTAGATCGGTGATACGAGCGGATGTTTGTAATACGAAGGATAGTGTGTGATATACGCAGGCTTATAGACGCATAGAACCACGTATATCTTTTGTAAATATATTCTGTGCTTTATTGCTTTCATATTTTTGAATTTTATTAGCACTATCGTGAGATTCGATAACCGTGGTTATATTGATAAAATTTTTAACGAATGTGGATATAGGTATACAGGGTTAGGTTTGCACGCGGATTACCACGGAACATTTAGTTCCATTCAAAACTCCGTTAATACGTGTAAAGCTTGCGCGTTTTACTGTGACAAAAGTGACGGATGTTTTGATAATATGCTGGAAGAAAATAAATATTTATACCGCGGACATAATTAGCAAAGTATTATACTCGGCATAATGTCGTAAGTAGCTGTCATAAATTTACATCATAATTTCAATCAGAATTTATGATATAAACACGGAACTCGCAATTTATAGCTCAGCTTTCGTATTTCAGCCCATGTTTGAGCTAAGTGCATATTGCCGATTTGTTAAAAGAATGGCACGTCGCATTTTCGATTCTGAAATATATTCAAAAATTAACATCATCGTCATTTTACTATATAACACTGTATCTTGTGTTTAATAAGAAGTTATCACAATTCGAAAACTGTCTAACGCGATTATAATTGGAGAAAGCGTAATATTATTCGAAGGTTTAAAATTCGTTTAAATTTCTTTCTATTCGGTTCGTACTGGAATTACAGAAAACCTAGCTAACCGGATGGTAGCTGGAAATAATTAAGAGCGAATGTTTCGAGCAGTTAAGAACGACAGGGCATTCCGCAAACTTTTTTACTTTCATAAAACGCCAACCATTTTTCAACTATGTTGTAATAACGAAGATGGTTGAAGATCTTCGGAAAAGTAGAATTTCATTCGAACGGTATACATACGTACACGTAATGAAATCAAAAAATTGCGAAAGAACAGGGGAAAAGCGATATATCTTAAAATCCTTAATCTCTCCAGTCTATGATTTTAGTAATCAGTCTAAGTTTTAGTAATCAGGAAATGTCAATGGTTTAATCTACGAGCATGATCTATATTTCCTGACATGAGACAATTTTTCAAAATGTTAACATAACATTTCTCTATTCCATCGCAGCCGATATTAAATCCTTTACAAATCTCCCGAAGTATCATAAATTAACGTGATAACCGAGGAAGACAATTTCAATCGCCACTCGAGTCAACAGAGATCCTGCATCCTAAAACTTACAAGTCTCTTAATCGTAATAATCTTTTTATTTAAAAATTCGTTTGGCTTTTTTACGTGCTTTTTTATTTCTAATAAGTCGTACTTAGATCACTGAAATCAGTTTAGTCAGTTGTTTTGTCCTTGTTAATACGTAAGACTAAGATTATCAAACTTGTCATTTTCATGAATTTCATGCTTCCCATTATTACGACTGGTTTAACATTTCATGTTTTATATATGTCAGGTCTTTCTTTGGATTAGACATTGTTGTTAGGCACGAGCAAAGATATTTACTAGTCCAATTATGATTGTGACGGAATTTGACAAGTAACCATGGTAATTGGATATTGGGAATGTGAATGGCAATGATCTTAGACTCGATAACGAATCCACGGCCAGCGGGATGACAAATGCGATAATGAACTTGACACACGTGTTCCCTGTACCAGTCGAACTTATCGGATTGATTCTCAGTCCAAGTGGAACTGCCCTTATATACTCCTCTTCGTATCTCTCTGTATCCCTCAGGTCAATCCCTGTTTTTAAGGAGAGTAATTTAATTACTTCATACCTCTGTTAGGTACACGTCCCTCCCGTGACCGTGGCTACGTTCAGTGATCCATTATGTCACTTGGAGCCCAAGCCCACTGTCAGAAATCTCGGATAATCATTATTGACTCGACCCATAAACAGCTATTTCTCAGTTTTATTGTTTAAGTACGGCTATGATAAAAAGTCTGGACTAAAGTATTTGGGACTTGCTCAAACATTCCGAAAGGAAGGCTCCGACGTCCTTTCATCTCCGACATATACATATACTTAAATTAATTTTAATGAACTATAATTTAAGTGATCGAGCTACGACATATTTCAGTAAATATCACGGATCGGTAGTTTTAGCGAACACAGTGGTCAAAAGAAAATGTTTTCGCGAAGAAAAGTTGTACTTATCTCTGATTTCCAGCAAGAGTAATTTTTCTCCTTAGTTTTACGGTCACCATATCTTTTCAATATAATTCAAGGACTTGGATCATCTCCCTTTATCGGTCGATACAAGCCCCACAGAATGTAAACGGCACGTAAAATTAGGCGATCGTGCGTGTAACGTGTTTCAATTTTGCGGAAACATCCCTCGATCGTCTGAACAAAATCCCCAAACAGACCTACGATTTGGTCCAAGAGAAGGGAATTCTGGCTGAAAATTCTCTCTGACGTTAATTCCGACCGTTTCATCTTATTTCACGGTAACCTGAACGTTTGCAAAACATCTCTCTTACAATAGATGGAACAAGATAACGGAAGAAGATAAAATTCTACGCCTCGAACGATCGCGCTATCGATTCGACGTTTTAAAGATCGAATCATTCAAATTATCTACGCATCTTTGAGTATAGTACATCGAATATTGAATCAGAGATACTCTTACGAAGTAAAGAAAGTTCTATAAATTGTATCAGTGGTATTTGAACACGTTTCCACGTTTTTATGCTTCTACCGATAAATTCTGTGTGATCAACGCTACAGCTAGTAGCGCTAATATGCTAATCTGTGACACGTACTTAAATATTTAATATTTAGATCACTGTAACTCACGAGATATTAATTAAAATAAATAGATCTATTCAAGTGAAAACCAATAACAATTTTAACAAAAATACCTGTATATTTCTAGTAATCGTAAAAGAGGACACTTGAAATTCAATTTTGACAATCCTGGCATTAGTCGGAAACAAAAATCCTCCTTAAAAATCGCCGCTTACTGCGCGACTCTCAAAACATCCAAGACAAATACCTTCATCCTTCACACATCGAAAGCGAATTGAAGGAATTACGAAAATTCCCTGGAAACTACCTACACGTATTCTTCCAATCAGACGTAGCCAATTTCTCGATAGCACGACGCTACCTGGCAGACAAACAGCTGGAAAAGCGTGCCAGTCTATAACAAAGAAAGGAGACGGCGGATCGTCCCGATGGAAACGATAACGATGACGAGTAGCGGAAATATTTCGGCCGGAGGGGAAAGTTGCAGGTTGGTGGAGATAATAGGAGCGGAGAAAAGAACAGAGGACAATAAGAAGGAAACACGGAGGAGAAGATAATGTTGGAAGAGAAACAGGCCCGCTGGGTAATGGTGAAAGCGGCGCGACGAAAGAAAAACGAAAAAGAAACGAGATGAAAGGGGTCGAGAGAGACGGAATGAAGAGAAACGAAAAACGACGAACAAACGAAACGAAGGAGCGGAAGCATCCGACGAAAGGCAGAAACCAGCGAAGAAGCCAAAACGCTAGAAAAGAGGAGAGAGAATCGAAATGCAAAAGGGGCGCTGATGGTCTGATTGAGAGGGTGAAACGCATCTTTACGAAGTCGTGATTAACCCCAGCCGTGTTCCAACCCCTTCTCTAGGGGGCGAGAAGCAACGAGTCGACCTCGGGTTTTCAACAACTCGTTCGTTCCGGGAAACTTGCTGCGGTTCTCGCTTACAAAAAGGGAAATGAAGGGGAGCCGAGAGGGCGAGAGTAAGAAATGGAAAGGGTCGGGAAGAACGAAAGATACACCGTGCGCGGCGGAAAGCGATAATGCGCGGAATTAAAAGTTCTACCGGTCCAGGAGCTGTTCTTCGCGATTTCCGCCTGCTTTCCTTCTTCCTATCCCATCCTTAGCTTTTTCCAGTTCGTTGCCCGAAACCGTTCATAGGACTTGCCTGTGTTTTACGCGTTCCATACGTTTCGATCGTACCGACTGATTTGAATTCTCGCTAGCAAGAAAACTAGGCTGAATTTTACGCGATACGATGCTTCGTTGCGTATTCGCGTTTCAGTACGAGTCGAGCGGAGTGAGCTGAATCGCGAATTGAGAAAGAGACGCGAGTCATGCTGCAGGATTTTTTGGGGATGAAGCAAGAGGGTGATTTTTCGTTTAAGATAACGACGAATGGGACTCTCGAGGGTGAAGTTGGTAATTTCTGCAGATAAGACGTCGAAGAATACTTTGTAAGTGATTAGGAAATTAGAACATTATTTGAAGAAGGTCAAGCAATTGATGGTTTTCGTTTAGGACGAATGAACACCTTTGGAAATGGAGTACCACTTGAGAGGTGAGAAAAACTCATCTTCTTTTAATTTTTAAACGAATATTTGACTAGTATAAGTAACGCAAATAGTAAGATGAAAATATCTTGCTAATATGAATTCATTCACAAATTGAACGGTTAATAGAATTTCACTTCAGACGCTTTATATTCTCGTAAGATTCAACATGAAATTTTTAAAGCTCCATTCGAACAGTTATTATTTTGCCAATTTCATTGCGAGTGACATTTCGCCAAGCATCCAACTTCCTCTTTTCACTGGATTCTTTGACATAATTTCCACGCTGTCACGACAATTTCGCGGATTGCTCAACGATTTTCTATTTCAAGAATCAGATCAAAGAAGACAAAGAAACGTTCAGCGTGTATCTCAGGGAAACGTCGTGCATCGACGATGAATATTTACCCGCTGGCAATTTTCTTCCGATGCTCGGAGCTAAGAATTGACATCGCAAGCTTCTGCACAGCGGAAGGCGGAAGAAGTATCGAGAGAAGTTTCAATGTTTTTCTTAAGCTTCTCTGAACGGTTCCAGTTGAATCCCCGAGCATCTCGAGAGCTTCGATCGTGGTAAACCCTAATACACGAAATATCCGTTCCTTTTCGATCGAAACGAGTCTTCTTAATGGAACAACTTCTTTCTTTTCAGAGTAATTGCTGCTTGAATCGAGGCGCTCGTAGTTTATTATAAGCTGTTGCACCTCTTCCTCGATTTCATTTGCATTTCATGATACACTGAAAGCTTCGAATCCTCAATCCTATCACTTCCCTAGATTTTGAAAGAGAGAATAGCAATTTCCTTTTCTTATAGCATTTAAGATGAAACAGTGGAATGAATTAGTTTAGAATTATTGAATAGTAGCACTTGCAAGGCTTATTTATATGTATGATGGTACTTTATATTCTTCGTTTATTTTTTCTTAAGACATTCAATTGATTTGCGAAATGTGGAAAGTTCAATTATATAAACCTATTAATTCCAGGTTATTTGTCAATGGGAGACTGCAAGCTATTATTTAATTTTCTATAAAACTGAACCTATTAAAAAGCGAGTAACTGCATAAAAGTTGTACAAAAGCAACACAGTTGATACAGATATTGTCAAGGTATGATATATACGTCAAGTACACGAAACAATTTTCATAATTCAAAAAGTGATAGTTTTCGTCATGTCGCTATAAATATTTCAATCAACTTGTTCCAACTTCGTCAGACTATACGATCTTGTAGGAGAACGACCTCTTCTTGCAAAGGAAGATGTAACGACCAAATTCTTGTAATTCTTCTTCCCAAGTACAATATTAAAACACAAAATTCGCCAACGTGTAAAAATATTAAGACTAAACATATAAAAAATTATCTCGAAAGAGAAATCGTACGTGTAACGTCGCATTAACCTAAACTTTTCCATTTTATAAACAACTAATGACGAAATAATTCCTTTGATTTGCTAAAAACGTATTTATTCGAGATGCATCGTGAGTTACGGTTAACTCACCAAGCATGTCAAACACCGAAATCTTCGCGAATCTGGATCATTTTCCTATACGGTGGGAAGCTTCTTATTGAAATGCGGCGAACGAAACTGACATTCACGATGTCGCGTCCTGACGAAGCCTCGCCGCTCGTAAAATATCCCTTTTCTTGACGGACCAGCAGTTTTCTTCGAGCTCGGCAGATGGGCTATTATTTGCGGAAAGTGTTATTCTAGTCCCAAGGCGTGATTCGAATATCGAATGTGGAACGTGCGTCATGAACAGAAGAAAAAGAAAAGAAAAGTAACAGAAGTAGAAGTAGAAGAAGAAGAGGTGGGTCGACGTTGAGTTCGCGATGAAACAACGAATTGAACGAGTTCCCTATGCCAGAAAACTTTGCCCATTCCACTGCCAACCACCGTCATACCCTTTTCCATCCTACGATCGTATCCTTTTACGTAGGATGATTCACGGCACCTCCATAATTCCGTTACTGCCGCTCAAGTGGACCAACGTATCCAAAAGCTGTTCGCACAAGCTTCCCTTCCACGTAGAAAACATTTTTTCCGCCCCGATTTTACAGATTTCGCCGAGCGATTTATTCAACTCAGCAATAACTTACGATATGGATAACGTGGTTCTATTCCTGAGATTTGAAGCCACGAAAAGAACATGAAATAGAAGTTCTCAACTTCTTTATCAGCGCACATCATCAAATAGAAATTTACACAGCTTAGTAGCGTGAACAGAGTAATATGTTTTGTACATAGGAATTTAAAACTATATAGTTAATTAGATTCATTTCTTGGGATATTTCGACGAATTTTAATTTATTTAATACTTATTCGATACTATCGATCGGGTTGCAATCAATTTTTCATTTATATTCAATTTGTTAATTCGCACCTGTACTCTAAATATTAGCGATAATATCCTTTTCTTTGATAAAATTTTATTATTAAATCCTACGTAGAATTTACATATTCGATTGGTTCCCAGCAAGCTGATTGAAAATTGGCAGACGTGCACATTGGAAATGAACTTTTTCCTCTTCTGAAATATTTATAACGTGTCTTACACGAATTATCTAAGTATCATCCGATAATCTTCAAGTATCGAGCGAAGAAACGATCGCTTATGTTAAAAATCATTGGTATAAGGGATGAGAAGGTTTAAAATGAAAAGTTTCGGTTTTACACATGATTCGAATCGATGATTTTCATGGCGTTAAGAAACGTGAAACTCGAGGCTATAAAAGACGCAGAATTTCTTTAAGGAAAGGGCAGAAGTTACAAAAGGAGCTGTTAACTTTTTAAAGCATTAGGAACTGGCGGAAAGTCTGAACGCAATTTCGTCTGGAAGTTTCCGGATTACCGTTCTGAATTTCATTTCGGGGGATGATTTATTCATTCGGGGCAAGATACAATCTACAACCTACGATCTTCATCCTGCGTTTAATAACTTAGATTCGAGAAATTTTAGCAAAGTCTGTTAAGAACACCGTCGTAAATATTGTTCTTAAAAGTACAAAGACAATCAGCAGTTCATCGAACCATCCTATTCTATCCAAAAACTAATGGGCAGATTCTATATCCGATGATTATTGAAATATTAAAATATGTTTAAAATATAGTTAGAAAATATTAATATATGTATAACTTTATAATTCGCAGCGATTATTAAAATAATCGGATTACAATTCTCAACGTTTAATAATTAAAGGTTCAAATTTATCCGCAGACCTGAGAGATTTCCCTCGATATTTTTCGTATTTTCTTTCCAAACAGAATCGAGGAATTATCTCGTTTAATTATCCATTTTATTTAAATCTAATTAACCATAACGATATTGATTTTATCGTATTGCAACTGTAATATAGTTTATCTGGTGTCTTCCTCCTTTATTAACATTGAATCGATCTCAGTGCAAAGAACGGTATATGGACTTAGCATTTAATAATTCCCATTTTAACATGTAAAAGATTACTCTCCTACCTGCAAAAATTAGTTACTGTCGCTTAATTAATTGACAGTAATAAAAGCCGCGTAACGTATACACCGCGCAACTGCATTACGTATAGTGCGTTACATTAATATCGGTAACTCTTGTTATCAGTAACCGTTATCAATGCTGTATATTATTTCTTCATTAACGCGAAAATATGATATAATATTTTTCATCGAATCTTTTTCTTTTTAAATGCGTATTTAAGGTCACGTTCACCATTTATAGTTATCAAAAACCTTGGTGAAAACGATCAGTGGAACAGAGCGTATCTGCAATAGGCTGTATGCCAATATCTTTCAGAAAATCTAGAGCATTTTTGCCGCAGTCTTTTTTTTTTTTTGTAGCAGGTTGAACGAATTAGATGGGTCATGCTGTACCCTGGTAGTATCGTATTTAGTATTGCATTTAGGTGATTAAGATACTTTCAATATAGTTTAGTACGCCGTAAGTGTAGCAGATATTCGACTCAGTTTTTGGCGACAAGGTAGATTCCCTTTTCAGTCCTTTTTCTCGTTTTATTAAAAAAAAAAAAAAAAAAAGAGATTGACGAATGCAGGGGATAGTGAGTATAAAAAATATCCCACGATATTATAAAAATGCAAGATAGGATTAATGCGTTGCGTACGGGAGCATAAAATATTTTTTATCAGTTTTATCCTCGTGCAGCATGCATTTTTTGTTTCCAATTTCGCCCCTATAGCTTCCCCCCCCCCTTTTTTTGAGAAATGAATGTCACGCGTATAACTGATACCGGGTTACATACGCGTTTAATATTTGAAAAATACGACTCGCGAAACTGTGCCTCGATTTCCATCCAAGAAACGCGTTATACCTGAATTACCCTGCTGGTCAAATACGAAGTGACATTTATCGTTTCTCATAAAAATCTTCGAAGTACTTGCACGTTTAATCATATTCCTACATACATAAACGTTCAACTTCACTAATCTCGAAAAGTTGTTCAACCAGTTTTACGCGTAATCGTGTTCGTTTAATGTATTGCTTCTAAGAAAAGAGCCTCTTTACGAAGCGTCCCATTAATCTGAAAATTTGCATAACACTCAACAAATTTGAATTCCAATACGTTAATCTAGTCATTATTGTCAAATTAAGATCTACGAATGAAATCAATATACTAACAATATTTTAATTCACCTACAAAATTACTTACAAAAATTCTACTAATATTAATTTCCTACGAAATTTGAAATATTCAAACATTTTAATAGCACTGTATAATTACAGCAAGACTATATAACATTCGATAAAATGTTAAAGTTTCGTGTTTGAAAATGCTTGTTGATCTCCCAATTTTTGTCATGCTCGAGATTAGTTTTCCTTTCGACGGTGGATGGCCACGATGTTGCCGGTGGAAACTGGCGATTACTCGAGAAGCCACGGACCAGTCGGTAAAATGCGTTATTTACGTCTGGGATTGTAATATATCTGGCTTCGTCGCGGCGTTTTCGAGTCGCGAAATTGACACGGGGAAAAAATATTCGTACCGTCGGTTGCCAGTCACTTGACGAGCAAGTAAATCTGTCGGTAAATTTCCACGGCACTCGTAAATCATTCGACCGTGACTGTTCGCGATTCCTCTACTCTTCCCCATTTTTCCATTACAGTACCCTCGACAACTTAATTCTCCCCTAAAAAGATTTATACGAAATACCTTTACAAAACACAAAATTAACAAAAACTCTCATCTTCCAAAGTGCTCATATCCTACGTATAAAACGTCTGAAAAGCAACTCCATGATCTTTGTATCATCGACATTTATTTAATTCTCTTGTAGAAACAATTATACGAAATATGTTTGCAAGGCATAAAATTAGCAAAATCTCTACGTCGCATATTTCGTCTCGAAAGTAACTTCTTTAATTCTAACTTTTTAGCCGAAGGTCGCTTATTTAGTCCGTAATATCCTTAATAACTTTATGCTCTTCTTAAAAAAGGTTTAAAGAAAATATCTTGATGAGACACGAGGCTAACAAAAACTTCAGCCTTCCAAATGTCCCATTTACCACACCCAAAATGTCTGGAAAGCAACCCTTCGTTTCCATCGTATCTGCCAAATCGACGTAAAAACGTGTGGTCGATGGTCGCGAGAGAGCTCAAGGACGACCTTGCAGGTGGTTGTTCGGTTGAGACGTAAGAAACGAGCCACTTTAGTCTCGATGCTCCACCCCGATGACCCTAGGGGTGGCAAACGGAAAGGGTAAAGGTCAGGGATCTCAACTGGTCTCGACTAAGGGCCCCAGGGGCTAGCTTAGACAGAGTGGAGGAGCGTCGGTGGTAAGACAACCCTTAAGGCTGTTTTCTGAGAGGATCGTACGTTACACACCGTGTGGACGAACTCTCGAAACCGAGCGTATAAACCAGTCGAGCGTCGTCTAAACAACGGATGACTGGAAAACGTACGAACGACGAAACGATAAATATGAAGAGAAAGGGACGGAGACTCAGCGAGATTTAATGTTGGCATACTTCAGCACGAGACCTTGAAACAAGCATGTTTTGGGATACTTTTCAGATTTAACTTCATAGTCGGAGTATGTTTGGGAATGGAGAGCGTTTCTTGATGATGAAAACTGCAGTGGACTCCTCTGATCGGTGGATGGGGATTTTGGGACTTTCTGATAGAAATGCAAATGGAAATTAAATGACGCTTGAAATTAATTGATGTTCCTGTATGGAAAGTCTGTGATTATTGTTAATTCGTCGGAGGGTAGTTTTTGATAATTAAATCGTATTTGGACCGTTTTAATGTTCGAATATGATCAGTGCCATTGCGACTAAGGACGGAACAGATGTGACGTTAAACGAGACTTTGTGCCTCAGGTTCTGAGATTCCTATCTGGAACAAAATCGAAAAAATTGCTATGAATTTGCTGCTAGAAAATATTACAAGCGAGTCCTGTCCGTCGCTGTGCCCAATCCGAGCCCAACCCGAGTTGTATACGCAGTCGGGAAACATTAAAATTGAAAAACGTTAAGGTTGTGCACGAAATCACCGCTCCAATTAATTGTATCATAATACAATCGAAGAAGTACGTATTGTTGAGGTATAGAATTCTATATTTCATTTGCTAATTGTCATGTTCTATACCTTATTTGTAATGTCATGGGAAATTTAGTTTCAGTTCAAACCACTACAATATTGAATCGATAATGTCGCATGTAACACGAGAGTGGTATGCGTGGACAGGTGATCCCCAAAACGTGGGACACGAGATATTGAATGTCAGATCTGTTCTGTACCTCGTCGGTGTTAGTAATGTACGATGAAACAATAATCGAATATTACTTACATTATATAAGTTTATAAATTATGAGTTTCTAGCTATTTACCAAGAAAATAGTTTAAAATAATACATCGTAACCTGTAGAGCGACCTACTGACTCATGCGAGGGACGTTCTACACCTGTTTCATGCTTAGTTCAAGCGCGACCCTAAAAGATACCCAATTATACCCAATTAAATGTCCATCGTCTGTCCAATATCTATAAATATTTTTAAACAATTATCTTAAATAATATAAAAAATATTAATATTTGAAATAAATGCACCTTAGCGATGAAATACAACTATTCTTCCCGAGATCTGAAACGCTTTGAAACAATATAACCAACGTTTACTTCATCCTCCTATATTCCTAATCGCAAATAGGTCTTACACATTGCAAACGACATAGACAATGAAAAACTCCTCGCCAAATTCCCCTAAATCCATCAAACACGCAAAACAGATTTTCATCTACAATCTTCAGAATCAAAGGACGGTAGCATGATCGTTTCAACCAGACGTTGTACCGTCCCCAAAAAGAAGCAGGCACAGTTCACTAAAAGAAACGAAAGAAAAGGCGAAAGAAACCGAAGACACCTCGCACGAACAAGTATAAGGTGCATGCAAGTTTCGCAGGTGGGACGAGAGTCTCCGGTGGTTCCCCGGAAATGCTCGCAGCGAGCCTGTAAATATTTATACCGACGGAGCGTGAGAAAAGTCTGAAGTACTCGCGCGCTACTAGAGATACCCCTTCTCTTCTTCAACCCCATACACGTCCCTGCCATACATACGTATGCAACGGGTGTAGGAAAGAAACGACCGAAAGAAGAAAAAAAAAGAAAATACGTAAAAGAAGCAGACGTCTACCTAGCACGGATGAAGATATATCACGTGCACAGAACTTTTCGATCCACCTAACATTCCTCCATCTAACCACCAGCCGAGTGGAACGAACCTCTTAACGCCGGACCTCGACCTCCGACACCCACAAGCACATGAATGAAATTCATCCAGCCTATTCTCGACGCGTTTATCGCGCGATCCTTTCACGTGCGACCGGAATTCATTAATTCGCCTTCCCATTCCTTCTTCTTCTTCAACATATCCACTGCAGTTTTTGTTCTGTCCGGAAGACACAAAGGAACGCGCGAGGTCGTTGTTGTTGGTAAAAGCTTATAGCACGATCTAAAAATTTTTAGATCTTGAGCTTCCACGATAGGCTATGACCGAAGAAAATGACGATTCCGACGTGGATCTAAAGATTATATTAAAGTTTCATTTAATTTTCGGTTGGAATCTTAGGCGAGGGGCTGGATTAATAAACAATATATATTCTTTGAAATTTCTCTCGCACACGATAGTCGAAGACAGCTATTGACTTTCATTCTGGGGCACACCGAATTCGTGACTCTTTTAATAGTACATGATAGTTTCTGACGTAGACAATCCATAAATATTAGTTTTAAGCCACGCAAGTGATTATTTTAGTCCGTTTAATTTTATTTTATTCGATCATTATTCTAGTCAGTTTGATTTCCGTTTTACTTCGAAACATAGAACTTGCCTGACTGTATCTGTACCGAGATCACGCTGTACATTTTCAGATTTGCTTCGAGTTTTGCCAATATAATCGTGATAGTGGAATCTGGCAATAGTACGAATGAAATTTCCGAATGTTCCCTACAGCACACATAATTCATAATTCATATCCATATTCATAAACGTCCATCCTAATAGTGCTTGAATACATTCATGCGCCTGTGTATGATACATCAGTATACATCAATAATATACAAATGTCTCAAAGTACACGCCTCCTATTTCTTATTCTTCTTCTGCATTACGATCGGTGCAAATGGCGTTCTCGGCGTCCAGGCTTTGTTTTGTGGACTCGGTTTGGGATGGACGACGAGCACTGTCTGACTCTGCGGTCTCGACCGATTGTTTAGTGGGACCAAGCCGTCGCGCCGCTTCCATTCTTTCCTTCTGTCTGTTTCTGGCCGCGCGTGGTCTTGCCATCCATGGAGGGTGGTAGTTTGCACGGCCAGGGAGGATTCATCGAAGGGATGAAACGTTCGTGTGAATACCGAGCGGCGTGTGCGGTGCGTGTGGCATTGTTCCGCGGAATTGCGACATCGGACAACGTGGTGGACTGCACGGAATTTCGACGATAAGTATACCGCTCAAGTGATTGAGGTTTTCAGGGTTTTTCTTGATACACAACTGCACTGTTTCAGAATGGATGAAATGTGTTTGCTACCGTCGATGTTTGGGTTTGTTCATCGCCTGCGGCTGAAGTTTCAGCTCCTTCGCTGATTAGTTTTTTTAAGGATTTTCAGAACGTAGAACGTTGGAATTTTAAGCGAATGAAATATGGAAGAAAGTATCCCACTTGTAATTAATTATCTTTATAAACGAAGGTTATATTTCTTGGGAAAATGAACGAGAATGTTTGCTTTGTCCGTAATGCTAAGGATGCTCCAAACTTTTCAACGAGAGCAAAAATTGATCCTTTCAACAGCTTTATTTTGCTTCTATTATTTTTTTTTTTAAATGCAGGAAAATATTTTTTATGAATTATTTGCAACAGAAGCATATTCTTTGTGTATTTGTAATAAGAACACCGTGCATTTTAAGGGTAGTTTTAACGGGAACAAATACATTTAACTTTTAATTAATTAATAATTGTTTAACGTACCACGTTGCGTCAGAGCTATGAAAATGTTAAAGAAATTACGTATGTAAAGTGCAAAGCATTGTAAGCAGTAATTGTTGAACAGTAATTATTAAATATTTCTCAATCTTTCCGTGCGGGTAATATCAAAACATACTCTCCATCTCCGATGTCTGAAATTAATTACATTTATCCCCCGAGCTCCTGTTTTTCTTAATTTTCCTAATTATAACTTCGCCTCACAGGGGATGTTCCGCATCTTCCCATGCTTCAGAAATTTCCTCGCCGTTGAAACATTTAATCGCTCTTACATATACAAAAATTAAACCAAGCAAAAAAAAGGAAGAAACTCCTAACCTACTACGAAACTTTCAAACACCTTTTAAATAACGAAAAAGTTTATATTCAAGTATTCTCCTTTCAACAAAATAACAAGTGTACTTTTTATATAAAAAAATGATAATGGAATTTTTAACTGTTTCATACAGCGTAATACAGTGATAAAAGATATCTACAACTGTTCGAGTAGTTTCGCTTGATACTACGTTAAAGGTTATTTAAAAGAACAATATCGTACCACATACAGTTTATTTTATTTCATAAAATGAAACGAATAAAATGAAGAACAGGAAAGACAAGAACGAAAGCAAGAGGGATGAGAGGAAAATTCCGTAACCAAAGTTCTCGTGTAACATTGCACAACTTGATACGTTTGAACGCACGAATCGACGCGATTAGGAAAGAGGAAGCGGTTTCGAGGTCTTGTAATTCCTTAAAAAAGGTTGCCCCACCAAACTTGACCGAAATTTCGTTCCTTCGCTTGTCGTGAATCCTTGGCAATGCGTCACTTCCGGCCACGAATCTACTTAAGGTTCCAATGGGTCGAAGAGTAGGGAACATGAAGGGAAAAATGGAAGGGGGAAGACACCGAAAGATGGTTCCGGTGCGGTGCCTCGTGTGGGACTCTCCCACGCCGCGAATCCTCACCTTTCTTTCACCTGAACGCGACGCCTTTATCTGGCCGCGAAAATCTAGCAGAACGAACTATCGACGCCAGGCCACGACGATAATTAGAAGCCAGACGTTGTTATTTCGCGGCGACAGGAAACGATCCGAGTTTTATGTACCTTCGTTGGTGTGTCGCCTCTTAAGCGATCCCGTAATTGCCAAGTTTCTTTTTGTGGTAAATTAATTTGCACCGTTAGGTTCTATTCCATGTGATTTATGAGGTTACTGTGAAGCTTTTGTATATATTAGATTACTTAAAATCTTTGTAGAAAAAAATCAACATCGGTAGAAGAAGGAAATTGAATCGATGAGAAGAAGCAACGTTCGTTTACAAGAAGAGATGCGACTGTATAATATTTTCCACATGCACTGGCGAATGAAAACGTACAAATTTAATTTCAGAATGTGTTTGATTCCGTAATATCTTATTTTGTGATAGAATACAGTATTGATTCTCTTTTACTGATTTACAAAGGAAAAAATTCTTTTAGGATTCGAGTACGACAGATATTAGAAATTTCTTGTATAACTTACGAGGTTTATGAACGTGTTTTAATCTGAATATTGCCCGTGAACGTAGCTATTCCGCGAGATGTTACGAAATGTTTAATATGATCATTTGATGAATGAGGGATGAAGTTATACTGCATCGAATCGATTCACGGCGTAATACATGCATTATGGATGACGTGATATTGCGTCAAATTGAAATCATGTAATCCATCATAAATTGCGTGTGCGAGGATACTTGGAAAAATTTGAAAATTCTTCCAACCTTGAGATATTAGTATAAGATATTCAAATATCAATCATAAAATACCGTAGAACTTTATCAATCCAAAAGAAAGAAAAAAGAATATTTCGTAACTTTATAAGATCATAATTAAACCCTTTCAAAGAGAATCTTCCAAACGAACAGCAAATACTTCACAAATTAATTTCATTTTATTAAAAACTTGTTAACTTCTTATTCCAACGATCGTATTATTAAAAAGAATATTTAAATCTTCTCAAACTGTTGCTTGGAAAAACTACCATTCAGCTACCCGATTTCTGTATCGAAACTCCACATCGACCAAGAAATAAAAATATTCTCTGATATTTGTTGATAGTTTGCGTACCGTGCTTTCGTATTTGCGATACACACGAGCCATCGAGTTAGTTCTACTCTTCACCGACGTATACTACAGAAGGACGTGACTCGAAGGGACACAGACATTTATGATTCATGGTGTGCACCATATCCCCTATCGTAAGTGCTTCAAGTTCCATTCAACGTTACCTAACTATGTTTGCCTAACCCCTTGAAATACAAACACTCGTTACACTTAAACGACACATGGCAAGGGGATGTCCCTACGAAACACGTGACCCTTCGACACACATCCCTCTCCATCATTCTCTACCTTCGATTCTATCGCCGTTGTTTAACTACTCCTTTGTTTCAACCTGGCTAAAGTGCCTAACAAATCACAAGTATCGTTCCATCTCGATGATATTCAAACTGCGGTCGATTGTAATAATTTTCTCTTTCCAGTTTATCGATACTCGAACAATTTTATTTTTTATATAAATACAATGCATTTAAGGGGAACACGATTCGATCGGGCACCACCACGGAGAATATAAAAATTGGACTTAAAAATTGGCTTTTATCCAAAAACTTATTTCTTTGCATCAATCATGACGAAACTTTTCTAAGCTTTTCGAATAAATTCTCCGGGCTTTTAAACCTCATAATTTTTAATTTACATCTCGCATTCGAGTTGATATCACGCGGATCTCGTAAAAATAAGAAATCCATTAAACTTTACCTTGCATTTGCCGCTTGCAGACATAAACTATAAATTACAGTTTGCATGTTGAAATCAATTTCCCAAGAACCAACATACCCATTACGATATTTATTTATAAGAATTGCATATAATTTTGCAGGACAACATCCGTGTACCCTTCTTCTTTCTTATTCGAATTATTACCATAATCTCTGGTAAAACATCAAAGTAGTTCTCGAAATTGCAACCTTCTCCGCTTTCTCTATCCCTAATCATAGACGTGTATTCATGAACGACGCGTCGACTCGCTTTACGGTGTACCATTTAATATCCACTCGTGTTACACGTGATACATTATACAGATTATAGTATTTAAATAGACCGATCGTATTAATTTACACAATGGTCGGTAGCCACATACGTACACGCCATGCGTACAGCAAACCGCTATATAAGCGAAATATCATAATAATCCATGTTTATGATCGTTCATGTATTGATTGAGGTGAAACACACGGTTCTTAAATCTATAAATCCACGTTAATAATTTCGTCGATCAAACATTTGCACGGCTCTCGTAGAATTGCTGTGAAATGTTCATACACGCAAACCGTTTAGTAGTGTTAGGGTACTTCGAGAAATCTGAGCGAAGCAAAGAATCATTAGATAGGAATTTATTTGAGCTATTAGGAAAATTATTCGGAAATTATCACGTTCGGAATGTTAGACTGTAAAGAATATTAGTATTTTTATGAATCATTTCTCTTGTATATGTACGGTATATATACGACGATTATAATATATCAAATCCTCTCAATTTTCTTTAAATTTTTAAACTCTGCAAATAGTATTTTACAGTGTGCTATGAATATTTAATATTTCTGTTGTAAGTAAGTAGTATCTAGTCAAAGTAAACACATATTTGTGTAAGCTTAAAATAAATTTATACATAGTATAATGTTCATTAAACGTTTCAGAAAAATTCTTTGGGTACTTGGTAAATGTTCTAATGTTGCACTAATGAAAGATTAACTGTTACAATCGATGAACGATGTACTCGACGAACAACGAGCACTGTTTCACGCCAAATATATGGCCCCTTCCTTTTAAACCCCCTAAAAGGGATCGACTATTCAAACAGGCTGCTTCCAATTAACTCAATTAACCAACACCCTTCACAAAAAGCACTCAAACCACAGGTCTGCTTATCCTTTTAGAATCGTTCGATCGAAACGAGTCGAGCTTCAAAGAGGTTCGCGTATTCACCCATGAGTGAGTTCCTTTCAAATTTTACACTTTGCTGAACAGAGCTGCTGGTGGACATTGATTTTTGGTCTCATTTTTGTTTAGAAAATAATCTGCACCGAAAATCATTAAATCACGTTATTGCTATTTCGTCTTTTCTTTTATTGCAATAAGAATACATAAACATGTACGATATTAGATTATTCGATAATTTTACGTTTCCACGAGTTTCTATAATTTTCGATTATCAGAAGACAGATTAAACATCGATTACTAGAAAGAAAGGGGTGGTTTCTTGTAAAGCAGACTCGGAAACAGAAATAGAAACCGAAGAAAAGCCTCCTACAAAATAATTTGATCACCTTCGAAAGGGAATTTTAATTTTGAAGATCAGCCACGTTTCATATATTTACCACACATAGCCAAAGGCAAAATTCATGATCGTCTGAATTTGTAACAAAAAGCTTCTGGATTGGTAAAACATTTAAAATCTCACATATTCTGAAACGAATCATTCAATAATATTTAAACAAAATAGAAATGGTTCCAGACTAGAAGCTTCTCGATATCGATGAAACAGACGAATTTAATAAAGTTACATACAATACAGGCAGAATATTGGTACTTCGACATGAAGTATATTTACCCAACGAAACGCGTATCTATGAAAATAAAAATCATGCCAAAACTTGCAAAGCATCGCGTACGGCTATCTGTTGCGAAAAACATCGATATTATTCGCAAAATAATACTTTCAAATATCAATCTACTGCCTCCTATAAGTCTCGATCGAGTGAACAAGCTCTTTCTATCCTTCCATATTCGAACAAATTCCTTGGATTCGACATGCGTATCAACGTTAATCCCGGGGATACGACCGCCTCTTACGTATTTGAAAACGCGAACGCAATGCCACCCCTTTTACTCGTGGCCGTACGAACAAACACGCGAGTCGAATAAACGAGAAAATACGTAATATAAATTTCGCATCGCCTTCGGACAGATAGAAGAGTCGAACGCGAAGGAATAATTCATTGGCGTCTGCGCGTTTCGTTGTTTCGCTCCTTTTTTTCTTTTTTCCGCCTGTTTGCTCGTTACCTATTTGAAAATTCGACGTGGAAGCAATAGCAAAGTGGAGGAAGGATGAAGGGAAAAAGCGTGGGTGGAGGAGAGGGGGCGAGAATAAGGTGGAGGAAAAAGGTAGACGACGTTGAACCGGACAAGTCGGTGAGTCACGTAAAGAACAGGATGAAAAACGTCTGGCCTCGGGGTTTCAGAGGAAGTGACGTGGCTTCTCCCGTGTCGTTTAAACTGTTTCTCCTGTTGTCTTCGTTCGTTCGTCTGGCTTCGAGCTCATTGTCTCTCGTATGTGTATCCTCGTATTCATGCCTCCTCTCTGACCACGCAAACACGAAGACAATAAAGGAGATGAAGAGCCGTGACCTCTGATCCAGGCCTGTCCACGCTTCTCCCTCCGACCAGGTTATCATGTCTATGTTTAATTTCCAGTCGTTTATCTTCTTCCCTTGCGTGGTCGAGTCCTCTTACAGGGGGACCAGTCAACGTTTTCCCCTCCGTAGATCCCCTAATAAGGAGACAATGCGTTCTTTTCTTCGTGGCGGTCGCTTCCCGAGCCGCGTAATGAGCCGGCGAATGAATGGCGCGTGAATTCTCCGACAGCGTAGCTACATGAGCGAATCGAGACGAGAAAGAAAAGACGACTCTAAGCGGAGCTCGCCAATGCGCGCTATTCTTTCGTTCGATGAGTTCGGTGCGAAGGATGAGTTTTTGTTACAGTGTACAGGAGATGCAGTTGGGGAACATTGTCGTCTTTGCCGTTGTTATCTGGCGAAAATAGAGAGTGTTTTAAGAATTGGATATTTTTCGCCGTTTTGGAATAGGGGTTTCTCTCTACATTGTTCCATGGTGTCTCCTTTTGAGAATCATATGTGCTACAGTTAGTCGACAGACGATGCATTCTGGTTTTTAGAATTTCACGAGATCTAAAAAGAATTGCTTGGTTCGAGCTTTTGCCAAACAATTTTTACTTTATAAGAATTTTTTTAAAAAGGCGTTTTCAAAAAGTTGCCTAATAATCGTCAAGGATTCTATGCTGCAAGTGTCGCGTGTATTATTCAACAAAATATTAGCTGCATAGAAACACGAATTATCTATAGAAATTCGTTGTCATATACGTTGCGAGATATTTCTTGAAAGTAACTCGAATATGTTTTTCAGGGCTGTATTTATTTTAAAAACTTCGGGAACCTTGTTTTTGGAACAACCTGTAAAACCACCACAGGAATCAAATATTTTATTTTCTATGTTTTGTTTCACCCTCGAACGCTATATCGTTCTTTGCACTACGTTCGACGTTTCCTCTCAACTGCCATTCTCAATTTGTTACCAACCCACTTCCTTTCTCCTCTCTATCACGCTTCATTTCGTTTCACGCTTTCTAAGCTGACATCTGAAGTATCCTCCACACGCGAGCCCTGCCAACTATACAGAACTATTATTTCCTACATCATACGTCCGAGCTTCGAAAACCGCTCTCTTTTGTATTTTTCGAAATCTTCAAATCGTTCTCATTCTACGAAAAATAGCTCGAATAAACCGTTTAAATATCTCGTATATGAAAGGCAGCAGCAATTACACAGTTTCTGTTATCTCTGATGAATTGGTTAACTACAGACAGTGATCACATAATTTGAACAGTGTATTTTGCGCAGCTTTCTGCTACGGCCTTAATCTTGTATTTCCTTCTCCTATTCTACTTGTCTACTCAAGAAACAACCTAATCTCCTAACTAGGCTAAACTTCCGTAATTCCTGTTCCTCCTAAGAACCAACCGACTTGGACAAACTCGCTATAACCTACTATACTTTACGAAATCCTGATTTCTTTCGAAATTGAGAAGCCGAGATGGTAAACAGATATAAATGGCAAGAAAAAAAGAAAAAAAAGAAACGCCTTTTTTCAGTGGAAAAAGGCGTAAATTAGAGACAATTGTTGCAAGTGTTAGAAAAATTTATTGTAGTTTTTAAGGACATCGTAATTAAACCGTGAGAGTATTATAAAACGATAGATAATGATAACAATCGAGAAAAATAATTTTCAAAGAACGAGTTTTTTTAAAACAGAGACCATAGTGCAGAAGGTTTGAACTATAAGAACAATAAAATATTCCCAAGGTTCTCTCGCAAATCCTGAAGATTTCCATTTTGTGGCATTTCAAATCAAACTGTTGCATTTCCCCTTAGTAACCTGTAACTGGTCTTCTCGTGTTTCTTACATACACCATCCACAATTCTACACAAACATTGCCCGCGCAAGATATTAATATCTTCGTTAAATATTCCCTTCATCCGTATTTGTCGTCCACTTGTCTAATTACAATTCCTATATGCTGCTATATTGTTGCAAGTTTGTAAATGTACAAAGCGTAGCTTGTTAGCCGCTTGCCAAAGCGAACCTTAATACGTTACAGAGTATAATGTACAACATAAAATTGTAAGTAGCGGCAGCTTCATCCTATTAATCAAAAATTAATTAACTCGCTGCCACGTAATAGGAAGAAACAATATGACGCAGTTTATGAACAAACCGTGACACATCGTGAGCACTCGTCAACACTCGCACGATAGTTATTATTAATCAACATAATACCAATTTAAAGCGTACCTCACATATCCTGACTGCGGATCGTTCGATTAAACAGCCAATCCTGACAGCCACGACCTCTACCAAAAACACCCTAAAACCAAATCCTCGAGGTACCCCACAAAACACCACCTTATTAACTCTCTCATACCAACTCCCACCCTCATGCTTGTTACCTCCCTCCGTGGTATTGCCACGACCCCGACTAATACTGTGCTTAAAACACATCGACCCAACTATACCCTCGTCAAATCCTCCACAAACAGCAACCAACATCGCGCCATTCACTTGTTCCATTCTATCGACGGTTACCATTTATCTCGTTTACCTTTCCCTTGCTTAAATTACACTTATTCGTGTCTACATTCATGCATAATTTACTTGGTGTTACCATCGACTAAAGGAGAGACAGATAGTCACACATACCCCCGTTTACAAGCACAATGGTTACAAAAAAGTATTTCGTACAACTTTGTAAAATTTTCACAAGACTATTAGCATTTGGTATTACGAAAATAAAATGTAGAATCTCAGACGCTTTTTACTATCTATGCATGAAGAAGAAGACAGGTGAGATTTACTCCTCCTCTCTCTATTGCAAATAGAAATAAATGTAAGGGTGACATTAACATTTTTGCAAATTTCATTGAATTTCCTAAGCAATTCATTGAAACGTATGTTTCTCCTCGATGAAATTTGGATCGAAAGATTATGAGCAAAAGATCGTGATTAGATATATGTACTCGAGTCGAAGATACATCCAGTAATTCCTGATATTATACAAAATCATGGATCTCTCTCATTTTCATTGTTTTTCGCTTAATTCTATTAAATACACCCTTTATACAGAAACAAATTTTGCAACCTCTTACGTATCAACATACACAGAATTTATCGAAGAATGCATAAACGTTCTAAAGGAATCGTCATCGGGAAAGTTTGCAAGGTTTCAGTGATAACAATGACTGGAACAACGCGAATGGAAAATGGAAAGTGCGTGATAAGTAGTCGAACATTCGCAAGCGGATCTATTCACTCGATAAACGTGAATTTACCAACATGATGCTGGTCTGTGTTTTCTCAGAAGCCGAAATTCAAACATGACGATGGTAGAGGGTGGAGTGATAAAGGATCGACGAAAACACGATAAGGCTAATTAACGCCGCCGTTAACCAGGAAGGAAAATTATAGCTACAATAGATATCGCCCAATATTGCACGGTTCTTACGGGGTGATATCGTCCTCGTTCATATCCATTGCCAAGCTTTAACGAACGTCCCGATGGACGTTCTCTCGTTTCCATGTTTGGCCTTGCTAGACGTTCTCTCATCCCTGAAACGATGCATGATATTTGGTTATTCCGTGTTTAATTGAAGAGGCTTGTTGCAAGGATTGTTTGCCTTCGAAACCGAATGATTCTAGCGAATCAAAGGAAGACGATGCGCACCATGCTGGTTTGTGTTGTGCATGTCGAAGGAACTCGGTGTGTTCACCAGCTACTGCTACGTATATGGAATACTGTTCGTTGATTAACGGAGCATGTAGATGCGGTGGATGATTCGGTTTCGGGTGATTGATGAAGCTTATGATATGGAATAAATCTGTTGGCAGAACAGAAGTATCTGCCGAAATATCAAGCGAAATCAATTGGAATGTTAATCAGGCCGACGATCATTTAAATTAATAGATGTCGCTGGAAATTTAACCGAAATATGGCCTGGTTTACCGAGTGAAATGATAATCGAGAAATATGATCTATACATGTATATGAACCAAGATATTAACCGAGATATTAATCCAAATATCAATCGAAGTTAAATCATTAAGATATTAATTAAGATGAATGGGAAGTATTAACATTTTCTAACAATTATAAGATTCTTTTTCTTTCGTTATCGGGGTGCTATTGAAAGTCCGGGTAACAATTTTGGATGTAAGATATTTTTATCGAGTCATAGATCGAAATTTATATAAATTTCCAATATTTACGACAAGAGAAAATGTACCAATACTAAACTAAATTACATCTCCATAAAAATTCATTTTATACATATGAATTTTTATTCACACGTTTTTCCTGTTTCGAAACGAAGTGTAGAATGTACGTACAATTTTTTTCACCCATTTCAAAACCATTCTACAGAATAAAAATACAAAGAAACACGGCCATGTCGGCCGATAGTATTCCAATTAGCATGGGTAATCTGGTTTAGACAAAACGATGATTTTAAGCGACTTCCGGTGCGCGTGAATTGATCGTCAGCTATCCTAGCTTTTTTATCGTGACACAAGCATAAGTCGTCATTGACACTGGGCTTAACGAGCCGTGCAATTAAAAAGTCATCTATCTAGAAACCTCCGACGTTGATTTAGTATCATTTCTGCGCGTTTCCCAAGCCACGTTACCGTTATTCTACTCTTTTTTTCCTCATTTTTCTTTTTTCTTTTTTTACTTTTTTCTTCCTTTTTGTTTTGGTTCTCTCGTTGCTGCACAAAAACGCCCACATGGTTTGCTACGATCCGGTGATAATAAAACGTCCACAAATGGAAAAGAGAGAGAGAGAGAAAGGGAGAGCGGCAATGATCTCGTGTTAACGTAATCCCAGGATAGCACTGGAGAACGTGGTAATTGACGCGAAAAACGAGTATTTTGAGACGATTAAAAAAAGGACCAAAAAAAAAGAAAAAAAAAGAAAAAATAGAAAGAACGCGCGCGAATTTACTGGACGTTAATGGATAACGTTTCGAGCTATGAAATTGCAAACAATTTAGGTTTCCGTCCATTACGTCGATCACTTTGCGTGCAGAAAAACGACAATTCCTCGGACTGATGCATCATGCGTAATATGGGTTGAAAAATATCTGTTTTTCCTTTTGCATCGCCTCTTTATCAGTTTGCAAAAACAACTCTACTTCAGACCGGACGCGAACAGATGTTGTTAACTTTGTCGGAATGTTATCACAGTAATGGTAATGACACGTGACATTTGTTTATAGCTAACTGAAAAACATAGAATATCCGGTAAAGAGCGCTGCTCTTTGACGGTCAGAAATAAAGATGAATCGTTCAATGATGATTTTCAATTTTGATCAAACGTTCGTTTGTAAGAATTTTATCTATGCTACAGAAAACGCGTTGAACTACGTATCGAAGAGAAAAAATATTAAACAAGCCTAGTTCAAATTTTCCAATTTCTGCGACATTTTTTTAAGTTTGCAGTTCGAACCTTAAATTTTTAACAGTACTATTGGATCATCTCTGTCTACTGATCGGAAATACTTTTTTTCTCTCCAACTTCTCCGCTTAGCTACTAATCTCACGATCTATTTCTATAAATTTGAATTCAACTGTCAACTTACAGAAACTACTAATTACAGAACTCAAAAAGCACGCAAGAAGATTCATGGAAATTCGTACAATTACGATACAAATCTCAAAATTATGTTTCCAAGGAATTATTCTGGAATCGTAAATTCGAGAAAGCGAGTTACCACGAATAAATTCGAAACAACTTTAGAAGACGAAATAGCGTGAGAAAACGGCGAACGATCAGATTTCGTTCTCAAAGAAACGTTCCCTATCCGATCCGGCGTGTCCCATTATCGAGAAAAAATTCGAAATTTACTCGAAATCGATTTGTCGTGGCTTATCACGATCGTTCGCAACTGCGTAGATGGTCGCTTGAATCTCTATTTTGCTTCTGGATTGCACGATTATCGGCGAATATAATTTACGTTGGATTACTTTCGTCTAGCGAGGAAATAAAACGAAAAATCACGACGTATAGATCGCTGTCGTGAATCGATTCAATCGGAACGCAAAGGTTTGTTAATGTGTAAGCAAAAGGATAGAGGAAAGTCGGGCAAAAGTGGCCAATAAAAGTCGTTCGCGAGCAGAGAATTGCTCTTGATGCTGGAAATAAAGCAACGATTGATAACGTCGATTATCCGCGGTTCGGTTTGTGCCTCATTTTATAGGACGTTGTTAAATTTTTGCTGATGTTTCGGGTTATTTCTTCGCTTACCTATGATTCCTTGTTTATAATGGTTCATTTCATTGTTTCAAGTTCGATCTCTTTGGCCAATTTTTACTTCGATATTGATTCGTTGATGCTAATAATGTAACTTCTGTGTAAATATATTTCCGGATTTCTTTGAAACTTTAACATAATCGTGATACTCGTGTCTCCTTATTCTATTAATTTAAATGTTTTGTGTAACATCTACGTATAATATATTCAGAAAAAATGTTTATAGTAAATGTTCAGATATTTTCACGAATCCATTGTATTCAAAGCAATTAAAGGATCATTTATGTAAATATTTCAAGTACAACAAAGTTTTGATTAATTACTTCTCTTCTCTATTTACATAATCGGCTGTATTTAATGAACTTTATAAATTGTAAATACCATTCTAAACATATATATCTAATACCAGAAATAGCAACACGATCTCATAAACACATATTATTATCTCGATATAGTTATTAAAGATTCAACTTCATTAAACGTAGCATAAAACAGTGAAAAACCGCTAAATAAATTATGTTCTGTGCACGTGCAACCTGTCGTATACTTTAAAAATGGTTGCCATGTATAGGGAGAAAGACTGGTTACTAGCTACACGCGTTATTAAATTAAACACGCGTTGGAATCTGTGCGTGTAAAAAAAAAAAAGAAAAAAAAGAAAACAACAGTCGCAAGCTTTGCGGGCCAGAAAAGGGAATTTTCTTTGACGCAAAACGGCCATGCAGTTTCCTTGAAAATTTCTTGATAGAATTGGCCATTCACGCGCAGAGAGCAGAGCGTGTTCAACGTACGAGGCTTTGCCGTCCGACGCAAAAATGCCGTTCAAGGACGACGTAAAACAAGAATTATGGAATCATTTATTTCCAGACATCCTGTTCGAGGCCGCTGCTACATTTCCTACGGCGAGAAGATACCATTCCACAGGGGGGATATTAAAACGAGCGATCAATTCTGTATGAGACGTGCCAAGGCGGTGCAATAGATGCCGCGGAAAAACTTGCAATACCGTCGCCATCTGAATTTCCGATTCCAGTCTATACGAATCTAGTCGTTTCTCTCGCAGATTTTTTTATTTTTACGGCTACGAACTCCACCGTGGAATAATCTTCCTTTTTCGAAAATTTTGCAGATGTCGCGAGACGACCGAGGTATAAAAGGAACAAACCACGTGATGATGTATCTAGCTTGAAACTACGAGTGAAACTCGTAAACTGCCAACGTTTCTACGAGATACGCAATCACGTAAAACATAAAAGTATTACTTTCTACTTTTATTCGCTAACCTGGATGGAATGAAACTAAAGAGGACTGTAAGAAAAATTGAAATTCTACATCGAGCAGTGAGCTAACATCACTTGCAAGTAAATTACAGGACAGAAGGTCCATATATTTTGTGTTAAACGTTTGAAGCTCCGCATTTTAGTTAATAACAAGAGTATGAGAAGCTTTTCTTGCAGAATATTTTTATAATTGCACAATCACTATTTTACGGAAAGTATCTTAATTGTAGCGAATATACGGGAGGAAATAAATATCCTTCTTTATATGAACTTTGCTGACGTTTCAACACGAGAGGATTCTGACTCAGAAACTTGTTCTCAATTACCGCTCTCATTACACAATCTTTATTACACCAGAAGAGAGAAAAACGCTAAAGTGCGGACAACGCACGGAGGAATATATGTTACGGTTCTCTCGTGTGACTTTCGTGAATGAAACATACACGTTACTATACCACCACCTGACTTTCTGAGTCATCCACAGGTTCCTGTTTGTTCTTTATTTGTACTGTACCATCTTTTACGACGTCAAGCAAGAGGAGAGAAATTAACACTGGACGATAGAATTTTCAGAATACAATGGTGTATAAAGTTTCAAAATGAATTATGAATGGATACAAAGTTAAACTATCAAGGAAATCATTTTATCCTTTCTTAATATTATGTATAATCAATATAATCTTCTCTTAAATCTATTCACTAAATGGAATAGTCATAGTTCTGAGTTATCGAAATATCAAGTTGTTCATTTTGCAGTAAGAAAACAAAATTCATGGATCATACACAATTCGATAAAATAATATAAAACAAAAAATGTTGAGTATCTATCATTTTCTTATAAAACGAAAGAAACTTTTGGGACAACCTAATATTATTCAGTCTAGACATTTCCAGCATAAAATTATAATGATGCCTGTTTAAGTAAGATTTCAATTTTGGAAACAAAATATATTCCGGTGAATAAGAGTTAGAATTAAAAATTTGATTAAACTTATTGATTCCTTGCACTTTGAAAATTTATATGATACGATAGATATAATATACATATACATTTGTAATTCTAGTATACATTTCCAGTGGTGTTCTGAAATTTAGTATTGACATGTCATCTTCTTGCAATTAATGAAATCACCGAAGTAAGACATTGTTTAAAAACATTGGGTTTTATTGATTTCTAGGCCGCACGGTCTTACCATAGCTTATCATAGTTAATGTGCTTTTATTTTCATGCCACTGTCGTTTCTTGAAAATCAAACGTAAATCACGTAGAAAAAAAATTGCAAAATTCACAAAAGAAGTTGATTAATATAACTTCTGATAAATTTAAACAAATTTTCCTCGAATAGAGTCAGTCGAAAAATATGGTAGACGCATCGTATATCTTATGTAACATGAAAACAGTGTATTATTTAAAATAAGAAGAGCAGAAGGGTGGCAAACAGGATTAAATGAAAGCATCTTCGTCAGCATGAGCTTATTTGTATCTCGACGAAAATTCCATTCTCAGCTGGGAGAAATAAGAAATCCTTTTATTCCCCTTTGTTGCGGCAGTCGTCGTCATGGAAAAAAAGCAAAAAAATATTAAAACACCGCGCAGAAATTTTACGCAAAGCCCCGCGACCGCTGGCAAGTGCGTTTCTCGCCTCTTCACGGTTTCATTTTCCGCCTGACGAATATCCGTTCGACCCTACTTCTGCCTCTCGACAACCGCTAAGGAGAAATGATATTTCAAATATTAAAATAGACGATGGATTTTATGAGCCGCCGTGAACACGACACGAGAAACCCTCTTCGTGTCTGAAAATGTCGCAAGAATTTTAAAATTTCTTCGCATGCTAGTCTCTCTCTCTCTCTCTCTTTCTTTTCTCTCGCTTAATAAAACGAATTGAAAAAACGTTAAAACACGGTAATTTACGTAAACCGGCCTCTTTGTTCGAATTTTGAAAACGTACCGCAAAACCACCACGTTTCCTCCTATAAGCTTCTCTCCTCTTCATAGCTGTTTCGAGTAGATCAAAAATATCAGGAAACAAGGAATTAAATTCTCTATTTTAAACGGTGGTTTTTAACGTGGTTGGGTCAGCTGTTGTGTAATTAACAAGCAACCACCACGGCGATATCCTTGAAAACTTTTCAAGCTGCGGGTACCGCGAAGAAAGCAGATAGGACATTTTGTTTGATGCTATTTTGCGTGGAATTTATTTTGCGAGACGACTTTCTGTGACCATATCGCAGAAGTCTTTTTTATTTTTATTTTTGTTTAGCAATAGCGGAAATTTCGTTATATTTACGCTCGCGAAGGAAACACATTTCCCATATAACGTAACGCTCTTAGCCTAATTATCCTTCATTAGTAAATGCACGGCATTATCTGCTAGACATCCGAAGCAGTTAATCGGCAATAATTTCGTAAAATAATTGATTTCGTTAACGATCACTTCGGTAAAACGCTCGACGAAATGGAGATGCAGTTTCTACGCGTTTTGAGCGGATAAATCAAATAAATAAATCAAACACCGGAGGAAAACAAAATAGCGAAGAAACAAATACGTTTCGTATAGCCGCGCTTTTATCGATCGGCCAATTTATATGCACGATTTATATCATACATACACTACGAGGCAGCTTTAGAGCACTTTGTATCGTGTGAAACGATTCGGTCATTCCAGAACTCTACTTCATATATCATTATTTTCCCTGACTACTTGCTCGGCGTACGCGTTTTATAAATTGCGACAAAATTATCTCCAAAATTTAGTTGGCAAAATAATGATTTTTATTTTCAAACGTCGATCAACTACATAAATATACGCAAAAAGAAGTTCAAGAAGACCTCGTTTCGTCGTTTGAAATCTCAGAAGAAATTACTAATCTACGTTCTATCGTTTCCTCCTGTAGAAACAAGAATACATTGAGAAAATAACTAATAACCTGTACGTAAATATTCACATCCCTGTACGAAACGACAAATTCTCACACTTAACCCCATAATTGCTACCAGAAAGCAACTACATACGTATGATACACATCCATCGCTACTTCTGTCCGCTCTTTCACACCCCTGGAGAGAAAAAAGAATTGCCGTTTTCACGCAGGAGGAACAAGATAGCGGCAAGCTCGAGACATCCCCTCGAATGGCGCTTATCAGCCGGAAATCCGGATCCAATTTTTCCATGCCGCCGGGCGCCGTTTAAGGCCGACAGCCATGCGCTCGTACCCTACTAACGCTTCATCCCCGGATACAGCATGTTCTGTTTGTCGTCCGATTGCTAAAACTGTTAGGGACACCGAGTTTCGACAATTATTATTTTTCAACGACGAACTTTCTCTTCTATCTGCACTTAGTACGTATCTCTTGGATTATCGTGTTACATGTTCTAACTATTTACGTATATAAGATGTTAGAAAGGGCGTAAAAAATGTATGATATCGATGTAAACATCAAAACGATGGAAAACGTTCATGTATAAGTGTCGTTTCGGGCTTATTTTTCATTCATTCGCGTTTTATGTTTCTCACAATCTTCAAGCATATCTTGTATAATTTTAACCACAATCTACAAATAGCTTTGTCTAGTTTCATACCATCAGATTCATCACAGGACACGTATTCTTGGCGTTTCTTATTCGTACGGTGTCAAGTCGGTGACATCTTAGGTAATCCTTTGGGTATAACACAAGGATGCAGTTACTTTAGATGGGTGTTCTGACGAATGAAACACCTGAAGAGAGAAATGGCTACGCTTGTAGGAATTTATGTACGCGTTTGATTGTTTTGACGTATTTTTCAGAACGTTAGTTGTTGATTGATTGTCCTAGCGAATGCAAAATTTAAAGAACGATGTAGCTACTCTCCTAAGAACCTATTTATATACAGTTACATTTGATTATTCCGAACGGAACGTTAGTTGGTAGTTGTTCTCGTCCAATGAAACGTTTGAAGTTCGAGAACATCTAATGCACAATATAGCTTTGCTATCGTATGAATCCACATATTTAATTGTCCCGACATATTCGTAACGTTACTTCAAAAAAGAAAAAAGAACAGCCACTGCAACGACGATTTTATTCAGCACAAATGCAAATTTTTATCAATTTGTCCAACCTTTCAAGATTAATCACGAATTGCGCCAAAACTTTTAGCGCAGCTATAATAAGTTACGTGGATACTCGTCCAAACTAACGGCGAAAGGGTGAAGAGCAGGACGAAGAAGGAAGACGTGAAGAGACGGCTGAGAAAGAAAAGGGAAGTTTAAATCCATGTAAGAAGGAAGAAAGAGCTTGGTCGTTTCTCGCCGCTTATCCCGGAGATAAATGATTTCATGCTCAGCTTACGACATGTCATCGTCGAGGTCCTCGTTTCTCTTCCCTCTCTTCTTTCTTCTCCTCTTGTACTCTCGTCATCCCTTGTTCTCGTCCCCTTTTCGACGCTCGTCGAACCGAGGAACGTCGATGATTCTTGTTTACGGTGACAGGTATAAATTTACGTGGAGGTACACCGTAGGAGGTCCTCCTGCGAGTCTTTACACGTTTCCGATGTTTGATTGATACTTTGGTTTCTAGAGCAGTAATGCTTTCGTCGCTCATGTGTGAAAGGTTTCGACAGTGATTGTAGTTTAGCCAGGTAATGTGATTAATGTTGATCGACGTCCGGATGCTTGTGATTTAGGGTTGCTGTTTACGTTCGTCTCGTCTTCCCGTCGACTAATTTCTTTCGTATTGATTAAAGAGAATTTTGAATGAAATGGAAACTCTATATGCGAAGGAAAAACACGTGAAATGCGAAGATTATGATGGTAACTGCAGAAAGAGCACTCATAGATATAAAAGTTCTATATTCAGCTCATTGCAGCTGTATTAATTAAAGGGAATGTTTAATGAAATAAAAGTTCTATGTTAGAAAGAAAAACACTCCGAATATGAAGATTATGATGGATATAACATTTGTTTCATTTTTATTCTGTTCATTTCTGTTGTTTTAATTAAAAGGATTTAATGACAGAATGTTTAATAAAATGAAAGTTTTATCTTCGAAAGAAAAGTGCTTGTAAGTGTAAAGGTTATGATGGTACGTAATTGAAAAAATAATGCTCATAGACGTAAAATTCCTTTGATCCTTAATCTTTATCTCTTGATTAGCTACTAAATTATAAACGACGTTTCCAATACGATTCGCTACATTTTTAGGAAGAACATATATTTCAATGGAAATAAATGCCGCTTGGATAATTGTGTCTTTAGATATTTTAAGACAACCTCTGCATTTTTAACGATCTCGAACGATGTTAAATAAGCTCGCAAGATCGATACGTGCAAGGTGAACGAACTCGTCTCGGAGAGAACAGAGCGTCTAGCTAACGAAGAATATGTAATTAAGTAAGTCGATTAAGAAAAACAAAAGTCATGATGAAATTTTTATTCAAACAAGATCCGTGTCAATCACAGATAAGTTCCACTTCAAGTATTTATACAAGACCTATTAATCTAAAAAAAGAAAAAGAAAAAAGCCGAATCTAATTTCCTATTTCTTAACAAATTACGATATACTTTAAACATCTTGGAGAACGTACAAAATAACCAAATATTCCGATCCAATATCGGATCTATCACATTTTCCCGCGACTCTGTCGTTTCTGCTTCGATTACGGTTATCTTCGGCGAAATTCAAGAACTCGTTATAGCAATCCGAAGCTTGGAAATGCTACTAAAATTGAGATTTATAGAAACTTGTCACTTACGATCCGCCTCGAAATAACAATAGAGATAGACAGAAGAGACAAAACTAACAATTTCGATGGGTAGTCTAATTCGTTGGGACAGTAGCGAGAAATAGGTAGAATTAGAAGGGGTTGAAAGATCGCCTTATCTTTCGTCGTGGTATCATCTAACGAAATGGAACTCCTTGGTCCTGGTATTGTTCGCAAGAAAAACAACGTCGCAAAAGCAATTACAAGTTTGAGGAATTTAATTTAGTCGACAGTGTTGTCCATGGTCTCTCTCTCTCTCTCTCTCTCTCTCTCTCTCTAACTTGTATTTTACAAAGCTTCCTCAAAGTGTACGACATTTGCAATGACGACGTCGTTTCGAAACAGATATGCCGATAGTCGATGAATCCTTGCCCCTCTTTTCTCACCACCGAGTTTGTTGCTCTTTATCACGAGTTCACCAGCAGCAGTTCAACTCCTCTATAGATTATTTTTCTATCGACTTTCGAGACCAAAATACGGTGGCTTGGAGAGAAAGGTGCGCGCAAAAATTGTCAGCAGAGTTCGTACGGGGATGAAACGAGCTGAAAATTCGAGAGACGCCTCGTATTTCACTCGAGCAAGTATAAATAACGTTTGAACATTTTAAGATTCTGTAGAAAGCATAGGTCTATGTTCGTAGGTCTATGAAAGAGATTGAAGCGCTTTACAAACGAGGAGAAGATTGCTTTCCTTGAGATAAAAATGTAATGATCTTTTCGAAGGTTTATTTGCTAAATTGCTTGAGTTGTCGATGTCAAAGGAGAGATTTGCATAGGAGTGAGTGGTGGCTTCTTTAAAAGTACGTAGCAAGTCTTCTAATTGATTAGAAATTAATTTGCTTTGTGGATACTCCTGCTAAGTATATCTACTCTTGAATATTTGAAAATTAATCACACTAATATGGTTTTACACAAAACTTCTTGAATATATTACTTTTCTTTAAAGGAGATATGTCTTTACGCATAAAAGTTCGTTCTTTGAACGTTAGTGTATCACTGTTCGATCACCAAACGATAAAACGATTAGAACAACTATTTATCATGTTTTTCCTATGTGGTTTTCACGTTAAACCTAAGTAAAATGTCGCGATATATTGCACTTTAAATAAAAGAAGGGATCGATGTTATTCAATTTTTGCAAATACCGACTCCTACACTTTATTGGCAATCTCGTAATTGGCACATCACTTCGAAAACTCGGAGCTCGTATTGCATCGAGGAATCTATGAGAAAGAAACAGCAGAGTCGAGTAACTAACACAGACAGAAGCCGGACGAAACTGAGTGCTCGATTAGTTCGAAAATCCGAGGTTTTACCAGCTACAAGTTCGCCAATGAATAGAAAAGAGGCAGAGAGAGAAAGGAGAATACACGAAACGTAGCCTTAAATCTTCCTTGATGTCACGACGAGCGAATTCGTTGGTATAGCCGTGGCCCGGGATTTTATCGAATGGAACGATAACTAAATCAGCGGGGAAAAAACGTATTAAAGAGAACAGCAACACGTGCAGTGAAATCGTGCAATTACCAGGATCGATCTCGCGACCGCGTTGCACACTCCGTAAATCCGTAGAAATAAAGTTGCAGCTCTGGGCGCGACGTTGGAAATGAAATCGAGATTAACCGGCCAGGATTTTTATTTCGTTCGAAGGTGTCGCGAAACTTTGGCGTGCAGTTTCGCCTCAAATAAATAGTCGAATCAGGGATGTTAATGGAAATTACGAAACAACTGTAAACGAGAACGAGATAAAGGAATTTAAGAGCTTTGCAAATAGGTGCGCAATGATTTGGAATTATATTATTTCACCAGAAGTTATTTTCATTTAGTCTGATTACACTTGCAGCAATCAAGAATTTGGCATTAAAAATCAGATAGATTTTTATTAGGCATCGAGGATTTTTATGAATTTAAAGCTCCATATGTGAGAAGATTTAGGTAATGTTATTTACTGTGAGTAGGAAGTATCGAATAATACGGATCAGAAAGGAATTGAACGAACTTCTGAGGATTTGATGGATTTTTAAAGCGTCGTGGTGTAGGTACATTAAGTGCCTTAAAATCACGTTACTCTATGAGAATTTAGCTTGAAAACGAACTAAAATTAAGAATGAATTAAAACTCTGACAATTGTACAAATTTTGATATACAATAAGCTTTGAAAGTCAAATAATTGGATTTTTAAACACTCTAATCTAGAATATGGTGATGAAGAATAGGGGAAATTTAAGAAAAGTGAACCAGAAAATAGGATTTAGAATTGAGCGGTAATTTCTATAAAGTTTACATTTTCATTTTATCGAAGAAATAATCGAAACTGTCATATCACGGAGAACGTTTAGTATAATATTATAAATGTTTCATATTTCCTATCTACACAGGGATAGTCGTCTAAAATTTGATCTGTTCGTTAATGGTTCTGGGTTAAGTCTGGTCGGGATTT
The DNA here is from genome assembly GCA_905333015.3 of Bombus campestris. NCBI lineage: Eukaryota > Metazoa > Arthropoda > Insecta > Hymenoptera > Apidae > Bombus > Bombus campestris. Next base: position 9,242,132 of record HG995140.1, read on the forward strand.
ACTGCGCAATTAACTAAAATTTACTGCATAATTATTAATACATATTACACGGTACAGGACGACGGTTAAAGGAGAACAAATGTCTTTGCACGTTTCGACGATATGGAAATTTCGAGAACGAGCTGCAAGTTTAATGGAACAAACACGATAACGTTGACGTTATTTCTCCTCTATAGATTACATTTCTTGCGAACTATCGCGTGATAAAATTTATGTAACGAATAACTTTAAACAAAATATGCTACATCTTGATACATTAATCTTCAAGAAGTAATTATATTTTTCTGCCATAAATAAACCAGTTTTCGTCGCATAATAAAACACGATGAAAGATTATTCGATTACACGACGATAGATTATTTATTTATGTCCTTGTATTTATATACTTTCCGGACATAGCTTTCATCCTAACATCTAAGTAAGTGTTTCTTCTCATTGTATTATATTTGCATTAATAAACACTGTTTTTACTGTATCATCCGTTACACGCTACATAAATCTTAAATCTGAATTATTCGAATCATTATAAATTAAAATAAACTCTAAACAAAATCTAAAGACTGAACTATAAATTGTAAGGGACACAAAAAAGTACAGCTAAGATCTCGCATAAGGTCTCAAACGTTTTATAAAGAAGGATGCGAAATTTCGTCATTTTTTAAAAATATTCAAATAACTGACAATTCCATACTCTCTACGAGAACCAATTTCTTGAAAAATGTACACTTTCCTTAACCCTATCACTCATTTAACAACCGAATAATGTATCGGGGAATCTTATCACCGCATCAATCATCATCGTACCAACCCGGATCTCGTTCACGCCTACGATCAAATTAGCCATTTTCACAGTCGACCATTCGCCAATTAATCACTCGATCGTTCCGTGTGCCATTCCAAACCGACTGACGTCAAACGATCGCGACTTGTCGCGTTCACCTGGTAGGACAAGAAACGGCGGACGCATTGTTTTGGTTCACCGCCGCCACGGAGTATCCGGCACACGACCCGATTCTCCGGCTCTCCTCGATCTGTCGGCCTTTTACGTCATCGTGCACACACGGCCGGTCCCGTGTTACAGAACTAGTGCCCACTGTTTTAAAGGTCAGAGCCTAAGAACACGCCGATGCACGATTTCCAAACGATGAATCAGCCCCGCTTCCGTTCACCGACGATTCAACGATCCGCGTTCCCCCCGGCTCGCACCATTGTTCTCATTCGACACGGAAATACGCGTGGATTTGCTGTCGAGCGAGTCCGCAAGCGTACACCACGAGAACGGCAATTAATATCGGCGAAACTGAAGACGTCAACGGCAAAGCCCGTGCCAACTTGCTGTGCCTGATCATTTTTCTAACTGGCCCGTTTTTCAAGGAATTTTTGACGGTTCTTGCATGGACGTCCCAGGTTTTTGTTTCGTCGAATTGGTTTTGCTTAACGGTGCTCCCTTGGACAACGCGGAAGTTGGGACACCGACTGTTCGCGAAGATCAAAACATCCTCTCCCTATCATAAATGACTAAATTACGTACATATACATGTCGTATCGGGAAAAAGGGACGTACTAGACAATGTGCCATACCTGTGGCCCTTTACAACATTGGGGTAATTGAAGGGGATCTACCTGGGAATGGGTCAGGCACATCTGGGAGACGAGAAGACGTTAGGCAGTCGAGTAGAGTCAGTTGAGTTGGTCAGTTGCGGAGAGTCAGTTGAGTAGAGTCCGTTGAATGTAGTGAGTCGAGTTGTAACAGTTGAGTGGAGCAGTTTGAGTTCAAGCAGTTGAGAAGTTGGAAGCCGAGTATTAAGACGTACAGCGATATTTGTAGTCAGTTTTGTGTTGAGTATTGCTTGTACGAATAAACTTGAACTTAACTCTGAATAAACCATCCTTTCATGTCCTTGCTCTAGATAATAAAACAAACACATTTGTAGGTTACTACATACATGATACATACACGTTTGTATTCTTCAAGTGCACGTACATATATCTATACGTATACATACATGCGTACTATTGTATAGGTATCACGCAATTACATTATACAGTGAAATTACAGCTATGTACCTCGCAGACACCCACTGGTCCTATGATTTTCTCCCAAATTAGGCTGTTTCTTATGTATTTGAATTTGCAGGGAATTAGTTGGCACGAACGAATTCGCATTTGCTCGTCCTCGCCCTCTTATTCGCCACGATGAAGAGAATTGTAAAGGTATGTTGAATAAATTGATTTGGAATGAAAGTCGAAATTTTGTAAGAAAATAATTCGCGTATAATCCGAAACCGCGTTATTTGAGAGCACGTATACCGTTTTCAGGTATAGTTACAATGGATGTGTATTCGGATGGACTGGTGTTCTGACGAATGCAACTGAAGACTGGAATGCATGCCCTCGTAAAATGTATATACCTGTTTGATTACATTGACGTATTGAGTTCGTCAGAAGGTATCCATTGTAACCATAACGTAACGCGTTGCCTGTCGTGAAAAATATTAGACATATTGTGAAAATAAAAGATATTGTGAAAAAAAATGGCACGTGAACGAATTGTGAAAAAATAGTTTCTTCGAGAAAAGTATATTCAGTGGTATTTAAACAAACTTATCGTTATATTGTTCACGAATAAAATAATTCAGAAAGGACCATACATTTGTAATTATTGTAGCGGGCGACGCATCAAGCTTCGTGCTACGTTATTTGACTAGACGCTAAAGTAACTAGCTAGGTCCATGTATCGTTGAAATTCATTTATTCTCAAACCACGAAACGGAGAGAATAGATCGAGAGAATGGAAAACAGAATACAATGAATCGAGAGATATAAGAATTTCATAAAACGCTAACGTTCGTGCTTTTTCCAAAATTGCGACTATCGAATATACGCGATGTTTCGAAATGCACGCATTAAATCGCGAATTTCACGATGGTCAAATAATTTTTGTAAATGAAATTGGTGTTACGTACATGAATCGTTATGGGTTTGAATTGAAGCATCGCGATTCTCTTGCGTTTTTTCCTTCGTCGAATCTATTTCCCAGTTAAACTTGAAAAATCGTACGTACCTGAAACAAAATAAAGAAGCTTATTTTAGTAACAGTGGAAATATTCGCATAAATAAAACGAATAAAAAAGAAATTGAATAATTATGATTGCAATCTTAACATCTAATTCCTACATAGAATTAGACTTTCACAAGTTTTATGATATACGACAATGTTAACATTTTGCACAAATTTTTCTACCACGATACTTTATATTTCTACTCATATTCTAAAAATTGTTCTCAATCTTTGAACGATAATAGCACATTTAATGTCTGTTTGAAACTGAAGAACTGCAAAAGTAGGTACGAAGTGGTAGTAACGATAAGATCGTAAAACAAGTTCTAAATGGTCACTCCCGACAGAGACGTGCACTGATTGTCACGTGTTAATGCCATTATACTCCGGCTTCCTGTTCCGTCGTATATAGCGCTATTCGCAGGAACACTAGGAGGTAGTAAATCTCATTGGACTTGCGACGATATTCGGTGCAATGTTACGTGTCAAATTAACATCCCATAACTGGTTCAATTGGCACGATTCACTAAGACGTATTTTATGAATAACAGAATAATGTTAAGTGTGTTTTACGACTAGACTTTCACAAATTCACAAACGATATTAACCAACCTGTACTTGTACAAGATTTTAATCAGACACATGTGTATGTAATAAATTTTCAAGTAGGTAATCGTTAAATAAGGGACCTATAACCTTCCTAACATGGATTGAATTTTATAGAATCCTAAATAAAAATTGAATTCTATACAAACTTAGACTTGAGTATGACTTTCTTGATTGATCACTGGTCAAACGATATTTTGGAATATTTCGATGGAATTTGTAAATTTGTATTATGGTAAAAACACAGTTTTTCTCCCGTTAATTTTATTCTCGAGAAAATTTCAGGTCTAGTTTTATTGTTATATTATATTATTATATTACATAATTATTCATTTAGTCTCTAAATAAATAATTATTTATCATATTTACTTTATTTAATCCCTAAATTATATCCTACTAAACTCAAGTCTGAGTAATTAAAGTAGCAGACAAATTCGTTCAAGACTGATATACTTTAATCTCGAAACTGGTTGGAATAAGACAGATCAGTTTTTAGAAACACCACAAGACCGATTGTTCCGTGCTCGACGTTTTTCAAACGAAACAATCTTATACCGTTACATTTTTCTTTAAATTTTGATCGATCTAACGGATGCATCAAGATTCAGGAAGCACGAGTCTGCTCACGGATGACGTCTTCCTCTGTTAAAAGATAAAAATCAACGAACTCCCTCGAGGAAGCAATCATTCTCCTCTTGTAATATACTCCTCGTAAACGGCATTAACTTGGCTAGTTCTACAGAAAACGAAGGAAAGTTTCCACGTAATTGTATGACCACCAATGTTACTAATATTACTACATATGTTTCTTACAATTTTTCTTTCCAATTAAATCATTAACATTATCCATACATCCGCCATCATCTCGATATACGTGTATCCGAACATCCTCTAATAAAATAAACCTGTACAACGCTAATTGTTAACATGACTCGCTTAACAATTTTTTTAATCCTATGAACTTCCATAAGACCGAAGAATATAACGAAGGCCTGTCGTCGAAACGCTACGATAATCGTCCCGAGCTACACCATTAGACGATTCACAATCAGCCAATCTGAACCGACATCAGCAGCGAGAACATTAACAGAAATTTAATATTTCATCGCGTCGATTAGTCTCTTTCCTTTAGCAATCCTTTTGCATCTTGATAAACATTTGGAGGATAAACCGCAGGAATTCTCATCTCCGTGCTCGCGATACACATTTTCCAGCTGGGGAAACCGAGCGCATTTCACCTTGGCCGAACAATTTCCGCGCGCCGATATCGACGATCTTGAGCGGTTCGATCGTTGCGCGGAAGCTCACGCGTCACAAATCTCCGTTCTCTCTTTGCTTATTTTTACTCCTTTTCTTCCGTCATAATCTCACAAGAACGGAAACACGGACAGGCTAAGGTAGAATTATTTAGGTCAGAATGATAGATACTGGAAGCGAGCTAAGTAATTTGTCTTGAAATTGATCGAATCCGGTTATGAACAACTTTTGATCTAGAGATATCCATTAACATCATTAAGCATGTAATAAGTATTAGATATGATACCATTGAATATTGCAATTTCTCTATATAATGGATAATCGATTGTTCAGATACTTTTCTAATCTATATACTTGTCTATATAATATATCGTCTATAATCTATATACTGTATACTATATACGAAATATATACTTGTACATAATATAACAATTTTTGTATGTGCCCATTTTCGGATTTGAAACATTACCAGTATAATCACGCAAATATAATCCAATCTCCTTACAGTGTTTAATGAAATTTCAAAATGCTTCGTATAACATACGTAATATATTTATAAAAGGTATCTACGAGTGTACTACTTCCTTGAGCCTGTATATATCCCCTAAAGCAGGAAGGTTTCAAACGTAGAAAGAAATCTCGGATTCCCCGTTAATTATAAAAAATTAGAAATTTTTCTGCTTATATCTAAACGAAACTAAAACAGAATATTACAAAAATGCACGTAGGAAAGTCAATATTTGAATTAAAACTAATCATACAAGTAATATGTCTACGTACATAATTATGTATTGTTCACGCCTCGACAAAAGGAGGGAGATAGATAGATAGATGATAGACAGATAGATAGATAGATAGATAGAGAGAGAGAGAGAGAGAGAGAGGAAAAGAAGCTTCGTCCTTCTGTTTGGTCGCGAGCAATTACGAGCAGCGAAACCGTCTCGAAAAAGCAATTCTGGCCGTGCATTGGGACAGCCCCAAAGTCGGTGTAAACAGCGAACGGAGTTATTAGAGCCCCGTCATTTCCGCGACCGAACAATCGCGGTCCCACGCTCCTTACGCGCTGATTTGCGCTCCACGGGGCTCGCCCGTTCACATCCTGCGATTCAAGGCGTTCATTTCCTTCCCCTTTTTATTCCTTCTCCGGTCTCTTGCTCCTTGATCAGCGTTAAGTCCAATCACCTGTCGTCTCTTAACTGGTCCCGATCTGTAGAGTTCTAACGCGAGATAGAGAGCTTAGTTATCGTGATATGCGGTGATTGTGGTGACGATAATATCAAAGGGAAAGATTGAATGGAATAAGTTCCGTGGACGATGATAGGGGATGGTTGTGGTTTTATATGCAGACGAATTATTCTGCCGTGGAATATATGTCATGGAAGGAAGGTATACATATCTGAAAAAAATTTACTTGTACGTAAAGTTCATGAAATTTATGAATCGTTAGAAATATAAAGATCTGTACGACGAAAAAATTCAACGTAGAATGAGGAATTAATTTCTGTAGAAATTTATAGATTGTCATTGAGATGGTTATCGCGATTATCGAAGAAAATTGTTGCAGCTGTTACATTTAAGAAGATTAATGAGAAACCAAATATTAGTTGACGTTTCGAAAGGTGTATTAAAAAAAAGCAGTGTTGAAAGCACGCGCGCGAGCAAGGAATCATGATAAAAGAAACGAAACACACGAAACGTCAAAGTTAATAACGTTTTTGTGCGAAAGCAACGGCTACAGCTCGCTTCGAATTTTTTGCATTATATGCAAAACGACGAATTGCACCTGTCAAGGAGATTATCATTCGCGGGACGAATTTTAACTAGAGTAAATTTATAACAGAAAAAAGTGTCGCGATTTTTCCACATCTGTCTCTGTGAAAAGTTGATAGTTCAACTTTTAGCCCGCAAGAAGATTTGAATGACAGTATCTGGCATTTACGTCGTCCAAAAATCACCTAGACAGAATAAGAAACTAGAAACCAGATTTTATAAGTTACACAAGGCGCTTAATGTAAAACTAGTATTACGCGTATGTATGAGAGCATTATATAAACGAAAATTCCTTTTATCACTATTTCCATGAAATTACTAGCGTTAATATAAGTTCCAAGTAAAATTCGCAAATTAGGTTTGTCAAAACACAAACGCTACGAATCAAAATCGCAACGCTTCGAAATCCAAATCCTCCTTAAGTGTTACCCGATGCCTTTTACCAGTATTCTCATAAAATCGTTACTGTTCGTTAACTCTATTCTATCTCGAAGCGGTGCATTCCGCTATTTCCGATACGTGTAACTTCCTCCCCCGTTCGACTGACTCTCCCACCTTCTCGCCAGTTTCCGCCCCGTCACGTGTTTCGTCGCAATTTCCGTTCCCATCTATCTCAGGTATTCCCAATTTTTCTCCGACTTGTCTCGTATTTCCTTCTGTCTGAAAATCCAATTTGATACGTCCAGTATCTAGAAATCCGATTTCACGCATTCACCGGCTGGAACTAAACGTGTATGTCCCTTATTACGTGTCATTCGCAGCTCGACCAGCGAACAAACGCGAGCCACCCCCATTTTCTAAGACGCGTTTCGTCCGATCGCATCTCTCGCGATCCTAGCAAACCTTTCCGCGATCACCGACTCTTTCTTTCTCCATTCGAATTTATCGTCATTCATTCCCAACACGTTCCTCCGTTCTCATTCGCGTTCCATCGATCGTCTCGTTTCCTCGAATCGACTCCAACGATGACGATTCGATTCCTCCTAGGCGACATGGGATCGGTGTAACGTTGGCTTGGAAGGAAATAAACATGGATGGAAAGATTTGACGGTGAGTTACTAGTACGAGAAAGTCGTCGATGCTGTTTTAAATAGCGAGACAATTCTGCAAAATGTTAGATTGGGTCATCTTGTCTAGAGCAAACGAACGTATGAAATTGGACGAAATAAATGAAATAATGGAATTTTCAAAATGATATCTAAGTATCATGAGTATTTTGCTCTATAATTATAAGATTCTTTTAAAGTTCAGTTCTATTCTCGTTAGCGCGAGATCGATGAACGGAACAATTTTTACGAACGCCTTCATTTTTCCAATAATTCTCGAACAATAACTTTAAAAGTGCAGACAATCTTCAATCTAACGATATCCCTTTCGATAAAAACTTAAGCAAAATAAGCACGTCTCCGAGAAAAAACGCAAAACTGGAAACCTCTCCGGACATCTCCTCCCGTGTCAATCTTCTCGGCACGCAATCAGAAAAATCTTCAATCTTGGAAGTCGTCTGTTCGGATTCCGGCTTTCGCCTCGTCGAAACGAGTAAACCTTCAATAACTTGGAGGAAAGAGAAGCTCTAAGAAGGAACGTGCGCAGAAGGGAAGATCGCATAGAGAACAGAAAGAGGAGCAGATTCACGTTGTTCTTATCGTAAATCCCGGTTCATACAGCTGTCCCTAACAACTTTCCTCTCTCACCTATTCGCCGAGTCGCGTCGTCGGTCCATCAAGCGAGATCGTCCTGTGTGCCGTCTCGGTCGTTTCCCTTGCGGAGGAGTTCTCCCGTCTCGTAGAGACTCCATGAATCCTCCGAGGCGTCGCAGAGCCCAGCTGCCGTTTATCATATTGCCGCGATCGCTTCGAATCGCGTTTTCACGCGGCGTTGCCCAGGATTATTCAATCTGGCCGGGAATGGCCGCGCCAGGGAACGGCTTTCGAGAATTGAAAGCTTTCAGAAAGGCGAAACGAGACATCCGGCCCCGCCAGATCCGCTATCGAGGATTCACTGTCAGAATGAAATTCGAATTTGGAAGAGGGAACGCCAACTGGATTCCTCTTTTTTCGTCCTTCGTTGCCGAGCTCTTTTGTTCCCCTACGTTCCTTCGAACTAACGTTTCGTGTCACAGCCACAGAGTTATCGCAAAGACAGGCCGGTTTGTTTGACTCGTTTTCTGGCACGAAAAGCGAAAACAGCGATAATTCACGAGATTTTTTCTACCTCTACTGTTTGGGTAATATTTTTTCGCCGAGATCTCGCCATTTATCTGTTGCCCTGTGAAGGATTTTTCTTGCTTTGGAGGGGCATGTGAAAAGCGATGTGTTTGTAAGGTTGAATTTTTACCGATGAATGAATACGATGGCCTTTTTCCCTGTCGTCGAGTGACATTTTGCGTGGGTGGTACGGGTTTATAATTATAGGCATCCTGGCTTATCTACTTCGTCATGGACGCTGAAAAGAATGATTTATTACTTCATTCATGTATAAGAAACGTTTTGATCCTTTGGCGATAATGTTCTACCTGTTTTAACGCGTTACTATACATACTACACGTGTTAATATTCAGATAATTCCCATGCAACGATCCAGTGAAATGTGCTATCTTGGATTCGAATTATCAAAATTAAATTCGCCCTTTCTTTGTTTTTGAATAAGCGAAAATGTTTCATTAAAACTTCTGCTGATCTCTTAAAACGATCTATCGACCACCAAAGAGAAAATATGGAACACGTTGAAAAATTGCCAACATTTTAGAAAAGCGGAATTACCGTGTCTCGGCTGGAATCAGGGTTGGAGCAGACCGAAGCCGGTTATTTTATCATTTTCCTTCGCAACGCTCCGCCGATTCGCATTTCGTGCCGGCATCTGGAGAGAAATCCGCGATTCCGACATAAAAATTCCGGGTTCGCGCGTTCTGTCCAAGATAATCGGATTTTTCACACGTTCCTTTCGGGTGCTTGCGCGAACGGGCCTTGATAAGGCGGCGGAAACAAAATAAAATTAGCTATTAATCACATTCCACGGAAATCTGTCGTGCGGGTTGCTTGTCTACGTGCACCAACAAAAATAGTAGAAACGGAACAGAGAAAAGGGAGAGAGAGAAACGGAGAAGGGAGGAAGACGAGTATGGTCACGGCACGTTTCACAATTTATCTCCGCAATTTCGGCGCTACGACAATTATGGACGGGCATTTATAAATATTAGTGGCGGAACTGCGTGTTCCCGCTTGCTGGCGTTTTCCGTGACGCGTTTTTTTTTTCCGCTACGAAAAATCAACATTCGAGAAATACGCTCGTTTTAAGCGTCGAATACACGCCGAGCCTCTCCCTCGCGGCCAGATTTTTGGTATCCGATACAAATCCGATGTTCGGTTCCCTTCGCGTTTCAAAGAATCAAGGATTTCTTCATTCTCACAATTTTTATTCCTGACCCATGACCATTTTTTTGTTCTCACAATAAACAAATTCCGTCTTTACCAGTTTTTATATATTTGAGCAGTATCGATATAAGATGTTGATATCTATCAACTTATCTATTTTGAAGTTAACTTGGTATATTGTCAAGTCTTAAAAATATTGTTTCTTTTTTTTGGAATAACTTGGGTATTTGAAATTTTTCTATCGGATTTGAACCAATTTGTAATATACATAATTATACCAAGGATATTTATGCTCGTATATTTATGATCATATCTTTAATAATAAAACGATATCTATTATAACGAGTATCTACATAGATAGGCTTAGGATATTTTACATAATTTTACATACTGTATGCATTCCGTGGATTTTTTTCAATTTTAAATTTCTCACAAGTTTATAAATATCCCTGATCTATGCATAATTTTATCTTGGAACTTTAATTTCAACACATCTTTCATATCTACCAGTAGTTCTAGTTCCACTTAACGCCGATGATTATAATTTTAATAGATAAGCACTTTATTTGTACTATTTTATCATTTCTTATTCCAGGTTATATATCTATTATTACTCTTATTATTCTAAATATTACTACTTTTTTTATTCTAAATATTTTCTTTAATATGAAGCTTTGATTGTTGATATTATTATTTTCGTATAATACGAGTATTAAAATAAATGAAGAGATTCTTTTTAATGATCTAATGATACTAAGTCCATGTGCAACGATAAAACGGTAATAAAAAACATATCGATAATATCATACAAACAGTAGTATGAGAATGTCTGTATAAATTTATAACAGTACGAATATTGTTAATTTAATCCTTTGTAACTTAATCCTTATTTTATGGATGTAATTTACTTTTGAAATATCTCTGTATTAAACGGGCCATGTTAAATAAAAACAACTTAGTACATGTCAGGATGCAGTTGCTTTCAGTGATTTATACTCCAAAACAGCTGACACCAGTTTTATATTATCAAAATATTGTGTAAACGCGAGTGGCAGATAGTTAAGATAAAATAAAAGTAATTGAACGACTGTTTGAGATATATAGATTTGACTGCAGTAAAATATGTGTCTAAATAAACCTTTTGGAGGTGATGTATAGAGCATAGAAAGGTATGCATATAATATAAGTACATGATGCATGTGCAATGTGCATGAAAGAGATTAAAAGATCCAGTAAAAACAGGTCAGCATTTCAGTTTTACCTTAGATTTTATTGCTAAAAGCATTAAAACAAAACAAACAGAGAAAAGCTAAAAGTAACAGAGGAGAAAATTATAGGATAAAAATTAGTAATAAAATTATAAGAATGTAATAATACAAAGATAGAATATACTTCAGTCGTAGTTTATAAATTAGTAGACTTTAAGTTGGTTTAAACAAGATTTTATGTATTCAACTTGTGTATATATTCAATGTATCTGCTCTGTATTCCTTCATTTATACCTTTGAAAGATCTCTTTGCTGGAGGAAGAAGTTTTACCTAGTTTTAACTGTATCATTTTAATTACGTTAAATTATTATTAATTTATCCTTTCATATCTTACAAAAATCATTATAATCATAGGTACATATAATTATAGGTACAATACACACGCACACACACAGATATATACATATATCATTCTCAACATTTTAATAGCCCAAGTGCTCTCTTAGATTTTCTTTTAGATTCTAGTTTATTCTTGTAAACATTTAAATGATCAACATTATTACTAACCTAAATAATGCTATAAGATCAAGCCTAAAATTATGTCTAGAAATTATAAAGGATACGTGTTCTATCATCCTGACGAACGCGAATTGAATATATATATATTAATTGATATATATACAAATTCTTATGAGTGTATGTATTTTATGTTTCATTCGGCAAAGATATTTCGTCCGAACACGCATTCACTGTACCTTAATCTAAAGTTAATAAATCCAACTGCAACATTTTATTTCTCGCGACATTCAAAGCATTCAATGTTTATATGAAGCTCACCTTATGACGTTCTCGTTGTTCATACGTATGTATTTACTTCGGCATCGTCCGTCTAATTTCACTCCCCATGAATCTCACGCCAGTCTTTTATACAATATCCACAGTTCTTCCTCACTTCCATCACGACACATCCACGATTCGCGACACACATTCTAAATCGTCACCATCGACTTCAATCACTCCAAATTAACTGACGCTATAAATCAATATAAATCAAAGATGGCGACGTATCAGTTTCAACAGAAAAACGCGGGAATGGGACGATCGACAACTCTCGAGTAACATCGTATTCACGACTGCGCAGAAAACCAGCGCGCATCTCACTCAGATCGACTATTATAAGCAAATATGATATTATTATTATAATTATTATAATATTATAAAAATTATTATAAATATAATATTATTAAGCATACAGTGGCTTACGAAAGTATCATATTTGAACGTTTATCACAGAAAACCTTTATGTATATATTGTATGTGTTACAGAAAATATTTCGTTAGCACTGTAACGAGATACGACTGTCATGATTGGTCAAATATGAAACTAATCTGAAAATATGTATAAAGGTTAGAGACATTTATCTTAAATATATATTTCACGAAAAATTAATTAATATTCAACAGCATAAATAGTCATCTTAAACACGTAACGAGTGTTAAACATGATCCCATTGAATATGTCGAGGCTCGTTAATGTAACGAATAATTGACTATTTAAATATTTTTCTGACTTCTACGAAATATGCACTTGCACTAAATATCTTGTGATTTGTGTATATATTTCCAGATTTGTTTCAAATCTAACTAATGCAGTTATGATAGTCGAATCTGATAACAGTACGAAGGAAATTTCAAAATGTTTCGTATAATGTATAATACATAGTATATTCATTAAATATTCGAATACTTACATGCGAAACACTGCATCGAGAAAAAAGACACGAGAACGCGCGTTCGATGGTTCTCGGGCGGCATTGTGGGTATTTGCGATTGCTCGGAAAAACTGCGCGCGGATCGTTAAGATCCGAGATTAATTGCGTACGTATACACGGGAACGCGATGGTGAATAATTTCTAGCGCGTCTATACGGCTATGCAAATCGCGGTTCGTGCACAAGCCAGGGCAAACTGTTCGAAAGTAATTCGCCAATAAGAATAACAGCTCGGAATGGCGGATATCGAAAACACGCCATCGGCGAACGTCCCGCAATTTGCATTTCTGATACGCTCGCGATACGATACACCGCGCGATGTAGCGCGGCAAAAAAAGAGATGAGAAATTGGAAACGGTTACACCCCCGATGTCCCCCCCTACCCCGGTGTAATATTTTACAATGCCTCGCCGGGGACAAGGTGTTCGAAGTCTATGCACGTTCGCAACGCGGAGAAGAGAAGAAAAAAAAGCGCTTTGGTTTTAAATGAGAACAGTGCCTCTTTTCGATCGTGTTGCCCCTCTGCTCGTCTTCGCCGGTAATAGACCGTATGTATTTTAAAAAATGATTTCCATTTATCTGTTGACGCACTGGGTGCACGGAAAATGGATATCAAGTATGAAATATGAAAATTGATTTTTCGTTCGGCGTATAAGGAAGTGGAGGTTATAATATTTCGAGTAATAATTCGCCCTCTTTCTAAAAAGGAGTCGTACTTCATCGGTTCAACAACGGAATATAAAGGAAAAAGCCCGTTCTCAAATGTTGCTCGTGTTTCTTGCTGGAAACTTTTTAAGAGCTCATTTTTTACGAAGATCTCGTTCCTTATTTATTCTCCCCTCCAGTCCAGTACATTATTACTCGGTCCCAATATGGCCGTTTCGAGGTATAATAAACGGAATTTTCATACTTTCCTGTCCCTTCTGTTCCGTTCTTAGTTAAGTGCGCACGTGTGTGTTCAATTTTTACAGGATGCACCGTGGCCTCGTTCAGGCGAAATTTTTCGCACATACATTGCCGAATATGAGGCGCGTGAATGGGAGAAGAAGTAGCTGGCAAGCTATATCATTTTGGAGTCCCAAGAAGGAAATGAAATGTGTAACGACCCCTTCTGAAACGCCGCGCCCTTAATACGTTCGTCCCTCAAGTCCTTATTTTGTTTGTTCACGAACTTTTTACCCTGAAGGCTATATAATAAGGTAAACTCACATTTATATTAGTAAAATGTCGCGGTGTAACACAAAATTACGGTACACAGGATTATATGAAGAAGCTCAATTTCACTTGAGATTTAAAATATATTTCCGATCGAATAAGATAATTCACTCGCATTGATAATTATCATCGATGTATAAAGTATCGAAATGCTAAATAATGAGAACGAAAGAGTAAGACAAATTCTGACGTTGCAAATATTTTTCTTGAAATTATACACAGAAATATTCTAAATTATTTCTAAACATATAGACAGAAATTCGAAATAATATCGCAATAAAATTGTTAAAGCATCCATCGAAAAAGTATTATTAAAGCATCTTATAAATTACATATACACCAGTAGGAATAATTTTGGCCAACGATGCCTACGACTTTTAAAGCGTCTTAAATTTCGTACGCGGCGTTTCACGGAAAAGGGCCATCGTTTCACTAAACCGTCGGCGACAAAAATTGGAAAGGTCTACGGTGTGCTCATGCTAAAGTACCCCCATTGGCACGCGGCCAAACAGTGGTGGCGACGATTGTTTTTGCATCGAAGGAATCGATTCTCAGCTCTCGAACATCGTAAAACCAGAACGGCTGCGCCTGTGCCACCACGTGTCATCGTTCCAATCACCGTTTGCCCTTTGAATTTGGGAGCATTCGAAGAACAAAGGCATGGAATCGTTTAGTGTCATCAGCGAAATTGGAATGAGAGGGGCGAGCGAGCAAAAGTTTCCAAACGAAACGATATCACTCGACGTCAATAGGCTGGATATTTATCGAACGACAATTTTGAGTAGGCGTTAAAACAAAATCATTTAATACGAATAATACGATATTCGGTTACTGCGTTTATGCAACTTCCTCGCTGACATTATAATTTATGATTATGCTTTAATTGAAAGTTTCAAGGAACAAACGTGTTGAAAATGTTAAGAATATAACAGAGGGAAAGGACAAAAGAAATGTTTGCTCTTGAATGGAGTAATTGGATCATACGCGATCACAACAGTTTATGAATTAGATTTTCTAATTTTCAATTAATTTTAATTACATACATAATTTTAACTTAATTTTAGTTTGGATACTACGTTTTATACAGCGATTGTTTTCATCGTATTGAACATAGAATATTTATTACTGTTGTTATTTCTATATTCAGAGGTAAGATCACAATAGCTATTATTCTATTCCTTGGATAAATCTATCACACCGTTCTGAGCCGAGAAACCTTTATTGCACATTCTTACATGGACTAAGGCAAAAAACAAAAAGAACATCTTAAACCTATCGATTAAATCTATCGATTGTATAATATCTAGAAGAATCTTCTAGTTACTGTTTATTGTAACTAGCGCATCTGCGTATGGATGGCAAGCACGAACTCACGTTGTCATTTTTCAACAATTACAATGAATTATTCTGAAATCGAGTAACTCAGCTTAAGCTATGGTTCATTTACGACTCGAAAATACCAGTTGTAAATGGAATATTGACGATATTTGATTCAAACGATAATCACAATTACTAAAATATTTCCTCCTCTACGTTAAACACTTCACAGAATCAAATACTTCATTCTATTGAAAAAAATGTCACGTATACGTTAATTAATTGAGAAATTCCTCAATATAAACATCTAACGCGAATTGCGATAAGGAAGAAATGTTGTCGGGTTAAAATGCAGACTTCGAAGAATCTGCAAACAGATCTCGAAAACAACCTATCAGAAGCACGCCATACTTTATCTCATTTATTGCGAATACTTGCGTGTTCCTCATTGGAATCTCTAAATCTCGATACGTACTTCGCCGTTGCCGGATTCCTCATGAACCAGTTACCGTGGGTATTCAACTTGACAACCAGTCGTTACAAGATAGAAACGCGTGACCAGCTTGAGAGTCGTGACCAACAAAATGCAGCAAGAGAATGATGAGTACAATCGTCGTTATGTCTGTCAGAATTGAATATTTCTAGAAACGCATTATGTCTCCATTTTTGCACGTCAGCTGTTAGTGGTTTCTAACTTGAAAATTACGCATAATCTGATCATTATTGACGTTCGTCTAATCATTTTCTTGCAGCTGTACAATATCTGAAGATAGAAATTTTCTAAAATTACATCAACTAAATATATAGATAGCTGCATCATTCTTAGAGTAATAAGCTGAGAATTGCTTTCTGGGTAATTCGAATCATAAAGGAAACACGTTAAATAAACGAATGATAATACAACTGTTTGAGTCAATTTCATTTTAAGAAATTCGTAAAACATCGAAATTTTATACATCAAGAAATCTTCAATTCACTTATTCGTCATGAATCTTCTTTCATTTCCAACCATTCCATCATAGCGCAGCGTAAATAATCATGGCATCATACCTTTAATCTTTCACGATGAATTAAGCAATACATGAATGAAACCTCGGAACAAAAACACACAGGAAAAATTGTGAAGTAGGGAAAATAACGTAAAATGAACCCTTTGTGTAGGTATTCATTTCACAAAAATGTATATGTGTAATTCAAAGTTACAACCGACGTATAATTTAAGTTATATAAACGAACAACCATACAATTTTTCAAGCTACATTAATTTTAAAAAGCTGGAAACTGAAAAAAATTCAAAATACAATATACAAAGAATCCTTTGATCCAGACGAGCAGAAATCCTTTTCCATATCAAGTCACCCTTCGTAGTACACCATGAACATCCATAGAACGATGCCTTTAATCTCTCACGATGAATTTAAGCCATGGACGAAGGCGCGGAATAAAAACACGTAGGAGAAAATTGCAAGGCAGAATGAAAATAGCATCGAACGAACCCTTGCCGTGTGTCATTCATTCCGCAGAAATCAGCGTGCAGGAGGACGCGCAGAATAATGCGGCAGCATGTAAATAGAAAGCGTAGCCGCAGAGGCTGGAACATTTTTAATCGCGTTAATTAAATACCCTGAGCGAGGATCGAACTCGTATTTTGGTTTTAATGCAACTGCGCTGGCCTAATGGAACGAGAGAGGCGAGGCTGACAGCAAACATTACCAGGCATTTACATTTCAATGGGAACCGACGTGGCCCGTTCCTTTAATTTTCCACCCTCGCCCGCCTGTGTGTTACCCGTGGAAGTTTGCAAGCGATACATTACACACAGATACTCTCTCTCCCTCTCTCTTTCTCTCTCTCTCACTCTCTAACCCTTTCATCCATACCCATTTTCCACTTCACCAAATAACGTGTCGATACACCTTACGCGAAATTAGCAGCAACGCGGTCGTACAGTACCACAAACGATCGAAGTTTGCAAACGACACTGGCCGTGGATCTATGCAAACAATGCAAAGCGCACGACGATACTGGTGAACACCTTCGATATCGATGAGGGCACGCGTGCTGAGCTGGCCTCGATAAACATCAAAGGTGTTTGTTATAATACGTTCGAACAATGCTGTAAACACTGTGCCACCAAATGACATCACCGATTCGAGTGACTGTTGCCACAGGGTGTTTCCCCAATTGTTATCAGGATTTAATGATGTAGATTTACATGTCGATAACGGCGTGCGAATTTTGGTTCATCCGGAAAGTGAAATATTTTGTTAATACACGGCTGACTGCTCAGAAATGTGCCTAGGGAGGTTTGTGTATATCATATATATATATCAATTTATGTAACTATTAAAAGCTAAGACATAGAAAACTCTGCGAGAAAGACCAACTTTCTGATTTAGGGCTATGTAGCAATATTTTAATACAAAATATTTATTAAAACGAGAATGTGGTAGGTTTAAATTAAAAAGTAAGAAATGTTGTGATTTTAGAATTGTATCAATAAGAATCGGAATCTTTTAGAATCGAAGGTTTATCTTTTTCCTTTTACGGTTTAGATTGGAAGGATTTGCTTATTTATGAAAAGATTTCTGCATTAAGTACACGTATTCCGTAACATCTCGAGTTCCGTTAAATCTCGCAATGGTAAGCGTTCGTCGAAGCTTGTCCCAAAACTCGCCAAGAACTGCAGATTTCAACGGATTACGGTACACCTTCATATTCCGTTCCATTAAAGAACGAAATCCGAACGAAGTTGAATCGATTCTGTGCTGCGCCAAAATCCAACCCCCGAATTAGCCCAGATTAACGAAATTTCCAACTTACCCACTTTCTTCGACTTTTCAAATCCTCCTTTTCCATCGTTCCACTATTGCATGACCCCTTTTTCTCGGAATAAAATCATCCCGCAAAAAAAAAAAAAAAAAAACAAAGAAAAAGGAAAAAACAGTTCAACAAAGAACAACTTCAACTTTTTAAATTTATTCTCTCGGAGAGAAGTTCTGGTACATCAGCTGCTTTTAACGAAAGCCCAGTATTTGCTTGTTCAGATTACCTACTTTAAGCTACCTGTTCATTTTCGTAGTAAAATAGCTAATATATCAGAATATTACATAACATGATCAATTAATATCGATCTTTTTATTTAATTCCTTACTCGGAATCTGTTTCGACTTCTCGCCAAATACGAGTACGTTTTCAACAAATTCAACTTACCACAATTTAAAGACGGTAACTAGAATTCTCTTAAATACTTTGTTTTCGTCGTTATTAAAATCTAACTTTTTGGACACCCCGTAGAATCGAGTAGGATTTCATCGGAACAATGTACACCTACGGCTAGTTAATGCATATGCAAAAGTATGCACACCCCTCGACCCCTTTTACTCGTATTAATACGCGTGGATGAGGACCCGTGGCAGTGAAGAAGCCTCTCGAATTTGAACTTTTATTTCGCGCCCCTCTAAATTAGCACGATGTCGTTTACCATGACGACAGATGGTGGCCAAGGGATCTCGTAACTCTCAATGACGCTCATTGTGGACGTCGAAATGAGAGAGGGCAGATTCAAAATTCGCCGCTTCTCGAGAAGGGTAAGGGACACACAATTAGCTAGCCGTTAGTTGGGTCGTTTCTCACACTGGCAAACGACTTGACAATCGAACGACACGTCGTCACTGCGCCGATAAATTAATCAGAAGTCTGTCCCTACGGAACACGAAGTATAGAAATTGATAAAACAGTCTCTTTGTAAACAATTGATTGTTTACAATCGCATGAATTACTGATATAAGTTAAACGATGCTTATTGGTAGTTGAAATCGTAAGTTACCTTGTAAAGAAGAGGAATTGATATTGAAGTATAATCTGACAACAAAAAATTTATCACAAAATGAAATGGTCCACGGTATATAACTCGTGTACCGTATGTATCACGCGTTACCTTCCTGTTCTGCTTTGCTCTCATGAAATGTTTCACGGAGGAAGTATAATTGATATTGAATTAGTAGCAAAATATACTGGGTACTCTAAATATAGCAAAAAATTTGCTCCTTTTCAAAAGCACGTCGAACTAAACTAAAACATAGTCTGCACGTTCAAACATCTTGGAAACGACAGCAAGAAAGAGGAAAATCACTGCATGCTCGCCTCGATCCATTCACGCAAAATGTTTTAACTCCATTTTCCACTCGCCGTGTTCTAAATCTAAAATCATGTACCATATGCCGACAACCTGGTAGAAAATGGAAGAGAAAGGAAAGAAGACGAGGAAATTTAGCAGATGGAGATTCCTGTGTCCTCAGGCTGGTCGAGTGTATGGGTGCAGGTTGCATCTGGCGACACCGAGCCTCATAGAAGCACCCTGAAGCAAGAATTCAAGGTTTCCGGCGGGCCTCAGGCACGCTAAGGCATCTTTCGCGTTCCCTACAACGCTGCAACGTCTTCTTTCCGGCTGGTTAACTGTCGCTCGGAAATACGACCAAGTCTCTTGGCACGGACGAACTTCGTCGGCATCTCTACCGGAAAACCGCTGAACTCAACTGCTTCTTCCCTTCCGTTCAGGATTTATCGTCCTTCTTTATTAATGATTTATCTTCTTCTCGTCTCCTCGAATATTATTCTTTCTTATAACTTTGGCATCGAAGAAACTCATAACAAAATAGAATATTCTATATGTGTGTACTGGAGAGCTCGTGAATCAGTTTGATTTCTAAAATAGAAATGGGGGATACACTGTCGTAAGTATTAAGACATTTATTTTATTCTGTCTTTTATATCATAAGGCTCATATGATACGAGTGAATTAAAAGATCTAGAATTGTTTAGAAAAAGATTTTAGAATAAAACAATTAAAAATTAAAAGCACTCGGAAGCTTCCATTTTTTCCAAATGTCACGAAATATTCAAATGCTTATGGCCGTTAGAGTATGAGGAAGATACAGAAAAAGTACAAATAATATATTTTAATCTTCTACCTAGTGAAATTACTTTTTCACATAGTTGAAATGAAAGTATGTTTTAGTACAGTAGCTAGCCTCCAATTTGTGCAACATAAAAAGATCTTGAATATTATGTTACACAAGTATGCGTACAGTCTGTCACACAAGAGCGTGTCTGCGATATCTGCGAAACCTGACACCTAATCAGAATGAGATAAAAAGAATGTAAACAAACGAAAACTTCTCTAATACGCGTTGCTGAATACCTTTCAGTTTCATTTGAAACAGTGAAAGGAACAGAGCTTTTTAATATGAGTGCCGCGTACGCGAAACGTCGAAAATCGTCTGGCATGGGCGAATGAAAACAGAGATCGTGATTGGAGTAATATAATATTCACTGATGAATCTTCGTTTTGGGCATGGTGTCCTATTAGGCAAGCTGAGAGGAAGACGTATCACAAAAATAAGAACACTTGTACATCACATTCGAAAGATATGGAGGTCGTTACCAGAATCCTACGCTCAAAAATTAGTCGAGAGTATGCCGAAACGATGTCAAGCTATAATCGCTAATGGAGGAGATTGGACACCCTACTGTAATAGCGTATTAGTGTTTTAGATGTAGATTCAATTCATATAAATTTTTTTACAAATATATAAATATTTACAGAAATATCGCAGACACGCTCTTGTGTGACAGACGTATATCAGCAAACTAATTGCAACTTAAAGATGTACCCGGCGACTAATGTTTTGCGTTTAATGCCAGTTTAACATGGATCGCGTGAGTCGGAGAAACTTATTCAGGTTGATTTGTGTACTGGCATGAAGTAGTTGAATTAGTCGGACCATGCGAATTCATTTGGCTAGAGCAGTCAAACTGCGGGCAAGTTTATTTGCCTGAAGCAACCAGAAGGTTAACCTACAGAATCCCTCGTGCACTCGTTGACCCAGCTTTTATAACTATCTTCTGTATGAATGATGTATTTTGCACAATTTTTATAAACGTCATATTGCAAGTGTCGCACAAAATATTTTTATTTACAAAAAAAAAAAAAAAATCTGGAAGTATTCCTGTTTTTAGACAAGCTATTTGAAGAATATTTTTATAATTACGTAATTTTTGCTTTGAATATTTACATAATATAGAGTAACAGATATAATAAGTATCTTCTTACTATTTTGGAACTTCAAAGCACGGTATTAAAAAAGATTGTAATGATTTTAATAAAATACAAATTTAGAATATAACATTGGAACGCAAAAAGTTTTTCCTTTTTTATTTGGAAAGCGATTGAAAAAAAAACTGTAATTATGATAATTTAATACTTTACAAATGACGAAAAAAGTAGGCAAATTATGTTTCGTTGAAAAGCGTTTGCAAAACCTCTAATTTCTCTGCATTTTAACATACTGAAATTACAATAACTACTAAAGTATAGCGCTTCATCGGTTTCGGTATTTATATTGGAGAACATTCCAGCGCATTTTAATCGTAACTATATTCCTCGACAAAAATGAGCTGTTTAACGGTCGTTTAATGCGAACGACACGCAATCACGGGTCGTTCAATTTTCCAAAAACGTGTCGATAGAATCTCACTGGCTGCCGCGAGCAAATTAATGTCTCCTCCACGCTGTGCTGCAGGTAATTAACTACCAATCAACTAATACGACCTCGAAAGTGTGACCCGTTTTCAGATAGGCCCGATGCCGCGTTGACATGTAGGTATGGCATTTAATAATGAACATTCATGATTTCGCAAAATGTGACACGTAAAATTCATTTCTGCTGTAATTTCATTATTAATAAAATCACACGGCGACCTTTCATAAATAATACATTCTTTTAATAAAATTACTTTTTAATTAATATTGAATTAAATTCAACTTTATTACTTGTAAATCATCTTTCATAAGTGATAAATTACACCAGGTGTTAAATTCGTTTCACGTTGAATTTAATTCTGTGGTTAAATGTATCATGATTATTTTATTTGATCGATCATTCTTTAGTTAATTTTTTTATTTACTTTTCATATTTCTTTCACAGGAAACCATTAGGAATAGTGTCTATCTTTACTTCTACTGATTCTATCACTATACACAACTACTCATTTGTAGATATATTTTTCCATAATTTAATCACAATCTTTGATTGGAAATTTTCCAATATCTCGCCTGACTTTTTTTTATGAATTTCCTGTTATTAAGACATTTTCAATCTTGATCAATTAATAA
Organism: Bombus campestris; assembly: GCA_905333015.3. Lineage (NCBI taxonomy): Eukaryota > Metazoa > Arthropoda > Insecta > Hymenoptera > Apidae > Bombus > Bombus campestris. Next base: position 9,264,889 of record HG995140.1, read on the forward strand.
AACGTATAATCTATGCTGAAGAGAGAATATTCAGCGAACAATTTCGTTAAGTAACAATTGCTAGAATCGTTACGCAATTTCTTTTAAGTGATTTTAATTGATTAATAGGCAGCAAAAGTGGCTATTTGTATGAAACGTCTACGAAATAACATTTAATATCTTCTAATGTTCATAATTCCAATAACGATCATAATCAGATTTTCTCATCAAACGACCTCGAACGAACCTCGATTTGAGAATTAGAGGGGCTGAGATAAGTTCGATCGTATGTTTTAATAGAACGCCTTTGGCGAGAAACGCGAATGGCAAGATAACACCGTCAGTATTAACCTCGACGTGACATTCAATTACCTTCACACGATCTTAAACGACTGCTGCACGACCTCCAATGACCTTAAATAACCTCCAACGATCGACGATCCAATTATTTTCAATAATCTCCACCGATACAATTATCTTGGTATTTTTTATCTCGCTTTTTCAATGCTCTGATATTCTACTACATTCTACGCTATTAGCTAAATTCTATTTTAAAAAATGTCCGAATTTAAATACGATAGTATTTCCAACTTCGCAATGTTCTACGATCTCTAGAATAACACTTTATCCTGAAAATAATCCACGAGCCAATTATTTTTGTTGAATTCCAAATTCTTTAACAGAATGTTTAGTTAGAGTTTAGTTAGTTAGAACGAGTGTTTGAATTAACCGTATGGTTACTTCCAATTTCACACAACATTCGACGATTCCTAATGCAACTACACGCCCTGAAAAATATCGCATATATCAAGTAATGTATCACCAAGATCAGGCATCAGTCTCCATCCCTCGAAATTGCCATGGAATTTCTGTTTCGCGCCGGATTAATTAACCGCTATGCCAGACCGTGTTTCCACCTTTTGTTTATAATCAAAGATCGTCCCGCGGAACGATGCTGGGAACGACACCGAACCGAATAACAACACACCTCTTCGCTAATCGATCGATGATCCACTTGCTCTCAGTGACGCCTAGTAATACAATTACGTTTCAAGCATCTCCCAGCTTTTCAAAATTTTGATACTTCATGGCCACTCGGATTTTATTAAAATATTTTTCAGATCGAGCACGATCGTTCCACGATCCCTAAAACGAGTCAAATTTTATGCTAAATCGGTTGATTTCACAAAAATGAAAGACAGAGAAAATCGATGAAACTTGATACTGATTTGAAAGTGTGAAATCGCACAGAAAGCACATATCTAAAATTAATATGAAATATCCAAAATCTAGAGCTCTCTGTAATATTCGACACCTGTAACAATTTTCTACCGAGGGTCTACTTTTTCCATCGTATCATCGAAAGTACGAGCTTGCAGAAAAATCCAGGGTCAATTTATCGCGAGACAGTTTCGTCATTCTCGTTCGCATCAATCACAACGTTATTTTCGTTTTCTTCTAATAACAAAGAAAGTCCTGCAGACGCGTGGTCAAATGCGCGAACGTTCATATAAACGAACGTCCTTTTCGTAAGCGACGAAACTATCGCGCGTCAAATTGTCGCAAAGACATGGCCTAGAGATGAGCATCAGTCGAGTGTTTCGGCATTAACAATTTTTAAATGTCAAAAAATGGAATCGTCTTTGGGCTGTGAACAGATCAAGTAGCACTTTATTTTGAAAATAATCCACGAGGCCTCCGTGCATCTTACCCCGATGACACGGTATTATCGCCATCCCTTTCCAACCCCTACAAATACGTAGCGGCATGTGAGAACGTATTGTATTCTATTCCGGAAACTCGACGACTCTGTTCGTCGTCGCACCCTCTCGCGAAAGAAGGGGCGCGCGATTTCGGGGCGAAGCTCCATCAGCGCTGCTTCGTTGGGGCTGTTTGCACCTTGCGTCGAAAGGAGAGTCAGGGCTGATTGCGTTACGAGGAGGTAAAGTGGAAGAGACCTCTTTTTGACTTGACCTTTATTCTAGGCGAAATCGACACCCGGGAAATCCGTGACACGGTTAGCTGCTCGCGTCAGCCATTAAACGAGAGACCTGCTGACAATTTTCGTCGGGTTTCGTGAACAGATTTGAGAGTAGAATGCTTAGAGGAGATGAAAAAGATTTTTATCCATTTTTCTAAATTTCTTGAATGTGATCGTTTATGCGTTCGTGGAAAATTTTAATGCGTGCATTGTATAATATAAAAAATATTCAAAGTAGAATTGCATCGTAATACTTAAAGGGAAAAATATTTATTTAGCTTCTATTTCTTTGTTCACAAAAATATGAATTTGTATAGATATTGATTGACTTTCTTGGGACTTGTATTAGAGAATATTACGTGATTCTTCTTGATTTGTGTGCTGAAGATCTAACGTGGGAATGATTTTTGTTGTGTTTCTACTTTGTGCTTTTTTCTAATCGTTATAAGAATTGTATAACTATTTGTTACGATTCGTTTACATTTCTATGAATTTTGTCTGATTATCGTAAAACACAACAATGAAATATTTGAAATCCTATAATAGAAAGTAATAGAACTGTTTCCCCTTTGCGAATCATGTTCTAGACTTCATAAATCTTTAAATTAACCCGGCATTTTCCAGTCATCATTAACGTTTCGTTATTATATAACATTTAGAAAACTTATAAAATTTACAAAACAATGAAAAATGCAAAAATTACAACTACCTTTTCTTCGCTGATCTTGAAAATTTTTTATTTTATAGGAATTCAATAAAGGAATTTTAAATACCCAGATTAAAAAAAAAAAAGAATAAACTGTGAAACAGTTTTTTTATACCTTTATTGCTGTTATCCGATATCGAATAAATGTTAGATCGTAAGATAAATCGGTATTATTCTTCTGAGCTTTACAGAACGATTTGGATCGAGGATTTTGAATTAATAGAGAGAAAGACACACGTCAGTTCAGCCTCGAACTATTCGAAATTCCTATTTCGTTGCGTTTTCCGGAGGATGTGCTTTTATTGAGATTTATTTCATATTTCCTATTTTCCTGGGATTCCGCGTGGAGTTTACAACGAACGGGTTTAAACGAAAGATAAGTCGAAAACGAGCTGAAGTTTGAAAATGTTTAAATTGCCGTAAAAACACACCGTCGTCGAAATTCTTTTTTCCTCTTTTTTTTTTTTTTTTTTTTTTTGTTCCTTAGAATCGTATTTACGGAAGTTTTTCTGGTTTCTTGTTTAATATATGCTACTTATTGCGCTCCTAACAAGACGTTGTCGCTATTTTCCAGGGCTTTCGGAAGGGGATTTGGCGAAGAGATTTAAATTGAAGGATAGGGGAATAAAACTCGAAAATCAGATTACGAAAGAAAGACGAGATTGCAATTTTTTCTTCTCATCCTCTTAAAAAAAGCTTTTCTTTATACGTTGTAACTTTCTCTAACAACGTTTCGCAATGCTTGGCTATTTTTTTTTTTCAGCCAATTTTACTGATATACGATACTTAAAGTTTTATTTTTGCCTAATATTTTCTGCGGCTAGTATGTACGATAGCAAATTAAAATCTATAAGGATAAGCTGGATTTATTGTTTCATTGTTATTTCATGTTTGCATGGAAAATCTAAATATTATTGGAAGACGTAGGAAGGACCAGCTGGATCGTTCTACGGGAAGAAAATCAGCTTAAACGTTTTCCAACCATAAATTGAGTAGATCCACTTTACTATACAATTTTATTAACAGAATTTCTCAAACATAAGTGAAATCAAACCTGAGAATATACGCGTTTTTCCTAATTATCCAAATTGCAATTTTAAACCTTTGTAGAATATGTTACGTAGAAGAAAAATTCACAGAAATATTTTTGTCACGATATATATAAGTATATTCGTTTATTAATATTTATATATTATATATATTTTCTGAATTCTATTTACTTTCAGTAGATGAAAAAATAAATATTTCTTTTGCTAATAATTCTATTCAAAGAATAGTTAAACACGCGAAAGGATTTTGTTTTACGAAGCTCTCGACCTTGTTTCGCGAAGGTGACTACGTGACTACAACACGAGGATGAGGCTTAAAGCTTCAGGACATGGATTAGGGATAGTGGAAAGACTTTCTCGTCCGTACGAGTAATCTAGGAGAAAAAGGACAATTTGTACGAATACACGTACCCGAACAATGGAACACATTCCTCTTACAAGAGCTTATAAATTACTAATTGCGAAGAAATGTGAGATACAATTTTTGCAGCGATGCTGAACCAACGAAAAGTATCAATTTCACGTTTTAATTAACATTCTTTTCTCCGGTGGAAAAATTGTCCGATTTAAACGTTATGGGATTGGACATCTTGTCGGAAATTTTACTTTCTGACTGCCATTTGCGATGGTATTCGTTTACAATTTATATATAAACAATGACATTCAATTTCCAATAAATCACCACGAATAAAATAGTATTCGATGATTAAAAATAAGAATTCCAATAGAATTCTAAGAGATCTCCGAGCGATCATAATTTGTGAATATTGACGGCTAAATTTTTTCAAATGAGATTATCCGATAACGAATAAAACGATCCAATGATTAAACAAAAAAACTTCAAACGAATTCCTAGAAATTTCAACATAATTACAAATGAAAAAGATTAATTTCGAAATAAATGATTAGAGAAAAAGCTAGTATTCACAGAAATAATTTATATTTATAAATTCGATCACAGAATTAAATTAAGGTACGAGCATAATTATTATATAAAAGGTATCCTTCAGCTACCGCAATAATTTCACCTCTTTTTATAAATAACATTTGTATCATTTCGTACAGAGAATACAACCAATATCTATGTGTTATATTTCAGTGGAAAATCGGTAGCGACTATCGTGTCTTTTCCTTCTCCACTCTCCATTCGAATTTAACTTGCCATGTAACTTTCGACGTTTAAAGCACATGAACAATGCAGTCACGTTCAGTTTAATCGTGTATCGAGAAACAACGGCTAATGGCGGATTTTTTTAGCACAAAACGCATCCTCTTGTTCGTGCGAACAGATAAGGTAAAAATATTCTCGTGGTGGCTCGCGTCGTCGGTCAAAGGCCTGTCAGGGACAAAGCTGACAAAAGAATATTTGATCCTCCTCGTTTGTTTTCTCCCGGCGATCTTTTTGTTGAAATTCATCTAGGTTGAATAGACGATGCATGCTCGACAGGGATGTTGAAAATGTTGGCATATCCGTGACATAACGATTTTGATCGTCTATTCTATTTAGAATATCGAGACTCGACTGACAAGGGATTTGTCTAAACGTTCACGTGATTGTCCCTGGAACTGTATTTTAATGTAATAAATTCTTGGCACATAGAATATTTAGTTTCATATGTTGAGGTTGACTGATAGGATAACGAGTGGATGAATTTGTAATAGGAAAATATATTGAAATAAATAGAGGTATAAGTAAAGTACAAGTATAGTGTATGCTGACCTAGATCCTCGTTCTTATAGTGTTACAATATAATAAAAGAAGCCATGATAGGGAGCACGTTCATATATTTATAGCAAAGAACATTATCAAAAAGTTAACCTTGTAGCTCTAGCTGAAGGCTACAAGAAACAGCAATAGAAATCTACTTATAGCTTTTTTGTTTCTAGACCTTGTAGTCCAAAACTTAATTTATGTCGAATCTTTTTCTTTCATTAAATTTTATTCTCTTCGTAATAGCGATCTTCAGGACACGGATATACAAAAGTAAAGATGTAGAATGTTTCTTGAAGCAATTACTTTAACGTGATATTTATAATCCAAGGAGGATAGCGTTTGAGGGTTTTCTTTCGTTCAGATTGAATGCTTCCTTTTTTTTATCTCGGAGCATCTTTTATTTACAAGAGGATTTTGTGTGTCTATCAGAAAGGATAAATATACGATAAAATATATCATCTTATTTTTCTACTTGTAGAAGATCAGAAATTATTGAATATACTTGACACGAAGATGATAGAAAAAGTCCGCATACCAAGATACACTCTCTTATTATTCTTACATACAAAAATGTACCTTTCAAGACTGCTCCTATCTCGGAATGTTGCTTCAGATTTCTCTAAACATTCTCCAAATAGAAAACACTAATTTCTCAACAAATAACACTCGCTAATGAAACAAACTATTTTCTACGAAAACACGAACGAGGAAAGGGTGGAATTGTTTTTTTCCGGAAGAGTCGAGCAAGGTAAATGGAACGAGACGACCGCGTGAAGATTGATTAACAACGCAAAGCAAGCCTCGTTTAACTTCTTCCATTGGCCTTTTGTCACGCGTTTGCTCTGTCAAATGGAAAGTCCTCGTCTGGTCTCTCGAGCGTTCTCAGATGTATTGCCGGCCGCGTGGATCCGTCCATTGAATCAGCTCGTCATTGCAACCGTCCCGTCGGTGACGAGCCTCGAGAGCTGTAAAGGTACGTTTCACCCCCTTCGTGTATACGCATCCCACCAACCCTCTTGGTCATCACCTGTGACGGTGTCGTTTAACACGTATGAATCCTGTTCTATACATTACCATCCAACTGCGAGTACAGTTACAGGCTATGTATGTATTGATAGCAGATGCCATTTGTTGTGAGATTTAGTGCAAACTGAAAGGAATTCTTTGGACAGAGACGTACAGGATAGACCTTTGGTAGAAATTTCACTGAATTAACCTGAAACTTGCTATATTCCATTTGGGTCATTCCGTAATTAACGAGGCCATTCTTCGTATATTAAATGAAATTAGAAAATTACTTGTTAGTACTAGATCAGTGATGAAATTTCTCTCATATCTGTAAGAGTTTCGTATCTTCTCTCGTTAAGCGTTTTCACAATTCTAAAATTTCGTTCATTTACTTGTAAATCTGACGCGAGCATGATTAAGAATATAGTATTTCGTGATATTTTCGTGTATGAACTTTTTTTGCTCCTTTTTTTCTGTAATGTCTATCAACTGTGGAATAACAATTTATTTTTTACAGTAAATTGAACGGAAATAAACGCAAGATCGTACGATTTCTATAAATACGATATTTAGGTACTCTGGTACGCATCGTGATGAATTTTCAATATTTTTCATCGGCTCTCTTTTTCCCATCATTTCTTCTTTTTTACCTTTTTTCGCCACTTTTTTTTAAACGTTGCAACGGTTTACCTTCACAGATCGGTTTTCAGTAAAATATTCGAAAAAAAAATATTTGATTTTATTGCCACGCTATTTCCACAAGATAAAATCAAATCAGCTTTGACAAGATCCTTTGATTTATTATAATATTTTCCTAATAACGAAACTGTATCCGCTTTGACTGCCTAGTTAACGCATTCAACAACATCATGTACACCGGTAACCAACACGGAAATTTCCGTTTACGCCTCGTCAACCATCGACGATCATCATCCTGATAACTGTGATATATTTCTATGCTATATTATTATTTACAATTGCAATTGCATGTCTATTTGAGTAGCAATGGAAACGTTTAATAACGAAGGACGGGTATAATACGTCATGTATTGTATCTTGTCGAATTCAATAGTTATAAATTTTGAAATTTGTTTCAGTTTAATATAACGTCAAACGAGCAGCGTGACGGAAAAATAGTGTGAATTATAATATTTTGTGAAAGGATTTACCGGATTCCTTTGATTTTACCGATTCTTATAGTAATTCCCTTTTCGTTAAATTAAATTACTCGTCGAGTCATTAAATTCCAAACATAGTAATTCATAAAAATCTGACAGGATAAAACACATACATGTAGTATCGGGAAAAGGGACGTGCCTGGCAATGGGTCATACCTGTGGCCCATTGCAGTATTGGGGTAATTAAAGGGGATCTACCTGGGAATGGGTCAGGCACATCTGGGGGTTAGAGAGAAGACGTGAGGCAGTCAAGGACAGACAGAGGACGTTAGGCAGTCGAGTTAAACAGAAGACGCTAAGCAGTTTGAGTTAAGTCAGTTGAGAAGCTGGAAGCCGAGTTTAGGACGCACGACGATTGTGGTCAGCTTTATGTTGAGTATTGCTTACACGAATAAACGAACTTAACTCTCAATAAACCATCCTTTCTTGTCCTTGCTCTAGAGAATAAAACAAACACCATCTGTACGTTACTACATACATGTACATTCTAATCTAAGTCCAAACAGCTAACAATCCACAATACCAAGTGGTAGCGGATAATTTACAAAATTATTTGCCATTTAATGAAATCTGTTGTATAAATTAAGAGTTAACATATACATACCTATTAACGATAGACACATTTATACTTTTTAATAAACAGTTAAAATGAACAAGTTGTTGATGAAAACGAAATAAGTGAAAGATATGCTTCGGTAGCAAGAAACGTGTTAATCATTAGCCTGATATTCATTTTGCCGAGTATAAAATATCACAAAATATAATATTACAGGAAACAATTGCACGTTTTCCAGCACCGGGGAAATGTAAAACACACGCGTTTAAATTTTGGAAAGCAGCAAAAGAAAAGAATGGCGTGCAACGTTACCCGCACACATCGAGGGTGAGCCGGCGCTGAAAAACGTGATTCGACAAGCAACGCGAAATTAACCATCGAGAAGAAAGACACGAAGAAAGTTATTGCTGTTACATTGCTTCTTTGTGACTTTCGTGTCGGTGTCACACGATATCGCGTGACTTTGCGTAAACGTTGTCTAACGCTTGAACTGCGGACGAATAATATGAGATAATTAGACGAAAGAAGTTCGCAACTTTCACATCTATCACAAACGGCCAGGGCAGAAATAAAATTTGTAACGGTATAGACCGGCTGCTGAAACAGGATTAACAAACAAACGCACTACGGCGGAGTAAAACCACGCGAACAAACAACGAACTTTTTCTCTTTCTCCATTTCTCACCCTTTGTTCTTTCGGTTTTGTGCATTTCCTTTTGTCTCGACCCCTTTTTCTTCTTCTTCTTTCATCCGTTTTTTCGGCGGTCAAGCTAGGTTGGAATTTTCAATTTCGAGATGTTTTATGATTCACCTTTCTCCTGTGGCTTGAATTTTGTTTAACAAAGTTGTTGTAGAGGTTGTTTAGTTGTTTGAAGTTGTTTTGGAACTTCTTTGTTTTGCACGGAGTTCCTCTAACTTTACTTCCTGCGTGAGCTTTCCTTTCAATTTTATAGCGCACTTTTATCGTTCTTATTAGCATCTTTTCTCGCTTTAATCTACTTTCGCGATAAATAACAGCAATTTAATGATTTATTATTTCATTGTTTTCTAATAATTTCTATTTGTTTGATAAATTAAACCAAAGGGTATAATTTAGTTTACGATGAAATAACGTAGCACATATAGTGTCATTTGTTTTAGAAACTGACATTGTACTACTATTTAATCTTTTTATGTATCCCTGCTAGCTCTAAAAAGAAAAGAACATTCCGCACTCGATATTTTTCATTCGCTTTTTGTTTTCAATGAACTTATTTACCAGTGGCCTGTGCAAAACCACGTTACCAATGGATTTTATATGGTAGAATTGTTATTTGTTTGTGTTCTTTTGCCATCTGTATCAGAAACCCAGTCCCTTCAACAAGATCAACAATTCATTGGCTTCTTTATCGAATAGTAGGTCTATTTCTGACTCGATGCTCATACTTTATCTATTATACCCTTAAAAGAGTTTCTTCCGCAATACTCTTCTCTTCTACTGACATCATGTCGCAAATAATACTTATATTTTATCGATATATCTTCTTAGAAGAAATTTATACCTATTTACGTTCGTCTTATTAAATAATCTATAACGAATAAAAATAAATAAGAAACAAGTTGAATATGAAACAGCGTAGTGACTCTTCGTTTTAATATCGGAAAATTAAATGTCATCGTGGAAGTAACCGAGTTTAAAATAGAATTATTCTACTTCTTTTTCATTTTCCAATTCTATCGCCTGTGTTGCTATTCCTTTGTCAAATTTCTACAAACCGTAATCGTCATTTCTTCCGTGTCTATACCTTTGTCAAACTTCTGTCAATTGCAATTATCATCTTTCTTTGGCATTATTTTCTACTACTATATTTCCTATCATATCTATGATATTTTCCATGAAATTATCCAGAACACGAGAAAAGCAAATTCGAAGACCGACAAAGCAAGCAAAACATGATTAACCACCAAAGCACCACTTAAGTGACTCGCGAGTTCATCCAAGCGACTAATTCGATTACTTATACAGGGTGAATAAAAAGCGGCACGGTCCTCGAAGAAAGGCAAATTGTAGACTTTACCACCTAGTTAACTCGACTGTCGTCCTCCGACATTCAACGAAACCGACATCACCGTTTGCTTTCCACCTGTTCTCTAATTTCGACCGAAACAGAATGCACCACGGTGCCCCGCCGCCGTCACACCGAATTGGAATCGCGAGACCAGCTCCTCCATTCCGGAAATCAAATTCTCGGACGGCGCGCCACAGCCTTTAACAATTTTCTTGAAGCTTGCGCCATTCGTGTTTCCGCGTATTCTGACGTTCGAAGAATCTCTTCCCAAAGAGAAATTCGGAAAAGAAGAAAAATCTCGGAAATATCGCAGCTGTGTTTTTTCCAGTAGCAATCGAATTTCTTTCCTTTAATTACGTATCGACACGTATAAAGTGCCATCGTATAATTTTGTCTTGTATTTTAAAAAATCTCGTTGTATCACGTTAATTCAATTATTAGGTTGTCCGAAAAGTTTCTTTCGTTTCATAAGGTGATAATAGATAAACAATTTCTGTTTTATATTATTTTATTGAATTAGGTACGATCCATTTCGTTCTATTTCTATTATTATGTTCGTGCATAATTCAATGCAAACTATTATAAAGTAAAATAAAAATAAATATAAATGTTATAAAATAAATTCGTGCAAACTAATATAAAACGAGAAACATTGTGCGTCTATTATTTCCTTATAAAACGGGAGGAACTTTCCGGACAATCTGATACTTTATGCATCCAATTTTATTAGGACAAAATGAAATCGCACCATTTCTTAAAATATTTTCTCTAAATAATTATAATAAATCCTGGAATGTCACTCTTATCAAGCAAGACTGTGATTATCCTTACACATCCAATACAGTACGTAATTTGCGTAATCAACTTGATAATTCACAGAATGCTAACTACACCAAATATTCAACATTTTCAAACGAAGAAAAGTTATTCTCCACGAGTGATATATCAAAATTCGCTCAATTAATAATAATAATAATAATAACAATAATAAATTAAGAAAAGGAGCAACGAAGACAAGAGCAAATTTTCACGCTAAAAAGTTAATAGGAACGGGATTGTAGCGTGACGAGCGACCGAGGGTGTCGTAAATCGCGAGCAAAGTGTGCAAGTCAAGTTGTACGAGCGGTCGTAAACCGAAGAAGACACGAGGTTCATGTGGAATCGCGAATGAACTGACTCTTCTTCGAGGAAGTGCAAAGACGTGCCGATCGTAACGAACATGTCGAGAAAACGGTTGTTTTCGATGCGTCGCCTTTTACGCTCGCGCTTTCCACTTTCCTTTGTTCGACTTGACCCCTTTAGAATAGATTAACCCTTCGAGAGAATGCGTCTTCCCCAGGGAACCGTCGACGTTTCCTTACGTTACTGGCAACTTTAAAACAAAAATCTGCATCATCCTTACCACGATTTATGACTGTTTTATTGGGCTTCGACGGATGGACCCTGTCTATGATGTATGGAAGTTTGATTTGCTGTTGGAAACGCGGTAGAGTTTCACGGTTTCACTGTGGCTAAGATTGGATGATTTATTGGCATGGAATTGGAAGAGAGAAAATTTTGAAAGCTTGCAGAGCCTTCGCGGAGAAAAAGATTAACGTATTATTCGTTTATAACTGATTAATCGTATCATATAATTATGGTTCATTTACAATTGTTTTATTGGATTTCGACGAGTAGACTCTGTGCGTGATGTATTGAAGTTTGGTTTATTGCTGGAAACGCGATACAGTTTCGCAGTATCAATGTAGACGAGATTAGTTAATTCGCTGGAACGAAATTGTACGGAGGGATATTTTGAAAGCTTAAAAGTTTATGCGAATTTACCACGAGGCACGATATTTTTATGAAATCGTAAGAGAGAAAATTTCGGTTTCTATTTGTGCAGCTTTATTACATGAAATATAATATTGGACTAAAGTCTAGTTTATATTTTTTTTTTTTTTTAATTTCCGCGAATAAATTTAATCCTATCGTCGTTTTTCCTTTAGAATTATTTTAATTCTATCATTTGAACGGCATGAAAGCTCGTTCTTCGAAAGTTGAATGTTATAATTTGAAAAGGGTTTTGTGCCACAATATAAGTTTTTAATTTTTAGCTTTATGATGACACGAAAGTATGTTATAAAGTTTGATAGAATTTATAATTAATGCAATAAAATTTTTATATAGATATACCATCTCATTAAATGTAATTTGTATAGTAGATCATTTTTACAGCGAGTTACGATATTCATCAATTTTTATCTTTAGAGTAAAATAGAGTTCTGTTATAAAGTTTAATAAAATATATATTTAACATATTATTCGAAACTTTCGATTTATTTCTACTAATATATTTCCCTGCTCTATATAAGTATTAAAAACGACAAATATAACGCGACATCGTTTAAAAATCTATTAAGTCCACCAAAAGGATTTCTCTTTATATTGCTACGTTATAATGAAAAGGTAACAGAAATCATATCGTACAGTTTCTAAAGTAAACGTAAGAGATCTCCATAGATTTGTAATGATTTCTATTTTTATTCCTTTTCCGTCCTACAAGCGGTTCAGGTGGATCGATGAACGACAGGGATTAAAAGCGAAATAATCGCGTAGAATTCCATTCGGCCAAGAACAAAGATTATAATTTACGACCGGGGTTAAGAAGAGAAATGGATTTCAAACTCTTCCTCTCTCTCTCTCTCTCTTTTTCTCTCTCGCTCGCTGAAAATGCGGTGTGTTTGCAATTATTGAAATTTCTGTGGCGCTTATTAATCGTCGACATCTCCGCGACAGCAGCTCGCAGCTCTATGAAACGAAAAATTATATCGTCGTATCGTGTGATAAATGAATATCGTAAGTATCGAGAACGGAGTTATTTGCACCGATGTCGATCGAGGAATAAAATCGAAACAAAATGATACAAACGTAATACTCGAGTTAAATGCTGTTATCTGTTTTCATTTATTATACTTATTTCTAGCTGTATCTATTTGTGTGTCGTGTAGAAAAAAATATCTTGCAATAGCCTAACTTATTCAAATAATAAATATATATATGTATATATCCACAACGTAGCATTGAAAAATAAAATAATCAAAGTATACATTATTTTTTTACAATTCACAATCCATCTAATTCAATATTTTTCCCTATACTATAAGAAGATTATGGAGAAAGAACACGATAAGTTGTTACGTTTCCTATTTTTTAAAGGGAAGCAGTTTTAAAATTCTCTATGTCCTCTTGTTACCAAAATTGTCTTTTTATCTAATTTGTTGCTAAACAAGTGTTCTCTCTTTTTCATTTCTTTCCAAATTTTCAGAATATTGCTCGTCATAATATTAAAATATTATTTGCCTGTTGGCTTCCGCAACACTCGAACTTATCAGCTATTTTCAAAAGATTTGCCTTTTCTCAATTTAACAGACTGTTTCCATTTTCAATTGCGTTATATTGCGATGCTTGTGTTTAATCACGTAAAGCGAGACAATCGAAAATATATTTATTATATTTTTACCTATGTGATCTTCATATTACAAGTCGACATTTGCCAGAGTATTTAAATCGTTTTCTCAATCCACAGCGTCATCGATCGAATCGAAAAATCCGTCGAAATTAATCTAATCACAGCGTTTACACCTGTCCATTAGCTATTCATACGAGCATCAGAGTCAAACACAGTAGTTGATGATCAATAGCACGAGACACAGGGATGACTTAAATAGACAACAGCCGTGAACAGATGCATTGATGTTGGTGCAGTGTATCAGGGCCCTAATGAAGCTAGCCGCAATTGAAAGCGCCAAAATGCTCCCTCAGGAGGAAGAGAAAGAAACAAACGGGTGACTTGCAGCCGGATATTTGAGACAGTGTCAGCAAGAAGCGGAGGCGTGAAAGACTCGAAAATCTTAGAGCTTCCTTCGTTACGCTCGCTGAATCCATCCCGAGACTGGCGGAAAGATAAATGGAAAAGGAGACGCGAGGTTTCATTAAAAAAAAAAAAAAAGAAAAAAAATAGAAAAAGCAAGCTATATAGTGACCCGACGAGTACTTTATAAGTGTTACACAAGCACAGCTTGCGTGTTTTGAATTATTTGGACGGAGAAACACGGCAGAATTTGTCGGTGAGGGAAGATGAACATGTATAGGTAACCATGAAATTACACCATCAATCTTTCGACTCATACTGTAACATTATATGAAAAAACCATGTTTCCTGCAGGAAAATTAACGTATTATCAGAAACATCAGAACGACGTCAATTAATTTAATTGCGCGATATTTGATGCGTTGAGGTTGTTAGATGTGTGAACGACAGAATGCGTGGATTAATTGTAAGGTAGGAGATATATTTTAATACAGAAGTGTAAATACAAATCGGAATATAATCTGATCCTGTCCAGATTCGCACGCTAGCAGCGTTACCCTCTGACTGAAAGCCCTGAAGCCATCGTAGCCTGTCTACAGTTTATAGTCTGTCTTCGTCCCAGTCTTTTGTTTATACGCTGTCGATGGCTTCAGTGCTTGAGAAAACTAAAAGACCAGACGTAGAGTTTTCTTGCAAGTAGTGACCACTTCAATATGATGCAACATCAAATTATGAATATTATAATGTTGAAGATTGATACAGACAGATGAATTTCGATTATGTCTCTTCTAGTCTTTGCGAACGCAGATAAGAACAAAAATAAGACGACACGTAGAAAGGGAAATAGAGGATCCCCAAGTAAAGAAATAGTTTATGTCTAAGAGATGAACAGTTTAAATGGATTCTCGTTTAATGTCCAAAAATTAAAGTTGAAAATTGGCAGCCAATAATCACCTTCACGTGCAATCTAAACCAGAGAACAAAATGGAAAATCAGAAGCAAAGAGAAATAGGGTAAAAATCGAAACGATCGCGTGTCTACGAGTTGAATTAGCGTGCACACGGTGTGTTACAGGGAAATTCTATTGAAGAACGGAAACCGACTATTCCGGCTCATCGAAATATACATGGCCTCGATCCTGTAATCGAGAGATTAAAACACGCTATTAAGTTAATTAAGCAAGTATATTATTAATACAGTAACAACGGGACGATCATAAAAGGGATAGGCTTGGGTGGAGGGAGTTGGATAGGAGGGTTGTAAATAGGAAAGGAAAAAAGGAAACATGTATAGAAGCAGAGAGCCCGAAGCACGTACATATCGGCACATGGTCGCGAAGCTTCATTAAAATTATTTCGCCGACAAATTTCTGCTGGTCGTCGAGCCTCGAGCTACTCGCATTTCTCGTTCGATGCTTCTCCACTCGTTCGTATTATCTGCGGCGAATATAAGCTGAAAATGAAAATTAATTAAAACTTGTCGTTTTTTTATTCCCCCTTCCTTACCTACCCCTCCAGTCTCGATACGGTTATTTCGATATATCGGGCTACTGTAACCTCCGTATAAAGGGCATTATGCGGCGTACACATTGATCAAAACTACTTGCGAGCTGTTGCTTCCTCATAAAACACAAGCAAACGATGATATATATCAATGTATTAGATTGCCCGAAAAGTGTCTTTCTTTTACAGGCAAGTCTTTATACAAACATGAAACCTAATCTGTTGATGAACGTTGTAATCTTTATCTTGATAGAACGAAATGAATCATACGTAATTCAATAAAATAATATAAAACGAAAAATGTTGTGCATCCATTATTTCCTTATAGAACGAAAGAAACTTTCCGGACGACCAAATAAACGTATATCGGTCATTTTTGTACTTTTTGATATTTGGATAAAGATATTCCACAAACTAATGGCTTTTTCGCTATGATTGGTTCAGTGAATTTTCTTATAAGGAATAACGAGTTCGATTGGCCAGTACATTAAAAGACATGGATCTAATCTTTGTGTTTCGTCCTGCCGAAATTACGCTGTTCTTGAAATTGCTTCATTTCTATCTGAAATATTTCCTGGTACAATTAATAGTTTCGAAGATGCTTTAGATTCTAATCAATTAGGTTCTAGTACAATTTACACGACTCACCATGTACACACATTAGAGTTATTGACCTTTAAGGTAAGTACCTTACCTTAAAGAAGCATCGACTGTTGTTTTCTATCAGAATGGGCTGATAGTGGCACCAGTGTGAACGCAGCATAAGAGACACAGCGGAGAAGGGGCTGATTGGAGATTTTACGCGGTTAGGTCGGGCGTTTAAGGATCGCGAAGCGGAAATCGATGGCGTGTCGATTGTAACCAGTGGACTAACGCGTATTTATTGTAATTGAACGCGATTTGACCCACTTACGGAGAACGCTTACACGCACGGCACAATGCGACCAGATAATTAAAGACTGATAAATGCGAGCGACGATAATATCGTTGCGCTGGTGAAATGCCTCGGTGAATCGTGGAACCAGTGCGGTTTTTACGGATTAATGATGAATTTAACACGCTAACCCTTCTCTCTGCTCTTGTTGTTTCACGCCTCTCGTTTGTGGTGGCTTGTGTACGGACGATGGTTTGCAATAGGGGAGAGTGAAAATGAACTCTTGAAAGCCGGAGTTTGGGAAAGATTCCGTAGAAGGGTGGTAGCTCGTGATCGAAATAGGATCAGTTAGCGATGCGAATGATTGGCTAGGGATTTAGTTTGGAACAGGGATACGATAGTCTTGAAATTAGGCAAGTTTTAGGGAACTGCTTTTTCCTTTGGAATAAAGAGTAAGTTTAGAACAAAGTTACGTTTGTGGAACTGGCTGCAATTAATACGTTTGGAGTTAATTTACGTTTGTGGAATCGGGTCTGATTTATTTCTGGTAATACCACTGTATGGTTCTAAATGTTCTTTAGGACTGATCAAATTCTTTAAATTTGATAACTTGTTTTCTACTAATCAGGCGTCAATCAGGATTAAAATTTCAGTATCGAACTTAGTATCGCATAGATGTAAAAACATGCTAAAAGCGTGCCGAACACGACAAATTACCACTAACATCGCACGAGAATAAACTACTACAAAACATTAAGCTGTTTAATCAACTCTGAAATGTAGCGAAGAAACTCGGATATTGAGAATGCAAACGAAACGTGGCTTTTAAAAATAAGCCAGGAATTACATAAAAACCACAAAATGCCTATTCAGCCATAACCCGAGGTGTATTACCGTTAATACCACTTTTAAACCATCACCCGCCCAACGTACATGCAGCGCACAAACGATACTAATAATTCAACAACAGCTCATTAAAGAGAGAGGCTGCGGCTGAAATATCGAGGAAAAAATCGATCGACCACGTCTGGACGTATCATTACGCATGATAACGTTCTCTTCTTCTCCTCTCTTTTTATTCTTCTTTCTTCAACCCCTCTCCTTTTTTTGTTTTTTATTCAACTGGCCTTGGGGAACGGTCAAAGAGTCTCGAGGGTTGTGCAACACTGACGAAAGAAGATAAAATTTAAGGGGTGCGCAGCGAGCCGAAGAGCTTGACGGATAAAGGGGTTAATCGAAGGTCGTTAACTTTCCACCAGAGGAAATATTCATTAATCCTGGAACACGAAGCTTTCACGAGGTTTACGAGTGTGCGAACAAATTACCGACAAACTACTGGAATACGCATTGTGTTATTTAAAACGCCATTCGCTATCGCTAATTCCGCAGCCAGGCTCGCTCGCAATTGAATAAGGGGTATATCTACCGATCCTGGTTTTAAATAAATGATTGAAAAATCAGTTTATCGGTAGCTGTTCTTCGAGCAATACAGATACAATTATTGAACTATACGGTCGCTATTAACAAATGGAAAAATTGGTAAGTTTTAAGTTATCGATTAATTCAGAGAGAAATATACTTGGTTTTGGTAAAACAGCTTCTAACTTTGATGCATTATGCATAATTGTCGAAAGCAGCGGAAATATTTTAACGACACGTATTAAGTTGCCTGCCGTGACAGAAACCTATTGAAACTCGTAGCAGAGTTCGTTTAAAATATATATCACAAAGACTTTTGGAGATACGTAATATTAATATTAAGCCAGTGTAGGATTAGCTTCTTTACATTATTCACTGGAAACCTTTAAAACGAGAAAATTCTTTGAGACGATTAACTTTTTATCGCGTCGATGTAACAAACTTCCTTTCCTATTTTCCTTTTCATTAATTTATGATCGTTTAAATAGCCTGACTAAAGGACCGTTTAACTGGAATCTTGATTAAACACGAACCTTGAAGCGTTCGAAGCTAAACCCTCGCTTCGTTCAATTATCAACCATTAAACTGGATCGAAAAAAAAAAAAAAAAACAGTCGGCAACGTATTTAATCCTTTGAAATATGTATACCTTTGAAACCAACGAAGCTTTTCCAGAAACCGATTAATTTTTTTATCAGAATAATAGGGAAAACGAAGAGGGGCGGAAAAACGAAAAGACTTTTTAAACGCGAAGGTTTCGAAGAGTTCAAGGCTATGACACGTTGACGGTAATTTCCGGGGGCTGTTGCGGGGTGAGGGACGTTTTCCTCTGGAAATCTCGTTTAAACACTTTCATCAATTCACCGGCAGACTGGAAAAAGTTACAGCGGTTCCCTTTCATGGTCGTAACAGCCCTCGAGAAATATTACGCCTCGATTTGGTTAACGCGATGTCTCGGTCGCTCCCGACTTTCAATTAACCAGCCTGTTTCTCCACTCTTTTCCTTTCTCGTTCGACGCTGTCTAGACTTCTCGACTGTCGATTGTCTTGTTTGTATTCGTGGTCGGTATTGATTCGTGGACTTTGATTTTTGGAAAGTTCCATAGTACGAAAATTTTCAAACGAAATCGACGTGTTTCATCTTTCGTAGAAGAACAACGTTAAGGTTTAATATACTGTCAACTAGTTCCACGTGAAAACTATTTCTCCGTTTGACTTTGCAATTAAATATATGTGTTAGAATTTAATCTTGAAATTAAGATTAGTAATCTATGGAAGACACAATGTTTGCGTTGAAATAATACAATGTGATGTTTATTAAACAATTATTTGAAGAATTATAAGTGTGCGTTCTGGAATGTAGACAGTTGGCTAGTTATTCACAGACTAGCTGGCTTAGTGACCCATGGACCTTGAAAAAGTTTAGAACCCCCACTCTCTATGCAGTAGTGAGTGTGACCCGCGTGGGTGTCTGTGTGGCGTCACATGTGGCGCAGAACCTTCTAGTAGCTTCTCGACGTGCCCATCTAGAAAGTTCCATCCATATCCTCACGCTTCTTCCGGCGAATTTTCTAAAGAGCATGCACGTGCTAGCCGCCGTGGTGCATCTCACGAACGCACGCTAGCGGGGATGGCGCTGGGCAACGAAGGGAAGAATCAGTATGATCAATCACTTTATCTGCATGCGATTGATATCGTTGTATTCCAACAATATGATTTTCGTTATCCTCTTGAACGTTCAAAATATGTTAGTAACGCTAATTATACAGACTGATACTTCATTTCCACCACCGGGTGACACAGTGTAGCGGCACATGTTGTTTCGGTTTGCTACGTTCAAAGGTAAACAAACTGCGGACAGAACATTGTCGCTGTTATTTGTAATCGTCGATCGGGGTTACGTTTGAGCTTTTTGTAGTACCACTGGTCGATACAAATAGACGAACATGCTCTCTAGGACAATGATTATAGCGAGTGATACAGTCGAATAGCGAGCGTAGAGTTGAACAGTAGGATTGAGCGAGCGACGACTTGTATTTAAAGTGATTTTAATATACACAGACTATTGCAATTTTATCACTCGTCTCTTTAATTTAAAATCAACACGTATAAGAAACCACCTCAATAGAAAATAGAAAATTAACAACAATGAATTTCTTGTATTTCTTTGACGTGAGATCTTCGTATGTATTTGAAGGAATTTTCTTAGTTACTTAGGCATTTTAAATATACTGTAATGATGATAACTGTAAATAATGATACACTGATAAATAGTATTTAATGATGGAATTTACAGACGAATTGTTTGTTACTCCTTCACCTCAGAGAATGTTTCAAATTTCAGTATATAATTGAACGTATACCTATCACTTTGCTTTATTGGCTTTCTCGAATACCGAAGCAGACAGAATTCAAGTAAACCAACGTATCAGAAACAACGATTCGTCACACAAAAAGATCCAACGATCAATTGCTGTTTCCTTCAAAACGACGCAGGAAAAACGAAGAAAACAAAGGGAAAGACCACCGCAGTCGAACGCATCCCTAGCCGGAAACAATCCTTCCGGCGGGCCAACAACAGCAACAGGAATCAAACAACTTCCAACCGAAAGCACTCCAGCCACTCAAACTTCGTTACTAGCCGAAACTCCTCGAGCAGTCGGTCGTTCACGAAAAACCACATCCGTGATAAACAAGATCGCGTAAAGTGCTCTGCGAAATTTCGCGACGCGCTACCAAATTGAGTACACCGTCTGCGAATTAATTACACCGTGATAATTAGACAGAGATAATCAACGCGAAACCGAGGCAAGAAAGACGAAGAAGAAAAATGAGCGAGGCCACGAATAGTATACGATATTCAAGGCAATTGCAATACGTTTTAATCGATAATATAGTAATCACGAATTTCATACATTTTACAGCGAATGCCACAATAGATCGAAGTATACTGTACCATGATATTTCATTTTTCCAAAATGTTATATCCTAATTGCACCTTTTTGCCAATATTATGTTACTCGCTTATTGAAAATTTGTTAGTTCACGAAACGTGTCTTATTCCGATCGTAATTTTGAAAGCAAATCGCGGGTCATCGATGGCCAGGATGGCAGTAATGAAACCTACTACTTCTTTTTTATTTACTTATTTAATTTTACAATTTGTCCAGAAGGACATTTGGTAAAATGTTATAACTTGAAAAATATAGCATGTGGATGGTTACCCCCAGCGGGGTTGCCTACTACGTTCCTCGATTTTCCATTCTCATTTCCACAAATAAGAAATTACGGTAACAATTCCAAGGTTACGTGAGATACTTCCCAATATTGAAAAAGGAACAATGGTTTCAGAGTTGACCGTAAGAACGCAGCGAAATTGACCGAAAGAACGGGATAAGATCGAAGTGGAGAATCGACATGCGAAGAAAAAGAGATGAAAATAGGAGAAGAATGAAAAGGCCAGCCGATAATTCAGCGTCGAAGAGTTGCACGCGCCTCGTCCATCCTTCTCTCCAACCCCCTCTCTCATCCCCTTTGTATCGTGTTTTTACCAAGCTTTTATCACCGCGCGTGCCCACGCGTGTTGTTCCCTTAATCGAGGCAACGAGCACGAGCTGAACGAAATTCGAAAGCCGGATAACTATGAATTACCCGGGCAAGAGTGCGCGGTGAGTTGATGTAACGGGACGTGACGCTATAATAACGTCATGAAAATAAATATAAAGCGCGAGAGAGAAGAAACAATTAAGAAAAAGCGAGAAACATGGGGACGTACAGGGGGTAGAATGGGAAGAAGCGTAGACAGATTGTTGGATTCTCGTGCGCGGGGAATTACAGTCTGTCACACAAGAGCGTGTCTGCGATATCTGCGAAACCTGACACCTAATCAGAATGAGATAAAAAGAATGTAAACAAACGAAAACTTCTCTAATACGCGTTGCTGAATACCTTTCAGTTTCATTTGAAACAGTGAAAGGAACAGAGCTTTTTAATATGAGTGCCGCGTACGCGAAACGTCGAAAATCGTCTGGCATGGGCGAATGAAAACAGAGATCGTGATTGGAGTAATATAATATTCACTGATGAATCTTCGTTTTGGGCATGGTGTCCTATTAGGCGTGCTTGGACTATCCATGGAAGAAGGATGATTCAAAGAAGTGTAAAACACCCTATAAAAGTGCATGTTTGGGGTTGCTTTAACGCACGCGGTTTTGGGACTTTGTGCGTCTTTACAGACAATCTGAATGCACAAAAGATGGTGAAATTGTACCAAAGGGGACTTCTCACATCCGTGAAACGTTGGTTCAACCAAACCGAGGACCAATGAATATTGCAAGAAGACAACGACCCTAAACATCGAAGTCGCATCTGCACCCAATGGAAAGCGAAAAACGCCATCACAGTACTTCCTTGGCCATCGCAGTCCCCTGATGCAAACCCTATCGAAAATGTGTGGTCCCTAATGAAATGCAAGCTGAGAGGAAGACGTATCACAAAAATAAGAACACTTGTACATCACATTCGAAAGATATGGAGGTCGTTACCAGAATCCTACGCTCAAAAATTAGTCGAGAGTATGCCGAAACGATGTCAAGCTATAATCGCTAATGGAGGAGATTGGACACCCTACTAAGTAATAGCGTATTAGTGTTTTAGATGTAGATTCAATTCATATAAATTTTTTTACAAATATATAAATATTTACAGAAATATCGCAGACACGCTCTTGTGTGACAGACTGTAAAACTGTCGAAAAAAGGGGACGAAAAAGGGTTGGATGGGTGTGTGTTAAAGGGGGCTCGGAGATACCAACTTCCGGGAAACACAGAGAAAAATGATAACCAGGAAGGGAATGCAGATTTTTCGCTGATGTCTATGCAACGTGGAAAATGATACGCGTGGGGTGAGGGGACAAGGGAATTTAAACGGCGCTATCCAGTTGCGTTTTCGTTACTGCGGATGCGATGCGACGTATCGAGCGAACTCGCCGTTCTCTTTTCCTTTTTTTTTTTTTTTTTTTTTTTTTTGCGTTTTCGGTGGCAGCGGAGGCGAACATTCTGCGTGCGATAACGCAAGCCACGCTTTTAACGAATTCCGTGTATCCGCGGTGAAATTCGCCTTGATGGAGCCGTGTGCTCCATTGTTGCTTCTGCTAATGTCAGATTGTTGCGCGTGGCTTTGAAATGGCTTATCTCGGATGGACGAAATTAAGCGTGGTTTACGGAGAAAGATCGTCGAATTATAAATGGCAGTCGATAAGAGAACGGTTCTTTCGTAGGTCTCTCTGTTTTATGAATTTAATAATTACGAAAGAATTGATTTGTTTGATAAGGGGGAGTGTAAACAAAGGATAGCCTAGAGGAACACTAATTTGTTTTATAAATATCATTTCGTCTACACGCGTACCTTACACATTCCGCTGCGTGTAGAATGTATGAAACAATTCGCGTAATAATTTCTCTTTAACAAGCAGATTGGAAGATTTTCTGTTATTCAAGATGTGCTGACTATTTCAAATTATTATCGATTATATTATAATGAATAATAACTACATTAAAAAACGAAAGTACAGTATATTATATTCTGTAATTTGTACTCTTAACATTGTATTCTCAACTTGTATCCTTCCCTTTCCTCGTTCTATTGCCTTACAATCTTTCATATTGTTATTAACGGTAGAGACGAAAGTCCGGGTTGAGCGCAAATTAAATTAACATATCGAGGAAGTAGGAAAAGAAAGAGCGGCAGAGGCAGGTGGAAAGCAATTGGCTGAACGTTATAAAACAAATCATACAACCGCATACCATACGAAATTAACGAACAGAATTAATTAACGAACTTTAATGTAGCTGCTTCAATTCGCTTCCCAGCAGGTTCTCGAGAACGTTTCACGCAAAAATTATACGTTCCTCTAATTAACCTTTTCAGATCTAAACTTCTGGCGAAAAAAAATTAAACGCCTTTTGTCTGCACCAACTCGAAGATCTCCGCGCCACTTAAAACGAGAAAATGAACAAAAGAAAGGAATAGAACAAATCTACAGAGACATTCTTTGCAGCGAAATGAACAGCGGAACGATCACACCTGTGCCCCGCGTCTATGCGTTCTTCGTGCACGTTTGAAACGGGTTCAAGCGTTTTGCAACGTCGGCCGAAATTATTTAATTGCAATTGCAGTTACGCATGTACACTCGTGTTACACACGTACGTGCCATTAATTAGGATTTAATTTCTATGTCAAACAGAGCAGGTCGATGGAACACGCCAAGCAAATTAACTCTGAATCAGCATCAGGAGACCTTTAGGACGGCGAGCTTCGCTTGCATGCGTTTCACCTAGTTTTTGGTTAATAAAATACTCAATTTTGCTGTCAGGAGCTTGTTACGTAATAATTTATTAACAACGATTTTTCTTGGAAATATTTTTATTCCGTATATTATTATATTGTAACTTTGCGTTTTTTTATATTAATTCATTATGGTGAACGTGTATATTCGTTTGCGCGTGTTTCGTCTTGCTTTTAATAAATTACTTGATTTTTAATTTATTTTAATTAACAAACCACTCGATTTTATTGCTAGAAATTCATAAATAGCAATTTAATATTTGACGGAAAAAGATATTTCTTGGAAACATTAGCCTAAACAATCTTCTCACGGCGAACGTGCTTTTCGTTCATTGTGGTTTTGCCAAGTCTTCTTTTTGTGCCCAGTGAAAAATGGTATTGGACGTAATACACAGAATAATTTAACTTGATGTGTAATAAATGGAGAGGCGAGTAACGAGATATCGGATTTTTAAAACGTCGTAAAAGGCTTTTTTAACATGTGACATTTTCCCGGATCGGCGTGGAATATTTCCAAGAGGAAAAGTATGGGACAAGCATGATTTGGACATGATATAATGCGAAGTTTAATTAAAACTTTCATCAAAATATTTGTATTGCACCAACGTCAAATACAGATAACATATTGGCACTTCAAAAGCATGTCAAATTACAGGATAGAAATAAATTGATATTGAAAAGTGGAACTTTGGAATAAGAACTTTGCATCTTTTGTAAGAAGTTTGGCCCAATGGTCGGCAAAACAAACTTATTTCCGACTCGAGCACGGATTACGCAACCATAATGGGTTAACGTAGTTTACGTGTCGAGTGGTTGGCGAAAGTTACGTCATTTCTACGGATCGGAAACTTCCCCAACTACCTCTTCAACCCACGCCGGACTTTGCAATATCGATCTTATCTACGGAACCATACCGGCAGTCATTAGCATCTTGGATCATTAAGCTTGCACATATTTAATCTTCCTCCCGACGTTAGGCTCGCCATAACGTTAATCTCCCGACAACGTTAACTCCCCTCCCCCAAAGTTTATCACCTTTTTTATATTTTAATCCTACTCCTGCTTCTTCATACCGCCAGGTCCGAGTTTTCAAGCACTGCTACAAGACCGGTTGCTTCCTTCCGGAAGAAAGGCTACCGGTTTGCGCGGATTAAACTAAAACGAAACATGTAACAACGATAAATAAGCAAGAAACAAAATAAACTACCAACGAAGCGAATAACAAATATAACAAAACGCTGGTTCAAATTATTTCACCCCGAGGTTCACTTCGCACCGCTGCTCCATCATCTTCCGAACAGTTTGGCAAATTCGAACACAACATCAGCCTCGTAACGACATTTCCGAGTGTTCGTGCAAAAGTCAATTTTCACAAAGCGTCTCGCGAAAATAATAGCTTGGTTCCGGCTTCCTTCTCCGCCTATTGAAATAGTAGAGAGGCTGAACGCACACAAACATGGTGAAAGAGAGAGAAAGCAAGGGAGAAAGCTGCGACGCGTTCTCGCGATACGATTATCATCGCCTATCGTAGTTCGATCGGTGGTAGCTGCTGGAAGGATTCTCGGATTCCAGGAGGATCGCAGCCGCTTTTGAGAGGGAAAAGTAGTGGCGCACTGGATGACGGAATAACAAAAGGATCGGATCGCACAGGGTTCTGTCTCGTCTGGAAAAAATGGGAGAATAGGAAGAGAAAGGTTGGAGCGAGAACTGACGACGAGAACGAGGGAGAGGAGAAGAGAGTGGAGGGTCGAATCCAATATCGGTTGCCTCGAATTTGTCCGATTCTCTTTTCGCGCGCTGCGTGATCCACTTAGAAGCTCGACCTCCTATTTATTTACGAGGCGCGTGAAATCGTCGAATCGATCCGCCAATCTGTCGCCCCCTTATTATTTATCTTTCTCCTTTTGCTCGCGATCCTTCCTTGCTATTTTCCCTTTCCCTCTCTCTTTTCTCTGCCTCTTGCCGCGAAATTTAATACTCGGATACGGAAGCAGCAAAAGAAGAGGGGGGCTGTGTTTGGTCTCCGGCAACGTTTCAGACGGAAAAACGAGCGGAATTTCGTTTAAGAAATAAAGGAAGTACCGAAGATAGAAAGGCAAATACCGGCAGAAGGTATTATGCGGCATGATATTTTCTCTTGTTCCATGGATTCGTTTTGTCGCCAACCGTGCGCCATTCGTCGTCGATATTAAAGAGAAGGATAAAAGTTCGTAAATGCTGGTAACGTTATCATTTGCTAAGTTAAGACTAAAAATGGTCACTGGTTACCAGATAGGGTGTTTGGAAATACCATTGGTCGGATGGTATTTTATTTACTCGACTATATGGAGTTGATGGAAGTTTCTCTAACTCGACCCAAGTCCGCGAGATAAAATCTCTTAAATTAGGAGAATTTTCACAGAAGAAATTGCATGTACGTATAACGGCCCTATAATGTGTGAAATTAAAATGCGAGTTGAATATTTGTGACAAATGGTGGATAATTGATCTTATTGATTCGCGTTATACTTTAGGGGTGGTTCTGTGCGATAAGATACAGAGACTGTTTTACGAATGATCGCGTATAATTAAGGAGCTCGAAGGAAAAGTGGATCAAGTGACAAGATTTTTAATTCAAGGAAACTGTAGGTAAAGTTGCACTTTAATAGAAAAGCCTGTGTGCTTTCAAAGATTACAACGCATTAATATGCGTGCTCATGCGTCCTCATCAACCCTTGGAAATTCCTAACAATATTCTCTAGACGTGGAAATACAGATTGTAGTTATCGATTGCGTTCATCCCGTTCTTTCTTCTTCTTTTTTAAATTGCGCTGGTACTATTTCTTCAGCTGCCATGTCAGCTATGTCTGTTAATATTATAGTTCAAAATATCTATAATTTGAATGATTTACGATCAAAAAATAAATTACGTGAAAATACCATAAACCATTGTTAATATAGAAAGTATCCCCTAGAGAGCTGTGACGTTTACAATATTGTAATTTATAATTAATTCGTAATGTTAGAAAATTTCATATTTTTCCACTAAAATTCGAAATAATTGCTTGCAGCGACGTTCGACGCGATCCAAGATGATGTGCAGGTTATTCGCTTTTCTTCTAATTAATCAAGCCTTTCGAAAAATACCAGGGCTTGCAAAACAACACTTTGTCTAATTAAAACCTGATTCTACTTACGTCAGTCCACGAGTAACTAGCGACGAAGTTATAACTCGCAAGCTCGACTTGTTTTCGCTTTTCGCACTTCGTCCGTTTCGTAACGAGAGATTACAATTTTCCCCATAAAATTTCAATTATGAGCGATTAAACGAAAAGAATGAGAAAGATTGCCGCATAGTTTGATCACTTTAATTTATGTTAAGTATATTACACATTAAATATAATTTTATGTATAATATAAATCACAATACTAATTTATTCTGAGAGTAAGCGGAAAACTTATTCCAAGATTATTAAAAAATTCCTACAGAAAATTTCTTATTTTCAAATTGCCTAAATTATTTCTTCACCAAATTTTTCAACTCTCAGTTATCGCTTTTAACGATCCACAATTCCTAATTTTACTAATTTAAGCTTGTGTATCTCGAATATGATTCCAATTTATATCAAGAGTGATATTTCTACTCCCAAATTATTAAAGCATTAACAAATAAAAATTTCGTGTTAAAGTAAGTTAATTAAATTACCTATTTCTTTATTCTACTGTTCCATTCATACTGCATCGATCTGTCATCATCAGTTTCTATCTACGGATATCCGATTTCGCTCAATTGTGATGATCGAGGAAATTCACGTACAAGATGCGAGAACAAACGACACGGACGATATTCGAATCAATAACACGTCTCACCACAAAGCTGGTTCACCCTCTCAACTCATGATAGATAGGGGGCAGGCGGATCCTATGTGCAGCAGTTAACCCAACTTCCCTAATCTTCAAACTAATTTTGAGCTTAATCCGTGACCACGAATATTTAGTTTACCTAGAATGGGTAATGTTCCGCATTTTCCAACAATATATTAAAATTGCGCCAACTCGTTCGAGATCAACGAGAAGTTTTATTTCCCTAAAAATCTGCACAAAAAGCCACCACAGTCGTGTTGCTAATCCAAGAAGAATTATCGTTTACTTTGCAATTTGTTAGATTTTAGTATTTAATTTTTAGTAAATTTTTAATAAAAACATTCCAAATATTCGAAACTATTGGAACAAAATATGTTCAAAACGAGTTTCAAGAAATGAAAGTATACAATAAATGGTACATTTAATTAATATTCTATGTTCCCTGGAATAAATCTGTCTTCGAAAATGAAATACAATGTTTTCCATTTTTGTGCGCTACCATTTTCTCATTATTTTTAACGCACACGGATTTTAAAACATTTTACAATATTTTATGTCTGAAATTAATTTGTCCGAAAGAACATAGAATATTAATTAAGCATTTCATTTTTAAATTCATATTCCTTTGACCAGTTTTCGTCCATTTTTCTCTTAAAAGAGTCAATTAAACATGTAAAACAGTTTCGTTGAACAACAAATTATGTGCTTTCGTTTAGTTTTAATCTAAGCTGTTTACTAACTCTTCCTTCGTCTGTAAAGAGTGCATGATTCGAGTGTTTATTGCTTTAACCATTGATGTATCAAAGCTCTTTGAGCTCGTTAATTTTATAACTGGATCACGAAAAGTAATTACACAACATTCACGCTGAATGTCGGGAAACCTGTATTTAATAGCGAAGACTGCTTAATTAACTACTATTTATCGTGATATGAGTTATAAAAACCTGGCAGAACTTTTCTAGTTTAGGAAAGCGTGCACTCGTTGATGTTAAAAAAAATCATCATTTATTATTCAGAAGTGAATGTTGCACGATTTAATTACGCTTTTGTAAAATTCTTAAATGGTTACGTATCTTCTATTCAAAATCTCTTTAATAAAAATTTGTCATGACACTTGGAATTAGACGAGGAAGTATATACAAGAGGTGCATATTCAGTAAAAATAATTTAAAATTGGCAAACAAGTTTCGTTGCTCTCTAGATCAATTCCAGTAGCTTAATTATCCATTACATAATTATTCATTTGATGATTATTCGTTTCGTAAGAAACAGTGAACGTCGTTAAATCAAGCCTACAATCTAAACTCACATTTTACAAATTTTGAGTAACTTGTTGTTAAATATAAACTTTAAACAATCACAAACAAAATCTTTGCTAATTTTAATTCGAATATTAAACAAAGCCGTAACAAGCTTCCTCATAAATGTTGATTTAATCGATTGAAGAGATTGAGGAACGAAAGACATGAGTTTTATATTACAAGCATCTACGAAAGAATCTTCCAAAGATCCAATCTTCCCAAACAACATAAAAAACGATCGAAGTATCAAATGATCGACAAGAAGTAATTAGACCAGACCATTTGGCAAACATCGGGCTGAAAGCATCGAGCAGAGGCCAAAATATTTCAATCCACGTGTCGAGGATCAAAGATCAGCGCAAACCCGAGCCACGCTATAATCAGCGTGGCTGCGGTATGAAAAAGATCGGAAGGAAAGTTAGGGAACAGCCATTTAAATTTCGCAGCTCGACTTTCCAGCGTAAAATCGCGCTCCGATTTTTTCGGTCCGCTTTATTTCTTATTCTCTCGAAGAGGGAGTCGCGCTCATCTCTCTATCGCTTTATTCTATTTTATTCCCTTTTCTTTTCGCTGCCTGTTTTCCTGATATTTCTCGCGCGTTCGTGAACTCTCGATTTCGAATTCGACCCGGTTCGGCGGCCAACAAGTCGATTTCAGGAACGCAGCCAGTTACGAAAGGTGCAGTAGCACGCGTCGAACCTGTCTCGAGTTTAGACGAGGACAATGCGGCTGCGTTGTGCGGAAATTGCCGTGGAAACTTTTCGGATCTTCTCGAGAGAACGGACGAGACAGATAAGAGCGCATCAGCGTATCGGTGACCCTTTTCGAGCGGAATACAGGCGTTTCGGAGCACAGTTTCACGCCTTGACGAGCCGAGCTTCCGAGGATTCCGCGAAATGCATTTTGTCCCCGGTATCTTCAACGTCTCTCGTGGTTCTCTAGCCCGCGATATCTTTTTTACAAGCTCATCCGAATGCTTCTCGTCCTTTTCCTCTTCCCCTCGCCCCTTCTTCTTCTTTTAAATAAGCCACCGCATTCGAGCGTAGAAAAATTCGTTGAATATAACGTGGATTATTCACTGCAGACTTGTGAAAAAGTATTAGAAATTATTGCGCGAATTCTTACGTAGAATTCTAAATTATTCCGTTGAAACGGAGGGATCGAATCAGACGGACGTTTCTATTTTGTATTCTATTACGAAGTTTTCTATAAAATATCGAGTTGCTTGACAAGTTGGTCGAGTTTCAGAAAAATTTTAACACAACCTGTTTTATGTAAAGCTTGAATTAGTATTGGGTGAAGAATGGATTAAAAGGCGTAGCTGGTTTGTTTATGCAAGACGTAGGTTTAACGAATCGTGTGCATGTAAAAAAGCATGGCCAATCGTTGTAATGCTTGTAACGATGAAATGTTATATTACTTTGAATTAGTATGCCAAAATACGTTAAGAAAATGTACATAATGTATATGTATATGTATACGAATAAAATGGAACGAAAAAGAAAGTTCCAATACAGCTGTTTCATAAAAATAATTATTAATCGGAGACGATCTTTCTTAAACAAATTGTAGTAATCTTTTTTCCAACTTTTCTATCTTTCATCCTTTTCGACATCTTAAAGCATACATTTTGAAATACACAGAGGAGGTTGTAGAAATTATATGGAAAAGAATGTTTTATTGACTTCATACCTTTTCCTGAGAATCATAGTGCATCTTGAAACATCTCGTGGGAGTAGGATTGGAGGGTAGCGAGCTTTTACTGCTTGAAATGTTCGCTTCAGAAGAAAAATTTATGTCCCGACAAATAGAGATCGACAAATTCTACAAAAGCCTCACTTTCCAGCAGAACATTGTTCCCTAATTTTCCACCGTTCAGCCGCTCATTCTCTTTTTCCTAAAGAATGATTTCTTATTCGAAAAGAAACGTGTTCATAAAATTCTACATTCTTTAATATTTTACGATAAAAATCACGTAACGGGAATTGCGTGAGTTATATATGCAAATAAAATATAGCAATCTTTATTCAATTCGTTTGATTGCTAATAGTTCTTTGTTTCAGTGAAATAATTTGGAATTTTGTAGAAGAATTATTCCGAGAATTTCTAATATTTTTCAAAATTTCCTCGATTAACATTCCGGAGTTTTTGTTGAATTTAGAGACACATCTTCAAAGCTAGAACAAACTATTTCATTCGCTTTGTCTAAGAGACAATCTTTACTTCGCTTCATAGCTTGGCGCCATTTTCCTACGAAGATACATTTGCAGCGTGCAAGGAGACAGAACTGAAAAGCTTGAGTATGCATGCACATGTAGCAATTTTGTATTCAGGGAAGCAGACGGTATTCGGAATTTTGTAAAAATTGTATAAACGGCGAAAGTATGAAGAAAATTTTCCGTCGAGAAATTTACAAGTTTATTAAGATTCTACGATATTTTCTTCGCCGCGCAATTTTTCTTTGCCGCTCAATGTTCCGATTATTCTCTGTTCTAATCCATTCAATTTCTAAGTATTTTGACTTCCATATCGCTATATTTCAAGACACCGAATGTTCAGACTATTTCTATTCCAACCCATATAATTTTTAAACAATCAAATTCTAAGACCCAACAAATGGAACTCTACAAATTTCGGAGCGTTTCATTTCTGACATATCGAATACCTAATCCATCGAAATTCTAAGGTATCTAATTTCCAACCTATCAAATTCTAATTCTTCGAATCTTTAACCATTCAATTTGAAAGCTTTGCGAATCCTACTCTAGAGAAATCTTATTAAACTACTTAAGCCCACGTAAAACGATCGAACATCCAAATGTCGTCCGTCAAATCCATTCACTTCCTAGTCATCCGTTTCTTTTTCCAGAACTCTCGAATTATTCGCGGACTTAACGTATTCGCTATTTCTCTTCAATCTCTCAATTCACTTGTTTGCCAAGCAACATGAATATTCCAGCCTCGTTCGTTTAATTCCAACGGAACGTTTCCTTGGCACAATGCAAGCGATCAGTTTCATTTCCCATTGCGCGGGAAACTGTTCGTCCAGCTCTACAACATTAACTTTCCTCTCATTTTCTTTCTGTCATTTTTCCCTTCTTCTCCTTCTTCTTCTTCTCCTTTTCCCTCCATCGTTATAACTTGTTCCCTATTTAGCAAAGCCAGGTTGCCGTGGAATTTTTCGCTGGTTCACGAACGAGCCAGGCATTAATACAAATTTTATTACGCGGACAAAAGTTCGTTCAACGGACACGCGTAACTTCGAATAATTGTATCGTAAATAAACTTATTTGCAAGCGAATTCCTTTCTTCTTTCGCCGGCCAGCTTTTTTATCTTGCCCAGTATCGCGTTGTTTACTGGCCCGGCTACGCAGCCCCCTGGTAAACAACTTCATTTATCGCCCATAAAAACAGATATTAACCCCGGCTGAGAGAATCTGCTTCGTGGAATTTCACTGGGAGACTGAGACCGCGAATATTAAGGCAATGTCTTCACCTGGGTTATTTCTAATCCATTCTTTCAAGACAATAGGGCAATTTCTGTATACAGTAACGAACAGGGGGAAGTTCAAATACACACACACAGAGCAGCGAACAAATCTACTATGTATAATACTTCAGTATCGGTGACCAGCAACGTGGTGAAAGATATTTAATAGAAAAGTTAATAGAAAATCGATGAATTATTTTTACAAACAAATTACGTAGCTAGCTTAAACTTTCTTTTATCCGCTGCTAATAATAAGAATAGAAATACAAGTAGAAATAGAAATATTAGGCTGATAGATTGTAGAGGAAGATTGTAGGGAAGTACAGGGTAAGTTGTACCTTCCGTTTCTTATAGGATAACGATTAAGAAATTTAGTATACGTTGTCAATTAATATTATGTTATTATAATAATGTATTAGCAAAAATGTTTCTTTCTATATTCTTCATAATCTTCAAAAATGTTATATGCATGCAATAAGAATAGGAATGAGAACATTTTCTACTACCTTCACTTTCTTCCAGCCTTCTTTCTAAAAGTTGGAATATTTTCTACTTTGATTTTCTAATTTTTTAATTTTCTATAGCGCTGGAATATGAATAAAGATAGATACAGAGATAGTTTCTAACATAAATTAAAATCTATGTGGAAACAGGTGTGGAAACAGAAATAGAAATGAAAATAGAAAAAAGAATCCGAATGGGAACAGGGATATTCTCCAAAATTGAAAAGATCTGAGAGAACACAATATAAAAATACTAACGATATACGAAAAGCTAAAATATTCGATATGCTGAAGGAAAGAATGAAAAGAATCTAAAATAGCGTTAATATTTCTGTATATCAATAAGAAGATTAGAAATTGTTCTCACGAAAATGAAAAAATTATTCTCAACGAAACTGATGCGTCAAAGGGGACAATGAAATCGATCGTCATGGGATCGAAGGTATTCTCCGCTATAGTTAAAAATGATGAAAGGAATAACGCATTGCGGGTTGTCGTTTTGGAAACACGATTTCAACGCAAACCGAACAGAGCGCCATTGATAACTCGATTTTGACCCGAAACGACCTGTGTGCACCTTTGTCAAACGTTCTCTGCCACCGGATTCCAGAACTCGTTTTTGACTCGAACTGTTTCATGTGTCTTCGTCAAGCATTCTATGGTCGGTTATATTCTACTGACTACCGCAAACTAGCTGCAACGTTGGCCAAGTGCCGAAATAGCCCTTTCAGGGGAACTGAACTTGCACACGAAATCATTTCATAATAGTTTTGCGGAAGCACTCTCGAATATTTTATTATTTATTGCTGTGAGAGAAAAATAGTAGGAAATTCTTTTAAAATTGAATAACGTACTACTAAGCTATCTTTATTAAAAAAATGTCAACTTTACTGTTAAAGTCAAAATTAAAATTAAAATTAAAAAATAAGCATTTTTCTGTTAATTTGTGTATTAAACATATTTGCGAATTATTGTGTCTCGATTTTATTCTCGTTTCAAAGAACGAAAAGATTTTGAAGGTTTCCAGAAAATCGAGATATCACGCGCGCCAATCGCAATTCTCTCGTTCTATTTCCATAACTTAAGAAATTCGTTAACGACGAAGAGAAAAAAAAAAAAGTACGATTTGATCAAGTACAAACGTGTAATATGAAATTTTAAGATAAGATGTTAAAATTAGTTCAACAAATTAACAGTATTAAAATGGGAAGCTTCTCATAATATGCTTTCCGCGGATAACAGAAAGAACTAAGTTAATTAAAATTTAATGTAATTCCTTCCGCGGAAATTTTAATTAGATTTTAGCTAATGAAAGTGTATGTATACGTAGGTATCGTTGCAGTAAAAATTCTAAAAAAAAAAAAAGAAAAAATTGCAATCTAAAATTCAACAGTTAATGCCCTGTTAACTGTTCAACTAACATTCGAATCAATTAAAATAAGACCGAGGTAGAACTTTATTACGTAATTAGCGACTGTTTAATCAGACTTCAAAAAATTAAGCTATCTTGCAATCATTAGATTCTGAATTATAGACAATTAGATTAGATTCTGAATTATAGGCAATTACATTAGATCCTGAATTATACTTGGAACCAAGTGCACGGCATTTTCATCGGCGGATCGAGGCGGAAATATTCGGCAAGCGTGACGTTGTCGATAAACCAGGATTCAACATGGTGGCGCGGTTCACGCGTCCCGAGACGTTTGCTAAAAAGATTAATCCTTGGATTGCCTTCGGGCCAGTCCCCTTTCATTTCTCTGTTAATAACGACGGTTCGTGCTGCTGATCATCAAATGGCACGCCATCGAATGTATCCCTCGGGAACGGGTATGTACGTGCACGTACATTGATATGTGTTAGGTTGGCTAATAGATTCATGAACAACTTTGAGCTTTAATAACGTTTCGGGACGCTGGACACATCTTTTAATGAAATTTTGACGCGATTAACCGTCCTTCCGCGAACCGACAGTTGGTGATCATGTTGTAATTCAATATACAAAGTAACGATTTTCCATTTTCAAGAAAGAAATGGCACAGTGGAATATTAAAAAAAAAAAAAAAAAAAAATTGAGAACATTTGTTTTCATGGAAATATGACACGAAAAGTGTGAGTATTTTTTGGAATATTTTTGCAACGTAGTTGAAATATCTAAATAATTATTTCAGAGATCAACGAATTAATAATATTTAGGAAGAGCAATTTCGATGCAGAATTATATTGCCTGATGAGTTTCTGATGTTTTACATATTAATGATTTTTACGTCGTATGACTCTAAGAGAAATTAAACGCTTTATAACATCGTATCAAATGTAAAACGAATAACATTTATTAGGATTATTTATATATATCTTGAGAAATTAGTTTTTATATGGAAAGAATACGGTGCCGAGTTCGTGTTTCCATCTGAACTTGACAAAAGTAGGAATCCGTGTCTTCTTTATTTTTTATTACATTTCTAGCGCCACTTTTCAGCACCTATATTTCACGCACTCGATTGTACTTAAAGTTTCGATAACTTTTTACGAAGTTACTTCGGTTGTACATTCGAGGCGAAAGGTCACTTGTAGCAACTTCGAAAACTGTTTTTCAAGCGGTAGAGATTTTTAGGGATTCCGTTCACTTTGCTTTTTTCCCATTCTCTTTCTTCTTCACAACGCTATCTCTGATTCTTACGATCTGTTTTCTATCTCCACTCGGAATTCCATCCAATTTATTTGATTTATTTGAACTATCGTTTAGAATATCTTCGTACAAGTATATAGATATATACTTAACGTAATTATATCTTCTATATATAGGTATTATCTATATACATTGTTTATTACTTAGTGTCTTCATTATTTTATCATTCAACACTTTAGCTTTAACACGTAATATTTTTCTATCGTTACATTATGGCGACTTTACCAAACCTGTTTTTAATTATTATTTATTCCTCTCATTAATTCCTCTTGCTAGAATGAAAAGTAATAACCAGCCATCCACTTTCTGTTCGCTAGCAAAAAAAAATTCGACTACAAGGTGTAATTACTATATCCATACTATAGCGAAAGTAAGCTGCAAATATAATTAGAGTCTGTTAAATGTTCGCCAACTAGATTCCCATATTCTTTCCAATCTTCTCTGTCTCACTTTGAAATATTCCATCCACGTTGAAATATAAACCTGCAAATAAATAATTTTGAATTTCCAACACTCGAGTAATTTCCACAGGCTTGCACTGTTTCACTAACGAAATAAAAGGAATTTTCTCGACAATTTCGAGTATCGCATTCGCGATAACTTCGCTACCCACTTTCAATTTCTTTCACGAAATAGAAAAAGTGGTATTTCACTCGGGCCTCTCGCAGCTTCCAGAATGTCGACATGCAATTTCCAGGACGTGCGTAATCCACTCGTCAATCGTGGCTCACGAGCAGGACGGAAGCGTTAAATTTGACTCGGGTTTACCCTGCTCAATTATTCGGTGGAATGCCACCGACAGAAGTTCGAAATTCGCCGGCCAAAAATGAAATATTGATAGATCGGGCTCGATAATCCACGGTGCACCAAGTGAATATCGATCAGGTCGGTCGGTTTCCTTATTAACCCAATTAATAACGGGCTGGCCACGGTCGAAATGCAAATTTTGTCACCGTTCCAAGTGAAACGGGTCGATGATAACTCAGACCGGCTGGACGAGTTCGATTCGACGGTAAAAGAAATCGCCTTCTCGT
Source organism: Bombus campestris (assembly GCA_905333015.3). Classification (NCBI taxonomy): domain Eukaryota; kingdom Metazoa; phylum Arthropoda; class Insecta; order Hymenoptera; family Apidae; genus Bombus; species Bombus campestris. The sequence goes on from HG995140.1 coordinate 9,301,960, forward strand.
GCAGATTCCTCGACTTACCTGAAACAGAAATCAAAGAGTATGATTAGATGCATTAATCGGGACGAAGGAAGTTTTACAAGGGTGTTTTAATGAAACACGAGGGTAAATTGTTTTAATGATTTTTAATCTGAATTGTTGCTATCAAAGGAAGAGAATTATTCTCTTGTATCTCAAGGTAGTTTTAAAAAATATGTTATAATACAATCCCACTTTAAATCTTTCATAGTTAGTTCATAATATGTTAACGATTTTCATACGTTTACCACTTTCTTTTTTTTTTTTTTTTTTTTGAGAATTCTTTAAGTATTATATGATTTATTAGGGAGAATTTAAAAAAGATCTTTAAGGTTCGCGAGTTTAAACAAATTCTGACCAGGATCAAAGGCGAAAGGTAAATGAAAAATTGTAACAATTTTTAAGTAAACTCAGATGTAGAAGGAATTCATGTATTTTATTTCTTTAATAGATCAATTTTATCAATTACCCTGAATTATTCAATTATTCCACAAGAATTTCACTTTTACAAGAAGTATTCACCTTTATATTAATATTTTTACGTACTTTCAACATTTTTACATAAACTATATGTGTATGTGTATTTTTTTTTTTTTTTTATAATATAGACTTCACGTGATAATACTGAACATCAAAGTGCAAAATAAGCGGCAGCAAACACGAAGAACACTATTTTCAGAGTAAAAAGAATAAATTGGACGGAAACGACGATTTTAGAAATCTCAACCAAGCAGCAACGTTTTCAAAGCAACACAGCAACGCCGCACCGCCTCTCTCGAACTTTTCTCGAGTGTACACAGGCAAAAAATAAGTCGACTCTCTCTCTCTCTCTCTCTTACTCTCTGTATTTTGCATGTATATCAGCTGCCAACTCTTCACGCTATCGACGATCAAAGTTAGATGCACGCTAACGATTCGAAGCCACTCTCTGCTTGTCGTGTCCGCAAACTTTTCAAAGCTGCCTTCTGTCGCGAGCTTATCCGCCTCTTCTGTTTCTACGCGCCGTTGTGTAAGCTAACTAAACGATATTATGATAATAGACGGCCATTTCAAATTACCAAAATATTTCAATAATCGTAGCCTTCGCGCGTCTAATAACAATTCTTGGATATCAAAGCAAAATTATAGGTACAACAACTTTATAAGTTAACGCTCTATAAGTGAAATCTTTTGGATATATCAAAAAAACCAATTAAAAGTTTTTATTCCAATTTGGAAACTAGGAATCAACTATCGATACAAATAAACTTCCTAACGCTATTACGATGATAAGGTGTTCGTACGCATGAAGAATAGATTAAATAAGATTTGCAAAATATAGAATGTTAATCGATGTATTTAAATAATTCTAAGAAATTTTATAACAGGCAAATGTTTAACAACGCTCCATTCACTTAACGAAGTTTATTAGCAAGAAAAGTAACGCAAACAAAATAGGATTAAGCAGATTTTGGTCATTTTCAATTGACAGTTCTAAAGAGCCATAAAAACCTTCCATACAGTAACAACGATACGTGTAGAAAGACTGTTGTGCATATAATTTCAGTTTGCGAAGGAAGGAAGCCCAAGAGTTACATCTGCGAAGAAACGCACGAAACAATTTTTTAACGACACCATCGCCTATCGCGCCAAACAATCTCACGGCCCATCCTTATTATTTTCGATTTATAATTCTGAAAAGAAAACACCAAACCGCGCATTTTTCAAATTATACGAAATTCACATTAGTAGTAAGACTAAGGATACAAAGCGAAAGACCTGACAATTCGCGAATGGAAAAAGTGTGAGGAAATCCAACGACGAATAGACATAGGAGACAAATTTTTTAAGAAATTTTGAACAACCCTATATTTACCTGCAACTATGCGAGTCTTCGTACTCCAAATACACTTAACGTGTTCCTGGCAGCAACGCGACTAACTAATTTCCTGCCGGAAGCGACCTACGTCCAAGGGGAGCAAGACTCGCTTCGTTTTCACGTCAGCTTCTCAAAAATTCTAGTCTCTCTATCGCATGGCTTATCGTGGTTTAACTAGCGTGACTACGCTTTTCGCTTTTGACTGCACGCTCCGCTTACAGATCGATACACGGGGCCAGAGATACGCGAAGGAAAATGTCTGTTCGCAAAGCCGCGCCCACGTTTTGGCATCGCGTCCTCCTCTCAGTCTCCTACTGAATCGTTTCACTTTCTCTCTTTTTCTCTGCTCCCCCTTTCCTTCTCCTCTTCACTCTTCCGATTCTTTATTAACCCTTTGAGAAGAAATACGAACGTACAGTCACGTTCATAAGTTTTGCAACAGCTCCCGGATACGTACACGTCCTGGCGATGGGTTTAAATCATCGAGAAAGCGATTTTCTAATCGTCAATGGTTTCTAAAATCTGCCAGTCTTTCGACAAAATTGTGAAACTCGGCTTACGAGTCATCGGCTTACGAGTTATCATAATGATCGGTGGCATTGTAAAGAATTAAAGAAAAAAGTAATTAATCGAACCAATTGAATGGATGTGTTTAGAAAGATGCAGAAATTTGCAAGGATTGTTAGTAAGGTTTAGAAGAAGAACGTGAAGAATCAAGTATCGTACACGCTGACCCTCGCAAACTTTTAAACTTTGAACTTATCGAAAAGGTTTTGTTATAAATTAGTCGTAAAGTTCCCAGAAGTTTACTTAAAAGCTGAAGTTTTTGTAATTGTAATTAAATAAGAAACCTTGAGAAAGTAAGTGGGAAAATTGATTAAAACAATGACCTACAAACAATAGATAGAAATGAGAAAAAATGTAACTACAAAGAGATTATATATTATAACATCGAACACGTGAATTTCGCGTTAGTTTTTACATAACTTTCAAACGAGATAATAATTTTTAACAGTTTCAGCAAATTTCTATTTCGAAAGTTTTCCTCGCTTTCCGTAAGTATCGCGATACTTGTGAACGGAGCTGTACAATCGATTCAGTCGCCCGTTTTCAGCTGTCGCTCTAGGCTCCTCTATCGCATTCTCAAAGCTCTGTGAACCCATCTGAACCTTTTTTAACCGCCAACCTTAGTAGCTTTCTTCGCTGTACTTTCGACCCAACCATTTGCTGGTAAATACTTGGATGTGACAGACGAGAGAGCGTGCAAAGTTACTTTGGACTTTTTGGCTTGTGGTTCGATGAGGGTTGATTGGAGATGGAAAGTGATAGATTGAAAGGATCTGGTACTTGGTGCTGTTTAAAATCTTTTGTAAGAGGGAAAATTCCAAGCTTTGAACTTTTAACATATATATATAGTCAGCATGGTGACACAGAATCTCAAACAAAGCGAAACCTAGGGATGGCCGATATCGTAGAAAGTAGAATTGCGAGAAAGTAGATTTCCAATCGTTGAACGCGAAACAAGATCGACATACGTGTAAAGTCTTTTTACGACAGACCGATCACGTTTCGATCAGAACGTGTAATTAGATTGTTTCTCTAATGAGATAATAAGATGCAAGATTTGCTCTCATTTTCAAGTGCTCTGGTCAACAATGACCACCGTGGTGTCACAGGAGAAACCTTGGCCGGCCATATATGTAGTATCGGGAGAAGAGACGTGCCTGACAATGGGTCATATCTGTGGCCCTTTACAACATTCGGGTAATTAAAGGGGATCTACCTGACAACGGGTCATACCTGTGGCCCTTTACAACAAAGGGGATCTACCTGGGAATGGGTCAGGCACATCTGGGAGTTAGTTGTGGAGAAGACGTGAAGCAGTCGAGGTTGGACAGAAGACGTTAAGCAGTCAAGTTGAACAGAAGACGTTAGGCAGTCGAGACAGACAGAAGATGTGAAGCAGTCGAGGACAGACAGAAGACGTTAGACAGTTGAGTTGAGCAATCGAGTTGTGGAATAGCAGTTGAGTGGAGCAGTTTGAGTAAAGTCAATTGAGAAGCTGGAAGCCGAGTTTAAGACGCACGACGATTGTAGTCAGCTTTATGTTGAGTATTGCTTAGGCGAATAAACTTGAATTTAACTCTCAATAAACGATCATTTCTTGTCCTTGCTCTAGAGAATAAAACAAACACATCTATACGTTACCACATATATGGCCACCGTGGCAGTGAAAGTGTTAAAAGAAGAATTCTGAAATCATTTTAGCACACTGTAGCGTTCTTTGCTTCGCTAATACGTGTTTCAAGATAAGAACACAAACGAGGAAATGGAAAATGTTTGACGCGAGTCTCGTCACACATCCATTTCCCTTATTACAAGGCTGCCGACCTGTACAGGTGGAAAACAATTCCCATCAAATACACCATAACGGGTAACTACACAAAGCTGCGACTATCCAGAGAACATGAACACAGGCGCGCAGACGCACGAGACACTTCGCGCAAACGTTTACGAGCGGAAATGTTGTCGGACACGTGCAGGACTATTTGATGTTTAAGCAGTTGCTTGTAATTGCCCTGTGCAGCCAACGAAACGTTTGATCCTGTTCGTCTTGTTAATTCAAAAAAGCGCGCGCTCCTGCGTGTCCCGAAAGCGTATTTCACGTCCAACAAAGTTCGTTTTCCCTACCTAGCTTCACTTTGTTATTCTGTTTCCTATTTTCATTAAAGAAACGATATTAAACTATAATACATATATATATCGTTAAAATTCTAAAAGATGCTTTTAGACACGGTAACTTTAGGTGCTGCTACATTCAGAATTTTTCTACGATAAACATGAAATTTTCTGTAAAAAAAAAAAAGAAAAAAACAAATAGAAATAGAATGTCAAATCGCAGAATCTTTGCTATGCACGTTGAAGATCGACAATTTCAGAAGGAATGATTTTTCATTGGGTTGGAGCGTATGAAATATTCTTTCTTCTCAAGTAAAGCTTCAATCGTATATACTTTCTTCGTTTTCCATATTTTCCCAATCAGTTCGTATGTATGCTAACATGAATGTTATAATATATGTAAACTAATCTTTAAGAATAACAAGTGACCAGCGCATGGTTGGATTTAAGATGTGAATTTAACTTTATGAGATTCGGTTAGATTTCATCTTTTCAAGTAGACGAATAAAATATCCATTGAAAAGCAAATTTTATCTGTAAAAGTAATTTTATCTGTAAAAGTATTTTCACGAAAGACGCGAGTCCTTAATACCAGGATCCAAGGTGCATTCGATAAGTGTAGCTGCTTGTGAAAGGTAATCTCGAAGAGACAATCACTTTCTGTGAAACAGAGGATAAGTATAGCGTCGTGTAGTATAATAAGAGAGGACGTCAATGGAGAATATTCAAACGATCCTGTGATCCCGTGAAGCGAGGCACGAACACGAACACGACGCTTTACAGACGATTTCACGGGATCTATGAATCTTCGTTGACGTTCTTCGTCGGATGAGACACAGGGCGTGAAGGAAGGATTACAGTGGAAGGTTTCGCGTCCCAGTTTATCGTAATATAGATTAGAGATTTGGTAGAAACGTATGGCGAGACGTTTATTGTTGTTTCGTTCGATTTTGTTACTGTTGCTTTACTTTTCGTGTCACCGGTTATATCGCGTAATATCGTAGAGAAGTTTTTATTCGGAAAATGTAGTAAACGATGAAAACGTATGGGGAATGGTATGAATTGAATATAGAGATAAACGGAGGAAAGGATAGAGCGTGAAAAATTTGATAGAAAGCTAGAGATTGATCGTTGTAGCAGATTGCGTACGTTATTTGTTGAGTGCACGTATGTTTATAAAAACGCGTGAGTATATCGCAAGTTATAATTAACGACATCGACACTCTACTTATCGTATGTGAGTAAATAAATTCAAATTACGCTTATATAATATATGCATATACATTCTTATTAATTATGTATTTGTATATTTGGAAAAAATTCATATTAATGTATTATTATACATTATGACATACAAAATTCATATATTTTCGTATTTGATATTAGAAACGCGAGTAATATAAACGACAAAGAAGATGGTATATTGTAGGATCTTTACTACAATTAATTTGTTTACAATAAATGGATTAAACAGGTGTTGGTTAAACAGGAAACGATGGTTGTTTAACGTGAACTATATACAATAACGTATTATAATTAAAACAACTAGATAGTTAATTTGCAATTCTCGCCGCCACGGATCCAACGCTCTCCCTCGCGCGGACCACACTCTCTCGACAACGCTAGCAACACTATCTCTCTGACTTCTCGATTCACACTCTCTGGCTTCTCAACTCACAATGAATGTTAATTCGTTCATGTCCCTTAGCAACTCCTTGTCTTTTGTCTTAGCTTCGCGTTTCTTGTCTTAGCCCCGCTCCGCAACCGCTTGTTTATAATTCGCCAGACACACCCCCCCCCCCCAGGCCTTTCGTCCACGATACTACAATATGATACTATGTAAAACTTGGCAATGGCTGGATAAATGAGTATTAAATTTATTTGAATATTCGGATAGGAAAATACATACAATCGTCGTTGTAATCCTCAATTTTATAAGGTAAGGTTAATCTCTAGAAGACTGGAATAATTCAAGATATTTCTCAAAGCGAGAAACTTGGAGCTAATTACAGATAGAGAAACAACGCATTACAACCACGAATACATCTGTGTTTGGTGGATTAAAAAGCAAACTGGTCGTTGTATGCTATCGGTCGCAATCTCTGTTCGTATCACGATCCACGTAAATAATTGAAGAGAACCCGGGGCACACGTCGCGTAGCCCAATGGAAATGAATTCATTGCGTTTCAGCCGCGTTTTCCTTCTGTCACGGTTTGCTTCGCTGAAACGCGGCTCCATTTTTCCTCGAGCGTCGATTCAGCGTCGGTATAAATGGTAAATTAATTCCGAGGTTGCGCGAAATTTATCGAGCTATAGTTAGCCAGGCAAATTGATTCCTCTGCGTGACTGGTCAATTAAAGACACGTTCGTGATCAGCGAAAACTTTCCGATGTGAGATGCAAGTTTCGTTCGTTTTCGAGAATTAGTTAGGGATGAGTGGTTTCATGGGGAAGCCATATAAATAATAATAATTAGAATGAAGCGCTTAGACCGCGAATTTTTACGCACTCGTACTTTTGAAAATATAATTATCGAAGGAAAAGAAAAGATAAAACCTCGGTAGATAATTGGTGGATGTTAATTAACAATTATCAAAGTGAGCAAAATATTCATAACTTTGCAGAGAAATTTTATAGATTTAAAACGGTGAATTTTCTGATACACGAATGATTTTTCGTAAAATATATCGATAATTATTTGTTCCTCCCCTGCATCGTATATTTTTGCACATACTTGACAATACGATGGATCGAAAATATTTTTACACCGATAGGTCGCAACGAAAATGTTTTATTGTTATTCGTTAAACAATATTTTCGAAACAAATATATCGTACACACTTTCCAAAATTTTCAAAATAAATATCCTATGAACAGCAGAAGAATACTCGCTGTTGTTTATACAAATATGCACAGCGGTCCACCAAATAGCAGAAATATGAGCAACCGCAATTGAGAAATGAAGGCATGTTGTTTATGAAAATTTCCTGAATAGCGGCAAACTAAATAACTATGGATCGTTTGAGGACTCTGCTAAAGTAAATTGCTTGTAACAGAAATGCAAATAACTACAGAGCGATTGAAAACACAATTTGTTAAACAACAAATTTTACGCATCTTCTCTCGGTAGAGTCGAAGATATTAAGTAGGCGGCATAGATAGAACAGGTTATTAATTATTATTAATCGATTCTTATCAGACTTGTATTAGCAATTGTACTACCAATACAAAACCGGTAATTCCCTATAATTAACAAGTTTATAGGAATCGCCAATTTCAATGTAAAATGGCGTTTCGAAATGTAATTAAGTCTATATCTTCTTCGATGCATCGATATAGGCGTTATAGACAACGATTAATGTCGTATCGACTGTTGTAGAAAGATCGAGTATCGAAATTAAACAATTCATTATGAACACCACCTATCGATTATCGATTAACGTCACGACTACAATGTGTACTTGTATCCAGAATTGATCGACCGCGCACACTGCTGTGGAATTGAACAAACAAGTGAAGCTAAAGGTGTTTGATTGAATTAGGTACAGAGACCTAAATAAACTTACGTAGCTTGTAAGTCAAAATTTTACTCTCGCCAATTGCTGTCAAGCGTAAAAACACGTTTAATTGGACGTTAAACTTTTCGAACGTTCCTCTCAATCTTCCCTCCCCTCCGTCTATTAATTTCTTCCTCCACTGTTCGTATCGCCTTTGATCTTTTATTTAGTAGTACGAGCATGATAAAAATAATGTATTTTTTGTTTCGTAGTAAGTTTATTGTTTTTACAGGGTTATATTAACGTTTATGGTGAATACAAACCTGTTAATTAACTAATGAAAGAGATTTACATATCGTGTAACTTTCAATGACTATTTTGGGCGAAGTTCTTGCGGGACTTGACGCGAATGTTCCTAACGAATGACTGAACTTCGAGTGTTAGGTAAACGAAGAACGTGTATAGTCCCTCCATCATCTCGTGTTGTGAAGTCCTACGCGAAGTCCTTCTAGTAGTTTAGTATTAATAACTATATTCCATCGACAAATGAAACTAGCCTTCCAACTTTTTCACCAAAACCAAATGTGATTGGCAAACAAAATTCTAGCAATATTGAAAAACCAAGACACCTCGGAACAAGACAATATCTTCAACCAGGGCACTTTCAAAAGAGCACAACCATCTCGCACGAACCATCAGAAACTAAGAATTCAGAGATCAAAGTGAAAATTCAATATCACCACCGTCCGACTAATTCTTTCAAATTCGATGACCCCAAAACTAAAAATCATTTACAGGATGCAATAACCACCGTGGCGACCCTAAGCAACTCGAAGGAAACAGGACGACCGAGGCTCGGTGATAGTCGATAGCGTTGCGGGGAGGGCAATTTTTAATAACCCCGGGTGGAAGCGCGTTCAAAGGGACGTTCGAAACGAGGCAGGATATCGGTGGCCCGATTTTTTCCCGTCCATCGAAGGGTTCGACCCGGCGCGAGTCAGGCAGCTGAAACAAACGGAGCCAAAAGCGAGCACCGATCCCTTTTTGCCGCAGGCTACCCCCTGGCCGGATCGATAACGACTGTTTTATATCGACGACGACGATGCGGCCGTCCAGGAATCGTTTGTCAACGTCCAATCAACGTCGCGTGGAGATAAGCGAGCGAAAAACCTGGAGGAAAAACGGCTGGCCCGGTTTCGTTCTACTCTCCTCTCCCTTTCTCTCCCTCACTTATGCGGTCCACTACTTTAAAAGGAACTCGCCCCCGCTTCCTTCATTCCCATTTATCGTCGCTTCTCTTTCTGTTTGTTCGTTCTCAGTCAGATTACCCTCTCTTGATCTTCCAACATCAGTGTACGCGGCTAATCTCTGCGTCGTTCCGCTTCGACGGGCCAGCTGTCACTCTTACCGAACCCTTTGCACCCCCTTTTCCAACACTTTTATCGGCCGATCTTTCTGCCCGACTTATCAACCAGCTCGATTTCTGGCGCGACTCGATCGACTTGTTACGTGTCCGCGGCCGCAAGATAAGTGGCCGCGCTTTTTTCCTCCTATTCAACCCGCTCGTGCCTTTCGCGATCGTTCACGTGGACGTTCTTCGAGTACTTTGGGCGCGCGGCTCTGGCTGCCAGAGGGAAGTTTGGGTATCGGAAAGGTGTTGGATGGCGGTGATGCGAGATAGGGGTTGAAAGTAGCGACGGTGAAACGGCAAGAGTGTTTCGCTGGTGTTTCCTGGGGGAGGATGTAAAGTAGGGAGGAAGGAATGGGTAATGACAGAGAGTAAGCTTAGGTATTGAGTAATCGGTGTTAGGTATTAGGTAATTGGCGAGTGCAGGATCGAGTATCGAGTAATTGAGTCTTCTAGGGGAGTTTATTGCAATTTACTTTAGTTGTATATCTTGTGGGAGACGATGGCTAAAAGAAATGGTGTTATCTAAATGAGAAGAAGGTTTCGACGAAGTTCTTCGAGAAGAATATAAAGTGGAAAAGGTGGCAAATAGTGATGGTATGAGAAGTAGAATTAAACGAATAGTGATAATTTAGGTAATGTCCGGTGTAATTTAATCGGAATTTAACTGCAAAAAGTGATGTAAACGAGATTCTTTTTCGTCCAGTATCTTTTTAAATGCGTCAAGTTTGATCTTTCACGAGGAAAATTTAATTGAAATAACCATACACCAGCGATAACGCGAAACCATCTCGAAATTGTTTTAGTTATACAAGTAAAAGAAAGGATTCAGAAAATAGTCTTCTCGGGTGTAAAAATTCATAGAAAAGAAATAGCACGTTCGCAACCTGATTTCAACGTTAGACATCCAGTTGAGCTTTTAGTCTAGCATAACACAATTTTCTTGGAATTTTATTTCCATTTTAACGTCGATTTAAAACGAAACTTCAACTATGTATAAAGCGCATATATTTACTTTCGTGTTTTTCTTCGGTTCTCTCTGAAAAACAAGCAGAAATTGCAAATATAAGTACATCCATCAAAATCAAGGGCCTAATGTCCTTCTCCTATCTTACTACCCCCTGAAACTTTCACCCCTCGTCTTGACAATGTCGTTAACGTGGCATGTCCTATCTTCGTTCATGTGTTATAAATTTATCGTGTATTCAGGACATTAGGACGAAAGGGGAACTTTTTACCCGATAAATATCGATTTCCAATTAGATCGAAGGCGCCTATCAAAAATTCTCTACCAATCAAGGTCATTATAGATAATATTTGACCTTGCTTCTTACTTCAATAATAAATATCGCTTTGTATAATATATAAAAGATAACTTGAAAGGTTGAATCGAGTATTACGACCGGTAACATCTTTTAAGGGATACCAATTGTTTTTTAAATTAGGGAACTCGTATGGATCGTACGATTTATTTATTTATTGTTTCAATTATTGTTATTAATTATGTATGGTTGAAATTATACACTCAGTTTTATAGTTTTTAAAGATGATAATCTATCATTTTAATCTTCAATCGAAGCAGTAGTGTGATATTACAATGATGAATACGATAGTAAAAATCAATTAAATAAATAAATAAGCCACATGAGTTCTATTATTCTTTTAACAGATCGGATTTTCCTGAATATTTTAGTATTCCTTTTTCAAAATTATCAAGTTCAACCTATAATTTCAACTCAAATTGTTAGTAACCTATTATAGTAACTAATGTAGCTATCTGCAGTCTATAAAAAAGAATAAAAATAAACCCTATGACCCACGAAAAGAATGTGACGAGAGAAATATCATACGCAGATATCGTAACAGCATAACCGCGTTAAGAACTTGCGGAAAAATTTTTTTCAATCATAAAATGGACTTGTTAAATTTTTTTTCAATTCTTCTACCCCTTCGCGTTGAAATTTTATAATTTTAGCTCTCCACGTTCAAAACGAGATCGTCAAATCTCGGCGAGTGAACACGTCGCCTGCATTTGTCGCATTGTAGCAAATATTATTCGAACATCATACGTATTTTCAGTATTATAACCGTGAAACATTATTTATTGTTGCAAAAATGTATTTATATTCGGCCATATTTAGGGGAACGAGCATGCGTTTTGCATTTAATATTTCGAAAGCTTCTCTTTCTGCTCGATACAAAAAAAAAAAAAATATTTGTTCGTCGTCTTTTATACTCGTTGTAAAATACTGTAAAAATGCTGTAAAATACTTGCAAGCAAATCTGTAATAGAATTATTTTACTATATCGTATGGCAAATTAATTTTGTTAAAGTTATTAAATATTGATTAATTAATAGTAAAATAATTCTTCTACAAGCTACATTATGTCGACATGATTATTACATCAAAATGAATATACTTGTCTAAAATAATCGAACAATAACGTGCGTAATTATCGAAGTCTTTTAACTTGGACGTTGCAATATGTAAGCGCTCATTATCGTTAATAGACCATTCTGCCAACGTACACGCTCGTGACATATCTTTATGTTCATCATCAATTCGTCATTAATTCACGTCATTGGCCAATTGACGTATAAAAAATTAATTATCGTAATACATTGACAGAAGCTGTCGACCGAAAGAGAATTGTAAACAGAATGTCGAAAGGTATGATACAACTGCACATACTAAATATGTATCGCGAATTATTACCAAACATAAACATAATTAATTCAAGGAAATAAATTCTGCTTGAATTATTTGACAGCTTGTAAAAGCACCTCTATAAAGAATAATAGAATTCGAATAATTACTTTCGTAAATACAAAAATAATTCCAAATCGAAATTCCAATTCGTATTCAGTTTCCTATAGTCAGAATTCAAATTCAACTTCAAATCTTTGATATATCAAAATTCAAGTTCAAGTCTCATCCAAATCATCTAAAATTCTAGCAAGAAAAATCACAATGTCAACGTCACGATAAATACGAACTTCTACAAAGGCAAATTGTTCGTCACTCGTTGATACCACACCTAATTTCTTCCGAAAATCTACTCTTTAAATCCCATGACTAAAAGCTCGAGTGCTGCTCCGAGCAACCCTAACGGATGCACGTAATCGCAGTTCCTCTTCCGTGAATTTATACAGCCGCAGTTCAGAAGACAAACCTGCTCCATTTGAATAACGGACTCCGCGGGGAGCAGAAAAAAATTTATTAGAAAAATATGTGCATGAGTGACAGTGAGCGGAATAGAAAGAGGAGGAACACAGGAAGATAATAACAGACGGTGAGATGGTTGTGCTCTTTGCGAGGAAACCGCGAGCAAAGTAGTCTGGTATCCGTGAAGCTAAAGCGGAAACAGGATTCTTAGGGCTCGCGCGAGAAAATATGGCGCGATGTATTTAAATCGAGTCGAGGAACGAAAAGTCCAGGTTTTCCTTCCTGCCACGTGTCCCACGAGGCATGCTTCTTCAGCTTTGTATCCTCACTCGTTACCTATTCGTTTCTGCATCGTCGAATTTCTATTTGCTAGACCGCCTGTTATTTCACGCACGCGGAACACGGCATCTCTTTCGTTTCTACTTGAATTCTACGCTTCTTGCTTTCCCGTTTCCATATTTTTGTCATACGAGATTGTCACGTCGGAGACACAAGAAATCGCGAAATTAACAGATCGCTGGTAATTTCCTCGCGTCCCAGTTCGAACGAAATAATTCTTTCACGAATAGAGTGAAGAAAATTAAACTTCGTATATGAAAATGGACTTTTATTATATACAGTCTGTCACACAAGAGCGTGTCTGCGATATCTGCGAAACCTGACACCTAATCAGAATGAGATAAAAAGAATGTAAACAAACGAAAACTTCTCTAATACGCGTTGCTGAATACCTTTCAGTTTCATTTGAAACAGTGAAAGGAACAGAGCTTTTTAATATGAGTGCCGCGTACGCGAAACGTCGAAAATCGTCTGGCATGGGCGAATGAAAACAGAGATCGTGATTGGAGTAATATAATATTCACTGGTGAATCTTCGTTTTGGGCATGGTGTCCTATTAGGCGTGCTTGGACTATCCATGGAAGAAGGATGATTCAAAGAAGTGTAAAACACCCTATAAAAGTGCATGTTTGGGGTTGCTTTAACGCACGCGGTTTTGGGACTTTGTGCGTCTTTACAGACAATCTGAATGCACAAAAGATGGTGAAATTGTACCAAAGGGGACTTCTCACATCCGTGAAACGTTGGTTCAACCAAACCGAGGACCAATGGATATTGCAAGAAGACAACGACCCTAAACATCGAAGTCGCATCTGCACCCAATGGAAAGCGAAAAACGCCATCACAGTACTTCCTTGGCCATCGCAGTCCCCTGATGCAAACCCTATCGAAAATGTGTGGTCCCTAATGAAATGCAAGCTGAGAGGAAGACGTATCACAAAAATAAGAACACTTGTACATCACATTCGAAAGATATGGAGGTCGTTACCAGAATCCTACGCTCAAAAATTAGTCGAGAGTATGCCGAAACGATGTCAAGCTATAATCGCTAATGGAGGAGATTGGACACCCTACTAAGTAATAGCGTATTAGTGTTTTAGATGTAGATTCAATTCATATAAATTTTTTTACAAATATATAAATATTTACAGAAATATCGCAGACACGCTCTTGTGTGACAGATTGTAAATCCAACAGATTGACGGTTCAAAGTGTTACAACAAAAAAAATGAACAGAAAAGAACCCTGTTACTGACTTGGGAGGGTTTTTTATATCAACTGTTTAGTTCCTGTGGTGGGGTGATCGCTGGAAGCCGGTCGCATAGGTATGCTGCTACTGCTTAGTTACAATTTTTGATGACTATGGTATGCAAAGAATGTGATTATCCTAGAGCTGTATTCCGAGACGCCTGTGACAAGATCAAGGTTTTCTTGAACACTAATGAGCGATATTAGTAAACTAATACTAGGTACAAGTTGTAGGTTATAGATTTCTTTCTTGCAATTTTATCATTTCTCACCAAATTCGCTCCATCTTTTCGTCACAATTCCATTCAAAATATTTATAATTGTATTACGAAATACTTTTATAAAACTTTTCTATAAATGTTCAAATCGCGAGGAAAAAGGTATATTGTTTCGGATATCTATGATATTTTGTGGATTCCCATGGCTTTCATCAAAGAAAAATTAAAAGCACTGGATATTATAATTATTGAATAATTTATACATGGCTGTGTAAATACATAAATTATGGTGATAGAAATGATTCGATATAACTGCACTGCTGCTATATTTATGTATTTATGGCAAGCATAAATACATATATTAAAATATATTAGAATGAACAGAAATGTAAAAGTACAGAAAATATTAAATAATAAATATCAATACATAAAATTTATCGTTGCCCATAAAAATATAAATTTGAATAAACATCCATAGTTTGCGGGTAAGATACGTCAATAATTTTATTTTTTCATAATCTCAAAATAAGAAACAGTAATATTTCTGTGCTTCCCAACGTTGTAATAAATATAATACAAATAAGAGATCTATATAAAGTATATTGCAAAATACACGATAACTGTTAATTGCTAAAGATTATTTGAAGGTCTTACCACCTCTATACAAACACGGCGAAATGTATTTACACGAATAAATCAACGAGGAAGTAGAATAGATCCTTGCTTGTTTAAATGGTTGTACAAGTAGAACAGAACCGCGCTTGGTCAGACACGCGGTCAGTTCAGGAGAATGGACCTATGTTTTCTCTAGCAGTGTTCCGAGTTTAAATGCTCTCGGATAAATTACTCACAAATTACTCTGCAATTACTAATGATCTTTACAGTTACCTTATATTATGACAAACTTTTAATCTCTGCATTTTACGCTTAATTTCACAAATTTACTCAGCGCACCTATAACGCATGGAATTTTCTGCTGGTTATCACGAGAGAGAGAATTGTATTTTCAAGGGTGCAATCTTTTTTCGTCAGGAGTGCCGAGTAAAGATAGGAAGCAGTGGAAGAAAGAAAAATAGAGAGTAACAACTACCCGCGAGAAATTGTTGGGTTAATACAGTTGAAATTAAAACCGATGGTTCTTCAGTTTCTGATATTAAATTCTTTGAAAGTTCTTCAGTTCTTAATATTGCGCCCTCCAAAATTTGGGGAAAATTCGAACTCGGCTTGTATAGTGTGTTAGTTGCAAATCTTTGAAAGCTTGCAAAATCCTTTTATGCAATTGCCGTAACTTTCGGACAGTTATTTCTTTCGAATTGTTAATAATTTTTAACTTTAATAAAATAAAGTAAACGCGTAAATAATAGATCCATAATGCTTGAAGATCTACATTTTGTCAAACAAGTAAATAGAGATCGTTCCGAGGCTAATTGTAGATTTCGTTACATTCTTTATCCCTTCAAGAATATTATAACTCTTCAGAATTAATTTGTTTAAAGATTATCGACGAATCGTTACGTTTTATAACACGAAATGTAACACGGATTGTACGAATCGCAACTTAAAAATCTAAAAACATCACAGTAAATCAGCTTTCGATTTCGGGAAAATTTTTCAGGACCACCTTCGAAACGTCAAAAACATTCTCGGCAGGAATATTAAAACATTCGAGAAAACAGAACTAATGAAAGCAGAATAGGAAAAAAGAGGGAGAGACAGTAACATAGAAGGAGATGAACGAAAATCAAAACGTCTGTGTCGAGAATCGAAAGAACAATTGGGGAAATCGGTAACACGATACGGATGAATGGACGCTGGTCCCAATGCTCGTTTGCCGATGCAATTCCGCTGAATTCGTTATTATTTCCTTTCAAAGCAAACCGTAAAAACACTGGCCGTCTGGGAGATAGCAGAGGAGTCAGAGATAAAGGGAGAAAGACAGAAATGCAGAGGTTACGGCGTTTTATTGTCGCCCATAAAAATTTGCGCGCGAATCGTCCGCTCGACGCTGAAATCGGTCCTCCGATAAATTCGTCCTCGAATAATGTTAAATTCATATTGCTGGGATTTTAAATATGTCAATTACTGATAGTTAAATTTCGAGCGAAGACTACATCTTCGGCTAGTCTAATCCTTACTATCAGCGAATCATTATGACCTTAGGAATCCCTACCAATAGATTCTCTAGAAATTAGGCGATGTCCTGACAAAGATTAAAGCCGACGAAATCCCTGAAAGCACGTGTGTATTGAAATATCAACTTGGAAAGTGTTACGACTCTCTACCTAGACCAGACCACACGTCGCGGGCAGGATGGCAACCAGATGTCTTCACATCCTTACCTCATACCCTCGATAGTCTTAAGTACCCTCCATAAACCTCAGGAATTTCTAGCTAAAGGTCCTTCAGACCGAACAAACATTCTTTCACTGAATTATTTTTCTAAAGCTTATTGTCCACCACGGGTTGACACGGGAAAGTTGGTTCTTCTCACGTACGAGGCCTCCCACTAGCAACTTCATCTCGAGGGCGGTTAGTACCCTTTCTCACCTACCAACACAGCAAATAACCAGTTAACAACGAAGCCTATTTCCCTCTCTCATAGCGAAACCTTGTCCTTAACGAATCAGCTCATCTCATGTCCTCGGACCTACCAATCGCTAGCTTTCCTCCGCCACCGCATCATTGCCACACGCCACTGATTTTCCATCTTTCGAACGGTCAACACCTTTGACCGAGTTTCTACCTTTAGATCAGTCACCTACTTAACTTATACATACGCACCAGCGTAACTATATTCATTACAAAGTTGTTGGAATAAACTGTAACTTATAACTTGTTAACCAGTGTCATATTTATTTTAATTACCTCTATTTTCCTAACCGAAATAGGGGATCGATCATTTCGCGGCGTCGATTGTCTAATCGTAACGGGAATTTACGACCCCCGTTGACGTGCTTCTTCGCGATCGCGTCTCTCCACGAGTGAACGAAACAAAAAAGTATCATAGCGAAGAAATCACGTGCACGTTGTGAACCAAGAAGCCTACAAGACTTGTATTAACAGGGTCAATGGAAATTAGGAGAATTACGAAACTAAATAAAAAATAAATAAAGACACGTATTACAATCACTAAGAATATTATAACAAAGAAATCACGAGCTCGTCGTGAACCAAACCTAATCTCGAAAATTCCCACCAGACAGTTCCGTACGATTTGCATGGTCGAGGCCGAGGTCCAACCATCTCTCAAAGAATGACGTTTCTCACGACTGGATTACGTAAACTGGCGATCGTGAATCGCGCGAGAAACCGCGAATCGATCGGATTCCATCGTAGGGATCGTCATTACCGCGCAGAAGCAAAGGCGAGAAGGAAAAATTGAACGAAGAACGAGAGAGAAAAAAAAACTGATGCCTGATCGCGTTTTCTCCTCTCATTTTTTATTTCCCCCACCCCCTCTCTCACTCTTTCTCTCTCTCTCTCTCTCTTTCTCTTTAGAGAATACGGTACCACGTACAAGCTGATAATGAACGACCCTATTGAAAACGTTCTTGCGCCACTTGAACCGGGTCGTATCGTATCGACCACGTTGCGAAAGAAAGGTCCTTGATTTCGTTGCGTCGTACCTATTCCATCCCGAACGTTGATTTCTACTTCTACCTTTTTCTTTGAATCTTTTTTATGTCTGCACCGTTGTTAAGGGATTCGTGATTAAGTAATGCTCACTTATGCGAAAGGGACTGAGGACGAGGATCGTAGAAAGGTACGGTTGCTATCGGGTAAACCTTTGAATGGAGGTTTAAGGGTAGTTTCACGGTGATATTTTGCGAGACAGGTTTAGAGAAGACAAGTTTGCTCAGGGTGGATGTGGTTTGATGATGCCGATGGTGTAAGGTGCTCTGTTTGTTGCGTTGAAAGTTGCTTGTGAAGTTCGCCAGAGTAGTTTCACGGGTATAGAATGTTTGCCAACTATAAGCAGAATTATAAGTATACGCTAACTGGTTGATAGCAAGTTTTCTAATTACAATCTACTAATTTCATTTTCAAGAGTAGAATACGTCTAAAGTAGATTATAGCTGTTCGTTAAATCTTTTCCAAGGTTTTTTAATAGCATCAACAACTTTTGCCTTGGAATAGGTTCTCTTTGCGGTGAAGATTTCTGGAGGTAGAAGTTTTTGACAAGAAAGAGACCACGTCTATCAAGTTTTATTTAGATACGTTAGACTTCTGTCTTTTATTTCACATATATGTTGTGTGCTATCAATGTGACTAAAGACTTAAGACGATAACACGATGCTCCAATACAAATGTGCGATAAATATTAGGTTGTCCTAAAAGTTCCTTTCGTTTTATGATATAAGAAAGTAGTAGATGTACAATATTTTTTGGTTTATATTATTTTATTGAATTACGTTTGATCCACTTTATTCTATTACTAGAAAATGGATCATACATAAATCCATGAAATAATATGAAATAAAAAATATTGTGCATCTATTATTTCACTTATGAAACGAAAGAAACTTTTCGGACAACCTAATATATGAATCTCATAACATATCTTCGCGAGTACAACATTCTTCTTCGTATAAATAGAACAAATTTGAATTTACGAAGAAGAATCAACCAAACACAGAAAGTTAAAAGCGAACTGGTTTAAAAAAATGTAAAAGAATTTGGTTGTTGACTCTTCCACGTTCCACGTAATACGTACACGTAATATATTAAATTAAATAAGCTTTTAATTAACTAAAAAACTAATGTATTTGTATTTTGAAAAATCGACTGCAAATAGTCCGCTGTATCTTCCTTAGACAAAAAGCCGAAAAAAAAAGAAACGAGTAAAAAGATAATTCTTCTCACAGACTAAAAGAGAATTGAAAAAATTGAATGGCCGAAGGAACGTATAGTACTCAGGTTGCATGTACATAACTTCGTCAGAGAACAGAACTTTGCAAACATTGGATCACTTTGTACGATTCGATATTTGCTTTGAAACAAAAAATCCATTCTTTACATTTGTCGGAGTCTCGACTATGGAAGACTAGAATTTGAAACAACGAAGTGTTGCATGTCGTTTCGAGAGTACGTGCCAATCGAACGGACAGTTTATCGAGTGATCCTACTGGTGACAAGATCGACATTGAAAATAGTGACGGACAACCGCGTGAACGAATGCATTCGCGTTTTTATCATCTGCTGGAAAACTAGCCGACGAATAATAATAGCGCGCGACTTGATGAAATACATGGCAGCAACCGTTGAAAATCTGTTGCCTGCAAGAAATGTTGTAGAAATTGACAATTGGACATTTTATCTGGAGAATATTTTGCGGTAAAAAAAGAAGAAACATGCATAGATTGCTCGAGGCGTGGTTAATCCGACGCTGGATTATATTCCGCGTTGAGTTAAAAGGAAGAAGATAATACGTATATTTAGCGTTTTGCATGGAACGTTTCGCTGCAAATGAAAGGAAAATAATGTCAAATCATTGTTAATTAAAAGCGAGTGAGAAAGGATTATGATAAGCGGATTACGAATAAATAGTTTAAGCGATTACAGGAAATTTAAAGGTGCAAAAAATTTAGGAAATATTCGAAATAAAGTATTTGTCATTGAAATAGTATTTATTGAGCGAGAGAAATCTCAATAAATATTTGGCTAATTTTCATACGTATCACAGTTATTTTCTTATTTTTATGCTGCTTCCTGGGTAACGAGTATTTTATAAACATCGATAACAAGTATATGAAGTTTTTTGTACAATACAAACAGCAGAAAATTTTATGAGAACCGATATTTTTCAAATGTTCAAACTAACAAAAACACACATATTTATATTAATCCAAAAATCAAGTAACTATACTTCGCTCAACGAATCGAGTCGCCGGAGATAAACAGAAGATCCGTGTACCAAGCTACTGATAGATACAAAGAAGTCCAGCTATTGGCTGGTAGATGTTGACTTCAGAAGCGGATTTAGGTGGGATCATTGTTAGACCCTTCCTCGACCTCTCGGGCTTATCAGACCTACGATATACACTGTGCAGAGTTTGCACCGAAAAGCCGAACAGAACTGGTTGCCAGAAATTTCATGTAAACCAAAAATCTTTTGCTACATCAGATATCTTTTTAATCTATCTAATATATATTTAATCGATATTTTTCTCTATGGTATCTGAAGGTTGTGAATATGTTTCTATCCTAGTCACGTGCGTTTGCTTATCTCTACTGACTCGACTCGCCAAACAAAGTATACAGTTTTGATGATGTGAGATTAACGACATATTGCGTTGTGAAATTGCTTCTCTAAACAAACAAAATATTATGAGGAAAATTTTATGAGGAAATGATAGACGCACAATGTTTTTTGTTCTATATTATTTCGTTGAATTACGAACGATCCGTTTTGTGCTGTTGAGATAAACACCGAGACAATTCACAGATTTGGTTTCTCGTTTGTACAAAGGTGCACCGTTGCAAAAAGCACGTTTGTGAAAGAAAGACACTTTCCGGGCAACCTAATGCGTATGTAATTCGTCGTAACTTTTCATCTGTAATCTCCAATTGTTAACATCATACATTTGATCACTCAGGTATTAATCAAATTCAGGTAGTTTATTTTCCTGTTTAAGATCTTCGTCATTTTCGAAACGGATATGCACGAGTCAAAAACCATTTGCAGTATACAAATGAACACAGTTAGTGTTATTATGCATCGACAAATTCACTTGTTCGTATATTCAAACGAGGTCATATTCGTTTCGCGAAATTCGACCGAAAATTAGGTACGAACCGGTGTCCTTTGTTTCTACGGTTAATTGTCCCTTGTTAAAAGACGCATCTATGTCATCACTCTCGAAAGCGTGAATAATTTCGCGTACGATATCCCTGTAGAGAATTCCACGGACAATGGCCGCTATTTTTAAGCCATTAATCCCACTTTCGAATTCTTACTTCTCCTGCAACCCCAACTTACTACGCCACGAAGCCTCTTCCATGCTTCCCCCGATTCCGCATTCAACTAATAAAAGAACCACGCGCGCTTTTCTACAAATTTTTATTCTCCGCGATAAATTACTTTCGCGAGTGGCTTGAATTTCTGAAAAAAAAACATCTGCTGAAATCGTAATATCTGTGAAAAGACGAGAAAATATGATTACGATACAGTGACAGAATGAAATAAAACTATAATTATATGGTTAATTTCTTCGGTATCGAGTTCGTTAAGCTTGAGCAAAGATGATTAGTTTTCGTACATCGGGTGTACTTTGAACGACGTAGATGATGTTAGAAAATATTTGGCAATTTTTCACGTAGGTGATGCGTATGATCATTATATGTTTGTATCTTTTCAATTAGAGTTATCCTCAAATGAAAGAAAGGATAAATACAAAAAGTTAAAGGGTTAAAAAGTCTTTCACGAAGCGCGAAAAATAATGCTAATGTATAGGGTAAAATGGCACACGATGTAAATTTGATACAACACAGCACACATTCAGTCGCAACAAATCAAAAGTTTAAGTCGAGTGTTCACCAAACGCGAGTTTCCGATAAACGTTTTCGAACACTTGCAAATATTTATTACAAATGCGCGTTTCGTGGATACTAAGCTGTTGATGTACGCTGACGTTGATCCAAGTGTTGGCTATCATTTACGATTATTTGCTGTTCATGCGCGTTTCGTGTCTCCATCAAACCGATTCGCAAACATTTAGTACGATTAGTAAATATCTGGCACTAAATAACTGTAAACTGTCCTTTTGCGTCCTAATCGGAAGCATTCGGCCATTTAAAGCATCACTAACATTCTCAACTCGATCATTTCTCGATAAATTACACCAAATTCTCATTTTCACAAGGCGGACAAAGGATGACGAGAATCGTCACTTTCTCGTGAGTGGAAAAATTGTACTTTTTTTTTTTTTTCACGATGCGTTCCATGGCAGAGAAGTTCCTTTGCGTTTTGTAAAACGAGTCGAAAATCGAACATGGCAGCGTGGGTATTTTTTTACTCTGCTCATCTTTCAAAGGCTTGTTTGACACTCGGTCAGCCCGAATTTCGAAAAGCCGCGTCTTTGGAGGTTTAATTTTATAACACGAGTCACCTCGAACCACTTGAAAAACTAATCTCGACGCTGTCGTGTAGCGGGCAGATTCGTATCAAAAGAGGGAAGCGCGTTAGCGTCGACTTCACATCGAGAGGGAAAGAGAGGAAAAACGTGTGACTGGATTATTAACGCGTATTTCTAGTTAGATTAATATAGGAAAAGAGGATTGCTGGCCTACGAACCGGTTTACCGTGTTTCTTTGTATCGAATTGCAATGATGTCAAAGGAAAACAAGCTCTGAAGTGTATCGAGTGTACCGAAACCTGTTAACAAATTTGCCTCGGTTGTTGCTTTGTGCGTGGCTGGTTTCACTGCTTTCCAAGGAAGTGGGCGAGGCGTTGCCCGAAAATTTATCGTTCGTTTGTTCTTTGCAGTTTATTTCGCGAGGATACTCTTCGAGGGGGACAATTTCGAACGATTTTTAATGAGTCTGATAATTATATTTCTAATATAAATTTTAGATTGCCGAGGAAGAACGTGATAATTCAAATTTCTCCACAGAAAATTCAATTTTCTACAGCAATTTAAAAGTTCAACATACTGTCGATCAGCTTTGTACTATCAAAACTATGCTTTTATTTAACTTCAGGATAATATATGTACTTTTACTATTCTTTGGAATATTTAAAAAGTTTAATTATCATAACGTTAGGTATTCTCTTAATTTTTTATATTTAAAAGAGTTACTTACGTTTGGACCTGAAAATCTATTTTCTTTTCAACCACGTAAACTCTCCAAGTACCATGAAAATTGGAGAATGAAGGAAAATAATTATGACGTTCCATTAATACAGTAAAGTTTTGTTTAAATATAACTAGGTTTTCTGCCTGTAAAATTTGTTGAATTACGCAAACGGTGCATAATAATTACATGATTATTATAAACGCATTATTGGAAATAACGTAATTATATGTATACATATAATTAACATATTGATTACGTGACCGTTATGTATGTTTTGTAATGAATTGTACAAAATTCTATCTGCAATTATAAAATATTAACTGCGCTATACTGCTAATGATCTCCGCAGTTGAAGCAACGTTAAACATATATTCATATGTGTATGAATAAATACAACAAAAAATTATTAAACGAAACAGAAAGTTCGTGCCGACAGGTGAAACAACTGCACTATTTTTCCTTCCTTGTGGTACTCGAAAATAATAGTATTCTGGACGTTCTGGAGGAGTTCTAAGACGGCGTCACCACTTGCAGCACTTAGTAAGGGTGGCTTTTAATGATGCAACGGCAAAGAGGTCAGTGGACTATGCTCATTGAATGGAGTAGTACGTGGTCATGTGCGGTGACAACACGGTTGTTTTCTCAAAAGAACTAGAGCATCTTTATCGGGTAAAAACTCGTCCACATAATGTCACTTAATTAACGTAATTTTCCTTCATCCGGCGCTATAATTTATTATTACGTATCTAGAAGTTCACGAATAAACTAGGACGAAACATCATTAACTTGAAATTAGAATATTGTTCTCAATTAATTTTATTATTTAAAATTTATTTTACCGAGTTTCCCGTAATTTTGAAAATTCAAGAAGTTATTAATTGAATATTTTACACTGTAATACTTTATCTCGATAATAGTTCAATTTCTACGATGTATAATAATAGTTCTAAATTTAGGGCAGTATTTCCGATTCAGACTACATATGAGTACACACAGAGAGAGAGAGAGAGAGAGAGAGAGAGAGAGAGAGAGAGATTCTAATCCCTTCAGAACCAGAATTTCATATGATCACGGACGGACAAACTTTACTCTCTTAATCTGAAATCATTGTCGTCAAGATATCATTTTCTGCCATATTATAATAGAAAAATAGGATACATAGATACGCTTCTAAATCGCATAACATTTTACAGAAAGCAAATAATTTACAGTTATAGATTCGCACGAATTGCCACAAATCGATCCCGAAATTTAATTCGATGAACATTCATCGCTTTAATCGTATTCTTTACCCATATATACCTTCGTTAACGATGAAAACGTATTTCAGCGTATTCCATTACAAATTACCGATATCAAATCACCAAAAAATATTTTTTCTATCGTCGCGAACAACTGCCTCCGACTCAACGTTCGATTACAAATTCCCTTGCACAACGTGTGACAGCGAAGATTCAGAAATACGTGAGAAGCAGGAGAGGCGAATCGTTGGCGAACAAAGAGAGGGTGATATGGCGAAAATAAGACGGTTGCCTTCCCCGGAGGCGCATCTGAATTCAGGCTCGGAGGCTTGAAATTCAGACGGGCATGACATGTGTCACACGCGTTAGCCCCGTAGCCCGCGGAAAATTCTTGATGCTCGACGAGGCGAGAATAAAGTAGACGGGCTCTGTCTTTGAATTTCTTCCGGGTCGCTTGTAACGCGTCCTGCGGGAAAGGCTTGGCTTCATGTCGAATAAATTAGAACTTTCGTTCACAACGAAAAAGGCAAGTTGTTTGCCGTCCTTTTTTTTTTCTCTTCTTTTCTTTTTTATTTTTAGAGCAATTTCTTAGGCTTACGCCGTCGACGTAGTCCACTCTGTTTCAAAAGCAACGTCCCCTGGAAAAAAATGAGAATTGATAGTTTCTTTTATTCTCTCGTTTCTTATCTTTTCGTCTATTTTCTTCGTTCTTTCATTTTTTTGCTTCTTTTATTTTGGTTTATCCCGTTCATCTTCTGCTTCTTCTTTTTCCTTCTCTTTACGTTACGTTTGTTTTTACGTCCGCGAGGTCTGCTAGCATAGAAACTACGCTTTTCTGTAATTACTCTGTCAATCTTTCCCCTCGTAGCTTACGTTTCTCTATATTTTTCTTTCTTTTATTTATGATACTCTGCTTCTGGGAAATCGGCCGCCGCGTCGTTGCTCTTTGCGTAAGTCTCCACTCCTGTCTCTTATCCTGTTTATGTAACTGTGCAGAATCAGGAAAGGAAATATCGACCCCGAGGAGGCGAGAATTTTTATTCAATCGTTTCCCTGATGGAAATGTTTATTGGTATATATCGAGATACATTATGCGGTTGGATAATGTCTGAATGTAAAGAAGCGCGTACAGAATGAAATTCTTTTGACAAAATATATTTATTTCGTTTGCCTTATTCGTTCTTTTATAAAAACTGTTTTGGAAACTCTTTTATTTTACCCCTCCATAAAAATTGTTCAAATTCTACTTGTGGGGAGACTAGAAAATTTACTTCTCTTAAGCGCTTCGATCAATTTTCCACTTCTACTAATTGCACTCGAAAAATAAAATGAAAAGTCATTGATATGAATAAATATTTCTAACGATCGAAAGAATCAGAATACCTGAAAATGAACGTACGTTTTATTGACAAAAAGAAGTATTCTCATCAAACTTAGATATCTTCCTTCTTTTCCGAAACGGTACAAAAAGCACAAAATCTTCTTCCCGCAGATGAATTAAAATTATCAAAGCAAATCATCCAGGTTTTGTTATTAAATTTCCTCCGGCGACGCTTGACAAAATAACTGGAAAATATCGTTTCAAACACAACTCTGTCGCAATAAAATTCTGCTTACAGGATGTCCATCAACCGCATCATAAATCTTCCAAGCACGTTTCGCAAACATCGTCAAACGGTAGAAACGATTCGCGTTAAAATACCAGAAAGCAAAAACAGCGGTCCTATTCATTCGCGAACACGATTTTTCAGAAGCGAAAATGGGAAGCGACGCAGGGACCAGCGAGAGACCAGTAGATATAAATGTAATGCGACAGCCAGCTTCTAAATATCACGGCGGAAGGGGTTGCAACGGGTGCATAGTAGCGAATGACAGCAGAGTGAAAGGAACGAATGAGTTGGCCTTTTCTACCGCGTCCGAATCCGTGTAATTTTCTTGCGCGACCGTGGACCAAGCGGCTGCTTGCGTCCGCGTTTTCCAATCGAAAACAGTCGCGAAACGCGCCCTTCTTGTGTGTGATCCTTTGCGTTGTCCAATCCGTTTACGTTGCAAGGGTGGAATGAATGGCGGAAGGAATGCTATAAATTGGAAATGTGGGGGATTGGATTTAAAAATCTTGCGAAGAAATTCGAGGAAATGTTGCAAGATTTGATGGTTTTTTGGATCGATTTGCGAATGGTTCCGGGGTTAGATGTTGTCGAAAGGAAACGATCGGAATGACCGATTTTTATAGAAGGATTATATGTGTGTTTTATAGCGGAAGTTCCTCTGTATCGTATACGGCTGTGTGACTGGAAAAGAGCGAAAAGCATTCGAATTTTTATGCTTGAGTGAGTAACAAGGATATTGAATGAAAAATTTGTCCGTGAAATATTTTATAAAATAAAATAATCAGTTTGACGTGTTATAGACTAGTTACGTATTCTTGCGCTAAGGTCATGAAACTTTTATAAAATAGAGTTCGTCATTTTTGGTTTTGAGTTTGGTAGATATATCGTAAGAAAATTGTTTCGCGAAGAATTTTGTGAAACGAATCACGCAGAAAATAAATTAATCGATTCAATGAAATAATCAATTGATTTCTAACGAGTTAAACGTTAGTCGTATAATCTTGCACTGAAATTAAGGAAGCTTTAGAAAATAGAATCTTTGGGTGGAAATACGATGGAAGAATTATTATACTCGTTCTTTAAGTGCACGATATCATTCTTGGAATATTAATACGGAAAATACGCGTTCCCATGGGTGCAGGAAAGTCGACGTATTCTCATGAAAAGTAATTGTGTTTACCGAAATGCGTTTCTCATGTAAAACGCGACGTCAGCCTGGTGATTGTCAGTCAACGCTAGAATCCCATGATAACTAAGACACGGTGAGAGCGGCTGTTTAATCTCTGGAGCTTAGCTTGGACAGTGTGGCACGAAATACATGGAAAATTCCGTGGAAAGGCGCAGTTAAATTATTTACGCTTTACGTAGGATAGAACACTTTTATTTTTTGTATCAATTCAAAGAAATCTAGGGAAACACGTTAATGACAAGTATTCGTTCTTAATTATGAACGAATCTTAATTAAAGACTATAAGAACTGTATTAATTGAAAAGTGTCTGAAGTGAAATTTCTTTCTCAATTGTCATTTAGAAGTTTACTTTCCAAAACTATCATAACGACGTTCTTAAAAATAATCCCGACACCCGAATTTATTTCTTTACAAGATGAATAATCGAAAAAGATCCAGAAAGGAAGGAGATCCTAAAAAGTATGATGTTCGTAGGGATTCGTTTCTCGCAATAAAAGAATCGTAATTAAAAAGGTAAGAAATCTGACCAATTGAAAAATTCCAGATGTTAAATCTCTTTCTCAATTTATCATTAAATATTTAAAGTGATATGTAATTTAGTTTGAGAAAAAGCACGCATAGTGCATGTAAGAAAATAATATATCGCAACTGTGATTGTGTTGCGCTGATAATCATAATTTCTTCGATAATGTCCAACTTCCTACAAAAAATAATCTCTTCGTATCGAAGATTTTAATCGCTGAAATAAAAAACCAATAGCCCTAATCGAAAATAAATATAATCAAAGAAAGAAACAGAAAGCCCATTTTATCGTACGAAGCACATCCAAAGCCTCATTAATCCTCGAAATTACACGTTGCTTAATTCGCAAATGTCCCTACTTCCCGCCAATTATATCCAACTCGAAGCAACATGCTATTCCAACTCTTTACACTTTTGGCGGGTGCCAGCATCTTCTGCAGAAATTCAACCGCGATCTATGAAAAATAAGCGTTTTGAAAGGAAAAGAGGCAAAAGAAGAGAAGAGAGATGATTTTAAATTCACGCACAGTTACATAAGAAGCCGGACGAGGAGTGATAAAGCGAGATTTTCTCAGGCAATTTTTAAGAACGGTTAACGATCCAAGAGTAATCGCACGGGATTGAAGCCGCGACGACATTAATCACGCTGATGATACATTTTATATTCAAGCGGATTTCAGACTCATTCTACTTGTCTCTTTCTCTCTCTCCCTTCCACACACATATACATACTCTTCTTCTAGATGCTCTCTTACGCCAGAGTTATTTTAATCATTAAGTTGCCGACCAGTAAGAAAACGTTCCGGAGGCGAAACTCGGTTCTTGCTTATTTAAAGCGAATTTTTCTCCCCCTTCTCTCCCTTTTTATTTAATCTCCCCTCAAACGGGGGAAACACTGAATGCTGGCGAGTTCGTGATACTTTTTTGCCATTCACCCGAGAGAAAGATATATTAGGGCAAACAGCTCTGAAGACGCGAAGAGCCGGATTAAATTGAAAAAAAAAAAATTAAAATAAAACAAAGATCGAGTGTGTTTTACTGCGATACAACGTTGTCGGATAAGTGCGACAGCGTTAATGAGATTTAATGGACTTCAACCGGTGAATGAAGGCCTTAGCTTGTTCGAGTACCGCGAAGGTTCGGATGCATACAAATCGCGCGGTGATCGATGGTCTTGTATTTCGTATCTCGACGACGTGGAAATCTTTGCTTTTTAAAGATGAACCTGGACCTTAGTCTTATTTTGATATGTGTTTATATGCGGAGTGTAGATTAAAAATATCAAGAGCGCTCAAAATATTTTTGTTGTTATTTCTGTATTTAGAGGTAGGATCACAAAGACTATTATTTTATTCTTTGGATAAATCTATCACACTGTTCTGAGCCGAAAAACCTTTATTGCTCTTTCTTACATCAACTAGGGATATAAACAAAGGAACATCTTAAACCTATCGATTAAATCTAGAACTATCTTCTAGTTACTATTTATTGTATGTAACTAGCGTATCTGCATATGGTTGGCGAGCGCGAACTCACGTTGTCATTTTCAACAATTTTATACAATTCAATCGAAGGATATCATAGAAGAACCATCCTTGAACAATTATAATCTTCAGTTGTGACAAATACGTCGTATAAAGAAATTAATTCAATCGAATGCTTCGAATATTTCCACAGATATATTCCATCATCCGAGAAGATTTAAAACATTTTATACTCTTCGACGAAACGTATAATCGTTCGATAACACGAAAGAACCATAGTTGAACAATTATTGTAATATCCCAACTTTAGCTATAGAAGAGAGTACCGGACGTAACACGATACAGAACGTGGAGCAGCCGCAAGACGTAGTCATCAAAAAGCACAAGACCGCAAGTGGACACCATTGATCGGTGCGTCTTCTATTCGTGCAATTTCAGTGCGGTTATACTTTCTTGATGCGAAAACGCCGGAAACCCAGACCGATCACCCGTATCCAGCCATCGATAGTGTTGGTACCGGTAAAGGTGTATTGATCGGTGGCTGGTAGAGCGGCACGCTTCTTCTCCCACCGCTGTGGCCCATTCCACCCCCCTGTAATCTTCTTTTTACTTTGTCTCTGTCCGCGACCTTGCACTGTTTCTCGCAGCCGCGTCATCTCGATGATGGCCGATGTCGTTTGGAATTAATCTTGAGCGACAATCAGGATGGTGAATACGAATAGACATGTTGCGTACAGTGTTACACGGACTGTGGATATAGAATTTTGATAGAAAATGATTTCAATAATTTTGCGTATTAAGAAGTTATTTGGATAGAACATGCGTTTAGATTGCTATCGTTAGACTGTGGATTTTTATGCATTTTTATTTTATTCCTATAAAAATGATTAACGAAATAGAATTTAGATGGAGATTTGTTTCGTTTAGATGATATAATAAATACTCGGTTTTCGTTATTTTATATATTTTTGCGTATTATATCCATTGCGTGGACCTTCGCACCATCAGATTTCCTATAAATTCATAAAAATTCATAGGCTAGTTATGGTACCTTTCTTATGGAATTCTAATCTCTTATTTTTATGAAATTTTGATAAACTTTAGACTTTTTAAGAATATTTTAGTGTGATTCTATGAAGTCAGAGGGAAGGTAGTTTGGGTAGAAAATATTTTTAGATATTAGCTATGATCAAAATTCATGTACGATTCATGCAACTAATATTAAAATTCACAAAACAACAATGATTTTGTTCTATATTATCGTTTACAGAACGGTGAATTTAAGTATGATTTTTATACATGTTTTTTATGCATTCGATGCAATTTTTGATTGACCATTGATTTTAATATTCTACCGAGTGAAATAACGATTAAAATTCTACTAAAGATTTAATAACAATATTTTATTCTTCTGCAGAATCAAACATTCTCAAATAACTTCCTCAGAAGGATTCTTAATTCTCAGTTGCACTAAAGACGTTAAGAAACAACAAAGGAAAATAATAAATTTTTGTCGTTCGATAAAAAATTTACAATAAATAACAATCTCCATTTTCCTAGAACGCAAAGGTTCGTCTATCATCAACCTCAGTAGCGAAAGAGTTGGGAACGAGTCTTTCTCAACAAAGCAGGAGGACGTGGAACGAGCTGATATTTCTCTCTCGAATTTTTGCTTCTCTTCTTTGGCGAGCTATCGGCAAACGTTCGTTCGATGCGTTCGGGACGCGTAGATACGGGAAACGGAAGAGGTGTTTGGCAGACGAGCTGTGAAATGGATTGGCCGCGCCGCCTAGTCGTTCCCTTTCAGACGGGCCTCGGTTTTTCAACTTCCAACTCGATGACGCAATGTAGAACGGGACGCCGAGAATTGGTTAACCTGGTAACCGGGAAAGCCTTAACTTAGCTTACTTTGACGTATCGACGTTCGATACTCGCGACTCGATAATTTATTTAGGAGCTTCAGCTTTCTAAAAGATATGATGAACTTTGGAACGTTGGGTTTCCCAAATTTTGTAAGTTTTTCATTGTACATTTTTCAACTCTTAAACCTTTAAATGCTCAAATTGACGAACTTTTCCAATATTCTAATACCTTGTTACGCGTTTTGACAAATTTGTTGCCTACTTCTATGCTCAAATGCCAAAATTGTCAAATATCAAAATTGTTCATTTCTCAACACCGAAATCCTCGAACGCCCGAGTTTTTACGCGTTCGAACGTTCAAATTCTCAAACGCAGAAATGTTCAAGCCTTTAAAACGTCGAATGTGCAAATTCTCGAACGCTGAAATTCTCAAATGTCGAGATCTTCGTACGATCAAATTCTCAAATCTTCAATTGACTTCTAAACATTCAAGTTGCCGAGTTAGAACTCTATTATTTTCGTAATAATCGTCCGGTCGAGGCGCAGTCCTAATGACTGGACACAAGACAACTTTACCTCGCCGTCCATGAATCAACATACATGACATGCTCTTCTCGGATTGTTTCTGGCGTGGAATCACGGCACCTACGTGTTCTACGTGTCCAAGAAATGGTGGCGAAGAATTCGTTTTCATTAAAATCTGAAAATTGTCGTCGACGTTATCGAGGGCTCCTAGGATGGTAGAACGTGTACGTACGTAGTGGAATCGCGGATGGCGAACGACGCTAGGAAATTATAGAGAGAAATCGCGCGACTACCGAGAGATATGTGAATGCGCAATAAAAGTCAGCATCGCCGTAAATTCACCTGTTACGTCGGCTCTGTGCCTCTGTAACACTTTAATCCGCACTCTTGCCTATCGCACGAAATTCCCTCGAATTAACACGCGAACAATCTCGTGACATATCGATATTAACGCAACATGCCCGCTCCCCTTTACAATACGCGGTGACATGTGATATGGCAGACATTTACTTAGGTATGAGTTTGTGGCGCTGGTATGCGAATTTATGTGTTGTTTAGCTCGTATCTTGCGATTAGATATACTTGAAAAATAGTGCAAGGGTTGAAAGGGATATTTAAATTAAAATATATCGTAATTTATAGAGATTTGAAAATGTTTCACGATAGTAAAATAATGAAAATTAAACGAATAGCAATGAGAGGAATTTGCTTCTCTTTATCATCAATACGATCTTTTTATGGCAGAGAGAAATCTTCTGGGGATTTGTTATGTTCAGAAGAAAAATGGTAATATCTTCAAGTTGAGGAAACTATGGGTAAAGTCGATTTATAATAGAAATATTTGTGTAATTTTAAGTATTAAAATACATTGGTATACACGATAACGAAGGTTTGAAAATTCATAAAGAAAATCTATAGATGAACACGTTTGTATCGTTTCTTTTTCAAAACTTAAATAACATATCTACAAAGATAGAAAAAGTAAATTTATTTTCAGAGACGTGGTTATACGATCAACGGTATTACTTCTATCAAAACTAATAAACGGCTCTTGAATTTTTCATTTTCTTTGTAAAATCAATAAACGGTTTATTTGTAAAAGTGTAAAATTGATTTAACTTTGACGGAGGAACAAGATTCCTCAAATATTTAGTTAGTCTTTATTGGAAATCGAACTACACGACCGCTAACGCAAAATGTTAATAAAAAAAAAGCGAGAGTTAACCACGATCCGTCATGTTAAAATTTGTTCAAACAGAAAACTAAATTTCTCAGGATACTTTGCGTGTTTATCATTTCGATCGAATAATTTCAAAGGAATCAAATTAAAAATGCCACTTTACACTGGTTTGACTGCAATTGAAATGTATAAAGTTTCCATTTTAAAGTCAATATTTTCAAATTAGTAATAAAACAATTTACACTGATACTGCTCACTGTTTATCCATTTAATACATACATTTAAATACGTACAATAAAAATTATAGACTTATAGATATAATAAATGGTTCAAATAGCCAATATTAATTCGTTCAAAAACTCACGATTTACAGAACCGCGATAAAAACATTTTTATTTAACCTACCTCTACTTCGCACCACGACACTATTAAAAAAACCACAGAACGCAAACCCAACTTCTTTCTTTCAATTCGTCTAGAAATTATTTTTAACACATAAACTGCACTGGCTGTTGACTGCACGCTGACTTCACGAAGTTACAACGATTTAAACATCGACAGCTTTTCATTGGAAATTTAATGATCCTTTAATTTTACACGTCAGTGTGCTTCACCCTACGAGCGCAATATTGAAACATACTACGCCGTAATGATTGAATAATAATAATAACAGCCATAATTTAATTTTTGCAAAATATTATATGTTATCCGCGCACCCTTCTCCGACAATATTTTCCAAATCATTCACATCGTCGAAAACTTGTTAGTCTATGAAACTTGTCTTATATTAATCGTTCTAAAGATTTATTAAAACGTGATTCTCACTAGTTACCGTGACAATCAACGTGTTAGCCACCTATCAATTACTCCGAAAATAGTCGCTCCTCTCCATCCTCTTATTCTTTGTATGCGTACATGAACCACTTTAACCATTGCTGGTCAGGAAACGATACGAAACACAATGGCTCGACCTAGGCCACGTCTGTTTGCTCGTGGTCGTGTTATTTTTCCAGCTCGGCGTCGAACAAAAGGCGCGGAAAATGGGGGCGACGAGTCAGCTTCGTCGCGTTCTCTGCTTCGCGAAATCGGGCCAGAGCAATAAAAACCGGCAACCCCGTGTATCTTCGGGCTATCTTTCATCCATCGTGCGGGTTCGCGCGTGATGCGCCACGCCACGCCACACCACGCTACGCCACCCCCTTGGTAACAGGGGTGAATCGTCTAATCTGTTTTCACCGCGAAATTGTTTCGCATAACCGGTTGCTGCTGACGTGGCAGCTCCATCGGACAGACTGCCACTTTGTTACCCGGAAAAATATCGCTATGGGACCATCCTCACCCTCGCGGCTCCTCTTCCTCTTTTATGATTCGCTACACTCCTCTGTCGACCCTCGTTCCACGAATATTAAAGGTTCGTGAAAGAGATGTCTATCCGTTAGGTTTTTTTCCTGGAGGGTGGATATTTTTTTGGGGTGCTTTGTATGCTTATTTGATGAAGCTGGAAAGGCACTATATATATTATAATTGGATGGCGAATGTTTATGCAGCGTTATATTTTTGAAAACGTACCTAACCGAAAAAGTGGAAGCTGAAGAGATATTTGTGTCGTTTAGTGAATATTGTAGCAAGCACTGTAATTCGTGTGCTTTGTATATTCCTGCGTGTTATATGCATTTCTGTGCCTTTAAGCTTCCTATAAATGCATAATACTTTGTATTCTGATTGTAATATTCGAGTGTTAACTAACAGCAATTCCATTTATGTTCCAGCTATTCCATAGGTGTTCACGTAGAGAGAATGCTTGAATTAGATGTGTATGTTTTAGATACTCTTGGTGGAAAACTGAAAGTCGCAGATTTTCCGTTTATTAAGATGAACATTTATTAAAATCCAGAAAGGCATAAAGGATACCTCAATGAGCACGGCTATGGGTATTAAAATAATTAATAATAATAATTAAAGGAACGTAACGTAACCTATACATGCCATAAATCCTAGAATTTTTCTATTCCGCATGAGGATTCACGGCCTAATGATCATTACTCGATAATGGTAATGACCAAGAGAAACTGATTTCCAAACGAAATGAAACAAGAGAGGAAAAAAATCAGGTGTAAAGCGTGCGAGACAACGCGAAAGGACAGCACTACACGCAAGCTTTAAGCAACAATATAATGGACAACGAAATTAATTTGTCGGCGCAATCAGGTTAACGTAATAACGCAGGACAAAGTAGACGTTAGCCCGTTAATTCAGAAGCTGGCTCAGAAGCGGGAAAATTGGGTTAGCCTTTCGCTGATATTTTTATCAAATTAACGCTTGCCCCGGTGTTCGCTACACGCCGAAACGAGCGGCTTAAATTAACGTTGCTACATGTTTTTGCAATTCTTTTTTCTCCACCTCTCTTCTCTCAACTGGATACACCTGACATATCTAACTAAATTTAATAACAAGGAAAGAGATAAAATAGATCGGATTATTGACTTGCAATATCAATTCGAAACCTGACTTTCTCACTACCACGTTTGAAATTAATTAGTCGCACATACGCGAATATTTAATTTTATTTCTTCATTTTGGTGGGTTTTTCTTTTTTTTTTTTTTTTTTTTTTTTTTGCGCTTCCAAATAATTTCCAGTAAGAGCCGCAGTAAAGACAGATATATTTCGACGTGAAATGGTTTGACATCGATACAGCATCAGCGTGACTGCCCCATCATACGCTCCTAAAGAGATACAACTTGCACGTTTTACCTTAGGTTTTATCTATAATAACCTCACACAGTCTGGAAAGATATTGGTTTGATAGGGAACTTCTAACAGGGAAGTATTTAAATATCCAGAAACATTTTCACAAAGCAACTACCTTTCGATAATTTTTCAAATTTCATCCTTACTTTTACGCGTGTTTTGCGAGTGAAAAGTTGCCGATATTCGAGTCTGCTTTCTTCGAAAAATATCTCTGTCTCTGTGTATTTCGATGTTTTCTTACTTGAAAACCGAGGGTTTTTTTTTTTCGCACGCCATTACAATTTTTCTAACTTTTACGTACACAAACGAAATAAAAATATTACAACCCAACGTAACAAAATATCATTGTAACCCTAAAATAGGTAAACGGGTCTCTTGGAATTTAAAAATCCGTCGAAACAACGCTGCAAACGAGACACGATATATCGAAAAGTGTATCGTTCTATCAAAGTCAGTAAACATTCTTTCGCGCCTTCTATTCCAAATTCACCTAAATTTCACTTTCGATAAGACGAAACGAAACGAAATTTCAATGGATGATGGGTCAAATTTTATATTGATCAACGTTGTTATCGTTGTTGTATTGCCTATCAGTTGCTATTCCATAACTCGATATATCGATTGTACATACAAGTGGTACTGTGTCGTCCGTATCGATGGCACGAATCGTGTCCGATAAACATAATGTCAATTAATCAGAGACATCCGAGCACGTGAAAACGCTCGTTTGTCTCCCGAGGCTACGAAAAAACACCCTTCTGAAACGCGTCCCACTGGAACCACCGATAACGATTTCAGAGGCTGCTAGGGCTAATTAAATTGTACGCTTCTTGCTTCACGTTTCTGTTTCACCGCCATAGTTTCTGCATAGCGAACGAATCAGTTAACGATATGACGAATTATCCAGTGTCTATCTGTATGATACAATTTCATTTATCTATATATAAAGCTGGAACATAGTTGGAGTTAGTTAGAACTACAGTATTGCTCGTGTCTGATACAAATAAATGATGATGTATTTCAGAGTGATTTTAGGGCATGTTACAGGTGTTTGTCTATATCAGTGGAGAACCATAAAGGGGACATTTAGGTTTAAATGAACCGATACCAATAAATGGACCTGAGGTGATTATGGGTGCAATGTATAAATTATGCGGTTATAACTCAACGAAGTTTATTCTCTGAAATCGTGCGTACAAGCGGTTCGTCGAACTGTTCGGCGTGCCGGTCAGAAACATTCTGTCTTCTTTACAATTGTCGAAAACGTTCGGTGAACCGCCCGCTAGTCGTTCGGTTCGGTCTCTTATCTTAAGTGTTTTGTTTTTCTTCCCGTCGCCTCGCTGTCACCCGAGACGACGGTTTTGCATAGTATCTGTCGCCACAGACCCATAAATTGATATTGGGATTATATTAATTATTAAGATATGTATAATTTTATGTGCTAAATTAGGTTAGATGCGTAGTAGTACTATTTGTATGTGTGCCATCACGCCGAGGAGGGTCTGGGTTCCCCCTCGGACTTGCACGATGGCCCAGGAACGTGGCGCTAGGGGGCGGGTGGTCCCCCCTAGCTGCCCAGCTCGACCAGGACGCCTCCCGCAACAACAACAGCGAAGGGAGACGATGACAGGGAGTCTCGCGGTAGTACCTCTCTACAGTGAGGAACCGGGACACTCCTAACAAACGTCAGGACGACTACCGTGGGGTTTTAGTCCGACACTACCCGCCGCCTCCCAGAGGGCGGCTGGGTGTCCATGAGGATTTCCCCACGTATAAAAAAAAAAAGTACTATTTGTATGTGAATATCAGTGTGTAGAAGCATGTGTGTGCGCGGCGTCTTAGAAACAAATAGATGTAAACTGTTCAGTCGATTAACAGTCGGGTATGGTAGAAAGTGCTGGGACGCGTGCAAGAGTGTATCGATGAATATCTTTGAAATCATTTATCAAATAAATATACAATTATTCTAATATAAATTTCAAGTGTAAATTTAATGTTCCTATACCATTATTTCGGCTATTAAGATCCAAAATTCTCAACATTAATAAATGCAAGTTTTTGCTAATATCTTGAATATTATTGATTTTAGTATAGAATTTCGTTATCTTATCGTTTAATCTTGTAAAATTTATACATTCGTTCCGTTATGAGTTCCTCATTTAATGAAAATTTGATTATCATCACATGAGTTATGCATCGCATTGATTTCTTGCAAACTACCATGGAATTGTCATGTCTTCTGTTCATCTGTACCTTTCAATCGCTTTTGATTCAATTGATATTGATTTCCGCGTTAAAAGAAGAATTCAATAAAGTACAGAGATAAAACGAGCACAACTTGATATTCTAAGAGACTGTTTAATGTGGCTCCCCACATCTTAACATAGCTACATTAAAAAATATTCTTAACGATATTTGTGCGAAATATGAAATTTTCATTTTATATAGAAGAAAGTTTTGATTACCTTCTGTAAAGAGAAATACCGAATTAATTGGTCGTACGATATAGACTGAACATCGCAAACGCATTCATGTCTGACTTTTATTCTCAACTTTGATCCTCGGATCGATTTTTGTTGGTATTAAACTACATCCCTTGCGAATAAAAGATAGAGAAGTATCTGCCAAAAAACTACATGTTCGTCTCGGATTTCGAAAGGATACCGTTTCACAGAGGGATATTACACGTGAAACGGGCAAGTAATTCAAAAATGTGTAACGAGCGGTCGAAAAACGAAAGGATCGACGAGATATTTCCGAAAAAAAAAAAAAAAGAAAAAAGAAAGAGCGGATTAATCCACCATTGGGATCCCATCTGGCTATTTGCTCGACCGGAAGTAGGAATAATGCGAGTTATGGCAAGCGGAAACATGTCGAAGCGAACAATTTTCAATCGTTCGCTACGTGACCCCATTAAAAACCAAAAACTAAAAATGAAAAACAAAATACACACACACACACACACACATATATATATGTAGAGAAAAAAGACAAAAAAGGAAAGAAAGGACACGTAATCCCTGAGGCTAAAAAAATACGAATTTCGTTTTATGTTCGTTGCAAAACGTACACTATGATAAACATGGTGCACGAGAGAAGAAGAGTGAATTCTCTCTTTAGTGACCTTTTCGGTGTTTTTTTTTTTTTTTTTTTTTTTTTTTTTCAATGATTTCGTCGATGCTGTGAACTTCAAACGTTACGTATAAAAAAAATTCGATGAATGAAAAATATCGAAAACCGTTTCTCTACAGTGTGAAATTTCAGATAATTAAGTGTTTTCTATGAGGTTAATCTCGCGATTTAAGACTCGTTTTCGTGAAACTATATTAGCCAATGGTAATGGAGAATTCTCGTATGGTATTCGGTGAAGAAACCTCATAAATCGACCGATGCTTATAATTAATTTCATTGTGATTAATTTTTGATAAGCGTTCGAGAGTGTGTGAATTATTTTCAACTAAAGGATCACATTTTATCGGGCTGATGGGAAATATTTTCTCTGCAACACTTTGATATTGTGCTTTATCAATTAATTTAAGAGCAATTGCAAGGTATCAAAGCGCTTGTTTTAATAAAGTACATTGTTCGGCTCGTAAGAGTTATCAGTCGTGGTTATTGGATACTTTTCTCGTTTACCATCCTTACAGTTTATTAACTGTTTACCTCTCGAAAATTCTTTTTGATGTTTCTCTTTATTTACCGAAATTATGGAACCGCCATACTTGCTCGTTGTTTGTCGAATCGAATAAGCGATGCAGGCCATAAAAATAAATTTCTCGCGATATTTTAAGTACACAGGGAAAAGCAATTTTAAACCATTATTAACGGAGTAATAGGGTGAACGTTAATTTTAGCGTGAAAAAGTGAAAGCACGCATCGATGAAATCGATTACCGTCAATAATCGTGTACCAAGAGCATTTTGACATCCGTTCGGCCGGATAATTGCGCAATTAAAACGGAGAAATCTCGAATTTCAGCGGATCGTAATAAATTTCGCTACGACTCCGTCGTTCCAAATCCGACGAATTTTATCATTAAAAAACATATTATTTACGCCTCTCGATACACATTACCGTTGCCAATGATAAAATCTCCGATGACCGCTAATGGATAATACCTTAAATATATTAAACGCATTATCCCGTAAAACGCTGATGTATTTAAAAGTGTCTTCGTTTAAAAATATATAAATACCAAAACGAGAAGGTCGTTAATCTGTTTAAAAATCCTTTCCAAGCTTGTAAGTTCTGCTGAAAAGAAAAATGTTAATCCATTTAAAAGTTTCTTGGATTGAAAACACGAAGGGAGAACGGATATCGGTTACAGAAACACGTTCTGTAACGTTCGTCATTAGCAGAATGTCCGATACTTTGTTCGACTGTTATTACATAATCTTTTCATCAATTGTAGCAGAAAATTGTTTAAAACATCCACGTAATTTTCTCTTCATTTTCTCTTTGAAATGGCTAATTGTGATAATTTTAGAAACCACTGAAAAATAGGCCAACGCAATTCGTCTATTATAAAAATTGAAAAAATTTAATGATCTGTAGGAATAATAGCTGTAGATAATTTTTTAATTTAGTAAAATTAACTAATAACAAAGGTTGTAGGTATCGGTTTTAGGAACGTATACTGTTGCCACTTCTGCGATACTGCAACATCCAAGGTTCCAATATCCACTCAGGCGTGCGTTATTCGATCTTCCATTTATAATGGAAGATTTACAAGCTTGTTGAAACAATTGGGTAATACCTAGGGATCAACAACGTCAGGCTTTCGAACTTTGCCCAGGATTCTGTAACACAAACTGCATGTACAGCAGATATTTAAAAAATCCTGATACACGTAGCTTAACGAGCAAATTACACATATGTAGTTTCATAAACTAATGGATAGCAGAGTAAATAAGTTCCATGGTTCGTAAATACGTTCGTTTATTCTTCGATTTATCCATTCACTTTAAAGAAACACTTTCGATGCACTGTATCGCGAATAGCAGATTCTGGAATGAAAACTGGAGGAAATTAGAGAAAATTTGTGTTCAAATCAATTTACATTTGTGATAAGATACATGATCGAAGTTGATTAGAAATTGCAATAAAATACTCTTTGCAGAATTGAAAAGAAATCTGTATTTGTTTGTAGTCATTCTACGAATTTTATAGAATTCAATGAATTCATTTATTTGTTCTTCCATTTATTGATTCCATTTCAAAGGAAATTTTCGATCGAGCGGATTAGAGATAATAAATGTTTGAATTTTAAATATTAAATCTCGTAGATGAAATTATGTTAACAATTTATAAATCAATACGAACAAAGTAAACTTCTCATTTTTGTTAAAATAAATTTGCGTCGCTAAGGTAAATTTATATTTACGTGGAGAAACAATATTAAAGTTAATTAAAAATTCTAATGAACTTTGAACGATCTTTGCAAAATTCACAAATGACATTTCCTGCAGTGTTCTCTATGTTCTCTGGAGGATCTTCTCAAAAACACGACATCGTTTAAACACGATCTCGACAGTCTAGAAGACCATTTTCATCTACATAAACAATCATCTTCCAATGAACAATACGAACCTCGGCTCCATTCAGCCGCTAACTCGACAAACATGCGAACAAGCGTTCATCCACGAACACCGAATTATAATCTTTGGAGCAAGCAGCGCACGACCCGCAGGCAACAACCTCCAGCTTGACAAACATGCTCTTTCTTGATGTCACGATCGGCAAAAACAGCGATCCGAGCTACGGTTGTCCACACGGCTTTGCGGTACGCAATTCCCGTCGATAATTAATTTACCATCCGATTAAAACTTTCTTGTCGTCTCAAGCGAGAAAATGCCATTCGGATACCCATGAAAGGAGTAAGCGTTGTAGGTGAAAGAAACACAACGAGATCATAAAGTAAACCTTCTACTTAATATTTAACGAAATATTACTTATATAGTAACAAATTGGAGATACACGTGATACCTTTTTGTGATATTCTGTAATACGTAAATACTCATTTCCCTTAGATAGGAATCGAGTATTTCATACCGTGAGAGAAAAATGTATTATTAAATCTATTCTTGTCTCTTCTTTTGATTTTTATGCTTACGTTTGTCAAAAAATTAACATTTTCTTGTCAAAGGAATAAATAAATAGATAGATAAAACGAATACGTTTCGATTCGACAGACGATCCGAAATATAGAACGTCGAGTATCCTAAGAATTTCCAATGGTAACATTCGTCTAACTGTATCTATTAAATAACAAGTGTACATACAACAATGTATCACAGCTTCCTCAAATGAAAAGTATCAACTACTTGCTACTATCCTACCACTTGCTCGCATAAAACAGATAAAAACAGTTGTCACCATCGAGGCTTGAACTTCCATCTAAATCCACCTCAGTCACGTTCCATCTAACAAGACCATACGCCGGCAACTAGCTAAAGACGCATCATCCTTCGCAAGAGCCACTTTCACCCATCAGATAGCAACCTAATCCAAGCCTAGCAGCTTAAAGTTTCACTTTAATCCGAAATTCTCGCAGTATTTGCCGATGCCCCGAGGGAAACGATGCACGAACGAAGGGATAGGCAACCGTATGGACCGGGAGAAGGGATCCTCGATTAAACGAAGGGGTGCGAAAAAGAGGCTCGTAAGCTCGCTTCGGTGAAATAGATGGAGCTGGCGTCGTGACGCGAGAAATGACGACGGTCAAGTGGAAAAGCAATCGGATCAGCCCGATAAAAGCGCACTGAAACCGGTGAAAGCTCCCCTAATTAATCGTTGCTAATACCTCGACACGGCAATGTCGAGCGTTATGACGTATCGAAGGCTGGCTTCGAAACCTTTCGTCTCTTTCCCAAGGATCAATCCCTCCTGGTTTACTCTTTTGTCAACCGAATCCAACCGATAGCTGTGTCTCTTCGAATCGGCTCACTGTGCTGTCGAACGACGGATGGTGACACGAAGCCATTTCGACGTTCGTACGAATCGTCGTTTTTCTGCGTTGGGACTTTGACGAGTGGTCT
Source organism: Bombus campestris (assembly GCA_905333015.3). Taxonomy (NCBI): domain Eukaryota; kingdom Metazoa; phylum Arthropoda; class Insecta; order Hymenoptera; family Apidae; genus Bombus; species Bombus campestris. The sequence goes on from HG995140.1 coordinate 9,344,585, forward strand.
TACGTCGTTTCGAGGAGATGGCAAAATGGCTTGGCACTGGGAGGATAGATGAAGTTGTTGCGGTATTCGAGGAACTGGGATTCGTACAAACGACCGGATTAAAGCTTATCAAACGAAGCTGAAGGTCTGATTAAGGTTGTTGATTAAATCCTAAGGCCCCGAGGTTGGATGTTTGTCGTCAAGAGCCGAAATTAAGAAACTTTACTTTTATTTTTATTTTATTTTATTTTTATTTTTATTTTTATTTTACAAAGCTAAAGACGCTTTGTGTCTATGCGATAAGTAATTTGTGAATTTCTACGCGGTTTTGTGGGAGGTTGAAAGACACAAAGATTAAAGTCAAGCTCTAAAGGTGCGCGTTTAAAAATACACACGTGTAACGTGGGAAAATGAGTAAAATGTCCAAAGTGTAGCTTTAACATTTAATAGGTAGAACAAATGTCTTTCAGTTGTGTTCATAAAAATGTGAAAAATATGTAAAAAGTATAATACTTAAATATTCATAGTCTAGTGATAATTAGATTCATCTAAAAAATAAAATCGTTCATATACTTTGATAGGGTGTTCAGTGAATGTAAAGTATCTCTTAACAGGAGTCATAATTGATCCAAACTTTGTCGTTCGAAGAATCGAGAAATATTGTGGAAAAACGTTACGTTAGGTAATCATTAAATTATGTTTTGTGACACTGTAGATTAATTTTGTAGGGAAAACAGTTTCATCGTGAGATAATCTGATATTAATTTAACGCGACTACAGTGGCGTGTTTCGAATTAACCCCACCTGCTGTAGTTATGTAACGATTCATTGTGCATGTTCTACTCTGTTAGATCAGTGAGTTGTCTATATATATACATTGTTGACTATCACGGAGTTTGATCTTTCTTGATAATGATGCGATAATATAGCGTCGCCATTAATACATCTCAAACGAAGCAAAAACGTTATTGAAGACAAAAATATTTTACACGATATTTAGTTAATTAAGGCATTCTAATGAAAATAACTGTAAACCGAAGTGTATGTAACAAACACTTCGATAATAACTAAACGTTAATGCAATCAAATTAGCAAACATCCAGTGTCTCATAATGACAAGTAAATGCACTTTCTTATAAAGTTTCCACGTGCTGTTGCATGGAAACGAACATATTTCGTTTATGTTTGCAATTAACTTTTCGAAAATGTTAAAACGAACAAATCTTGATCTAAGTTTTATAAAACATATATGGGATCGTGTGGATCAAGGGAGGTTCCGAAATGTTATTCAGTTTTATAAAAAACTATCATATATATATATATGTCGGGTTATCATTAGAGTTAAAGGCGCGTAACGAATCTTTCTTTGGATTAGACATTGTTGTTATGCACGAGCGAAGATATTTACTAGTCCAATTATAATTGTGACGGAATTTGACAAGTAACCATGGTAATTAGATACTGGGAATGTGAATGGCAATGATCTTAGACTCGATAACGAATCCACGGTCAGCGGGATAACAAATGCGATAATGAACTTGACACACGTGTTCCCTGTACCAGTCGAACTTATCGGATTGATCCTCAATCCAAGTGGAACTGCCCTTATATACTCCTCTTCGTATCTCTCTGTATCCCCCAGGTCAATCCCTGTTTTTAATGAGAGTAATTTAATTACTTCATACCTCTGTTAGGTACACGTCCGTCCCGCGACCGTGGCTACGTTCAGTGACCCATTACGTCACTTCGAGCCCAAGCCCACTGTCATAAATCTCGGATAATCAAAATTGACTCGACTCCTAAACAGCTATTTCTCAGTTTTATCGTTTAAGTACGGCTATGATAAAAAGTCTGGACTAAAGTATTTGGGACTTTCTCAAACATTCCTTTCATCTCCGACATATATATATATTACCAGAGTAGAATTATCGTAGAAATAAATGTGTTATAGGATTCTTGAAAATACTTTCGAACGATACCATACGTGTAACGTTGAAGATTGGATTAATTTATTGTACAATAATAGTAACAGAATGGAAACGTTGGAAGATTTAGTAGGTATCCAATACGGTCTTGTTTTCGGCAGTCTTTATTCGCCGTCACCTTATCGATTTCTTTCTTGGCAAGTTATAGAATTCCAAGAACGTGTGGCAAACCGAATTGTGCGGCAACAATACCCAACGCACCCTCTTCTGACTCTCGACGCGTGAAGTGCAACGATCATCCGATTCCGGTTCCCTCTTTTCTACGAGAATTCCTTTGATACGTGTCGTTCCATTTTATTGCTCGAACAGGCATGTGTTTGGCTTGAATATCGCGTGCCTCGACTATAATCGTAGAAGCGGAAATCAAAATCTCCTTCGCGGAATTTAATTTTCTTAATTGCGTTGAACAAATCTATCGAGCATTCCTTCATGCGATAACAAAGAAATAGGATTTCCAATTCAGTAAAAACGTTTTGGTAATATGGTGACAACATCATCTAGCGTTTTAATAATATTTTCATAAATATGTATTTTCAAATATTTAACGGGATACTATTTTACGTTTATGTCTCCTGAATAATTGTATGATTATTTTTTAAATAAAATATATGGACTGTTTGAAGGTTGTGCGTCTTACGAAAGAAATGATAATATAAGTAACAGGTATTTTATTTTTAAAGGATAGAAATCTTCAGTTTTAAAGTTATCCACTCAAAGATTATCCGTCGGGGAAATTACTACGCACGTCACTCTCTATAATTAAATACACAATGAGAATAGTTTCATCCCCAATTCACAGGAGACTGCAATTGCGTTTCGACATAATTATTTAACGATTGCATTAGACCCGCATCAAACTTGCGCCGGGAACGTACGCCATCGCTTCAAGCTGTTCTCTTGCCTACCGCAGTATCGATCTATCGCTATTTTGCTTGATTCTTTGAACGTGCGCAAACACCTCACTACCAAAAGTCAAAATCCTTAGCACGAGAAAGATATTTTGACGATTATTTATCAAAAAATCACAATCCGTACAATCACTGTTCCAAAATTTCCGATATTTCCTAACAATTTCTACCCTGTACTGTAATTGGATTTTCATTTGTGCAAGTAATTAGAATAACAAATACCGTTCCTCGTGCCAGAGTAAAAGATAAGAGCCAACGATTCTCCAATCAGAATTCTCCGATTAGAATACAGAAACTTGTATGTTCTGAAATGCTAAGAAGAAATATGAAAACTTGTAACAGGGTCCTTTGCATGATAAAACGATAAGACACTCCTAGATTTCTAATATTTTTCGAAAGTAGTACGATATATATAGAGATTCTGGTTACTTCTACAGAAAAACCTAAAAAATACAACCGAATGTCCGTGTTCCTTAGAAATGAAAATCCTTTCTACAAAAATCACGTATGATAAAATAAAAAGTTGCTTGAAAGCAAGATATTCCTCTTTCGACCTCGGTATTACGCATATTGTCAGACGGAATGCTCTAATACCTTTTAGTACGTAATTCAATGTTATCGCCGAGACTACAATTTTTCTTTCGTCACAGACATTCCAGCAGCGAGAATGCATCGTACCGTTCCACGGTATAAAGATACGTAAACGAAGCATGCTGAAAAGCAAAGAGAAAAACCCTGCAAATATACTTGGCGACGTAACTTCCAAATTCCATGGCGTTAGAGAAAGTTAAACGCGCGATCCTACCTAACGCCGCGTACGAAAAATTCCTCGGGGAAAAAGAAAGAAAACTCATCTGCGCCGTAAAACACAGCCTCGTTGACCCCGCTTCGAGTCCACATAAAACACAGTATAATCGTCGCGAGAATCACTCGTGTGGTTCGTTCAGCGACGCTCGCCCTCTAATTCAGCGAATTACGCGGCGAACAAAGAGCAGAACGGAAACGAGCAGAAGGGATGGAAGAGACCATGGCGCACAGCAGAATTATTAAAGATCGTTTGCGTCCCGATACCGTGAAAAGGTGGGCCACCGGTCGCCCTTTTCTTTCTCCCAGTTACAATCACACCGCGGAGAGAAAGAGAAATGAAAGAGGACATACACACACACATACACATGCGCGCACGCACAAAGGATGCAGCATCCGAGAAAGGATTCACTGGCGGTGGTTGCACGACAGCCACGCCTAGTTGCCACCTATGGCGGCGTGGGGGCCGTAGTCGCACGTAAATCGCGACCTCCTCGCCGTCGTCTAATTCCAAATAATTCTCACACCCTGTGCACGATGCGCTCGCCTACGTCGTTCTACCTCGAAACCCTCCGACTCTCTAAATGCTCTTACTTCGCCGCACACCGAAATGGCTCTGACTGGCTGGCTGGTTGGGCTGCTCCGCTCGATGTGTTCTGTGCAGATGCTGCAAATCACCGAGACAAAACAGTCGTTGCTCTATAAAGTTTGCCGCGCCAAAAACGCCGCTCTCTTCAAGGACCAATGACAGTGCGTCTCTTCTGATTCTGCCTGACCGTTGCACGTTTCGCTCTTTGGGGCATTGTGTCGCAGCATACGGGCAATCTTCTTTCTCGCGTTTTTTATCTATGTATTAGGTCGTCCAAAAAGTTTCTTTCGTTTTATAAGGAAATAATGGATGCGCAACATTTTTCGTGTTATATTATTTTATCGAATTACGTATGATCCATCTTGTTCTGTCAAGATAAAGATCACAACCTTTGACAGATTAGGTTTCATGTTTGTATAAAAATGCGTTGTTGTGAACGACGTGTCTGTAAAAGAAAGACACTTTTCGAACAACCTAATATATCGCGCTTAGTAGCAAAAAAATTAGATCAACTCTATGAAGGTAATTTTTCTGGTTTTTAATCATGATTGCGTGGTTTTATGATAAAATTAAGAAATTCTCAGGAAACGACCACGTTTATTAATTCGACTTTCGAGTGGTTCGTATGTATCGTGTAAAAGAATGAAGATAAAGCTATGACTTGTAATTAATAGAAATAAGAAGATAGTAGGAATTATGTTATGTTATTCGAAATGACTAGCCTTCGATTTGAAACTAGAAGAAATTTGACTAGTTGCTTTTGTTAAAGCTGCAATATTTACGAGAATTTCCGTAGAGGTTTTATTACATTCTCCATAACTCGGTGTTCTATTTTACTGCAACATTCTAATATACCTTATACATATTCTAGTAAAATCTCTTTATACACTTTTTATATTTTTGAATTTTATTAGGATATTTTATAACACCATAGACGACACCTTTTATACTATCAAACACATTTCATAGTATCTTCGAACGTCTTCACATTTATGCAGAATAATTACTCTAACCCAGTTTCCTTTTATATTCAATTCTGTATATACTTTGTGAAAGACAGAATCAGATAGTCATTGGCATAATTATCCACGCAAAGATATGTGTTTTAAAACAATTATCATTTATTAATCTTCTTTTAAATCACTACGTGTATAACAAAATCAATCTATATACATGTAATGTCGTGAATCTCGGGATAATTCAGGTGATCGATTCTGAAGTCTGAAAATCAAGAATCGATTTTCAACGTCCTGAGCTACCGATCTTTCTCCGTCAATCTTCAATATTTTACATAAATAATTATTCTGTGATCTTGTCTATCTCTGATGTTGTGTCTCAAAATGGTTGTCCGTAAAGCAAAAGTAGGTCGCTCTGTCTGTGAAACAAAGAAAGTCTTGCTATCCATAAACAGAGAGAATCTCTATCACACGTGCACTCTAGGGAGTTTACATACATACATTCCTTAAATGAATATATTTATAACCAAATCAACATCTTTTCCTTAATTCGATATATCTCGTAATCGATCTAATGGTAGAACAGGTATAGCGAATTGGTTCGAAAGTAATTAATTCTAGCGTAATCAATTGGAAATAGCTATTAACGAATTAATAAATGAGAAGAATGAGAAGCCATAAAAAGCAGAGGAGACGAAAGAAGCGCTAATTTATTCGCGTAAATTCACGTTAATTATCAGCGAACCAGACGCCGTGTAATGTTACGATGGAGAATTTTGTGGCAGAGGATAGACGTTGATGTGTCCCAGCTAACTTCGTGTTCGAATTCGTCTGGCACGCTTCGAAGTTCGAGCTTCCGCGGGGAACACCCTTGACGACCTCTCGGCCGCAGTCGGGGGTGTTTGTTCGTGAAACGCGATAATTAACCGTTGAAAACGCGGTTAACTCCTAGCTTCGCACCACCGTATCGCTCGGTGCGGATTTCATGTAACAGAGGCGATTGGTAATGCCTCGGTGAATGATGTTTATAACGAAACAATCCCAGTGACATTGCGATAGAAATGTCTTTGATACGCTGTAATAATCAGATATCAAATATTACTTTTGTACTCGAAAAAAAGCAATTGCTACCGATTATTACTATTAAAAATACTACTAAATAATACTACTAAAACTGATAATTACTACCGATCACTTTTAAACAGAAAGAAAAATTAAATTTCTCTTTCTAATTTTTATTTCTCTTCCATTTAGTTGCTATTGCTAATGAAATTTTCATTTCCAACTTTTTACCCTAGTGAAGGAAATAGGAGGTAGTAGCTGTTATACAGGGTGTACCCAATATTTTCCTTTTTAACCTCAAGAGAGTAATTTTAGAAGCGAATGGAAGACAAAGACGTTCCACTTGTATGATGTTTATGTAAATTGTAGATTCAGCATTGCAAAGCACGAAATATTACCTCCAGAATCATTTATATAGCTGATCTTTCGGAAGTAGAAGTTTATTACATGTTTGTCGACGAAGGTTGGTTCGGTACTTGAAGCAACAAATTATTTCTTGCCGACTGTAAAGTGATCCACTTTATCCATATTTCACATGCTATATTTCCAACCACTAGACCGAGGGTACAATGAAATTGAGGATACACTCGAGCAAATTTATTTTCAACTTGTCTGTATACGTTATACAATCTGGACACCGGATGTTGCGACAATGTTCAGGCATCGAATAACGATATTTCACACACGCGTACAGTTGTTTCTTTTTTTTTTTTTTTTTTTCTTGCTGTCATCCAAATCTCATTTTCGTTACAATCAATCATTTTTCCAATCCATTTCTACAATCGATCAAGTATTTTTTATTCGTTGCATCAAAATTTCCGAACTTTCAAGTTTTTAAATACTCGAATCGTAAAATTCTGTAATCTTCGATTCCTCGAATATTCGAGTTTTCAAGTTTTTAAATTTACGAACTAAAAATCAATAAAACTGGCTAGAACGAAATGGAATACACGTTTCCCGTGATATGTGGCTTCGCAGGATAATAATTTAGCGCGGTATGATTTAACGTAACTGTGATGAGCAATGATATACTTCTGAGAAATACTTTATACCCGAGTAACAATTTCACTATTAATTAATCCTGTCTCTGCAAATTGAAATTATGTATCTTGACAAAGTGCTACGATTAATTCAGCACTGATAGCAACTCTACAGGCGTGGTAGAGTGGTAATTTCAATTATTAATTACACTTTACCTCGAAGAAGCGCACTGGCAATCAGATAAAATAACCAACGTAAAATTTAACAGGCCATTAATTTACGAACTACGAATAAAACTCTGGTTACTGCGTGGTCTTCTCAAAATATATTTAAGTTACGGCTAGAAAATTTCATCCAATATGGGATAATACATCTTGCATTGTAGAAAATAATTTTGCAATTCGAATGAATTTTTCATACGAAAACAAACGTACGAGTTCGGTTCAATTTAGCGTAACAGCATGAAATGGCTTTTATCAGGGAACAGGAACGCGCAGCATGGAGAAAAATTCCTTCAAACCACCTTCTAACCTAATTCCTTTCTTCGTTTCCGTTCGTGACCTAAATTTCCAAAAAGTCCAACCAACTTTCACGAACTTCTTATTCATAACGGAACGAAACCAATACGCGTAGCCACTGCGAAACTGGCGGATTGTAGCTGGCAATCCCTTTTAGGGGAGTAACGTTTCTGCGGTTAATAAAGCCCGTTACATATAACAAATGTCCTCTGCAACAACCTTCTACCGTTATCGAACAAACTTTCGCTATATTTTCCTGTCAACGTTAATCTCCAATTAATTATTTCCAGTATCTTTTCGGTGGTCTAAACTGTGACAATTTATTATCAAACTTTAAATGCTACGGAGCCTTAAAAATCTTAGCAGTAATCAATGCTGCACTTGACCATAAAATTACTTGGCAACTGTATTTTTATCTCTTTTCGTGTCAGTAATAAGTACATAACTTTTCTTGATTCAATTTGAATAATTTTTACACTTCACACACAATGTGCATTATTCTCCAAAAAATGCTTACGCAATTTAACTGCTAAATATCTCAAGTTGAAATTAATGAGAACTCAAAACACTTCGATATTCATAAATAATTAAAAGCTCTCTGGTTATTAACCTGGTCATAGCCATTGTTTGATTGCTACGAAAAGACTTTCTATTCGGCTCTATACATTTCATTTTCATAGTATCCAATTTTTGCAGCCATACAAAAACACTATGCAACTGACACGGGATTTGACGTAATTAATTAGCAGGCGAATGCTACAACAAACATAATAGTAGCGAAATACATTTATAATATAATATGTGTCAGTTACGGACACGTTTTTACCCAATTAGAATAATTTTATCGCCGCTCCTTCAGCCCTCTCTCTTCTACCAAAAGCTCATTGAACATTACTACAATCAAACATCCAAAGCTACTTTACGCGTTAGTAGGAAGTAGGATCGAGCCTAGGATCGAATTAAAATTCCCCATAGCCACAAGAATCCCTACTTTCCAGTCTCCTCTCTTTTCTTTTGTGTGGAACAGGGTCGAATGCGTCGTTGACACAGGGGCGAGCGCGCCGAGCACAGGGTGGTGGAGGGTGTAAAGCGCGCAGACAGAGAAAAAGTAACGGTCTGATGGTTCGACACGCACGAACTTATACAAACACACACACACGCACTCATATATATTCAGAAGAGATCAGTGGAAAACGGAGAGAGATAGAAGGAAGGGAGGAACGTTGGAAAGGGGTAAAGGAGAGAAACGCAAGTGGAATGCATCGACCTGGAAAAGAAATGTGCTTTTTATATCGCAGGTGGAGACAGGAACAGGTGGGCAAAGTGCGGTGAAAGGAAGCTCGCTGTTTGTATCTCCTTTGCAGCAACCCTGCCAGCTAAAGCGGCGCATACCTCCGGGGAGAATTCTGTCGTTTGATCTTCCATGTCCGACAATGGCTGCCGTCTCGACTATGGGAATGGATTCTACGCGTTATAACGCGACCAAACGACCGCCAATGCTACGTTTCAACGACGTCGGGGATAGCCCGACGCTACTTCTGTGTCTCCTCCATGTTTCGTGATTTTTCTATCTTTCTCCATCTTTCTCTCTTTTCATCGATTTTTTTACGAACGAAGTTGTACGCACACACCTGTCCGCACGCACAGGATGCCGTATATACGGAGGATACGGTGGCCAAGCCGACAGTTTGTGTGGATTTGTACCGCGTCTGAGTTGCAATCGACGCGCCAACGAGGTACAAAACGACTGGGAGAAGACCATCACGGAAAATGCTGCTTATCGAAACGCTGGCAAACTGGCGGATGAAGTTCGCCGGGAGAATGGCCCGTTTGAAGTCTCGAAAAGTGTCGCGTTGCTATACGCCGTGTCTCGCTGGTTAAGGTGTGTAGAGGGGTTTGAAGATAATGATTTTTATTATAGCGCGCGTAGCTAGTCGAGACTGTTTAGATAAGTGAATTTTCTATTGAATGGGATTCAATGCACCATGCGTATCGTATACTAGATGCAATAGTAGCATTATCCATTGTATTCTAGAAGTGTTGAAGTATACGCTGATAAAGCTCGTGGATTATCGTCTATGAGAATTTATCTTTGTTCGCGATCGACACTGGTCTCGCTGATAAAATAAATTTTAGAAATATTGAATTTTAGTTAACGTCCAGATTATCGACGAGGCTATGCAATTAACTGCCAAATACGTCTTAGTAGCTTCGATCTGTCGAGACATTTGTAGGTGAAGATCGCATAAAAAATTGATGAGATTATTATTAATCTCTATAGTCGTTCCAAATGAGATAATAATACGTAGACGTTTAAATAATTTCGGAGGATTCTTCGCGTTTACTCAAGCCTTCGTAGGTATCTTACTATTTCTGAACGAGCATGTACATAGTTTGAATGCGTTTGAAAGTTACGAAGAATCGAGAAGCAGAAAATCTGGGCTGCTAGTAGCAGCATGCTGTAAGAGTGGTATCATGCTATAAATCGGTAGAAAAACGCGGTTGGCACTGGCGAAATGAGTTTAAGGGAGATCAGTAATGGTCACATAGATTTTGGATGCCTGGGACCTTAGAATCGTCCGAGGATGGACTTGGCACACGAACTCCTCGTATGTTAATAACTGAAGGGAGGTATGAGAGCTTTTATGACCAGAGAGCTTTCTCGTAGAGCGATTTTCGATGCTTAAGAGGAACAGCCTGCCATCGTCAAGATTTTTATCGATAAATTAAGATCATCCAGAAGAAGGTACGCGATTAAACTTATTTACCTATGATAAATGACGATGAATCCTCACTTGTGTACACTGTAAACCGTGCATCTAAATTCATATTTCCATGGATTATAAAATAACAATTTACAATAATTTATTCCAACATTTCCATAGCAATGAATTAAGTTGAAGTAGTGAGATTTCGTATCATTTAGATAATATGAAATGCACATGAAACACTTCATTGAGAACAAAACACTTTGTTGAGAATTATGTGAAAATAGTTTTCGTAGTCGTTAAAAGCAGAGACTTGTTTCATCCACTAAACATTCTTGACGCTTAAAAGGTTGAGAGTAAACATTTTTTTGAGTCTGCTACTAGAAATGTTTAAAAAACTTGAAAAGAATAACTTTCTTCTAAATAATTTATTCTGCATCCTTCCCTATCTTATCACTGTTAAGGATATCGAATATGGAGATATCAGCATGAACTTATGAAACTAGATCAATTTTATTTCGAACGTTGTCCATAAGAGATACATATACGATTCTTTCGTGCAGTGAAATAGAAACACTTACAGGGAATTCATTAAGAACAAAAAGAAAGCTAATCGAGAATTGGCAGACCTTGCAACGCCAACATCTGCTGGCCAGGTGACTAACTTAAAGATACGAATCTTTGAAAGAGAAGGCTCGACGATTAACCTTCTGCTATGCCTACTGCAATAGAATATTCTTTCTCGCATACTTCTTTCCAATGGCTATTTTCTAACGTACTATTCGAATACAAAGCATAATTTAATGCTGTACTCTCCCCTAGTAACTAGAAACTCTGCTAGCAACCCTTAGTTCATAAAACGTTTGGTCGTCTATTCTAAATAACACTTCAAACTTTATAAATCACGAAAATAGCGAGTAATAATTTTTCAAGTAATCATAGAATCATGATAGGGACACCGTTTCTCGATTCTTTTATATCGAACATTTATGTTCTAGTTTCAAAATCGTAACCATAAAGCACTATTCGAGTTCGAAAATTTCACACGCTGCCGAAAAGTCATTGGAACAGCATCGAAATGGCAACGTTCGCACGTCGAAGTGGATGTGAAATTAAATTCCCGACTGCGTTCGAAACGAACCGAGCGGAAGATGCGATGTGGAAGAGGCGATCGGTAATAGAAGGCGGCTCCCATAATGTCCACTCGTAAAAACGTTATAAAAAAAAAAAAGAAGAAAGGAATGATTGGAAACCATTGAATATCTTCAAAACAATGCTATCGTAGAAATATATATGTATCTCTTTCCAACTGATCGGAAAGAACATCGCGTTTCGTTCGAGCGAGCAAATCTTTTTACAACCGATCGAAGGAGTATTATTTTCGAACGATCGGAGGGATATTTTTGGTTCAGATCGTAAAAGAATTCCTTTAAAGCGATCGTAGAAATGTTTCGCGTAAATAAAGCGGAAAAATATTCTTCCTGACAAATACTTTATTTAAATCAATCAAAATTAAATATTTCTTTTCAACAGACAAAGGATTATTAAAGAAAGGTAACATTTTTTTTTTTTTTTTTTTTTTTTTTTGATGGAAGAAATATCTTTTTTTTCAGAAATATATTTATTATATTAATTCTTACTCGGATCGATCGTAGAAAGTATTTTCGTCGACCGATAAAACGAGCGTTCTACTTATACTGACCACAGAAGCATTCTTTTTAATCGATCGAAGACATATCCCGCCTAGATTAAGAAAATATTCCTCTTCCACAAAACGAAGGGATATTCCGCTTAAATCAGCCATAGAAATACGACTTCTCCACTGACTCGAAGAGTATTCTAGATTCAAGAAATATCCTTCTTTATAAATCGGGGGAATTGAAATCGGTCACAGAAATATGTTTTTCAACCGGTCGAAGGAATATTCCACTTAGCACGATCGAAGAAACGTCCCTTTTCCACTACCCAGGGGAAGATATCAAATCGATCGAATCAATATCCGTTTCGACCGATCGAACAAGTATCTGCTTTCAAGCGAAAGAATGTTCACTGTGTACCACCACGTCATTTCGTATGGCAGACATATTCCTTTTCGCATCTGGTGTTCACGAACAGAAGGTACTGTTTCGAAATTAGCCTGGAGCAATTCGGTGCCATTTTGATGTGAGAAACGTACCATTGAAATCATTCGAGATCATAGGCTTGGTCATAGAGTGTGATTGAGTACGAGATGTAACAAGAGCTGCGTTATTATCGGTTATTGACATAATTGAAATGTACAACAGGATAAAATGACAGGGGGAATCTTCTTGCAAGTGTCTTTTTGGAGATATAGAAACATCGTTGCTAATAAAATGGGATAATTGAAAGAAGTAGTAGAAGGAAAGTAAAGAAGCAGTAATGGTTTATTTTTAAATTGAAGATGATAGGATCGATTGGTTGGCCATGTAATTCAATCGAGAAGATATTTATATGAATTACTTATGTCCAATTAAAATCTATGTATCCACAGAGGACGATATTTTAAACTCTCGACCATTTATCACGCAAATACCAATGTACGTATGATATAGATACGTTTGAAAATTTGTTTCCTTCCTCTGATAGTTCGTCGGTAAAACAATTTTCGATAAACGTTTGAAAAAGTGTCGATACAAAACAAAATTTGTTGGCACAGAAATTTTCAACACTGTTCCTTTTGTCACCAACAGTTGGCAACGTTTTATCTTCTACGAAGAGTAGTCATACCGATTACAAAATCAGTTTATAGTGGCGTTTGGTTTTAAATTTGAATTCTCCGTGTTCTAAAAGACAATATACTTCGCGTCAATTTCATTGCTATGTATTTAATCCGGCAATTAAATACATGATCGCGCTGTGGAAAAGACACAAGAAAATCACAAGAATTATATTCAAAACTATCTTAAATCACATTATACAAATGAATCGATTTGTCTTTCCAAAATCACACTGAGAAATATTTCTACTCCACTTCGAGGTAACATAAATCCAGTCGATAGAAAATTACTGCAAGCATATACAAAAATATCTCGATTGTCCCCTAAAATATAAATTCGCTCGGTCGAGCGCGTTTGAAAACGTCCCGAATTTTCATCCCGAAACAGCGAAACCATATCATGAAAGGTATTCCAATGCTCTTACGAAAAATTACTATTTATTGAGATATGTATAATTTTGCGTGCTAGACTAGATTAGCCGCGTAGTAGTTACATACGTATGTGAGTATGAGTGTATGGAAATATGTGTGTGCACAGCGTCTCGGAAAACAGATGAATGTAACTGTTCCGTTGGTAGTGTAGTATAAAAGATGGTGAGACAAAGAGAATGTTAAGATGCGTGCAAATGTATATCGACGAAGATCCCGAAAATAATTTATTAAATAAATCTGAAACTATTGCAATATAAATTCTATGCGTAATCTAAGTGTTCTTTAACTTCTCCACAATTCTCACTATTATCCACAATTCTCCACTATTATCATATGCAAAGTTAAGTTCAGAAATATCCCAAATTTTCTTCAAAATATTGCTACAACAGGTAATCGATTTTGCAGAAAATCCTCGAACCACAGAATCAAAAATTATCATATTCGTAAACACAAATTCCCTGGTGCAAAATAGACGAAGCAACAGCCGACAAAGCCTGGGGGTTAGTTGGCCTTACTGATGGCTCTGGTCAGCAGATCCGTGTCTTAGACGCGGGAACATATGGCATTAGAACAGCTGATCTACTTAAACGGAATCGGATCGATGGTCAGGCAGGTACATTCGCGCAGACCAGGAATTTCACCACGGAAATCCCTTGTGGATAATACGCGCGATCGAGTCAGCGAACATCGACAAAGCTCGAGCGCGCGCGCCAATTTAGTTATACGCGTTCCATTATACTCGCGCGGGTTTGAAAACTGATCTTATGCGTATTTCACGGTCCGTTGGAGGGCAAAAGCGAACCTATGTGTTCTCGATGCAAAGAACCAACGCGCAATGACGAACAAGCATCGTTGACCGAAGGGAGAATGATCGAAGTTGGAAATTAATCGAGATTGATAAAGACTCGATTCCATGTAGTTAATAGAGAATGGATCGGTGATATACATATTTTAATTAAAATTGCTTAATCTATTGTGGAAATATTTATGGATGATGAATAATAATTTATCGTGAATGATTATGACGAGTGACGGGGAATATAGCAATTTGATTATGATTAATTAATACACGAATGTATAAATAGGAATAAAAAATTCAGCCGATTCCGACGATTCTCTTTTGGTTAGCGATATGTTAAAATGATACGTAGGATTATTAGAAATATTAAACTACAAATACGTATACAGCAATCCTATTTATTTTAGAAATACTACAACAGCTTCATTTACTTAATCGAATCATCTTGTAAACAAAAATTTCTGTAGCTGCCAAGTTGAAAATTAATAAAGACCATTTCATTTCAAACAGATCGATTTACACAGAGGATTAATAGATAAAGAAATGGGAAACAAAGAAATAAATAAAGAAACCTGACTGACAAATTGATTCACGTATTTCCGGTTAACGGATTAAAGCCGTTGCATTAACTTTCTACATCAAAGAACAATTAAACCCTCGATTAAACGACCCACAGAACCACCCTGTTACAATTCCCTTCCAGAAGAATTCGTTCGAGGATCGTTCCCACCTCTAAACGACTCATAAAACGAGATCACACTCGCGCCATCGCACACCACTCATTTACTCAAAGTACGACGTATTTAGAAATGTTCTGGCTAGAAAGAAGTTTATGGAACAAAGTGACCACGCGAGTACATCGCTCGACGAACAAGTGGACGTTCTCTTTCTCGATTCAGCGTGATGGAATTCGCAACTTGTGCACGTAGAGAAGCATCGTCTCGAGCAATCGGGGTATTATCCCCGTATCGTGGTTTCACCCTTCCCGTCCTCGGCCTTCACTGGAGAAACAATTTGAATGATGGAAGCGGTACAGAGGCACTTGGGGGAAAAGTTAAACCTACAGACACAGCGGATAAGGCCTTGGGGTCGTTGCTAAGCTGTGGCAAGTTCTAGGGACCTGTGCTGACGTCTTCTATTAGTTGGCGAGTCCGTTGAAAAACGTTTGAGGGAGAACACACGATAAATGGCACGGTTGACGACAGACTGTTAAGCTTCCCACGTTGTTTGTGAAGGCGGGTGTTTGCCAACGTTAAATATATTTAAATAACAGTATCGGTTTAGGACAAAGTTAAATGTGGACAGTTCCAGTTGTATCCGAGTGTGTAAAATTCGAATAATTTACGGAATTGTAAAATTCTCAATTTTTCATCGTACTACGTTCCCTCGGCCAATATCATTCAATTGTATTTTTATAAGGTCAAAAGGTATCTCAAGTTTTAACAAAATATATAAGCTTCCTTATTGGTATGCGTAATTTGTCGATTTAATACCACGTTAAACGTCTTCTTAATATATCATAAATCGAAATATAACAATTCGAGGACCATAGAAGAGTTTAATTCTTGAAATTCAAAATCCGAGATTAGAAATATGCAAGTATACAATTTTTTAAAAGAAAATGCCTGACACGCGCAACAAAAAACCGTCGAGCAGCAATGGGATGAACTTTAAATATTCAAGCCTTAAAAAATAGCGAATATTTTTCTCGATGTCATAAATTTTAGAATTTCCTATACCAGAGAGAAAGCTTACACACGCATAGTCCTTAGCCCTAGATTTCCCGTGTTGCCTGAAGGATTATGTTCGCAACTAGTACCTTCACGACGTTGGAATTG
This sequence comes from Bombus campestris, assembly GCA_905333015.3. Classification (NCBI taxonomy): domain Eukaryota; kingdom Metazoa; phylum Arthropoda; class Insecta; order Hymenoptera; family Apidae; genus Bombus; species Bombus campestris. Next base: position 9,360,881 of record HG995140.1, read on the forward strand.
TGCTTGTGTGGACACAAGGGGGTTCCTCTCTTTGAGCAGTGAATCTCTCGCGAGAATATGCGTCCCAAATGCGACCACAAACCCTATTTCCAGTATCTGTGCAACGATTTAGACGCACGTTTCTCGGATTATGGCGATCTGATACGATGCGATGGTTGGAGGGTGGTTAAGCCTGTTTCGCGTGTGACAGGCATATTCGTGGAAGAACAATATTTTTTGTATTCCTTTTTTTCTAGCTTTGGGATCTGGAATTGGATGTAATGATACAGCGGGGAATGTCTTTATTATGACCTAAATTGTTACAAGTGTGAGAAAGAGGGAGTAAATATGGGAGGTATAAACGATTTATACTCAAAGGAGAATTGGCTTTTAAGGGCCAGAAATTGAACCTAATGCTGATAGGTGTTTATGAGTATTACTTAATGTTGATAAGTTAGGTGCAATGCCTTTATGGTTCCGAGAAAATGAGGTGAGAATGTGGACCGTTTTAAAAACGAAGATCGTATATAAAAATATGTTAGGTGAGTTCTGTGATTAAATTTTTATGAAACTTATATATTCAATCATAACGTAAGTTTAAATTATACCATCTATTCTATGGGATTTTCTTAGTCTTTGAGCTTCTCAGGTTTTGATTTTACTGTATTTTTGAAATACACTGCGATATTTATGCCGTGCGTTCCTTTATGCTAAAGCCATCCCTCCATACCTGGAATCCATTCAAATGTACATCTCACTCGCAACCTAATCTCGTATTCCAGTCAGCTGCTTGATCTCTTCCGTATTATCCTAAGCTTGACATTCACATCTAACCCTAGAAAAGTTCATTCGTCTCTATATTGTTAATACTATCTGCTGTATATTTCTATCTCTTGGTTGAGCTTCCACTATATTCTGTATTTTTGTAACGCATCTTTCAAACGAAGATTAAAATTTGTAGATATATTATTAACGATAGACGAAGACTTCGATGGAATATTAATGGCAGTTGAATCATTTTTCTGGATAAATATTTCTTTATAAATATAGTATGAGCGGATTTAAATTTGCCTGTAATCCTTAGTCGGTTACTGTGGTATTCATGAAAATCTGATTATAAAATGGAGAACCGAGGCAGACACGGAGAAATCGTTTATATAATAAAACTAATTTCCGTAAAATAACTGTCACGTGTATACGACTTTCGGAAAGTATAAACAGGCATTAAAGTAAAGGAAACTTTGCTCCGTAAAAAGCAAATAGGTAATGAATAACTTGCCGTTTTATCGCTTTCTGCTATATTAAACCGTGTTTCTAAAAAAAGGTAGCGTGACTGGAAACTTTTCGCCTCTAGTGTCGAATGTCGGTTTAAGCTAAGATCTGAACTACTTGAGTTTACGACCAGGTGCAAAACTCTCGATTCTGGAATTTACGATGTTGGGTCGTCGTATATAATATATTAAGTGCAATATGATATATTATATATATAGAGAGAGAGAAATAGAGATTCGTGCGATCTTCGACGGATGTAAACGTTAAATGTTAAACTTTCTAGAAAACATCCTGTCCGTTTTTGTTCCGTTTACTTTCCTTATTATTTCGAAGATACGAAACTTTCGCTATTATCTTGGTGTTTTAAACTAAACAACTTGCCATTACTCTCAACAACTTCAAATATATACGCAGTGGCTGCCAAAAGTTTCCGGCCAAATTGTAATTCTATATCAGTTGAAAATATGCGCTAATAAAACTCTCCTTGGAAAAATGTAACATTTTAGAAACAAGGATATAGATATACTTGGGCGATAGCTCTTTATTTTCAAGAACTCTTTATCTCAACAATATAATAGGATTGCACTTTTTGCCCGAAAGTTCTGCCAACCACTATAAAATACATAGAATACTGTTTTTCAAAGTTCATCGAGGAAAATTTTTCAGCTACTTATTTCCCTCGTAGTTTTCCCTTTACTGACAATATCATATAATATGAAAACCACGGAGAAAACGCATGACAAGTCACATTCGGTGTTTTTCACACGAGAGCAAGTTTAAGAACCGATATAACTTTTCGATCAGTCGCCTTACTAAAACTATCCTTTTATTAAATTTAAAAATACCATAAATGAATAAGTTGTTATTGTTTAGTACCAAGAGTATCATAAATTTAATTATACGCTTCTGATACACGCTTCACGTTTCTCACTTTGATCCACGAACTGGAACAAACGACACACAGAATAATGAATATGGATAGGATTTCGACTGTTATATTAGAATGAAAAACACCAAGTGCGAATGATATAGAGAGAAAGGCTCTTCAGCTGATCCAACCAGACCAGTATATTTTCAACGTGACATACTATTGTTTATAACTTGAAAAATAAGCATCGAATCACACGAATGTTTCTCGTCATTATGATATCTAAAACGTATCCTAATAAAAAAACATTCCACTTATATTTTGCAATACTCTGTAGATCTTTCAAGCCTCTTTCAAGCATCGAAGTTAATCTTCCTGCTTAAGATTCTGCGTAAGTTTTGCCAACGTAACTCTTAATCGCGATAAGCGAGCATCAAAAACAAATATACCGGGTTATAGGAAGCAATAAAAAGAAGATGAACTTCTGAACTGGTGTCCGTAGCGCACCGTGTAAAAGACCGGACGTTTTAATAAATCATAATCAGCCGGACTTGCTAGTTTGTTCGTAATTAACCGATGCAAAATTAACTGACACCAGTCGTTTCAAGGCGGAAGCTTAAATTCTCTGCGTTGAAAATAAAACGAATGCGAAGGTTCGTAAACTGTTTCGTGGAGAACGAATCTCGCTCATTCGGATAGAGTTCCTTACGATGGTCCTTGTTTTCCTCTCGACACTGCTACAAACAAAGGAAGTAAAATATATTTCCTGACAGAGAGAATATTTTTTGTCACTGCCAAATGATCTGCAGCCAGTTCCACGAATCAGTTAATTGCGTATCTCTTTCAAATTACAGGGAGTATTTGGTCTATGTGTGAAGATATGCGTGATATTTCGGGTATAGAATATTATGGATTTATTTTCTGCTGTTTAAAAGAATACAAGGGAAAATATCTTTATCTCACTGCGTTAGTTACGATAAATAATGCAGTATCGAAGATGGGTGTTAGATTCATGAAATTTTACAAGACACCAAAAAGAAAAAGGAGAAGATAGAGAAATTATTAATTTCTAATTTACAACAATTGATTAATAACGTATTAAATTTAAAAATTCCTTTCTAAAAAGACGCCAGGAATGGTCTGACTTCTCTTATGACTTTTCCAATGATCTTCATAAGATACGAATAAAACATTCAATTTCCTTTTTAAAATGCCATTATACGCCTGGGTAATGAGAAAACAGGAAAAATTAATTGGAGAGTAGTATGACGATCAATTTGAAATTACAACCAACGAATCATATCTAATATTTAAAACTGATTATCGCTCAGTTGTGTCAGCTCGGACAGCATCTACCGCAACTTATTAAAAGGCCATGTCGTTGTTATTACCGTTCGCTTCTGTGGTTACGGAAAGGATCGCGATAAAAACCGTCCGAAATTTATGACGCTCGTTCCATGGCCGGAAAACACAATTTCGTCGTACGGGACATTTGCCCCGTCGCGTTCCACCGCGTGTTTCTGCTAAATGACACGAAATAATAACGACGACGGGATGGTGAGCCACGTACGTATGAATTTTTATCGCTTCGCGTTCTATTGTCTCGTATTTACAGACGGCATTTCTGACTGAAACAAACCTATGCCACGCGTTGCATTTATTTACGGTCTCGTTGTTCCTTTCCCGTTCCCTTTAGTACGCGTACATTGTTTCCGCGATAGAAGAAGAAGAAGTTGAAGGTATCGTCGTTTCAGAGATACGTCACGGTATTTTGTTAAGACGAGTCTCTACGAATTACGAAATATAATTTTAGAAACTAGCGAAATGATGGAGAAAATATTGATTTGTCCGCGTTTATCGTTCGAAGAGGATGATAATAATATCGATAGTTTCAGTGAGAGTAAACTTATTAAGGAAAAATTAAGATGTCTTTTCGATCAGTTTACATCGTCGAATGTTGTTTTTTGATACTGGAACTGCAAAAAAAGAGATGTCAACGACTCGCTTATATTTCTCGTTGCTATTTCTTCCACTTGTACTCTGCAATTTTTTCTCTCGCGGAAGACTGCGATATTTCTGTGCTACTGCAAAACCGTATAAACCAAATAAACAACTTTTAATCGTTAAAACCAATAAAACCTGGTTTTCTTTGCACCTCGTCCAAATATACAAATTCACGCACGCGAAACAATTCCAGACGAGGCACGGTAAAAACTGTTTCTAACACGAGTTGACCGTCAGCCTATATACCGCGGTGCGAAAAAGAAGTGCACACGTCCGCGCGAAGAAGCACACGAAGAAGCCGAACAAGAATAAAATAACATCCAGGTCCAGGTAGCCAGACGTATCTATTTAAAAAATATTTTAAAGGAGAGACAGCGGTGCAGACTGTTGCCCGACGAAGATTCAGTTTCGAAACCACAGAATTTCCATTTTCCAAGGGACGTTGCAGCCCCTTGGCATGGCATTACACCGCGGCAACGCTCGAGCACCTTTAATTCTAGGGATCAAAATTAAACGGAATAAACAGAAACCCGCGGCGGAAGTCGACGAAAGCAGCATAAAGTCTGTATAAAACGCGCGTGGGCCGGGCCAACGACGAAAGAGGAAGAGATAGAGGGGTAGCTTTGCACGCGTCAAATTAAACTAAACGAGTCGCAGGCTACACGAGTCTTTTCCATCTCCTTCTCCTCTCTAGCTCGCACCCTTTCCTCTCTGTCTCGTCTCGTTTCTCTTCTTTCTTTTCCTATTTCTCTCCTATCTTTCCCCTCATTTTTCCTCTCTCTCCTGCGCCGTAGTATTTCTTTTTATCCATGCCACTCTTTTTTATTTTCTTTCTCTTCATATCCTCGCTGTCATATGGACGCGCGAGCACCACCAACATATCCATACAAAGAAGAGGCACGGACACAAGGATAACTCTGCACAGAATCCGCCAAGCCTCTCTCTATGTCGCGTTTAACGAGATTGCTTTTAATATGCAGTATACTATAATGCTGACTGCACATCCCCCCGGTGGGTTTATACGCTCCTCTTGTAGCCAAAAAGCAATTCTTTCAGCAAGCCTCTGCTATCGCTGGTACACGCGACCACGCGCGCGCGCGCGCAAGTGTGCTACACGATCGAGCGCCGTGGCAAAAATCCTCCTGCATCGTTCCTCGGCTTGCAAATGAACCGCGCGTCATGGAAAATCTGGCAAGAAAGGTCGAGCCCCGTTCGATAGACTTCGCGGAGCGGATACATGATATTAATTCTTTTTTGTGCGCAACATGATTTAAATATAAATTACGTTTTCCTTCAATGTGAAAGAGTATCATCCTTGTCAACTATCTTGGAGTTATTTTTGGGTTTACGTTGTTGGGTATTGTGTGCGTAGGACGTATGGTAATATTCCGAACGATGGTGAAGAAAAAATTGGAAATGTAGAAATCGAGAGATGCAAAGGTCGTCATTGGTTATTTTATTCTGTAGTAAGTGATTTTAGAATTTATTCGATAGCGATAAAATAAACGAGAGAAATGGAAAGATAAGAAAGTAGCGAGGTAGTAAAGTGATAATAGCTAAACAAATGGTAGATAATTTTCTTAGTGAAAATATATATAGATTCTAGAATTTTGGAATAATTTAATTTAGCTGCTAGCGTTAGAAAAAATGCACTAAAACGCGATCTATCATAATTGAGAAAGATGATAATGCCAACAGTTTTTAATTACGATTAAACTGATAGACGTTTTCCTATTTATTTTTCCTTGAAATTTACAAAATAGTAAATACTTTATTGGAAGTCGATTAACGCTGAAAGCTCATACCGTTTAACGATATACATTAACAAACACGCGTTTTTCGTTTCTATTGAAAATCATTGCATCTGTTATTTGCACTATTTACGTTTCAATTCCACGATTTATTTTCGAGTTTAATTATTTGCTACCGAAAGCAACTAAATATCGAACGGATACAGGTTGCAGTGTCAATGTAATCGAAAAGCATAAAATTAATTAGAATTTCAATAACTTCGGTGCAACTAAACATACAAATTCACAACGATACTTTAATTCTTATAAATATTTCTACGACAAATGAATAGTAAACAGACGTAAAAGATAGAAGAAACGGATAATGTAATTAGAAAAAAGTACAATTTTAAATCCGAGACACGTTTTTTTTTTATAAATAAACCATTTCTTACTGCAAATAACCGTGTTATTAAAATTTGTTCGGCAAGGATTGAACGTCGTACAGATTAACTTCATGGCGCCATTACATTTTATACGTATGATAGTATTATGGTATAACACAATAAGGAAAATGTCTACATCTGACCTTTCACGAGATACTAAGTTTTATCGGATTTAGTCAGTCACAGAACGAATCTCATGACTTTGCAGCTTCGGATGTTGGACGTTTTCCAAGAAGAATTGCCAGCCTGTAAGTTTCTTACCTGCAACAGAAAGAAGAAAATGAAACGTCGTTATGTATATTTGCATAGGAAGCTTCAAAAACTATTTACTAGAAATTGTATTTCTCGACAAATCGTGTTACCATGCATTCAATTATTTAAGATATAATTAAAAGTAGAGATCAGAGATTAAACTGGTAAGTTTCATCGTGTTATTTCGAATAATAATTCTGTCAAACACAATTGTGATATTTATTTATGTACATATCAGGAATTTTAAACGAGAATATGATAAAATGTACAAATTATCGAAGTAAAGTAAAAATAAAGTACTCGTTGTATTTATTTATTTATTTTTTTTTAATTTACTAAAACAATATCTATTTAAATCCCATTCTGACAGCTACATTGCATGAACATCCGCAATCTGATAATAAATCTCTAACGAAACTTTTGTAATTTCAACGATTCGATATCTTGCCTCTCTAAAATGATCTGTTCCAAGCGAGGCTGTCCAGAATAAATCAAACTGTACAATTAAACTTTCATTAGCCGTGCAACTTTCGTATATTTAATCTTCAAACGTTCATACGAAAGTAACATCGAAGAACGAAAGAATGCAGATGTACAGAGCAAGAGAAAAAGGGGAAGAAAAGAGAAATTCCCTTCTTTTTTTTTTTTTTTTTTTTTTTTCATATCTCGATCGATTTCTCAGTTCTGAAGAGTTCACCAGGAGGATCTTTCGAAGATCGTGAAATGGAACAGCGGAAGAAAGTTTCGCGCAACATTCGGCCAAAAGAAGAAAGTTCGTTTCAACTGTTGCACTTAACTTGCGCGCTGCTTATGAGATTTTCATCATCTTGAATATGGAACTTTGCCCCGGTAATAGCAGCCTTTCTATCCGAAGCGCGGACCAAGTCTGCCTAAATGATGACCCAAAGTCTCTATCTAAATTTCTCGAGGAATCTTGCAAACTCGAAATTAACGTAAATGCAAAATTCAAGAAGGAAACCAACGATCTTCGCATCACGATAATCTTCTATTTCCTAGGAACAGAGGACCATTTTATTCCAAGGGATGTTAGATAGAGCGATCGGTACTGCGAAACACTGCGAAATATAATCCTTTGGGAAAGGTGATTAGGCGTATGCTGTTTAAAACTAACATAAATATAAAATACAAAGAGCAGAAGCGGCGGGGAAGCAACAGTTTTCGCATCGCGACAATTTCTAGTCTCCTAAGAAATTTTATCGCTCGACCGTGGAAAGCCACAATCCTGTCGATTAATTTCAAATCGCGCCGATTCCCCACACGTGCCACAAGCATCATACGAAAATCAATAGCCACCACGTCGACATGGACGTTTAACTTCAGTCGATTCGACTACCCCTTTAAAAAGCTAGATTTTTCAAAAGGACGATGGAAACTGGCTATGAAACTTATTATAACGAGCAATCGTGGCTGCAGGAAACTGTTTTATTATTATGGCATGGCGGTAATTCGTAGCTGGTATTGATCAAGCACGGAAGTCGAATAATCGCACGCGTAAGTTCTCATCTCGTTGGCGAGCGAAAGATAGCGAAAAGACGGGCAAAACAGCTGTATCGCCGGCGCATCGATTACGAGGCAAGAGATTAAGGAATGCACAAGACAGGGACATAGAAAAAACGAGAGAGAGAGAGAGAGAGAGAAAGCGAAGGAAAGGAAGAGAGGGCTGTAATTTAGTCGAGATTGTCTCTCGTTGCATTCTCGAATCTCTGCCCTCTGGCTTTGGTCGGGGATCGTTTCACGGATACGGAACATTGTGCAAGAAATATTTATGAAAATTTACATAAGTAGATCGTCCACTCGATCGACGGTGCAAAAAAAATAGGATAGAAGGCTGAGGGTGAAGAGGAGAGGAGAATTGCTCGAAGACGACGAAGGAAAGCTTCGAGTTAAGAGAGTGAGAGAGAGAGCCGTGAATAAAGGACTGTAATTTAGAAGTTGTTCGCCGTGCAGATGTATATTTTGCGAATAGTTACCGCGATCAAACGTCACGTATATGCGAGTTACGGTGCATTAAAACTGCAATCGCAGCGCGGCTGGTGACGCAGCGTAAAAGTAAAAAAGTACGGCGGGGAAACAGATCGATGCAATCTTGCTCTTTGTGACTTCAAAGAGAATTCGCGTACGTTTCCCAACATTGTTATGCATAATGCAGGAGAACGCGTGGCCTTGCAGCGCGAAAATTGTTTAGAATCGGTCGATCCACGGTGAAACGTTATTTTACGTAAATCCGACCGATTCGACCTACTTCCGATGTACAGTATCAGTTTTATGGGAAACTGAATTGTATCTCGATTAACGTCCATACTTTGACTGGTGCGCAAGTTTCCAAACAACTGAATCGTTGTTTTGCTCAGCCAGCAACGTTACGTCGAGTAAACAGAGTATACTTTTGATCTTACACGTGTACAAACGTTGGGATTGGATGAATGAAGTTGGCGATAAGATTGAAGTTGAGGAGAATTAAATCGATCGAACAGCGAGTGTTTTATTTACAGATAAATACGATACGAAGACCAGGAAACAAAATTGATTTCAAACTTTTAACTCGAATAAGATTAGTCGTGGATTAAAGATCTTAAATTGTACTACAGCTCCAAAAATATTTTTACACCACGGATGCTGAATTGTGTCTAAACTAAAGTAAGTGTTCGAAAGTATATGGAATCACGTCCATATGCAGTCTGTCACACAAGAGCGTGTCTGCGATATCTGCGAAACCTGACACCTAATCAGAATGAGATAAAAAGAATGTAAACAAACGAAAACTTCTCTAATACGCGTTGCTGAATACCTTTCAGTTTCATTTGAAACAGTGAAAGGAACAGAGCTTTTTAATATGAGTGCCGCGTACGCGAAACGTCGAAAATCGTCTGGCATGGGCGAATGAAAACAGAGATCGTGATTGGAGTAATATAATATTCACTGATGAATCTTCGTTTTGGGCATGGTGTCCTATTAGGCAAGCTGAGAGGAAGACGTATCACAAAAATAAGAACACTTGTACATCACATTCGAAAGATATGGAGGTCGTTACCAGAATCCTACGCTCAAAAATTAGTCGAGAGTATGCCGAAACGATGTCAAGCTATAATCGCTAATGGAGGAGATTGGACACCCTACTGTAATAGCGTATTAGTGTTTTAGATGTAGATTCAATTCATATAAATTTTTTTACAAATATATAAATATTTACAGAAATATCGCAGACACGCTCTTGTGTGACAGACTGTAACTTGGCTGCACGGCGATTCTCCGCTTTTCTATTCGATTGTATAAGCGTAAAAACGAAACGATATGCGTTAAAAATAGGAAAAATAAAACATTTGTAGGATGCAATTGGAAAGGCGACAGCATGTTAGTAACGTACAATAACCGGGCATCTGGTCCTCAGATGGATCAGTCATGGCACGTTCGCGACATAAATTCTCCATCGCTGCATGCTCTCCAAACTTTACACTCTAAGCACGCCATAACCCACCTCCCACGATTCTTCATACGGTTAAAACTATGTATCAAATACCATCAATTCAAACCATTAAACACCTAAATCCTTTTAAACTCCCTAAATCACTCAGCTCTTACTTCAAATTTCCTTCACCCTAAATACAGTATAAAGTATTAAAATATTCTCAAAAACTTGAACCGCCTATTGTTCAAGCAACTTTATCCCGGTAATTTTACCGCGTATTATTCTAAACCATGGTAAACGTGTTCCTGCATTATAGACTTTCTTCGTGAACTTTCTGCAAGTCTACGACGGTTCCTACGATTCTTCATTTGGCTAAAACTACGCACCAGGCGTCAGCGATCGAAACTACTAAAGACAGAAATTCCTTAAAATTTCCTAAATCACTCGTCTCTTATTCTCTGCGTTCTAACACGTAGCAAAACTCTAACCACCTATTTCTCAAGCTGCTTCATCCCCATAATTCTATCGCAATTTATTCTAAACTATTTCTACCGTTGGAAATCTCTTTTTACAGCCTTTTTCTGGAAACCTCTGGAAACCCAACGAGATCCCAAATCCTAGTTCTCGTCCATTCCCCCGGTGCGATTCAAGAAAATCCCAAGACTCTGTGAATGGAGACATCAAGAGGGAAAAAGAAAGGAGAGTGGCAGGAGAATCAGCCAGGCAGCATCTCAGTCGAGTACGAAACAGGCATTCCAGTTGCGTGGCCACGTGGCTGGCTGGTGGGAGAAGCGAACCCGCCACGCTTCCACATCTTTCAAGGGGGACGAGCAAAAAGCGTGGCGAGGACGCGAGCGAGAGGAACCCGGTGGCTCGCGAAGAGGGGAGAAAAGCGTGGTCGAGGAATAAAAGGAACAAGTCGAGCCGCTAACCGGAGGTAGAAAGCGAGATAAAAGAGCTCGGCAAAGGAGGAAGAGCCACGCGGCGCAAGAGAGGCGATGCCAGGCTTGTTTTGGCCTACCGGACACTGTGGGAAAGTATCTGAATGTGGTTCGTCGTCTCCTCTCTTCTCCTCTCGTCCTTCTCTTTCGTCTTCACCATGGATTCAACATGGACCCGGCGACCGGCACAAGTTTGCCTCCGTCCGGTATAATAATCGATCGAGTCCGGCCTAATTGGAAAACGCTGATGGCCTCCGACGTCTACCTGCTTCTCCGAGCTGATTCCTGCGTTCGTTTCAACTGCTTTTGCCTCTGCTTCGTTTATCATGCGGGCACTCTGCCAGCAGAGTTTTTACCGGATTTCGATGGAATGTTTCGATTGTAAATAGGGAGATTTTTGGGGAGATTGTTGCGATGGAAATGATGTTAACTGTTGGATGGTTGAACGTCTCACAAATTCTCTCTGAATCCTGAAATTTACGTTACATTGGCTTTTGACGATTTTAGTAGATATCTCGAATTTTTCTAGCAACGTTGCCGCGTAAATGATTAGTCGTAATTAAACTAGCTTCATTTCCAACGTGAAACCATGAACTGAAAAACAGACAATTTTCATGTATAGCTGATGTTTCTGGGCAACAAACGCTTGTGTTTCCCGTGTACCGAATTCCTACCGAACAAAATGCGTTTATTAGTAACTCATTAACGAAATACAGCGACCATTGTTATTAGTTTAAACGAGTTTCGTTATGAAATAGTCGACGCATGAGCGAGAGCAAGCTCCTTCTCTGTCGAACGTCACGCCCGAAGCGATAAAACTTCAAAATTGCATGCGTAACGTTTGACACGAATTAAACGATACGCACACGGTTTTATGCTTTGCCGTACTTCGTGATTAAAAAGTAGTTCGTTCAAGGATCTATCGGCTCTTCGAATATTCCATATTTCTAATTCTATCATTCAAATTTTCTTTATTTCATTATAAAGTAATTCTACCTTACTGTTTCACGCACGTGGTATAAATACGATTAACTTCTATACTTACATAAAATTATTTTATTTCTGTTATACAAGTTCTGAGATATGAGAATTATATGGAACTTTCGCTTGCATAAAATTATTTTATTTTTTTGTCGTAATAACTTTTGAAAATTCGTACTTATGAAAATATGGAAATACACCGTTGCCATTGAAATTTCAAACACTTCGATTTAAAAAGAAAAATTGCGGCTAAGCTTCGATTTTATTTCGTCTTACTTTTCTTTGTTGTCCCAGCTTATTTTTACAATTAGCATAGCGTCTTTTTCGAAAATTTAAATTAGACTCGATCCAATGAATCTACGATTTTACATGTGCACAATTAACTCAAGCTGTGTATTTCACTTCCACATTCAGACTTAGCATTCGCATAAGCTTTCGAACGAATTAGTGAAATCAAGATTTCGCAGAAAAAACGATGTAGTGAATTTTATACGATTCTGCAACTGTTTTTGCCAGATAAATTTCGAGTAAACGTATACATTTAGAGATAATATCTTATTCCCACGATCTGTGCTACTTTCTACCTGCCACGTGATCCTTGATAGAGCAATCCACGGAATTTCTTACCTTAAACGAGTTGTTAGTCTGTAAACGATTTTTATAGTAGATTTTTAGAAAGAAGTCCTTAGTTTACCCTGTTCTACAAGATTCTTACACAAGATTCTTGTCTATCATTTTTTTCTTTTCTCGTTTCTTTCACATGGAGAATATTCATAGATCTTCTTCACTCGGAATTTGCATAAGCTGTTAAACGAAAATCACTTACTTAAACGTAATTATCGTAAATGATTAATGCAGCCGATACTTTATCCGAATTCTATATTCTCTATCAAAATACCTCAGGAAAATCACTATCTTTATCTCCATATTGATAATCATATTTTCTAAGAAACTTCCCCAATTATCTCCCTTATTTCGAATATTTCAATATTTTTAGATATCCCATCTAATATATCTTTTTTACATATCTTTGCATTTTTCGATCCTCTTCTACGTTCAGACGTTTCATTTTGTATAGTTTTGCCTTTTCAAACATTGTGTTCTTAAGTTTCCCACAAAAATGCATAAACATGCACGATCGATGGACCTGCTGCCGGTACAAAAACTTTCGAAACCAATCTCACGAAGTAAAAAAGAAAAAAAAAACACGAAAAATAAAGAAACAAGAAAAAAGAAGAAGCCGAGGGAACATTTCTTAATTTCTACGCTCCGATGCTACCTTCTCCCCTTTGGATTAATTCAACGGTTTCATTCAACCAATCCGGCCACGATCCAAGTTCCCAAACGAATCTTATATCATCGGATCCGTGACACGTGTTACGCAATATCAAGCTGGTTCTCGAATAAGAACTTGGAGCCGAAGGTATTAATGAGACTATCGTGATGTAAATCATAAGCCAACGTTGAGTCAGGTGAACTGGATTATAAAACATAATTAGTATCCGTGACCTGTTAATACGTCGCTAGTCATCGATATACAGCCAAGGACGAAAATAAGAGACAGGTGAAATAAGCAACAATGAAGTTTCGTTATATTTAGCTTCAGTATTTATTGTTAAAATCGTTGTTAAGTTTGCACAAAAATGTAAATGTCAAATATGTACTATAGGTGTTATGTCGTCCAGTCGCGGGGAGACGCGATCGCGATGAAGCGCGTGAACGGGAGTCGTAAATTCCCGTTACGATTATAACGATCGACACCACGAACAGGTCGATCCCCTTATTTCTTGTGGGATAATAAGGGTATTTGTTGGGGAATAAAACTGTAGTCTACAGTCTTATAATATTTATATTTTAACAACTTATTACACGGGAGGTTCCGTCGTATAGGAAGATATAATTGATAGAAGTGATGAATAATAATACACTTGATATATGAGTAGTATTAATAAAGAGTAGATTAAGGTAATATCACCTTGATCGTAGCGAGGACTATGTTTTAAGGAATATTGGAAGATCCCTGAGTTGACTACGCGAAGCTTGTAAGAACAGTCGTGTTGACTGCACGACGTTTGGAAGAACAGTGATGACCCGTCTCGTACAATTACGGAGCTCGGTATGGGTGTCCTTTTTAATGGGAAATACCTGTTATTTTTAATGGACAAACAACCGCTTTCTCCGTAAGTTATAAGAGCGTGTAATAAACCTAAGGACTGTCTTAAGGACCATCCATAAACCGAAAATACTTATGTGAATAGAAATTAAGCTAAAAAGATTCGGTTTATGGTGGTTCCTTAGGTTTATCGAAGGTCAGTATAACAGTATGTCAGCCTCGGCGGTCATACCATGAGGGCCGTCGCACGGACCGTCTTACGCGACGTAACAATAGGTATATATAACGAACAGACTGCATTGATTTTTATGCATTTGTGGGAAATTTGAAGATGCAAAAATGCATAAAGTATGATATTAATTAGATGAAACAAATCATTTTTCAGAGTGCACATATTCATTTTTCCTTACAAAAATACGAGTTTGCATAGAAATCTGTCTGACGAATAAAACGATCATATAGATATGTACTAGTGTATATAACACTAATACTAGTTCGATTAAACTTCATTCGTATCTGCTTCCATTACTTGTCCATTTATTTTTATGTCTGTCTGCAAATACATCCCTGTAAGCACGTAACACGCTGTCCAACCAGTTTCGAGTTTCCACTAAACGAGTTCCACCGAGCATAGGAAGGAGAGTTTTTAATTGGCCAACGTCGCGACGTGCAATTTCGCCTACTTTGAATATTTAATGCTAATTGATGTAACGCGGGCTCGGAGAACGATAACTGGTGGGAAAGTTGTCGCTGACTTTGTTGATAAGTCGAGAAACCTTGAGACCTTCGAACAGGAGTGGAAGCTCGCCCGATGCATATAATTTGCAGTTCTTAAGCGCGTTTAACGTGCTTCATGGAATTGAACGTCGAAGAACGACTGTCTAAAGTCTAAGTGCTGCAGTAAAAAGGATTCTCTTCGTGGATTACAGATAAAAGATTCCACCTGTTTCTGCCAATCACCCGACCGCTACTTTTATCGAACACTATCAAACGCTGTTATAAAGTTAATGCGCAAACGCTGAGGATTTTGTGTCGATTACTTAAGCTTGATGTGATTTGCATTTCCTGTCGAACGGCGCTATACGTATAGGGTGTCCTAAACTTTGTTATATTCATAGTTACTTTAAACGTTTTGGTAAAATTCACGTGATATGTATTTATACTTTTTCGTGACATACGTAATTTTCAAATATTAATATCGGAGACTATTATAACGACTATAACTGTAAGGCATATGTAAGTTTATACATAATAAAATTAATGGGAATGCGTTTTTAAGAAACTCTATCCCAAAGCTTGTATATCTGATATCAAAGGCACAAAATGTCTTGAGAATAATTATTCTCTAAATCGTTCGTTCTGGTCTTTCTCGGTTGATTATATTACCAGAGGTTTAATCGAATGACTGGGCTGGATAGAATATATATGAGATGCCTATAGATATAACGTTAGAGATATGGAGGGACAAGGTTGAGGTATCTAGAGTTTGGTAGTGTTGGAATTCCCTTTGGACAAGGAGTTTAATGCGTAATAAGAACTTTATCAATAGAGAGGTAATTTCCAGTAGCGCCTTAATATCCCCCGGTAACTTGTTTACTCGTGTAATATAATAAATGTGCGCTAGGAGGAATTCGTAAGAAAGTCAACAATTAAGAATGATTTATAAGGCACTCTGCGTCGGTAGGTACTTTATCATATTTGTGAAGTCCGTAAAATTGCTCATTACTATAGGAATGTTGCAGACAACTTTAATAAGCAAAGTCGCAAATATTAACGCAATAATGACTATATTTAACGCTATATATTTAGATTATTTATAGATTATATATATATATATATAATACAAGATATAAACTAAACAAGATAGTGTTAATTTTTA
This sequence comes from Bombus campestris, assembly GCA_905333015.3. Taxonomy (NCBI): domain Eukaryota; kingdom Metazoa; phylum Arthropoda; class Insecta; order Hymenoptera; family Apidae; genus Bombus; species Bombus campestris. Next base: position 9,376,773 of record HG995140.1, read on the forward strand.
AGTCTTTACAGTAACTTCAAAAATGAATCTAACTCTTACGTCATTATTTGTAACTAATAAACTGTGAATTTATTTATGCAAATTTATATTTTCACGAATATAATTAAATCACTGACCGTTGGATCAACGCATTCAGTATCATAAACGGATACTATACTTTGGATGTTCTATATATATTTCTGCCTATTGTTCGCACTCTGTGTATTTTTGTGCGGCTCCAAATTTCCCATAAACGCGACAAAATCTGCGTGAAAGTTTGCTTGCTAATTTGATGCATCACGCGATAAGACATGAAACGTGATTCCAACAATGATGTTCACGCTTCTGGTGGACGGGACGCGATGGAATTTCCATGACAGCCGGTATCACGTAGTATTAGCTGTAAATGCTAGCGAGCATTGATGAAACGTTTCCCCGAGGAAGAGGCTCGAGTAGGTGGAGGCTAGCTGGCTTCCATTTTCAGAACAAAGGAAGGGAAAGGTATAGCCGGTTCGCGAGAGAAAGGATCGATTAAGTCGAGTAGATTCTGCCGGCAGTTAACGAACGGGAACCGTGGCCCTCTATCCCGGCGTTCCTGTACGTAGGAAAGGATGGAAAAGAGGGAACGAGAGCCAATCGAAGACTCCTTCAGCGCGAGCTTCTTGCTCGAATGCCTCCGCGAGTCTCTCGGCTTCGTTTTTTGCTCGCCAACTGTGCAATCCTCTTTTTCTCTTTCTCTTTCCTAACGCCGTACCATCGAGATATCGCCTATCGATAAAAATTCATTAAACGCCCGGTAATCGGAAACCAGCTCGGAGGAGCGAGATCTTTCGCCAGGAGAGTAGATGTTGAGACGACGACGATCTGCCAACTGTGAAAGTATGACAAACTCGAAAGGGATTCAAGATCCTTCCGTTGAGTAGATTTGGGAACAGATGTCGAGACAAGGATGTTGCTAGCTTACAATAAGTTTGATGCAGAGATAGGTAAACTGAAAGTTTAGAAGCAAAATTTACATATCAGATTGATAGACATTTTAGAAGCGTAGGAACTTTGAATTGCAAGCAGACGTTTTATTCAATAATATAAATGACGGAGACTGCATTTAAGATTAATATGACAATTTTCACAATACTTGCGAATTCTCTGAATATTCTGTCATACTCGACTCTAGAATAAATCTTAAGTCTTCGACGATTCTCATAGTTTGCTCGTGCCGCTCCTCGATCTCACAGCAGTTTCTTAAACATCTTACACGTACAATATACATACATATATTCTTGCCACGTGTATTCTGTAGCATAAGCATTCACTCAGTTCTCGATATTAACAGGAGTTTTTATTCCGAATCTTTTTAAGTGGATCTAATAACGTAGGATTAACATTTGTAGAAATACGCCGGTCTTGATCTTATAAGATATTCGATTCTTGATTATGTGATGAAATAATACAACAAGTAGTAACACAACAATCTATCGTATACGATAATTTTCCATTAAGCACTTAGAGTCATTTAATTTACTCGCAATTCTCCTTGCAATCATCCACCCTTTCAACAAGAAACTGATTACCGCGTGAAAATGATTTCTAATCAACCTATCCATTTTTCCTCCGCCCTATCTCTCTCCCTCTCTCTCTTTCTCTTGATCGATTCAACGAACTAGTTCCATAGAAGGGAAGAAACGAACGATTCGTACTCGACTCGATCAATCGAAAACGTAATTGTTTCTCGGAGATTTACCAATTAAAGTATAGAACACCTTTTGAAGAGCAAATCGGTCTTCCTTTCAAACGGACATCGATTAAGGATAGAAAAGGCTCGAGAGGACTACGTCCTTACAGACAGATCCTCTTCGCAATGCGGACAAAAGCCGCGGCGAATACAAGTGTTTAGTATCCAGGCATGTTGAAAAATACCACCTGTCGAACTTCACGGCCCGTACCGCACGTAGTCAGATTTCATCCGCGCGAAACGCAATATTCGATATTTCCGATATAATGAAACGTCCGAGCATAATCGACCAGGAAATTTGTCCACGCGTGTTTCATCCTGTCTATAAACTGTTTAAGAAAAATTGCAACTAAAGATCGTGTAATAGTACCCATTAAAATAAGCAAAAAGGTCTTAAAACATTGACGTTGGAACTTTTTTAATTAAAATATACTAACCGCTGTGTCGGGCTTTTTCGACGCTTCGATACGTTAGAACACCGAAACAGTTAGTCGATGAAGAGCTAAACGATACATCTCGTTTCACGACGGAATTGCGTTAATCAAGTTAAAGTTACAAGAGGTTTTCATCAATGAAACATTGCACTATCGTCTATGAGTATTTGGATAGTTTCAAACATATAAAATATACTTGTAAATATGTGAAACATACTTGAAATGAAATTTTTTAATCTAATCTTCCGGAATTTAATCTTGGCTCTGATCCTATCTCAAGTAACCATATGCAGTTACGTAGATATGACCGAAATCAATAGACAATATCAATGAATGAGATTTTATGATCGAAAGTGGATAAAAATGGACCTTACACGAATACCCAAGTTAATTCACTTTAAACGTTCAATGGTCTTACACCATGCTAGATCTTATGGAGATTGAAATATATGTTGCTGGTCATATTGTAAAGAAAGTTTACAGAGATAGCGATATCGATATATTCCTTGTTTTAGTGGAAATTTAACAAAATATTTTATCCCAGTTATGGCAAGAAGTTAGAGAAACTAGTGATATTTGAACGCATTGTCATAGGAATTTTCTGATTGTTCCAATAGGAGCTACAAACTCCTGAAGTTTAATCGCAACTTTCTGAAACACTGTATACACGTACGTCTCATCGTGCGCCGCGACGATGATAATGAAAAACTCTAGATAGATTTATAAAACTCGACGTAAAATTTGTCAGATTCGTATCGTAGCACGTAATTTGTATTAGCAGCGTGCTATCTGGATTTTTCAAATTGGAAAGAGAAATAAGAGGAGGTTTGACTGGAATTCTGGTTATATTGGGGGAGTTGATGGAGTTTAAGACGGTGGCGCAAGGACTGGATTTGCAAGGGAACGTGACTTTCCCGATACTATCCAGACTTGCAGTTCCTGCAGCTATGATGGTCTTGCAAATTTTCCTTCAAGGAACTCTGACTTCTTAGACTTTCAATCGAATTACTTTTACCATCGTTTTAAAGTATCGGTGATCTTATCGATGGTAAACTACGGTAGATTAATATGATTTAATCATTAAAATAGCACATTCGTTAAAGCAAACAAATTTTTCCAAAATCTATTTAATGTTTGATTATTCATTTTTCATGCTGAAATTCACTCAGAAAGATATCAATGAAAAGAATAACAAACAAATGAAAACGTTTTCTAAGATAAAAGAAACTTCCAGCTATAGCATCTGGAATATTAGAAAAAGTACTTTATCGATGAGTCTCGGATATTTATGAAAATTCACATTTTTACACAACTGAAAATCTGGAATCCTAACAAGAATTTCAATCGCCTATTAAACGTTATAACGAATACTTTCCATAAATTTGTCATAAGTGTCTATTCATCAGCTTTTCTCCGCCGAAGAATCTACGTTCCGACAGTCCCCCTTTCAAATTGAAGTAATTTCATGACCCCACGATTTTCTTTAATTCCATCGACGATTCTGCGCAACATCCGCGAGGAATTCGTTTCGATTCCCTCGAACGCACGGGATCATGCGGCTTCGTGAAAGCTTTATCTCGTTCTTCGTATGGTAACGCGTGACTCGGCGAATTCGCGATAAATTATAGGTTACTTACAACGGAAAAGGGAATTTTGAGATTGCTACCCACAACCAAACGATTATTCCTTCAGACTGCTTACCGTCTACGACTCCAAGACACGCACCATCTTCGATTACAAGTTACGAGTTCTCGCTTTAGTAATCTGAATGGACGTACGGACCAATCGAAGGTAGTAAACCGTCAGAAAAATGCGATATCGAAGGTAAGAAACTGGAGAAGAGGAGCCCCTCCACTGTCAAGGGGAAGGATTCATTGGCATTTGTACTTCCTTCGTGTATTAAATCGATTACTTAACAATCGCTTATGCAAATACAATTGTTATTACACGATTTGCTCGACCCTGTTCCTTCGAGCAGAAAAAAGAAACGAAATTACCAACGCGAATAATTTCTAAAGTATACGGCTTCGGTATATTGTTACCGTTTTAATAAGCAGATTAATCCACTTAACGTTGTAGATGTGTGTTTTAAATATCTTTTGTACGCATTTATATTATCATCGTTTATGTATATGGCTCGCCCGGTAAACGCCAAGTTCGATGAAATGAATTCACCGAAATAAATGGTTAATTCGAGAAAAAGCAAGCGAAATATTGTGATTACAGTAGCAACCGGAGCAATCGTCTCTTTCTCGTTATAATTTCATTCGTTCGTCATCGTCATAACAATTATACCTGAGCCGTTATTGAAAACTCAGGAAAGAGGAAAAAGTGAACATTGAAATATGCGATTCCCTTAACCGATAATCAGGCATCGAAGAATATACCATTTAATATATATATTAAATCGACTTTCTGGCCATTGCTATAGGCGTGTTTCGTAATGGCAAAGGAATATTCGCTTCAGGCGCTTGATATTCAATTTACACACATATAATTAACTTTTCTATTTATTTTGCGATTTATTCCGAATAATAAGTAAACACGTGTATTTGACTTCGACGCCTTCGTAGAACGCAACAACTAAAAAAAACAAAATTCAACGCCAGTTTTAGTTTTCCATTAAAATTCAACGAGCGAAGAGCTCAACCTTAACTTTAACCATTGTCTTAGTTTCAAGAAACAGCCTATTCAACAACTACTATACTTTGTATTTAAAACACAAAGACTAAGGAATTCAGCTCTTTCTTTTTAAACTATGATTAAAGTAAAAGCGAGAAACTTTGACTCTCACTTTGACTTTGATTAGAACCGAAACGCTAAAGAATTCAATGTTCGAAACGTGAAAAATTCACTTCAATCTTTAATCCTTGCAACAAATAATAAGAAAATTCACCTCAACTATTAACTAAAACCTAGAAGAGAATACAGGATTCTTTGCCTAAGATCCAAAACACAAAAAGTTCAATTTTTATTTTAACTAAAATTCAAAAGTAACAAAGCCTTTCTCAAATAATAATAGACAGATTTAACGAAACAGATTATATCAAATTACGCAAATGCTAAACGACAGATGTTTCAACTCTTAGGTTCTCCGAAAAGTTTCTTTCGTTTCATAAGGTGATAATAGATGAACAACAATTTCTGCTTTATACTACTTTATTGAATTAGGTATTCTATTATTACGTTCTCGCATAATTCAATAAACTAATATAAAACAAAAAACATTGTGCGTCTATTATTTAATTTGTTTATTTAATCCTCATGCAACATTCAGGAGGCGAAAAATTCAGCATCGAAAAATACGAATCTTTCGGGTTCTTGTTACAACGTTATGATGAAACGATGTATCCAGATGTATCTCGTCGCCGCGAGACGAAGCTTTCGCAGAAGTTTTCGCGACATCAATTCTAACGGGACTAGAGTGAACGTGAATGCATTCCCGGACCGATAAATATACTCGTTAAACTGGTATGCGTGCTAGCATCTCGCATAATAATTTCCGGCCGCGGCATACCAGAACGAGCTGAACAATATTTAAAGTTTCGAGCGATTCGCTCGCGAAATTTATGGCGCTCTGCCGCCGAATCTATTCGATGTTGCACGTTTTAAACGCGAAACATTAGTGTTTCTCGAGTGCAACGGGAATGTAAATACGACTGAGAAAAAAGCCGTATCGTGCTTGGATATTAAAACGTCCTGCGCGATTCACCGTCTTTCGGAGAAAATGTCACTGTTTCTCTCAAATTCTCTCTATCCTCAAATTCTCTGTTCGTTTTTGAATTGAGGGAAAAAATATTGAAGAATAGCGTATTGTTGCGTGTATGCGTGGAAGAGAAATGCGTGTGTTTTAATGTACATACAAAGCTATGTTACGTGTTATACGCTAGGGAAAATTTATCATGAACTAGCTTATTCTATGGTGTAAACAATTTTACATTATTGATAGATAGTGATTTTTAATATTGCTTTCTCCTTTGTAAAAGATAACGTGAAAAGTTTGACTGAAACGTTAGAATCGCTACGATTTTCAAAAGTTGTCCAATTTAATTCAACTTAATTCGATTTAATCTTAGCTGTATCTTTAATAGTGCATTAAAATGGTCGATGCGACTGCGGAAGATAAAGAGACAAAATGATATTTCGAATATCTATTTTCAATGCTACATACATATTTACAAGGTTTGTGGACCTTCGATTCAATTCTAGCAAATTATTCAGACGACGTAGGAAATATTTTTCTTCTTCTATTAATATTACTGCCCATATTATTCAAAAGAGACGGGATTGGCTTTATTTAATAATGATATGTGTTTAATCAGCGTCTATTAAATTCCGATCAAATGGGACATTTCAACTAATACGTCTGTCTAACTGTTTTCAAATCTGTTGAATACGTAAAGTCTCTCCTTAAGCGATAAAACATAATTAGTTTCAACGCCAAATCCACTCATTAAGCCAAGTTTATTTTTAAGAATAACAGAACCCTTTGAGCTTGGTATCGTAACTTTTAGACGAAACGATATCGTATAAAGCTGGAAACCGATGTCCTTTTCTAGACAGGAAAAAAAAAACAGGAAACAAACGTACAGTCTGCAAAATATTGCAAATTGTTCTCAAATCGCGTTCGTTTATTCCGTTCCTCTTGTTTCTTTCATTTTTAGATGGTAACATACACAGCAGGTTCGCGGTTGAAATGAATTAAATCGAAATGAAAAAGGCGGGAAGCGTGTCTGGGAGAAAAAAGAAAAGAAGTGGAGGATGCAGAAAAAGATAAAGCGGCGAGATTTTAACGATAGCGACGATACGTAGCCCGGTAAGTTGGAAATTCCCTAGTTTCGATAAATAAAATCTTTTATCCCGGTTATTCAGGATTCGCCGGTCGCCGTAAACGATTTTATTCTCCCAAACGTTTTTTACGCGCGCACATGTCTATACCTGCGTATGTGCGTGTCTTTTTTTTTTACTCCTCGTTGCGCATTGTTTTTTCTTTTTTTTTTTTTTTTTTTTTTATTTGGCGTGCAGTTTTAATTTCGAGTAACTGGGGACTACGGTCAAAATGAAATTGCGTTACGATGAATATGCAGGCGATGCTCGTGATGTCATCGAACTATGAACGAAAAAAAAGTCATGGAGGAAAAATCAGAGGAAAATAGGATAGGTTTTAGGGGATTGTAGGCGAGAGATTACGGCGACATTTATTTAAACTTGCGGAATACAGTCGTTCCTCTCGTTCGTTCATATTTTTTTTTCGCGTTATATCTCTGCGACGATATGTGACTTGTAAGTCAGATGTACTCGCGTATTTATATTTTTCAAATCTTTCTTTTTGTCGCTTGTTGCTCCACTTATTGACCTAATGTACTTACTAGGCTATTGATATCTGTGAGAAATTACAAAAAAAAAAATATCATCAAAGCGATACAGTACATAGCTGTTTTCTTTCATAGGCAAACAAAATTCTACTTATAGATGGTTAAAAGTTTAAATATCACCTCCTCTATGGATAACATTTGGCGAATTATAATTTAACAAAGTAAAAAGAATTATCCTGAAATACAAGATAGATTTGTTAAAGAATTGAAGAAAACAAGAAGTAATGATTCTCTGTGGTTTCATATTGCACGACAAAGATCGATAATACTCGGGAGAGCTATTCGCAACACAACCACGTCGCCGTAAATCTTCCATTAACCCTTTGCCTTATAACATCGAGTTACACTCGTGGCACGGATTACAGTTCTGATTCAATAAAGACTAGTTGTACTCGTAACAAAGTTTTGCTGCAGCTCTAACTTTAGCTTCAATTCTTCAAACTGAAAATTATTAAATACAAATGATGTTACATCATTGTTTATATTATTGTGTATACAGGGTGTGGCCGAATAACACGTCCAACCGGGAACGAGGCGATTCCCTATGAAAAAATAAGAACAAAATATGAAATAAAATGGTTTCATTTGAGGTTTGTGAGAAAATCGACTTTGAAAATTTATCAAGTGTACTTGAACATGGCTAATTTGGGACTAAACAGATTAAAGAATCGATAGGAAGTCGTTCTACGTGTGAAAAATAAAATATTTTCTCAAGACATTTTGTTTGCGGAAAAACAAATTCGAAAATTTATCCTACGCATGTATAAGTACTAGATCGGACAAATCTAAACATTTTAATTTCTCTTTATGATAAAACGAATAAAATATTCTTCATATTACAAGCTAGAAACTATCAACTATCCCAATCTAAAAACTTAACGCTCATTTAGTTATATACAAAATGTATTGGCACACGCCCTTACTTTCCAATGAAGCGCCTTTTGACCAGGCTCTATGCCTTTCATTCTCACGGTGTCAAATTTATTTGTCATATAAAAGTACCAAATGACACTAAGTTTGATACACTTGAACCTGATTAATTGGTATGTAAAGCTTATAATAGATACAATGGCGTGGCAATACTTTTTCAAGCCACTATAGACAAAGAAATCAGGCGACGAGAAGTCAACCACGAAAGCCCGATAAAACAGTGAAACATAGAAAAGATCGCGTGAAAGAACACAATGAAATCCGCAACGATTCGCAACCACGATACAGGGATTTTTCTCTGCGTGTCATAAAGGGAGGGAAACCGCTTAAAGACGTGTGTCATCATCGTCATCCACGACGTGACTATTATCATTACGTCCTACGCTTCGAGTGTACTCCCTGCAAAAGCTCGTGTCCTCGCACGCACGACACCGCGACCTTCTCTCTTTCCCCGCTACATCCCTCTCTCTCTCTCTCTCTCTCTCTCATTTTATTTTCCTTTCTTTTTTTCTTCTCAGCTTCGCGGAAATTTCTCGCGGAAAGGAAGAAACTCCTGCAATTTGTACGACGCTGCCATCAAAAAGGAAACCGCGTCCGGCCCCGCGTGAAAAAACAGCCGAGCGTCGTACCCGCGTCGCGTTTCACCGGAACAAAGAGGACAAGAGAGTTTCCGCTGCTCGCAATATGCGAATGGGTTAAGTTAGCCGTTTCGTGGCGCGCGAGATTGGGTTGATAGCCTCGGGGCCATCCAGATACTTCTCTTCCCTCCTCCCGCTCTTTATAGATATCTCTCTTTCTCTCTTTCTCTCTCTGTAGAAATATGTATACGTGTGTATATATGTACGCCTATATTCACATCTCTCTTATTTATACCTGTTCTGTATAGACGTATATATATATTTCTCTCCTACTTGTTTGCTCCGAATACAGGTATATATGTATTTCTCTCTCTCTCTCTCTCTCTCTCTCTTGTTGGTTCGTTCTGTATATCCGAACGAGCAATAGCACTAGCGATGGGCATGAATCGGTGGCTCGATTGCGATCCTCGTCGGTAGATCGATGGTGTATAATCGCCCCTGACGCATTTCGGCGTGAACGTTAATACCAGCCTCTTCGACTCGACGGATTAATTATGCCGAATAAGGAAGAGTAGACACTCGATAGACAGGAAGATCGATAAACGAGACTTATACACATCTTGCGAGTGTTCGAAATTGGTTACCCCGGATCGAGGAAAAATTCGAGGGTGTTTAGGGTGACGAAGTGGATGAAAGTCAATTTACTAATTTACTGATGAACACGGATTATCGATTTATACGAAGTGTTGTTTTAGTCAGCTGTGCAGCGGGATTACGGTGTAACGAGCTGTGAATGTTTGAATCGAGCGATGTTAATCATTTGGTCGGCTGATTAACCAGTATGACGTGTGAAGTGGCAAAGTTTTTGGCTAAGTACATTCATGGACCCAGGCTTCTTGTTTATGTATAGGAATATAGAAAGGAATATAGAGCTCGGCTAAACGCGTGTTGAGATGGAACAAATATTAATTTCGACAAAGAAGATAATTAACGAACTAAGAAAAGATGAAAAATTGTTTGTGAAGAAATGTGTGTCAGCACATTGCACGATGCAATTATTTCCAGCTAATTTACGATATATTATAGAATTCTGTCTTTCAATGTTGGAACCACGAAGGATTCCTTAATACTACATCTCGCTGCTTGTACCTACAAATCTATCAAATTTTAAGAAATTATAATAAACCATCGTAATTCTTTAAATTTTCCTTATACCTTCGATTCCTACAGCGAATTTAAAACATTACACAAATATATTTTTCTAATTCCAACATTTTCCCCATCTTCATTAAGATAGAGATCAACAAACAGACGAACAATCTTATACATCCCTGAAACCAGCTCCTAATCATCAACCTCTATCCCCCCCCCCAATCCCATCTCCCAGTCAATCGAATCCCCTCAAAAGAACAAACTACTTCAGCTAGCATACACTCAAGCAGCGAGTATCCTCCAGAAAAATCCATCGTCACTCGTCATCTGCCTTAATCACCTCTAAACTCTGCCTCTCTTCGCCAATCATCCAGTGTATCCTCCGCAAAAATCCATCGAAAATCACGATCCCCTCGACTATCCTCGCACCCTCGTTCTCTCCAGCCTCATATAAATCCCTCTATATCCCATCAAATCGCTTAATTCCGTCAAACATTCGACAAACAAGCACGAAAATTCGAGGCAGGCTTACTCACATCGCTACGCGCGATCCGATCGGTTGTATCGCAGAAGACCCGTGGATGACAGGCGAGGCAGGAACGAGCGGCGCGAGTAAGCACACAAGGTACGAGGAGGCGTAGAGGGGAGGAGAGAGACGAACTGACGAGCAACGATGAAGCACACGGGTGCAGGTGCATCGAGCTGGTCGCTCGACGTTCGCGTGGCGAGCGACAGAGACAGGCTGGGCCAGTGTTCTTCTGGTTGGACGAGGATACAGAAGTTCTGGGTTGAAGGGAGAACGAGTGGAAGCCGGTTTTATCTGGCAGCAGCCTCCTCTCCCCTACTTATCCGTGGCTGTTTTCTGCTCCTTTCTACATGCTGCCAGCCTCGGAAACCGCGACATCCTCCGCGCGTCTCCGCGCTCTTTCTGCCCGCCGCGGCTCCACGCTTTTCCCGCCAGCTGTGAGCTCCTTTTCGCTCGTGCACGCTTCTCTCTCGTCCTTTATGTCTGGTCTCTTTCTGCCGGTGTATCTTGATCGTTGGGCCCTCGCCCTCTCTTTTGTGCTCGCGTTGGCAGACACGGAGAGCGTGGTCAGCCCCGGAGCCGCGTTTACGCGATCCCTTTCAAAGCCATGCTCCAACGACCGTGGTAGTTTTCACGGACGCGGTGTTTTTCAGCAGAACGAATCAGCTCCATAACCCCGTCCGCTCGAGTTACACGGACGAATCTTGATGGCTGCACGGTGTATACGGTTGAGATGGGTTTAGGGTACTTTTCAGACGATTCTAGAATTTTCACAGGAATTTGTCGTATTGAATGGTTTCAACGAATCATAGAAACGACGATTACGATGACAATGTTACGTCGTTTTGTGTTAGTTCTCTTCGTCGGGAAAATGTAATCCATGCGTTCGAAAGCATGTTGTAAATGTAAGAAAATTATGTGCGCAATTGTTAATGGACGTTTGTTTCTGTATTCTTACGCATATATATAATACCCTTTATTAGGGTGAAAATAAACCTGCGAGATTTAAAATGTCTGGAGTAAAGTCTTCTCACATTTCTCAGAATGATTTTTATCAGGAAAGATAAAAAGACAATGAAATAGATATTAATATCATAATGTCGATATTGGTCTGTGTATGCATACGTATATGTGTTCTTGGTTCCAATGATATCTTCTAAGTACGATCTTGTTATTTTAAAACGTAAAACTTCGCAAGGAAAATTTATCCTACAACCGCTTGTCGAAGATTGCAACCTCTTGGTTCTCTTTTACTGTTAAAAAGCCGTGTTAGCTTTTGTCTTTAACGAGGAGGAAGTTCTGCATAGGATACGCAAATAGTTGATTGTTACATTTATAAAAGAATTCTAAACGTTGCATCTCGATATCAGTTGGAAACGTTTGAAGATGTCATATCCGCGAGTCGATCGAGTTTGTCGAACTCGTTTCGGATTATACATTCGACTGGAACGGTGATTAAAATGTAACTTGAGCTGTACATGGGAGTGAACATTAAAAGTTGTCTGTGATCGACGTAAAGCGAATTGAAGATTAAGCGAAACGAGTTGAAAACACACGGCATTTTACGTAAATGCTGAATAACCGGAGCAGGATCTAAAATTGAAATAAAAAAAAAAGAAACTCAAAGTACCAGCGTTGCATTCAAGTATTTTAAAACGTTTTAAGTTCCACGAATCCACTTCCCAGAACACGTTTGGAACCTCGGCGAGAAATCTCTCGTTCACTTTCCGCGAGCTTGTAGAGAAAACAGGTGAAGTGTCCAGGATCAAGTGTCTCTTTTGCTAAGAACAGATTTTCAAGACAGAAGCGGAAGAGACGACGAGATTTTCTCGATCCTCTGGATCTTCATGACGCTCTTCCAGTTGTCGACTCATCGTTTCCCTGCTCTTTCGTTAGTAAAATACAAGGTATGGCGGACAAATGTAATAAAAATTTGAAAAGCTCGCTGAACAAGCGAGAAGTTCTTCTTTCCTTAGCCAAAATTTTATATCCAGCGTTTTTTAATTTTTCAAGACGAGTCCTTTCGCAACCATATTGACCGACTTTATAATTTGAAAAAGGTACACAGAGTATTACAAATACTGAAAATCGAATATTAATCAGTTAATTAAGAAATTAACGAAAAGCAAAGTCGATCAGTTTGTTTTAAAATATAGTAAGATTATATTGTAAGGACTGTTACGAAATATTTCATTGAATATTTTTCATTGAACGTAACAGACAAATATGGCACAACAAAGAAGATAATAGAACTTCGGTTTTAGGTAAGGCAGGTTCTATTTTCAAATAGTAACTTTTATACAATTTATCATTGAGTTCGATTACCTTCGCTTGTTACAACGATATTCCACATTATATTTTAGTATAGTTTGCCCGATGGAAGCAACGATATAATTCCACTTGCACCACGTAGACATAACTACGTGCTCTTAATGCCAACGTTAATTTCTTTTTATTGGTAAGAGTCTATAAAGTGAAGGTGATTGTGCTTCAACTTAACGAGTATAATACGTACTTACATCGTCTGCAGAGTATTCTTATTTTACACGAATAAGTGAGAGTTTTAATTCTTCCATTTAAGATTCATCTAACATTTCTTGGAACTCGATTAAATAATTAAATGGCACTTAGTCTGGTCGAAATAAATATGGTTGGTGTGAAACGTTGTCCAGCAATCTCAATTTCACACGATTTCCTCTAATAAACTGATTTTTAACAGTAATAATGCATTACTTAATAACTAATATAGGAATTAAACATTTCACATGATACATGGAACTTTCCTTTACAATCTCATAACTGGTATAGGAATATTAATTATTCTCCGGTTATTACTGTTCTTAACCTGTTCGAGTCATCCAATTAAAAGACAATCATATCTTGAAATATAACAATTTACCTTAGAATTTCGTAATTAATATTCATATTTTTCAGTTATTACAGTTTTTCAGTTATTAGAGTCGAGGCTCGTAATTAAAAGACAATTACATCTTGGTGGTCCTATGGATTACTCCTTGTTTCTCTTTGTCTTGAATCCAACACCAACTTTTTACTTTCACTGGATATTCTTTACAATGCTCCTTCTATGCAATCTTATTTCTTCCACTGCTTTCGCAACAGTGACAGTTAACAGGAACATGAATTCCTTCACGTGACGTAAATAGTGCGTCATTTGTTTCGAATGGATTAAATTATTTCATTCGTCAATTATCTTCTTAATTCTTTCAATTCTATTTTTATTTCATTCTCAATCCTGCTACATCTTTCGTTCGTTCGCTATCTTATCTTTCTAACGACAAAAATATCTCGCAAATCTGGTCGAAATATGAAAGGATTATATTGGGTTGGCAACTAAGTGATTACGGATTTTGTCATTAGTTGGTATTGACAAAATGTGCAATCACTTAGTTGCCAAGAATTAGTATACGTAACCTTTCCATTTTCGTTTCAGGTTTACGACAATAAGATTTCTTAAAACGTTGAAATATTAACATTCTTTTTCAAAAATGTGTACAGATACATCTCGCTTCATCTGATTGGATTTTCCACGTTCAGGAAAGTCGATTTTCAATATTCTGGCGTACCCATCACCGCTTATATCTTTGGAATAAAAGACTCGGTGAACGAAATGATAATTTTCGTCTGAAGTTTGCGTTTTAAATTATCCCTGTACAGTTCGAAGGTATGCAACGTGTACAATTGTATTGCAGGCCCCAAAGCTGGAACAGCGTCTATCTCATGGCAACCGAGATCCTAAATTCGCGTCCTCTTGTAAACAATCGGATGACTGGCCTAGATCTCGAGTTTCCAAGTTGCCGAGCAATCGTCGAGACGCTCGTGTACCTTGAAACTGACGATGATACCCAGGATGTTCGCGACTTTCCTCGCTTTCCAGTTACTCGTCGACGACGCCAACTTCAGAAATTCGGTGCTTGTTACGTTTATACAGTCGGTTCTGATCTTGTGTTTACCTCGCTGCAGTATCGCAACTGTGAACGAACGCTCGATATCTTAATATGAAACTCGCTTACCAATTGTCACCAGAAATATTATTACACTTTCTCCAACAAATATTTCCTCATGAAGTTATACATAGCGTATCGTTCTACTTGCTTATATATTATAGTAACGAAATAATTTCTTTATTATCTCTGCAGATATTTTTCTACAATTTTTTTCTAAACTTTAGGAAACTAATAATTTATTGTATTTAAGATATTTCGTAACAATATCGCATCGAGTTTTACTTATATCGAGACGAATCAATCAGGATCAATAAGTTTGTACAAAAACAATTTCAAAGATTTTTTATTCAAATAGATACCTATCTATTTATTTATATTTTCATAAGAGAATATTGCGTCTAAATTTTTCTATAGGAAATTTTTTAAGATTTTCTAATTGAAAATATACATACGTTGTACTTTTGTCGTCAAAATATTGGAGGATACCTTGTTGATTTTTATCAACAATTGCGCTTTCCCCTTTTTAAGTTATCGAAATTAAAAACAAACAACACGTACTGATTTCTTATAACAATAAAAGTATACATCGATGTTACTTATTAAATAACACGTTAGTTTTTCTGCTAAAATACTTTCGCAACGTGGAAAAACGAAAGCGAACGTACAAACGCGCCAGAAGATTGATAAAACTCGATACGTATAGCTGTCAAAATCGGAAGTTCGATCATTTTTTGTTACAGGACGCGTTTTCTGGACGTAACAAATCAAACGTGAAAATCTTACCAACATTCGAACTAAAACGTCGGCGGTATACTATATACAAGACTTTTTCTGCTCTCAAACTGCAAGTTACACCTGATATTTTTTTCAGAATATCGGCGGAATGGTAAATAAAAATTCCTAGAAAGCGTCGATAACGGGATTTATTTCCGCGTGATAACAGGAAGCAGTGGGGTATTTCGCGATTTTTTCCAGCGACCTGTACACTCGAAAAACGCGTGTTAACTTTTTTTTTTTAGAATCGTTCTTCTATACCGACAAAAGCGCGCTCACACACACAGCAAACTGAATAAAACTTTATACCGTGGCACATACATCGCTAAAAATCCTCGAGCCGGGTAAAAATGACAAATTTTTTCGAACAAAAATCCTAATGGACTTCCGCAATCAAATCCTAATGCATTTTTCCAATAAACCGAACGGCAAAGGAGGTGAACACTTACGGAAACATCCATTAACGTGGTCGCAAGAAGGAACGTCGGCGAGAGACTGATCGAACGAGAGCACAACTTTTAGAAACTATGATTCGAGTAGGTTGTTTTCGCTGTCTTCTTTCCGGCATTAGAGAAACGAGGTAAATGCCCGAGTAAATCTTCAATTTTCCTGTCGATGGAAAACGCTCGGCTGTTGAGAAGCATGCGCGTGTGAGACCAAAGCAATTTCAGAAATATGGGAATTATCGCGACAAATATTAAACACCATAGAGAAAATCTAATTAGAATGGACAATTCTCAGACAGAAATTCGTATTTTAAAGGAAGTTTAAAACGATTTCTTTTTAAATGAAATTTGTAATAATTTCAGTTTATCATTTTTTATTACTTAAACTTAAATTTGTAGTGTTTATAAACTAAACAAATACCTAATTATTTTTGTTATTTATGATTGTACAAAGGAGTTTCTTTAGACAAAGTTACGTTACTTTATAGATCATTTCTTTATAATGTTCCAAAATCATTGATTTTTGGTGGAACCGTACAATCTTTTTCTCAGATTATTACGGAAGATGGAATAGCAAATTGAAATTACGTAGAACAATAATATCAATCCGCAAGTACGAATGGAAAAAGGCTTGGCAAACTATCGTAGAAAGCACATAAATTGATCCAAGTACCTATCTATATTCAAATACGAAATTTTAATGTAGGAACTTCAACAAATTTTACATTTCCCTCCATATATGGTAATTTGTACGATTGTTTGAAATGGTAGTCAGTGGAGCATAAATTTGTTAACTTGAATCGATTTTAATGCCTAAATTACGAAATCGTGAACGAGATTGAAAATCAGCGATAAAGAGGAAATTTTGCCAATCGATACTGAAAGGTATGTATCTTTCTAAAATTAAAATTATTATTTTTATCCAGATTAAATTTAAATCTTCCAAAACGTGCACACGCACATATATATATATATATATTTTAAAGCGAATACAGTCTGTCACACAAGAGCGTGTCTGCGATATCTGCGAAACCTGACACCTAATCAGAATGAGATAAAAAGAATGTAAACAAACGAAAACTTCTCTAATACGCGTTGCTGAATACCTTTCAGTTTCATTTGAAACAGTGAAAGGAACAGAGCTTTTTAATATGAGTGCCGCGTACGCGAAACGTCGAAAATCGTCTGGCATGGGCGAATGAAAACAGAGATCGTGATTGGAGTAATATAATATTCACTGATGAATCTTCGTTTTGGGCATGGTGTCCTATTAGGCAAGCTGAGAGGAAGACGTATCACAAAAATAAGAACACTTGTACATCACATTCGAAAGATATGGAGGTCGTTACCAGAATCCTACGCTCAAAAATTAATCGAGAGTATGCCGAAACGATGTCAAGCTATAATCGCTAATGGAGGAGATTGGACACCCTACTGTAATAGCGTATTAGTGTTTTAGATGTAGATTCAATTCATATAAATTTTTTTACAAATATATAAATATTTACAGAAATATCGCAGACACGCTCTTGTGTGACAGACTGTAGAAGCTCCAACTTACAATTTAAATTACAATTTATATCGCGTAATATGAGTTATATCTTGCTATCATCCTTAAGAGTAAAAATTGAAAAACAAAATTGTCATTTCAATGTAATAATCGTTCATGAAACTGAAATTAACGAAACGGCGATATTTTAATCACGACGACGTATAATGCAATAATGACAGCCAATAACTAGAATTTAACGGTTATAGTATATCCGACATTAAATATGCATCGATAATGCCAGGCAACGACTCTTGGAAACAAGCATCGCCGCGTCGACGGCACATTATAATTAAAAGCAGCACTGATTGTACACGGAAGTGAGAGAATTCGATTTTCAACGAAAATATCCCGGTTCTTGTCAGTTATCGACCAATTCGTATGACGTGTTCTATTTAAATTTCAAATGATAATCAACAAATTCGATATGGATTCGACTCCAGCCATCAAATTAGACTCCACGAGATGAAATATTACATGTTTCAAGATATATGTATGTAATGTTAAGATATATAGGTTTTCTCCATCTTTCATTTATTATATTTATTTACGGTCAATATGAAATTGAATTCTTAGCATAGACAACTTTTATATATTTATTATTATTAAATATAATTATATATATAGCGCTATAATGAGATACGACTCGTATTCTCATGATGACATAAAATTTCAAATCAGTTTGCGAACGTACGTATAATAAACTGTAAAGATATAGGAGGGATTCGGAAATACAAATAATTCACTTTATTCAGCACGCAACAGTTATACACGTATCTTATACTCTGAAGACCTCGTGAACCTACTCGCACGCACGCTTCTTGTCAACCGACTCTTCCAGATGCTTCTAAACGACTGCCAATCGTCTTTTGTCCCAACTATGGCCTTGTCACACGCTCAAGAGGGCCACCCGCTCAGTAAGGCCACCCGCTCAGTAATCAGCTAAACGAAACATCCTGCATACCACAGCTATCGAAACAATTACTAGTCAGTAACGAAATAGCCGCCTCTGGTACACACCTGACGAGAACCCCTCCAAAGGGACTAAAAACCTCGGTATAAAAACCCTCCTAAATTAGCGCTCGACGCATTATTCTGCTGTAACACTTTGACCCGTCACTCTGTCAGATTTATACAATAAATTTCATTACCACGTACAAAGTTGGATTTCTTCCCTTTATTCGTGAAACGTTCGAACTGCAACGCGAGGACATCACCAGCGATCTATCGGTTTCGTGATCTCTTGTGTCTCGCACATGACAGCCTGGACACCCTCTGACGCTTACACACACATTCATATGTACAGTGTAAAAGTATCATCTTCCTAACATAAACAAGTTTGGTAATAAAGAAAATGAAATTTTGCACGAATAAATTTTATAAATTACAAGTTATTCGATTATCCTATTTAACGAAAAATGATAATTATCTTTGAAAGAGATCTATGTGCCTATAATCTGTAACTTTGACCAACTAACAATATTAATAAACTGAAAATTATTCCGTAAGAGGATTCTGGTTGTTACCTTTAAAATCAGTGGAGTGATCGGCGAGGAACGGCCAGATTAAAATAAAAAGTATCGATCGACTGCGAAATGTTGAATAAATATTCATTTGTCGTAGAAACGCGGTATTATGAAATTCTATCCACTACACAATCCAACAATGAACGGATTAATCCTCCGATATCGATTGTTTCGAGTTTCTTTCAACTCTTGCAAAAGTGTATCAGTTTTTTCTTTTTTCTTTTCTTTTTTTTTTTTTTTTTTTGTTTCACAGCCTTTTCTTTGTGAGTATTCAATAGCATGAAAGTTTAACAAAAGGTACTTTTCCGACAAACTGATCGGAGTAACGGCACTGCTCGGCTGCTTAAAATACGTACAGAATGATACTTTAGCTCTTTTGTGTTTTCATTTATATTATATATCATATATTATTAGTTAATAAATAAAATCATTCGTGAAAAAAAAAAAAAACGGAACTGAAACGTGTCTATCGAAGAAATGTATAAAACGGAATGGTGACAGGAAAAGAAATATCACCGGCGTATATATCATTTTAAACATCTCTGCGCAACTGCAATCCAATCAATCTCCTCTCAAAAGAATTTCATCGCCGTCCCTAACCATTTTCCCCCGTTTTCATTTCAACCTGTCACTCTATACACCTTCCTACTGTCCACTCCCGTATCATTCATTTAACCGCGTCTAAAGAAATTGCACGGGACATCCGATGAATTCCCAGTATACCCGGCAACGACTAACTCTTTCCCAGAATCAGTGAAAGGATCTACGTTGTAGGAATCGTGGGCGAGTAAGTTTGCAGTCTGCAAATCGCAGACGACAGTTGCCAGCTAAACGATCATCTATACCTTTCAATTCGTATTTCCCGATAAAACTAACGATCATATTAAGTTCACGCTTAGCAACAATACTGTGAACACCGTTCTACATTTATTACCAGAGAGATACGCGAATATTATAATAATCGCCGGAAGTAATATATTCGTGTGAATGCCATTTCATGTACATAAATATCAATAGAAATATCCTATTAAAAATCAATTCTACTAGACGAAGAAATTTTAGAGGCTTGGTAGATGGACGCGTAACACTGTAACAACAAAATTAATTCTAAGACGATCGTTGAAAAAAGAATACGTAAAGGGCGCGTGTACGAATCAACGTGACATAGCTACATAATTAATCGCTGGTATTTTAGTGTTATACTCGTCGAAGCTTTGCCACGAAGAAAGCCACAAATTCGATACGCCTCGGCAAGAAGCTTGCGATATTCAACAGCCACAGCGTGGCACGTGAAATTCCGTATAAGATACAAGAGAGGCGAGAGACACTTGCGGAACACGTACCGAACACCTGTATTTCCGATACTATACGTTGAAAAGTACAGTGTTATTATCTTAAGTAAACGTTAATTATGAAGGCAGACCATCAACGATATCGTTCCATCGTTCCCTGCTCCTAACCACCCGAACGATAAAATCTAACGTAAAACAACCTTTAGGCTAGAAATGGAAAGCCTAATGATGGAGAATCCAGTGGGCAGAGAGCTGCTTGTTAAGGACGAAATCGCGCGGGGTTGAAATGGTAGATGCGCGACGCGGCTAATCGCGGTAACCTAGTCACGTCGTGGAGTCGCGAGATACGTGGACTACCTTCGAGAAGCAGATGCTTGTACAGAGAAACGTGGTCTTCCTTATCCAGCGAGAGCCTTGAAACACGTGCGAACCACATACCGTAACCAACCGAATTCCCCTGTCGTAAACGGCCGAAAGCTTCGACGACGTACTTCTCTGTGTAGTTGTTCCTGCGGGTGATGCGAGAGTTGCGAATTCGATTGAGGGTTACGGGGTTGCAGGCGATGGCCGTTCACTGTAACGGAGATGCAAGTGGGTCGAGGTATCGCGTTATTACCACGGGGCCATTGGGTATTTGGGATTAGAGGTTTAGTTCCCATGGGATTACGGAAACATGGTTCAGGTTATGAGCGAGGGGTCGGTTCCAAAGAAGTGAAAGGTATTTAAGTAATTAGCACGTGTGTGTGTATATTACGAAAGAATTTGTCGAGCGATAATAGAATAAAATTTCATTCGTTAATTCAG
This sequence comes from Bombus campestris, assembly GCA_905333015.3. Taxonomy (NCBI): domain Eukaryota; kingdom Metazoa; phylum Arthropoda; class Insecta; order Hymenoptera; family Apidae; genus Bombus; species Bombus campestris. The sequence continues at coordinate 9,397,835 of HG995140.1, forward strand.
CGAATTCTATTATTTAAAGGCGAACTTCTAGTATATGTATGAACGAGGAACTATGGACAGTGCTGAGAATCATCAAACTCTAGTTATACGAGCTGTGTGATCCCAGATGAATTCAGACAAACAGAATTGCGTTACACACTGCTAATTTATAGAGATTCTCAAATGAAATTCTAAATTACATTACCCGTGTACTCTGAGTCGTAACTCGAGAAAATATGATATGCGATGAATGCGATTCAATTAACAGAATCGAATAACGAAAAACTATGTACATGTGTGAAATTGTCTCAATATCCAACAGTCTCTTTTACCAATGTCCCGATTGGGAATTTTTAAATCTACAAATGAGATTGAAATTTCGCTTCTGTCCACTGAGCTATTCAGTCCCGTAAAAACCGAACTAACAACGCTGCTAATTTCTCTTCCTTTCAAAAATAAACTTAAACGATGGCGAAGTCATAAATCTTGTTTGTTGCTGCAGTAGAAATTAGATTAATCTAACAGTTTCTGTTGCAACACTTCTCCTACAAACACGCTACCGAACAATTTGTCTCGTAGTAGGGGCACGTTCGATCGATTTTCTTCTAACAGTAAAAGATATGAAACATTAGCCGAGTTCACCTCTTCGACTGTTCGTACTCATCAAGCTGTTACAGTTGGATTATCCGTGCTCGATCTTCAACGAACCGATCCATAGCGCTATATCGTGAGGCGGTTCACGGTATCAACTGGCCTCGATCGCGTGAATCACTGATACATCTACTGCTTTGCATTACAGTATCTGATCAACCTGAAATTTCGACGTTACTTGACGTCACGCTATTTACGTGTGTGAACATGATTGCAAATTTCAAAAATTTCTAAACACTGACGAATCGAACGTGTTTGTTGGAAACATGACTATTAAGCATTGCAAAACAGAAAATAATGCAAGAAACAGTAATACTTGATCGAATATATTTTACTTGCATCGGCAATATTCGATGTTCTCGATATTAAATTTTTACGCAAGTTAATAATACTTGATATACTTTTGTACGTTATTTCATTCTTAGATCGATTAAAGGAATTCGAACGAATTTATTAAATTTCTAATTTCGATACGGCCGAAGCAGATGCTTGCGAGTCTTGGCGTTCTTTAAACATTCGACGTAATATTTTCAGTGGACATAGCTCTGATACTCGTTCTTTGATACTTTGATTGTTCTTACGGTGTTCTTTTCGCATATATTGCGCTGAATTATGCAAGAAGAGTGGAAAGTCATGGTTCCATTCGGAAAAAGTACGAGCGCCTCTCGTTTCTGTAAAAAATGGAGAACTTGTAAAAAAGTTTGGACACCGATAAACTGCGAGAGGCGAAGAACAATCAAACTTCTGTTTGAAACAGTTCCGCGAATGCAAAGGAAAGCTTTGAAATTTTCGTAACAACGCTCGCTCGAGGAGCTTTTCCGTACTACCGGATAATTATTTCATTTTAGTTTGCATTTACAATCAGTTGTACGCAGGCAACAAGGAAATATGATCGCTATTCGACACTGAATTTCGTTTGGATCATAGCATGACAATTATTATCAGTGTAATATGAAATTAAGACTTTACTTTACTATTACTTTATTATTATTATTATTATTATTTATTATTATTATTATTTTTTTTTATTAGAATTACTTTATATCGATTAAAATATAAATAACACAGTTGATTTTGGGTAATTTTCACGCGAGCTAAATTCTACACCGATCCAAATGCTAGGTACTTAATAACAGATGAAAATATAGAAATTGGAAGCCATTTTCAAAATTCCAAATGTAATTAGCGGATAACGTTAACTCGTTATATTCGCGGCATGTAACTCTTCAAACATTAAAAAAAAATTATGCTCGCCAAAGGATATAGTTAGATATAACAAAACCTATTGACAAGACAAGTACATATCCGGGAGCCAACGAAATATCGAAATAACGATGAAGCACAAAGGATCAAAAAGATCCGTCTGCTCTTGTCACACACTTAAGAAGACCACCCGCTCAGTAACCAGATCGACCGAACACCCCGCATGCCACATCTGTTGAAACAACAAGGCCCCCTCCAAAGGGACTAGACCCTCGGTAGAAGGACCTTCCAAAAACCAGCGCTAAGACAGTCCGTTGTAACATCTCGAGTCAATCTATCCTGATATTCCAAACCACAATATTGTAACCGTCACTCTGTTGGATTTCTGCGATAAATCTCATTGTCGCATACGAAGTTCTAGTTTCTTCATCCTATTCGTGAAAGAATCATTCCGTTCGAACCGCGACGCGAGGAAATCACCGGCGATCCGTTAATTTCGCGATCTGTTGTGTCTCCGACGTGACACTCTTAACTGTAACGATCGTATCGTAACGAAATTGATTCACAGTAGTATCGCGTTTCGCTCGCGACTAAGCACCACTAAGCACTTAGGTGTGTTAATTTTTACAAGATGCCAATCGACCACGAGACAATAATTGCAAATGCACGAGAACCAGGAAGCGGGAATGCGGTTCGACCGGATTCCAACTTCTCCGGCAGTTCGGCAGCTTCGTTCTTATCGAATACACGTGACAATGGCGTTACGAGCGCGCGTTACGCTTCGACGATCGATTCGATCCGCAATCGCCGCTTGTCGATTAAAAAATTAAAAGAAAAAAAAAAGAGAGAAGAAGAGGGAATAAAAGAAGGGAAAAAGCGAAGAGAAAAGGAAGGAAAGGGAGAACGGCGGTGGAAAAAATTCGCCAGTTACGTATCTCGATACGTGTACATTGTGTTTCTTTTTGCGATCGATATCGATGTACAAATGGTCCGAAAGCAGTAACGCATCGAACCGCCATCAGATTCCTGCTCTGTTAAAAAAAAAAAAAAAAAATAAAAATAAAAAAAGGAAAGAGAAATTATTGCCAACAGGGAGAGATATGAATTCGCGCGGACTTCCTTTTACAGACGAACGCAGAAAGCTCCGGCAGACCACATAAATTTCGCAAAAGTCTTTTCGGCCAGAAATTTATAAAAGCCATGGCAATATGTTACCGCACCATATCATGGTTTATTGAGAAAAAGGACAGGTCCGAGATATTCGACAGGACTGAATGATAATTTACGCAAACGAGGATCGAAGCAACGGATGTAATAACACAAACGCATTATGCAAATGTTGAACATGGGCGATTCTTGTACCATGACTGATCGTGCCGGTCGCGTGAGCCCTTTCTTATAGCGAGGAAAACTCTTTGAATGACATTCTTCCACGATTTATATTCTAACAGGTTATATAAATTGAAAGCGATCAATCATTTTTTACGTTTAACCGAAGGGTGTTTGGAATATCATGGATAATAAAAATACAATATCCTTAACCTTTTATAGCCAGAATTATGAAGAAAGGAAAATCGTAACTGATCGCACCTTCCTTAACTTAGTATGCATTGCGATCTTAGTATATTGATATGATATTCCAACGATGTTCCATACTGCAGTACTTAACAAGCGAACAAGTTGAAATACAAAGATGTATATGAGCTTGTGACTACGAGGATTAAAGAAGGGAAATTGTAAAGAAGAGCGAAGAGTAATTTTGCAAAAGTCGAAATTAATAAATAGCTATATTTCGCAGATCCTGTACCGTACGCGAAACGAATAAGAAATAAACAAAATGAAAGTAATTTTGCAACTTTACTGCTTTACTCTGCAACAACTACCCCTATATCGCAACTACATACCTCATTGATTTATACGACTTTATCCTTCCACCATCATAGCTATGTATAATAGCGCATTAAGATCGGATTAAATCGATTTTAATTTGATTCTCATTAATCTTATAAAAGCACTTTTTGCTGTACAAACTCTGTACCTGCAGTTTCTATAAAAAACCAGCGTCTAATTACTTGAATTAATTAGTAATTACGTCTAATTACTAATTCTTCGATGGTTCGTTCACCTCGATAACATTTATATGTTGTGTTACAAATCGACTAACATATCTGGGTACTTACGAACAATAGCATATGTGAAACAAAATCGCGAATCACAGAGTAGAGGGGAGTAGAAGAAGAAATTAAACAGCAGGATACAAAGCGATCGACTATGATGAATCCTATTCACGTACCTTCGTTCGCTCTCTCGTAGTCGCGAATTCGAATGCTTTTACTTTCGCACAGTGTGCGGTATATCACGTGGGCTGTCGATCGATTAAAATGAAACTCGGAGAAACCGAATCCGACGTGCGGAGATAATAAATTCCAGGCAATACAGACTCGAAATCCGGCGATTTTCATGTAACTCACCGCTTGATACCGTCGATTTCGATGAATAACCGAAATGGCACGCGAGTTGCACGGGTAAATGCAAAATGCAAAGGGCCATTCATTTATTTATATTACAGGTGGAGCGTGAGCGTACCGTGCAATGCACAATATAGAGAAACAGGCAAAAACAAAAGTAAACCGACGAATAAAATATCTGCCAATGGCGTGGAGGTGTGAATTTAAAGCAGGTCTCTGCGGCTTCAGCCTGCAGTTTTGAAACATTGCCAAACAGCCTGCTGAAATATTAATTAAACGAAGGAACGGCGAGCTACAGAATGTCGTTCGCAGCTCTAAAGATTAGTCGAATAAATGGCGCAACGAAATTAGTTTTATTTTGAACGATTTTGAAATTTTATTATCTTCGATAGACGGTACTTTCGGAGATAGTCTTGAAATAACTTTTCTTATTTTTGTAACTGTGTGCTGTATCTCTTGTTTTGTTTCACTGAGGAGCAGCGTAATTTTATTAAAAAGAAAATCGTGTCAAGACGTTGTGTACAGGTTAAACATGAACACGCTTGAGTGTGACTGATGTATTTTTAAATACATACGCAAAATCATATTTTTATTTACCTCTGCTTGTGACAAGTAAACGATTAAAGATTATTCTTCTTCTCTAGAATCTTCGCGAAATTCCATTCTGTTATATATACACGTGCGACAAAACAATATGAAATGACGTGCTCGTTGAATATCACGCATCTAACAATTTTTAAACTGAAAGTGAAAGGATTTTTAATTGAACTGCCTAATTCATCGATTAAGTCAAGATCCCCGGAATACTACTTAATCTTAAGCGAAACGAACACGTAGTCAGGTGGTAAAAAACGGTTAAAGATCAGACAGAAGCAGGCACGAATACGCTTGACTTCAAATTACAGTTATGAAACTAATCCCAGGATTTTCGCGCTCTTTCTTCGCTACTTCTGTCGAGAGTCTTACAACTTAAAGATGGTCTTCAAACTCTCGACTTTTGATACCCTTTTTCAACCATGTTATCGTCTGAATCTGCAACAAATTCTTACGTAGGTACAAGCATTTTGTAATTCGCACCTTGACAACAATTTCCATCAACGATATCTTCCAGGAAATCTGACACAACGTAACGATTTGCGCTTCGTAATATCCAATATTACTTGATATATTCCCTGAAATATACAATATGTTAAGGAAGAATTTTTTAAGACCACAGAAGATCTTTCCATTATATTTGTATAGTACTTGTGCTAAACTTGCCATTCAAATACGTAGCAGAAATTCGTGCTAAATAATTCTCCTCCAATCTCGCGATGGAAATAAATTTTGCAGAACGGTATTCACAATCAAAAATTCTGCCAACTGTCCGATCAACTTGATACATCTTAAATTGATTAAGCGTTTCTTTCGAGAAGTGTGCACAGCAAATCGCTAAACTCCGAAACCCTTATTTCTTGCTACGGTGAATGAATCCCGGAACCGTAAGTTCGACAATAAAAAAAAAAACATCGACGGAGAGAGATATTCTTTTGAAAAGTATCGACAAAGGAAGTTCCGGGACACGGAAAGTCCTCATGCATGCCACATGTTGCGCTGAGAAAACCGCAACCTAAGAATATCATCCATTCAGCGTTACACAGAATCCAACGAATCTCTCCAACTTTCACATACTTCGTTCGATTCGCGCAACTCAAGGCCGAACCACGTGGAAAGTAATTCGGTAAGAGGGAAAGAGAAAGAAAAAGAGAGATAGGGAGAGACAACTTATCAGGAAACCGATATCATTCCACAAACTGAACGACGATCTCGCGAGATCAGTGAATGGACGACAACACGTTCGACGATCATAGTATACGCCTAAGATTCCCAGGAATTCGAGACATCTAAGTATTATGATCCAATGGCAGCCTACACGAGGATCATCGATCCGCGTGATCTACGATCACACTACCGGTACGACAGGTACCTGAACAGAAATAATATCAATAACAAACCGGTGAAGAAGGATTGTGTAACGAGGAATGGAAGACACGCACCAGTTCGATTCTCATAATAATCGATCGGTCCAGGATCGAGTTTTCATCGGGGGGTTCCCTTTCTCACGGGTAATTCGAAACGTAACCGCGGGATCCGCATGTACGTACGCTGATGCGTGTGCACGGGGAATACGACCGTGAAATCAATCGAATTCTACTACGTCTGACCAGCGACGTGTTTCGGGCGTTTCGCGGCCTGCAGATATTCGTGGAGTTTAATGGAATGTACATAGGCTTGAACAGAGAAACGGGTGTCCCGAGGCGAAACGCGATCAACGTGGAACGGAAGGTGTTGGTATCTAATGTTCGTTTCTAAGCTGCATTTCGCGTTGGTGTTTACGATGACACTGCTTTCGGCTTGCTTAACGAATAGTTAATTCTTCTTTAGCATCGGTTACGATGAGAATCGTGTAAGGTTAATCTTGCATTTTTGTGCTTACCTCGCGCGCTTGAATATAGAAGTTCGTGAAAGTATTTCGTAGACACCTTTTACGAATATATTATGCGTAATGTATATTATGCGAAAATACGTTCATACCTAATTTCAAAATTTGTTCATACCTAAGAGCGAATATTTCGAAAGGTACGTAACTTCAAGCGAATCGCGATAGAAATATTAGGTCGTCCGAAAAGTTTCTTTCGTTTTATAAGGAAATAATGGATGCACAACATTTTCCGTTTTATATTATTTTATCGAATTACGTATGATCGATTTTGTTCTATCAAAATAAAGATCACAACGTTCGACAGATTAGGTTTCATGTTTGCATAAAGATCCGTCGTTGTAAAAGACGTGTCTGTAAAAGAAAGACACTTTTCGGACAAGCTGATATAAATCGTGAGAATCGTCGACTATCTCAGCTATATTTATTGAAATTATGGAATTGCTAAAATTACCTAAATTTTCCTTGGTAAATAATTCCCTGTATTAACTGATATCTATGTATTTCGAGAAAATTTGGGTATTTAATGGCGAGTTATAATTACAGTCGTCGACCAACCGTCTCAAGGGCTATGGAAGGAACACTTCAATCAACAGCAGCTCGATTTAACTGCTCGCTGCTGTGCTCACAAACTGTGCTCGTTTGACAAAAGTTACCCGGAGTACTGATGCAGACCAAACCAAAGGGACACGGTCTCGCGCGAAATTCAACTTGCTCCTAAACTTCGCGTTACACGAACGAATTACGCTTAAACAGACTAACTGTGAAACGCTTGCGAATTCTTGCCTCGTTCGTCCACGGGAATTTCAACGACACGCCAGAATTTTATTTCTCTCTGCCCCTTTATCCTTCTATTCACGGATAGTCCGCAAACTTTTAATTCGATATCGGAATATTCGCAGTACGCCTGATTGCCCGTCCATTTGACCGTTTCATTCGGAAAGTTCAACATCGTTGAAAGGCACCGTTCTCCCATCTCACCGAACAATCGAAACACCTGAATCGATCTAATTCACAAATTAACTATGAAGTTCTTCGTTCGCGAGGTTCTTCGTTCTGGAAGGAGATAAAAAAGCAAAGATCGAACACTACGTGTAAGTTCACGAGACTAGTCGCAATCTTTACCGCGCTTCCTTTTCTATCCTAAAAATTACCGATTCTCGCCCAAATACTTTCTCAATACATCCATAGCTTTCCTTTTAAAATCAGAATGATCTAAGAAGCAGCGCGTAAGAAACTAAAGCTCTTCACTTTTTCTCTCTACTTCCCAACCATTCATAATTGAGCTATTCACAGGTGAAAGTGGTTAACTGCGCTTCTTGAAATTTTCGAAGCTGTACCACTGCCAAGGAACTTCGTCGATGCTTATCTTGTATCGTTTCATCGATTTTCTCTACTTTTTGCTTCGCGCAGTTAACCGATTTGACGAACGAGCGGCTCGATCAAGGTAGAAACGTCTAGAGCAAAGATCGACCATGGCGACCATCGGCCAAGCTTTCTCTGTTACTTTTTAATCATCGTCGCCGACTGTCGACCACCAACTGGAAAAATCGGTCGCGTTACCAATACGAAAAGCCAGGATGTTGCGAGAAAGTTTCTGACGGGGTTTCGTTAACGTAAATCAAAGTTTGCGAAGCCGTGGGTGGTAGCAGAGTCCCTGAAGCGTCTAAACGCCTTTCCACGTTGCTCTAGTTTATTTATCAAGCGACCGGCCATCGATTCTGCCTCCTCCTCTTCTTTTTCTTCGTCGAGCAGCCGAATTCAGGCGAAAAAAACGAGGCACCGCCGTGGGATCGATCGATGAATATCGATTTCCATCGTGTTCTCTCGTCGAAGCTCGTAAGAGCGTTTCGACTCGAACGAACCGAGTGAAATTAAATCATTCCTTTAAAAAAGACAGGAGACACGATTGCACGTCAATTAAGCGAACTCGATCTTCGTACGCTCTCTACGTAATGAAACGGCAGAGGATTCGATTAATCTGATTCGAATGACTATCGGCATTAAGCGTCGACTATAGCACGACTTGGAAATAACGTCGTTGAAGATGGAGCTGCGTCGTTCACAGTAGTTGATCGTTTAGCGTCCTGTCGTTGTGTTATCCGATGGCTAATTATCGTCGCTGAGCTTGTAATTAATTAAGGGATGGTTAATTAGAGGAAGGTTGATCAAGGGATGCTACGTAAATAAATTAAAATGCTTCAACCAATGGTGTATTAGTTTTTAAATATTTCACCGTTCCTTAAATTTGTTTACCATTAAAATTGACAATTTTTATTTTCTTCAACTTTCTGCTTTTTTTCAATATAAGTTCGTTTCGTTCGTGTTGCGTTTTGTTTGATGTTAGTTGATATAGCGTAGAAGTTTAAAGGGAACTGCTAAAGGGAAGTAGAAGCTGAATAATTAATTACAATTATTTATAATTATTTAGTCACAACTATGGCTAACTCTGACTGTACAATCGAAATTAATTATGATTCACTGCGTAATTATATTTGATGAACTTAAAACAAATAACTTCATTCAGCGACAAACTGTTAATTAATCTTATCGATAGTATTGTGTCATCCAGGGGCAAAAATAAATTATACTCGATAATCAATTATCATAATTGATATTTTTCAAGAAGACAAATAAATTCTCACGTCAAACAGCTGAAATTTTTAACTAAGAATTTTTACTAAATTTTATCGATTCCGAGATTCCAACGCGAATACTAAAATTATATAGACAAACCTCCACTCGCAAGAAACATCGTTACAAGTTGACAAAACCTTGACAAACATCTCTTATTTTTACCCATTACTCTACATTTATCCATTCTGTCAAAATGAAGGAATTTTCTAATTTATTTACATTGCCAGAGCATCGTCTGGAATTTATCACAGTTATTGTTACATTTAGCTTATTCAACTTTAAAAAATTAATCTTAAATATACCTTTCAGTGGCTAATTCTTGTTCAACTTCTGACAATTACATTTTCATAATTATCAACGATAAAAACACATCTTCCCGGATGATTTAATAAAAAAAAGACGCAGTGTACTAAAATTTCCCGGCGTCTTCACCGCAAATGAATTTATCGTTCATTCGGTTAGTAACATGAAAAAGTATGTACAGAGGAAATAACAGAGACGGTTGTTCTTCTACCTAACGATAAACCTAACACGGGATAACTAAATCCATACACAAAGAACAGGATTTCGGAGAATTTCCATATAGAACGATCCCGTTCGGCGAAATCCCGTAATCAACCTAAAGTTCATAATCTCGATTAGCTCTAATTCAATCGACAAAGCGTATCCCAGAAGCCGGCAATCGCCTCTCGTTACCTCTTTCAATTCCGAGACCACGGAAAACATTCGACATGGACGGTCTCTAGCCGGCTTACAAGCTCTCCAAGCCCATCCAGATAATCCAGTTCCAAGTTCAAAAACACCACGGACCATTCGGTTCCGTTTCTCCGCTGGACAAACCTGACCATACGGCTCTTATCTCCGTTCCATCTCTCATTGCCGATTCCGTACGGTTCTCGTATACGTGGCGGAAGAATCCTTCGGGTAATTTTATGTGGCGTTTGAACGTGACGGAAGTATCATCACGCCACCATTTACGGATGTTGGAAAGGAAGATTGTTTACCGTCAAAAGGATCCTTAACGCGTGCATGGGACGGAATATGTGTATACCTTTGCAATTAGGGATGGGTTTTTAGAGATTATTTCGAACAGAATATGGAGAAAGACGTCTCAATTTATAGCAGAGTCCTCGTTGTAATTTTAATGTAAATTAAATTCAATTTAGGTAATTTAATACATTGACGCGAAATAAATAAATAGCAAACGCGTGTAATGGAAAAAATAAGTCGGAGATATACAATAGGAGTCTTTCATTTGGCGCTTGCTTTTTCCAAGGAATTTGAAATCGAAAGTATGCGAGTAGAATCTGTTTAAAAATTTGTCAAAAAATAACAGAGCAAAATTTGCCAGCTCCAGGCTTTTCAACTTTCAACAAAGCACACCGTTTCGCGAGTGTACGAATGAAAAAGAATATTATTATCAACACGACTCTAAGTAGCAAAAATTGTACAGCTTGTGCAAAAGTTTTAGAAACGATATTTGCTAAGCTTCTCGATACTACGTGTCATTGGAATAATCGAGAACGTGAAACATGAATGAAAAGAGGCGACGAAGTAAATCCGGTTGGACCAAGAGGGACGTTATTATCGAATTTTCATAAAGTCGCTTAAAAAGAGCGAGCATACGCCCATACTTTGGAGTCTTCCAGCTCTTCCTTTATTGCATTTTTACTTATTTCTTCCTCCCCTTTCTCCTGTCTCCGTTTTTCGTCCTATTTCCTTCTTCCTTCCTTCCATTACACGATACAATCTTCGTTACCACCCATTACCCTTCCGCTCGTTCGCGAGATGTTTTAAGGTTAATAATTGAACGAACCTCGCCGCGATGAAACAATGTAATTTCACACACCCTTTGTATCGCTCTTCCTTCACGGGCTTTGAGAATTTTCCGTCTCATCGTAACTGTCGATGCTTGTCGATAGTGAGTTAAACGTTTTTGCAATATTTTATGCAATGTTAATATTTCTGAAAGAATTCTTCATCCAACGATAAACGTGGCGATATAACAGTATGAATTGTAATACGTTGAAGCTTGAAAAGAAAGTACAGCGACAAGCATGAACGAGTGTTTCAATGAGGATTAAATTTGAAATATTTCCAAGAATTATTGACAAGTATAACGTTTAAGTAAAATTGTTGCGTTTCGTTTGCAACGAATTAACTGATAATAATTTATCGAGTTGACAGAAATATCTAACACACCTGTACAGCGGATCATTAATCTACGTGGATCTGAAAAGCCAAGAAGCATGGATCTAGCAGATAAAAAGAAATAAAAAGATTTAGGACATCGCTATCGATAAATCGATGATGAGGCACTCGGCGCACGACACGAATTTAAAGGGAAGATAGTTAAGATCTTCGAGATCCGATCTCCTAGAAGCTCAAAACGCAACTAATTGGGCCACTTGACATCTATACCGATCATTTATCTCCGCATTATCTCCACCGATGCGCACATCCGCCGCGTTAATCTCCCTTTAAACACCAAAGACATATATACGCGAGTATGAGGATAGATGAAAAGCTTCAGAAAGTAGCGCTTTTCTCAGTAACATATATTCAGAAGAGAAAGCTACGATTATTAATCAGTTAGCTGGTTTCGACGAGTATATTTCCTCACGAAGAAATGTCAATATTTTATGTTAGCCCTGTCAATAATAAAATTCAAAGATAAAACATTCGTTTCATTATAACTTTCATTATGTTACAACAGCCACAAATACTCTGATACTCGTCATCGGTTACTTTTTGCGACACATTTTCGCTACACATTTTTCTAAGTTTTCAAGGAGATCGCAACAGCTAACTGGTTAATTAACATTCTCAGAATTCTTACACGTTCTTTTTAACAATTTTCGTATAATCTTTCACACCGACTGTATTTTCATCCAGTCGCGGGGAGACGCGATCGCGTTGAAGCGCGTCAACGGGAGTCGTAAATTCCCGTTACGATTATAACGATCGACACCACGAACAGGTCGATCCCCTTATTTCTTGTGGGATAATAGGGGTGGTTGTCGTGGAATAAAACCGTAATCTACAGTTCTATAATATTTATATTTTCAACAACTTATTACACTTAATATTGCGCCGTGTCGCAAGAGATATTTGATATAAACGATTAATAGTAGTGTACTTGATAGTTGAGTCGTCTAAGCGTAGAGTAAATTGAGTTAATGTCGCGTAGACCGTAGCGAGGACTAAGTTTGAAGCAATAATAGATGACTACTTCGCGATTGAAAGAACAATAGATTTGACTGATCTAAATGTGTAGCAATAGCAGATGACTGCGCCGAGAATGAAAGAACAGTAGAGTCGACTGACCTAAGTTTAAGACACTTGAGTTGACTACACGAAGATTGGAAGAACAGTGAAAACCCGTCTCGTACTATTACGGAGAAAAGCTCGGTGTGGGTGTGCCTTTTTGGACTAAGAACGCGGATTCGTTGTTCACACTTTTCGGTAGGAAAGTGATGGTAACGATCCGCGATACCCATTGGTTATAGCCAATGTTAATAAATGAAAATATGAGGAGAAAATCTCCTGCAGATATGGCTCATGGGTGTCTTTGTTCATGGGGAAAAACACGTTATTTCGCAAGACAAACATCCGCTTTCTCCGTACTTTGTAAGAGCGAACAATAAACCTAAGGACTGTTTTAAGGACCATCCATAAACCGAAAATACTTATGTGAATAGAGATTAAGCTAAAAAGATTCGGTTTATGGTGGTTCCTTAGGTTTATTGCGGGTCAGTGTAACGATGTGTGGGCCTTGGCGGCCTGACCATGAGGGACGTCGCACGGACCATCTCACGCGACGTAACACCGACATTCCAAAATATTTTCCTTTCGACGACCTAATTTCTTACAGCGATTTTCGGAAATATCAAGGAAATGCTCGGGACAGGTTGTTTCGAATTTCGAACAAATATAAATCGAAATACGTTAGCAAGTTACGCTGATTTAAGACAACGAAGTCTTCTCGACCATTCTAACCTCGTCATATTCTACTACCTGTCTAAATCAAAAAATTGAAACACGGGTGAGCACCTTTCTCTCGAAAGTTAAATTACGTTCCTTAAACAACGTTTTTAATTAATTTCAACGTTATTTCCGCGACTGGACAAACACCGGGAGAGGGAGCAGGTTCTTTGCATACTCGCGGTCATTGTATAGAGAAAGCACAGAGGTTAGCGCGCGAGGACCCGTTCGTTCCCTTTCGCATTTTGCTCGCACAAAAGACCGTGTTTTTGCGGCACGCGAATTTCGGCTCTCTCCTTCGCCGACACACCTCCGTCGTCGGCAAATTTACGAGTCGAAATTTATCTCTCTACCTGGCCAGAGACCCGCGTTCCTCCTTTTTTCGCCGCTCCATATAGCCCACTCCCTGCTTTGCTCCTTTTACCATTCTACTTTTGTTTCCCTCTCGTGTCACCGAACCACAAAGATATTTTACATCTCTGTTGAACTCGCGTTGCGTTTCAGCACGATCAGCAAAACTTGTCCTAATCGCGGACGTACGAATATAAAGAGATTTCATCAGGCTGATATCTCTGCGATTAGGAAATTTTTAAGACATAGAGTAATTCGGATGAGGATGAGCCAGGATCCTCTTCCGCGGTTAAATCGGCATTGACAGAGAAACTTATAGAGTTACAAAACAGGTACAAGTTAGCAGATCGATGCTTATGAAATATTATTTATCCAAAATTCGAATTTGTCGAACTAATACTATTGATTAAACTTTGTTCTACTTTCACTTGACAACTGAATTAAGTAAGAAACTTACTGTAAATTATGCAGTATCTTGAATGATCACGAACGATGAGAATATTCGTTTTATGCATGTACGTGTGTAATAGCGAGGAAACGACGAACCTAACATTTCATTTATTTATTTTAATAGTAAAATTGGACTTATAAAAATATTGTGCCACTCAAATACTGAATGACGTTCGGCATTCTCTAAATATGTATATATTTAACGTCGACGCGTTTTTACAAATGGTGTACAAGTCTCTCAGAATGAACCTGTTGCGGAGTAGGAAGATTGATAAAACGCTTGTTAAAATACATTAGAGCAGAGAATTCGCGATCAGCACGGAGTTCGTCTCGACGAGGTTCGGAACTTCAAATAACAGCCATCATTTTATGAAGTACAATTGAGAAAATTATCGTAGCGCCAATTAAAACCCTGGAGTACGGAGAATAAAAATAGAAGCAATCTTGCACTCCGATATCAAAATACGAATCGTTGATTAAATTTCTAAATTTCACGGTGAAATTGATATTACGAAGATTTCAGGATACGATGAGCTTGCGGAAAAGCGTTCTCTGTAATAATGGAAACTTTTATAGCCGAATGGTTACGGCGCGGTTTGAAAGAACAGAATTTCGAGAGATCGGAATTGAACAAGCTTTGTAGGACTGCTCGAAGAACGGCGTGAAAACACGGTTGATTGAAAACGATTCCTCCGTCGATATGGAATACCTTCGATTCGTCCTGGCAAGCATTCCAGCAGCGTCGTAATTGTTTTAACGAATTCCGATATTTTTTGTATCGCGTGATATTTACAACGCACGTTTTGTCTGTCTCGTATCAGCAACAAAAACCGGCCAAGTGAATTCCATTAACGCGAAAAATACGGAACGGTTCGATTTAACGGAGTTTACTCGATATGCTTTCAAAAATATTGCGTCTCTCCCTTTTTTCTCTTCTCTCTTTCCCCTTCTACGTCTTCTGACAATTATTCAGTCAGAAATATTTTACTTCATTTGCATAGGTTTGCTGGAGGAATCGCGCGCGTATAAATTTCCTCGGCGAGTGGCTAGCATACTTCAAACACACTCATAAAAACAATACAAATCTTTTCTATCTTAATTCCTGATTCTATGAATTCTCAAACGTGATACGTATTCAGTTTTCAAAGTCTTGTTGCACGAGGAGGAACGGTCTTCCCCTTGTTTTCTAAAGAAAACAATTTTTAACCAGGAAATTCGCTTTGCAAGAAAATAAGCGCACAGGTTTCTATATTTTTAATGATCAATTATGGTATGTTATATCACAGAGAATGCGTTTCTTCGTGATCAAGTGATTTCTCGATATTTAAAAGCTTCGCGTATACCTTAACGCTAGAACTACCGGCATTTGAGACGTAGCTATCTCTATCAAAGCCAGTCAAAATGATTTGTCTTTAAAAAATACGTAATAGTAGAATATTTTTATATTTATTGATCTATTATTATCTTACAAAAGAAACTCCATGTTCTGAGATTATAAAAACTATATAATAACAACTTTAGTAATAAATAATATAAATAATAATAAATGCAATAATGAAGAATATTCAGTACCAAAATCTTTGGTAACAAGAACATTAAAAGAAATTTCCATTGATAAATATAAAAAGTATAATATAATAATAATAATGAGCGTAATAGAATAAATAAAATACAAATATAACTTAAATTATTAGGTACAAAATTGATCATCCGTCACATTTCTTACAAACTTTCTTCTGCGTGCATTTCCCGCAAACATATTTTTTACAAAGATTGCAAATGGTGGTGGTCTTATTATTATTACAGTACCCTATCTGACACCATTTGCGTGAATAAGGTGAGTTCTTGGACGTACTTCGGATCTCAGATGCTCTTTGTTCTATCCGTGATTTTTCATTGTCAGGGGCAAGTTCATCTGCTAATTGAAACATAAAATCTTTTCTCGACATCTGCTCATTTGTGGTTTCCTTATATAAAATCCAGACATTTATGCCAACTAAATCTAAAATATTAAAAAATACTTAATGTGGCCATCTTCTTGATCCCGACTTCACGCTGTACGTGGAACACAGTTAAGCCATTTTTAATTTCTCTATCTGATAAAAATACACGCGAAGATGCATCGTCGTCGTAATGTATGTAGATACTCAAAATTATATCATTGTACAACCATTTAGCGAAACTTGCAAAATTTGTTATCGGACTTCAATGAACAATTTGCTTTTCTAACATAGGCGAACCTCGTTATACACAGTTTTGCAATATTCTCCGGTAAAATTGGACAGACCCCGTTAAAATCACTTAGATAGATCTCTCGATTATAATTGTTCAGATACGCAATATCTCAAGTTTTCACCTAGTTTCCTCCGGTTTAACTAGCTTAATGCCGGGTAACCGGTACGGAGCCCTCGTTGATAAATCGAGGGATCATCTAATTACCTGCTGCATAACGTACAGTTATACGATATCCCGACAGACGATATATGCACGTTATGCCAGAATAAACGAGATCCTCCCCTTTCCATAACTATACGTTCCTTGCCCATCGATGACGACGGCCATTACCTTCGTCGTTACAATATGAAACGACATTTGACGCGATTTCCGTCATACGATCGATCATCGAATAAAAACTAATCGATAGCGTGCTCGTGATTGAAAAATTAATCGTAATTAATGTTTTCTTGTTGCGTTTCACAGGTTGGTGTTGGTTAGAAAAAAGGAAATTGTCATGGAATCACGGTTAGATGTTGTCACACGCTCAAGAGGGCCACCCGCTCAGTAATCAGCTAAACGAAACATCCTGCATACCACAGCTATCGAAACAATAACTAGTCAGTAACGAAATAGCCGCCTCTGATACACACCTGACGAGAACCCCTCCAAAGGGACTAAAAACCTCGGTATAAAAACCCTCCTAAATTAGCGCTCGACGCATTATTCTGCTGTAACACTTTGACCCGTCACTCTGTCAGATTTATACAATAAATTTCATTACCACGTACAAAGTTGGATTTCTTCCCTTTATTCGTGAAACGTTCGAACTGCGACGCGAGGACATCACCAGCGATCTATCGGTTTCGTGATCTCTTGTGTCTCGGACGTGACAATGTCAACGATTATTAGAAAATGAAAATTTAATCATTCTCCGATGGTGTAATAACAGAACGATTGGAAATTAAAGAAGCATCTGTAAAATGGTATATGTGAGAACGTTTCATTAGTTATACGTACAATTACAATGAATGGAAAGTGTAGTACGAATATTTTTGATTTTATAATTAGTTAAAATTGTTGAGTTTGTAACAGTGAAAACAGATTGAAATATACATCGCGCGATGATTTTTATGTGAATAAGTAACAGAGTAAAAATTGAAATTGAACGTAAATATTGTATCCTATTGTTATCCAATAAGAGTTATAAAAATAAAATTTTCCTCGTAACTTTTCTGTATTAATTGAAATCGTATTTATTTGACGGATATTAAAACAAAAAATATATTGAAAACACGAGATGAAGCAAAAATAAAAATAAAATGTTATCTAACCATGAGGAATCGTTGTTAATGCTACATGCGTAAAAGATTGATTGTATTTCCAAAAAATATTAAAAAGATTTAACGGTCGGTGATTTCATACGACTCGAAGAGAAACACTTTAAATTATTGAAAAAAAAAAAAAAAACAAAAACAAGCATCGACGAATCAGATTTCGGTTTTCTTCTATCGGCAGTATGATAATTATTAAGCAAACAGCAAATCCATTAACGCTTTGGTAAAATCGTTTTTCGACGAGAAAATTTTATTCCGTCCATTTGCAGCGTCTAACGCCTCTGTTTCCCGATTATTACAACAGACATTTTTCCTCTGCCCTACGAGCTTCCCCGAAACTCAAACAAAATTAGAACACGCGAAAAACGTTTTGATCTTCCCGAATTGAGACGAAAATATTTCCTGCTTGGATTCTACTTTCCACTGAAATAGAATACGAATTATCTACTTTAACCAACAAATCATTGGCATAGAAATGTGAAATTTTTCCCCATCGTAGGTTAATAAAATTTTGAAAAATCAATTCCAGAGAGAAAATAATAATTACACTGAAAAAACCTTGAATATTCAAAATATCTGAATATACTTATATTCATTACATTCATTATGAATTATAATATTAAATTGAAAATATCCAAATACGCTAAACATTTTGAATATTTAATTCAGAAATTTCTCTTTTCCTTTCAAACACTTCTTACTGTATTTCCGAAAACAACGTTTGTATTTTTTATTTCACAGAGCGCAACCGTTGAATTTCATTATTTTTTCGATTTTCTCGGTAGCTCGGTCCTTGCAATTCCGTCTTAGATAAAAGAAGCATACCAGAGAACCAAGTAATATTTTTTATTGTACATCATTTATGACGTATCGTTTTATTTTTATGCCATACACACTCGCCACCTGACCCGACAAAAAGCTATATTTTTATACGACCAACAGGATGCGTATTAAACGTTCAATCACAGAACACAGACCCGGATGAACGCGTAAAAATTCAGTTATTTTCAACAAATGCCGCTTCTCGACAGAAACGAACCAATTCTATCGTTGTATTTATGCAACCGTTGCAACTTAACCACGAAATTTACACGAAAGCATAGAAAACCATCTATATTCCACCGGTCGAAAACGAATTATTATCTTTCAAATCTATCTATTACTTTTGGCCACTGCTCTTCTATAAAATTTCATCTAAATCGGAGCCAAACTCCGCCTAATATTTTTACTACTCTAAACTTTTATCAAATTTGGACAAACTCTGGGATACTTATCGATATCTTCGCAGCATTGTACAATCTATTCTTAAGCGGAATGTTTAAAATGTATCTCGATAGAAATAAAATTTCACTTTTAGAAGAAACTCACGAGTGAAGCGTTCCGAACCTAACACGTTGACTGCCACGGTGATCGTGGCTAAATTCTTGAAAATGATTAATTTTTAAATTGTCTAACGATGTGGATAACTTAGAGAACATTGTCAGGAAAAGATGCGTAAATACAATGTAATATTTCGCAAGAATTAAGTTGTATCGTACAGTGAGAAGTATATTTCAATTTAATGCTGCTACCAGGGCACAAAATATATAAAATTCGCGTAATAATGAACGTTCTGAATAAACTCAGATCTGCCAATAGAACCATCCTACTGAGGGTTACATCTTTCCAGTAAGAATACAAAAAATTGAAAAGACAAAGATTCAAAATCGAAGCTCCATCTGCATCGTGAGTAATCCTAATCCTATTTTACTTTTTTTCTTTTTTTTTTTTTTTTGTGTGTGACTTCATTTTAAACGAGTTAAATGCTCGTCTCGACATTAACTCGTAGGTACATAACGCACTGTATTGATCGGTATCGTTTTCGCGCAGCCACGGAATCGGATAAATGAATTATCGATTGTCAAGAAGCCGACCAGCGGTGTTCAGATCGTTCAACTTTGGGAGGGAAATTCGGGGAGAGACCGGGACAAATCCGAGTGGCAATTGACACGAGAAGTTAACCCCGATTGTACCGTTGGCTCGTGTCATTCACCATTTAACTCCGGTACCAATGGACGGAGCCCAGAAGAGAACTTCGAGGAGTTTGATGAGTCACGGTAACATGCCGATAGAACGGTTCTACGTGCCGTTAACACGCTACTGTAACCTTTTACACGGATTTCATTCGTTCATATAATAGATAATCGTCTCGTTCGCGTCTTTGTTACGACCACAAATTTTCCATGTACGAATCTTTTGCACAATGTAATAGGAACGTTCATAAGTAGTTTTAGAAAGATTTTTTTAAAAAGTTTAGAACAACAAAAATGGATTTAAATGTGAATGACTCAATTTACGTATCGAATGGGAAAATACAGTGATTATGAAAAGTATTATATTTGCATACATTGTATTCCTTATGGCATTTAGTGATAGTAAGGCAGTTTTATATGATTACCGATTATTTAAATGAAAAATAAGGGCATGCAAATTTTTTTTTTTTTTTTTAAGGTACGTATATGGAGGATTAAGGTAGGAGATTTGACTTAATCTTGGACTTAAATAAAATTGAAGAAAATTGTGCAATTCTAATGAAAATTTATATTATATGAAATATTGTGTATATATATGTACATACATATATGTCAGCTTGTATAATTATATTAATAATGATTAGCATAAATGGTTTTAATGTAGGATTAACTGTTTGTTAATATTTATAAGCGTACATGGAGGATTTTACTTATGCTATAAAATATTCAAATGATTTATCGTATCTTATTAAATTTGTTAAATCCCCTTTTCCTTGAATGATGCATTTCTTTTGAATAAATTAATAGTGATATCTAAAACTACCAATTTAATTTGGAAGTATATGTCGTTTGTAAAGAAAAATGTTTCGATCTAAATAAATAAAATAAAAGATTGACTTCTTTATAATAAAGATTCTTGGTTATTCAATTTTCCATTTCCGAGGAAATTATATCTCTTAAATACTATATTAAATAGCAAAAAGAATCGCCGGAATAATATGAAATTTCATTGTAAAAATCGCGTAAGTTCTTCTCTCGTTTTCTCTGACTTTTTCTTTGTCTTTTATAAGCAACTGTACTTCCACGTTAGTCGGTGAAACGGAGTTTTTGAACGAGAAATTATTCATTTAACAGGAGCATCGTTAAATGTTAAACACATGTCATGATGACGTAGTAAAAAGAAACTCTAGTTTGTACTACTTGTCGTTAAATTAAGTCTCATCATACATTCTGAAACGTGCAACATGCCAGTTGCTTGCTATATTACCTTTGCCCGTGTATTTCTTCTTTTAATATCCACGATAACGACATAACGAAACGAAATATACCTACTTCCAGTTGTGTTCATTCCCTCTATTCGGATTAATATAGAATACATTTCAAAAGCCAGTCGAACTATAAACGTCTGAAACATGAAACCATATATTTAGATAGCTATATCTGCTGAGATTATTTTTCTTAATAAAAATTATTTCTTTCAATAAAGTACAATTTTGGAGAAACTATTTTGCCAACAAAAATTATTCAGGGAAACTAACCAATTCGATCTAAACATCGAAGATTTCGTGTGAAAATTAAGCTTCCGATTGTTCGAATCTACACTAAATGAATAAAAATAAAAATATTCTGACAAAAATAATTCCATAAATATCCCAACAATGAAACGATATAAAGAAATTTTATATCTTTAAGAAATAATACGACAAATGTCTCTCCTCTATTCTATCTAGAACAATAACAAATTATTTCTCGTTTTCTAGTTGTTTCGTAAGATACAATAAAAAGAATACTCGAGAAGAAAATTAGAAAAGTACCTCTCATATTTCCAATATTAATTCAAATCAATTTTACCTATTCAACCATCCTTCAAAATCCATCAATCTCGTCGATATCTCTGCCCAAAGTAAAGTCAAAGAAATTCGCCTGTAAATCTTTCAATCTGGCGGCTGCGAAAAGGAGCCCACTGCAAGATTATCGAGTCTCCCACGTCGAATCGTATGCAAATGTTCGCGAAGCTAAAAGCGGAGCAGCGATACGGAATTGGCGCGATCGTCGATTCCAGGAACTCGAGAACTCGAGTAATTTTTCTCTCGGCGATAGACGACCTGGAGGGAAAGGAGAGTAACCGAGGAGAAATTAGCATCCTTCTCGGGAATGACTGCGTGTGGTGGAAGATTAAACGCTCGGTCCCCATATTGGATCGTACTGATTCGATTCTACCTCGTTCAACCAGCCTCGCAATTGACCCCGATGACGTCTGCGAACGAATCTTTGTTCATACGCGTTGACTGATGTCTCTTTAAAGTGATTGACAGGTCGCACAGCCTGGAATCGTCCTCCATCCCTCGGTTGAGTTTCGCGATCTCCCATGATCCGTCCTCCTTTTCAATCTCCTCGAAAGCTTCATCGCAAACGTCATCGAGCTGGTTAGACGAACCGAGTGCGGTTTCTTCCTGAGACGATCGCGCGACAACGATCCGAGGAAACAAATCGAGTTTCTACTCATCGCCTCATGGATGAACGATGCTTAATTGCCGATCGATCGAGATGATCAGAGTTTCATGTGACCGAGGATAACGTTTAATCGACGATGTTAACGTTTAATTAAATGAAATTTACAGTACATTTTATGGCTATAATAGCAGGAAAAATGTTATGTAAACGTAGGTGCTACGAAGCTTCTTTAAAACATTGAGAAATATGTTTTTATAACTGATATATGTATAGCCATATATACTAGCTACTATATACATGAATTGTATAATTTAATAGCATAATCTACGTCGGTAGTCATCGATTGAATCAATATAGCTTTCTCTGTATTTAAAAATGAAATACCAAAGATTGATTTCGTGGTTTCAGGAACTTGGTAATTGATTAAAATTAAAAATTAAATCTTTGGGAACTGTATTTTGATGGATTGGCTGATTATGTATGTAAAAGTACAGAATGCATTGAAATAAATTATCGTTACATGATCAAATAACAATTTTCGCTTTGCACAGCCATAGAAAAAATAAGATATGGGTAGGTAAGCGGAGAAATATTACGATGTTGCCTCTAGTGTCAAACAGATAGAATTACAAACTAGCGATAAACTTCCGAACGTGTAGCTAGAGTCAAGTGTCCACCCCACTGATAGACATCACGAGTTGTTTCTACGAAACTCTTCAAACTAAAGCTGCAGACGTGGGATGTTTTTTTTATAATTTCTCGTCACTCCGTATCCCTTTACACATGTAAACGAATGTTTACGAACTTCAAGCTTTTAGAATTTTAAGAATTTCTACATGATGTTTCGTACTTTCCTTTCTTCTTTTCTTTCCTTTATTCCTATTGATCTCTTCTATTTCTTCTTTTTTTCGTAGACTGAATATATAACTTGCGATTAGTAAAGACTTACCGTTTACCACACGTGCAGATAAAACGAAATCTCGGATTAAATTGAAAAATGAAATAGTACGTGTAATTACTTATGTAATCCGCAAAGAGACGTTGGAATTTCATTCGCATAAAATTTTTACTACCACTACATCGATCGACTTTCAAACATTTCAAATATTATTTTACGAGTTCGCATTTTATAACCTTCCATTAATATTTTATCGCTGCTACGTCCGTTTTATTTTATTATATTTTTATTTTACATAGTTCCACTTTAACAGACATCAACATAGTAATCTTCCGAATGTTTCCTAAGGATGTAAAGTTGAAACTTCCAGATGACACTATTGACCAAAACACGTATCACGTGATCCTATCTCTTTATGATATATGTAGTAACCTACAGATGCGTTTTGTTTTATTCTCTAGAGCAAGGACAAAAAAGGATGGTTTATTGAGAGTTAAGTTCGAGTTTATTCGTCTAAGCAATACTCAACATAAAGCTGACTATAATCGTCGTGCGTCATAAACTCGGCTTCCAGCTTCTCAACTGACTTAACCCAAACTGCTCCACTCAACTGCTACTACTCAACTGACTCTCCTCAACTTGACTGCTCAACTCGACTGTCCAACGTCTTCCCCACAACTGACTAACTCGACTCTTCGACTGGCTCACGTCTTCTGTCCAACCCCCAGATGTGCCTGGCCCATTCCCAGGTAGATCCCCTTTAATTACCACAATTTTGTAATGGGCCACAGGTATGACCCATTGTCAGGCACGTCCCTTTTCCCGATACTACATATATGAAACTAACTACCACAGATATCTATCCATACTTTCTTACTTTACATGGATATCTCTTTATATAATACTTCCAATTGTTTATAAACGTCATCATATCATGAAATATTTAAACACATACTCACATGAAAAGCACGTCGAGTCGAAGTTTAACCAAAACAGAGTTACACGTATTTCTCACTCACCTGAAACAGAAAAAGAATCACGCAATGAGTATAAAATATTTCAGTTTCTACGTTAAAACATCTCTTTAGGAACTAAATCCCGCGAGAAACATTTGACATTTTCAAGGAGTTATGTTTAGTTAAAATTGTTTGTTTAGCCAATGTCTCTCGAGTGTAAAACGAGATCCACTTGAGGAGCACTTTAATTCCCAGGAGTCCGAAGATCCAAATAAAAGGCTACTTTCTAAATGCTCTTATACCTTACTATGATATCCAACTTTAATAATAGTAGTAATCATCCAAACACCTACCACTTGAAAAATACGATGTAAAAATCATATCCATTATACGAACTAATAGCTTTACGTGTTTACAGATTGCAATAAATTCATACCTCCGTACCATAAACAACGCGATATTTGAATATTTAGCCGTGTCATAAGCGAATATTAATGTAAGCAACGGTACATACATAGAACCAAAAACTAATCCACTACGAAAAACCCACGCGTTACAGGCCCACGTTCAAACAGACTTAGCCCACCATGCGTCTCGAATTCCACCAAAAAGACCTCCCCGACTCATCCTACACCGTCAGAAAAATTCAGCATCGTAGCTTCGTCCTAAAATAAGCCGAACGAGGAAAATTTCCAGTATCGGATAGCTTGGTGCACAATAGAAATACATTTGAAATTTCCTCTCTTCTGAGGAAGCTATCAACGACGTAAAGAAGCGTTCTTCGACGACCTTCGATAAATTCCCTCGTGTAAACAAAAAAATCTGTCGGCGAACGGCGGCAATCTCGATGCGGATCGTTCGATTTTACGATCTGTAAGCCGCGTGCGGCGTTTCGCGCGCCTGATGCAGCATCTTTGACGAAAAGAACCGCGACGAAAAGGGGAGACGGCAACTGGCGGATCGTCGTCGTCATCGCTCGTCTCTTCAGGGGACGTCGAGACACGGAGATAAAAGTACTGCCTGCAGATGTTGCAACTTTGCGGGAGGGGGCGAAACCTCCAGCGGTGGCGGACACACGCTGCGACCACATGTTCTACGCCGCGGAGGACGAATCGCCATATGTGAGCGGCGTTTTCGAAAATCACACGGTGACCGTGTGATTTGCTGACTGGCCCGGTTCGAGTGGCGCAACGACGGACACGGGAACCGGTCCAACCTCGTCGATTTTATAGGCAGAAGGATAGATGCCACTGATGGAAAAAGACAGTCATTGCGGAGAATATGTGAAACGTGATTTCTTGCAGATTTAAATGCTTGTGAACTTCTTGCGCGTTGATTCGATGTCGAACAGCGATGAAATGTATTATAATATCACGCTAGAAAATTTACCGATAACTAGACTGTTTTTCCATACTTGTCAATGGCTGCAAACTATTCGTTGTGTGTCGATTTTATGCAAATATACAATAAAATGTAATAATTTAATTCGTGAGTCAGTAATACATGTATTTATTGCATTTATTCAAGACGTTGTAAACGTAGCTTAGCTACGAAAGTTTATGTCAATTAGCTAAAAATTGGTTTAACGGACATTGCATTTCTCTATACTAGAACAAGTGGACGTACCTACATACTCGAGAATTGTGTTTGGTTTTTATTATGGATTTTACTGCGAACAAACGAGTGTCTTTATACCTTTGGATGGCCGTGGAGCTTTCGCGTTTTAGAGGGACGGTATAATACTCTGCTGAAAGAACCAGCGACATACAATAATTATCGCTTTAGGAGACAGGACGGAAATTACTTTTTCTGTTGCACGTTTTAAATTGTCCGTTATTTTATCACGCTGTAGAGAAGCTAATAAGTTTCAGTTATCTTGCTTACAAGTCTTCCATTATATTATCGTACTTTTTATCAATCTCGTTGTTCTCTCGTATGTTCCACCCATTATTTATCAAAAATCCCATCAGCGGAACTTCTTTCATACGTAATAAACTCGAAAACCGACGAAAACTTTACCATGAAAAATGCAGCGTGAGAAACTACGTATCTAGAAAAATGAAGCAACGATACAGCGTATTTCGACACCGGCAAGATAAATCATACGACCGAACAAAGCAGCAAAGTATCTATCACTACGTAACTATTCCTTGCGTTACTCGATTACACGTTCAATCTGCTTTCGACGTTTTACTTTTTTTCAATTACCGTTAGTAGGTCGCGTGTGTTCGTTCGTATACCCCGTTCTCCGAAATTAATCAAACGAATCATTTGTTTATCGATAACGAAATCAAACAAAAATAGTGTGCAACAAATACGCAGCGTAGAGAGGTAAAAAATAAAACAAAAAAGGTAGGAAAGGAACCAAAAATGAACGAACCATCGCGAATGGAACGCGGGGAACGTTTTTATTGTTTTTTTCCCTTTCTTTTCCATCGTTGGAACGCAATCTCGCGATCGAGCGAAAAATCAATGACCGTTCGAAAGCAATGACGCGAACACGCGTATATCGGTTGGAATATCTGCCCTGTAAATGCAATTCAATTGTACAGTAGCGTTGTTCGCCGATTGCACGCTATTTATCCTGCCTAATGACAAGCAACTCCGAAGGAATGGCGTGTACCACCCGTGTCCTCGTTCGTGATACACATATGTAAAAAAAAAAAAGAGTGCTGCTTTCGACGAGTCGAGTGGGCGTGCATCGTCGAAATATATACCACAGGACAAAAATTTAAAGTCGCTTCTCGGTTGTATTTCTACTGATTTCTCTGTTAATCCTTTCTCGTGTTTCTGTTATTGATAATCGATGAAAACGACATTTTTCTTAAGGTGTAAAAGAGTTCGAGCCTGGTAAATTAAAAAATGAAGCGATCTTCCTTACTTCGATGGAATTTTGAATTTTTAGAAAAATATTTAGAAAAGATAACGCAAGCCTAAACGTCATTTTCATTTGGAATGCATTGAGATTAGTTTATCTGCATAAATCGGAGTTGCGCAAACGTTTGACCGCATAGTTTTTTTATTATAAACATATATATATTTTTTTTTTATTTTTATACGCCATTATATATTTGAGAAAAGGAAAATTAAACTTTGAGAATATTCGGATCGATTTGATTCGTGGTACCGTTACTGTTCTCGGTAAAATATACACGAACGTCGATGATTGTCACCGCAATTTGCATTTCCTTATCGCGATCCAGGCACAGGTGTAGCCATCGTTTCGAACTTGAGTCTGTTGACTAATCTTCTGTGGTTGAGTGGAACGTTAAGTGGCATTTAAAAGCATTCCGATTTGTCGTCTTGTAGCGGTGAATTTATGATGTTGACAGCCAGCAGGATTTATTTCTGGCGATGCAAAGTAGGCGTTAGAAAGGCAAAGCCTTATTCCAAATTCGATTTTTCAAGATTATGTATGATACATGAATTCATCTATAATATATACATTTAATAGAATTAAATACTTCATAACTTTCGTCTAAAATAATTTTCTCTTTCTCTTATATTTCTTCAGATGTGTCGTCGTGTAGATTTAAATCAGATTCTCTGGCACTTTTATACAAATTTCTATTTCCTTTGTATATAGCGATAAATTGGAAAAATAAATTTAAAGAATTTAGAAAAAAGATATCAAACATTGGTTAAATATTTCAGAAATTTTAAGAACGTTAGAAATTTTATAAATCAAAGAAAATTACAGTCATCTACTTTAATTACAACCAACAAAACTAATTAAATATTTACATATAATATATTTAAACGTGTTAATGTTTACTAGATCAGTGTATCATGACTCAGGATATATCGAATTTCTAATCTGATTAGCTTGCCGCTTTTTTTCCGCTTCATGTATAATTTAACAGATCCTGAAGTACTTAACCCTTTGGGAACCGGCTTCCCTTTAAATTTCGTCGTGGACTATTCGCAAATCCCTTACCTCCCTGAAACCTTCTCTGCTGCACGGTTATAAGCTTCTTCGCTGTGGTTTACCGAGGATCGTTAGTATTCAACTAAGTGATATTATCGTTAAATATTCAATGATATTATTATTTTAGATCGAGTTTCTGGATAATTTTGGATAATTTCGACGAACCGTATCAAACGGAGCATGCCAAAGGGAAGCCTTTCATTTCTACTTACTGAAAGTTCAATTTCATGGCTTATTCTCATCAAAGGGTTTGTCAACTTTCAATGAGAAGCATGAGAAGCAAGCACCGAGTCCCGTTTGAAATTCTAAAGAAAACCGTTTTCCTGCGAAATAAAATCGAACGAATGGCTTATTCGTTAGCATTACTAACGCGTGGATAAATTGTAAGGTAGAAAATATATATATTTGAATACAAAAGTGTAAGTACAAAGTTCGGAATACAATTGAGCTGATCCAGATCCGTACGCTAGCAGCGTTACCCTAAGACTGGCAAACCTGAAGCCAACGTTGCACGTGTACCGTTTTTGGTTTGCCTTCGACAGTCTTTTGTCTATGCGCTGTCGATGGCTTCGGTGCTTGAGAAAACTAAAGACCAGATGTAGGGTTTTCTTAGAACAATTACTAATCATCAGATGCTATAAATTCATTTCGATATTACTTTTATCTAAAAATGCGTACGCCGATGATAGGACATAACCAGTGCCTAATTAGTCGACTAATATCCTTCATCATTCTATAATCACCATTATACATCCAACGCTAATTCAATTACATACAAGTACAGCGTTTAGCCGGCTCGATATCGGTAAAGATTTCAATCTCCAATTCGATGTTGACTTTGGTCTCCAACATTAAGAACAAACGCGGCATTAATCATCATTAACTAATTAATTTTTAAAGTAGACCGACCAATTTTTATCGCAATTCCTGCTTTTTGCGCAATTTTCGATTTACTAAATCGACTGACTGGCCGTTACTTAGACGCGTTATTCCTATGATTTTTCCATCAATTATAGTAAACGATCCAACGTCGACTATAATTTCCACGCGACGAGCACCTCTCACGCGACAATGGTCAAAGGGCAGGTTCACTGAACTCTGCTTTTCCACGTTTACTTTGCCAGACGTTTTTCCCTTGCAACGTTGTTTACCTTACGCGTTGGTCCTGCTTCGGTATTATAGCAAGGGATAAAGAAAATACTCTGAGGTGGTTCCCCTTCCTGCATCGATACGCGGGACACGTGCATCTCGAGCATCACAGCGCTAATTGCTAAACACGAGCCCCTCGCCTTATTCTGTTTATTCAACGTCGATACTAATTAAGTGAAATCAGCGTACTTGAACGTGGCTGAACCGTCAGCTTATAACCTGTTCTCGTCAGCCCAACAACTTTCTTACGACCTCGAGCATCGCCGCGCCGGATAGTTGAAGATTTTCCAAGCCAGCTCCTACGACGCGACAGTTCCTTCAATCTTCCGACTTATTTCTTGACGTATCATTTATCCACGATGAGTAGACTGCGGATTTTCATCCAAATTCATATCTTTACGAGCATAATTAAAAAGAAAAAATAGGAAAATTGTTTTACCTACCAGGTACCTATTATGAAAAGAACTATACTTTGCGCGTTTTATACATTTTTTTATACACCATGTACATTCTGTAGAATTTTGTGTTTTCAGACTTTTTTTTATAAATGTATACAAATATTCTCACAACCAAGAAGTCTTTTTTATATTTTATTTGTCAAATTGTATATTATATATACATATTGTTTCTTCGATTCTGTGCAATTGTAAGCAGTTAGGTTGATGTATATAAAGTTTAATTGTATGGGTCAACACACGTGTCAAGCGCCACATATTGAATGCACTTGTATTCTATTTCAACTCTACTCTTCGTTAACTTCTTAATTGCATCATATACACGGTGAACGTTTAATTCTCCAGAAACAAATGGCTTGTCATAAGTTCGTTCCTCGCATGAAGATGATACGAACGATAATAAATCCCAAGGTAAATCTCAAAACCATGGTGTACGATACAACATTTCAGCGTTTCTGTATTTTGCAACCGATACAATTGATCGACGTAATTTCTCAACAGCGCAAACGTTGTCTTCTCGTCAGTTGTGGATTAAATTGAGAATAAATTGTAGATCAAAAGAGAAGATATTTGACTTTGAGACCGATAGTATCGCTACTTCTACATGTAAGAAATTTCTTTCGATAGAAATTTCGCAAAATCTTGATAGAAGAAGCAATAAAGATAGAGAAACAAAAGGCGACTGCTTTTGAAAAGCGTGTTTACAAATCATCGTGTAATTGACGAGGTATCATCAATACGCTTAATATCGCAGTAAACATCATTGAGATTTAACAAACAGATAAAATTACAGTTAATATCGTTCACGATTCTTCGCGCTTTGTCCTTCGATTATCGCCTATTGTGACGTTTCCTTTGGCAGCCAGATAGAAGCTAAATGGTAATCTCAGTGGCATGCCTCGTGCCGTGATGTTCACTATGATCCGCTTCAAACAGAATCTTAATGTCTTAATCCATTTCGAGTTCTGACTCTAGATTATGTAAACTTCGTTACCCATACGCTGCGAGGATACGAATGGATGGATCTTAATAAAAGCGCGTACGCGTAGAAATTTCGTAAGGTACGAACGTACATATAAAGATAACATGGTGTTTTACTGGAAAATTTAACGTAAACACGAGCCTCCAGGGCAGAAGCTAACGAATGACTTTGGAATTAATTTATCATTCGATCATATATAACGTTATGTGATTTAGAAGCGACGTAATCTATAAATAATAATGTATTATAGTAAATATTCTTTGCTTGCCAAGTCATGGTTTAAACATTTTTCATGTTGGCAAATTGTTAACTCTCGGTAAGCAGACATATTTTTAGTATTTTGTACACGTACAAGCCTAACCATTTTGTTGCTCTAAGCTTCTTAACACGTGTAGGAAAATTCTGAGGTACTTATTCTCGTATTTACTGTATCGCGTAATCATTTATCAATTGAAATGTTTGAAATTTTTCTCGATAAAGATGGAAGTCCTTTCAAGAGAAATACAAGAACAAAATTTTACTTGAATCATCGATAATTCAGTTTTCTACGAAGAATTGAATATAATAACTGTTAAATCGAAAAATATTTCTTTTTGTTCTCAATCTAACGCATAAAATCGAACAACAGTAGCCAAAAAGTTATATTGGGAGAATTTAATTTCTATGCCGAAGAACAAGAAAGAGATTCTTAATTTAAAAACAACAGTCGAAACGAAGATGAAATAACACCCTGCATGATATTTATTCGAACAACCATTCTACGTTTTCCACGAACAAGAATCCCGAGAATTTGGACGGTTCTCTCGATATCGTACGGTAGTCAGGGTATCGTTCCGGCAAAAATATACCGCAAATTGCGCAACCACTAACGCGGGAGTAAATTTTGCCATTCGATTACCTTGTAATTGAGTCTTCTGACGCTTAACGAGCATTAACAGACATTTCCATCGTTGCGAATCAGCTTCGCTGATCTAGAAGCAATTCTCCTTAATTCTTAGGCAATGTCTTCCTTCCGTTCAAAAACTTGCCTCGATCGAGGGATGTTGAAGAAACTTAATCCCAGAGAACCGCAACACGAATGAATTTAAACGCTGTATGGCATTTATTGTTACGGAGAGAAAAAAATACTTAACGCTTAATATTTAATACTTAATTATAGTAGCGTATAACGCGAGATAAAGTGCGAGATATAAAAATAAATGGACAAGTAACGAAAATATTAGGTTGGCATCTAAGTGATTGCGGATTTTGTCAATATCACCTAATGACAAAATCCGCAATCGCTTAATTGCCAAATTGATAGATACGAGGGAAGTTACGTTAAATACAACTTGTTTGCACAAAGATGTGCATATTAATTTAAATTGTCTATTAAATAACTTTCTATAAGGATATACTATAATAAATAAGACTGAAATTCGATGAAACTTCATCGATATCTATCTCCGCTATGCGACTACTTATTCCTACCCTCTACAGTATCTGTATTATACGATTGGAAAAACCTACTATTGGCGTTGCCACTTCTGGTCACAGACTGATATAATTGTCGTAAATGTCGTGAAGCTCGACAGATCCGAAGAAACGTGTACAAGTTCGTAAAACTGTTCGATATTTTTCCAGGCTGTTTTTATCTACGGCTCGTGTCATTATCACTGTGTATAGATATTCCGACAAAAGGAAGTAAATGAAAGCCACGGGAAAAAGAAAAGGAGAAAAACTGGAGAGAAGACGGTGAACCGTAGAATCCAAGGGAAAGTTGTTTGTTGTCACGTTTTCCATTTCGTGAGTAGCCGTTTTCCCAAGGAAACCTGCCGTTCATCGCGTATAATTCCGTCGTGCAAGTTAAGATGCATAAAATTACGACCGAAACTTCCAGGCATAATTTACGCAGCAGTTTTGTGGTTCAGACGTTGGTAGCGAACTTCCTCGGTGATCAGGTGTCGGGATAAGGGTCTCTTCCCCGGGGCTTCTCCGCGAGATCTATCCAACAATGAGAAAGGCCCTGATTTTCGTTCGGATAATGTAACGCAATATTGTCTTGTCCAAGAAGAGTTGCAAGAGAAAGAATGGATGTCTTACCGGTTCTCTAGCTGGCAATCAAGACAGTCCTCCTTTTTCTTTCTCCAACGTTTCAGGTTTTAATGAACGTTTATTTTAGTTACATATTTAGTTACACCTAAATAGCTGGGAACGTTTGTTAATTTTCACATAAATAATTCGCGTATTTTACTGGTAATAAAATATTCATAGATATGTAAATTATAGTCTTTTAGGAGGAAACACAAAAGCACGTCGCGTTGTATAGCTTTACGATTATGAATCATTTATTAAAATGTAGTTGAAATTTTACTTGTTGAATATTCTCTATTTTTAATCTTTTATACCGCCACATTACGCTATTTATACTTTCACTTTTGAAGTTGCATATTCATGGATATTTCAAATTATTAAAGTCGATAGTTTTCCAGGTGTTTTTCATTACCGACTATGACCCACTATACCAAATTGTTATAATTCGTGAATTTTTGCTGGATACGAGTGGTTTAACGCCGGTTTAATTACCTGACAACATTTAAATGAAAATGGATACAACTCGCGGATTGATTCTGTCTCTGTCCCTGTAACGTACAGTAGTAATGACACTATACGCAATTACGGATTCTCCATATAGCAAATGAAAAGAAAAGAAAAACAGAAGCAAAGCAGAAAAGAGGAATAGAAGGAAGAGTATCTCTAATTATTGCAAGCAACGCTGTACACGTATAAAAGTAAATTCCATTTACAGGGAACGCTAAGGAAAAAGAATTCGTACTCTTTATTTCTCTACTTTGTTTGATTCGATTCGCTTGGAACAGGAAGCACGAGTTGCTACTTATTGTTAGAAGAAAGTTGGAAGGCAATAATCTGTCGTTACTTTGACGAAGACCGTGTAAGTCCCTCAGACATCGGGTATCGATCGTGTTAACCGTCTTTCTGATTGAATTGTGCAATTTGTGCATCGGGAATCCTCTTTACAATGCATCGAGCAAAATGGCTACGTATATATCTTGACGCGATTCACCATCGATCCGTCCCGGGTTTTTATTATCAGCGCGATACTCGGCTCCCTCTGGATAAGTAAGTTTCTTTCTCAACTTCGAAACTGGCTCCTTTGAAAAATT
The DNA here is from genome assembly GCA_905333015.3 of Bombus campestris. Lineage (NCBI taxonomy): Eukaryota > Metazoa > Arthropoda > Insecta > Hymenoptera > Apidae > Bombus > Bombus campestris. The sequence continues at coordinate 9,431,586 of HG995140.1, forward strand.
ATACCATTGCATTGTACGGATTCAATGAACAGCAACCGAAGGCTCGCGTGTATCTTACTGCGTACGAATGCTCGGAAAGTGCCAATTCGAGAACACGCGCTCTTCTAAAACTGCATCCTTTCGATGACTCGATTGTAAATTTAATTGGATCCTCGAATAACGAAATCTAACTATAATTAAAATAAGAAAATTGATTATACGACAAAAATTGTAGGTTTCCATCGTCAAAATTAGACGCGATCTGTTTCTCTTCCGCGTGATTACGTTAGACAGGGATTTCCAGCTTTGATAGGAAAATCAGTAACGCATAAAGATGGTCGTAAATCAGAAATAAAATGGATAGAACGGGTATTTGTATAATCATCTTTCGTACATACGTTTACGAGCGAATTGCATCCACTGATGATAAGATTAGTCGTAAAGAAATTTTTACCGAAACTACCAATTACACGGTCATTATTTCTAATAAACCAAAGTCGAAGAAAATGTTCGATTACTAATTTCATTTAATTTCAATTACTCGATTTCAAGAAGTAAAAGACACGCAGTAAAAATGTGTAAAAGATCTTCCGACCAAACATTCGAAAAGCTAGGGACAGGGAGTTGGGTTAACATCTTCTACGTTCGTTATGGCTCCATCGTATAACGTCCGCGTAAGTATCATGCGGCCTGTCTCTTTGTCTCGATAGAAACAGTACAAACAGAAACGTTCGCGTAGACTAGTTTTACGATCGCTATAACAGTCGTTGCAGTACAAATACGACATAAGGTAAAAGTGGTAGCGGTCGAACTGCAAGCTAACGATCGTGCGAAAAGACAAAGTTGAAGAACCTAAAGCGACCATGATAAATATAAGTAAAATAGCTTTGAAAGTCGAGGGAACTGGAGTACCAGGAGAAATAGATAGCGCCGGACCGGGGTCAAAAAGACGCTATATTATGCTCGGAATAATATTTAAACAGCGCGTGAAACGAAACGGACGCTGATCCAACAGGAAATGCAAATCGTTTTATCGAGAATTCCTCCACGTCGCTCGTTTCTTTGTATCTCTTCAGCCAAAGGAGATTAAATGCTAACTCCGCCGACTAATCGTTATTTAAAGTCTAACATCCCCTTTCTCGATCTTCCGCTCTCTTTCCTCGTTCCTACCCTCCCTTTATACGTATTTATCCTCCTGTCTATCCGCCTGTCTATCTATCCGTTTTATCTACTTTCGGCGAATTCGTACATTTCCTGCGAATCCAGAGGAAGATCTCAAAGATAAAACCAGTATCTTACCTTTTTTTATTAGTAGCTTGGACTATCTGTTAGTCTCCCAAAGTTGTAACTGTTTACAAGAAGTCTAACAAGTCAACAACAATGTCTACGAGTGTTCTGTGAGCAACTGGAATTTCGAAACGGGAATCGTCGCTTTCCTTTCGAGAAACATCGATTTCTCGGCTTACTTCGCGAGACGTGACTGGTCCAATACCAATCACGGCCCGAGTCTTTGAAGTTTTTTAGTCGACGCTTCTCTTAGCGTACGTGGATTATGTGGAGAAGATGGTTAAGCCCGGTGTTTTCAGCGGATTCAATATTGGACCTTCCCATTAGAGAACGTTTTTCTTTTTGCCTGTTTATGTATATATGAATTCGAGAAACGTAGATCATAACTCAATCGGTGCTGGAATTACACTCGAGGGGAATCAAATTTATTTTCGAACCTATTCGTCGATCGAATCACGTAAACGTTTACGCAGAGGTTTATTCGTTCTATGAATTATCGATCGAATCGAATCCGCGATTAAAGACGATAGCAGGATACTCGAGATCCTGTGAGGCTACAATTTGACACCGGGAAAATTATGATCGGCGAACGATTTGCATCCGGCCGGCATGGGACGGTTGGGTTACAGCAAAAGTAATTGAAAACTGGAACCAGTCGGCTGCAGCGGCGAAAAAACGTACAAGGTCCCACGGCAAAACTGGTTCTCTTTAAAGCCACGGCTACTCGATCCTCCTCTTCTTCTGCTTCAACATCGATACGCGTGTTTCTTCTTGTTCACCTATATTCTTGCCTTTTCAATGGAACTATAGTGATCCTACCTTATTTCAATGGCTCGTGTGTAAGTTGGATTTGAAAAAATGATAATTACTCAAAAAAATGAAAATTACATACTTTAAAGAAATAATAATCACTTTACGCGTACTTTAATCTTCTAGACGTTAGTCTTGTCGAATTGTATTTAGCGTATTCTGTTTTTCTAAATGCTAGCTGTATCTAGTTTTATCGATGAATTATCCCGATGACGGAAACATGCGATTAATTGTTTTCATTTTAATATATTTCTTAGAAGAATTTTTGATCACCTAGTTCAGTGGAAAAAGTTTGCACAACCGTATAACAACTTAAGATATTCGTGCGAGGGGAAACTTTGATGGAAAATTTGTAAGAAACTAAGTCACGAATTAAGTAATTCGTATAAATTGATACGATCTTCGAAATAGAAAGTTTACAGGAAAGAAGCCGAAGAACGGTCTTGCTTCATCCACCGCTTTGCGCGTAAATCTCATCTCAATTCGTCTTCTATTTTAATCTAAACACATTATCTACTACAATTCTCATCTTACTTATCTACAATAGTTTGTTGCGTTCTTTTACTTCCTGAAATCGAGTAATTGAAATTGACTAAAATCAGTAATCAAACAATTTCTTCGACATTCGTTTATCAGAAATAATAACCGTGTAATTAGTAGTTTCAGTAAAGGGACGTATCTACGATACTAATCATAAAACAGCAATATTGGCATATCCTAACATACGATGACTGTTAACAACGATCTCACTGAATATCAAGATTAATTCACATAACGGATAATTTAAACACTTTTCTGAATTATCTGCAAGATATATACTCGCTCTAAATGTTTTATAATTTCTGTACATAAATTCTCAAATTGATCTGAGACTCTACCAATACAATCATACGATGCTCAGTTCTCGTAACGTTACCAATAAAATTTCAAAATGTTTCGTACAACACGCGTATATATATATATATCCCTAAAATGTTCCTACAAGTGTTCGAATATTTTCTTGAGCCGGTGTAGCTGCTTTTCTCTGAAATACACCGTCAAATAGCGGTATCGCATCACGTAGCATGGAGAAACCAAACCATGTGTCCGTCATCGTCTCCGATTTTCCGAAATGCGAGGCTGCCTCGTCTGAGAACGCGCAAATTATTCCTGTTCATCCTCCGCCGTGGCTCGTGTACTTATCCTGCCGGTTGATGGTACCAGGTCCGAGACAGCGTGCGTGATTGCTGAACGGTAGATCGGATTGCTCCTCGCTGGCGGAGCACACTCTAAGACCTGCTTGCAGCGTAGAAGCCTGCAATCCAGATCGTTCTCTTCGCTTGCTCTCGTTTCACCGTTCTACAGCTGCCGCGACTCCTGCCGTTACCCACGTTCTACGTCGACCCAGAACATTCACTCTCCCCTCTGCCCCCTTCTCTCTATCATCTCTCTCTCTCTCTCTCTCTCTCTCTCTCGTTCTCCCTTTTCATCTTGTTCCATCGAATGCCTGGAAACGAGAACTGAATCGAAAATCGAGCGAAAACGATAGAATTGCCAAAGACAAACGGCTCTTGACGAGCATGGCTACGTGGATTAACCACCGTTCTTGAGGGGTGTTTAATGTTTTATGCGGCCCACTCGGTTAAGACGTTGGTAAATTGAAAGTAAAAGGGGGTTGAAAGGTGATTGAAGCGAGATAATTGATTGATTCGTTCGCAGAATGATCTTCGTGTATTTGCTACTCGTTAATATAGTTTTTGCATTGCGGATTTTCGAAACGACGAACGTCAAATGGTAGGAATTTGCTGGGTAAACGCGTGTTTGACGCGTACGTGTGAGGATATTAATCATTTTGATTATTTCGCCAAGTTCTATAATCCATCTACGGGGTTAACTACTTTTGAAAGATACTTAGAAGGTTTTATGCGATTGAGTTGGCTAAGATATCGATAAACCGAAGGGTGGAGAGATTGAATAGCGATGGAAAGGAAATAATCGGCTGTTTGGCTCGTCAAACGATCGTCGAGTATTTGTTGGAAGTTACATTCTGGAAAGTTTGCAAAACGGTGGAGATTCGTAAAAAGGAATACGTAGGGAGGACAAAAGAAATAACGACATAAATTATTGAATATAAATTCATCCGAGAAGCACACGATTGTTAGCCTTTTTCATGTGTTCAACGAGTTCTAAATACAATACGCATGTAATGGTTTAAACATTCTTCAAAGATGTTTAACGTTTTATCCAGTTAATTTAGGTAACATGGTAAATTAAAAGTAAAAGGGTTGAAAGTTGAATGGTAATGGAAGAGAAGTAATCGGCTGTTTCGTTTGCCAGACGATCTTCGTGTGTATGTCGGATTCCAGAGAAACGTATATACGCGATCATTAACCCTCTTGATTCTTTTATCAAGTTCTGCAACCTATATACAATGCATTAACTATTTTTAAAAGACGTTTTATGCGGTCGATTCGAGTAGGATGTTGGTAAATCGAAAGTAGGGGAGTTGAAAGGTAATGAAAATAAAATAAGCTATTGTTTCGCTAGTAATACGATCTTGTATTTGTTGGATGCTACAGGTATAAAGTAATTTTTGTAACGACGGATTGTAAAAAAAAACATAGATATTTGTGGAAGGAAATATGTAACGAGGATACATGCAATAATAATATGAATTACTGGATAAATTCATACGAAAGGAATATGCACGTGATTGTTAACCTTCTTGATTCTTGCAACGAGTTCAGCAACCCGTATACTGTGCTCGCTGATATCTATAATCTTTCAACGCTCTATACCTGTGATAACGCAAAATCACCAGTTCTTCCGTATGTACGATTACAGCTACCTCATGATAAAGTTGTAAGTATAGCTGAAACTAACTTCAACCCGACGATCCCTTATCTTAACTTCTTAAGGCACGAACTTATCGAAGGTAGCGAGAGGTAATTATATTTTATTTTATTATATTCTTCTCTGAGAAAATAATACACGTGTGCATCCATTGGACAGCAAAGTTAACTATTCGTGAAAGGATACATATTCAAGAATATCTATGCGCGTTAATGTTTCCTATTTATTTCTCGATTATTATAAACGAAAAAAAGAAAGAATTAAATATATGCCTTAGAACGTTCTTTCAGTAATCTCTGTTTACTAAAGAATATTTTTACACTTTCTTACTCATCAGCTTGGAGTACCTTGGACGAGTAACTCGATTAAAAATAAATATAGATTCCATATTTGCTCTGATTATGTGTATTTAAATACTTATAATGGGGCTGAGTGTACATGAAAAATATCATTAAGATTGAAAGAGTCCTGGGAAAAGACCTATCATTACCTTGGAAGACTGTAATCAAGTACGTCGCGTGACAAACGCCGCGGTTTACATATCAGCTAGAACACATTAGCAGCGTGAATGATCTTCAAAGTACGCGCCATTAGAGCTGGAATGTTACAACATCTGCGAACAAATTTGTCGGCCGGCAAACATTCCAGATTCTCCGTTCATCACAGCGACTTTTCATTAAGTAGTTTAATATACGCGCAAGTCACGTAATTCGTATCGAAATTAGAAAGGTAGAAGATGCAGCTCTTCCAGCGGAAAGTTCATAAAAAATCCGCCCGAGTAAAGGAAATTACTGTTAATACTTGCAGCACTAACTCCGAATTAATAAAGAAATTACCAGGATATTCGATTTGATTACAATCGAAAAAGTAATTTCAAACTTCCACCCTTATTCGATCCCTCTTTATCTTGTCTCGATGCAAAACACGAGTCGAGAGAAATTGTTTTTTCTTATATCTCTTGGAAAAGTTCGTCGCGTGCGAAAACTCCGAAACGTTATCTACGAGATGCTCCGAGCGTGGATAAAAAAAAAAAAAGTATCTATACCAAAATGAAAGGCAGGCGTACTCGGTGTGAAGATACCGAAAACAGGTGCACCGCGTCGGTCAAATACCAGAGTTCTTTGTTACAATAGGAAAACGTCTGAAAAGAAGATGACGAGATCCGACGAAACAAGCGTCGCGACGAACAAGAAATTTTACTCAACGTGGCTCGCTCGGCAGCTCGCTTCTTGCCTGGCTCTTTCGCCAAATGAAACTGTATATCCGAAATAATGCAAGATCGCGTCTAAGTTCAGCGCGTCGAATTCTCTCTCGAGTTTCCTCGAATACGTCCGTCTTATTAAATTTCTTTTCTTACTTTATTAAACGATCCTAAAATAAGATTTCCATCTGAATAATCTCGTGAGATCTGTCGTAACAAAATAACGAACAAACGTTTCGTTAATGGAATTTCGCACGAGTTTTCCGAATATAACGAACAAGGTGAAAGGAAAATTCATGCCGATTGCTGTCTGAATTGAAGGAGAAGCCTGTCTTAATTCCAGAGCTCACGAAGAAGCGATTACATCGTTCTGGGAATACCCATCCGCGTTAATAACTTTCGAAACGCGCGCGAATTTCAAGCCTGTGCCATTCAAACTTCGACAATGTTCCATGTCGTCGGTCGACCGTTTGTCTAAAAATCGCCTAGCGGAAAGTTAGGATACCATCGCGGGGAACGACTATATTGGTAGGTGGTGTCACGTTCACCGAACTCGTGCCATTTTTGAAAAACTTTCAAACGAACGGGGCTGTTTACACCGAGAGAAAATTTCATCTTACGGCCGACTTTGGATGTTTGGATGTTTAACGAGTCTTCGATAAAAATTTGTTCCTCCATGGAAACCACTTTATGAAAATTAAAGAAGCAACATTTTAAGATATTACGTGGATCGGGAAAAAATGAAAACGCGAGAAAAGGAATTTATTTTTCTCCAATTATTCTCTAATGGAAGATACAGTTCTTTAAATTTTTCTCTCAAACGCACGATTGTAAATTGCAGGAAATAATATCTATAACAATCACCAATATATATATATAATATCTTAATATAGATACCATAATATCGTAATGAGTACCACACTTTGAATATTTTATATATTTTCGCATATTCCATTCGTTCGAGCAGTTTTCAATTTCCCGCAAATACCATCTATGAAATGTTTAGTAACGATACGATAAAACAATTCCCCAACGAACCATCTTCACGCGTAGAACCTTTCATCCCATAAGACTCATGCTGCTACATTACTCATCCAGCTACCCTACCATACCCATAACTCACCCACACGCATCCTCCAACGCATCTCGAGGTACATCGAAAGAAATAATAACCGAGGTGTCAACAATTTTCGCCGAATATTAATGTCTTCATAAACGTAGGCTCGACGAGCACCAGGCGTGGGTTTACGAGTGGATTCAATAAAAAATCTTTTACAGCCAGCCTCCACAGGATCAGAGACCCTTATTTGTCTCGGTGCTGGTTTATTGGCTGGCAGCTCGATATAAGCACGTGTCGGCCGTACATAAACGAACGAAACGAGTATAACGGAACTCTCGAAATCTCGAAAACCGATTTCTTTCTTTTCTGTGTTTTCTTCTCAATTTCTCTCTAGAAGCGAAGCGAACGATTTCGTAAGTGTCGAAACTGACCAATGGCCGATCCTATTTCGGCCAGGTTCGACGGAACAGAGAAATGGTGAAAGAGGAATAGAAGAGGGAAAAGAAGAAGAGAATGAAGAAACGGTGGCAGAAAATGACGGCATTCGTCTTCTTACGGCATCCTCCACGCCCAAAGTGACGTATTCTCCACGGAGAAAAACGCAACCTGCTCACGGACAACCGGAGACGGATGATGGTCTGCTCGGATAGGCAATGAACGGTGCAATTGCCTGCAAAACCGCGGTACGATCGAGCCAAAGCAACTCCGTGCAACTAGCTTTTTCTTCGCCCGTGAAAACACATCGAAAAAATCGCTTTCTTCGATCGCGAATAGATCGTCTGTTTTGTACATGATACCAAGGATTTTTAATTGCCGACTCTATTTGGAGTCGAATCTCTCTTGTTCAGAAGGTGGATAGTTAAGTTTCCTTTCTAAGTGCGTTAATATCGTTTTGGTACGTCCAGATTCGGATAATTTATTTGGCGTACTCTTTATATGTAGCGGATAACGATTTGTTACCGTGTTGTAGTTGACAATTGGTGTGCACTGTGTTTGGTATGTTAAATGTCTTGATAAATGTGTATTAAACGCGAGGTAAATTTGTTTGACGTTTTAATAAGATAAGAAAGTATCGTTTTATTACTGTGGTATTTCGTTGTCCAGAATATTTCTAAGTGTCGAGTTACAAAAAACGATCATACAAAAAATTTAGTTTAATTAATATAATACATAAAAATGCTTCATAAAATTTATATACTAAAAAATTAGACCCGTAAGAAAACACGATATTCGTAGTACAGAAATACAATTTCAGTGTTTGTTTTAATGAAAATTCGAAACAAATTCAATCTACTTTATCGAGTGCACGAATACCTCGTCCCAGTAATCGACAGTAAAGCTTCCACTAGATATTCCTTATACGCATGAAAATTAGCGCAAACTACTCGACCGAATGTTATTCGCGAAATATCTTCATCGATTTTAGGCGGCCATCGACACACCGACGTTCAGCAAACTACCTTTGACAAGGTACGAACAATTAATGCACCTTCTCCAAGTACTTTATAAAGCAAGTGGCGCATTATCTTGCTTTCGGAAGCCATGGAATGTGTAAGTAGTGTCTTAAATGCACCTTGCCTAACGTGTTACTCGCTTGACATGCCATGCAAGAACAGCTTCTGAATAACTGCATCTTCTTTTGTGTCACGCTCAAAAGACAGGTTTTTAACACGTAGAAGGACTCGCGTGTTTCTTACACGATACATTCCTTTCTCAAACGTTAAATTAATATCGAACCTGCGATTTTTGCATTAGAAATTTTAATCGATTAATCGTGATTCAGAGAGATTGATTTGAAATTAAAACTATTTCTTGCACCGTACATCTTTGGAATTGGAATTATTATGCTTTACACTTATTGGAAACTAAAGAATTTTGGAATTGTTATTAAATAATCAAGAAGAATAATTGGTAATTTAACAACAAAAAATCCAAATTTTATTCTTTATTTCATACGCGATCAACCGATAAAAACATTTTCCATTTCTAATAAATTTCAACATTTTTCTTGTTTCTATTTCTGTTTTTTTTTCTTTTTTCTTTTTTTTAGATTATTCGATTTCTGTAAAACGCGAAACCATAAAAGCAAGCATCAGGCATCGAAAATTTTCATTACAACTTCACTTTCCGCATAACTGCAGCTTGATTACAAAGCGCAAACGTCGGTTCAAAGAGATAAATTATTTAGGTAAATCGAGTATCAAGCTTTCGGTTGCTGAATTGTTTTCCAGCTGACCACCCCTGATTTCCAAATTATGTTCAGCAAATAACAATTCTCCTGTAAACGAAATACACGCGACGCGTAGCGCATTTAACGCGTTTAACGCGTTTTACGCTTCAACTTCAGAACAACTCGTTGTGCCCGGTGCAAGAATTGTAAACACTTTTGTGTCGTTCAATTAAGATGTCGAGAAATACTATTCCACTAATCGTTTCTCTTTAGGGGCCGAGTTCGAACGAATGAAAAACAATCAGGCGCGATATGCTGTTCCATTAGCTGGCTAATTCAAAATTTCACAATGTGCATTACAAAGGCAAATATAAAAAGTACGGATGTAAACGGCGCTGTTTATTACACAATATAACGTAGCCGTTACATTTTGCATCTTTCAATATTTCGATATTTCAGAGAAGAAAAAACAACAATGCGCGATACGTTATAAACGTTGATATCGAATAAACGTTGTTATTTATAACGAACGTTCGATGAATATATTCTTGTTTATCTTCGCTTGTTTAACGATGAAACGAATCCAAGTGTTACAGGAACATCAAATCATAAAGGCGTTAAAAAATGCAACGTTAAAATCCAACAGATCCCGAGTCTGGTTCGTAAATAAGGTTATTAGAAAGAAACGTTCATATAAAATCATAAAACCAGCCCTTAACATAATCTTAACTATTACTTAATGCAAAGCTTGCCACGGAGTGCACGGCGAACAGGTTGGAAAAGAAGAAATGAGAACGTAACCGAGACCAAACCTCAATCACAGTGATCGCCGAACAACGGCGTCCATTCACTCGGTGTTGAGCAGTTCGAAACTGCTTTCCACCTGGCTACGTCACGAAATAACCCCATTATCGACGAAAGGACTATTTAAGTCTCGGCATTCAAGGGCCGAGCCCTCGATAACGATTTCCGTTGCGTGTGTACCACGGCCAGCATGAGAATCCTTCGCCTCGAATCTCGAAGGCTGGCCGTGTTCAAGGCCATGGGCGTTACTACTTATTCTTCGACTTTCTATTTTTGCGCTCGCAGGTTCCCCACCCGGTTACCAGATCGTGCGAACGCGTCTTCGTACGAGATTTTCTCGGGAAACCGTGGATCACCATCGGATCGCATGCTACATCGCCTTTGTCGACCATAAATTTTAATTTACGAGATAACAAGAGACTGTAAAGAGCAACAAACTTCTCTCTCGTTTCGTCGTACGTTGATACGCGTTTATGGTTAATTACAATTTAGTCGAGAGACGTTTTCATTGACAAAAAAGAACCGTGTTAAAAGACGCAATCGAGTTCTGGCGAATGTATTTCGAATGTGTTTACGACGGTACCGTGGACCAGGCTCGAAGAAAATGGCTACGGTTATCGCGTTGGTTGCGACGATTTAACTTCGACGACGATTGATTTGGGTCGATGAGTCTTGGATCAAAGGGTTTAATGAGAGAACGGTGGTAGTAAGATCTGTCGTCTGCCAGTTCGTAAGCTAGTAAATGAAGTCGACGATGCATAAAAATCGCCACGCATTTTGCCGCTCGTAGAATCACGGGCGCTCAATCAGAGGAATTACCAGGAGTTAGAGGATGGCTATAAGAAATGTGATTTTGTCAGGACGGTATGGAGTTAATGATTGTATCCTCTGATGGTAGCAATCAGTGCCTTCCGTGTCTCGATTGTAAAATTTAACGAGCGCTTCGTTTTAATTGAACTCGACATTTTCCAATAATCAATGAGATACCATATCCTGACTTTGTACTTTCGACGTATCGTACATCGGTTGAAAAAGTTGGCATGATATTCCGACACGTTTCATTCCTGTCGATAAGAACTGACGAGTTGAAATGATAAATAAACATGATAAAAGACAGCGCTGGAGCTGAAGATTTTTTTATAGAAAAAAAGCACGCATATTTAAAAGAGGTGATGAAAAATGTAGCTACCATATTTATTAATCTCCTATAAAAATATTGGCATCTATATAGCCTGAAATTATTCTCTTCCTTGTAACGTTTCTCAACATATTTCACACAGAATGTACACACGTCATCCCGGTGAAAAAAGATATCCTTTTTATTTTTCCCCAGGTACATCTTTTACCATTTCAACTGCTCAATTCAAGAAGAAAGGCCGCTTCCAGCGAATCTTGTACAAAATCTCGAATACTCGTGTATTCCATCCGCTTCTTATACCCTTCAAAACGTGTTCCCTATCAATTGACAAACGCTCGATCACACAGAAAACCAGCTGGACGACCAAACCGCAGTTCTGGCCTGAAAAGCGACTCCCTCGGCGGAGGTGGAGTAGCGACCATCAATCTGACCGGCCTGATATCGTTACTCTTCCCTCGGACGAAATCCAGGGAAATGTTATTCCGTAGATGCTGGCCGGGTCCTTTTTGCCACACGTAACCACAGGGATAACAAAGACGGTAGCGGGACGGGAGCGAGGGAAAGCAGCCAGTAGCAGCATCAGCGGCAGCAGCACCGGCAGCAGCTTCACTTTGCCACGGCCAAGAAAAACGAAGAAAACGAAAGGCCCCGCAGGAAAGAGGTTGTGTGTGCGCGCGGTCGGTTCAACCGGAGGAGAACCAGAAGAGAGAACCAGAGGAGGATCAGGGAAGAACAAGAGGGGAAAGGTTCGAGAGCACGGTCTGCGCGTGGCCTCGGCGTCGTTTCCTGCCCTGATTGGACGTTGGCTCGTGGCCGGCGCTCGCCATTCACCGGAAACCCAGCAGCGCTGTTCCAACGTTCGCGTGCACCCTCGCCTCTCCATTTCTCTCCTGCTCTTTCTCACCTGCTTCCAACGATCTTCTCCTTTCTTCACTTTCTCTCTCTCTCTCTCTCTCTCTCTCTCTCTTTCTCTATCTATCTGCTTGTCCTCTTAGTCTCTTTCTTCTCTGCCCCATACCTGGACGCCTGGCCAAGCATCATCACCGGTTAGATCGCTCTTTTTCTTTGTTCCGATCCTCTCGTAAACTCTCTTCGCTCGTTTCACCGGTTACGAACACGAAGAGCAGCGGAGAACCTGTTCGACCGGTTCCCTAGGTGCTACCTGCGTCCCGAGCCATCCACCAGAACAGACCGGTGAACCGTGGCCTCTCTTTAGCTCCACTGTAATTGTAACGACGTGTTTCGAGGACCCGAAACCTCCGAGATTCAACCCAGTTTCAACTTCGGGGTCGAGGCACAACATTCTACCGTCCATTTAGGCTGATCGATAATAATCGCTGAAGGGGGAAACAGGAAGCCAGCGTTTCACCTTGCTCAGAGAGTTGAACACCCGATTCCTAACTTCCAGCAAAACGTTTGGATATCGTGAGACTAACGAGCAGGAAGCTATCCAAAATCGATTTTTCCTGTGCTCGTTCGGGTGGAAGTGGTAAATTCGGGTAATTAGAGATGGACGATGTTAGGACGATGAAGAGGATTCGAGTCACGATTAGAGCAAGCGTAATTGATCCCTGCAGCGACTGATCCTGATTGATCGCTGACTGACAGTATATTGCTGTAATAGGTACTAAGTACGGACTGCGATCTGACTACCGACTAAGTTCTTCGACGTTAACCAACTCGCGTGTCCTCGAACGTTATCCAGTTATGGGCTGAACTACTTCTAACTCTGGATGGTTCGTATGTATCGTCCATCCTGCCGACGTCGCGAGCAATTTTTTAACCTTCTCTCTCTTCCTCTTTCTTTGTTATCTCTCTTGTTATCAGGAATAGGCGAGCCCAAATTTTAAGAATTTTTATTATATTTCCCTATGGGAAATGACTATATATCTGCCACGTATTTTCGTGAGATCGTATTCTCTTAGGCTTTGAAAATTTCTGAAATTTGGAAAAAATACAAAAAAATTCTTACTGATGCGCGTAATTTCTCGTTTATCAATTTTACAACTTTCCTTGGAATAAGAAAAAAAGAAGCCTTTCTCGGTCGAAATGAGGGCGAGATTGAGACATAAAAAGTTCCCAGATCACAGCAAGATTACGACTAACCATGACATTTATCACCAATCCTGAGAAGTATTTCTTCGCCGTTTTAATAATATCCCAGATGACTTCGCGGAGACCAGTTAGAAATCAATGATTCCATCGAGTTCTGTCTTCTAAATGAAAAAACGATCGGAACATTTTTTTTTTTTTAATCTCGTTATTTCTCCATTCTCTCTGGTTATTCCCCTGGTCTTCCGTTTTAGACGGTCGAGTAGATGGCGCACTTTATTAATGTCCTCGCCTTTAAAAAGATAATGGATTATACGGGGAGGAAATGGAGCGAACGACGAAGAAATACGCCTTTGACTCTCGGACAGGATTTAGATAAAGAGGCATGATAAATTCGGCGTGAACATAGACAACAGGGGACAACTACGTCTCCTCGGACGAGATGTAAAATTCGATTTCTCCTCTCTTTCTTTCTCTTCTCTCTCCCTCTTTGTACACAGTGTCGTTAAAGGGTACTGAAACGAAATCGCTCGCTCAAGTGAGTACGTTTTAATCGAAGCATTTACTTTCAACGGCCTCTTTATTTTACCGTTTCTGTTGCATTCTCTGCCATCTCCTTTTTATCCGACCAATCGTCTTATTCACGCTCCGGAACGAGTTGCCACCGTTTTACAGGGATTTTCCGGGAGAATATTTGCGAGAGAGGAATTAGTTTTGTTAACACGTTCACACTCTGCGAGATGAAGATACACTCTGTTCACGATTCTCTTGCTTCGCCACTCAACTAATGTTATTAGCAGAACTTTAGAAATCGCGAGTTTTATGTTAACGGTATTGATAAATTATCTTACAATATAACAGTCGCGAGTAAAGTTCTAGCTAACAATTACAGACAGAAAATACTACAGTGCAAGGTAGTAACAGTCCGATCGTGCAAGATGACCCATTTGAATAAACTGTGCGAAATATTTTATAATTACGTATATTAAATAATATTTACAGATAAATATATTGCATTAGATCGAAAGATACCGAGTGTCCAATTTTGTTGTGTCTACGTTCTAAACTTTTTTTTGTAATAAATATTTGCTATCCTGATAACTGCATCTGAGAATTCCTATTCCATACACGATTGAAGTTTTTTTAATACCTCGATACGTAAATGTTGAAAATGACAACGTGAGTTTGTGCTCGCCATTCATATGTAGATGCGCTAGTTACAATAAATAGTAAGTAGAAGATTGTTCTAGACACAATCGATAGCTTTAATCGATAGGTTTAAGATATTCTTTTGTTTTTTACCCCTAGTCCATGTAGGAAAGTGCAATAAAGGTTTTTCGGCTCAGAACGGTGTGATAAATTTATCCAAAGAATAAAATAACAGCTACTGTGATCCTACCTCTAAATATAGAAATAACAACAGTAAACAACAGTAAACAACTTCCTATAATTCAGTGAGATATGAATCGTTATAAATCCAACGTTTCGTGTTACAACGCATATTCTCTGAAACTTACTGAAAAATAAAAAATAAAAATAAAAATAGAAAAGAGAAAAATACGTATTCCTGTTGTTTGTGTAAAAAGGTACTTACGTAATTTCCAGTTTCGAACGCATCTGACCAACAGTTGGGTAAGTAAACGTCTGTGCGAAGACTACACCGATATACGAGTCGAAGGACGGTAAACACGTTTAAAGTTTAAAGCCATCCACGCAACTTCATCGGATGCAACGTCCGATTGGCCGCGTTTTAAATATCGGTATCGGCGATCGAATCGCAATAATACGTCGCAGGCTGTCGCCAGGAATTTATCCAATCGTGGAATTCCGCGACTGGATCCAAAGTCGTTTCAGAATCGTAACAGGGCAGGATCATATCGCAGTAACAAGCGATATTAACGACGGTGAAACGTTTATGACCATACGTTTTTACGCAGTCTGGCGGGAAATTCCGTGAAACTCTCCACTGGCCGAACAAAAATGCCATTCTGACCAACGCAGCTGAAAAGATACGATCCTATTCGGAGATGAAGCCGAAAACTTTCGTCGTTCGCTTCACAACCGTGAAAACCGTGTATAACTCTCGTCGGCCTGGCTCACTTATTGCCTCTGCAACTTTTGAAACTTCCAAGATATACGATTATTATCTCTCTCTCTCTCTCTCTCTCTCTCTCTCCTTTCCTGACATTTCCTTAACACGCAAATTATAACATCGCCTTTACGCTCGGCCAGTTGATATTCAATTGCTGTAACTTAGTTTATTCGATCGAGTAATTCGACGAAAAGTAGCTTGCAATATCAGCTTTCACGTTGCATCCACCGCCTTGATTGTTACACTTAACATCGTTACACTGTGCAACGTTATACCGAGTTTCAACGTATTCTTTGACACTCTGCTGAAGCTAGCAAGGCGCAATGTTCACCAAACGTTATATTATATTTTCCTATTGAGGGCGATTCTTACTCGAAAGCCTGGAACAGTACTAGATTCGACACTATAGAGTCAATTTCATTAACGCTCCGATACGAATCTCTCGTTTTTCGTTCGAGTCTCGTCGATGTGCCGGAATAGCGGTCCAACTCTTTTGCTTCGTCGATTACTGCTCCCATTTGCAACCAGCCCGTGACTGCGAGCGAGCAACGGATCGTAGAATTAATCGGGTACAAATGAAATTAGTAAGTCAAGTGGTAGTCGGAGTCAGCGAGGTAAATTCGTAGCACTTCATCCTCTTAGAAGTTCGGCCTGCCTTGTTTTCGCTTGTTACACCCGGGTCTAGTTGACTTGACAAATTGCGAAACGAGACAATTACATCTTCGCGTTCCCAGGGCTAGCGGAGGAATCCTCCCGAATTTCGTTTATAAAGTCTGGAAATCGGCTAAACAGATATGACTCGATTCGTTGTACGAGTACAGTATTCTGAAGAGAACGTCTTTGCGAATAGATAGTCTGCCGTTATTGCTTTCGAAAGTGGAAGAAATTTCACGTTCGCCCTCAAATTCTCTAGAGAAGATACTTACTTTGAATACAAATTTTCTTTCTCTACGTCTGCGTTTCACTTATCGAACCTCCCTGAAGATTTAAAAGTCAAGCGTCCCTCTAGAAGGATGATTCCTTCTTATCTTTAACAGCACTGCTCGCATTTAGAATTGCTCGCCTATTTGGACAATTGGTGTAATTAACGATAATAATATGCCAATCTAAATATGTGCGTGCGTTATGAAGATCGAATTAGACCAGAAGCGTAAAACGACATTATCGTGGAAAACATGGTGGAAATAGAAAACAGGTAAGGAAAGTGTAAAACCGTGTATAGAGTATAAACTATGTGATATCGTTAAACTGTGAGAAACACCATTGCTTCTCGATTTTATCAATTTCACATCATCGTTTTCCATTTATCATCTTCCGGTTGCTTGGTATACTAGAACAAAACACCGTTTACTCCCTGTTATAATATATTGTTTTACGATATTGACTCATTATTGGCCGTAAATATTATTCCGCTGCCGACGTCGTCGATATTCGATCAATAATGGTTGCCACGTTGTGCTACGGCCTGGTGTTTCAAAGATCACTATGTAATATTGCGTGATCGATATTAATCTAACTCCTGAGATTGAATTAGTGCGCCTGGCGAGCCAGAAGCAATTTGTTTCGTGAAAATTTGACGGTATCTAATCTCGATAGCGTAAAAATTTCTAATAAATATTTCATTACGATTTCTAATCGCCCCTATCGTATCATAATTTATATTTTTCGATGTTGGGATACAACGATATTACACACATAGACACAAATATTCTTATACAGACACCTACACAGGCCATACTCATTACTGTATAGAGAGTGGGGTTCAAAATATTTAAGGTCAACAATCCATAAATTCTTTTCCTGCATACTTTGTTAATTATACCATGTCACTCACTTATATACATTTGGCTCTGTAGTTCTGTTTAATAAATATCACGCAATACTATTTTAACATAAGCATCGCGTCTTTCACAGATTATTTATCTTAACTTTATGATTAAATTCTAACATTCAATCTATTCTTCTGTTTTCCACGGGATTCGTTTAAGATGTTTAATTTGTGTTTTTGTCGGTGTTATTAAAAGATCTCAAAAAATCACGTTACGTTGTTATCAACATTTCAATATGTACTTCTTTTTCTTTTTTCTTTTTTTTCTTGTAATATTGCTACGATAATTATCACGTTTCCAACGGTGTTAGAAACTTTAAAACGTTTGTCTCGTTGCTTTGAAATAACCCCTTTCTTGTAGTACCGTGCAATTCAGGCGAAACTCGGAGTTGAAGTAAGTACTAGATATTGATCGCGAGACGGGTGTTATATTAGGCAGCCTGAACGGCAATTACTTATGAGCAAACACCGGTAACTGGTAATTACAGATGGTTGTTCATTGTTGTTTCATCTGGAATTACGCCCGTTAAATGACAATTGTAATATGGAGAGTCTAAATCAGCTTTCAAGAAGTACTTCACTAGGGTAGAACAATGTAGAATAGAATATTCTCAATATATGAAAGGTCAAATAGTCATATAGTAATGTTCTAATGTTCTATATTCTGTTCGTAGTCGGTACGCAATTTTCTCATTTTCTATCTAATCTGTTTAACCTACCTTAACTTAAATTCTACATACAAAATTATTTTCTAAAATGTCGTTTGGGGAAAAATGGAATCTAACTGTGCAACTTTTAATATTTAACTTGGATCTCTTTCAAGAGTTTTCTCGAATTTCTATTTAAAGTATCGCATTCAATATCTGTTCCACTTATTTGGAGAAATTAATATTCAACATTGCTAGGGTCTACGAATCTTTCTGAGAACTTTTCATAATTTCAAAGAAATATTTTTATAATATATAGTATGCAATAATATAATATAAACAATATTTACTACTAATATTTATTTATTAAATAATAATGTCATAATGTTTTTCTATAATATCTATCGTACGAATGTTGTTACGACCGTTCGCGGAGAGACGCGATCGCGAGGAAGCACGTCAACGGGAGTCGTAAATTCCCGTTACGATTAAACAATCGACGCCGCGAAACTAATCGCTCCCCTTATTTCAGTTACGATAATAGGGGTGGTTAGATTGAAGTTACACTGAGTTAACAGGTATAACTTGAGTTTATTGTAACAATTTTCTGAATATACAGAGGTACTCTGATGCGTCGATGCAAATGAAGTAAGAGTTTAAGGATAGAACCTTTTACAAACGTGTTGACCGATTTAATGTTGAGTGACGACTTTTACTTGAGGGTAGAACACTTTACAGACTTTAGTGTTCTGCCGACGAATGAAGACTGAGACGTAAGGGTAGAACCCGTTACGGAGTGTATGGTCCTGACGACGGACGACGACTCACTTGCAAGTGACGATGCTGTGTCAGAGGAGAGCTAGTGATGGGTGTGTCTAGCGCATGGGATGAGGTGATTTGTTCGTCGCAATTTTGGCTAGGAAAGTGAGGGTAGTGAACATTGTTTCTTATTGGCTAATGAGATGACCGGTAGACTAGGAAGGGTCTTAGCTGCCCTCGGAGGAAAGTTGTTAGTGGGAGGCATCGCACGTGCGAAATAACTTTCCCGTACTAGACACGTGAACATTTGTTAGGCAGATGCTACATCCGGCTCGTAGGATCTTAGATTTTTCTGAAATTTATGACGGGTCCTCGAGGCTATTGAGGGCCCGCGACAAGGAAGTGCGGACATGTGGCTGCCATCCTGCCCGCCGTATGCAGCCCGACCCAGGTAGAAAGTCAGGCGACGTAACAAATGTTTTTAACTGCAATCACAGCAAGATTCGGATTAACACCAGGCGTTTGAATTTATTAGACGAATCGAGGAAAATAAAATTCACAATTATCGTAAAACAACGAAACCCACCCCCGTATGAGAAAGATAATTTAAAATACGCAAGCTGATCGTGTACCGCGCCTCGACTGAATGAAATTCTCGAAATTTCGTGGCAGCAGCAGCGGCGTCGAAATTTTTTAATCGTTTGCCGCACGCGAACGCCACGAGAGAAATAGGGTTAGTATGGTTTCGAGGTAAAATTTACACGCACACACGCGAGCCAACGAAGCGTAGCTTCGATTATCAAAGAGGGTTAACGGTTATTTCATCGAATCATGGCAGTTCGAGGCGAGTAGAAATTGGCAACAGGTGGAACTGGATTGCCGCAGAAGCCACCGCCCTGATCAATACTTAATTACGTGATTCTGGACGACACATTTGTTCTCCGTTCTTTTATCATCGTCCAACCCCCTCTTACACTTCTGTCGGTCTCAGCTTTTAGTCATTCGTAAACATTTAAGCGTTTCTCCATAACAATACTGTGATACTCGCAACTTGCGGAAATTGGATTCAAAATGTCGCAGATAAAACAACGCTAGAAGCGATACCATCGACCTTTAACCTGCCGACCCGATAAACGATCCGGTTCTTACCGAACTTACTCTGAAACGCGAGTATCGAGCTTCGAAACGAGCTTCTTTCACTGTTGCTTCTCGCCATTCGTTTTATCTTCTTGCTATCGCGTCAACGATATGTCGCGTAAGATTGCGTTTAACGATAAATAAATTCGACAAATTGAAACGATTTGTTTTATATCGTCTATTCATAGCGTAGAATTTTGTACAATTTTTAAAAGCAAAGTTAGTGTAAACAGGATAGATGTTCGTATTTTTAGGTTTCTTTTATTTCTAATTGGTTTTTTCGTTTGATTTGGTACCAATGAACGTTTAAAGAATTCGATGCTTGTATGTGTTTATACATTGTTCTTAGGAGTACAAATTGGTCGATTTCGCTTTTGATTAATCTCTTCGTTTCTACTGATATTCAATTCTTAGCATCTCTACATAGAAAAATGTTTTTAATGCAAATGTACCGCAATATTTACATCGTAATTTAATTTTTGTTAAACACTGTCTTGTTCTCGTTTGGCAAGACAAATTGAAAACATCGGGAGCTCTTTTACGCAATCTCAAATCTTTGAACTTGGAAATTTCAAATTACAATTCGTCGGAAACTTGACGCATTCTCACGATACTCGTCTCAATTCCTCGCTACGCCTGCAATTGCCCTACAATTACCGTAGATGGTAATCAAGAACCAAAATGCTATATTTTGCAAAACCAAACCGCCTCTGTTACCATAATTTCGATAAGGATATCCGGCGGGTTAATTAAGGACTGTTTGCGCGATAATCAATGGACTATCTGGAACGAAACATCCGGTTCGAAGCACATTCGCAACAAAATATCGAGCTCGTATGCACAAAGACTGGTCGATTGCAACAAACGCTAACCGTCGTTTTCAGTGGAACCACCTACATAAATGTACCAAACGAGCATCGTCTTTACATACGTACCTCCCCGTGCATTTTACTCTCCATTCAATTATTTCTTTATTTATGACTTGAATATTTTATACGCCATACGAATGAAAGGGAAAAAATGTTGAATTACAATAGCTTGGAAATAAATCAGTCTTTCGAATTCAATATTTCACTTTCGGATTAGCAAAATCAATATTTTTATTCAAGTTACTTCTGTGGAACAATTCAAGGAGAAGATCGGCTATTTCTGTTGTTTCTAAGAATCTGTCTTTCAAAGATATATTGAAATTGCAATACATATAAAAATGTGGCGATAGATACTCTGTAAAACCATCGTTTCGGGTAAAAGCTAGGCGACGGGAAGTATCAACACTTAAGACAAGAGACCGAACCCAACGATTAGAGGGCGGCCCACCGAGACGTCTTCGACAATCGTTTACGACACACAAAATGTTTCCGACCGTCACACCGAACAGTCCGACGAACCGCTTGTACGCACGACATTAGACAATAAACCTTTGTTGAGTTTAAAACCACATAATTTATTATTGCACCCATAACCACCTCAAAAATAAACGAAGGCATACAGAAAGTTACCAAATCACCCAACAGTTTAGAAACGCCGTTGAAAACTTTCAAGACGAGCAGAAGCTCTACAATAGTCCAATTCCTCCGTAGCCACGGACGAAACTATCGGCGGTGTAACGTCGTTCGTGCCTCTCTTTATCTATTCCACCCTCCAAAGCAGCGTTTTTCTAATTAACTGATTCTAAAAATGAAAACTCTACGGCGCTAAAATTCCGCGCCACGCCAATATATTACGTTCGGTTCCACACAAGCCATTCACACCGAACGACTATTCTTGCTCGATCTAAAGGAGAATAGGTCAGTGGCCCTGACAAAATAAACAGGCATCGCAACTAGTATAAAAATCATCGCTGGGAACATCTTCGAATCTGATTTCTATTCGCACGAAGGTAAAGCTCCTCGTTTAACCAATGGTCCAACGAATCATTGTTCTGAACAAACGAAGAAAGAAAGGGCTAAACCGGAAGTAGGAGGAAAAAAGGAAGGTTGAAAGAGGTGGGATGAGAACCGAAAGAAAAATTGTATTCCGAATGGGCAACACAAAGGCCATTGTCCCGCGGCTATGTGTCACCGACAGAAGATTCCGACGAGCTGCAGTGAAATTAGTCGCGAGCAATTAACGTCCGCTCGTAGCACAGATATAAATCCGGCGCGTGTTGCAGCCACGCGAGCGCGCAGACGCTGATTCGCGCTCGCCACCCTCTGTTGTACCCGCGTACAACATCCATGGCACTCCGATCTGCACTCGGTCAGGTACGCATCAAAGCGAAGTAATGCAGTTGCCAGTCGAACGCACGCACAATGCCAGCTAATGAGTCAGCTCTTGATGAACCTGCCGACGATGACGCGCGCGCCCATAGACAGTGGATTGTCCGATCGTTTCCCAGCCAGACCGACCAGTCCATCCCCCGGGAGCATTGTTACTCGTTTAATTCGACGATAGATGTTCATTCGGATTACCGCGGTTTCGTTTAGCGGCAATGTGCATTCACTCGCTCTCGTTAATCTTTCCTGTGTTTCCATCTTTTTTCCACCGTTCCGCGTCCCCTGCCTCTTCGCGTGTTTGTCAAACAGAGTACGGATATGCACGTAGCTTTATCGAGGAATTGCGAGACAAGCGTCGATTATGAGAGTATTTTTGAATTATTGTTAAATTTGGAATATAAGGGCGAGATGATTTACAACGTTTGTGTAGGGTGTTGCGAAAGAGATTTTTGGCGCGTCTTTTCATTGGAACGTGGAATTCGGGTTAAATTCCAGTTTGCTAGTGAGTTTTGCTTGTAAAAATATAGATCCTCGTGTACTTTCTCGCGTTTCTAATCGCGTGCCTTTCTGGTCTGGCATTAAAATGAAGAATTTTTCAGGAAATCTAATTGAATATATACAGTCTGTCACACAAGAGCGTGTCTGCGATATTTCTGTAAATATTTATATATTTGTAAAAAAATTTATATGAATTGAATCTACATCTAAAACACTAATACGCTATTACTTAGTAGGGTGTCCAATCTCCTCCATTAGCGATTATAGCTTGACATCGTTTCGGCATACTCTCGACTAATTTTTGAGCGTAGGATTCTGGTAACGACCTCCATATCTTTCGAATGTGATGTACAAGTGTTCTTATTTTTGTGATACGTCTTCCTCTCAGCTTGCATTTCATTAGGGACCACACATTTTCGATAGGGTTTGCATCAGGGGACTGCGATGGCCAAGGAAGTACTGTGATGGCGTTTTTCGCTTTCCATTGGGTGCAGATGCGACTTCGATGTTTAGGGTCGTTGTCTTCTTGCAATATCCATTGGTCCTCGGTTTGGTTGAACCAACGTTTCACGGATGTGAGAAGTCCCCTTTGGTACAATTTCACCATCTTTTGTGCATTCAGATTGTCTGTAAAGACGCACAAAGTCCCAAAACCGCGTGCGTTAAAGCAACCCCAAACATGCACTTTTATAGGGTGTTTTACACTTCTTTGAATCATCCTTCTTCCATGGATAGTCCAAGCACGCCTAATAGGACACCATGCCCAAAACGAAGATTCATCAGTGAATATTATATTACTCCAATCACGATCTCTGTTTTCATTCGCCCATGCCAGACGATTTTCGACGTTTCGCGTACGCGGCACTCATATTAAAAAGCTCTGTTCCTTTCACTGTTTCAAATGAAACTGAAAGGTATTCAGCAACGCGTATTAGAGAAGTTTTCGTTTGTTTACATTCTTTTTATCTCATTCTGATTAGGTGTCAGGTTTCGCAGATATCGCAGACACGCTCTTGTGTGACAGACTGTAGCTTGGTTCCTGAACGACTCAAATAATGGCAGAATCTCGCCTTGTATAAAATTTTGTATCACTAAAAATATACGGATAAGTTGTTAATTTTACGCTTCGTACATCTTAGCATCGACACGAAGCTTAGTAGCTAGAATCGTACAATAGCCATTTCGTTACGGCAACTTTGGTCGCTCTGTTATCAAAGAGTACGATTATGCAGTTTGTTAAGCATCCGATCGAGATAGGCGATATAAAAAAAATAAAATGAAATAAAATTGAAAAGTGTCGATAAAATAATGGGCACATACGTATGTTCATTAAACGCACAACGACTTAATTTAGATGACGATACAGCGAAAGATAGTATTTAAAGGCCGTTCTCAGTTGATACGATGGCTAAAGTCGACGTTAGTACCTGCACGTCGTTTCGTGAATATATAAAGTCCGTATTGGGAACGAGGATAATACGTACAGAGTATGACATAATTTTTAGTCCCTATCTAATCTTTGTGTCACTTTATACGTTGCGATAAATCGTCTGGATGATTGCTTTACTATATTTAAAAACGCGTTGTTTTATTATTTTCGAGAGGATCAGGAAGAAAGTGATAAAATCTTTGAGCAAAATTATTTTCTATTACAAACACCTGTATGTCCTCAAACGTTAAGATGTTTTACTGCGTGTAACCATAAAGATTTGCAAATTTGTAACAAAATTTCTTCCAGACAAAGTACCGAAGTTATCTCGTTCTTGACAAGAAAGTGCACCCCTGTCATTTTTTCAGTGAGTTTCTCCTTTCTACAAATTATAGAAAATATCTTACGCATCTCTTCTTCGAAAGATAATTATTTTTCGAATCCTTCGTTTTGCACTGTGCATCGTTTTATTGCATTGATAAAAAGTTAGGTGAAACCTATGGCGAAACTCTTTATTAATTGAAATCTATCAGAAGTAGATCCCAACTCCAACAAATCGCAAGCGACTAATTTCTTTGAACATGGCACGTTACACGTCCCAAAAGCAAGGGAGCGTGCTGTGGATATCACGAGGACTCGGTTCAATTCAACATTTCTAACACGCCACACACGGAAATCGAAATCTCCGCACTTAACGCCATTGGGAACCAGTGAATCGCTGGACCCGGGAATACACACAGTCTCTCTCTCTCTCTCTCTTTCTCTCTCTCTCTTTCTCTTTCCATGTGTGCACCAGAAACCGATTCAACCATGCATGCACGAAACAAGTTTCGCGGGAAACGTTGCGTTAGAAGCTTCTCTACCGGTGCACGATCGTGTACACGCTGCTGAACGAAAACGCGAGCTTCGAGTTCCACGTGAACCAGATGCGAAACCGCTCGCTGGCCTAGTTGAATTATCGGAAAAAATTATCGTCCACGATAGAAGAATTAGAGCCATGATAAACGAAGGGAACTTTGCCGATGGTTACACGAACGTTGGTTTCAAACAGGGCAAAGTTTGCTCCACCTGGCCGATTTGTGCTTTTAGTACTTTGGTTCCGATAGTTTGGTACGGTCTGATAATTGGTAAAAGTATGTCAAATTGGAAATAAAATTATAAATTGTAAAATTTTCTCAAAGCGAGAGTAAATCAATAAATGCGTGGCAAATAATCACGGTCGACTTATGGTATGCGGATACCCTTTCCAGGGAATAGAATCTCAGAAGTGAATTTTCTATCATTTGCAGGATATTACAATTATCATAATAACGAGATGGAAATACCTTAAAAATTACAGGCAACGTCTAACGATAGCTAATTAAATTATTTGAACTCGAGAAGATTCCATAGTTGTTCTAAAGATGAAATTATGCGTTCCAACTTCTGCACATTTTCCTATCTTGTTTCTTATCCTTATTATCGTTGTTTTAAAAATCCAGCGAATAACATCAACTAATTGTAAGTAAAACTAACAACCACTTCCCAGTATCTATTGTAATTTCTCCCTGCTAGTCGTTCGTAATTTATACCAAATACAACGTAGCAGCAAGAGAAACAGGTCTCGTTCAGATCGCAATCTTCTGCTTACAAAGCCGATATTATGCTTCACGTTGTTCTTAATTCGCTTGCGTGACATACAGAGGCGATCGTGACCAACTCAACAAAGGGACAAGCCGATCTTTTTTAAAGTTTCCTGCGATTCGTTCGACGCGATCTGATACGACAGATACGTTTATGAGAACCACGGTCGCTGAAAACTGCCTGGTAATTGAAAATCGCTCATCACGCAAGTAGAACACGAGAAGTTTCCATCACATTCGCGCTTTAATGACAAAAAGAACAGCGTATTAACGCAGGCTGAAACGAAAGCGAGCGCGAATGCGGGTACCAAATTACCGAGATACGTGTTCGTGGTGGATGACAGATAAAGGGAGCGAGAATGGGAAGAGGCGAGAATTCTCAGCGCTGAATTATCCTGGATCGAAGGATTTCCTGAGGAAATCATGACCGCGAGCTACGCTACCATAAATTTGTTGGGTCTGCCGCTTCCTTCGGCCATGCCAAAGTGATGCTAATTTTCTTGTAAGCGAGAGTAACGAGACGACGACAAATCGAAGCAGGAAAGCTTTCAGAGACGAATAAAGAGAATCGTTTCGGCGATATTCGAGGAATATTTTCTTACTTTCTCATATTTTCATGGAAAAGCATTAACAATCAAGCATCGACGTTTCTGTTCCAAGGAATTAGAGCGATCTCTCTGAATCCTGTAAGTCCAATTACCTAAAAATTTGCTCCGATTTCTCTCCGCAATCCCTCGTAATCCTATCAATCGCATTAAATCGATTTCTTATACTTAATCAATTTCAGGATAACTAATACGCTGATTAGCGAATGCAACTAGTTCCTGCTCCCGCTATTATATTCAACCACGGTAACACCGAGACGAATTAACCAGCTATAAAAAGCGCAAGCTTCGAAATAAAAGGAAAATTTGAGGGAAGAAGAGAGAGAGGAAAAAGATAGAGGAAGCCATAATTCCAACCACTTCGATTCGAACGAAAGCGAGAAAAAAAACATGGAACCGGCTCGGCAGCTGGCTTCATTCACGAGTTGCGCTGCTCCATCAGTTTTCAAGCGACCCGTCGTAAAAATCCGTTTCGCGTTCGCCGCGGCACGGCGGACGTCAGGGAATTGCAAATCTTCTGATTATTACATCGACGACACCAACTCGACTGAAACTGAAATAAGAGGAAGACATAGAAATAGAACAGACAGAGAAAGAGAGAGAGACAGAGACAGAGACAGAGAAAGGCGTTGAAGAAGAAGGGAGCAATACGGTACTACACGGTGCGCACCCGGTACCCTGCATTGGGACGATTTTTCCAGCGGAGCCTGTGAAACAGGTTGTTCCGGTGGTGCGAGCGAAAAAGAATAAAAGAAGAAGAACGGAGGAAAGATTATAGCGAGGAATGAAGGGAAGGAGGAGAAGCACAGCCGGTGAATCAGCCTTTTTTATTCAAGCTTGCTCGGTTGCTTGGTTCAACGTACGGCAAACGTACGTACTCTTACAGGACTGCTGTAATTTCCCATCTCCCTCTGTCCCATTCTCTATCTCTTTCTCTCTTTTCATCCCGTTTCCTAACTCCCTCCTCTTCCTCCTCTCTTTTTCTCTTGTACTTGATGGTTTTAGTAGCCTGTCTTCCTCTGCCCGTTAAATTTCTCGCTGATAAGTGGTCGAATTAATCCCGTCAAGTAGATTTTCAGGCATCGTTGGTTCGCTTTCACCGTACGATCGGTATTGTTTCGGAACGATACTTTTGCCGTCAACCGGGACACCTCGACAAATTGGCCGTGGTATCGACGCGCCCCGTACAACGTTCCTGGACGTCGCTGGAAAATTTCTAATTGAGAATCCGCCGCCACCCGGAAGAATCGACAAAGCGATCGAGGTCCTTCCCCAGCGGATCCGGTATCTGGCCTCGAACAGCCCTCGATGAATTGTCTCGGAGGGAGGAATGGAGACGATAATAATTCCGATCGCTTTGTTATATGTTTAATCACCTACCTTCTGGTTTTTTTGGCCTGACGAATTGATAGGATCAATAATGGGAATAGCCTTGTGATAAGGCAAATTATTATCTATTACTTCTTGATTAGCCATATTAATATGATTTCAATTTAAGAAACGAATTTAAAGTAGCAAACGAAACTTACTCCTTTCCTTGACGATATTTTTGCATAAGTAAATATTTCGTATCGTATTATATAGTCAACTGTAGAAAGATTTCAATATTAAAGAAACTGTATTTCAGAGGATAATCAAAAAACGTAACATTAAAACGTTTAAAACTATTGTTTTATTTTATACGGATCCAACTATGTTGTATATAAATTATTATAATCAAAGTATTATAACGGAGACAAATATAAATATATATATACACACACACACATATATATAGAATAATACTTCTATCTCGGTAAAAATCAACGTTAGTTTTGCCAAAGATACAGACTTTCGTGTTTCGAGATAACATTGGACTGTACTTCTAATTAAATCTATTTCCAATTCAAATTCTAAATTACATTCTAATGTTCCGTTTAATTAAAGATAGGTAATCTCCAAAGTGCAATTACATTACCAACATGTAATCACCTAAGCCGTCTACCTGAAATTACACTCGAATTACAATTATTACAGCAAATAATAATCATAATACTCCGCAGTATAACGCTATTGACAATTACAAACATTCCTTTCGCATAATTCCCGTTTCTCGTGCTGGTTACCCAGCGACACGTGCGTTAACACGAATCTCTCGCGTTTCCATTGGAATTAACACGGCGATACAAAAGATAAATCTCGACTTGACAAATATGAAGCTACGTACATGATTGTACACGTATTCAACTGACAGAACTCTCTAATTGGTATGTAATCGTAACAAAGCTGGCTCTGAATATCGAGGTAAATCAATCGCTAAAACCACTTTGCCTAAACCCGTGGAAAAACCACAGAAACAGGACTACCGTTGAAAAGGTGCGTCGAGGAGAAAGATTTACTCACACTGAAACTGGTTTGCTAATATTGAAAATTATTTTATATTTTATATAAATTTCATATTATGCAAAGAATGGATCTTGAGATGTGAAAAACGATGAAGAAAGAAAAGCGTAGTTTGACGCATCTGACGATTTTCTAAAAAAAAAATCGCGTATTTAAGAGACAGAAATTCTTACGCAAGTTTAGAAAGCAACGTGAAGGGAATAATGAACTTGGAAAACAGTGACTCGAAAATACGCGAATGTTCTCGAAGAACGATAACGCCACGTGTAACAGACGCTAAAAAGCCTCGTAAACGGCTGGCTCGAAGGGGGCGTGAAAAGGGCGTTTCTGATAGCCTTGGATCCAAACGTTCCTATTACTGGCGATGGAATCGCGCTAATCTGACGATGAACCTAACGCACGCTTCTCCACCCACAAGCACTTCATCCTTGCTTCGATGCGTTTGACGAGTATGGATGATATTATCGCCATAGTTCGGGACGATCTTTGCGACTCACGCTTTCGCGAATGAATCTGCTTTCTTCTGTTTCAGTAGGTTGGAGCAAATCCGTCCATTTGATAGGTTTGATACCGTTGCGAGGAAACTTTAGTCTCGGCTGTACAGTGTGAGATTACTTAGTTTCAACCGAAGATGCATAGATTTTAGCAAACTGGTACGTGGGTTAAGTTTTTTTATTAGAAGAGCGACTTAATTAGAAGATTGAATATTCAAAGATTCAAATATTCAAAGATTCAGAGATTCGAAGATTCAGAGATTCAAATATTCAAAGATTCAAAGATTCAAATATTCAAAGATTCAAATATTCAAATATTCAAATATTCAAAGATTCAAATATTCAAAGATTCAAAGATTCAAATATTCAAAGATTCAAAGATTCAAAGATTCAAAGATTCAAATATTCAAATATTCAAATATTCAAAGATTCAAATATTCAAATATTCAAAGATTCAAAGATTCAAATATTCAAAGATTCAAATATTCAAAGATTCAAAGATTCAAATATTCAAAGATTCAAATATTCAAAGATTCAAATATTCAAAGATTCAAAGATTCAAAGATTCAAAGATTCAAAGATTCAAATATTCAAATATTCAAAGATTCAAAGATTCAAAGATTCAAAGATTCAAAGATTCAAAGATTCAAATATTCAAAGATTCAGAGATTCAAAGATTCAAATATTCAAAGATTCAAATATTCAAAGATTCAAAGATTCAAATATTCAAAGATTCAAAGATTCAAATATTCAAAGATTCAAATATTCAAAGACTCAAGGACTCCATGATTCAAAGATTCAAAGATTCAAAGATTCAAATATTCACAGATTCAAAGATTCAAAGATTCAAAGATTCAAAGATTCAAAGATTCAAAGATTCAAAGATTCAATGATTCAAAGATTCAAAGATTCAAATATTCAAATATTCAAATATTCAAAGATTCAAAGATTCAAAGATTCAAAGATTCAAAGATTCAAAGATTCAAAGATTCAAATATTCAAAGATTCAGAGATTCAAAGATTCAAATATTCAAAGATTCAAATATTCAAAGATTCAAAGATTCAAATATTCAAAGATTCAAAGATTCAAATATTCAAAGATTCAAATATTCAAAGACTCAAGGACTCCATGATTCAAAGATTCAAAGATTCAAAGATTCAAATATTCACAGATTCAAAGATTCAAAGATTCAAAGATTCAAAGATTCAAAGATTCAAAGATTCAATGATTCAAAGATTCAAAGATTCAAATATTCAAAGATTCAAATATTCAAAGACTCAAGGACTCCATGATTCAAAGATTCAAAGATTCAAAGATTCAAATATTCACAGATTCAAAGATTCAAAGATTCACAGATTCAAAGATTCAAAGATTCAAAGATTCAAAGATTCAAATATTCAAATATTCAAAGATTCAAAGATTCAAATATTCAAAGATTCAAATATTCAAATATTCAAAGATTCAAATATTCAAATATTCAAAGATTCAAAGATTCAAATATTCAAAGATTCAAAGATTCAAAGATTCAAGTATTCAAAGATTCAAATATTCAAAGACTCAAAGATTCAAAGATTCAAAGATTCAATGATGCAAGTATTCAAAGATTCAAATATTCAAAGATTCAAAGATTCAAATATTCACAGATTCAAAGATTCAAAGATTCAAAGATTCACAGATTCAAAGATTCACAGATTCACAGATTCAAATATTCAAAGACTCAAAGATTCAAAGATTCAAAGATTCAATGATGCAAGTATTCAAAGATTCAAATATTCAAAGATTCAAAGATTCAAATATTCACAGATTCAAAGATTCAAAGATTCAAAGATTCAAAGATTCACAGATTCACAGATTCAAAGATTCAAAGATTCAAAGATTCAAATATTCAAAGATTCAAAGATTCAAAGATTCAAAGATTCAAATATTCAAATATTCAGAGATTCAAAGATTCAAATATTCAAAGATTCAAATATTCAAAGATTCAAAGATTCAAATATTCAAAGATTCAAAGATTCAAATATTCAAAGATTCAAATATTCAAAGACTCAAGGACTCCATGATTCAAAGATTCAAAGATTCAAAGATTCAAATATTCACAGATTCAAAGATTCAAAGATTCAAAGATTCAAAGATTCAAAGATTCAAAGATTCAATGATTCAAAGATTCAAAGATTCAAATATTCAAATATTCAAAGATTCAAATATTCAAAGACTCAAGGACTCCATGATTCAAAGATTCAAAGATTCAAAGATTCAAATATTCACAGATTCAAAGATTCAAAGATTCAAAGATTCAAAGATTCAAAGATTCAAAGATTCAATGATTCAAAGATTCAAAGATTCAAATATTCAAAGATTCAAATATTCAAAGACTCAAGGACTCCATGATTCAAAGATTCAAAGATTCAAAGATTCAAATATTCACAGATTCAAAGATTCAAAGATTCACAGATTCAAAGATTCAAAGATTCAAAGATTCAAAGATTCAAAGATTCAAATATTCAAAGATTCAAAGATTCAAATATTCACAGATTCAAAGATTCAAAGATTCAAAGATTCAAAGATTCACAGATTCACAGATTCAAAGATTCAAAGATTCAAAGATTCAAATATTCAAAGATTCAAAGATTCAAATATTCAGAGATTCACATATTCAATGATTCAAGTATTCAAAGATTTACGAGAAAACTGAATTTTTATAAATAAAATGTTTCGAATCTCTTTCTTCGTGCAGAATTAAAGCTGTTGATTTTTCACCGACGATTTATAAAACGAGTAACACTGTGTAACTTAAAAATTCAGATAGACGATACAGAGATAACTTCACATGAGAATTAAACAAATTTAAGACGGTACAAGATACTTTGCTATAGAAGATACGGTCGCATCGCAAGTTTCCTATTCGATGGAACGTTCGTAAGGGAAAAGGAACCGAGGCAAGATGATTCATTAGAAAAACTGGAATTGCCTGTGGCACAGAAATCAAGAAAAAACGTCGTAGATAAAACGCGACTCTTTCTAAACACACGTATGCGCTAGCGTATTTTAACCGATCCATCGGTTTACTCTCTCCACGACCGCCAATAATCGGTCGCGGTTATAATTTCATCCGATAAACAACGAATACCAGTTCGACATAGAACACCGAAGTCGTAAAGCGAACGCTGCAGTTAAAGACGCCGCTGATAAAAGTTCTTTGGCAGCAATATTACAGCCCTCGACCGCAAATGGTTAATACCGTGCGGTTAGTTAAGGCGATACTTTACTAAGCGAGACCTTCCACGTAGTCGTACCTCTTACTTGCAAGTTTACCGAGAGCGATTAACAACCATCTCGGGTAGAAGTTAGCTGAATCGATCGATTGCTCGAAGCTACAGTGAAAGAAAGAGGGAAAAACGAAGATTTTCGATGAAAGGTACAACCATTGAAAAATTAGAGGCACCGGTTGATTTATTGCTCGTCTGTGTATCGTGTTTGATTAATCGAGTAGCTTGTTGTAAGCTTAAGAGATGCTGAAAAACCGAGGATGCTAATTCGTGGGACACGATTGAAAGAATTTTTTCGACAATGGGGAGGTTGATTGATTGAGACGCGAGTTCAGCGAGATCATTCCCTTCTTTTTATAGGAAAACGAAGATGAGACTGAACAGATTCTTACTTGGGAAAAGGTTTAAGGAGAAACGCGATTAACTTTGCATTTCGTAACTTGTTTAAATAATTGAAATCCTGTTTAAAGAATTAAAAGTCGACGCTTTAGCATCGCACATTGTACCTACTTTCACGAAACATTTACATCTTATTGGTATACAAAATAAAAGTTCATGCTGTTTGAAAAAAACGTAAGTAGCTTTCTTCCTCTCGAATTTCCGCAATTGTTATTAGCATTCTTCTCTATGTACTATAGATATATCCTCCAAAATAATTACCTTAATAGATTCAACTGAGAAATTCTGTATATGTAGAATTTGTGATTGCAACAGGTTTCTTCTTAAACTTAATCAATCGACAATTTGCACCACCCCTTCTTCCATAGATCTCTTAATTTATTATACAGATGCGACTTTAACAAGTACATTCCATTCGGTAAACGGAAAAAAAAAATCGGACAAGATGAAAGATGGAAGAGCAGCAATCTCGCAGTTAAAAATATCCTTACACGTTCTTCCCACAAGGAGATCTAATTCTCCGCTCGATTATTGTTACCGTATATTGTGTATATTGTATGTATCGTTAATTATGATTATCTTCCACCTATTTAACAATTTATTCATTTCCTTGCCCTTGTATTCTTCGTCTTTATTATTCCAACATCCTTCCGATAATATTGCACCGCTTTTCTATCATTTATATCGCGACAGTCGAAGCTGTATATACATAATATACCCTTCAACTGCACTGCAATCTACATGTCGGAGATGAAAGGACATCGGAGCCTTCCTTTCAGAATGTTTGGGAAAGTCCCAAATACTTTAGTCCAGACTTTTTATCATAGCCGCACTTAAACAATAAAACTGAGAAATAGCTGTTCGTGTGCTAAGTTAATTATGATTATCCGAGATTTACGACAGTGGGCTTGGCCTCGAAGTGACATAATGGGTCACTGAACGTAGTCGCGGTCACGGGAGGGACGTGTACCTAACAGAGGTATAAAGTGATTGAATAACTCTCCTTAAAACAGGGATTGACACGAGGAATACGGAGAGGGGTACATAAGGGCAGTTCCACTTGGACCGAGGTTCAATTCGATAAGTTCTACTAGTACAGGGAACACGTGTGTCAAGTTCAATATCGCATTTGTCATCCCGTTGACCGTGGATTCGTTATCGAGTCTAAGATCATCGCCATTCACATCCCGAGAATCTGATTACCATGGTTACTTGTCAAATTCCGTCACAATCATAATCGGACTAGTAAATATCTTCGCTCTTGCATAACGACAATGTCTAATCCAAAGAAAGATTCGTTACACGCCCCTAACTCTAATGACAACCCGACATATATAATAGACGCCTTCAGACACACAAAATTGTGAACATACAAGCTGAAAAGATAACGCTTCCCAGCCAATTTAACGCAAATTAAAGTAAGACGCAGATTTCATCGTTCCATCTACCTGGCCCGTCTGGCAGTCCGTTATCGCCATTCTCCATCGTCTTTAAACATTCTTCAGCGGCGGAAATAAGTACGCGTCAATCGATCGATTTCCATTACTGTCCCGCCGTCAGAAACGGAATGTTCCCTTAAATAATACTCCACCGTGAAGCAAATTACGGGGGCTGTTTATGTATTATTGATGCTCCCGGACAGAAGGTCGCTAATACGAAAGAAAAGACAAGTGGAGAAAAAGGAAAAGACGGTGCACGGTTGGTTCTCGCGAGGACTCTCGATGCTCGCGGGCTAACGAGAAACGTTCCTTTCAGTTTCTCCATATTCCAGAGAAGAATTATTGGCGCGCGTTCGTTATGGCCGTTTCGCAACTTCTCGATACGCGGTCGCGTCTCTCTCGTCAAATGCTCGCTAGTCCAGAGAGCTTGTACAGTCCGAGAAAAGTAATATAGAAACGAAAATGGAACAGGGTCGTGAAGGATGAGTAAAATGAAACAGCCAGGCTGCAGCTG
This sequence comes from Bombus campestris, assembly GCA_905333015.3. NCBI lineage: Eukaryota > Metazoa > Arthropoda > Insecta > Hymenoptera > Apidae > Bombus > Bombus campestris. The sequence goes on from HG995140.1 coordinate 9,466,286, forward strand.
CGATATTTTTGTTTACGCGCTTTTAATTAGATTTGTTAGGTAAACTTTGAGAAATTAGGATCCAACGACAGAGGTGGTAACAAGGAACACGAGCTTTCAGAAAATTAAAGTTTCGATAGCTTTGTTAATATGCTGATGTTATTACGATAGAAACGTGAAGATAGAATGAATGGAATGAAGTATAGTGGGTAGAAACTACTTAGTTTGTAGTAAAACTCCAGTATATGAACTCTTCACGTTGTGAAAATACCGTATCCAAGTGTTTACAAATTTGTACAGACTTTTGTCCTTTCAATTTCTTAACTTTATATAGTGTACAAGTATAGTTCTTAATTTTTGTGTGCAACTTCAATTTGCAATTAAACGGTATAAAATAGTGATCAAGATATTAAAGATTCTCTTATATTCTAGCATTAAACATTTCTAAAATTTCTTCGTTATTCCTGTTTAAAAGTAGCTGCAAGTACTTTCGCAACTCCTTATTTACACACTTGATTAAGCGATAAAATCTTGTAAAGATCTCCCTCGCGTAAAAAATGGACAGAAGATAAAATGAACGTCTTAATTATAAATCCGACGACATCGATGCTAAGAAAGGCTACCATTATTCCTTGAAAAAAAAGAAAAATCAAAATTACATATTTAATACAGACATTATCATTCTCTGTACCTACGTACACGTTTACATCCTGGTGAAGTCAACGCAGTGTAAACTAAATAATAGGTGTGCATGATTAAATACCGCGAAAACACAACGTTAAGCTCGTTGAACAACCTTCCAACGTGTTGTATGCCTCTCCTTCGAAGCATAACGCGTATCACGGGATTGCCACGGTGGAAACGCGACACGATCCGGCGATCTTATTTCGCGATAGGCGAAAAGAACGGCCACTAAGCTTGACGGTCACGCGCCGATTCGTTATTCATCGAGCATCGTGTAATTGCGGATCGGCGTTTAAGTGTAATTTGCCGGCACGTTGGCCGCTCGTTTCATCTTTGAAAATTAAGCGAAGAGAAACGATCCGCGCAGCGTGTCGCAGCGACCAATATTCCCCGATCAACGACTCGACGAAATTACAGGTCTTTCCCATTCCCACGCTGCGCTCCTGTGCAACGCGCGACTCTTTGTCCAGCTTATTTTTTCGAGAAAATAATAACCGCTCTCCGAGCGCTATCACAGTGAGCTGACGGGGGTATTCAACGGTTGGTAAAAACATGAAACAAGCTGGCGACGTTTGAGGATTCGTGTTTTCGCGGTAGAAATGCGGGGAAAAGTTGTTAATCGTCCTGTTAGCAAGCAAATAAATATTTAAGTGATTCCTGGTTCCTATAAATTCACGGACCGAAATTTCGTTTCGTAGTTTCTGCTTGAAGTTTATTTATTACTTGTTATTTATTTATGGTCGAGTCTGCGGTAAAAAGGACATTATGTTTTTTAAGAGCAATACATTTTTTAATGTACGATGGTTGTTTCGTTCACTGGCGGAGAGACGCGATCGCGAAGAAGCACGTCAACGGGAGTCGTAAATTCCCATTACGATTAGACAATCGACGCCGCGAAATGATCGATCCCCTATTTCGGTTAGGATAATAGAGATAGTTAAAATGAATATGACACTGGCTATAACAAAATATAAATTACAGTTTATTCCAACAATTTTGTAAGGAACATAGTTACGCTGGTGCGTATGTATAAGTTAAGTAGGTGACTGATCTAAAGGTGGAAACTCGGTCAAAGGTGTTGACCGTTCGAAAGATGGAAAGTCAGTGGAGTTCGGTAACGATGCTGTGGCGGAGGAAAGCCAAGGATGGGTGTGTCTAGCGCACGGAACCGTCGGATTTGTTGATGACAATTTTGGCTAGGAAAGTGAGGACAATAGATATTGCTTCTGATTGGATAATAAGGCAGCTGGTGGACTAGGAAGGGTCTTAGTCGCCCTCCAGAGAAAGTCGCTAACCAAAGATATTGAACGTAACAAAAACCAACTTTCCCGTATCTTCCTGTAGTAGACAATAAACTATTCAATGAAAGAATATTTGTTCGGTCTGAAGGACCTTAACTAGAAAATGCCTGAGGTTTATGGAGGGTACTTGAGACTATCGAGGGTACGCGGTAAGGATGTGAAGACATCTGGTTGCCATCCTGCCCGCGACGTGTGGTCTGGTCTAGGTAGAGAGTCGGCCGACGTAACAATGGTTTTTTAATGTATATATAACGTATGACGAGTATGTTCTTGCAAGGTAAAAAATTTCGAAATCTCGCTAGCTGCTGCAATGAGACGCGGCTGTCGTGATTATATATTATTGGTAACATTTCAAAATGTATAGAGGTACACAGGTACACAGGATATTTGTTAGAACGCCATATTTTTAGCGAAAAATTAGCATACACCATGAATAACTACGTCAAACATATCTCTACGAAATATGCTCAACTATATGTCCTGTAATTCCTATATGCATTTTCAGGTACGTTTCAAATTTTACCAGCATAATCATGATACTCAAGTTTCGTAACAGTGCAGAAATTTCAAAATGTTTCATATAACGCGTGTAATACATTCATAAAATGTGTCTACAGACGTGTATATCTTCGCAGATACACGTAATCGTGATTCTGCATAAGTCAGAGAACACGGAGACAATTATGTTTTCCTTTTAACAGAATGTTTTAAAATAAAATGATTCTAGTTATATGTACGTGTTGTTGGTCAATAATCTTGTTTTCTTGTTTCCGCATAATACGTTGCATCGTTGATAAAGGAAAACGGAGCTCGATAAACTAATTTTTGTCGGTTCAAGTCGGACGTGGAATTTCACGGAACGACTCGGAACTTGCCCCGAAGTGGTGTATTGTGCCGAAGAGTTTTGTTTCAGAAGCGGAAACAAGGCTGGATTAAGAGTTTGACCGCTGTTATTCGTTCCCTTGAATCGAGGATCTCGAGCACTCTCTTTGTTATCGTTCCTTCGCGTTTCTTCCCTCGTTTTAAGCGTTTCTCTAATTTAGGAAAATTGTCACTTTGACGACAACCGATACTCCAATGCTCAGGACAATGCTCGCAATTTTTACTTTTACACCACCCTCTTGTTCGTCTTCCTTGTTAATATAATTTCGCTTCGTTTGGTATCTCTTGTCATTGCTTCTTGTTACTTCACGCGTAAAACTTTATTGAAATAATCTTAGATGAAAAATTATAACGATCGCAAAAGGAAGACTCTTTGCTTTCAATTTTGTGCTCTATAATTATATTACTTTCGGAAATCATTATTCTTGAAAATTGAAATATCTCTAATTTGCACGGATGGATGCAAGAAATAGTTGCACATATTCTTCCTTTCGAACGAAGTATTTTTTTATCAAATCCTATACATTTCATTTTCGTGGTATTAAATCTTTTTAGTCGTACGAAAGCACTACCGAATGATACTGAAATTTAGGATACTTGGTGCTAATTAATTAGTACGTAATATGGTAAGTTGGCAGAGAATTCTCCGTATGATTTCAAACTTTCCATTGTACGTCTGAATCGCCCGACGGTCGATGCAAGAAAGACGAGCGACGCAGTTGTAACAACGACCCGCGGCGATTATGCCACGAAACGTAACGTTTTTCTTATCACCACATACAGCAGGTGTAGCGATTACATCGACTTTGCGTCTCTCCTAACACGTAAAGGCTATAACAAACACAACGCAGCGCAAATGCTATTTATTTTCACTGTAGATATTTTTCCATACAATAAATTGGATCGTTCGTAACCAAACGTAATATCTTAACCGTTCGAGGCTTGGGAAAAATCTGCCGGTTTCTCAGCGGTAAAATCTGCTTTTCACAGCTACTGTACGCAGCTATTAAAAGGTGTTCGGAACCGTAATTACTCCGTGAATTTGAGTGAAACGACCGGACTTTCGGCATCGAGATACCATCGTTTCCAATTCTTCTCACGTGTTGCAATACTTAGATCGTGCAGTAGCATCGACGTGACCCAATGAACATTGGGAACGAGCTTTTACGATTTAACGTTATACCAGCCGCGAGAGCTCGTGCTCGTTGCAGTGCGCGCATCCTCGTACTCGGGCGAAACTTTCGATTCGACCGGCAGCAGTCTCACGTCAGGTGTGGATAGTCGAGTTACCAACAAATAAAATTCAATTTTACCACCGTGCCCGACGACGCCGTCCGTAGCGTGGTCGGGCGTCGTAACCGGAAAGTTAGCGCGGTGAAACGCTTTAAAAAGAAGATCGGCGGCTGGCTACGGGTCTGGAAAATCGGCGTCATGCGTTCTACGTGAACGAAATTCAACGCACAGGCTGTGCTAAGAAGAAGGTAACTCGATTTCTTTTCTACAAACTTGGTAATTTTCGTCCGATTTAACATTTTCGGAACAACGTTCAATTTAGCGGCTGTCGAAAGTTCCTCGCCGCGATCGTAATTTTATTATTATCGTTGAACTAAACGATCTTTGAAGAGTTCATATCGTGGAATACGTGCTGCAGGTTATAAAATACAAAATATATTATGTTTGCAGTGTTCTGTAACTGGTGGTGTAACTATATGAAGACTATAGGAAAGGAACGTGGCAAACCACACTTTTTTATTTTTTACGGGAAATTTTCAAATTCAATATCCTGTTACTAAAAATATCATTATATCTGATTTTTAAGACGGACATGCTCTTTCATCCTCTTTGAAACTTTCTAAATCTTACTGAAGACCTGATAATTCTTATCATTCTGAGTTTAACAGATCATCTTTACAACTTTAGATCCAGCAGACTATTTTCATTCTGAATTATATCGCGTTAAAATTCTCCTATCCAACCATAGGGTGTTATTAAAATCAGAAAATCAACAAAAATATACTTATCATCCTCTCCTGTAATCTTCGTCTAAAGTTCGTAACAAATCGTTGGAGAAATGTTATTTTTTTAAATATTAGCAAATTAAATCGAAAATCATTTATGATAATAAATTGCATCGCAATTGCAGCTGAAGGGAAAGCTTATAACAACTACAGGATTTCCGATCTTTGTAACAACGTTTATCGATTAAATGCCAGAAGCAGAATAAAAACCTCGAAACGCTCGAGGTTACGTAACATGCGTACATACGTGTAATGCTATGATAATAATACAGAAGTAATAATTGCAGATAAATTGTAACGGATATTAAATTCTCGTTAATTCCTGCGGCGTTAAAAACAGAAGAAAAAATACCATGGAATAATTTGTAGGAGAATACACTGTGGACTCAAACCTGGTTAAATTTTCAATCTCACGGAGCAACATCACATTCTCGTTGCAGAACACGAGCACATGGACAAGAGGAAAAGTTGGAGAATAGTTGGGTCGTGTACCGTTAATGAAGCGAGAAAATTGCCGCACTGTTTCGATGATAGTAAATGGATTTATTTCCGTTATTTCTATTCGTCGTCATTCCATCTTTTTAACCCACGCTTATGACTGATATTTCAAATAAAAGGGAAGCGTTTATAGTGGAACTCGATTTCTTAAAATTTCGTTACCCGATATAGTCTCGCTTCCGGAATAAGCTTCCTTTTACGGTAGAATTTTCATGACCTTTTCAGTTTTACAGTTTCATAACCATGATTTTATAATTTGTATAGTTTCGCAATCTATACGAATGTACGTTTTGAATAAAATTCGTAGCTATGTAGAAGTGAAATTACTTTAAGATTCTATCATCGCCACCTACAAATTAAATCCTCGTCTCGTAATACGAAGATTAAAATAAAACAAAGTCAGACCATACCTCTTTCGAACGTAAGACAAATTTTCATTCTAACTTTATTTCCAACTATACGATCTCTATGAATCTCATAAATATTTACAAGATTACTGAATCTAAATTACTGAATGCAAATTGCGTGTAATATTCAAACGTATAATACATACTATTAACCCACTAAATATCCCCAGAAAGAATCATAAAACAAAGAGGTCGAGAACTTGCTGTATGAGCACGCGAGGAAAACCAGTGTACGATGCAAACGAGCCGAACAAACGACCGCTATAAAACGCATCGATCATCCGTGAAAGGAGAGTGACCGGTCGTTTCAATGAAAACGACCAAGGATCATGTAAGACACCTGTTGACAGCTAATAAACGCGATAAAAAGCCTTCTCGTTTCACGGAGAGACGCGAATCATATTGAAACTGAAGGTTCGTCGTGTCTCGCCGATCGGTCTATCGTTTTATGGCCGATTGATTTGGTCGCGGAACCATTCGAAAAATGAAATCGTCGACCACGACCGAAAGGGACAGATTAATGTCGATCTTCATCAGCGGCGCGTGAACATGCCATTCGTACGCAAATTTTATCGGTCCGCGAAGCTATGCGCCGGTTTTTGTCAGCCGACTGAGCGAACCGAATTTATTTGCCGGACAACTCTATTTTCCTGGCCGTCGAATCGGTCGACGGCTACCTTTAAGCTACGTCCCCACCGAAAGAACAACGAGCTACTTTTTGCTGCCTGTTGTTACCGCTTCGTAGACAGAAGTCGACGAATATTAACTTGTTGAAACATTTCGCTCGCAATAAAACAACGTAATGGGAGAATTTGTATCTTCTCCGCTTTCAAAGCTACATTTGTCCAAGCAACAAGTTGTCAACACGCAAGTGTAGCCATCAGTTTATTCCAAGCTACGGATGTGGAATGACCGAAGAAAACTTGCTCCTTGTATAGTTGCGACAGTTATCCCCATTAGTGGTACGAAAAAAGGAACGAAAGACGTGGGTTCGACCAAGTTTTAAAAGACGTCGGAAATTTATCTAAATGCATCTGAAGAATTACGACATCTGGATCCAAAACAAAATTTATTTCTCATCGCGCGTTCTCGCGTGTTTCTTTATTTTTCTTCCACAGTTATCCTTCCGTGACAGAGAACAGGTATTTCTGATAGACGCAGCACTATCATAAATAGAAGCAAATATATTAGCAGAAAGTGTTACGTATACAAGACATGTATAGCAACGCGGAGACGATGTACGATGGAAAGTAGTACTTCCCTTGCCACTGTAGCGGCTTATGTCACCGGCAACGCAAACAAGAGAAAGAAACACGATGAAACATTGGACAACGACAAGCAACCCTTTCAACTTCGCAAGATGAAGAAAAATGTCCCTCTGTTGGAACCTTGTTGATTCAGTGAGGACGTAGCTTTATGTTGGGCGCGTCGATCACTGCCGGAAGCTGACCCGTCATCCACCACGACGGTCTCACCAGCGAGATATCGATGTCATGAATATAATTCCTCCGCGGAGGCTCTCCCAGTGGGAAACCAGTGGTGGAATCGCATCTCCATGTAAATAGGTCGGAGCAATGTATGGAGAGATATAAAAGTTAAAATTTGATAAGTCTAACGAAAGATGGGTGAATGGGGAGGATAGCGCAGCTCGGTCGATCTTTCTGGAAAATAGTCGGCCAGGCAAGATTGAAACGTAACGAGAAGGAACGAGCGTTGTCTTCCACTGGGTTTGGGAATACGGAATGGGATGAAAACCATCGAACTGTCGAACGATATCGAGAAGATCGAGCTAAGAGTTTCCAACGGGATAATAGATAGCAGATGAAAATGGATAATTCAAGATTCCACGGTTGGAGATGGGACAGATAATAATTTTCCGTTATTCAGATATTTTGCGACGATTGCTATTGTTTTATGTTAGATATTTCAAGGATACTTGGGTCGTTTGGGATATTTTGAGATATCGAGAATTGATTAGTTTTTGAGTAGCTTGCGAAAGGTATCGAATAAATCTGCGTCCAAAGGGGTTAGAACAATGGATACCTATACACAAGGAAAATTAACATTGCATTAATTGGATTAATTAATATTGGATACAGAAATTTCACAAGAGAATAACTTAATGAACGAATGAAGATAATAAATCCCAACTTATAGGGAAGTAACTTTAAGATTCAACGTCTCTATTCTTTCGATAATTCGATATGTCGAGAACGTTAATTGCTGTGATATTAACTACGCATTTGGGGTTTTACAAAGTTTCAAGAATCCATCATCCATGTCCGAAAGATTTATATTTTTCAGCCTGTTCGTTCCTCTGCTTCTTTTCAAACTGGCGCGAAGATCAAAAGATACATCACATATACGCTTATCATTTTCCCCTTCCAGTTTTCCACTGCTATTTGTTATTACACATACATTTATTCATGAAACTATCATCTCTTTTACAACAATTCGTACTATATCTGAACTACTATATTCGTACTATATCCGAAAAATAAGAAGACAAATTCACACTTTCTCATCAAGATTAATCATTCGTACTCTATTAATACGGAATCACGGTATCGATGTAAATGGCAAACGCCACGATGCAAAATAACCGGTGAAACTAAAGAGAACGAGCGAATAACACGCGCCACGGTAAATGGATTTCATCGTAAGCTAGTGAAGCTAAGCCAATGCGGCTTCGCCGTGCCAGTTCCGACATTAATAAAACAAAATGAATCTGTAACAAGTCACTGCCCTACGCTTGTATCAACGTACAAGATCAAATACGCCATAAATGAAAATTAGCCCTAAACTCGTACTTTACGAGCGGCTCACAGTTTCCAGGCTAACCAGATCTGCATTGTATACGGTACACGGTATACACAGGGTACCGGCGTGAAAATCACCAGTCCACTCATTCGCGGCGGCCACGATCGTGCACGCAACCGTGTACCGTGCACTTAGCGGATAACCATGATGATCAACCAGATTTTGAGGAACATGGCATGTGTCGCATCGTACCGGTGCGACGTCTATCAGCCAGGTTTACAGGATTAAAGGGTAAAGCAAGAATCAAAGCGAGGGGGAGTCACGGAAGAAGCGCGCCACGGCCTATCGAGTCGGTCGTTAAGCAGCGTTAATTAATTTCGACTAATTGCTAATACTGCACTCCAACTTCCCGTAATTAGAGACGATTAATTCGAAAGCTATCCCTGGCCCAACCCTCGGCTGTGCCTCGATCGATATCAATCGTTTAACGTTAGGGCTCGTAGAAGGGATGCTTCGATCCTCCTAACGGCCTTATCTCCCTACTCCTCCGCGCCTCTTTCATTAAGCGCTAGACGCGTCGACTTCGATTAAAGGGACGATTCGCGCGAAACGCTCGTTAGAAGCGTACACTTTGCCTCCGTCCGATTTTCCACGCAAGAATTTCAGAATCAACACCGGGAGATGTTATCGAGCCGCACCACGGCTAAAAAGGTTCCGACCGCGTTTCACTAGTTCCGCTGACGGGAAACTTTCCGGACAGTTACCTTCTTAGCCTCTCTTTCGAAGGCAAATGCCCGGATAGAATTTTCGGTAGTGTGGAACGCGGACGAGACGCAGCATGGCAGTTCCATGAATTGTGGGAAGAAAACGGTCGGTTAAGGGCTAGTCCTCTTTCGAAAGCGAATTGGTAACAATTATATATGAAAAATGCTCGTCCTGAGATTGTAGTCAGAAACTCGGAAACGTAAATGCGTTAGACAAACTGACGGTAAATCTTTAAATGTTAGTTGGAGAGTCTCATCTAACGTCTCTTTCTAAAAGATCAGGTAACGCGCAGGAGTTAAAGAAGAAATTAGATTGAATATAGAATAATTAATAATATAATAGTTGAATAATAATTAATAGTAGAGATGGAACTTTTAATTAGGAATAAATAAGTTAAAAAGTAATCGGGAGGAATGTTACAAGAAATTATTTAATGTTGCAGAAAATAAATATAGCACGATGGTAAAGAACGTTGTTACGCGTAAAAACAAATTTTGCTAAAACTTTGTTCTTAAAGCAGGTAAAGAAAATGTCGAGGTTAACTGTTCTTCGAACGAAATAGTAATTTAGAGTATTAAAGGTGTGTCTATCGGTAGAGTAGCAAATGTACGAAGCAGCATCAAGTGTATTAAAAAATTTTTAAGTAATTGAAGTTTGCGCGTCACTGTGCGACACGTGTGTCATTTGTTACAGGCTGAAACATCGATTATCGGGAGCACACGGTGATGAAGTGTTACACAATCTACTATCACTCATTCGATGTCACCAGTGGGCGTTCGATTAGAGTAACGAGCTTCTGTTGATCATCAAACTTTAATATCGATCTAATTAAGCTTTCTAATCGTGGCAACTTTTCTATTAACTTTAAATAAATCACCTATCGCAATCTATTCGTCGCTGTTAATATTTATTACAAATCTTAACGGAACACTGAATTTTTGATAATTATTATTTAGAAATTTATTCGACAGTTTCAACTATTTTATCGTGGTAATTTTAATCAAACGTGACTGAGAATTTCATATCGCATTACCATAAAATTTTGACGAAAATCGCCGGTTTTAATTTTTGCCCAGACGAATAAATTTTTATGCCCTCATAAAATTCGATATCAATATGTTCCTCGATGAAATATTTACGCAATTCTCATAAAATAAACCTCAATAACGTGTAGCTATCTTGCTAATCTGGAATAATGATTGTCAAGCGTAATAGCGCAATCACTATCAACACCGTGGGATTCAAGATGAATGGACCATATGTAGTGCGATATTGATGGACGACGACACGTGATCTTTGAAGTTCAATATCTCGAGACTAGTCTGTGCAAAAGATAGATAGATAGATAGATAGATAGATAGATAGTGCTTTGAAAATGTTTCAAAGGTTATGAGAATATGCGATAAAAAGTATAGATTTTCATTAAAAAATCTAATCCTCTCATAGCTTTCACTTTTACTACAATACTCTTTAATGCTTTCGTGACTAATCAAATTTTAAACAGAGTATGCATAGAGTTACTACTTTTCTAACATCGCTGAAATTTATTAGAGACTTGCTATATTTTCTACATTATGCCAAACTTATTTTGCTTTTCAATTTACACGTGTTATATGCCATTACATTATCGACTTTATCTTTAAAAGAAGAAATCTATGTTGGAGGAATTGATGTCGTGCAATTTTCGTTTGGAACATTTTCTCAAATTTTTGTATATTCTCCGAATAAAGCTAATCCCAATAAACTAAATAAACTTACCGATGCCGAACAAAGAGTGAGTGCGTGATTTAAACAGCAAGATCTATGCATATGTGTTCACAGATCTCGCATGAAAGAATAGAGAGATTACGAGCGTATCTCGAAACTTGGTCCGATAGTCGGAATGAATTTATCGCTTACCTGAAACAGAAAGAGGATCCTGATTAGCATTCGTGTTATTGCGCAGATGCAAATTTCGCCAAGGCAGATTACGCGGAATTCTCGTGAAATATGGTAACTTTCGAAAACTGCGAGCAGCTTGCACACCGGAACGACGTGGTCCGATTCTAAAGCTGATTTATTGAAGCGGAAGATAAAGACGACGGTTCTGATGGTAAAAAGCACGAGACGAGAAGAGAACAGCGAATATGAGAGCTTTAAAGTTTTTTTATTGTTACCGCGGTAAAGTCACGGTCCTTGCGAGACTAATTTGAAAATGGATATTGATCGCGATCTCTCGTTATCGTTGATTTTAATTAAATAATGCTTGTCTCGATGAAATATTGAGTCGTAATTGTAGTGAGCGATTAAGCGTAAATATATAATGAATTGAAACATAGAAGACTTCTGTGGCTAAAGTTTGTCGATAAATTGAAGATGAAACCGATGTCGAAGTTATTTATTGCTGCAGGTATAATCAAACCAAAAGAACGTATTCAAGTATTTTCTGTATATATTTACATTGTGTAAGTCTCGCATTAATATACTAAATTTCGTCTGCCAAAAGTGATTAAACAGGAAATTACTACTGTTAAATCTAAAAACCATTTGATTAATTATAATATGTATATTAGTGTATAACTCTTATCAAACATTTAAACAATTTTTGTGACCCAATTTTATTTTAACGATTCTAAATTTATTTCGCCGAGAGGAAAATGTATAAATGTTTTGTAAAATTATTTGTACAATAATCCTTTTCCCCTGTACATTCTTTACAAACGAAGATTAATACAAGAAATTCTGCGCATTATCAATGGTATTACAGCGACGTAGTCAGCATAGAGATACAAAAGACTAAGGCAACGATACGAGAAGCTGAAAACTGTAAGAGCTGAAAGAAGATTACACCAGGAACCCGTTATAGTTTTCCTTATCTATCCATCTATCAATTAAGCGCAACTTTTAACGTTATTAAGCGCGTAATGTCGGTTAAACTATTCGCATACAGGGGAAACGGATTATGTGTCCTTTTACGCTTAACAGCCCGGATAATACCAGTTATGAACAGAAACTGTCTCTACGTACGTTGTGCCGTGAATATCGTCGAGAATAAATCATCAACCTTAAACGAGGAGAGTTACGATTCCCGATCGAATACAAGACCTTTCTTTTCCCTCGGACAACCTATCGAAAATATAATTGATAATAAAAGTCCAAAAGTTAACGCGTAACTACGTGCTAACTTTACAATTTATGGGTGTAACGCAATATGTGTTCCGGCGAACCCACGAGCAACAAGGAGAGAGAGAAAAAGATATACCCAGAATAATCTTTGCGTATTAAAAGCAGCTGTACTTTTTAAACTCGATTTACAACTTTCGACGTCGTAAATACGAAATTTTCTCGTTTAAATGAAAAAAATTAAGGAAAAGTGCGGACGCGGCAGATGGAGTGGGGAGAGAGGAACGAACGAACTGATTTTACAGCAAACTTTCTTTCTTTCCCTTCGACCCAGAAACTTTAATTTATTCTCTCGTTCGTACGTGCAACAACCGACGCAAAGCTTATTTATTCCCCCATTGTGATAGAAGAACACGCGTCTGTCCAGTTTTATACGGTACGAGCTGGGTGGAATGTGGTTCGGTGAAGCTCCTTTGAAAAACCGTGGCTCGTGCCACGGCTCCTCAACAGGTACGAAAAAGTGGTTGCCAGCTGCGTGGCAGGTGAAAGATTCACCTGCCCGCAAGCTGCCGCACAAGTCGAATATCCTTACCGATTTTCTACGAGGACCATTTGCCACCTGGATATCATCGTTTGCTTCCACAGCAACTTCTATCATTAGGGAAGTGAAATGGCATATCTAGAGACAAAGGAAGTCTCTTCCTACACGCTGATTCGCTCCTTTTCGAATCTATGTGTATCCTCGAGCTACTTTAAATTGCAAGTGTGCGCTGCCTGTCCTACCGCGTTCGATGTAATTTCGTTTTACGGCTATGACTACGTATTGGGTTAATATTCAGACTATTGGATAATGTCACGAGCAATGTACGGTTTTTGTGACGCAGTGTCCCAAATCGAGTGCGGATTATCACGATGCGTCGTGGTAGCGGTTTTATTAAACGTGCTAACCAAGAAAGACGAGTAAACTCGTGATTAGATTGCCAGTCTGCGCGACGTAATTTAATGCTGCGTTCCATTTTCGTTACGAACCAGCTATATTATACTTACATTTGAATAGAAGATTAAAGTGTCTTTCCTCGATGAAGGAACGCGTTTTGTTACAAATTTATTCGCGTAAGTATCAACGACTATTAACGAGTTAACTAATAATGAGAAAATATTTATTTTCCGTTAATATAGAGGCATGTATCGTCGAATAAATCCGTGTTATTTATACAACGGTGTAGAATTTTCTCATCTTCCATAGAAATTTATCTCCCCGTCAAGCTTTCTGAATATTTTCGAACGTACTATCCTAAATTTTAGTGATCGTAAAAATTGGACGTTTTAGATATTTCTCGCACTACCTGCGTTTAATTCTGTCTGTCGATATTTCACCGTACGGCGAAGGATTCAATCGGTCGATTCGAAACGTAGCATAAAAGAGCTAGCCCATAAAAGAAACGGTAAACAAGCATTCGAGGTTGGGAATTATACGCTCGTAAATGCAGAAACTCAATTTGTCCAGTGACGGGATAAATCTCATTATACATTTAAGAAACTCGATTAATCTGCATTGGACTCCGATCGCGCGGCTTCGATATCATTAAAAAAAAAAAAAAAAAAAAATGGAACGACAGTGGGGAGGTGTACGGGAATCGGTTGTTTAACGCGTCGAATCTACACGCGTTTAGGAACGACGGCGTAATTAGCGCCGTTGATCGATCACGTGGCGACCAATAAAACACAATAACCGTCCCGCGCCATTAATTATACCGACGCACCCTTTACAGCTCGAAATTGGGTCCACGCAGAAAACCAATTCCAATTGTTTGCTTCACTCTTTAATCACGGTATCCTTTACAACCGAATAAACCAGTCGCTTCATAGACGTGCGCTCGCTTCAGCCAGTGCAGCGCGGAATATTCAAGGAGAAGAGCCATGAAATGGCAACGAGATCACCGTCGACGATAATTTGTAGGGCGAAAAAAGGGTCTGCCTGCTAGAATTTTGCTGAGCCTGGATTCAAACGCGGATCTTTTAATTGCTGCTGGATCTGGTCGCCTCTGCCAATCGAGCTATCCAAGCATTTTTACCCTCTGCAGCTCGTAATCAAAAAGTGCTCGCCACCTTTCGTTAAACCAACTTGACGAATACACCTGAATTCGGCGTTCAAAATAACGACGGAAATTTGGTGTAAAAATAAGAGACAGGGAACTTGGAATATTTTAATCGCCGTGTAGTTCTTTTATTAATTAGACCAGTACTCTGTGGTAGACTTTAATCCCTAAATAAGTGAATACTATTACGAATATATTTTACCTACGATGATGTTACAAATATTAAAATTACGATATTTCAAAATGTTTTTGTATCCATTACGAGACGCAAATCTAATCTTTGTATCGTGTCACTGTATCGCTCTTCGTCGTCGCTATGTCATATCGACACACTACACGATTTGGCAATGGTAAAAACTTCGTTTCTAAATTAAGGAATTTTATATACTCAGGAAACATGTAATTTATGATCCGTCCTTGAAAGTTATGATCAAAAAGTGAAGCAGCTGGAGCTGCGCAAACCCGTGTGCTCGAATTAACCCAAAAACCAAAGCAGGCGCAAACGCAACGCAGATACACGTCTTCCAGCTCACTGTCGCACAGTATCTCGCGCGCTTTTGTAACGGCGATCTTCGCAAATAATACGAAGAAGAGAATCCAGAAGGAACTAAGCAGATCTATGACTACTTCGCTCTACCTCACAGTGATCTTAAAGAAGAAAGATGACACGGTGAACGACACAATCCTACACCCTTTCAACAAAGAATCCAGCCATCTTCCAAATTATCCTTCAGTATCCGTCGTTACTCGCGAAGTGACGAAACGCAACTCAACGTCGCCTCGTCGAGTCGCAAAAGTAACGAACGAGTCAGGGGTGCGTGAAATGCACTTGTGCCACCCTCGAGGATCCGTGTGTGCACGGAATCCAGCGACCCTCGTTCCGGAGGCGGCTCACGGCGTCGGAAACAAAACGCGATACAGGGTGGCTGCTTCGCGGAGTGTAAACAGTCTCGAAGACTGCGGCGTCCGCATTGTACAGCATTCGAGCGGAACGATACGAACGAGAAACGGAACGAAGCGGAACACACACCACCGGCGCCGCGTCTGCCTCTCACGGAAGCGAGTAAACGCTGGAGAGAAAGAGAAAGAGAGAGAGAAAGGAAAAGGAGAAGAGAGGAAGGTAAAAGGAGGCAGGTGGCGTGTTGCAGGTGCGCTTCGAACTCCCCGACCCTTTCAGACTTCGAATTACCGAAAGTAAACTTTCCGCGTTTAATGCGGTTAAGCCATAATCGGATCTTCCTGCCCGATACGGAGCGTTGGCTGTGCCGTCGAGCTCTTTAGGGGCTCGTGCCGAGCGCTGCAACGAGGCACGGAACGAGCCCCTATCCGCCCAGTCGTGTTCCGTTGCGTGACACCCAATGCTAGATCTAATAAAAATGTGAAAACGTCTCTTCGATTATTCCTGCGCTCTCGTTGTCGCGTTTCTGCTTGTCAGGCTGTTGTTCTCCAATGGTTTTGTTGCGCCCGCAAGAGAAGGTGAGATGGTAATGGTTGGAGAGAAAAGGTGTTAAACGTCGCTCCTGGTTTTGTTTAATTTTCAGGGTTTATCTTCAAGATTTATATTGGAGATATATTTTTCATAGATGCAGACAATGTGCATTTATTCATTATATAGCCACCAAAGTCTCCTCTCTACGTCCTGTTAGAAGAATGTTTTTATTTCAAAATCGATGAAAAATTTCCTCGCGATTTTATAATACCATAGCTTTCATAGGGTTAGATAAAAATTAAATTCTTTAGAGAATACTATTTTAATTGCAACATCTTGTAAAAACGTTATCGGTGACCGGTCATCTGCGAGGTCAACAGAATTCGCAGTAGGACCTCGCGAAGAGCAATTAGAATTGACAGGATTCTCTTTGAAGTTGAAAGAAGTTTATATGAGCTCTGATAGAAACGATCTTCCTGTTACCAAGCAAAGGATATAGCTACTGAATGCTGACTGAAAGCAGATTATGTTACTCGGAGGGTGGATTAAGAGAAATTCAAGAAGGAGATTCTGTCTCTTGAAAAAGTGGATCTTCCTTGTAATAAGTTATAGGCGAGTGAAGTGCATGCTAGTCTTTCGATCTACCCTCTGAATAACGGTATTACCTATCTTTATTAATCGCGTCTGTATATTACACCTGTAATTAATGAAAAAAAAAAATACAACGAAAGATCTTGAAGAACTTGTTGCGCACAAACGATACTACACAGATCGACGCCTTCCAATTAATCTTCCTTTCTTTGCTAAATAATTGCTAACATTTGTAAATCGCCGCGAAACAAACTGAAATCTCTCGGGAAAATCTGACAAGACAACGCGATTCCCTTTATCGTTAAATGACATATCCACCGTTGTAATCGACGCCAATGCGCACTAATGAGCGCAACGACGGAGATAAAGGTTGCATTTATAAAATAACGCGACCATAATTACACAGGATGGCCGTGATAGCGTAATATCACTTTCATCGCATTATTAACATTTTAAACGATGATACGAGCCGACCGCTTCCATGTAAGCAATATTAAATATGTAATTGATATTCGTCAAGCATGTATTTGTTAACAGCCGATATCTTCCGTCCTTTAAAGCCGCATTGATCGAATATCAGCGATGCGGCGGTGCTCGGCATTTTCGAGCGCAAGTTTCTTCTTTCTTCGGTAACAACGTTCGATCAACAAGCACGAGCACACAGGGAAACGCGTTTCCTAGTCTATAATAATCGCTGGAGACGGGAGGAGAAGACAAAAACGTACTGTGAAATAGAATCGCGACGACTGTTCGCCCCTCGAGGGCAATTTCTCATCGCATCTTTTTACCGTTGCAACGCGAAACGTCTTCCCGTGATGCTTCGCCTCTTTGTAAAAGGAATCTTCGTGCCTCCTTGTGTATCGCAATTCCGATGTACACAGCCATTCAATTAATTCCACGTTGAAGCATATTTGCGTAACGCGCGTGTAGCGTGTAATTGCAACCACGGAATCCCTCCCAGCAACGATGATAATTCTTTAAGGGGTTTTTCTCTGGGATCACGACCATTGTGCTTTCCCCCTTTACGTTTATTTCTCTTTGCCATTGTGTGCAGATAACGCCTGGGAATGAAGCGATATCCTTCTGTCTCGATATATCTAATTTCGGAAATGAACACGGTGTAATGGTACGAGAGGTGAACATGGTGGAAATGATCGTGGAAATAGAGAAAATGTCGCAGATTGCAAGATGTTCCTTTATTGAAACTTTAGATGTTTATAAGTGAAATTTCGTTTGCTCGTAAACGGACGGGATATTCCAGCGGAAATATAGAAAGATATAAAAAGAAATTAAACACATATTGCCAAATTTAGAGGGCAGAATACTATACTTTTATGTATGTTCGAGCTACAACTTTTTCATTTATCCTTGCAAACATAAATTTACGTAAGCAACAGTGGTTTGCGTATAACAGTAACAAACATGATAGATGAAATGACACAAGAAACAGGTAGAAATTTCCGCGTGATAATTTAGTAATTAGATCATTAATTTAAGAGATACGAGGGAAAGTGGTTAGTTAAGAAACAAAAATATTTCCAGGTCCGATATGATGGGAAAGTAGGGCAGGAAGTGATAAGCGGCGTGATAAAGTTAATGTGATTCCTAATTTTCTATAATTGAACACCGCGTTGGAACTTTTCGGCCTAGTTTTAAGCTCCCACCGGAAGTCTTAAACTTGGTATGACGTGGGAACTAGCCCTTCCATCGAACCTATCAAGATTGTTAACGGCTCTTCATGGTGGAATTACACGGCCTCTTTTCAATGACGTTAGCGAAACGGAACGACCCCGCGCATATGCTTGTTTATTTGTTTATGTATCCTGGGATATTGTGATTCAAGTCGTTCGCGTGAACTTCATCGATATTTGTAACGAACGTATCCATGCAAATACGATGGAAATCATTCGCTGAGAAAAATATATTTTTCTCTTGAAAACGTTTGTTTTTCTTTTTCTCTCTCTCTCTCTCTCTCTCTCTCCTCCATACACCGTGGCATCGGACATATAGAAGAAAGAACGAGACGCTTGAAAAAATAAAAGTTATCCAATAATCACGTATATGAATTGTTTGTTGAACGCAAAACATCATTTTCAGTAAATGAACAAAGGGCAGCGATACTGGCATATGTGCGGCGTAACTAAAATTCAATATTCCTTGGCACATGAAACAAAACAAAAGGCAGATATTATTCACTAGCTGCTTGGAAAATTTACGATATTTACAGTCGAGCAAGACAAAGCAGGCAAATATTATTAACAAAATTTACATTTCATTATGGCGAAAGATCGTTGAAATGTTGGAATACTAATCACAGGCAACAAATACCGAGTAAATATTGATGCATGTGTCGCGTGGCCACGGTGCTAATGAATTTTTCAGCGTTCCAAGGAAATGAATTATTCGCTGAGCCGTTGTTAACTTCAAAAACTTCATAACGCAAGGCAGGGGAACAGAAATAAAGGGATTGAGGAACGGCACGCAGGAAACTGATCTTATTCCCAGATATTCCTAACAAAAACGAGATATTTTTCAGTGGCGAGGATACAAGTCGTGAGACTTCCAACTTTAATTACCTGAACTCCTACTAAAGAAGTCACCCTCACGGTCTCTCGTTTGACGAGGGAAGTTTTATTCCTGGTACCCAGTATCTTCGTTCTTATTTCATCCATAATTGCCCGATAAACTTATCGCTTTAATTACGACAGGTCTTCCAGGGAAGAATTACTTTCAACCGTGCGTACGTATTACCTAAAAGTTGTAATTTAAGATATCCACGTAATTTCGCCAGGAATCAGTATAATTGAGTATATTTACTGGCTCGAACGAACGTCAAACGAACCACGTAGCTTATCTTCGTTCGGTCTTAATTGTTTCAAATGGAATCGATAATGTTTCTTAATCGAAGATACTGCGGTAATACGGACTGTTCCATTTTGTGCGGATATATCTTTAATTACGAATTCTACTCGATAGTTATAATCCGATTTTTAAATAATTCTTTCTGATATATCCAAGCTGCCGACGATGGATTTGGCCCGCCGTAATTGCAATTCTTTTAATTATGCCAATTATATACGGTGCAACATCGGTGAAAATATCGAAATTCGTGGTGTTTCTCAATTAAAAAAATCGCGGCGAATATATTCTACCGTCCTAATTAGCATTTACACAGAGAGGAGTTCTTCAGATCTCACAAAAGAACCAGAAACCTTCTATATCGCCGGGAACCGCATGCTCGTCAATTAAACGCGAAACTACTCTAACGCGAATTACAAATGCAAAAACGTTCTTCTATCTTAAATACCGTGAAATTCGACCCTTGAACGCGACACAAGTGTGCGACCTCGTCCTGAACAAGCGTAATACGCGTTTAATATTCAGCTGAATTTTAGGTAAACTTAATTCCCGCTTAATATATTCCCCAAGATTTCCTGTCCGCCTCGAGAAACGTAAAAAAGACAAACTTTCCGCGCGAATTACATACGAGCGTTTCGTTTAGATTACGAAACCACAAAAAAAAAGAGAAGTTTCGATTAATTTCACCTTTCGAAGAATTCGATCAGTCGAAGAAAGCTTCTCGATTAACTATCCATTTGCTGATGACACGGGTCGCGGTTAGCGACAGCCCGTTGATCATCTTGCTTTTTTCGCCGGTGAAACCGATCTTCTTTCTGTCTTACACGAAATTGCGACGTTAATATGCTTTGACTGCTACGTGGAAAAAGAAATTACTCGAGGATCTATTTTTCTGAACACGTTTAGAATAAAGACCATGACTACCGATAGTAAACACCGCGTAACTTGCGAGAAAAAGAAGGTAAGAAGAATGTATTGTCGCAAGAAAGGAATCAGAGATCACGATACAGTATCAAATATACTCAAAACTTGGAAATTTCCATCCACGTGCCCACATTGTCCATACACATTTAGATGACGTGTCTACGTGTGTACATGAATGTTCATACGGCTACGGTTTATCCATAAAATCAATCTATCAAATACTTTCATAAATAACTCACTGACAACAACAGTAACAATCATATCGAATCGCACGACTTTTATAAAAAGAAAAAAAAGATTAGTAATCGAGTGATTAAAAATACCTGGGAGAAATATAACTTTTCATCGCCTGTAGCCAAGTGAAACTGACAAACGTAAGCGGATGTCTAAGGTAGCAACTGAAATCCAACGAAATCCTCGACGAACGATTCAATTTTTTCGCCGGTATCCTGGAATAAATTGAAGGGGAACATCGAGGCTGACGAAGCTTCGCCCACAAGCTCGTTCCTAAGTTAAGGCATTTGTAGTTGGCGCAACTCAATCCCCGGCATCCACGAAGTTCTCTGTTCGCGTGGCATCTACGGGCTACGAAATTCGCAGCAACTTACCGAATTTATTTACACCGTTAAAATGTTCGCTATATGTATTTCTATGTAAATGGTTGGCGCATTAAGCGAACGTGCCACTTTTAATAATATATTAATATTAATGCAGCCACGTTTACGGTAACGCTGCTCGCTAGTCGGTACCCGGCTGAGACGCCAACTACTTCATCCGCGCTTCTGTTCGGGATGTGAATGTAATTGTGACGTTATTAATATTCATTTTCAGATTACCGTTACAGACATGACTTTCACGCGTGAATTCGAACTTCCACGAACGTTTCTGCGAGGGAAGTCGTTTCTCATCGTCGAGCTTCTTGCGACGCGACATTTCTTACGATATTCGAGCACGGAGGAGAATTAACACATCTCGTGCTGCTTACAAATAGCTACGTCTTTTTCCTCGGTTTCTTCTCACTTAACCACCGATCACGCGATAATATATTGGTCACTTTTTCGATTTTTGCAATTTCTTTAAGAAGAGAGAGTGAGTTTTAAAACGGAACGTGAAAATGTACGAGTACGTGTGCGTGATATCACTTTTACGTAATTATAATACGATAGAAGGTAAAAGTGGATAAACGATGTTTATCACGATAACAAGCCAGCTTTACCTAACTGATATTTTATTTATCGAATTAACGCAGTAACGCGTTGAGTTTTTAGGCTTATACAGAGAAAAGTGGGTAATTTTCGAAATGCGAAGATCTATAGATACGGATTAACACCGGAGCTGTTGAATTTATTCGACGAATGAGATCGTAACTCGGTAAATCAATTTGTATCAATACGAAATACAAACATCATTTATCTGTTTCTGCTGTGTATCGCGTTAAAAGCAAATTCATTATCGCCTCCTTTGCATTTCGCTTTTTTATTACGATATTTTAACGAGATAA
Source organism: Bombus campestris (assembly GCA_905333015.3). NCBI lineage: Eukaryota > Metazoa > Arthropoda > Insecta > Hymenoptera > Apidae > Bombus > Bombus campestris. The sequence goes on from HG995140.1 coordinate 9,488,085, forward strand.
TTATTAACAAGGAAACTACTTAACATCAAATAATATACACAATATACGTACGTAGGTGTTTATTTCCATTCGTGGCAGAGCAGATTAATAAAATTTATACAGAAACCGTTTAATACACCCTGTATAAAGCCACGCTGTTCTTCAACCATTCCAACTTTCTCACATAAATTAGCAAGCCTTTGCAGCCCCTTTTTCTCCAGTTCCAACCGAGCGAACTCGTTTCAGTTGGCGAGCGTCTTCGACCACCTTTGACCCTTGTCGTTAACACTGTACAGTCTGTCACACAAGAACGTGTCTGCGATATCTGCGAAACCTGACACCTAATCAGAATGAGATAAAAAGAATGTAAACAAACGAAAACTTCTCTAATACGCGTTGCTGAATACCTTTCAGTTTCATTTGAAACAGTGAAAGGAACAGAGCCTTTTAATATGAGTGCCGCGTACGCGAAACGTCGAAAATCGTCTGGCATGGGCGAATGAAAACAGAGATCGTGATTGGAGTAATATAATATTCACTGATGAATCTTCGTTTTGGGCATGGTGTCCTATTAGGCAAGCTGAGAGGAAGACGTATCACAAAAATAAGAACACTTGTACATCACATTCGAAAGATATGGAGGTCGTTACCAGAATCCTACGCTCAAAAATTAGTCGAGAGTATGCCGAAACAATGTCAAGCTATAATCGCTAATGGAGGAGATTGGACACCCTACTGTAATAGCGTATTAGTGTTTTAGATGTAGATTCAATTCATATAAATTTTTTTACAAATATATAAATATTTACAGAAATATCGCAGACACGCTCTTGTGTGACAGACTGTACTTCCTTTTCGCGGTCGATAACGTTGACAAAAGTTTCGGCCACTTTCTTTACCATGCCGCCTACTACCCACGATGGCGCGATTTCGGCTTGTTAACCGTAATGACAAAAATGATCCTTGATGAAATCAAGAATTTTAATTGGAACATAGACTTGCCACGCGAGAATTTTACTGTAACGCGATGCGAACAAAGGTTTCCGCGAAACAAAAACCATTGTGCTCGCTTGTTTGGTGCATAGACGACTGATGGAAATGTAATTAACATCGATTAATAAATTGAAATTTAATTTGTGCCAGGCATCATTGAAAACGCTGGTTTCATGTACTTCCTCCTTAATTACTAACCAAACAAATGCGAATTAAAATTGATACTATAATTAATACGGAATTACCGCGTTGTCCCGGGTTATTCAAGAATCACTCGCCCAAATGAAGTAAGCGATCTTTTGTACGATGTTTTCTGCACGAATCGAACGTCTCGCGAAGACTCTGCGATACTAAACGAATATGGTGTAGCTATTCGTCGAAGGCAAAACCTGATTATTCTCGATATATCGGAATTTAACTCGACATTACAACGAGAAACGATATATGCTTTTACAATTTATATGTCTTTACACAGTAACAGCTACACGAGTCTTAGATAAAAGGAGCCTGGCAAATATTTAGGGCCAGTTTTATGACTTCCACGAATTTCAGGATCTAACCATCCCCACGATTTTCGCGATATTCAACTAGAAATATATTTCGTGTTATACATTACAATATTCCAGCATTAACTATCTTTATTTGTCGCAACGATAAAATTACTGTAGCATTTCTAAAATACTGTAAACATTTGTTGGCGTCATCGTGCCCTGCAACCCAGCTTCTTCGACGAATCTTAACTCATACCACTGACTCTCGACTCGCCATTTAATCTCTCGCTCGAATAAAACCGAACCTGAAAGAAATTACAAGCTTCTGCTCCTCTACTCACAGGGACTTTGGTCGTGCGAACTTTTCCCAGCATAAAAAAAAAAGAAAAACCTTATTCGCGGTGCCGTGTCGGCTCGAACTCGATACGGGTAAACATTAAAGAGTCTGTAGAAGGTGGGCACTAGCTGGGAAAAAGTCGAAGCGGAATAACCGCGAAAGGGTATCCGCGGCGGCAGCTAATCCTCGCGATGTAATGATTTAATGACGCCTACACGAGGCCGTTTCATAATGCGTTTCCGGTATTTATTTATGCGCGAGACGCGGCGATAATGCACACACCAGAGCGTTCTTTCTCACGGCTCGCGCGTAATTTCGTCCTTAACGCGTCTTCTCGTCCTCGTGTAACCCGCCTCGAGGATACGGCTGAAAACCGAATCGACCTTACCACCTTCCTCCAAGCTTGTCTCGCGTCGCTCCTCGTTCCACGCTCTGTAGAGTTCTATCCTACGGCAAGCTTATCGTGTCCCACGAAGAACAGGCGGCGAACTTTACCACGGAAGAAACGCGATAATTGCGCGCGGCCAATTTCGCCCGCGAGAACACGCTGCCGCTCCACGGCCGGCAACGACAGCTTTGCGACGCGTTAATTAAATTAATTCCAGTAATACGAACGCTACGACTTCCTCCGCCAGCGTTCAACACTGCCAAGTACGACGGTCGGGACGTGGATCACACTTTTCGTGGAAAGCCTAGCGTTTTTCATTTCTACGTGCGATTTTTCCGTAACCACGAGGAAGGATAGTTGGATGTGATGACGATGGAACAGAGTGGCATGTCGTTGAACTTCGGTGGCTCGTTGGGTGGATAGGTTTTTCAAGCGTGCGAAGGTTCACCGATTGTTGCGAATGCCACGTGAAACTATTATTTTGCGATTTAATTGCGGCACCGTGCGCTGCGGTTGGTGACCACCTTTCTCGTTTCTGTACTGCCATAAAAATGCTTTAGACATACGTTGGATTTATAAGCGAATCGTAACTTTGATTCGAGTTTTATTAACTTTGCTCGGTGACACGATGTGTGTTGGAAATGGCATGTTACAGATCAATGAATTAGTCGCGAAACAGACCGTACACTTACCTAACGACACTGAAGATAATTTCATTGAAAACTACAGAGATCGTCTTAAAATTTCGTTTGTTTAAAGAGAAAAAATTTTAAATCGTAAGGAAAATTGGAAATATTATTTCAGTTAGATTTTGCGAATTATTTTAAACAATGGAAGGGTGCGATATTCTAAGAAATATATCGTTTAATTAATATTAAGTGATTGAAGAATTTCAAACAATATAAGGCAAAGTGTTGCAAGGTAACAGGTTCCATAAACGAAAAAAGTGTAAACGTTTCGGCGTTGTGGTACGAAAGAAAAAATTAAGTTTGAACATTTGGCCGGAGAAAAAGAGAAAGCAGGGAGTAACATGTGCGATGAGCTGTTGAAACTTTGATTTTTTTCAGTCTATCCGAGTCTGCTACGGTCTTCCAAGTTTCTTAGACGCAATTACGCTCTTGTTTATTTCAAGAAACTTTTCGAGTAAAAGGAAATTTTAGCATTGAATTGAAAGGAGAACCCATAGACGTTAATAATAAACTTCTTTGTGTTTTCTTGAAGGGAAATTTTTTAATGAAAAGGGATCACCATTGGGTTGAGAACGACCTGTAACCCGTAGCAGAGTTAATCTTTTGTCTTGTAATATCGAGGTAGATTGCTGGCTGCAGATGATGGGCGAGATCCAACAAATACCAACTATGTTCGTAGAGAACCTATTCCATTCTTGATTAAAAGATAAGAAGAAAATAAGAAGAAGTACATGCTGTAGCTAACATTTCAATTTTCTTCTATAATAATTTCCCGATAACCAATTTTAACATCTCGAATAAGTATCACAAATTTTCCAAAATCTTAAATCATATCTTAAACTATCGTTGAACGTTTTATCGAGTTACAGAAAAAATTATATAAGAAAATGAGCAGTGACAAAGCGTGTAACTATTCCATAAATATCCGTTTGAAAGTATAATGTTTTTCCAAAATTATGGTCACCCGTCTCTCAAAGACTCGCCTTTCCAGTACTTTCAGACTATCTGCTGATCGTTAGTCAGCTAATTTCACTATAGTTCGTAAGAAATTAATTAAAACTATGAATCCTTAATAAGAAGTTGCGAATATCACTACGGATAATTAGAGGTTTAAAAAGGGCTTGTCTTTTTTAAAACGCGAAATGGCATTCTCCGCCACTCTCTGCAACGTAACTCATCTTACCGCGATTCAAGAAGATCATTCTCCTCGCAGGCTTAATTGCTGACATCCGGTCGACGCTTCGAACGTCTATCCTCCGTAACCGCAAAAAGGACGCACTTTTTATCACCGTAAAACGGCGCTTGTTATATTCTGTTTTTATCCACTGTGAGAATCGATGCGTTTAAAATGCATGCGCTATTTAACGAGAGTTCGAGTAAATAGCGAGTATTTTTAATAGAAGTATAAAATCACGCGGAAATTTCTTTCCCAAAGTGTTAAACGTTCCGATTGTTTCGTCGAGCTCGGCGCACAGCCTCGGCTATAGTTCTCAGACGAGCATGTACAGGGAAACGGCTTTGTTACAAAAGCTGAAAACATTCACGGTTCATTCCGCTTGCAGGACGATTTGATTATTGTTCGTACTCGGTGGTAGTCGAACGCGAGCGAGAATCGAACGTATCTAAACAACAGAGGACACAGTCACTCGCGACGAAAGCAGACAAAGACAACGCTAACCCGTTTCCAACTGTCTATCGGGGATAACTTTTTCGGCAACTTTTTCAACAAATACACCGTTAGTCGTTGGGGGAAAAAAGGAACGTATGCCCGAACTACGGTAACTGTTTCCAACTTCTAACTGGATCCTACGAACGGTACGATTGCAAAAATTGAATATTTTCCTAGAACGCTCTCCGGTGAAACCATACCGGTCTCCTTTCTCCATCGGAAAAGTGTTGAATATATTTAATAAAAATCACAGAGAAATACAATCCACCACGGTGAAACGCGATTCTATTCTATGACTAGTACCAACATGGCATCCACCTAACTCCATCGGACAAGTGTAACTAATCGGATCGAGAGAAGTTCAGTTTGATAAAAGAAAATACAAATTAACGCGATACAGGGAATTATTATAAATTATATCGAACTGTCTCTGCTGGCAAAAGATTTTTATTTCGTCTTCCTTACTATTGCAAGGTATTAGACGTAGAGAGAGCTTCGGCGCTTTCAGTTTTATACTTTATGTACCCTCGCGGATAAGCTGTACCTTTATAACATGTACAAAGAGAGCGCAGTATTAACGTGTACTTTATCAACGATCATTGTGCTCGCGACTATTTTTTAAAGTTATATCTATACGATATATCATTTAAAAGATTAAACGCATTAAAAAATTTCAGTTAACGATATAGAATATGAGATCAACGTCCCAGAATCTCTTTCTACGTCTAACGTAATACGTTTGGAGATGGATATGCAGAGTATGTTGTCGATAATGAACGGAAAATAATCGCGACGACTGATTGGCAGCGTTGTCTGTCTTTGTCGCGCGTGCACGAATAAGCCAGATAAAATTTGAAATAGCGCGAGAAGAGCAAGACGGAAGTATCGGGAACAAAAGGTGAAAGAGAGAAGACAGAAAAGAAAGAAGTGAGAGAGGGAGTCGAACTCTCGGTGGATCTGTCAGAGCAGAGAGCACGAGCAGGAGATGGGTAGAATCCCTTGTTTAAACAGAGGCACTTCGTATCCGGTCCGACGAGCGGCGCTTCGGTCCATGAACAAATGCGACTGTTCTTTGGATACTTTAATCCCAGGGATTGGCTGTAATTTATATCATTTGCTTCCCCCTCAAGTTTTTCCCTCTCCGCTACATCCTTTCGCTCGGCTACCTGTCTCTGTCCGTTTGTAAGCCTAACCGGAATCAACGAACGCTTCCTTCAGCTTCCATCGTTCTTTCACTCCCTTTTCCCTTCTTCGTTTCACTTTTTCCCCCCTCTCTATCATTATTTCGTCCAGTCTGTTTCCACCCGACGCGATCAGAGAAAGGGTCGTGGATCCAAAGGAAACATTAAACGTTCATGCCTTTGAGATAATCGAGAGGAAGAATTCGAATATATTTTCTCTTCTTAGATTAGACGCCTGATTTCAAGGGTTGCGTAGTTTGGAGTGTAAATAATTGCAGGCCTGAGATTAACGAGTTAAGAAAGCTGGAAGAAAAGAAGGGAGGAGATTAAATGGGTCTGAGGTAATTACTTCTTACTTACGTAAATCTTATGAATTTAGGGCAAAAAGAGATCGTGATTATTACGGTGTTTGTACTGTAAACTATGATATTATGTGATATAAATATCATGACGTTGATATTACATAGAGGGACTTATGTTTGTAATGAGATTAAGAGATACGGCTTAATCATTTAGACGATGACGTGTAATATAGGAAGCACAGTTTCTTCTTCGAAGAAATTAATGATATTAGAAAGACTTATTGAGAGGAAGCATAATGTATAAGAAAGTACACGGCTGTTAACATTTCCTATTAACCTTTGTAATAATACTGATGAATTACTGTAGTTAAGATTTTTTTAATCAGAAGATCGTAAGTAGTACACTAAAGTGGACAAAATTCAATAAATTTCCTAAAATATAACCGATTACATTTCTTCTTTCCTTTTCCCTTTTTTATTTTCTTTCTCTTCTTTTTTTTTTTTTTCTGCGCTCGTGATTTTATTAGGATTGGTTTAGACTTGGAAACATACGACAAAAATACGATATGGAAGATTAAAAACCGTTGTAGTCGTGAGAGATGATCTCAAACAATTGCCTGCTTCGAAGGAAACGAGTTTTCGTCTATAAAAATCAGCAGTAACGTATTTCAATCGCGACACATACCCTCATTTGATATTACAGCTGAAAATATTAGATTACTCAGTGAAATGTCTTCGCCGTTCGTTGAGGTACCTCGGTGCTTTAAAGGCTTCGATGTGTCATACAATGTAGAAAGCACTCTTAGTTCTAGAGTGAACGTACCTATAGGAGAGGAATATTCAATGAGAAGAACTCACAATTTTAAGACAAAAGCCTTCCAAGTTAAACTACGTAGAAGAAGCAACTCTCGTAACATCATTATACATTGTAGCCATTCTACCCACCGTTTACTATTCCTCTGTGCTATATTTTAATTTAACGAAATATGAATTACTTCATTCTAGGTATATAATCAAAAATGCTATTTTGGAAATCTACAACACAATTACCTTCCCATTCTACAACTAACAATTTTCATAAATTGTCCATATCAATTAACCATTGAAAAAGCAAGTAGCAGTTCATTAAAAACATTCGAATAAATCGTTAAATAAATCACGTGAAAATTATTCTGATCAAATGTAGGATGTTTTGAGGAACCCACAGGCAACAGGACTTCGATCGAATAACGTCAGCAAAGATTCGAAAATAACATCTCTAACAGATAGCCCTTGAATGTGATATATTTACAAACAGAATGACAAAATCCATCAGTGTTCAGAGTTACACCCCAGCTGAACGGTCTTGCACACTATGCTAGTAAAACACGCGAGACACCCACGACCATACAGGTTTGCAGAGTGGTGCAGCAGAGTCAGCGAGAAGCCGCAAAAAATTCAACCCTAGAGAGCTGAGCCGCAGCTAAAAACGCTCTGTAGCAAATAACGGAGTTTATTTTATGAAAATTCGTGGCATCGACTGGCCGTAAGTGCCGCTTCCTACAATATTACCGCCTCGCAGAGAAGTAATGGTAACAGAGGAGTCGTTCGAGCCTCTTGTGAAACGAGAGACGCGGATGAGGTCGGAGCTGAATTGCGAGAACAGAGGAGGTAACCCGCGTGACATTCGAGCCTCTGTACTTGCTTGAAAGCGAAGCTTGGAAATTCGGCCCACGCTGTCGTGTTCAAGAGAAACTCCTCGGCTATTAACGTGTCATATAATGAACTAGCATTAGCTCTACCCTCTCTCGATTCATCCCCCTGGCATTTCTGGATTACATTTGAATCGAGAGAAAATAAAATGGAGCACGTTCAGCCGTACGTCGTACACGTGTATGTGGGCGAGTTGTATGTTGTCTTAAGGTCCAGCAACCAGTTCCATGAAAGAGAACAGCTCACCGGACCACTCATTAGTATGCTAATAGCCGCGGTGAGAGCAGGTGTTAAATTTCAGGTTTCCAGCTTTCCCGCAAACTGTTCTACCCGCTAATGTCCGAACTCGCGGCTGTTAACTTTCCACCTTTCCGTGACCCGGTACTCGCCACCATGATCTTTCGCTACTTTTTTGGTGAAAATTCACAGTTCCCGTGAAAAACACCGAGTAAAACCCTCCCTGTCTAACTATTCGAAACAGCAGAATTTTCTGCTCTCGGTGGCTTACAAATAGTTATTTCGCAGTAGTATTGCGTTTCATTATTGCATTGCAGTAGAAATGCTTCTGATGAAAACTGGTTCCATGGTTTTTCAATGAGATTGGTTGTTTTTAAAGATTCCTACTGATTAAATTCTCCTATGAACGAAATTTTTATTATACGAACGAAGAATCATAAATAATGGAAAGAATGTTCGAAGCATAGAAGCAAAAGAAGAAGAACAGAATAGAAGAAGAGTCTCATTATATAAACAACATGACACCCGACAAATTTCATATATAAACGAAATTCTACTGTACCGTAAAAATATACCGGTGCCATTGATGTGTCAGAGAAGTTTTCTAAATATAATGGATCCAAAATTGAATCGAATATCATCAGTGCTCTACGGAAGCATCGACAGAAGCCAAAATAAAATATCAAGACCACTCTTCTGATCAACTGCTCCGAGTGACAGACAAAAGTGATTTTCACTCGGTGTAGAGGCTTGCAAGCAAAGCGAAGCGGCTCGTACAGCATCTATAGGTCAGCCCCATCGGTATCTGTCAGGAAAGCAAGACACGTCTTCTGATCTTAGAGACAGGAACACAGTCGTTCTCATCGGTAAACAAACCGAAGAGCCAAAGTTTGCTGGCCGTGGATCGTGATGCTATTAAGGGATATGTCTGCGGTAAGATCTCTCGCTCGATCCCACTATCGCCATCGATAACTCGCTCCTCCACCCTCTATTCCTGAATCCTTGGATGATTCGTCTCCATCGTGGCAAAGTTATCGTTTAATGGCGATCGCTTCGAATTCCAGGCGTGAAGATTCGTCGAACAGTTGCGACCTCGTATCGCATTCTTGAAATCGAAACGACGATCTACTCAATGAAAAACAGGTACAATTGATTACACCTGCTTACGATCGATTACAACTATCCTTGATCCAAAGGAAACGCTGCCATTTAAAATCTTTAGATTTGATCAGAATATTCTAAGAATTAGATCAGGATCATCTGTGTATTTATTAATAAAATGGAATGATGTTTATCGAGGAAAGAGTTAGAACAATATTGAAAGAAAGAGAGGATGCTGACAGAAAAGAATTTAAGTAATTCTAGCTACGATATTTTTATTTCATTCGTCTAGAAACGAGTTTAGGATCTGAAAGAGGAACTTGGGTCACGAAGGATGACCGATACATCGATAAAAATTATACAACAGCCATAAACAAATGAAATTGACTCTTCCAGAATCCAATCGCAAAATTATGCCTTCTATTTTCTATTTACGTTTTTCTCCTAATTATTTATTCGTATATATCGATCCTAATCACATCCAATCCTTTCAATTGCAATTGCTTTCATTGCAATCTCCAGAACAATCTTCAGCAAATGAAAACACAAAGAAGCGTTGTATATTTCATCATTTTAGAATTAAATTTCAGCGAAGTTTGGATGCGCCAAAACCACCGTTAGAAACCACGTACATTTCAAGTAAATTATCTTACAGCATCCTCGAATCCCGAGACCATCTCCGCCAAGGAACCGCGAACTGATTAATCCTCCCAAAGCACGAGTTCAAAACACGCGAGCAGATTAATCAGACAATAATTAACGAAGAACCGGCGTAACCCCCATCAGGCACGTAATAAGCCACTATTAACCTCCTATTTCCACGAGTATTGTGTTTCTACGCGGAGGGTAGTTCACTTATCGTATAGAGAAGATGAAGGCAGGGGGGAAATATTTTCTTTTCAGGAAATAGGAAGTTAGCCGCAACCAGACGACTGTACGGGCCACGTCTAACGAGCCGTCGACTAAACCGGCGAGTCGAGTTGACATTATCTCGAAAGAGGATAGGAAAAGGGAACGAAGTCGTGAGGAAAGTCGAGAATCGTCTTTACAGCGACGTTTGTAACGTCCGTTTCAAGAATTTTCCGTTCTGTTTCGCTCGGTAGGTGCAACACTGCTCCTGATATCGAATTCCACGCGTGGTGCCAGGATTTTAACAGTTCGTTTCGTATCACGTTGGTTAATTCGCCAATCCCGATCGAACCGTATTGACCTTCGCTACTGCCAACTATAATATAACGTGTCCGAATCACTCATTCTATTTATCGAATTCGTTGCTGTCGAACACTCGGTCGTCGACTTCTTTGATGTAATATCTTTGATTGGTTCGGTGGCCTTCGCGTGAAAAGTGATTTTCCAACGAAACCGCGAACAACGTCCCTTTCTACTTACCTTTTTCTTCTTTCTCTCTCTCTATCTCTCTTTCTCTATCTCTCTTTCTCTTTTCGCTTCTATTTTTTTTTTTTTTTTCACGCTTGCGTTTTCCATGAAAACATCGATTTGCGGGGAAATCTTGTTGGTTTAAGTAATTAGAGAGGATTGCGTGCGCGAACGTTTTTAACTCGGTCTGCGTGCGACATTTCCCCGACACAGACAACTACTTTGTGGGAGACTTTAAACAATCGCCAGAGGATTTGTTTGAGTAAAAAGTTTAACGCTTGTTTCGCGGGCTCCCGTGTAATTAAAGCAAGTTCTTTTTCCTCTTCAAGGTGTGCTTTTTTCTTTCTCTTCTGAATTGTCGATCTTCATAGCGAAGTGATTGCTTGTTTATACTGTTAGATAATTGATAGTTTTATTTATGTCGTTATAGAAAGTATGTGGATTAGCTTGTTTAGCTATTTCTATTTCTTTTATTGCATTCTCATTTATATGATTCGTCAGTATTATTCTCTTTGTCTTGAACTTCATTGAAATCGTTTTTCTTAATTGTATTTCTTATCGTTTTTGTTGTACTGTATTGAGTATTGTATGCGATATATGTGTGAAAGCGGGACACTGTAATCTTGTTAAGAAAAACAATGAACATATGTGTACACATAATTTTATTTCTTCAAATCATCAATTTTCGCAAATATTTTAAAACACGTATAAACGAATCATCATAAATTCTTTTGAGAGAATCAAAATAGCAATATCAATGTTTCGAACTTGACCAGCACAATACAGATTAATCAATCATCGAGATTCTTGTAATATTAACACCTCGTTATTATAATTCTATGCGAATGTACACACTAAAATATTACATGTTTACACTTTATTAATACATTCGTTGTATTTTATTCCTATATCGCTTTTCAATCCCAAAATTAAGCCGGGAAACAGTAATCAGTTAGACGTTTTAACCGTAAATATACATTCGAAATATTTCTAACTCGAAACTTCCAAAAAATTTCCTTTCAATTATTTCGAAGCAACTGCAAACACTTGGTAAGGTTTCATAAATCACTGGAAACAACATTGATTTTACCCCCGTAACAGCATCGTCTGTACCCTATGAAAGATAATCCGAGCGTAAGCTTGAAAAACGAAGAAAATGAGGTGGAATAGGAAGAAAAATATGTATCAATACGTTTAAAATGTTCGAGCATCTCCATGCGAGGGCTGGTAGTTTTTACAATTAACTGACGTTCGAGGCGGTCCACGCTAATAGAATTTCTTCGCCGATCGGGGAACAGAGTAAAACAACTTTAATCCAGGGACAGAAACTTTTAAATCTTCGGTAATCTCACCTCAGACCGATTCCAGCAATATTACAGGCAGAATGAATTGTTTCTGGCGGGCGTCGAGCGACGCCATGGACAACGTGGGGGAGAATATATATCTGGTGTCTCGTTCCGTGGAGTTTGCATTCTTAAGCGGAGCTTGCGCGTATATTTTCGTGTCGCTTAAACACGCGAGCATTTTCCAAGATCAATATTTACGGACGGTCAACTACGATGGCAAAGTAGTACCAACAGGGAATCGTAAATATATTACTTGTGACAAGCTAGCTCAGGCAAGGGGATTGAACTTTTCATCTAGTTAAATGTGTATGTAAGTCGGTTTATATTTTGGGCAAACTGCAGCCTTTCGTTTCGACGAATTAAAGTGATTAGTGCAATATTGGTTTAAAAGATTATTCGGTGTTGAATATCGGTCACTTGGATCAAACACGAAACGTGATCAATTTTGTGAAATAAATTTAATTAAGTTTGTTTTAATCGCGATGAATTAGAATTTGTAAATAGTCAAGCTGGCTCAATGCATATCGAAATTAACTCTTTCACGGTGTATCGCGAAAAAAATTCGGCCAAGCAACGAAATATAGTACACTGTGTCTACATCTTGAGTAAATCTAACGTAATGTAAATTATGCGGATTTCTATGAAAAGTTTGAATTTTATATATCTAATAGCAGAATGAGGAAATATACGTATATAATTATTTTCCAAGTCGTTCATTCTCAATTCATTGTTACTCTGTCAAACTGGATTAAACGTTCTTCTAATTAACAGTCGCTATTTTTAAATATCTGCAGTCGAAAATGAACATTGGTATAAATTACTCTAAATATTCACTGTAATTTAAAGAGTAACAGATATACACTTAGATTTCAGCTATATATTTCCAGCTAACATATGTAGATGCTGTTTCTAACGAGAGTTTAAACGATCGTTGTGCTTGAATATTGTAGAACAAACTTACCTTTAATTTTGTTTTAACCGCGTTGAATTAAAGTTTCTAAATTACCAACGTTCATAGATATATTTATGTGGAAATCGATGTTTGTTTATATAAAAATTTTTATTTTAATTTCTCTTTAAACGCATAAATATCTACAATTTCAGTAAATATCCGTTGCAATTTAGAGAGTAACAGGTACGTAAACTTAGATTCCAGGTATATTCTCCACCGGCCAGCGTAAATGTTCAGTCTAATGAGGGTCTGTACGATCGGTGGCGCACTATACGTTTATCCTAATCCCTTGCACAACTGTCTATAGTCCGCGTATGTAGACATAGATCGTTTGCCCATGTACGAACGGAATATTTATCGGAATACAATTAAGTAACGCTGTACAAGAACGATAAAATGAACGTGAGAAATAGTGAACAAATTACAAGCTTACACTAAGATACAGAACATACCGATTGCTAATTCATCTCTTGAAAACTTTGTCTTCAAGTAAATATTTTTTTTATTTCCTTTTCTTTTTTCTTTTAATTGTTCAACGATAAATGATAGAATATTGTAAAATGCAAACTGAGTATTCGATGAAAACGCTACTGTGTCGAGTAAATAACGGGGTTTTCAATGTCGCGATTCGCTTAATTTTTCTTTGAATTTTCTTTTCGGCTGAAAAATCTCGATCGATAAACTGAATGGATTCTACAGAAGAAGAATGGTTTTTCGAAACCTTAATGCAGAGCTTGTTATTTCGAGTCAATTCGATCCCCGATAATTTTCGAACGCGGCAATCCTCGGAATTGGGTCAGCGGTGTCCCGACACCCAGAATTTTCGCCGCGACTTTATCAAGCTGCCCTACTCGAGCCCGTCATCCTGACAATTGAAACACTCTACCGGAGCAAAACGTCAAACGACCACGCTGATAATATCCCATACGATGGACAACAAAAAAATCCAATCGAGTGGACGTGACGCGATACATCGGCGTTGACCTTCGTAAGCACGCACAACTCTATCAGTGCTCCAACCCCCAGAAGAAATATCCTACAACTTCATAAACTTCTCCACTCTCGATCTCGAAAACCTAAATCACTTACAAAATACAAACGATAGTAAATTTATCGTAGATGATTTGCAAATAAGAATCATAACAGGCATAAACACATTCGTTCAAACATACAAAAAGCAGTAATATTTGAAACAGCAGTAATAGTCAAAGATCATATAAACCTATTAAATTGTAACCTCAGATACGAGCCATAAATTGGACTTCATAAATTGGAAAGCAGAGAAAATATAATAATGTCACAGATATCATTTTCTCAAATCTACTTTAGAATTCATCATTATTTATGGCATTGCCTCGCGATGATCGAATTTATAAAATGTATGTTTTGAAAATTGATTAATGAAATCTAAGATACAAGGGAATAGATATAAGATAAGAAGGGGAAATCCGATTAATTTAGCTTCTGACTCTTTGTCTCGATGACCATATCAATGGGATCGAAGAAAGGTATTTGTCCTTCAACCCTCCCGGCTACTAGATCGTAGAAACTCAGCTTACGTTCACCTACGTCCATTTATCCCTCGAATTAAGCGCTCTAATGATAGAGATTGCATCGTTTCATAACACGTAATCAGATTGCTAATGTTCATACATTCGTGGAAGGTTGAAAGTTGCAAAATGTACAAGGTGCAAGTAATACGAGAAAACAGGAAATACTAAACGCGTTACAATATTTAGGAGTTCAAACAAATCTCTCAATTTCTTGAATAGTGTTCATAAAAATTCGATTATTGCATAAACACAACCAAGAAGGATCTCGAGCGACGAAGCTCGCGTCTGTTTCGTCCTCGATCCAACCCATGACACTTGGAGCGGTTGCCTGCGTCGGTTTTGCCGCGGGAAAAGTCAGCAGAGGTTCTCGAGGCCCGCGGCGTGCTCGCAGAGCGTCGGAGAGAGGCAGTAACTGCTCGGAATCGCGTGTCCTAGGGTGGAGTCAGCCTCAAGAGCGACGTAGGAGAGCAGCGTTCTAGGTGCGGATGGCAGCGGGGGTGTAGGTGCTGCTGCGCCCTCGGGCAGACCGCGAATCCCGGATCGATCTCCCCCATAGCTATGACGTCATGGCCGACCCACTCTCGCGACGCCACCCTCGTTCACCGACAACCGCCCCCGCAGCCCCGCAATCCCGCAGTTCCGCAGCACCGCAACTCCAGCGACCTAGCCATCCAACCTTTCCCTTCTCCGCTTCCGGCTGCCTCTCGCTCTCGCTCTCTCAACCCTCTCTTTTACCCTCTCTATCTCTCTCACTGACGGCTGGACCGCCGACCCTGGAGCTACTGACGTGCACGCCAATATCGTCTACCGGCTGCACCAGCGTCCCTCATCTCCGCCGGGAAACGCTGCTTGGATTTATTCTAAACGCCTTTTTTCCCAGGGAGCCAAGTTGAAAGCTTCTTTCAACCGCGTCCAACTAGACAGGCGACACCTTCCACGATGTTGATCAAGGTGAATGTCTGTTTTCAGAAAATACGATCTTCCAACGTGTATGGGCCATTGAGAAGATCGTTGTTACACGCGGCAAATTCGATCGCGATCTTTCGCTGGGTGACTGTTACAGAGAATCGTATGAAGTAGGAAGATGATGATAAGGTACGACAGGGATTTATGGGGAAGAAGGAAATTGTTAGATAGATCGGAAGTTAACTGGTTTTGGAATAGGAGATATGAGGGATAAGAGGTGAGGATAGACTAATTGTACTTTGGTGGTTCGAAGATTTTGGGCTATACGTTGAGCTACATGATTTTGGTAGAAATATAAATATACGGGTGGAGTTTTGTTATGCGTGTGCAGCTTCGCTTAAAAGTCTTGAGGTAATTACCGTAGGTATATTGTGTTATTATTATAAAATTTAAAAATACATGGTAAAATCATCAGATACAAGTTCGTAATTTACACCAGATAATCTGTACCAAATATCAGTCTTATTATAAATAGGAAATATCCTGGGATTTTCAAACAAGCGTACGTATATCTATACTACGTAAACTATGCAGCCTACATAAAAGTGTATGTATACATAATCTACTGTACACGTAATATGTACGTACATATTAGTGACTTTTTATCTAATCTCCATGTGTGGTTACTTTATTAAAAAATCTTTGGATATGAAACGATCACATTTTTCATAAAAGTGAAAAACTCCTTAAAGATTCGAATGTATAACGTATACTTACATATATCACTGTAACAACGAGTCTCATTTTTCTTTTTAAAGATTTATCGAAGAAAAAATTTAACAATATTCTCTTGTATGAGTAAACCGAATTTTGAAAAATATTTCGCCTTCATACACAAAGCTCTTGGACAACAGAATGAATGAACGTATTGTATATGATATACGTACTTGCGTTAAAGACACGTAACGTAATTACGTTACTAATTAGCCAAACTATGTATGTAAAAGAAACTCCGACTTGCTACTTTATCATTAATAAATATCACTCCCGCCCTTTATCGAATCTATTATCAAATTATCCAATATTCAGAGGAGGATCGAGTCGAGTCATCGAGAGTCTTGATTTATAGATTCACCTGGAATTTCAAACTTCAACATCCAGCGAGGGGACGAGAACAAGGGCCGGAGAATATGGGGTGTTTCACCTTGACCCTTTCGATCGTTGTTGCTACACAAGTCACATTTTAACCCTTCGCGAGATAGCGGCGGTTTGAAAGGATGAAATATACTCGATGCTTCAACTTTTTCGCAGGTTATTCAGGTGTACAAAGTAGACGGACTTTCCTCGTTTCTTTCCCCCTTGTCTCTCATACTTTTCCTCTTTTCTCAGAAACGAAAGCTAGCGAAAACGTGTCATCGCTTTTCTGCCAGTGGAACGAGCGTACGCGGAAACGACGCAAGTTATCTAGTCTAACAAAGCACTCTCGTTTCGCGGGTATACGTTTCAGTTACTTGTTCATCCTTTAAATAGTCGCGCGAAGTTGCGGCTCGGTCGTTTCAAAGTGTGTCGTGTTTTCTTTTTTTTTTTTCCCTTCTCCACCTTTCTTTTTCCTTGCTTTTTGTACAGCGTACAATGAAAAAAAATGACCCGAATGAAAATGGAGAGGATGAAAAATATAATAACGCATTCTATTACCGTTCCCTTCGTAACACTCGCTGCGGTCGCTGTAGCTCGCCGTAAAAGGAACTCATAATGAACCAGCGTGATTACTTTTTCAAACTGAACGTTTCTTTGACTTCGCGTTACGCGACTCTCGAAGACAGAACCGCGTTAGAACAGCGCGTACAATCCACGTGTTGATCAAGAACGACGATACTTCTCGTATCGAAACAGCAGACGTATAAATTGAGAACGATATCGACCTATGTACTAATAATTTTTTAAATTAACCCGGGCCTCTGAAAGTTTTCCCAATAACAGAAAGAAAAATGAGAGAGAGATTCCATTTTCTCGGCGAGACCGAAAGAAAACCCATCTCGTTGGCTGGGAGGAGGTGTACGTATAAGGATATCATTCGGTCTGCTCGGAATTATTCTGAACTTTTACATAAATTATTCAAAAACCGGGACACGGTTCAATGTTAGTCGCAAAAATAGCAGCTAATACCAACGCAAACTCCTCGTTGGTTAAGTTCTTATCGAACAAGACGCTCATCTACAAATTATACTTGCATACGTCTGGATCTATTCGCGGATCCGATGTTCTGCCATTTATTCCACACTATTCTAGAACGACTACGAAAATTTTCAGACATCGTTGCTGTACGTTATTAACAAATATATATTGCTGTTGCGTAGAAAAATGTATGATTTCATGTACAATTGATGAGAAGTTGGTAAATGATTGAACATTTTACGTTTTCATTTTCAATTGTATATTATAATATTTACAGTTTCATAGTTTATGTGTAATTCTACAAAGTATAGTTCTTAAGCACGAAACTCAATTCCTTCTAATTTTATAATAATAATAACATAGTAACTTTTAATTCCTATGATGTTAAGTCATAATATGGAAACGATTATGTAACGAAAAAGAAACATGAATTTCTATTTTTATATAGTCAAAAGTTAATAATATAAAGTTAAAGCTGCAAATAAAGAGATAATTATTAATTAATGACTATCATAAATTAGCTGAATACCCGTAATACTTGGCACGACACTAAAGGAATGCATCTAATTTTGTAACCAAACGCTGCTGTAAGCTGCAATAATTTAACGACGCGTATTAATTCGACTTAATTACTTCTAATAATTTGGTTTCGTTTATTCCTGACAATTTAATTTGCCGAATTAAGCGACCTTTCGACTTGACGCCTGATACGGGAACCTCTCCACCTCGCACCCCTTTTACCGAATTGTAATCCACCATTTGCTTACATTCCGGTTATTAGCGTATTCCTGCTGTTACATTACTCTTCCATTAAACGAGGTGCCGCAAAGAAAAACACGCTAAATTCGAATATTTATTTTAAATCTAGAGCGAAATCGAATGTTTCAAAGCAAAGGATTAATTCGTGTTTTGCCCCCATTTTTTGCGTATTGAGAATTTTGCGAGTATTTATGTAATCGTAAGATATTTCCTTCGATGGATCATCGGGCTAGTTTTATACGCAGTTTTAGTACTTGCTATTAGTTAAACCGGTTGCTTTTGTATAAATATTAGAAATATCCCAGAAAACCAATAATTTTCCTCTGAAAAGAATCTGTTTGCTTTTGCTTGCATATTCTTTGCTGAGAATGTTTGCAAAAAGAATTCGTTTTATTGGGTATTGACTAGTTCGCGAAGAAAGGTTTGTAATTAAAAAGTAAATACGTGTCCGGTAGCATGTTCGCACAAAAGAAATAATTATTCTTTCAAGCGTGGAAAAAGAAATCTTATTAAATTCACATGAGTGAACGCTTCAAAGAGTCTGAAATTTTTACACGAGAAAATTCGCGTAAATTTTAACGCGCATTACTTTTCATTTGACTTACTAAAAGTTCCCACTTTCACGCACATAAAACACAAAAATTAATGATAATGCCAGCGAAATATTATATTAAACAAAGATACGGCTGGCGAATAAAATTAGCCAAATTAGTTCATTATGCAGGCTGCATTATTAAATTATGACAGGAATTCTTGCAACGAAACGAAGAAACTGTTCAGCCGTAAAAAGTACTTCATCGTCTACAATAATTGAACGTTTAACTCTTCGAATATCTTGATAAATATTAATTAATAATTCTGCGATTGTCTACTTGAAAACTCATCTTCATTACTGTCATTTTTGTATAATCATAACAAGGGTAAAAAATATCTTAACAATGTGCGTAAATTATCCTCAACTATGTTGCAAACTTTTTGTATAATTCTCCATTTCGAAATCATTGCAAAATAAAAGCTACCGTATTGATATAAAAATATTACAATAACAATTTCGTATTTTCCAATTTGTTACGCAATATATCTTTTTTCACGCTGTTCCACGCTGCGTGTACATAATTTCTCGTTATACGTATACACAATGTAACAAAAAGGCATGGACATCGCCGAAAATTACACAGAATTTTTTAATTATGTTTCCCGTGGCAACGGAATGGCTAAATTTCTTTACAATCACTCTCGGCTGAAATATATTTCCCGAAAAATTCACCAGCCAGAAACAAAAAGAAATATGTACTTCGTGGCAATATTCAATGCCTAGTTTTTCATATTTATTATTTATCTACGCGAACGTATTTAAACCACGATTGCCATCGTTCACCGGGAATTCATTCCAATTTTCTTCCGCATAAAACTCGAGTATCGAGTATGGATTAATACCATTTTGAATGCCGAATCACAAATATCACGTTACTTTGTCGTATAATCGGTTACACGTATGTACTAATCGATTTCATTTCAATTAATTCTCGTTCCTTCCCGACCGGTGAATCTGGTCGAGCCTTTCATCAATGCAAAATTCATCGGTGAACGTGACCTTTTTCAAGCGACATTCCGCGAAATTAAAGCGGTATATTTGAAAAAGAGAAAAGACGATAAAATGATGAAGAGAGAGAGAGAGAGAGAGAGAGACGTAAAGAATCAAACGTAACGCTCCGAACAAACTGTTCTCGCGTATACGCATAAACATATTTTTCACCAGCATTATACGACATTCGAGCAATTTGGCCGGCGCAATGGCGGAAAAAGAATCGCGCGCCGAAAGATCGTGATTTCAACAAATAACGATATAATCCGAAAAAATGTAGTTTGCTTTTAAGCCAGGCATTTTCATCCTCGGAATCCGCGAAATATCGCGAGCTTTGTTTCCATCAAATATTTCGATTTTTTTTCATTTCCTTCCCTCTACGTGTAGAGGTGCGTGTGCGTGGGCGTACGTCAGGAAAATTTTTTTTTTTTTTTAAATTTCGAATCAACGAACGTGCAATAAAGCAAAATGGAAGAAAGTACATTTTCGATGTAGATTAAATTAAGTATAATTTATAGAGTAGAAATCCTTCCACGATGCTTCATACTGCAGTACTTCAGACGAATTTGATCGTGCCAACAGATTGATGTTCGGCTGGAAATAATTGCAAGAGAAAACGTGAATTCTATTCGTGGATCTATATGGTCAATCACATCTTTCGTTTCATTCGTCTTGTATATTCAACTGTACTTGACCATTATAATTATTATACACATGTACACTGAATCATCTTTTCACTTCTGTTCATAAGTATCTGTAAATCTACGCTGTGGTAATCATTGTAATTATAGGCATGTAACTTTTGCCATTGTGAATGATAACTAATAAATTATACTCACGCACGCACATACACACACATATATACATTTCCAGTCCCTTTTAATAGAGGAATGTAATTATAGTATAGGCATAAAATATATATACCTAATATTATACAACAAGGATCTATTATTTACTTCTTTATATTTAATCCTTAGATGACTCGCTCGTCAACGATTACGGCAATGACTACCATTTTGCGTTTTCAATGCGCGATATCTTCTCGCGCGATCGAAGAACGGTGCAGACGAGTCGGAACGGCTCGCTTTAATTTCGATTCAATCGACAATGCATTAAACGGCGGCTTAATACGCGGCAACGATAACGATCTGTCCATTACATACCTATTCGTAAATTGTGTCAATATTTATTAACAACTGCCAGAAAAGGTAATAGCTTGGTTGAACGGTGATTTAAATACAATTTACATAACTATTTCGATCGTGGCTGTTTACCTTCCTGTTCGTACAACTCCGCGGGGACGTACACGGTCTATTACACGCGCTCGTTTTAATTTCCATCTCCGCCAGCGAGAGACGAAAATATAAATCTACGTTTGGAACGCTCTACGGCGTTAATTAAAACGCGCTCAAAATTTTTATTTGTCCCGAGACAAGAATGTTTACAACGATACACTGCGGTCTCGTAGGCTGTAAGACTACCCTGAAATTCTCATTTCGTATACACGCACATGTACCACATACGGGATACGAAATTTGATTAATAGTATGGAAAATCGAACCTAGAAGAATTATTTTTACAGTTCCATTTTATCGTATCCTGAGAATAATCAAATATTGTTCTATAGTGGTCTTACAGGTATGAGACAGAAATAAACTGGTTTCTCTATCGTGTTTCTTGGGGAAGGAAATGATAAAACGTTTTTCAATAACACGACATACTACGTTTCTTATTTTTTGACTTATTTTACACGTTGAAGAGCGTACGAGAAGGTACATGACAAACGTGATTTTACTAATTTCTTGACTTCGATATTACTCGAACAAATTGTTAGAATCATATACATATATAAACATGCTAAAAATGAGCGATAAATCTATGAAATTTGACGAATAATCAAGCAAAGAGTCCTTTCCGAAGGAATACATATTTAACCTCGCAAGCGAATAAAAGAACAATTTTAGTAACGTGGAATTGATTATTGAATTTTAAAAATTGCTTATCGTGTTCCTCGCCTGTAGTTATAAGAAAGATGGAAATAAAAGGAAACAAAAAGAGGAATAGAAAGGAGATGATTCTTGTCGAACGTTTCAACGATGGATACTGATCAGGCTAGGCGAGACTTTATCATCGACGAGACGACGGCTTTCAAGTTCCGGGAAATCCGTCGCGGGAAACTCTGTCCACGATCGATAGCAGTTCTTCAATTACGGCGAATGATTTATACACGAGTGATAAAACAAAACGGAAGCGCGCGCCATTCGATCCGATATTTATGAAGCGCATCGGAGCGGAGCCAGTTCTTTCGTACAAGCTGAGAAACCACGATACAAGTGCCAGGAACGCATATTGCCTTCCTGACGTTGACAGAAACAAAATCAGCCTTCGGCTTCTTCCACCGACGTATTCGAATAAAACTCGCTTACGAGGCATACATACGTATACAGTCCGAATCCTTGGCAAGGAGCGTGTCGCGCGTTGAACTCCTCTTTCCACGTGAAATCATCGTGGTCCGACCGTTTCCCCTTTTATTACATTCCCATAAAATATAATTATCTTTACCGTCGAAATAAAGATATAGAAACCCTAAATATTCATTTAATATTCACAATAAAATAATTATGCATTTATTTAGTGAAAGATTCCAATAATATTAAACGATACAATCTTGCACGTGTCTCAGCACTTCCTTCTCTCACTACCTTCCATACCAGATGCCCTTCCACACACAACTGAGGACAGAACAGTTTACATTCTTTTGTTTTCGAGACACCGCGGACTCGCATACTACGCAGACAATTTAGCATATAAAATTACACATATCTCAACAGTTTCAATGGGTGAAAATGTTGTAGCAAACTTGGAAATCGAGTTAAGTGTTTAAAAGGTTGCGCGTTTAGTTACGATTCGGTTTCAATTTCAGTTGTGTAATGTTTCAGCGGTGAAGGGTCATCAGATCGAAAAACTCGCGGTTGCTTTTCGACCACTTCGATTTCGCATCATTAAACACTGATACACTTATCAGAATTCACTTTGCCATAGAGGAACTAACGTAGTAATAGGTTTGGACCATTTCCACCGCTTTGGGAATTCTAGCTAAAAACGTTGCAGCGTAAAAAGACACTAAGAACTTTCAAAAACTTCTCCAAAGCAAGACACGATCAATTTATAGTCATTGGATCGTTTAACGAATTGTAGAGATGCGATAGTCCAACAAACATACCGTTTTCTAACGATCGTATCTCGGTTCGTATGAGATTTTACGAATCGTTAAAGATACTCGACAGAATGAATTTTGGGCATCAGTTTAATCGTTCGGTCGCGAAAGGATGTTCTTGTTACGTAATTGATAGGGCGTAGAATTTTACGTAATCGAACGCGGTGGATCGAAAACTACGTCGTCCAGGTATGAATTCTTGAAAATATCGTAAAATATAAAGCGAAGCTTGTATAAATTTCCGCTGAGATTTCGAACACTAAATGAATGAACTTCCGTGTCATAAATGAACAGGAATAATATCACTTATTTAATTTACACAAGACTCGAACGCCTCTCCGAATGTAGGTTAATTATCTTGGAGCAACGTGTATTATTTGTAGATTTTAATCAATGTTACGCAACTAATATCTGATACTCCTACCTTTGCAAGCAAACGTGTGCAATCTCAAAGCGCCTAGGACACCAGCTCGAAATATTAAATTTCAAATAACGTTTCATTGTGAAACGATATTTCCTGCGCGCATGTACGATGTCACCAACGCGAAAATTCCACTTAATGACCCTTTCTTCTTGCCTTGTATAGAAGGAAAGCGATGTTAATGCCAGTCGTCGTTTCGTCACAGCCACTGTCTAATGCACTTGCGCGCATCCCACGCGACGATATATTACGGTGTTTGTAGTACACGCGAAAATGATAATGAATACACGTGTCGCCAGGGTTGTGTAACACAAAGCTATATTGGCCGACTGTATGTTGGCCTGCATACTTGCAAGCTCATGACGTTTAATATGTTAAGCAAATTGATGGATTTGCTGGAAGAAGAACGGTTCCGGGGGCAAGAACAACAAGAGCTCAAATTTTCAGGGAATTTCGGGCGACGTAACGTGGAATTATTGAGAAGAAACGGCTCCATCGATTAGCACAAAAAGGCCCCGGTAAAGTGGACCCAGAACAGACAACACGGTGCCAACGAGCAACGAAAAAACTCACGGCGAATTTATGGATAATCGCGGTGGATCGACGTGAACGCGCGCTTGTCGCTTTTTCTACGGTTTCTGATAGTTTAAAATCCGTGGAATGTTGATCTTATGATAGCGTAAAAATCGTTACGTCGAAACGTTCATTTCCTCGTGTAGTATACGATATTTCAATCGTATTTGTCTAAACGTTTACTTAATCTCGTATTATATTTAACAGAACGAAAAGATTTTATGGAACAGAAATCATAGCGACGTGGAAGTGGCAGACCACTGATATTCGTCGTAAAATGATTCTTTCTGTTCGATATATTTCTGCATATTTTGAAATTGATACGAATAATATGGAAAACACGCTTAACACAAATTCTCACGATTTCTATCTGTGCTACGATCCTCGCGACCAGCCCATTTATTGAATCAAAAATTCAAATCTCATTATCGATACATTAATTTATACGAATGTAGAAATATTCATATATTCTGTCAATCAATGTTCTAGAGCCAAGGCGAAAAGTCCGAAAGATAAAACGATAGCCCGTCCCATCTACGATCGGCGTTTGTTAAATTCGGTAGCACGCCTCGGGCCAATAGGTCGAACCCGGCCAGCGAATCTCTTCCCTATAAAACAAAGTCATTCTTTAAAACTCGAACGTTGCATCAGCTTCCGTGATCCATCCGAAACACAAAGCTACATACACACATATATACAGTAGAAGCACACTCCAACCCTGTAGCCTGGACGATCGTCGAGAGAAACCGGCTGCTCGACATTCGTGCAAACAGACATTCCAATTCCGCTCTTCGCAACGGTTTTTTCCCTGTTTACCGGATTTCGTAACGAACTCTGTCTCCGAGAGACAGACCAGTATCTAGCCGGTAACCCGTCATCAGGCTGCGAAGCATCAAAAACCTGTTTGCTCTCGATTTCCTCTCTGTCTGAGCGAAGAAACGCGCTCTCAGCGAAGAGAGTCAGAACGAGCGCGCTTGTTCGACCCTCGATTCTCGATGCCTGTTAGCCGACGTTTTCCAGGCGGAAACATTAAGACGACGAGCTGGAACGCGAGAATGTTCTTTCACAGGCTGCTGACTGATTCCAACAATCGAATATGTATATGTATATATATACATATGTACATTGCTCTCTGTCTCTTTTACATATTCATACTAAATCTGGACGATGTAGGCGAAATCGGCAAGTTCTCGCAGATTAAGTACGCTATCAGCCTTCGTATTCCTCGCGCACGGTTTTCAGATGATCTCACACCACCGGACCAAAACTTCTTACTAGAGAGACACTTTCGGCTCCCACGGCCCGCGCGCGCTGTCTTCACAATACCGCACGTACTACCAAAGTTATCTCAACTGCTTTATCCAACCTCCCTCCTGCTCGTTGCACTACTCGTTCCCTGTCTTTACCCCTTTCTCTCTTGGTCCTTCTCTCCGTAGTCGCCATTTTCCAACCCACTATCCGCCCCCTTGTATTCTTCCACGGCTAGCGAGTAAAATTAGGTAAATTCGCGTTCAATAAAGGCTGCAAGGACGGAAACGATTTTCCGCGTTTCACGACGGAATGTTAAGTCGGGTGACCGTGCTTAACGCAGTTATCAGTATCTTTTTATGGTGAGTTTATTGTTACCCGACGATGGCAATATCGATGATGTTTCTAGTTAATTGTAAGCTTAAGGTTTTCTGTATTTTTTCTGTATTTCGTACGTTTTATAGTACTATTGAGATATGTGTAATTTTGTGTGCTACACTAGATTAGCCGCGTAGTAGTGACACACATATATGAGTATGAGTGTGTTGAAGTATATGGGTACACAGCGTCTCGTAAAACAGAAGAATGCATCTTTTTTGTGGATTGTGTGGTAAAGAAGATGGCGAGGCAAAGAGAGTGCCGAGACGCGTGCAAATATGTATCGACGAATATCTTGTAAATCATATATTAATTAAATCTGAAACTATTTTGATATCAATTCTAAGTATAATCTAAGTGTTCTTATACATTTATTTCTGCGATTAAGATCCACAATTTTCAACAAGTACATTAAAATATTACAGTTTTCTCGGATGCTCAGAGCTTCTGCTACTGTTCACCGTTTCGAAGGTTTCCATAATATATTTGGATATTGTTGTCTTCTTCATTTCTTACATTATTTTTTCTCAATTTGCTTCGTGGTAATAACGTTTCTCAAATTTCTCAAATCGAAAGATGTACATCAGTTCGCTACTATATTTTTTCTTCCAATTGCTACAAGCAATACGACAGCATAAATTACCATTCCCGAACACAAAACGTAATTGAAAGAACACCAATGCTGTCGTCGAATTTCCTAATTTAGGCGATCACGATTGCGTACCAATCGACTTATTGCTCTCACCCAGCTATCGGACAACTGTGGATACCGATAGCTTAATAGAATCCCCATTAAAGTGTCTCTCTTGCTATCCTATCTCGCGTAATGCAGGCAAATTCGCGACAAATTGTTCCTGCTGACTTTTCCGCGCTTCAAGCGCTAATCGATTTTACAGCGTAACAGCTCGTTCTGCAAGATCGTGATTCACAAGGATCCAATTATTTCGATTTACCAATCGAAGAATTTACAGCAACGAAGACAGTAAACACCGACATTTAAGTTATATTTGTTAAAAGAGAGGAAAAAAGGTATAGATTTCGTACTCAAGTATGGGAAAATTTACTGCTACGAATTTACAGTACATTTCAAAAAGTGATCCCATTTCAGGTTAGTTTTCCTTGATTTACTTAAATCAATGCAATTTCAGTTCCATCGATCTCTACTCTGATTTTATCAGACCGCGAATATTTATTTATATAAATTCGTATTTTTATCAATAATATTAAAAAGAAAAATAAGAAATAGAATTTCAGCAAATATTTGTTTTACCCACTAAATATCGTGTTCTTTCGATATTCTATATATTTTTGTAAATTACGTGCGTCCTGTGCATTTTAGTATTTTCTTAATTTCCCATGAAAGCATAAAAATCTACGATCTGCTGATTATAACGATCGCTATCGCTACTGTTATATGGTAGCTCGCTGAGAATCTTTCATTAGTCGAAACATTTCTATTCGTTGTTTAGCGAGGACGTAAATTTTCGTAGGAAGAAAAGTCGATTGGATTCCCGAACGAGCTCAATCCTACCACCCGAAACTTGTCGTGCACCGATTGCTTTTTCGATACTTGCTTCGAGCAACTGGGTTAGTGTGCTGATAGATTCCTTCTTTTGTGAAGCCGTTGCTTTAGAAACGAGAATCATTTATGTATAGAGTTTCGCGGCGGTTATATGAGACGGGTATGTGGAATCTCAGAGGTTCTACCGCTCTGGGAATTAGTTTATCGATAATATCGGCTACCGATCGTTGATCCATTGACTTCCGACATTTCGTTAGTTTCTTTGCTACCCTATACGATGACTATGGGGAAAGAACACGATAAATCAAAGTTCCTGTTTCTTACGGGGAGTCAGTTTTAAAATTCAGTACGCTATCAATCAATCCCATGCTAAGGGAATCTGAAAATTATCTTTTTATTTGATGTTGAAGCTCAACACGTGTTTTCTCATATTATCCAAATAATTGTAAGTATCGTCATAAATTTTGCCAATTTATCAGCTACTTTTAACGTACTTACATCTTAGGACCAAAGATTAAGATCCTTCTGTTTGATCATAAAGTGATATTAAAATAAGAAGATGGACAAAAATGTACTCTCATGCGTGTCTTCGTGTTTCCATATTTAGAATTTTTAGAATTTTCCTGCAATTGGAATTTTTCTGACAGCATCGTCAATGTCGAAAGGAGGTTTCGTCTACTAAATATCATATAATCTACATGGATTTTGGAAATTTTGACATTTCCATATTTCCCATAAATGCGCCAAGAACCACGATCTAACGATAAAATATCGACGTTCGTCGAGTTAGTTACTGCCGAAGAGCAGAGATTGCGTGGAACTTAAATAACGCATCATGCTACAACGAGAAACATCGCTGTCCCTTTTCAATTTCTTGCTGAAAAACTGTACACTCCCCGAGAGTAATATGACGTTAGAAGCAACGTTAAAGAATATGCAAGTCTGGAAACAAGCCGCACGGTAAGATCCATCAGTTTTATTCATTCCTTTCAGACATTCCACCAAAAAATAAGAAGAAAGAAAGCAACGAAACTGGACGTTCCCTCCATTTAAGGCTCTGTCACGAGGCTCTAAGCTTTAACAATCGTTCTCAGAAGATTTCTTCAAAGACGGACAGTTCTTATGAATAAGGAGAACAAATAAAGCACGAGGAAGAAGGATAAAATAGAGAGAGGTGGATAACGGAAGGAAGGAATGGTAGGAGAAGAAAGAAAATCTTTAATTGTCCAAAGTCTCTCGAGTCGCGTAGTCTAGACAACGTTATTCCGACGAAACTTGGATTCACCGAATGACGAGACCAGAGAAATTCCGGAGAGCGTTGTTCGCTTGTGCAGAACGAAAAGTTCTGCTTCGCCTTGGGGGAGAGAAGATAGTCGGAGAAGAGCAAAATGGAGAAAACGTGGCATCTTTCGCGACACTCGCCCGGGATCATGTATACTTTCAAGAATGCTCCCCTGTCATTCGCCCCCGCTGATGCTTTCCCGCTGTTCCGTTGTTCATACTCACTCCCTCTTGCTGTTTTGCAATCGAGTTCCAGATTCATCCGCGTTTTTCCCTCCGAGCTCTCGTTCGGATGATCTCGTTTCACGGCACGACACTCCGAAGAAGCTCTCAAACTGCTTTTTAAATTTCGTTCGTGGTGAAAAGTCGCTGGAAGGTTCGTCTAATGTATTCAACTATTGTACAATGGTTCTTCCTAAATTGCCGATTGATCGAAAGAAATTGGAAGTGTTCTCTAAATGTTATTTAGTTATTTGTTATGTAAGAAGTTATAAATGTTCTTTTAACTGGAGCTCTTGTCTCAACACTGTTGCAAAGTATCATAGGTTTGATGCCCATTCAACAAATCGATCGAAGTTAGATGAAAACGATTATTCAAATGCTTGAAAACGTGGCGTTGTTAACGTATAAAAATTGCATGGAAAATTATCAAATTAGTCATTCTGGTGGTACTGGCGTTAAATTATCGTGGATGCGCTAAAAATTCGTCGTTTAAATCAAATTGAAATTTTAATTCAACGAGATCATCCATCGTGAGGGAACAGCCTATCTATCACATAGAGGACTCTATCCTTTTTCATACATTTTTACGACTGGATGAAAGTAACGTAGAAAGACAGCAGAAAATAATGTAATACGGTTTTCCTTGTTCCCTGACGCAATCTTAAAAGAAGAAGCAATGCTTAATCATAGTAGAAGTTTAATTTTATCAGAATTGAATAGTACCAAATTAGGCCACGTTACGAAGTAACTATTTGATGGTAGAAAAAAGAACGTAGGACCGGTTTGATGACCGGAATCAAGCGGCTATTTACAAACCTTATCGATTACTATATTCCACCAGTACGTCTACTAATTAGCGGAGATGTTCTCAGGAGTACCTTTTCATGTAGCGTCATTTAATGGTCAACCCAAGACCAAATCGAATTTATTTCCCTTGTCGAAACCATCAATTCCATTTGGATATTTGACGAGTTAGAAAAAACAAATTAATGAAAAAAAAAAATTCATGGGCACTAGGGAATTGTATATACGACTGAACCGCGGATTTTTATGCATTTACACAAAATTTAATAGACGAAAAATCTGTAAAATTTCCAAAGTAAGGTACTTGAAACAATTTGTTCATAGATGAAATAAATTCTCGTTTAGCTTCTACTTCTTTCCTTGTGCATATTCGTAAAAACATAAATTTGCATAAGAATGCGCAATCTATAGATACATGACGTCGAAGGTTCCTTGGAAAGAGAATTTGATTTCGTCGAATCGATGACCATCAACGTCATCTGACCAGTTAATTTCCAGAACATTCACCCTCTGACCATGCTTTTAATCGAATACCCAACCCTCTTTGCCTCCGGGCGACCTTCCCAACCCCTGTTCCTTCACCTTCGATTTCTATTCTTGACGCAAAGGATCTGACTACACCTGAGGGACGATACTTCTCCGAAACGATCGATCGAGCGCGGTTAAATCGCGCGTAATTTCAAATTCGATCACCTACGTTGAATGGATTCTCCGCGCGGGCGTGGGTCGCTTTGAACGAGAGGCAAGAGAAGTTAATAAAGAACCTCGACGAAAAGGTCGATCCATGGAAATAAGCCAAGGGATGAATGACAAGTGGGAATAACAAGGATAAGAGGAACTGTGGAATGCACGAGGTACTATGAGGAATCTTAAAGGGCAAGAGAACAGAGTAACGAGGGGAAGGTACACCAAACGAGGTTTTTAAAGGTAATCGAAACGTGGGAAGAAAATTTTGTAGGGATGGAAGAAAGAGTGTAATAAACTATGGAGAGAGAGAGAGAGAGAGAGAGAGGGTTGTATTAAAGCAGAGAAGAGAAGGATAGAAATATTAGATCGATGTGTTTGAAATGGTTGATTTTACGACCGTGTCAAATCATTCAGAATTTAGTGGCTAAGAATATAAAAATATTTTATTAGACGTCGATTTAAAGCTGGCCTAACCGAATATAGTTGGCATTTTGTCAATTATTTTATTTTAAGACGACAAACTATGTATCGAAGCGATCCATGAACATGAACGTCGAATTTGAATTTTATAACAGCGAGCAGCTTCTCAAAGGTTACATTAAAGAAACCCAAAAGCTGTCGTTGATATGTAGTAAAAATTTAATGATTATACAAACCTCGAAAATGGACTAAGGGAATATCAATAATAATCAACCGTAAAGAGTACAATTCTAATAATCGTAGCTTTA
This sequence comes from Bombus campestris, assembly GCA_905333015.3. NCBI lineage: Eukaryota > Metazoa > Arthropoda > Insecta > Hymenoptera > Apidae > Bombus > Bombus campestris. Next base: position 9,518,878 of record HG995140.1, read on the forward strand.
TTTTAAAATAGTCAAGATGTAATGTATCTGTCAAACCACGTTTTAATTAGTTTTTAATTAATTTAATTATTTTCTACGTTGATCATTTCTAGCTGTCTCGATCGAAATACTTTGAACGTTCTCTATCGCCAACTTGGCTATTTCATTTGCAACGACCTAATAATTATGGAAAAGAACCGTGCGACAAATTCTGAAGGTATAAATTTGTAAAGATGTCCATGAGAATTCACGTTACTCGAACATCGTGTGCATCTGCCTGCGTATTAGAAAAAAAGTATGAAAAGAGGAAGTTTTGCGTAATCAAGTTTATTGTATCGTACGCGTTTATTGTGTGTATACGCGTGACGATCAATGCACGGTCGCATAATGTCGTATCTAATTATATACCGACAATTTCAGCGACGATTATTAGTAGCTAATGAATTGCCGGAAACGAACAATATTCGTATGCTTGCGAATAATAATGGTAGCATTGTACAGGTCTCATTGAACGAAGAGTAAAAACGAAGGAAGAAAGAGAAACGAATAATAACCGTGTATAGGTTATCGTACGCAATAATTAATCGTCACAAAGGTTACCGTGGGTCACATTTTAAATTGCGATCCGTGCGTTGCCACGGCTCAGGAAATGTTCTTGGTATTCTATTGAAAAATACCTTATACGTCGTGGCTTTGAGAAACCTTTCTCCTCAGATTCCTAGAAAATTGCAGGAATAAAAAGATAATTTTACTCTGTATATATTTTTAGTTATATACTTTATCTTGTACAAAAAAAAAAAAAATATGACCTTCCATTTAGGCCAAGAAGGAAAGATAATGATGGTGTTCCTACAGCAATTGTGTAGTTATGAGACTATATAAATTATAAAATTCCAAGTCGGTCGTAAAACCATAAAAACAATATGGTTTTATAATGGGCCGAAACCAAATAATTTGACGGCATACGAACCAAGCAAAGTTAGATTCGGTTAAAAGCGTTATGTCGCTGAATAATTGTAAAACGTTGCTCATATTTTCATTGATCCCGTTAATTACCACAAACTGTTCCGTACTTTGTCGATTATCATTTTTATTGCGAACCTTTAGCATTCAATGAAGAAGTTCGTTATTACCAATACCAGTCGACTACGAATTTACCACAGATTTGCAAAGAACAATTTAATTCTTAAATGACCCCTTTTGACTTACTGAACTTGTCAAAAGACAGACTTATCTCCTTACAACTGCAATCCTTTCGGTCTACAAACAAAGCCAAAAGTGTAAAAAGCTTTTTAAAGGTTACTGTTAAAAAGCAAATTATAAAAAACATATAATAGTATATCTCGATAATGTTATAAATGATAAAACAGCGAAACCAAACACTTATGATACAATTTCGATAGCTTTATCGAAGCGGGAACGATCCGTCGTTCGAGCAGCCGCGAACGATACCCTGTACCCCGTTAAAAAGCTCGCGCGTCAAAAAAAAAAAGAACATAATTACCAGTATCGCGAGTCTCTCACAATTTTTCACCCCGCCAGGGACAGATCGATGTACATATATGTAGAACGCCACTCTCGTTCAGAATGTTGAAAAGCGAAGAGTCGCTATTGACCATAAACGATAGTCATCGGATGAAGAGATACTCGATCTCGAGCACAGCGGCGTACCGTGCACGATCTCGTCAACTTCCACTGAAATATTTCGCAATCCCGTAAAAACGTAAACCGTGTTGCACAGCGGTGCCGCCATTTCGATCGAGCATCGTTTCACGATGTGTGGAACGGGTTATGTTCCCTGGATCCGACATGTAACAGTTCTTTACGCGGTAAACGTATCTTTATGGTAATGAAAGTGGGCTCGATTAGAGGATGGTTCCATTTATCATGGTTCCATTTATTTATTCATCTACGAATAAAACAAAGAGCAAGATATCGAGGGAGAAACGGTTACTTATTTAATAAAACTTGCTCGGCTTTTGATGTTTCCGTTGCATTGCTAATGAAATTTGTTAAACCGCAAGTTACTAGTATTACTAAACAGCCTGGCGTAACAACATTAGCAAGTTTGATAAAGGTACCACTGGGACGTTAAAAGTGAATTTTACTAACTGTCGATTATTTGGTTATCCTATTTGATATAGGAATTGTAAAATCATAATACAGAAATCTAGAATCTACAATTTGCAACTTGTCGATTTACTGACATTATTGGTAGGGGGATCATTGTGCACGAAGACCTTGTAGACGACGATTTGAATAGTTGTTTTATATGTTTTCGGATCTTTTAGAGGGAAGTTGGTGGTTCAGAGTAACGTTATTTTTATACTACTTTAGTTCAAGGACTAGTATAGTGCAGTAGATAGAACCGACGATTATAATTCTTTGAATCTTCCTTAGTACTAACTTTTCTACAAAATTCGCGAACAATTGATGAGCAACGCGCAGACTACCATTTCGTACGATATGAACCGACACGCGACAAACTTTCGTCAGTTCTCTGAATTTCCTAAAAATCGAGCACTTTCTTTTTTTTTTTTTTCTTTTTATAGATTAATTTTCAAATTTTAGGACAATCCACGGGCAGCATACAGACCAACATCGTGCGTCACTCGATCGGATCGCGACGTTCCGGATTACGAGAAATACTCGAATCGGGATGATAGCGTGGAGGGATCGCGTGTCAACGGAATAAAAATGAAACGAGGTAAACGAGCAAGCTGCCGTTACACCGCAGCCTCACTTATCCCGTGACGGTGAATGCGGTTTTTCAGTCGCGGACTGGTAATTGCCGACGAGTCGTAAGAGCATCGAATGACTACCGAATGACTCAAATCTCTCTCTGTCTCTCTCTCTACTTATCTATCTATCTTTCTATTTATCTCCTTCTATCTTTTCGTTTTCATCATTAATTGAAAAATACAACTGCCGTGATTTCCGGTGAAATCAACTACCGTTAAGGGGCTCTGTATCATGACAGAAGGGAGAAAAAAAGCGTGGAGAAGAAATTCATGGAAAGGAGTTATATTTATCGATGAATCGCTATGTACCCTAAGCCGTTCATTGAGCCGTTCTTTCATCGGAAGCTTGGTTGTAAAGATAAAATTAATAGATACGAAGCAGGTTTTAGATTCAGTCTTGGTATTGGTACATATATGATAGGTAGGATATAGGAAGTTATTTTTACTTTGTGTAGAAAATGATGTATTAAGATGTAGCAATGATATCCAGTGAATTAATTGTTACGTTTGTACGATAATTAAATTGACGAATTTATTTGTTTCTGTAGATAATAGTTAATATGTCGTGGATGGAAATAGAATACCTTGCTGATACATTCTGAATTTGTTAAATTATCAAAAAATGGCAAGAAAGGAACTGACCGTTTTTCCAAGTTTTCTGTAGATCAACCCCTTTTGTTCTAAAATTAACAAATTGAATTATCAAAATGAAGACAATTTAACCGAGTCAATCTCAATCATGGCAAATATTAATAGAACGTTCCTTATTCTCTATAGAGATAGGAAACGATGGGTTTGAAAATAAAAATCCTTAAGCACTTGCACAAATTGTTACAAGCAGAAGGTAATTGGAATGACGATTTAGCTCATTCCGCCTTAAAAGAGACGTATTTTGAAACCTTCAAATTACCAAGAACCGCATAAAGAACAAGATCAACTTTTTTTTACATTTTACCTAGGACGATCTCTTTAGCGTTCTTTCCTTTTCGCAGAACTTTAAATCCAAGTGAAAGAGTTACATTAAAATACATATTTAATTGAAGAAAGAGAACTTTCCTCGCACTGATTTTCTTTTACGTTTGTCTTGCTCGGCCAACATCTATAACAAAGAATATCTTCGTTCAATTAATAAAATTTTGACATACTTTTGCCAAACTATCGCGATACGGTGGTAGGTAGAAGTATTGACGGAAGTAATATTCAGGAGACTTAACTATTCAAGAAAATCAAGGAAGATGTTCTTCGTTCGTGATGCGCGAAAATTTAAAAGGAATGACGATTAACGAAACATAAATTAGTAAGGAAACGTTTAACGCACGCTTGAATTAACAAGAAGATATTTAGACACTTAAGACTATCTCGGACTCTCTGAAAATCCTCTAAATCCAAATCTCTCAGAATCGAGGAATAAAAAAGATTATTTCAGTTTCATCGATTGACAACTTCGATCAGTGATAAATTGACGACTAGGCTGACTAGCGTGGTATAAATGAGACACACGTAATGCGTCATTAATCGTAAGGACGATATCGTTAAGCGCTCGCTAACGAGAGTTCAGAGATTGGATCGCTCGTTTTCGAGATAAACGTTACAACTCAGAAACATCGACATATGCAGGTAAATAAAGAGCCGATTGTCGATCGTTGCATAGTAATTTGGATGCTGCAATCGTTGTAATTTTACGTAAATAATATAAATCAAACGACATATACGTCAACCATAAAGGCATAATGACTTATAAAGTTAATTGCAACTCGTCGTTGTTTGAAATACTAAAATATTTTCTTCGTTTTAATCTTTCGTGCTGTACGCTCCGCGTAAATCCAACAGAGGAAGTTTCATACGTTTTATCAATTAAAATGTAAATTACGTAAATGGATAATTCCTCCGAATAGAACGTAATTATACGTATTTATTCCTTGAAGGGTCTACGGTGCATACTGACGTCAGTATGGTACTGGTAAAGTACAAAATTGGACGCAATTTCGAGTTGTATTATTTTCGTTACAACGGAATGGTGCGTGATTTGATCGCAAAATAAACGCAAAATCAACCCTTCTACTGTTTGCTCGCAGTTCGGATAACATTTAAAGGGAAAGAAAAATACGCACGAGCGCGGTAAATTACTTTTTAATTACTACGCGCTTGAGTAATTCAATTCAACGTTCGACTACATCGATAATCACCAAAAAAGAAATCGATACATCGCCGTATACAAATTTCTTCCTGAATAAAAAAGAAAATTTATTTACCCATTGAACGTAAAGGGGCAAATGGCAAACCGGAATATCTCAATTTCGTCGCCATCGGTGCAGTTGCAAATTCGGAAAAAAATTGTCAAGACAGAACGTCACACTCCAACCAATGCCAAAAACGAATAGCAAGCGGAACAAGCAAAAGCAAAAGCTTTCACGTAAAAGTCTATTCAAATTTTCATCTCTCTAAGCAGATATTTCTTCGTTAAAAGCTGCCTCTATCGACCCAATATTGTCATCGATAACACGCAACAACCGAACGCGGTTCAAGGATCCAAAAATTTCCGTCTCTGATCGCAAGTTGCGCGAAAAAAGCCATAAACTGACCGGCCCACACTGTACATCGAACGAGCATCCAAAAATTTCCGCGCTCGACGCGACACGACCGACAACGAGCGACGACAAACCCTCTCGAGCCAATCTACCAGGTGTTTCAAAAAAGGACATGTAGTATCATCGTAGAAGGTACGAAACGATTGAGTTCGATTGTACGATTCAAGAACGTGTTGGATAACCGACTCACCGATTCATCGAGTGATAAGATTTTCGTCCCAAGTGGTATACAGGTGCCATGAATATTTTAAATTACCAGAAAGCTAGAAAGCGGGTTACGAACGAGGAAATGCCATACCACGTCGGGATTTTGTGTCATCGTTGCAAGGTTTAAGTGGCAATCGGCAGTCAATGCATGTGTTACGACTGAATGGCGAGGAATGTACAGTTTTCCACATGGTACCATGGCTAACAGTCCTTTCTCGGGATGCTATTCTTCGACAGTTTGTCCTGGAATTCTTGTCGATTCTTTGCAAAACTCATTTGGGGTAAAAAGTGCTGATTTCGATCGTCCGTGAGGCAATTACAATGAGGCGTTTACGAGACGAAGGAACTTCTTCACGTTTCGCGTAGCCTCTTATACTGTCACAGGCTAACACTCGTGTTATAACTTATAAATATGTTATATTACGTCCTAGACTACGTTTATGCGATGTTTATGCGATTTTATGTTTCTACGGACATAATTAAAGAAATGGAATTTAAATAGAAATTTGTTCCGTCTAGTAAATATCATGACAAGTGCTGTAAATGTCGTATACATTTTTGCATATTATGTGCGCTCTGCAAATTTTTGGGATCTTAAATTTCCCAAAAACCCATGAATATAAAACTTTGAAAGTAATGACGTTCAGGCCCACGTTTATTCAAATTTTATTATCCGTTCTGATGAGCTCGACGAGCTTCTACTGCGTTTTCTGCTGCCTCAATTTAGCAGCAATATTCTGAAGCAGCCTGTATACGTTTCGAAAGCGACGAGACCGCCAGGGAGAGATCGAGAGGCTTCTAACGGGCGTCCGTTTCCTCGTGTCCGCCTGCAATCTGTCCACTAGCCGCAACCCCCGTTTTCGTCCATCCCCCTTTTACTTCGCGCGCCGTCAGAGACAGAAGCATTTGGCGCGCGTGTACTTCTGCCATTCCATTTAGCTGCTGTTTCGCGTGGACCGAAGAGAAAGCCTCGTATACCAACGATGCACTCGAGAGAGTGTACGATGATAACGTTCAGGGAAACGCGACAGAGAAATTCGTGGGACGAAAAGGGGCGAAAAAAGAGAGGGCGGGAGAAGAGAGAAGAACATGGTGAAAGAGATACTCGGAGCCAAAGCGTCGCGCCAACGCAACGCAACGGTTAGCTTGCACACACCGGAATTTCCTGGGAGAAAGAGGGCCAGTCAACGCATAGGTGAGAAAGGGATGATTCAACGTATGCGTGCGGGGGTAGAATGTCCATGTAATCCAAGCTGGTTGCATTATCTCGTGTCTCTGCATATCCCTTTCCACTGGCTGTCACGCGACCATGGTTTATGTTCTTTCGTCGCGACTTCTCATTCGTTTGCTGGCCGAACAACCAAGATTCCGTGTATCGATCTCTCGTCTAGCAAACGCGAAGCTATCCGATTTCGCGAGTACCCTGTTAGCTTTGCGTTATAGGGATGAGGGATGTCAAAGTAGAATAAAGGGGTAGGTTCTTTTATCATTCTTTCTTTCTTGTTGTTTGGTTTTATTTTAGAGCGCGTCTAGACCAGCGCGTTCTTCCCCCATTTTAGTAATATCTTGCAAGGTAAAAGCGTAAACGAGCGTTTGTACGCCGTTTAGCCATTGTTCGTCGAATTAGAAATCGAACGTCCGAATGAATGCTCTACACGAGAAATTTGTAATTAAAATTTCTTCGTCAGACATCGGTGTGACAAGGCCGAACGAACACTGAAATGGGAATGAGCATTCTAGATACTCGGACTAATCTCTACGAACATTCGCTTCGCGTTCGTCCTGAAGTTCCTTTGGTGCGGATGAATTTATGGACAGATCGCTCGTTGACTACACTCTCGCTCTATATTTGCCCGTTTTTCCGAAACGCACGTTTACGTGGATGATAGCACGATGAGTTTTTGAGCAACGGTGACTATCATCGAGAAACGAAATTGAACCAATCCGTTGGATCGGTCGAATGTTTGCGCCGAGTATCGTTTTACGGTGGGAGTCTATGGGATATGATGGGAAACTTGCGAATGCTTGGTATAACAAGCAGCTCGTTTCCTTCCTGACCATCGTTAACCTTTCTCGTTGGCAGTGAAACTATGTCTGGTGAAAAAGTACCTTTTAAATAGCCAGGATGGGGTCTCTGTGATTAATTGCGAAACGAGCAAGTTAATCGTAGGGTGATTATTAATCACTGCTTTAAGCGCAGCTTTGAATAAATGTGTAGTTTGCAAAAATAACTTAGGAATAGTCGCATAAGTATTTCCAAAAGATATTTTTCATAATATTTGTCCATAAAATTTTGATGAAAATTAATACTTCAACCTGTGATAAGAGAATTTAATCAGAATTAATATCACTTTGTTGATAGGATGTCTACACCATCGTTTTAAAATAAGGTTTAGTAACGTACAATGTAATAAAATAATATAACTTTTGTCAACTCGCGGTTCACTTTACTTGTAATAACAACGAATACTAAAAAAGATAGCGGTTGTTCTAGAAAATGAAAAGGTATGATATTCAGTACTTTTTAAATATTTAAATTCGGGGCACTCTTAAAAACGAGCTTCCTCTTTCCCAGAATACCTTAAACGGGAATATTTTAGGATGAATACTTGATCTATCAAAAATATTACTCGCACAAAATCCTCGATATTTCTCAATTTCCTTAAATCATCGAAAATCAAAACTTTATAAATTAAAAAGTAGAGAGGAAGATAAATGGTATACTGGTAATGATTAATTGCCAGTCGCGTTGAAAATAATTCGGCGAGACGAAAAGAAAAAAACGATGGAGTTTCATTTATTTGAAGTCAGAACGAGTCTCGTAAATTGATACCGGCGAAAATTCGGGGGAAATATTAAAATTTCATTGTATTCTCCGTTGAAGTTTGCGCCTCCGCTCCGATCTCGTTGCACTTTTACTTCCTTTCGGAATCGCTCTAATATTTTATAGGGTTTCCTCCTTGCACTCTTCGAAATAAATATCTAGCCGCCAGCGCGATATTAAATTTGCGGTTTCATACTGTCTGGTTTTTATTTAACTAGACATAGCACGTCAAATCCGTTAACTCTACTGAATATTTTACTAACAAAATTTCCCTGTTTTCCCATCGAATCTTACGTTACAAAAACCCAGCGACATTTCGAAGTAAAAGCAGACGCGTTCACATTTATTTTAACGTAAATGTATTTCAATTCGAGCGGAACTAAAACCGAGGAGAATAACAAATTTAACGATGTCAAATTGAAAAATACGTTATTAAATTAAAATAATTAAAAATCACACGCTTTCCCATGTTTCATAGATACTTCGAATTAAATGAAAACCAAAGAGAATTAAATTCAATGATGAAATTATTGAAATTTATCGTTTATAAATGTCTCGCTGACAAATGCAAACTTTGAAATCTCAAATTTAAAAGCTAATTCTTGACAAACTTGGCGATTATAAATCAGACAGATGTTAACGAGGCAAACTGCGAAGCCAATAAAAATTGCAATATCCCGTCTGCAGATGAACGTTCGTTCTCGTACACCGATGAAACAACGTTCCGGTTGGCATGTTGCTATCACCGCGGAATTAATACGAATTTCCATAACTATTGGATGAGGTTATAGCAACTATACGTGTATCCGCGTGTAATAGACGAGCGGTTAAACTATAGAAACTCGTTCGAACGGGCAGTAGCAGAACGCGTCTTCAGTTTTACCTACCAATCATTCGGAAACAGAATGATCTGTGATTTCGATCATGCATTGTGCATATTCTCTTCACCAAAACAATTCTTATTTGATATTTTTACGAAACAATTAATTTATCGCTTCTCAAATCTGAAATTTTTAGATTTGTTGTAGGAACTTTAGCGACTGCGATATATTAATCGAATTGAATCTTATTTTATAGATCATAATAGAATTTAGTTTTAGAATTTAAAATGTTTAGAACGTGATATTTTATTCCTGATATTTGATTCTTTTCGTTTCTAAAACAGCTTTTCTCGATATACTGCGAGTATTTTGAACGATTCTCCATATACCAACTATATTTCAACCAGTCAATGTCTTTGGGAAATTTATGGCAGTTGGAATAACTAGGAACGTGTGCAACGTTGTTATGACTTGGAGGAAGTAAAAGACAGCGAGAGAATGGAAAGAAAGACAGGAAGGAATTCGAAGCGAAGTTCAATCTCGAAGAAGAATCAAGCAGATTACAGTCGAAACTTAAAGGAAGAGGAACTCTCAATGATAAATCACGATCAGAATTTCTCATACAGATCGCGTAACACTTCAGGGATCGTAATTTTTCTTGCACTATCGCGACGCCAAAATTTTATGGACAATTGAGTTTGATATCCTAAATTTTCGCGATCCAGCGTTTTTCAAACGTATGTATCTCGATCATAATTTTATACACCATATTCTGGGATACGATCGTCGAGTTGAACACCTTTTGTCTATAAAATTTGTACGCGGCGCTTCAGCATTCTTCGAACATTTACATGCATTGCTATCACGATCGGCAGCATGCGTTAATACATTTTTTAACGTTCTCCATCGTCGATTTTTAACAATTACCGTCTATACGATAATCTTGACAAAAATTTGAATTCCAAGTTATTATTCTCTCTTGGTTGAGAATCAGAAACCAGCTTTGAAATATGGAAATGAAGGAGTTTTCGTAAATTCTGAATCGAATAAACTAAAATTTATTCCACGCAAGAGATGACTGGAAATTAACATAATCGTTTGTAACTTTCCTTTTAGTCACGAGGAACCTATTTCTTTGATTATAAAATTCTTGTAAGTTGTCTCTAAAACAATTCAGTTCTTGATGATCTTTGTTTTTAGAATTACTAAAAATTATTCGTAAAGTACTCGAAAGCTTCAAAATTGAATAACCTTCGAGTGAGATCCAAGTTAATATTTTCATGTTCAATGTTAAAATAGCTTCAAAGCAAAGCAATGACCGCATAAATCGGCATAATCAATTCAAATTGCAACTTCCTCAGTTACGTGGTCTAATTTTACAATGGCAAACCTGGTATTCCAATTATAGAATTATCACATATTATTTCTACCAGGCACGAAGAGAAGAAGATCCCAATCGTTTAATAACCTACATTCAAGCTTCGATTTCCATCTAAAACTTCCAATAACGAAACAAACTCGAAAACGAGTCAATCTCCGCGAATCCTCCGCCAAAGAGACGAAATTGATTTTCAACAAGAAATAAAAAGAAGGTAGACAAAAGAACGAAAAAGAGGAAATCTAATGGAACGGCTTTGTTCACAATTTTTCAATTTATCAACAAAGCTTGACTGCCCCGTCGAAATTTCAATTCGCCAAAGAGCCGAACATTGGGTCAAAGTTTGATCGGGATCGAGCCGGAAACAAGGACGCATGGCGCGAAATTCGCGACTCAAGCAACAAATTTTGCAACGTGCCACCGATAAATCACGAGATCGCGACGCGACGCCGGATCCACGAGTTTCGGATTGTCGTCGACGAATATTCGCGTTCGCCGAAATAATAGATGAAAATGAACGATGACGGACGGGAGAGAATATGAAAAAGTAGGAATAAGAACAAAGAGACTATAAACTTTTGTCGTCCTATTTGAATATTAAGTCACAGCTGAGGAAACTATAGATTCGAGGATGCACTTTCAAGAAGATCATCTGGATGATATTATGTATACTTTAATTAACGGCTATCATTTACTTTGACCTTAAATTTCGTGTCGTTTCCGACGCGGACGAAAGAGAAAAGTTCCTTTTTAAGAGAAGAGGAAGAAACGAGGAAACGTAACACACAAATGTAACTTTCTTAAGTCTATACTCTGTTCTTTGAAAGTGGAATTTCAAATCAACGATGTTTCGATCTTTTAAATAAATTCTTGCTATCTATGAAATGTTGTTACTTCTATTTTATTCGTCTTAAAGCGAATAACATTCTTAATTACTATTACATTAGCTATTATTTGCGAATATAACTGGTGAATTTTCGTGGAAAGGAAAAAGAAGAAATATACGTTTCGGCGAATGAGAAATAAATACTCGCAGCAGTTTGCTGCACTTTTCCAGTAATTTAGCCACGCTCACAACGATTCTGACCGAAAAAAAAAAAAGGAGACGTCGAAACTCGATACGCTTTCGTTACTTAACCGGGAATTTTGAAAAACCTTCGCGGTAAAGAGAAGAGAAACGGTAACAAGAAATAACAATGATCCTGCAATTACATTTCTTTCGAAACGGTCACGCGAAAGAGAAAGTCCGTATCGAAATTAATTTTCAGATAAATTCCTCGCCTCTGTGCAGATAACGAGAGCTGGCAAATAAAACTTTCATTCAGCGACTAAACAGCGAACGAACTTCAGACAAACAAACAAACAGCCTCGCCGTTCTTTCTCTACGCGCATCTCGATACACAGCCGCTATTTTTCACCGGTGGAGAACATTGGCTAAATCTACGAAAGATAAGAGCGAACACGAGATACGATTTACACCGCAATCGAAACTCGGCGGCGGCGCCATATTTTAACAAGAAAATCGATCGCTGGCAACGAAAAACCATGAAAAAAGGAAAAGGAATGAACCACGTGGAAACAACAAACAATCGACAAAGATACCTTTGATAACAACCTTTTAAAGGCTATGGATGAGATTTTCCCTGTGGCGATATTTTTCCGATGATATTATTCACCTGTGATTTATCGTCCTTGTGTTATTTATAATTACTGCAAACGGTAACTTTTCTATTATGCGTATAATACTGAATAACATTAAGACAATCAACTCCCATTTGTTCTACCTTTTTATTTTATTTGTCAAATAAACAAGTCCATCGATATATAATAAATAGTACGTGAGAGTGTATTTTGAGCAGTAGATTTTACACTCGTCTATACGATCAATTTCATACGCGACAACGTAATGACAAAGCTGAAACATCGAAAACTGTGAGAGATCTCCATGTTTCAATGTATTTTATTTTCCTTGCCGGTTCTTTTGCAAACATTCGATTCGCATAAACTGGGGCGCTTTTTCCATTTGGCGGGACCAAGGACTCCGCTCTGTAAGAGAATCGTACAAATAACAACCGCAACCCTTTTGTGAGTACGCCGTAATGATGTATAAATAGGGACCGCTTTGTAATTAATATTCTTTCCTACGAGCAACTCGACTCGACCTGGCGACCATTGCGCCAGCATTTGTACGTGTAATATGCAGCCAACAATAACGTCGACCTTTTTAATATTTTCTCGTACAGGCCGATCGGCTAAAGGCTGATTCTCGTTTTTCGAGCGCGGTGAAAGGAAAACGCGTGCATCGTGTCTGCACGGTCAACTTCTTTTTTAATTCCGCTTGGAACGACATCGAACACGCCGGAGAGAAGTATCAACCTGTCTCGTTCGGAGCAACAACGACAAGGAACGGTTCGATCTCTTCGGCTTTCCTCCCATTCCCAACGTTTGCTCCGAATCACCAGAGGAATTATTAAACGAGACTCCCTGGTATTATCATCGGTCAGCAGTGCGCCTGTTATCGTTCTATTTTCTTGTATTTCGACTTTATCCTTCTGTCATTCGTTACCATTTCATGTACGTTGCGTTCGCTAGGTTCAGTGGTAAGCTGGTGCGCGTGTATTTTCGTTCAGAAGGTTTATCTGATGAAAGAAAGAAGATTTGGGGATTTGTAAGTTACGAATTGTAACAGATACTTAAATAAGTTAGCTAACTGTTTGCTGTTCGTTTATTATTCTAAAAGTTTGACGTTCTTTGTCATTTAGGATTCGTGTCTATCAGTCATCAGTTTTGTAGATTATAAGCTAACGATGAAAGAATAGCGTTTATCCTTACTATATATCGACAATAAGCGTATCACCTAAACGACTACTTGAAGAGCTTTACGACAGTTTTTTTCGTTTTACGAACAGTAGATTTTAAACCATTGACCACGCCATACTATCAATTAAAAGAAATATAAATCGATGAACAATCGTACAAATATGGCATATGAATAAGGTAAAGTAATAATTGAGAAAACAACCGACTGAAAAGCAACGTTTCTTTTTTCAGATAGAGAACAATATTTCATGAAAATAACCGACAAAATATTATAAAGTATAGGTAAAAGAATATAATAGAGTGCGATCTAATAATATCGTTAGCCAAACGAAATTAAAAATTTGGCAAAGACCATTCTTGTTACGAACCGTTCGATTATAATCGAAAAATGACGGTCCTGCGGTAAACTATATCCTAAATTTAAAGGTCCTCGTATCCTCTCTCGGCGCGAACTATTCGTGTAAAATATCGCGTTCGGGAATATTTAGTCAGCAATTTATCCTGAAAAGTATTTAAGTTCGATGTAATTCCCGAAACGATTTAATATACATCGAGCGAACCTATTTCAATTTTAAATCTCGTAACGCTTACATCCCTTTTCCGTGGCGTTTGCTCCGTGAGTTTTAATATTTCCGCATATTCTCAGCCTCGGTGCATCCTTTCGAAGTTCCCAACCGTGAATAGGAAAATCCGCAAGGAGAAGCATCCTTCTTTTCTTCGTTTTTATTTCCACGAAACGTGGTGATCTCTTTAATTCTGCGCGACCCATCGGGTTTTCCTGCTCCGTGCCATCCGCCAAATTAGGTAATTACAACCGGCTACCCAGTAAAAATCAGATGGTAACAAAATTCAGAATCGGAATACGCTAATCCCGACCTCCAGAGAAATCGAGGGAAATATGAAAATCGTCGGACACGGCGGCAAAAAGGGAAATGAGAAAAAATGGAGAAGGTGAGGAAGAAGAGATAGAAGACGAACCGGCTTCGAAAATCTCATCTCTGAATTACATCGTCTCCGTTGGCACGTTCGTCCTCGGTCAGGGAACCTCGCGCTGCAATTGTAATTCGTTCTGATCGAAGATACGAGTGCACCCTCTCTCAAGAGAGAGAGAAAAGATACGAAAAACGAAAAATAATCGAGAGAAAAGACCGGAAAAAAAATCGTGAAATTTTGTCGAGTACGTTATAGAAAATATGAAACTCGAAAAGCTTCATGCGCGAGGCACGAGGTGAAAATTCGCGATACGAACATAACTTTACGCGTACGCTTCGTTTGTTTCCATGCAACTCCGTATATAATTGGAACGACAGCTTTCCAATGTTTAACATCATTGGGAGAACGGATCGAATGACAAACCGAGCAATTTAATGTGGATTCATGGCGATCAATTAACGAATCCATCCCCTGATTAAATGCATGTCGCGTCTTCCGGTTAATTAGCCGCTATGACGCGTTTACAGAATTATGAGGAAATAGTTCTACGGTAGATTATCTCATATCCGATCCTTGCTTAACCAATCTCCGCCTTAACTGACCACATTTTCGTTCACAGATCGTTCCGTGTTAGTTATATCATTCGTGGTTCACCATGTCTATGGTAAAAAATATTAATGGTGTATATATATTATTTTGTTGCATTTATTCAGATAAGGTTTTACAAAAACCATTTGACTAGATATATTTTATCGTCTCCAACGAATATTGAAATATTTGAGATAACGAAGCAACGGAGTAGAGGAAGCGGTTTGTTCTAAGAAATTTGTTAAGGTGTAATTTATCATATTATTCAAGTTCACGTATGTCGGAACTATAGAGCGTGCGTACATCTCGTTCACAACGGTAATAAAATATCTTTTGACGTGTGAGATCCAGGACGTGTGATAAATCATCTCTCGAATTGTCAAATCAACCTTACTCTCTGCTCTAATACAAAACGTCGTCTATCGATAGTAAAACACGCATATTTTCAGGATCAATCACAGAATCACATCCAAATCTCGCTTCCGGAAAAAAATAATATGAAATACTCTTCTCGAAAATTTGGAGAATACAAATTGCAGAGATGTATAGATACGGTACCAAGCGAAATATAATATCCAGATATTTTACTAAAAATTATTCAAATTCCTATGAACGATCCAATCTATGAAATCTCTATGAAAAATTACACTTTGGTAGTTGTAGCATCAAATCTTTTCTGCTAATTCTCGAATTCCTAAACATCTATCATATGTAAACGTAAGCCAAAGTACAAAAAAATATCAACACTGTGCTCGAGATTAGAGAAGGTTAAATGGAGAAACGCGTAAGAAGAACCAACCCGTTTTACGTTTTTCATCTTCTCCATAATACTCTACGTATTGCGACTGGCGTAAACAAATAGCGTTGTTCGTTTACAAGCTATCAAGTCCCGAAAGGGAGACGCTGGTACGGGATAAACAACGAGAATCCGTATAAGCTATATGTAAATAATAACGAAACGATAACGGCAACGCCAACGAGAGAAGGAGCGAGAGAGAAGGAAAAAAAGTGGGGAGAAAAACAAAAATTCGATCCACATTCGTCGTGGACACGAGGTCGTGGTTCCATTTATCGAGTGATTGGTCAGCTGAATGATTGGATGGCTGCCTTTTGGCGCAATTTTGCCAGATCCAATTCCCGTCGTGTATTTTCTTTATCGCACCCGAGCTTCAATCGGTCGAGTTTCCGTACGCGAGAACCGTTTGCCCTGGACTTCGCCTATGCACGCTAGTTGGAAATCAAGTTCAACACCTAATTGCTCCTCAAAAAGGTTCTCATCGAAATAATTAAGCCAAAGTGGAAGCTTAATAACTTAACGAGCGCGTGGACGATTCTTCTCTTCTCTTCCCTTTATTTCTTTCTTTCTTTCCCTTTCGACCTTTTTTTTTTCTGACAGAATTTAACGTAATTTCGAGGCAAGTATAATAAAAGACTTCCACGAAGGTTTATCCCGCGTCGTGATACCACCGTCGCGTGCTACAAAATAGATTCCATTGATTCTGAAGTAGTTGCTAGTTTTCTGGTTTTTATTCCTTTTTGTAGTCCTTATTTATATCCTTTGGAAGATAGAGTTTCCACAACATTCGACAGCGCGTCAACTTTTATGGTACATTCTGAGTCTTCCTAGAATAGCATTGAACACGTTCCTTCTTAAATTGATTTGAAAAATTGCCAACTTTTAATAAACGTTTAAAATGTAACTATGTATTCCCTGGATTCTTTTGCACGAATTAATATCCCTAGTGGAACTTTACACGTCGCAGAACGCAAGTTACCGAAGTTAATAAATTCTCTTGCATAACACTCATAAGGTTGGTAATAAAACAGGCCAAGTTATGCATGTAGTTTTTACAAGTTATAAGTCGGCTGATTATTTCATTCGGTGTGGAATTGTAGAATTGGAAAAATGAAATTTATAACTTGTAACCTCTAACTAACTGATATTATCCTGGTAAAGTATACCCATAGTTTATATTAGTAATATAAGAGAACATAAGTTTGTTTCAAGGGAGAATAGATATAACCTATTGTAAAGAAATTAATATTTGCTTTGTGATAGTAGATATTTACGCTGATGATCGGATACTAAAGGTAAGAATATTATTTAACGTGAATATGAAACAAAGATAACACATGTGTCAAGGCACGTGTTCAAATTGTTGAAATTTTTGTCGCAAAGTAGATTCAGCATTCAATTCAATTGTAAAGAATTCGATTACTATGGACTATGAACACTTATGTTCGTTCTACAATGTTTCTGATCATTTTATTTTGTTTCTGTGTCTTGTTTACAATTGGGAAACGGAATATTTTATATTTATGTCTGTACTTTTTTAGACACTGCTAATTATTCCCTAGACACGACGCTTAATATACCGCCATTTTTAATTGTACACGATCCACGCCAAAAGTATTAAAAATAGTAAAAAAAAAAAAGAAGAATTAAAGGAGGTAACTTATTTTAATAAAATATCGCTAATTTCTTCTATATAGATAAAACACTTAATATAACGCCATTTTCAATTTCGAAAGATCCACATCGAATATATTAAAAGTAGTAAAAGAAGAATAAAAAAAAAAAAAAAATGTAGTTTTCAGTTAATCTATTAAAATATTGCAGATTTTTGTAATATACTATCCTACACCTTTTCAAATTTCGAAATATATGGCAATGCGAACTTTTAGCTTTTTTCCTATCCGCGAATTTCACCGTACGTACACCGACAACGATTTCACGATTTATCGAAAATCGTTTGAGAACTGTCTACAATTGGACACTTACCTTTCACGATGGTCGCAGTGGAAAAAATGGTGAAAATCAGGATCAGCCTCATCGGTGACAGTTTCATTCCGTACTCCTTCATGGTTAGAAAGAATCTACTACAGGAACATAGATGAACACACGGAACACGATAGAACGTATGTAAACACAGAATGGTTCATCCACTCGCACACCGAACGCGTATATTTATCTCGTTCTAGAAAATAAGTCACTTCACAGTTTACACGCACAGTACACCTTCGTTATGTATCGTGAAATCGACATTCGAAAATTTTCGCTGTGGAACACCGAATATCAACATAAATCTATCGCACGCTCGATACCCGCATTTAACCTTGCATTTAAGAAGTATGCATTTCCAATGAGCACGTAACTTCTTCGACGATATCCTTGTTTCGCACAGATATCACTTGACCAGTTGTTTACCACCAAACCGAAGTGCTATCACGTATACAAAACACTAATATCGCGACAAATCGTCATCTGTTAGTATTTCTCCTTACGTTTAACCTTTCGTCTTTTTCACGTAACACTTTTCTCAATCCTTCACTTTCTTTCAATTCGAATTCAATTCAAAATGAACGTTGAGACGTAACGCGTCACTATGTTCGAGAATCGGTAGCACTATCGCGATCGAAAAGTTTAATAATCGTGATGAAACGTGTCTGATTGGCTGAGAGATAATCGAAAGGAAAAGATTACATCCAGAACGATATCTCGAAAGAATCGTGTACCATGGGATGTCAAGAAACAATGTTTCCGTAGCAACCGACGGGTACGCGCACTTTGCCGGCTTATAAATTACAAACGCCTTTGTCGCTACTTTCTCGGTGCACTTTTTCCTCTCGACAAGCTCAAGACGTAATCATATCCGACAGCAGGACGTCATACGAATAGTATGGAAGCTCGCGATCGACGCGTTCGAGTGATCGATTAATCAGAGTGGGTAGGGGAGACAGGGGAGAGTTAAACTGCACCGCGAGTCCACTTGTAACAGGTGAATTGTCAAAGGACGCGGAATCACTACGTTCAAATTCGTTGACCGTCGACAGCTCCGAAACCAGTATCGCTCGATGGAGTATCCACGCGAGAATCAGCTTTATTTCTCGGCCTCTGTCGTTCGTTTCTGAACACGAACATCGATGACACCGATCGCACCCTTATTTTTGCCGGTTTTCATTCACGCTCGTTGTTTTTCCTTCTTAATCTCGTGCTCCGTCGTTGTCAACCTTCCAACGATCTTCTATTATTTCGTTTCTCGTGCGCGTCATTTATTACACGTCGAGAAACAACGTAGCAATTCGCGTTATCACTTGTAATCTAAGGGCGGCCGTTACGAACACGTACTCATCACTGGATCGCGCGACGATGAAATAAAACTCACCATGTACCACCGCACACCTACGCGGGAGTGTGAACACTGTGGAATTGCTCGAAAGGGAAGGAGGCCTCTGCCCCCGCAGAGATCCACGGAGATTGTCGAGTGAAGCCGAGCAGCCACGAGCGAACCGACGATCAGCATCCAACTGCACCTCCCAACCCCTACTGCCTGTGAGCGCAGTGCGCACGCAAAGCACTTGACACGATGAGGATGAGAAGAACAACGCAGATGCGGAAAATCGACGGAAAACGTCGTCAAGATACCGTGGATCCTACGGGCAGAGGGTGAACCGATTATTTGGATCCTCCGTTCGCCTTCGCTGCTCCTGCAATCTTTTCGAACTGTCTATCTGTACACAGAGAAAAGTATCGCTTTTTAAGCGAGACATATGTGCGCGCCATATAAATAACTCGACGAGTTACACGAAGAATGGAAAATATAAATTTAACGCAGTGAATAACTACGAGTTTATCGATAATAGAAAAAAGATAGAAAAGATAGCAAATACATACATATAATATATGTATATAAATTTGAATATTTTTTACTATCAAGTATTTTATAACTAATATATTACGCTCTATTGCCTTTGTACAATTAGTTGTTTACATCTAATGATTATTTATATAAAGGTACAAATTCTTTATAATAAAGATCGTATTACGCGCATGATTTTTGATTTAAATAAAATTAATTATTGATCTTTTCGAAATACAGTTTCAAGTATATTACACGCAGAACTGTTTAACAAATTCTGTAGCACAATGTAGCTTTCCAGATGAACACTGTCCAGTTGTGTCACCCGGTATAAAGTCTAATTCAACATCTGGTGTGCATACGTGCACACAAGTAGTGCAGAATTTAATAAACAAACTTCTGGTTTCAATCTATGTATGTCCTAAACTCTCACAGAAAAATTATTCTCATTCATTTTTTAACCAGATTGTAACCAGCTACTTTTCTTTCTTCAATTTACATTCAACAACGTAATATAGGAATTGTAGAGAACTAAATTGCAAAAACGTAATTGAAATTCCAACAACTTGTATCTTTTAAGGAACATAAATTAAATTGTAACCCAGAAGCCACAGTATAAAATAAATCCTTTATTCAACAAGATATTCGATCTTGCAATGAAAGTGTTTTTCCATTTTACAGATACAGTAATGGCATTTTAAAATACCAAAAATTTATTTTATTTAAGAACTTGGAGAAAAAAGAAAAAAGAATATAGTTGCTTACATTTTATATAAACGTTCTATATTTTGGAAAACAATAAATATATTCGTGTAATAACAATATTTCCATATTATTTTAAGCAATGCAATTTATTAATAAATGGATGCAATGCAAATAAGTATCAAATATTTGAAGCAGAAATTTAATAAAGCAACATCTTCTATTAATTGCTTGATATCAATAATGTGAATAATTCAGAAAATATTAATTATCTTAAATACGCAAATATATAATCCTTTATATGCAATATATTCCAATTAAGAAGTAAATATTTCAGCCAGGAAGATTAAAGTTTGTTTCTTCCTTTTTCTCTCTTTCTCGACAAGGATTTATCTATCTTAACTACAAATCATTCGCTGCTTGTAACTTTTCAAAAAGAACAAGATGAGAGTTTTCAAGCCACCTGCTGCAAGGTAATAATTATCAAATGCACACAAAGTGCATTGTTTCTAGAAATGAAAATGTAACAAGCCGTCCCCAGAGATTCTAATATCATATTACGAAATACTACTGTAATATTGTAAGTGATCCATGATCCTAAAAGTCCTCATCATTTTATCACTCGATACATTTTATTATCAATCATTCCAATTTGTATTCCATGTTTTTAGAATTATAAATAAAAATTATAGCTTTAAATAATACAAAGCTTTTATCTAAAAATTTTAAATTAATTCAGTTGTCTTTAAGTTTAGTATTTGCTTATTAGTTAAAAGCAAAAGGTTTTCTTTTTATTTATTTTGGAGACTTTACTGCGACTCTCAATACCTCTATTTTTATTTATAAATCGATTTTATTAATTGTTTTAACTAAAATAATTTAGCTTAGCCTGAAATTAATTGAATCTCATATTTTGTTATAAAGGAAAGACAAGTTGAAACAAACAATGGTATCTCCACTTGTCTTTAAAAGTTTATATTTTAAATAAATAAATCAATGAGAATATATTAGCGACAAAATTCAAAATGTTTCCCTTTATTGTTATCTTTATTTACAATATTCATAGGGCAATCTTTTTATGGCAAAGATCAATAAAAAGTTACAACCTACGAGAAATCACCGATAATCCAAATCGTCGGATTTTTTGTCAAATTTACATTTCACGTATTTGAACACAGATCTTTGAATATTCGTGTATAAAAGAGCAAATCTTCATTTCGAGAACAAAAAAGAAAATCGTACGCCAGTGGCAGTTCGCATATCCTCTATGTTCTACATCACAATCAACGTGTGTTATAACTTGAACAATACAAAATCCACGCGTGATAATTATCTCCTGTGACTGGTACATCGTTATTTGGAAAGGAGGGTGATAGAACAATACGATAAGCGTATTATATAGAATATATATTACGTTTACAAATACAGGATGTTTCACAAGATCTGAAATATTCAAAAAATGAGAACACTCGATTAAAAAGATTTTCTCTACGATGAGATTTTAATAGAAATAAATATTTAGATAATAAATAACATTTATAATGTCGTGGTTGCAATAAGAGTGATACAAAAACATATTCATTTTCTGAGATTACAAATTTTGTTTGTAGAAAATTTTAAAAGAAAATCAATATATCTTCTACAAAGAAGATAATGATTTTTGTAGGTATATATACGGATGTATATAAATAAAGAAAATGTTTGTGAAAGTATTTAATATGAAATGAAAACAATGCTTGTCGTAAGTCAATTTTTATTTCAAATTGCTATAAATTGCTATGTCCTACGCGTTTATCTTCCGTTTCGATAGAGATCTTTACAGACAGAGAAAATTTCAGACTTGTTGAAAACCTTCGTTTTTTAAATATATAATATATATCGCTGCTAAAATCTCGAATTCGAAAAGTACTGAATCGTATAACTCTTATTACAAACGTGCGAATTAGGTCAGAAATCTCTCATTTTCTAAACATGTCGTATCTTAATGAACACCCTACGTGTACAGGGTGAGTCTTTTATCAGTCGTCACTCGGTTCTAAATTCTCCTACCATTTACGTAGGACCGCGTGCTTCAAAACGGAAGCTGCGCGATAAACCTTCCCCTCTAAAACGTTCACGGGAAATAATTATTGATAGAAAATTCACCCTATACGTAAAATAGATAATTAACACAAAAACGAAAACAAATAAATACGCTAAAATTATATTAGAACATATTTGTCATTATAAATCGTAGTGTGCGGCATCCTAACTTGCTTTGGCATTCTACGCATTTTTCTTCTTTTTTCCTTTTTATCATCTTTTTTTCTCTTTGTTTCGCGCGAGACAAAAATAAACGATTCGTCCTAAAAATTTTCGACGTCTCTGCGAAAACAACGACGTTACACACGTCCAGAGATTTTGTTCCCCTCTATTTTTTCCTTATTTCTTTCCTTTCCGTTCTTTCTGCTCTCTTTTTTTCTTTTTTTTTTTTTTTTTTTTTTTTTTCAACAGGCTACATACCATTCGTCGAAGGGATTACAGAGAATGCTAATGAAATTTCCGCTATATTTACCACGAATATCTCTGTAGTCTTCAAGGAACTCGTATCGTGAACAATAGACGTTTTAATGCACATGAATATTCGTGAACATGCATCAACTTCAGCTATGTCTGTATATATATATTTCTGGTTCTATGTAAATGTAAATTCGTGCACACGCGTGAAGGGGAGAAAATAGGGTGAAACTGGATGAGAGAGAAAACAGGTGGTAGCAAATAGCGAAGAAGAAAATTTGTTTCGTCGGTATTCACTTTTTTCAGTCTTATAAGTACCTATACTAATCACGAAGATTATAATAACCTTTCCATCAGGCTGGAATTCGCAACGTGACGCGTTCAACTTGCTAGTAACATAAATTATTACTGGTTTATCACTTTCATAAATTCTTTTGTAATATTTTTTTTTTTTTCTATGATTAATACACGAGAGATAAAAGCACAAAACATGTACGCTATACCGGAACTTATTATAACAATATTTTGACTATGATTTGTAATCAATCAGTTCAATTTAAATGTAGCCTGATCTTACACAGTTTAAATAACATGTATAAAGGGAATATGCTGAAAACAAGAAATACGACGTAAAAATAATCTGCCTAAAAGGTGAATATCATCGACCGAGATTACTATCATCAAGAGTTTCATTGATATTAAAATCGAAATGCATTTAAAACCATGAAGCGGGACAAGGGGAAAAGTACCTTTCGACCGGCTGAACGATACTTAGGAGCGAAATGTAAATGCTTATGAAATTGCTCCATCGTGAAATATATTATTTTTAAGTATTACGTATGATTCATCACCGTCGCTACGTTTACTATGTCACCTTAAATTAAGCGAATCACCGTTAACGATTTACCTAATTTCTCTCGGTGTAAAAGAACACTCAAAATCATCGAATCGAGACACGTACACACGAAAATGTGATTATATAAAATATATATACTAGTTGAATTGCTTACTGTGCATCCGGACAAATCGAATTTTCGTTCGCCTTACCATAGTTTCACTTTTCCATCGAAAAGCGAAACTGACTGGATATCTCGCGTTTTGTATCTTTATATCGTTTCCAGCAGGAAACGATCTTAAAGATACATTAAAAAAAAAAAAAAAAGAGAAGGAAAAGAAATATGTTTTCATAAGGCACGCGCAGTAATGCGATACTCCTGGCGAAAGGGTAAAATTATAAAATACACGTTCAAAAAATAACGCATCCGCTTAAGGGTCACGCGATTGACTTTATCCAAAGGTTCCGTGTCCTTCAGAATTCCGAAAGTTATTCCGAACGTATACTCTTATTCCTAGTTGTACCGATCGTGTATTTCTTTTTCACGCAGTCTTTAACAAGGCACTTTTTCGCGTTTATTATACGAATATTATTATTCAACAAAAGGCCGCAATGTTCCTAGATGTAGTTGCGTACGAAACGAGAGGAAATCAATTCCGTTTTCATTACAGAAATTACTTTGGTAATGACTAGGTCATGCATTATCGCTACGCGACGATATATCGTGATTCTTCGCTATGTCGTTGCGATCGGCTTCGCTTCTTCGTTATTAAATGGTAATAAAGGGAACTAACGCATCGTTTAATATTATGGCTGTGTAGACGTATCGCTCACGCATACATATATTAGGACTTCTAAATAGGATCTGAACTGCTGAAGGGCGAAGTAAGGCTCTCGAAACCGGTCAACGCTTTTGATTTTTGCCTTCGTTCATTAATCCGCCTCCCATTTTATTCGTCGTTCACCGCTCTTTTCCATTCGATCATCTAACCATTCGACCCTGCTGTGCTCCTCTCTGACATCCACTAGAAAGAAATTTTCTGTCGTTCGTTGAAAATGCAGTAGAAAACTTAAGACAGTAGAATAAGCATCTGTATCAATGTTTGGTAAGGAAGATTCTCATAAATGGAAGATATAGTATGGAAAATTATATCCCACGAGTTACTCTTTATACGCTACAAGGAGATATACACTCCTTTGAGAGAACATCTCTTTGAAAGCCAATATTTGTAACAAGGAAGACTAACTCGATTGCAAACGTTATAAATTAAAACTGAATGCGGTAATTGCTTGGACGAGGTATGGATCTCGCTTTGGAAGGAGGCAACGATGACGTGGACGCCTCGCTGCTAGCAGTGCCTCCGGAGTCGCGCCCTCCGCTCTTGCTGCTCACCGTGCTTCCGGTGCTTTGTCCTCGTGAACCAGTTTGTTTTCTCAAGGTGCCATCGCTGAGGCGACCATACTCTCCGATACGACGAGACGGGGGAGGTATCAGCGAGCGACTCTGTATTTCCCTGTGCTTCGTTTCTGAACTGGAAGGCTGTTTCTTGCGAATATTTTCACCTTGAAGGCGCTCGTACTCGTGACTTGTCGTAGAGGATGGCTTTTTCAGCGAATTATTGACGACCAACTGTTCCGTTCCGGATGATTTCTTTCGACGCTGTGCCTTCGTGTCGAATCTGCCATACTCGATGGTGCAGTTGCTCGTATCGCGCACCTTCATGCTCACAGAGGTGTCCAAAGCTGGACCTGGATCTGATTTCTTGCGAGTCTCCGTGTCGCTTAGTCTGCAGTAACGCGAGTTCGTCGACTTCAGATTCTTCGGTGGCCGCGGTAACGAGCTAGGAGGAAGACTACCCGCGCGACGTGGTTCGCCCTCTTGCATCCTCTGCCTCTGAGAGCTTCTGCCCTGCTTCTCCAGCAGCATCATATCTTCGGGCTTACCGTCTGACAATCTCGATACAGTGCCTTTCAGTCTCGAGGCTGCACTCGCAAATTCCATGATACCCGGCGAAACCTCGCCACCGGAGTCGTCTAATAGGCGACTCTTGCTCGAGGCGGTGCTCGAGGTACCTGTACTATCTACACCCGCCAATAATGGCTTGGGTATTTTTCCTTTTCGCGACGCAGTGCCTGGATTAGAGAATCCTGGAAAACAGCAAAGTGCCCGCTGAAACAAGAGAAAAGCAGAGCCGCGTTGGAAAGGAGGCCTGGGACCTGGAAAATGGGGGTTAGTGCTCGCTACAACAGCGCATGCACACTCTAGGATCACACGGGATGAGGATTGACTTCGGTTAGTTTGAATTAAGAAGGATGGAGGAAATGTCTTTTCTTTTTTCTTTTTTTATCGTCTAATCAAAAATATACGATTAATATATAGTTAATTGTAAAACGAAAAATCAATGGCACACAAAAGTTTATATTAGTGAAAATACAGTTTACTGAGTTTTTAGATAAAAAAAAAAAGAGCAGCAAATGCATTCTTTACATATCACCTATATATATATATATATATATATCATATCATATATATATATTATAAATCATATGACATTATATATATTGTCATATGATTTATGCGGAGTTTGCTTTTTACGAAATAGTAAATTAGTTTTCCTTCCAATTATCAATTTTTATTTTTATATCGCAAAAGTCTGATAACATACGAATCTTTTGAAGGCTTGTTCTAGGTAAAAAGCTTACTCTGTATAAATTTGGCTAACAAAGCGAAATAAAAAAATATAAGAAATTCGTAAAAAAAATGAATTAATACAACACATAGTTATGCAAATAACACAACTACAATGTACTATGCAATACTAAACACAAGAGAATAGTTGATGCATTTAATATATTTATTTAATGTATCAAATGCATCTAACAATTATTCATATATCAAGCAAAAGATATTATAGATTCTTGATGATACATCAACTATTCTTGTCCATACGACTAACCCAAATAGAACATTAAAATACCTTTGATCGTATAATTTGTAATATTTTCATAGTCTCCTGTAGCTATAAAGCTAAAGTAAACACTAAAGAGTTTAACATTACAAAATCAAAACATTATGTTGAACGCAAAGAGTACATAGAAAAAAATAAAAATAAAATTTCATAAAATGTAATTTTGAAATGATTAGAATTAAATGATAAAATCCTACTTTTATCCTGTCCTTTACATAGTTACAGAACTATGTTGCCTACAGAAAATTAATTTTGCTATCACGAAATTATTTCTACGTCTAGTAACTATACGTTTACTGGGAGCTTGCATACCTTACTAAGTAGTTGGGAGTCTAGTTCTTTTAATTGATCATCGAGACTTTTATTCGTTTGTTCGAAGCTCCCCTGCTTCCTATACTTGTAACTGTCTGTAACACCGTACGAACCAGTACTTCCATAGCCACTACCACCACCCAATACACTGCTTACTGTTAAACATAAAAATGAATAATTAAAAAGACATTACAATTACTAGCTTTCCAAAAAAGAACTGTATCAGAAATTTTACCGAGTTCTGGCGTGCTTGTTAGTGCAGTATGGTGATCCGCTGATGTGCTTGAGTGAGACGAATGTGCAGCAGGGTAACTACCAACACCACTGCTGCTACTACTATCCTTGTCATACGTATGTTTTTGAAGGACTCTAATCATTGCATCCCTTTCAGCTAATTTCGATTCTAGATCCTTCATTCTACGAAACGGACAAGGGTTTGTATTATTGTAATTCTATTTAAATGACAAAAGATATAAAAAGATTATATGAAATAAAAATAACATTACCTAGATTCAAAATCAGCCAATTTTTTCTGTGCCGCGTGTACTTCATCCATGTGTCTCATTTTCTCAGAACGTGCCTCTGCAATTAGTTTCTCAGCGTCTTGGCTCGTCTTCTCTAACGCAGCTATCTTGGCGTCCCTGATTGGTCAGATAAATAAATTGTAATTAATGTGCATATGACAAAAAAATTTATTAAGCGAGCAAACTTACTTTGGTAGACTGGCTGCATCAATTGCCGCTTGCCTTAGTGCACTTTCTTCGAGATAACGTTGCTCCCATTTTGCAACGTCACCCTCGAGTGACATAATTTTTTCATCTCTTTCGCGTATTCTTCGTTTTAATTCTGCGATCGTTTCTCCATTGGAGGATTGTTCACTACCATTAGCACCACCGCCACCGCCGCCACCGCCTTCTCTTAATTCCCGTTCTAATTGACCTCTCAACTGTCTTTCTGTTTCTTCTCTTCTGTCACTGGACGCTTGAAGAGAAGACAAAGCTCGTTGAAGTTGGCCTACCCTTTCTACGTATACTTGTTTCTTCCGACACTGTAAGAAACAAATGTAACAAACAACTTACAAACAAACAATTTACTGGAACATAAAAAAAAATATTACCTCTTCTTCAAGGCGTACGACGTTGCCTTGTGCGTTAGTGAGAGCAGTATCTAAAATATCTATGTGTGTACGTTGTTCTTGTAACGTTGCTCGCTGTGCTGCTAATTCTATTTCCTGTCTTTCTTTCGCCGCGGCTAATTCTTTATCTAATATAAATATCAATAGGGTTAAAATAATATTTTTATCAACAGAAACATTAACGAATAATAAAATTTACATACTTTGTGTAATCAATTGACCAATTAATAACTCTCGTTGCGTTAATTCCTTTCTCATAGATTCTACGATCGGAGGACTATCGGTACGTGCCGATAATAAATCTATTTGATCTCTCAATGCACGATTTAATTCGGTTAATCGTCTGCAGTCATTTTGTAACCTCAGTCTAGCAGCTCGTTCCAGTTTCTCTCTTCGTTCACTCGACGCAGCCAATTCCTCATGAGCCCTGTGTACCTTCGCGATCTCTTGTTCCAACTTTTGAGATTTAGCAACTTTGTTATAGCATCGTTCTAATTCTAATTTTAAGGCACTGTTCTCCTGGATTACAATTTGTATCATCTCTGATGGTGGCCAAATTTCACCCGTTGCAGATTCTGTCTCCTCTCTTCCTTTCGTTTGAGGTCTATGAAAAATAAAATATTATTTACAAAAAACGATCAATAGAAGTGAAATAACTTGAGGAAAAGCGGTTGAATTAAATCACCGTGGAGAAGTTGCCCGCAAATTGTAATTATCCATATCTGGTTTGCCTATTCTAGATAAATCAGGTTGTGATCTTGATAATGTCAATTTTTCCATTGGCCCAAGAAGTCGAGATTTATTTTTTAATGGTAGCAGAACAGACATATACGAAGGTGGTGGTCTATCTTCTGATTCACTATCATTCTGTTTCCCTCTATCACCATCTCTCATCCTCATATCAATATTTCCTCCATTATTAGTTAGCTTGCTATAAGATGGTACTTTAACTTCCTTTGCAAGATGTTTTAATACCTGCTTAATTTAAATGAAATAAAATAACAAACATGAAGAATTAGTCTCATTTAATAAACTGTATCATAATAACATAAAAGTATTAACAACATTCATTTGTTAAACATATACTCCAATACTACTAAAATAATCACCTGTGACTGACTAAGATAATCATCTGGTATATCTGTAATTTCTTGACATCCTCCATTATTAGGTTGCTCATAAACATGGTCTTCATGAGATAAATTCGATAAAGACTGCATGGTAGGGCTATTCGAATGTCCTTTACCACCACCATCACAATATAAGTAACCCATATCTCCATGTTCTCTTACTACACCCGACAACCTAAAATTAAACATTGATATATAATTTATAAATATTTATCAAAGATTATAAAAATAAGAATTTTTCTTCAAAGTATATATTACCTTCCAGATGGTACCCATGAATTATCATCATTAGCATTGTGTATAATAAGTGTGTTGTAAGAGCTTGTAGACACATCTAAGCTACTTCTATTTGACCCTACACTGGTACGATTACTTAAATTATCTTTCAAACTATTTCTATTAGAACCATTAATGCTGTCTTTAAGGCTATTTCGATTAGAACCATTCAAATTCTCCTTCAAACTGTTTCTGTTTGAACCATTTAAACTATCCTTCAAACTGTTTCTGTTGAGCAGGTTACCCTAGATTGCATAGAAGTAATTTACACTTATGTGACTTAATGGTAATGATAGCAATTTAAGATATATAAGAATAATATAGTTAAATAACAGACATTAAAAAATGATCACATGTAGCTCAAAGATAATGACAAAGAATGAAAGTATGTGATATATAAAAGTAACTAATATTCTTCAAAAACTAAAATATTATAATAAACAACATAGATGTATATTATTTTAATGTGAGTTACTGTTAGAAAAATTATTAGACATATATTGTTTAGTAAATAATTACTAACAAATGTTTTCACACTTACTTGTATATTTGGTATATTTTCTTTATGACTGGAAGATCTCGATGGACTTTGCTGCTGATTTTCTTGGCCTTGAGGTTCTTGACGAGCTGTATGTCTTATAACATATCGATCTTCATTAGTTAAGTTCTCATTTGATGTTGATACATCGGTTTCACTACCACTCAAACTTTGTGGAAGACCACCTATTAAATATATATCATGTATTTTGAAAAATATAACTTCTCATAGATTAAAATTTTGTTCACTTCAAGAATCTTAGAAACAATAAAAAATTTCAAGCACAAATATTATAAAACTTGTCTTGTACCTTGCATTGATAGTTGCTTCCTTTGTATATTATTATTTGAAAAAGGTAAGAATCTGCTACTTTGCTGCAGAGAACTCATTTTTCTATTGTTTCATTTACACCTGCTCTATTTAATCTGCAAATATATAGAATTCACTTTTTACAATCATTCAGGAAATATCAAAGAACAGTTTGTTTATATGTAATCTCAACATGAATGTGTTATTCTAATATGCATATGACATGGATTAATAATTCATTGCATGACTAAATAAATAGATTTTGCAAAGATTAATTTATTTTCCTTTCAACATGCTTTTTGCACACTCGTACATACAATGTTAAAAAAATTAACAATGAAAGATCTATATTCACAAGCTTTTAGGAAACATGGATTTATAACATGCCTTATTTATAACATTCTTTGATAAAACGTGTTTTTATAATGTATTTTAACCAATATTTAGAAGCACATCATATCGAAACACGTCAAAAAGGCGAATGGAGATAGATACGAACAATGCCCACAGATTAATCACTCTCACATCTCTAAAAGTTAAAAACCAGTGGGAACGTAAACCTATTCATGCATTCTTCTATTTGACACTACGCGGCACTCGAAAACGAGGAACGAAGATAAAATTATCCGAAGTCAACGTATAAGAAAGAGACAATGATGTTATAGTAATGGTAAAGCAGAGCGCTCTGACAGAGGTGTCAACACTCTGGAATGTTGATAATCCGGAGATATTGAATTTTTTGTTGATGCGTAACATCGTAGTGGGACAGTATTCGAGGTCTCACGAACACGACTCATCGATATATGCGTGTTTGCAACACCGAAAACGATCCTGTTGCACACGGTTTTTAATATTTTTACAAGTTGCTGAACTTGAAGGGCTGTATAAATAAACAAAAGAATATACTCGAACTAGAATCCAGCGAGGATTTTTCACATGCCACGCTACAGGAATGCAAGCAGATGGTCCTAACGAATGGACGTCCGATTACTCACATTATGCGAAAGTGCAAAAACAGGACCAGTGTCGTAATTATTTCAATAAATTAATACACTTTACTGCTCCACGCACGAGAAATAAAAATTGTTAGTTCCCACATTCCTCATCAGGGTGCGACGTATACGAATGCGGGATACGCTCTTCCTGACTCTTCTAAACTTTCCCAACTTTTTTCTTCATCTGTAGATGAATCACTGAAAAGCAATGTACACAGAATATCATCTTGGTATCTGTTTTTTATATCAATGTATAATAAATGTAATTTATTTTTCTTTTCTTACAGATCGAACAAAGTTTTATACTTTATTTTTAAGTAAGATATTTAAGTCAAGTTCATTGCGTTCTGACGATAGAAGCAATTTAAATGCACACGACAAATTTTTGCGATAGGCTTTTATTTCATTTTCGAATAATTCTTATTTCAAAGTAAACACGCTGTTGTGTATATGAAAATATATTTGACTTAAAATTCAATTAAATGAAAAGTATTTTCATCGTTTTAGTTATTTAATATATAATCTCTGATATAAGTACTTAATTAAGTCACGTCCATTGGTATATGATAGCACGCAATAAAAATTTACATTAAGCGATACTGTTATCTTTAAGTCTTTTGAAAAATATGATTATATTACGGCGATGAATCATTTGGAAGATTTGATGAGAATATTGTGATATTTATACAAATAATAATCTTTTTTTAGAACACAATTTGACTTACAGTATCTTTAGATGTATGTACTGTTTGATACTATGTTGCAACATAAGTTGTATAAAATTCATACTGTGTGATTGTGAGTGGATTGGGAAGTAATTATGAATTTTAATAAATTACGACAATGCTATAAATTTCTTTCTTTCAAATCATTACATCAAAGTTCATATGTTATACGAAAACCATTTATTTATGATAAATTGTTGAAAATCGCTTCATATAGGATATTTTTTCATGGTAATCTACAAAAAATATTAAAAAAAGAGCCCGTAAACTTATTGACAATTCCGTAAAAAATATAATGCGTGATTTAACTTTCTTGTTTTCGTGATTTTTAAAAAAGTTTGTAATAAAAAATAAGATGTTTTACTGTATTTTATTTTTTAATTTTTTCTTTTTTATTTACGATATATCAAACATATTGTTTTTTAGTAAAACCAACTTTACAGTTTTCAACCTCAATACTTCATAATACAGATTTTAAAACCATGTCTGGAGATGATAAAATTTGCCTTAACGTTGATTATAATGAGATTCTAAAAGCTCAAAATGATAGTAGTGTTTTAATCATCGATGTCAGGGAAAAGGAAGAAATTGATGAAACTGGGAAGCTACCTGGAAGTATTCATATACCAAGTATGTTCTAATATTGTCAAATCATGCTTTAAAATATTAAGTAGTTATTGTTGAATTTTATTATTATAGTGGGAGATGTTGTAAATACATTGTTGAGCCTTTCTGAGAAAGATTTTAAAGAAAGATTTAATAAAGAAAAACCTTCCAAAAATACGAAGATCATATTAAGTTGTAGATCTGGGAAGAGGAGTGGCATGGTTCAAGAAGAAATTCAAAAGCTTGGATATGAAAAGTATATTATATTATAAAAGTATATTTACACACGTTTTACAAATGTATTAATTAAACCTATTTATGTACATTTTAGTGCATACAATTATGTTGGAGGATGGCTAGATTGGGAAAGCAATCGCAAATTATAAGCAATTATTATAATTATTTTTACAAGAGTAGATATATTTATTTATAAATATTAGTGAACACATATATAATTTCCTAATTTACATTAATAAACTGTTATTAATTGTTTAAAATGAAAATTTTTCAAGCTAAACCTCATTGATAAATAATATATCATATGATATATAGTCAATTAAGATAACATATTTACATCTATTTCCATATATGTGTACATCTACATACATATAAATAATATTTTACAATGTATTCAATTCTTATATACACTTCTTTCATACATAACTTCTTGTTATGTTCAATACGATGAAAATTATATGTGAAATAATTACATTACTTTTTCTTTTGTTCCTGAGCTAATTTCTGATTAACCATTTCTCTAAATTGCCCCAAAATAAGATTTTCTCTCTTCTGTCGTTCTTCTTTACTAAACATAGCCAATGCTCGTTTCTCATCAGCAGAATAAATTTGGTTTTCCTTACGGATACGAACAGCTTCCATCCGCCGATGTCTGAAAAAAAATAACATCAAGGTAAATATATTTATATAAATTTAATATTTTTTATATTAAATAAATTTATTTTCCTATACTTTAGTAAATTTCAAACTATGGAAATAAATTTTCAAAGGATATCTTACCGACTACCACTCATAACGTAGCCAACAGATTCATATGCTGCTATCTCATCTGAAGTTAGGCCAATTTCACCCCTTCTAGGTATACGTTTTCCTTCTGCAACGTATGCGGCCATAGCAGCACCTTCACCAGGTAAAAGAGCCTTGCCAAAATCTTTAGCAGATAATGTGACATGTGGTTTTTGAACTGGTCCCACTACTTCATCACCACTCTCATCTGAACTTGATCGCTTTTTAACCTTTGCTTTATGATTAATTTCATTCTTTTCCACCCATTCTAATTCCTCGGGTTCGCTGTCAGAGCTACTATCTGACCTTTTTCTTTTCCGTTTCTTCTTTTTGTCTTTCTTAGCTTTCTTTTCTTTCTTTGGTTTTTTACTTTTCTGTAACAATGATAAAAAAACATTTATTATAACTCACAAGAAAAATTTGTAACAAACAACGTTATAAAGAAATTGATTTTTACATATACAAAATATAATAAGAAAGGTATATGGAACTATGAAAATAAATTTACTTATTAAATTAAAAGTTAAACTAAATTAAATTTAAAAATTAAACTACATTAAATGGAAAGTTAATTTATGTTTTCATACCTTTTTCTTCATCTCATGCTTCCTTTTTCTGTCTTTTGGTATAACACTGTCTTTGTACTTGTTAGTCTCCTCATCTTCCTCCGAACTATAATAAACACAAAACATTTAATAATTTATTACAATAAACATATATGATTGCTGATTACAATATGATTGATGTATAATATGATTACAAAATAGAATATTACAATTACTTACTCTTCGATTCGAGTTGGTGATTTTCCCCAAATTCTATCAACACCACATAACCCAATTTGCTCCCTATCCCGTCTTCGTGCGTCCATTTTTTACATCTGTTTTTATTTCTTGTTTACAAGCTTTGACAGAGAGGGAATGAGAGTGCTAACGGTTATGATTCTGGTTGTTTCAGGATTAATGCTGCACCATACGGTCAAGTGTTGAACCATGAAACAGCTTAACCTACACAAGAACGTATAAAATTAGGGATCTGCTATGTTTGATTGTACGCTAGCATAGACAAGAACCTATTTAATTGCACGGTTCTACGAATAACAAAATCGCGCAATAATTTATCTCGAAAAACTATAGTATCGGACAAAATTTTTTGGAAGAGTTGAAAAATATAAATTTTTATGTTACTATATTGAAAATCTACTATTGACTACACAAATAGTGGCAAGCAATATTACTCGATCCGATGAAATAACAATGCAACAATAAAACTTTTATATTCGGTCGATATTACGTACCTTGAATGACTTAGCAGTCAACGTGGAGGAGATTTAGACCGAGCGTCAGTATAATTTGGCACTTTATTTGCATTTGTACATAAAAACAGCTTGATGTTCTGAACACAACGATTGTAACACAACGTTCTCGTCGAAACTGAATTAGCACATCCGAACAGGAAGACGGTCTGTGGATAACTGCCCTTATATGCCGCTGATGCCAACATTAATCGTTGGGTCTCGATCGTCCGTCATCCCCACCAACCGTTGAGTCTCGTCCGTCCGTCATCCTCAAGAATCATTGGGTCTCGTCCGTCCATCATCCTCACCAACCATTGGGTCTCGTCCGTCCATCATCCCCACCAACCATTGGGTCTCGTCCGTCCATCATCCCCACCAACCATTGGGTCTCGTCCGTCCATCATCCCCACCAACCATTGGGTCTCGCCCGTCTATCATCCCCACCAACCATTGGGTCTTGTACGTCCTGATCAGGGATTATCCTCGATCTTCGAACCCTCAGATTTACAGCTCGGGGAGGATAAGTATAGTCAGCAATTTCAAATTCCAGAGAAAGGATAATTACTGTTCGAGTCATAAGCGGATGGTTACTCAAAATTCGGAACAGGTGGATCTATTTACAATGAGTTAAACTGGAAATGATGGTACTTCGAAACAGGTTCGTTGCCACGTCGCACATATTTATGCGACAGGTATATTTCCGTGGGGGCCCCGTCACCAAAGGATAGTGACGCTCTTCTTGTTCAAGTTAATTAAATATACGATACTATATATAGGATATACAACATAAAAATGTTAAAAACACATTTTACCATACTTTTTATTAATTTACATTCTGGATAATATTTTACATTATCCTATATCGTATGGTATTCGTTAAAACATTCCAAACACATTTGGGGTGATTTTGGGCACATCGAAAAATAGTTATAGACTCCGGTCATCACTACTCTCCTCACTTTCAAATATATTTTCACGCTGTTTACTGAACATTTTGAGGAGGAAAAAATCCCTGATGTACGTCTCACAAGTATGCTTCTCGACTAAATGAAAGATCCGAGATATCTGACATGAGATCTCTCGGAATACTCTAGCTGGATAGCTTATCGCTTTCTCCATTTCAGAAATAAATAATCTTTACTTTACGATGAATCGAAGGCGATAAACGATGAATTCCTGCTTGCCACTCTACGTTCTGCATACCGACGGTCGGTTTTGGGCCCCGCAGAAAACTAAATATAATAATGTGTTATAACTAAGACAACTAAATAGTTAATTCACAACTCACAACTAATAGTTTACAACAATATGGTTCACCCGATATTTCTTAGACCATTTGTCCACGATACTAGACTAGTGTGCAACCAAACAAGGTAGATCCCTAACTTTATAGGTTCTTGTATGTGCTAGCATTTGCAACCTTCAGCACTTGGCCGTATGGTGCAGCACCTGTACTGTAAAACAATGAACAACGAGCGTGAACGCCCTTAATTCTTCTCTGTTATAACAATTTAAAAGGAACATTTAACCTCCCTCTGGTTTTAGTCGCAGACACTAAAGGAAAATTGGCAGCATTTACAAAGTTTATTCGCGATGCAATTAAAAGATATATTTTTATCGTTCTATCATTCCATGATTTCAACTAACTTTCAAAAACCTTTTTACAAATATGAAAATAGAAAATGGAGGTAGAAAAG
Organism: Bombus campestris; assembly: GCA_905333015.3. Taxonomy (NCBI): domain Eukaryota; kingdom Metazoa; phylum Arthropoda; class Insecta; order Hymenoptera; family Apidae; genus Bombus; species Bombus campestris. Next base: position 9,555,442 of record HG995140.1, read on the forward strand.
AAGCGCACATAGAGAAGTGAAAATAACGTCGAAATTTTATTGGTTTTCTTTACGAAACATTCTGGAGTGAAAGAATTCCATAATGAATTCCGATCATGTAGTATCAAAATGTGTTTTTAATAAATATAATAAAAAATACATTACACAAAATATCTACAATGATTACAAAGATCGATATAAAATTACATGTCGTTGGACAGCACCACCATCCAAGATTTATAAATGTACAAAGTAGCAATTGTCGTCATAGTTTAATCGTATTGTTAGTAATATCTATTGTAATTAATAAATATTATAATTATAATCCTTTTTTCCTCGAGTACTCCGATAGAAAAATATCCGTAACGATTCCAGTTGTTAGATTCTAAGCATCATGCATTTCTAAATTAATATAAAGAAATACATAGCTTAACAACATACTGCTAGTGAAAATTATTGTAGCTGCGTTAATAATAAATGGGTCCATCGAAATTCAAGGAAGTGATTTCGTACATTGAGATTCGATAATTAATACTTGCGTAGTAACAGAGATATGACAAGGCACTCTTAACAAGTCCATTCTTTTCAGCTTTACCTTTTTTTTTCTTTTTTTGTGTGTATGTGAAAATCTTATGTATGTTCAATGTTGCGCCTCAAAAGTACGTATAATAATTCTTGACATTAATTTCTGACATTATATTATTTTTATCACTCATACGCTTAGGTTAGGTTAAATTTATTACATCAGTCGTAATTATTTCAAAATCTTTATGCGTTTTAATCAAATCCTCAATAACGAACTATTCGATAATAAAAAAATATAAAAGCTTTTGTAATAAATTACTTCTTTCTCAATGAATTTACTTTATATAATCGTTATGTCGTACCTCAAATAATTATCAGCGATAATCTATATAACAGAAAGATTATATGAACATAAAGATTTTGCTTCAACAAAAATTCTGTATCACCGCATATTTTCCTACCAAGTCTTCGTCATTTGTGAATTACAGAATTGAGACAATAATTGGAAATATAGCATACAGAATTGTAAATTTCATAATTGTTTTCTTACAATTACATTACCTTAATACTTTCTTGTATTGTCGAGAAATATTGTATAAATACAACGAAGTAATGATTAACGCCATTACGGAGCATACTATTGTATTCGTTGGAATATAGAAGCACCATCGATTTGCGATGTAATCGTTACGAGAAAAAAAGTTTTCGTAAAAATTACAACGCTGAATATCAAATCAAGGAAGATATTGAATGACTGCAAAAGCTTTAATATATTCTATAAAAGTTATTTTCTTCTATATGTTTTTAGATCAATAAATTTTGCTTCCTTCGTAGACATATCTTTCTCTCTCCTTTCTTTTAATTAATTTTCTGTGTAAAATCGAATTATTAACAAAATTTAGCTGATTGATTTCAATTGATTTATGAAATGAGTCGTTCATTATTTTCAAAAATTGTTACTTGCTCAAAGTTTTGCAATCAGTCAATATTCCTGACGCTTTGACTAAATGTTTATCTACAATTTTCTTATTTCATAGCTCAGTTAAATAAATACATTTCGTCGAATTACAGATTGAATTCCAAGGAAAGAGTGTGAGAAAAGTTATTTTAAAACGCTTAACGTTCAACATAAGATCTTGGGCATTCTCCTTGAGGTTTCGCTCATACCTTCAGCAAGAAAGCTCTAGTCAGAAAAGCACTTTGTCTCTTAAATGGGTATGTATACCAACCCCTAGTGTTATTTTTGTATTTATTCAACGCCACGAACTTTAAAATATTTCTAGTTCTCGTGATTTTCAACTTTGCATACGTATGGAATTTTTAGAAATTCAATTCATCCTCTCGCTAGGCAACTTTATTCTGTATAGTGGTTACGTTATAGTTACGCACTAATACTGTTCTGTCTAAAATGACATTATTCATTATAAATTAATTGAGTAAATTGTTTTAAAATCATTGTAGTAAAATCATTATAGTAAACAAAACAGTTTGTATGTCCGTCGGATTAAAATAAAATTTCTGTGTAGAACAAATCTTTACACTTTGTACTAAAATATGTAAAAGCCACGTAAATTAAAATGGGGGATTTTGTACGATTTTGTACGTGATTCGAGTTCGAAGGAAAACTAAAAGTATTTCCTTTTAATAAATTACAAGTCGGTTTAAAGAATTGTATAAAATCGTCAAACTTCGTTCATATTTTACATACGATTATGTACAAAAACGAATCACTATCGTGTATGCGTATGACTATAAATATCGAGCATTACAGTAGCGAGACGTTGTAAAAATTTCAGAAATAACAACCTTCGTAATAAGCACTTCGGTATAGTAATAGATCATTGGTATCATCTTAGATTTTCTTCGTTCACTTGTAATACTATTACAAATTGAGGAAGATACATATCCGTTGTTCTGGAAATTGAAAACGTAAACGAGGAAAGATCGTCTTATACCATACGATAAATAATTAAAATATAAACACGATTACATGTCTCAAGAATAAAACTTCTCGATATATTGCTTAGTCGAAACTTACAATGATCCAAAGCTATTCGAGTATCCATTTTTAAAAATGCGCTTTGGTTCGTTATTGATCGACTATGTTAAAATCGGTTTCGATAATACCTTCTTTCTAAAAAAGAACGAAACATGGCAGTGATCTTTGCAAATTCTATTAGAATATCTCGATATTTCGGAATTAAAATTTACGCAGGAACTCGGTACATTCGAACGAATAAAAATGTACAAACCGCAAAGTGTAGGAATAGATCAACAAAAGTTTGGCTGTAGGTGTTTTTTAGTACATTGATCCTCGGAAATCATAGGATGAACGACTGAATTCGATTTCTATTCTAACTGTGAAATATTCATTTCAATCACTACAATCATTATTGTAGGAATGTGTAAAAACAGAAGAAAACAGAATATAGTTTTAAATTTCCAACGGTCGATTCTACGGTTAAATGATAATGGATCAGTCGATAGATTTTTGACAGCCGGCAATCAGACAAAAATCTTTTAAGGAACAGCACAAATCACTCAGTCTCCACCCTATCGCTCGAGGACTAATGCAATCACCAAAGAATCTCGTTACATTCGCGCAAAAGCTCCTCGAACGAAGAACGAATCAAACAAGCGCCTCCGTGTGGTAATGATGGTAATGATGATGAATATGTTCGTGAACGTGCTTCCTACCGGAGCTCGCAGCGGCGTTTTGCGAAAATTCTCGTTCCAACCAACGAACGACCTGGACCATAGCTCTGGCCTGATCCTGTTCCCTGGTCGCATGTTTCAGTTGATGTTTCTTGCTCGACTTACCACACTGTTGAGGCGTTTGACCAAACTGCGTCTCGTTACGCTGAACGTTATGATTGTTGGTCGGAGTTTGATTAATAGGGTGCTGATTGTTCGATATCAGATTGCCGCCATTACGATTCGCGTTAGCTGGCGCAGCGGTTTGTTGATCTGTGTAGACGTTCGGGCTGATCACATTTCTCGGTAAAACTTGAGGTTGAACGTATGCTCGTGGCGGTTGCACCGTCGTGTTATTCCTCTGAAGTCCGTAGTGTGCTCGCGTCTTCCTCAGATTCCCCCTGTGCTTCGCAGGTACCTTGGAGAACGATGTGAAACCCTGAGGCTTTTCCCGAGTGGGCTTATGGTAAGCTGTCGCCGTGGGCCGAGATTCCGATGGTGAACGACAATCTTGATTGTAGTGAGGTGAAGTCTCGACATGTGGGGCTTGGGATGGAATGCGCAGTTGCTCGTTCTGATGTCGTTTCCTGGTGTGTCAGAAGCGTTATCATATTTTTATTATTACTTTGTTCGAGCGAACAGTAAATAACAATTATGAATTTAATTATTATTATAGCATATATTCGGTTGATGATATTAACATTAAAGATTAAGATTGAAGAAATCTTACCGATGGAAAAGGAAATATTTTACGTAAATATATCGCGGATTTTTGCGAATACTACAAAAAAAAAGAAAAAATAGATTCTAAGAAAAAAAGATCGATTTAACTCATTAAAAATTATCTGTATTATGTATCCTGTACATAACATATACGATATATATTTACGCGAGATATCAGAAAATGTAGATAAGACAATTGAAATGGAATAATCTTGTTAGGAATCTCTATTTGAAACATGCGCTATATTTATTTGCGCTATAGTTCCTTTTCTTCAAGAGCGCGTCACGCGATTTTCCATGCGATTGAACGCGAAAGACGTACCTTGATGTATGAAAACTGAGATTATTCTTTTCCATGTTCGCCTGAATAATTTCCAAGAGCTGTTGCCTTTGTAGGGCACCACTGCGTTTTCGCTGATTAGTCGTGAGAAGTGGCGTCAAGGGGGAAACTGCGGGAGAAACATCACTGTCATCGCTAATATCACCCTCGGAGCTATTGGAATAGGGTGATGGTAAATGAGGCACGGGCCCCACCCTTTTGCGTAATTCCTCCTGCTTTATTCGATTTGTTCGTGCGTTTTCACCGTCATCCTCACTGTGGGTATCCACCTCCTTCTCTTCATTCTAAAACAGCATATAAAAATAACATATCTTTATTTATCGAACGTGTAATATTACTTACGAATAACATCGTTTAAAAAATATATAAACACTTTTTCATATTTGTTGTATGCTACATAAAACATATTTTTATTGATATGTACTTATTGTCCTACGCATTAATCTGGCATCCTTTAACATTAAAATATGAAAATTCCTATCACGAACCTATCTTCTTTACATTCCAAGATTCAAATAACTAGCAAACAACGACGCGCAGCTGTTTCATTCAGAATTCCGAGAGTTCGAACACCCCAACAATAAAAAGGCAATCCGCGAGGACCCCTGTGTTACATCTGTCCAACATCAATAATAAAAATAAAAAAAAGGGGGGTAGGGGAGAAAAACGAATAAAGAAAGGACAGACCCCCCTCGCAACCCGCGAACGATAAATCTCGAAAGGCAGAAATGATAAATCCGCCACTAGCTTCTAGAATTGTCGGGTTACGAAAGAAGAGACGCGGCTCCATAAAAACCCAAAGCCTCGAATCCTCGCCTCGTAGGGGCATCAATCTTACCTGGCAACGGTGTCGTGGCACCCTTCTCCTTCTAGGAACTCTACGTAAACCATGCGTGCCAGTATGGGTCCCGGCATTGTTGCAGGACGCGTGCTTTAAATGGCAGCAGGACGAATTTCCGGAAAAGCTCGTAGCAGCAGCCGGCTGCGTAGACGCGTTCAAACAGCCACCAGCCGATCGTGTCTGGCTGGTTCTCTGATCTGGCGACACAGTCAATTTCACCTTAATCGTCTTACTGCCGCACGGTGGTACCTGGATAGAAGCGCCCAGAGTATCGTAAATGGTAGTAACCAGGCCGGCTATGTCGTCCTTTGTTATCTTCCCATGGCCGTCGAAATCGTACAGGGTGAATGAGAATTCTTGCCGTCTTCGGTCACCCTCCGCTACCGAAACGTCGCATTCGAATTCCTACGACCGGACCAAGTTGAGTAATACAAGTTTCAAGTCAATAATAAATAGAAACGGGACGAGATATGTTATTACTTGGAATATGTAAATCGTGCAGAGTCTGCGGTCTCAGCAGTATTTTATTCTTGATTCTATATATTACATGTAATTGTATATATTAATTTATTATTATCTTCCATTTGTATCTTATCGCGATAAGTTAATAAGTTTGATAAGATACTTAGATACATATATTAGGTTAAATTATAGCTCAAAAGAATATATTTTATACCGAGTTTGAATCGCAAAGAATCTAATGATACAGATTTGCTGTAAGGATCGATTACGTTGTATAATAAGATCAGTTCAATCTCTTAAGATATACTATCATTGTGTTTGCAATAAAAGATTAAACGTAATGTTAGAGGATTAATCGAGGATTAATTTAGAAGAAAAGTTCTTGAAATTTAAAAACGAATCGTCACACAACAAAAACATATGTTCTATTGTTTCCTCTTTAACAAGCAAGGGAGTTAATAATACCTCGAAACTGAGTTGCTTCGTTGTACTGGCACTCGGCTGCTCGTCATTTCCGGTGGCCGGCGTAGGACTGGTGGAAGCGTCAACCGCGACCTGTGGTGCCTCTGTTTCTAATAGAATTGGCTGGGATTCCGGTAGCGAACCGCTACGAGGTGCCGAGACACCGCCAAGAAGTTCCTCCGAGTCGCTGCCTTCCGTATTACCAACCACTGTAACCAAACGATCGTTAACTTCTCAGTAATAACGGATGGACCAAGATTTAACCAATATTTAACCACCCTATAACTATCTTAAGATAAACTACGACAAAAGCTATGGAAATCCTATGCAAGTTAGATTGTATTTTATATAATAATCGTCCATATTCATAGAAGTGGATTACACTGATATTTTAACGAATGAAATTTTATTTTAAAAAAGATGTTGGTTTTATGAAAACGAAGCCTAATATAATTATAAGATCAGAGTGGTTCTACTCGTTTTACGCTAGCTCGTTAAACATATTCCTCTTCGTAGCTTTGTTTTACGTTGCATGAAGTTCTCATCAAAGGGAATGAAACTGTTATCTACGGTCGAGCGGCGGCATCGCTCGTAAACAAAAGTCAGAATCTCAAAGGTATCAAAGTAACATCCTCCACGGTAAAGCCTATATTTATAGTCAGTTTCTGAGTGCCACTCGGTACTTAAGTTACGGAGTGTAGGAAGTATTTTCGGACTATTTTGAAGGGGATGTAACTTTGAATCACCAGAAATAAATACAACAGATCACCAAACCTATCTCACGGTCACGTTTTTTTCACATTAAATCGAATCCAACGAGATTATTCTTTACGTGTCCCAATCTGCTAGGACTTTTAAAACGAGAAAAGACGGAAGATCCAACGAGGACAAGAAACAAAAAAATAGAAGATAGGCATGAAAATAAGATGAAAACAGAAAGAGCCAACGATGTTAGAAAGATTGGAAAAAACGAGCATAAAATGATAGAGGAAAAATTTTAATCGGCGGAAGCGTGTCTAGAAATTGATGGATGCGAGCGCGTTTAAACGCGTAAATTACAGATCAAAGGGTTGCTGTTTTATAATTACAGAGAGACCGGATTCCCTGCATAAAAGCGCAATTATCTTTAATGCATTCGGTCTATTGCTCGACCGAAATTATTCGCGCGCTGCGAGCGAACGAGCGAGCGAACGAATTAACGAAAGTTCCACTGAAAGGGATGGCGAGAACACATCCATTTCCAGCGTTTATTTCAGAAACGTTTTGCACACTCGCCGAAGGAAGTGTAATGTATCTTTAATGTGTCTGCATTACATTGCCATTTACCGTTACCTAGACGCCTGTGTAAAAGCGTTCTACGAAATGAAATACCGAAAAGATATCTTTGCGCAACTACCATACATAAATGAGCATCTACGAAACACGACACGTCCACCATGATGCGGTACATGGAGCGCCGCTTTTTATAAAATTTCTAAAGTTTTCACCGACGATAGAGGAAATGCATCGTTTAAAACGGCCACGAGACTATATTCCTGGATGGTTGGATTCAATAAACTATATAATTAAACATAAAATGTTTTATACGCTGTGTACTCGATAAAATATTATTATAGAATGTTTCCATATCTAATACCTGTACTTGTAAGATATGCAAATTCTAGATCGAAGAATATTCGAAAGTTGGCAAAATAAAACTTTGAACTTTTATAATATTATTTTTCATACAAACAATTTTGCCAAATTAGACAATAAAAATAGTTATTTATCACGTATTCAGTAAGAAGGTGTTAATTCGTATACTCGTTGGTGGTAAATGTACAATGATAAGACTTGAATGGCAAGATCAATGTAAAGGAGTGATAGGGAGTAATAAATTTGGAACGACCTCTTTCCCACCCACAACGTAAAAGGAAAAGAGAATCTTAAGTAAAGATTTTATCTAATGGACCTCGCCACACACGTAGGGACAACTGTTCAAAGGATTTTCTATATCTAGGAATTTCGTATACACATATCGAAAGTTAGGAAATTAAACGCCGATATAAAAAAATTTCATCTTTCTTTTTTCTTACGAAACACATGGAAACTATCTCTGAAAAACATACTTGACTTATTATTTTTGTCAATTTAATCGTTTTATATCTTATCAAACAATGTCGATCTTGACAAAATGTTAATCATAATATTAATTTGTCAATATCAATGATGATTAACAAAATCTAATAATAAAAATATAAATAAATAAGGAAACAACGGGGATGTAATTTAACGCAGCGTTACGCACATTGGTGCACACTTTTCTTATTTCATAACGATCAGTATAACGCAATAAGCAATTCAATTAAGAAGGAAAGCTTCTAACATCTTTTGGAATTCATGGATTGTAATAGGCGGTCGTCCTACATGTGTCCAACATCCAGCCATAATAAAAAGAACAAGCTCTAAGAACTGTCAGCAATTACTGCTCAGACTATCGATCAATGAATATTGAAGATGCATGTTAGAATTTTACGAGGGTTTTGCAATAGGTGCAGGAGTTTAGAAAAAATTCGAAAGTTTCGTATATTTTTCCGTGATGAACATTCAGAATAAAAATTTCTTTCGGAAAAGGTAAACGTTTACAAATCTGGTACAGTTCCTGTTATTTTTTAATTTTTATTATTTTAGTATTTAAAAATGTTTAGTACTTCGTCGTATCGTAGTACTAAATTCCTTATTATTGCTATAATATTTTTTCTCGGCTCGATAAAACAATGCAAAAGGAGAAAAACATATTTCAGTCCCAATTAAAATACAACTACGCGAATGTAACATAGCTAAACGTTAGAATTATTTAAGCTACTCGTAATGGATTCTGTTGCAAGTTGGCCGAGCAATCGACCAAAATATTAAGGGAATGCTTAATACATAATCGGGGTTCGATAAAACGAGTTCCGCGGCGATTCGAGTTCCGAGTAGCCGGAGAATGTTTCGAGTGCTTTGGCCACCGTTTACACGTTTCCCTTCTACGATGGTAGGCCGTCTCTTCGGTCTCGAGGAGGCTCCGCTTTTATCTTAATTCACGCGATACATCATTAAGCCGGTGCAGCGTGATTCCAGTAAAATATATACTTAAAAACGTCGGCATCAAAGGGACCGCGGAGCAACGATAATTAGCGATACGAAACTCGTAATAAACGAAGCCGGCCGCTAATTTCAATTACTCGAGACCAACGGGGGGAAAAAGAATGAAAAAGGAGGGAAAAAACGACGAGAAAACGCTTGCACACGCGCGCAGAAAAGAGAACGAGGAAGGAAAAAGAAATAACTAAAGGGGGACAAGGAAAACCGAAAGTAGGGCAGAGATAAAAGAAAACACGAAAGAAAAAGGAAAAAACAAAACCAAAAAATTAGAAAAAAAGAGAGAAAAAGAGAAGAAAAAGCGGGATAATCGTATCTGCATAAAGAAACGGACGCATATACGCGTATAATGATACCTGCCGTGTGGTAATTACGCCCGTAACTCTTTCGTGGGGCGAGCGTTAAAGACCCAAGACACTGAACGCACCGGGGGAGAAAAAAGGGAGACAAAGAATGGTAGAGAGCGAAAGAGAGAAACAGCGGGAAGAGCGTGACAGAGAGAAGAGGAAGAAACATAGGAAGAACAAGGGGAAACTGAGATGGTGAGTGAAGACTACAGTGGAACGGGTAGAAAGAGGAAACAGAGAGAGAGAGAGAGAGAGAGAGAGAATCTTTGCTTTGATATCAAAGGAATAGAGAATAGCCATGGACGCCTTTTATCTAACCACCGGACTAATGTATGTAACGAACTTGCAAGGTCTCGATAATTAAACTCCACCCTTGACGCGCGACCCTCCTCCTCGTGCAGCTACGCGTATAATCTATAGTACGTGTATATGTAGTCTGTAGTACTATATATACGCTGTGTACGAAAGAGCGCGCGAGCGCGCGCGTGTGTTTATACCGTGTGTACCGTACCGCTTTTGCGCCCTCTTGAATGAAAAGCAGCGGGGGAGCGGGACACAAGCGGCTTCTGCTTTCTTCTTTGTATATCACCCCTTTCTGTTTGCTCGGCTCGTAACTTTTATCATTTGCCGACGCAACAGCTTTCCCTATCCCTACTCATTCGCCTCTCGGCTCGTATGAAAATTTTGCCCCGCGACGCAAGAGAAAACACCCATAAAGAGGAACGCCGTAAGAGAGCCCGAGATCGGCCGATCTTCAAAAGCGAGATTCGCTGCGCCGCGCGCCTCAACCATAGACGGGTCCCGGCAATTGTTCCACGATTTTCGATCAGTTTCTCTTCCCAACGACGCGACTGTAGGACAGAGAATAGAGATTGACTAATAGACGACATGGAAAAACATTGTGTTAGTTCATTCTTGCTTTTACTTCTCTTTTCTGTCCCTCTCTGACTTTTGTCTTCCCTTAATACGACAATTTTTAATCATTGCCTGCATGGCTCTGATTCGCAGTATGACAAATGTAAGAGACGATTCGTAGATTACGTAATACTAATATTCGGAATGAAATGGAATTTGATTTTATCTGTAGTGAATATAAAATATGAAAAGTGAAACAATATAGAAATATAACGAGTAATATTTATTATACTGATGAATAAAATGATTAATTTGAATAAATTTTCTATTGACTATCATGGAATATCTGACTTTTATTAAAATATTTACTGTTTTTAAACTGTTATTTAAACTAGTGATTCTTTATTTACGAACGATCCATTTGCAAGATGCGAACGAAGATCTGTATCAATTAAAATTTTTCGAATTCTGGAACGCGGCTAACTAGAAGTGCGTTTTATTTTTACCCTCCATCTTACGAGTAGATGTTAGTCTTCTGGTGGAACATACATAGCTATGTTTGTTTCATTAAAGTAGGTTTACAAGTGTTAAAAATTATGGACTAATGACTTGTTAAGTGTTATTTATACAACTGAGAAACTGTTATCCTCTTCACACTGAAATTTTTTTCGAATAACTAAAACTATAATTAAATAAGTAAGATAGTAAATATTAAAATTTGTCACCTTTCTCTTTAGAATATCATAGTTAAAAAATATAAAAATAATTCACCAGTGGTTTTTGATAGAATACATGTCGCATTCCTTTCATCGCATATCTTTATTTGCATTTATAAAATGACTATGTTATTTCTTATAGTATCTATACATATTATGTAAATGTTTTTTTAGTTTATTGAAAGATCGTTACCATGTAACGATAAAGTAGTTATTTGCTGATAGAGTGCCGCCTTCGATATCAATATCAATCATTCAAATATTTATCTTCGCGCTTACAATATTTTACACATACGAAACTAAAAATGATAAGTGTCAATGCGTATTTCAAGCGCTATTCAATTTATTTCTATCTACTCTTCCTGAAACTAACAATAAAACAAGACATATACTTGTATTATTATTACAGTTTACAAATAAGTAACTACACGTTCAACTATATTTCAACTAATATTTAACATTCATAAACGATTATATATACTGTTGCATAAACATTATACAACTAGTATAACGACGTATTGTCTAAATAGAATCTATAACATCATCGATGAATTTATAAAATATATACCAAATAATATCAAGTAATACCAAACTGTAGATTTCGTCTCTAAGTCGGTAATAACCCATAAAAGTGGTTGATGCGACGTTCAATAATTAATTGAAATAGAAAAAAGGAAAATAATAAAAATATTTATCATTCAATTGCGTCAAAAAATATTCGAAAGCTCTAGAAATTGTTCGAAATATGAAACCAATGACAGCTAACAGACAAATTTTTAGCAGAACAAGGTTATAGATCAACGGGTAAGAAAAATGCAAGTATGACGTAACACCACGTGGGATCCACTTCTGTCATACTGCAGTAGCATCATCGAGAAACACGCACCACGCGGCTCGCAACTCGGGCAAAATATCACGCCTATAACCGGACCCCGACCGAACAAATCCGTATACGGTATATCTCGATATCTATCCATGCATCGGCGATTTTGACGCACATCGATATTTTGACGTGTGTATATATGACAAAAAAAGGAACATAAAGGAAGAAAAAACGGGGTTCGAATGGATAAAAGTAGACGAATAGAGTTGATAGCGAGAAAGACAGAGAGGCGTCATAGTAGCTTACCAGAAAAGGGTCTATAGCCAGCGAGGAACCTTGCCCGCCACCACTTTACGAATCCAGTAGCCATGAGACCCTCATGCATCCACAAACGTTGCGCACACTTTCTTTCCAGGCTTCTTGTTCCGCCACTTTGTTTTTATTTTTCTTCCCAAACTCGTCACCGTATTAAATTCTTCCTGTTCCTTCGCGTCGCAACAGCCAGCCGTATGTCACTATGACGATCGACGAATATCGCCGTATCCGATGTTAAAAAGCACGGCTGACAATCATTCGTCGTTCTCTCGTCGTGCCCAATTTCCCCCGTGCACGGTTCACCGTAGCCACTGCTAGAAATTGGAAAACAAACACACTTCCGCGAACTTCATACTCTCTTGATAACAGTCGGTCGACATCGGTTGATCACACAACGATCGACGTGCGCGACAACGCACCCAACGAACGACACGTGTTTTCGAGGGTTGGTTGCAGCGTTTGAAGTTACGACTTACGACCCAGTCGGCGCCCAGTCAACTTTCTCGTCTTTTTCTTTCTATCTTTCGTTTATCGTGCTTTCGACGCAAAGGCGAAACGTTCGTGCTCGCATGCTCGTTCTCCTGTCACTGACTTTCAGTTACACGCACGTAGGCAACCGTGCGGCTGCGAAACGAACAACACTCGGTGTCGAATTTAATCCAGGTAAAAGCGTCGAAAGAGAAAGAAACGCGGTCGCGACGAGAAAGGTCGGTCACACGAGATCGCCCGACTCGTGGCCCGACTACGACTACGGACGATCGTTCTTGCCTAAACCACGTTCCCCGTAATTCCCTTTCCCCTTCCATAGGGCGCTGCGTCGTCAACAGTGCCGAGCCGTGGATACATGGGCCCTGAAGGTAGGAGGCGCGGCTCGGAACCTCCGATTCACGCTCTTTCTGTCCGTCTCTCTTTCACCTCCCTCCCTTTGCCACTTTTTCGTCAGCTTTTCTCTGTTACTCCATCGACTCCATCGAATCCATCTCCTTTTCTTCCTCTTCTCCTTCTAACTACACCGGCCGTCTCTCTTATTCTATTCCCTTCTTCTTCTCGTAATTCCATCTTCCTCTATTTCCCTTTCTTTCTGTTTCTCGCGTTCTTCCTTTTCTAAGTTTCCTATCCTATTTTCTGTGTTCTCTCCGTCTTCCTCCTATATAACCTTCTTGCTCTACCTCCATCTCTTTCCCTCCCGTCTTCCTTTTACCTTCGTACTCGTTTTCTCGTACTAACGACACGCGTATACTTTCCTTTTCTCCTGATCTTCTATCTTTCTTTTTTGTTCAGCGAAGGTCTATGAGAGAGGCAAAGAAGGATAGCTTCGTACGGCTGGTGGGGTTTTGAAAGAAGCCGATGATGGTTCAACGTGGTCTACGACGACACTAAATGTCGACGCCGCGACGTCGAACGGCATGCGTAAAAAGGGAACCGGGGGCCTCCTAAGGATTTCGATTATCGCGGTCGCAAACAAACCTTCGCCGGATTTTTGCGTCGGTGATCGCGTGCGGACGTTGCTCCGATTTGCTTGCGGAGAAAGTCACTTTTAAAGGATTCGGAAAAACAGGGCTCCTGTCTGAAAGGACCAGACGTCGAATCGTTCTTGCAGGCGAGATTGTCGCGTCGTCGAAGTCGTCGCTAAAATCCCGTAATTCGTCAGAATGACGCACAACCAGGGTACTGTACCTTCCGTCGCGGCAAACTTCAACCGATGAGTAATGGTTTAGGGTCATCTTTGGTTTTTACTTGGTCCGCGCTTTAATCTTCCGTCCACCAGAGATAATGATAATTATTCTTAATATTTCGACGCTACGTTATAGCAGAATATTTATCGTACAACATCTTTGTTGCTTCTGTTAGCGATCTACGTAACAAAAACATTCGTTTAATTATCGTCCTAAGGATGAATGGTAATTAGGCCAGAAATTAAGATGATTTTAATAGAATTAAATTTTGAATAACAGTTAATAACTTTCTAAATTTTAATAGGCAATACCCACCCATTATACTTAAGGAAACTCGCCGCGTTTCCGGAGTCAAGCATAATTTGAGAAAGCCGAGATGAATGCCATGCTTCCTAAACATTTTACTATTTGTTTTTCAATTATTCAAGGTTAAAGTGCATAAATGTAGTAGTGTAGTGGAATAAATGGGAAATACTCTTTTTGGAGACTGTACCCGCACGCTATTATCTCCTAGCGGTGTTTCAGAAGAAACATAGGCGTCACCTTTGACAATGTAATGAATGAACTTTACCGAAAAGCACTTTGTCATGTATACGCAAGACCCAGTAGCGGTCTTTCGTGTCTCTTGTTAACATAATTGCGTGTCAAAATCATTATTCAATTTTCTACTTATCTATTAATATTCATTTTCCACGATTCCACCAACTTGTATCTAATTTACACTAATCGATACATATGCATAACGATTATAACTCCCTTCTTGGAACAAAACAAATCAATAACAAACAACGTGAAACATTGAAATTCTTGTTGTATCATCCATATCGTATCGTAGATAAAGCTGTTGTATTTCGTCAACGAAGACGATAACGCCTACGTATAGAAGATATAATGAAAATCTGTTCGTACGATAACGTTTCAAAGAATCAGAATCGTTGAAATAACAATAAATCAAGAAAACGAAAAACACGGTCCCTGAGTAGCTGCGCCATTGGCTTGACAAGTACCCCCTTGCTCTCCCTGTACGGAAAGTCTCTACCCACCATGCCACGCTATGCCGTGCTGTGCTACGGTTTGCCGTGCCATCCTCAACCGCGTAGCGTGGCTAGTTGTTTCTTTTCTTTATTCCTTTGTCGGAAAGTCGGTGGCGAGTCTCGTTTTTAAGAGAAGAGTAGAGGGGAGGAGGCAAAAGGAAAACGACAACCGCTCAGCAGGGGCTGAGGAAGGAATGGTCGGGCCGAGGCTAGGGGGAGGGGTACGGGGAGGAAGGGAGGGCCACGCAGCAAGGAGAATAAAACGTACGGTTCAAAAACTCAGTACAGACTAACCTCGAAATAAAGCCGGCAACTCGCTCGGGAAACCAAGGCATATCTATTAATAATAAACTGTTTTCAGTGAACTGTCTTCCTATCGTCTGGAGAGAAAGGAGAGCCCACGACTGCTCCTTTGCGAACGCGACACGCCGCGCCGGCTTTTGCATGGTCTCTCTCCCATTCGAAACCAACGTCGTCTGGCCTGGGCGTTCGTTTCGTTTGCGTTATTATGTAATGTTACGTGCGAATAGCCACGTGTATATGCCACGCCGGCTAAGATGCTGTTGCCACTATTAAAGAAAATTGCCGACACGCGGTGGTAAATAGGAAACGTTGTGCATTCTTCGTTACGGTCATCGACGTATCGAACTGCTCGTACGATCTGTGAATGTGAACATAAATTCTGCTACGTAGTATCGTTCGGTCGGGACTTACCGGTAATAAAAGAATAGGGTGAGATCGAGGGAAGTGGGATATATATTTATTGAAACGCTTTCCCGTGGGGTGTGATATAATAGAGAAATCGCAATACTAGGGAGCTTCGGATGTTTTTCATGGTAATTGTCACGCTTGCCAAATGTCTAAATTACAAAATTTTATATCCTCTTGAAATTTGTAGTATGTATGATTAATCGAAGAACGTTCTTCCTCAATTTTTCGATCGCTCTGAATGGTTCGTTAAAAAGCAATCTTAAATGAACAGTGTGTGTAAATACCACTTATCCTAGCTACCAAGCTACTAGGCTGTGTTATCTCGATACTCGTTATCAAACGACACTTCAGCTTGGCTGCAGGCTTTGTTTCTCGAACGTCAAAGATGATGATTTCGATATGATCGTCTTCTAGCGATTACGATATCTTCCCTTATTTGTTCCTCTCACACAATTGCACTCGTTTCGAATACAAACGTATCAATTTGCATTTTTCCCAATTGTTCTCGCAGGATGATGTTAGATTGTTGATTCGAATTTTCCAGCAGGGATCTCTGCCGTTACAAAAATATCGCAAAATGCATCACGGCAAGGTCATTATCATCGCATCACTTGACACTCAACGTGCGAGGGGAAGTAGTACGCGTGAATTATAATGTTAGGCGACACTGAAATACACGCGGGAATTTTTCTTTTAAGCGACGCGATAATTAAACATCGACGAAAGAAATTATTTATCGTTGATTCGAATTTGTGTAATTACCAGATTGTTAAAATAATGAAATCTAACGTATTTTTAATCAAATTTCAATTTTTGTTCGACTACAAAAGTCTTCTATGCGTTACATAAAATCGTAACAGGCGACCAGGGAAATCCGAACAATATGATACATCTGTTTTAAAATTGTAGAGTTTCGTTTCAATATTTGTCGAAACTCCAAAGTGCAGTCTTATACTACTTATGAGTAATCAGAAAGATTAAATTGTAGAAATCTAAACAATTTAATTAGTCATAATTTAAAGAATTTACTTCGAAATCGTGTCATTCCATTCATATTAAAAAGAAAGAAACGAAAGCAAAATATTCTTCTTCTATGAATTATCAAAGATAAACAGTTTTATTTTCTCAGCAAAGTCCATTAAAATTATCATCTAAACTTTATGCTCCTTGGATTGCGTTTCAGAAACGATCGATCTGTCTCTCTTTCTCCTTCCGACCGGACTATCGGGAGAAAAACAGGAAGGGAAAGATGAGGAGGAGAAAGGAAGAAATAAGAGAGGGAAGAAGGTCCACGACCGGATCTTATAATTACGCTAATTAGGCAGTAACGTGTAAAAAGAGCGGCTCGAGTATTTATCGCAAGGTATCGTGGAAGGTATACGGAGGTCGGCGAAGGAGGACGTCGTACGACAGAATACGACAGGAAAGGCTATAATACAGTTTTGCCGCGAGCATCAGAAGCAACAGCAGCAGTCACGGCGGTAAGCAAGCGAGCAGCAACGCCGGTGCCGAGAAACAGGCAAGTCTGACGTCGGTTTCGTTGTACGCTCTTCGCGTCTGACAGATGTCTAATTTGAAGAAAATCCAAACGTAGGAATGCCTTCTTAAAAGCCGACTGAGAAGCTTAAGAACAGACTTTGTAACAATAAATATATATCGGGATAGGTTGGAATAACTCAAAATTGGAGCATCGCTGTTTAATGATAAATATATCAACAATACGAAGAAGTCATTTATGACTACTTATAAATATTCATCTATTCGTTTAATTGTAATAAAAGATTGACGAGTTGAAACGAAATGCTTGTGCAACTGTAAATGCAACTATGCAAATATGTAATTATTTTTACGTCAGAAGACGGACATCTAGCCGGGTAAAGATGACTAGCGTTCGGTTCCTAAGTAAGCAGGTCAGACTGTGCAAATTTAGACTTTGAAATAGAAAGTAAGCGCAGCGATGAATAAAACCGAGAGATAGAAGCAAGTTATCAATTAAACGCAACAGCGATTTTAAATTACGAGATTGGTCATAGCGTTAAAAATCTACATCAACGTTAATCATATGCCTTAACGTCTCAACACAGGCCTGGACCGAGCATCCTCCAAGATTTACGAATAACGAGGGTTGCTCAGAACTCAGGAGGAACTTCCATCCTCCTTCATGAAAATTAGCCCGTCCCAACGTACATAAGTACATGAGACTCGTTTCCTTTGTGCGTGCTTCCCCTAGCCCTCTCGCTCTCGAGGGGTGGTGACGGTGGTGGTTCATTCAAGCGGAATTATCGTTATCGCTGGTTTCCCGTTCTATTTTTCCGTGGGTGTGTAATCAGCGACCGACAAACCCGGACTGAACGTGTGTGGTTGCTACCCGTCAGAGATTTTTCTCTCATCAGGCCAGAACAGGCCGGGACTGAGCGTTTATGGGTACCTTTGCTGGATGGATTCGTCGGAAGGGGAGGGTCGTGGGATAGGGGGGTTGGGTAGCGGTGGTGGCGGCGACGCGAAGGGGAGAGAGAGAGAGAGAGGAAAGAGAGAGCCTCGGCTGGATTACGGGCTGGTCGAGTCGGGGCGGGGGTGGGGGGAAGGAGGAAGCGGTCGGCGCGTTTGATCTGAGCCGCGGGCGCCGACAAAGCGTTCATCCACTCTCCTACAACGGCGTGCTGTCTCGCGAGCAGGAGCGTGACAATGCTCGCCGAGCAAAGCACGCGAGAGAGACAATGGATAAAGCGAGTCAGCTGGTAAGGTAGCGTAATACAGAGCAAGAAGGAAGAGAAGCGGAAAGAGAAAGCTTGAGCAACGCCGGACGAATGGTGCGCCGCGGCGCGATGGGAGAAGGGAGAAAAACACAGAGAGACCGAAGAACACATGGAGGGACCGAGAGAAAGAGCTCCCTTCGGTCGGACGAAGAGGTTACGAGTGGAAAAAGAGGGGCCTACCAGCCAAGAGAAAAGACGGAGAACGAGAGAGTGTGTAACTGTGAACGAGAGAAAAAGAGACCGATAGGAAACAGAGATGGCTCGTAGGAGAAAGAGAAAGAGCTAGAGGAAGGGAGGGAGGTTGGAAGGAAGAGAGGAACGGGGAAAAGATCCGAAGATCCGTTCCACGATCTGGTGCTGTCGCGCTCGCTTTAGCATGGCACTGCCACTCCCTTGCGCTGGCTACACCAGCTTTGCTATTAATAAATAATGCTCCGTGATCCGCATTACAACTAAAGCGATTCGTTCCGCTCTTGCCTCTTTATTCCCGATATCTTCGAACGCTTGGATATCCGCGAAATCCCCTGTCCCTTCCGTATCGTGTCGGATCGACGGTCTTTTTTAGCGGGTCTGAACTGAATGAACCCGCCTGCCCCCGGTTCGACGAAGCTCGTGTACGACTTTGAGCAACCTTATGCCTCCTTCTCGGTCGAGTTGCGAGAGACGCGCCAGAGAGGTTCTAATTTAGAGTATTAGAGAAGCAACGACGTGTGAGCCGGCGAACATGGTTCACGGAAACACGGACGCGTCCATTTGATGGGTCACGAAACTGCTGTTTGTAATATTTCACGTTTATGACCCGTACGCGATAATGACGACGGTCATCAAAGGATGATGATACGTTAAATTTAACGCGAATAAAACAACTTTCGGATGATTAAACGACTATTAGAATATCATTTGTGTTAACGCTATTTGTTTTAAGCGAGTAATTTAAAATTCTATAACTTTCTTCATATCGTTATTTTCCATTTAGAATTCGAACAATGGTTTCTTTCGATATAGTTTTTCGGTCGTGGTAATTTTCCATTTTTCAACTTCCACAGCGATAGCACTTGCATATCCTAGTAAACAACAATTTTAAGTACATACTTCTCAGACGCTATATACGTGAACATAATTTCAAATACGTAATTTCTTGCATTATTTCGTTTTAAAGATCCTTTGGTAACTTTCAACGGCAATCTAGTTCTGTATGATGGTCATTCGAGCAGTACATCGACCGTAACTTACAGAAATTTTTATTCGTGAAAATGTTGTACATACAAAGCTCCGTGTTCTCATCCTAATATCGATTTAAAAAGAACCGCATATTCCATATACGATTTCTTAGTCTGTTTTCGAGTCGTTGCACTCGTTGTACACGCTTCGATTGCATCTAGGCGAATCTGAAGCCCTGGAAATTGTACGGGAATTTAACGCGAATAAAAACTGACTCCGATCACCAAACTCACAATATTTTTTATTATTTGTAAAACGCTGATTTCTCAAATTCTTCGTGAACTTAAATCACAGGGGACATATAGATTGCACCAACCATCATCAGCTTATGATTTAATTAATCTGACAAAATTGCGGAATAACGTACACAAAAGGAAACAATACACGGTACGGCAGGTAGAGGTTCCTCATTGTGATTTGTAATTAATCATTTTACAATTAGATATTAGAAACTCCTTGCAAATGCTTTCCAAATAGTAGAATCGCGTGTAAATTGTATAGAATAACTTCTAGAAAAATGAATCTCAAAAGGATCGAGCCAATTTTACTTGAAACGCGCTCTCTATACATGTACAACTTTTATTTTCTGCCATTGTGCTGCTGGTCAAATAATTCTTCGTGTTTTAGGTACTCAGTAGGCCATATGAAATATTATTAAATATGTGTCGTCGATCAATAAGAAGTATGAATCGAATTTAACTTTCGATTTTATTTCCTACTAAAGGTCATCGTAGCTACTGTATTATAATATTTAAAAAAAAAAAAAAAAAAAAAGTCAGTTATATACGATCTACAGAAATAAACAATGTCGAGTAGAATAAAATTATAATACAATCATACCTCGAAAAAATTAATATCTTTATGCTAAAAGATTGTCTTTATCATATTTTGTACAATAATATAGGACTTTTGAAAATTCGATTCAATTCTCGAGTTGAAAACGACAACAAAATTTACACGAAATATCAAATATCGTATATTTACTATTTGCGAATATTTCCTAATGTAAATGCTAATTCACGCGACCTCGGAGCAAAAAGGCAGTCTTTAGTAACGCGTTTCGAGCATGGCTCGATATTTTCGCATGTGGGCTGTACTTTTCGACTATGTAAATATCTATCCTTACAAGAATCATAATTAGAGGTAATCGCACGATAGATTTTATTTAATCATTTAAATGTCTATCTAAATGCGACACGCGTAATACGGTTTGTGTACTTATTACATAATTAGAATGCAATCGTGACATTCAGATTAATAAGGGACGTACGCTGTAAATTCATTGAAGCAGTGCTTAGAAGTTAAGCGAGAGCCAATAATAGATTTCGTGTGTTTTAGGAGAAATCTCGTCAGAGGATTACTGTTCAAAAGATAAAAATAATTGGCACCGCAAACTAACCAAGATTATTATTTTGGATTGTATAAGATACAACATTTGATATCGTTGGACTAAAACATCCTTTTCATTTAATACAAGAATTAGAAAAATATTAAAAATCAATAAAAATGTTGAACCAATCGAGATTCATTTATAAAGATAGCACCGAAATAGATAAATATAAATTTTGTTTTCATATTTCTTGTCTCAATGTAATATTACTTTTATATATTTAAGTATTGCATGAAAAGGACATTTTAGATGCTGATAATATCAAATGTCGTATGTTATCATCATATGATATCATATGCATATCATATATAAGTAAATCATAATACAAATAAAATGAGGTCCCTCTAAATTATATGTATCTAAAATCAGAGATACAATCTTTACATTATTGTAGAAATAAGTCATATATCGAGGTAGTTGAGATCTTATTTAACGTAACACTTTAAACCGATGTTTCCTAAATTTTGGGCTAAAGATTTGATACTTTCATGACAAACTATTTGTACTTTGAATTTTACATATACTTTTTTGTAGCAAATGTATCTTTAGCTCTTAAATTTTGAACAACGATTTCTAGTCTTACTTTAAAAAACGCAATCACGAGAAAAGACGAAATTAAATATACGAATTATTTTTCCTATAATAACGACAATACAAAATTTCGGATTTACTGGCTCGAATAAACATTTTTTCACATATGTATAATAAATTAATACAAATGAATAAAAGTTTACAGTTCATCGTGTATAAAGTGAAAGATGATTTTCTTTACTGGTCAATTACCTAGTGTCTACATGTTTAAACTTCGGTCTTTGAAATTTAATACATTAGCTTTAGGTATCCTCAACAAATATCAGCCCGCACGCAAATGTATAATTGCTTTTCGATTCAATTTCCTTCGTACTATTCTCCCGTCTTAAATTTGCAAGTGGCTCACGAGAAGTATATCGAGAGCTGTATTTATTCGAATTATATGTTGTAATCGATTTTGCTTTACGAAATGATAAAGTGCAGCTTGTCTTGAAAATTTATTATATATTACATTATCTTCCATCGACGCTAATGATAATATTTAGTCATAATTATTTGCACCGTCCTATGAATCATCTCAATATTATACAACTAATTTTCAGAATTGCTTTCAAAGCAAAATCGAATAACAATATAAGCAAATTCCTCGTCTTTCGTTCATTAGAATTTTTTTTTCCTTCGCTAAATTTATACATTACGTTTGCGTATATTTTAAATTTATACATTATGTGTGTGTATACTTTAAATACAATATGCAATGGACCAATGACAGGATTGGTATCTTATTCATCTCCTATCTCAAGAATTAAATTCACCTTAATCATTTATTATAATAATTATATACTATTTTCAATAGAAGTCGATATGCCTAGTCGTTCAAACGGCATTCTTGAGTTGTCTTCAACGTTATAAGCTTATGAATTATATGTACATCGTACATGTGTTCAATGTTTCCTGAAATAAGAGACAAATGATTTTGCACTGTTCATTCATATTGCAACATAATAAATTGGAACACACTGTCAAATGAATAAGATACATTAGCCTTCAAGATTCCAAACGCTCGTATAGATTTTTATTCATTTTCACAATTTTGTTTACCTAATTATTATATGTACATATAGATAAAATCATGTAAATGAGAAATTATTTTCTCATTTAAGTTTGTGCAATATTCAACGGCCGATGCATTAAATAAGTTCACACAATTTCGACGACCGAATTTTTAACGAAAAGAACGATAGAATTTTAATTAATAAAATTCGTTTTTCATTTTCCTAAACACACAAAGATTTTTCTCGTGTAAAACAATTATGTATTGTATGTCCTTGTACCATTGTAATGTAAAAAACAAATACATGCCTCGATACCTTCGTTCAATGTACATACATCATAATAAATTGATTTTCATAAATTCCCTTTTTCAATATTGATACAAAATTTGTATCCCCAATAATATATTTTGACACAAAATATAAACTATAAACTACATTAAAATATATGAATTTAGATTTGGTGAAGAGTGTGTATAAATCATAATCATCTATCTCTCAGTAAATATACACTTTGTCCATAATCTTTGAAAAAATAAAATAATACATAGATAAAGCAAGTTTTTACACATTTAAATCCAGACTTATCGGAGTAAATAAGTGCTATTTTGTTTGTTTTTTTTTTTTCTTTTTTTTGTCTTAAGAAAGGAATATAATGTTTAAGTGGCTAAATTATAGTTCGACACCACCATAATTAATATGATCCTCTTCATGTTTTATAACAATGAATTATATTAGCAATTCATTGACGTAAATGATTCAAAAATAAACTACAGGTAAAACGTTACATCTCCAGGCATTTCTTTTATGAATCCATAGATTCAACAACAGGACAAGGATTTACAGTTGAGGGCACTTTTTTTTCTCTGCCTGTCTTTAATATAGGCGCTGGACCATTTTATATGCTATTTTTTAAACAGCAAGGATTCAGCATAATGTACAGATATTGTACTTCTAAATCTACCGATCCATAACTTAGAGATCGATAATTCACGGATTGTTCTCATTCTCTCGTACTCTATTTTCTTTCGTTCTCATCTTTTTATGGAGTACGTTATAAGCCCCAGATATATATATATTTGTACATAGCTATCATATCCAATGGAAAGTGTACATTAAACTCAACTGAATCACGTACAATTCACTCACAACATCAAAAATAGACTATTGCAAGAGTGCATTAGCTTGTGACACCCTGTAGATAGTTATTACCCAACCAAGGTACCGTTCTTCATACACATTCCATGATTTTCTTCTCCTGTAGGAATCTGAAACGTAGACGATATGTACAAATTTTGTATGATATCACAATATCACTCTTATAAGTCTCTGAGTCTTTTCTTCGTTTAAATGCGACTTGCCGCATCGTAATATAAATTGTTGATCCCACATTGTTGGACTATAATATAATGCAGCATCTGATAGATAATAAGATCATATATATATTACATTATAAATCGATCGCAATTTTTAAAGAGTGTACTACGTGTACATATTGCCTACGATGCAGATTCTGTTCTAGATGCAGTACAGGAAATACAAGTAAATTACGTTAATCTTATGCTCGCCCACGTGGCTTTTTCCGCGAAGCCGCTTCCTCGGATGGCGCAACACCTGTGGTTGCAGCCATGCGCTTTGGACGTCCTGCTGTTTTGTTACTTTGTTGTGTGTTTTGTACAGATGCTAAAAAGTAAATTATGATAGTTTTAGAAAAAAATTATACCAATATATTGATAGACATGAAAACTACGTTAATATCATATTAATGAGAACTTCTTACCACGCAGTTTCGTCCTTGAAACCCCACTTGCGTTATTATTATTCTGTTGCTTTGTGCTCTTTTTATTTTCACTTTTTTTAACATCAGTATTATTTTTAATCGCATCTATTGATGTTGTGGATGCAGTTACAGTTGCAGTAGTAGTAGTGGTAGTAGTAGTTGCAGTACTATTAGTAGTGGCTGCAGTAGTATCACTTCCAGACTTTGTATTTCTGTTCAATGCTCTTTCTGCTCTACTAGATCCCTTTGCAACGGATTTTGCAATTGCAAGAGCTTTGTTAACCGTTCGCTTTTTAGAACGATTCGATTTAGGTGATTTCTTTCCTGATTCTTCTTCGGTAGCATCGTCTTCAGAGAAGCTTTCAGTTCGTTTTGATTTCTTACGTAAACTTTGTTTTTGTTTATGCAAGTTGTGACTTTTTCTTCTCTTTAATTGTGACTCATCTTTATAAAGTGAAAGGTCAACTGTGGATAAGATATTAACATTTCAATTTTATGAAATATTTTTACAAAATTTCAAAAATATAAATAAGAAACAAGTAATATCAAGGCTGAATCTCATTGACTTTGAAACAAGAAATAATGGAATAAACTAAACACTATCAATAAAATCTATTAAAACTGAACAGACACAAGATTTTATTAACATTAATAAATGACATTTAAACAGTTTTTGTAAAACTTTATATAAATAGTATATAAAAATACTAACGTCCATCTGGGTGTTCTTCCGTTACTCGAGGTTTTTCAGATACACCTGCTTCAACATCAATTGCTCTTTTCAAAATATTTTCTGTACGTAATAATTCAATCTTGGTTAGCTGGAATTTATTTTTGTCAATTTTGTTTAAATTTAAATTCGTTAATATACAGTCGAAATCTGAAATTTAAAAAAAGAAAAAAAATAAACATAGTCTGCATCGTATAACAAAACAAATATTACAAAATATAAGCCATGTGTACATGACATTTAATAACTATTATATATTACCTATGTAATCATAGAAATCTGGTGAATATATTTCACCATTGTTTTTATCTTGAGAAAGCCAACGTATACGAATTCTCCTGCTAGATTTATATATATTTTGCATTGCTTGACATACGTAGAAGCTTCCTTCCGCATTTCTCACAGCCAAAAATTCATTTCTAATAATGAATATCAATAAAAGTTAATACATGTGATGACATTATTAATTTTGCTTATATTTATATTCAAAACCAAAGTAAATTATCATATTTGTCAATAAAGATTTGTATAGAGATTAAACTTTTCGTTATTATTCATTATTACATCATATTTTACATTTTTGGAAACGTCATACGACTTATACTTACTTATAGAATACTATAAGTTTGTCATCAGAAGCTTTCGATGGTGGAGGCTTATTTAAATTTTTTACAAGCAGTGCAATTTCTGGTAATGGACTCTGATAAGGCTGTGTTTGAATTCGATTTCTTTTTGGTTTGCTTGCTCCATCTGAATTTGCTGAAGTTCCCCTTAAATCTTTCAATTCCCTAGACTTTCTCTTATTTGTTTTTGGTGAACCGGTGACCTTTGTTTCAACCTTTGGTGGATTATTTGTTTGTGGTAATGCAGTATTATCTGCTATAAGTTTCGTACTTTGAGTTGTGGTTTTTGACTTTTGACTGTCAGATTTTACTGACCCATCTTCTGATTTGTGTGATGACAATTTTGTTTGTAAATTTGTATTAATTGGAATTCCATCAGATTCTTTTGAACCATTATTTACAGGAGTTTTCTTTTCTTCAACTTTGTTTTGTAATTGTGGACATAATGCTAAAGTAACATATATATATATGCATAGATATAGGTAAGTATATTATATTTGTACATTTTTACATGCACTATAATATTAATAAATTCAATGTGCAATACATGTAAATAACTTGTTGAATTATATTATACCCAATGATATACATGTAAGTAAAAATATCTGTGATGCAACATTGAAATACATTCAATGAACAAAATATAATATAAAATTAACTACATACTTAAATTAATAAGAAATTTATATTTTTACTAACCTGGAAAATCTAAATTGATAGGTGTCATCTCTTGTTCTGTTTGAACTTCTCTTTGTGAATCTTGTGTAGGATTATCTGGACTTAAATTATTATTTCTGTTAGATTCACTCTGCTTTATAGAAACAGACATATTCTGTTCTGTTTCAGTTTTCATAATCTCTACTCCATTAGGGATTAATTTATCCAGGTCTGGTTCCTTTTCAGAATTGTTGCTTACATAAGGTGGTGTTTGATATACAGAAGGTCTATGATCTTGTACTAAGCTCAAAGGTTGACTGGGTGGTTGTAATGTAACATAGCTTAATCCAGTTCCTGGTAAAGGCTTCATAGATCCTGGTTCTGATCCTGATACGACTTTCTGTGCCATTGCATTCATGGGAAGAATAGAATGACTGGTGGAAGTTGGGGATGTACCTACTCCAGGTATCGTTGATTTTATCGCCGATGTGCTCATTTTTCACTGATTAAATACGTCTTTCTAAATACTTATAAAAAGCCAATGTCAATTAGTTGAAATTAGCTATGCATAAATATACATTTACAATATAGAAATATTAAGAAATAAATAAATAAATATATATATATATATATATATATATATATATATATGAATAACGTTTGCTAAGCTATTGATATATAATTATTTTATGTTTGGTAGTATGCTAGTATTCTTCATCAAAATATCAAAAGAATATCAAGAATAATTCAACAAAGCGGAGCTAATATTTCATCAATACAAATAATGATTTGTATCCTTTCCACAGTTTGGTTATTGTAATCAATGTAATAACAAACATATGAGATAGATACCGAATCCATATGATGATTAAGAAAAAGGCAAAGAAGCAAGGCTATAAAAAAGAAAACACTTGTATAAAGCATGAAGAAGACGAGAGAGAATCTCAATAAGAATAGAGGCACAGAAGGTGGCTGAAGAGGGAGGGGGTAATTAGAGGAGTAAACATAAACACGAAGGAAACTTTCAATGGATTTAGATTCTATATATATTCGGAGAATCAACGCATACTTTCAATCTCAAAAATTAACATTTAATTACCTCGACGTTATCACGTCCTGAATATGGATATATATTCCTTTGCTAAACTTGCACGGATAGTTGACCACTGCGCGTTAACACACGGTTAACTCATTTTCCCACACACTTTCTTTAACGCGTGAACGCTTTTTTTCAGCTAACATTTCATTCGGCATATGCGTAGCATAGTCGATTTATCAAAGATATCCACTTAACTTACCGTATTCTACAAAACAAAACGATAAAGGCTTGCGCGCTATAGAAAGCCGTGATTTTACCCGCACGAAAAAAACAGGAATGCCAGACGTTAGATGGCGTCGGTTCTTGGACGCCATGTGTGGCGCAAACTTGATTTCATATTCATTCTGATTGGTGCAACAGCGATCGCTCAAAATCTCTTTTATTCTAATTCCATTGGAATATGAAAATTGTATGTAACTATTTTCATGCATTTTGAAAGTTTCATTTGTTGAAACGGATATGTGCTAAAATTTTCATTGATTCAAAAGCAGCATGTTTGTTAGTAATATTCTGCAAATGAAAAAATTGCGAAAATTTATTTTTCTTTTGTTAAAAATATCATGCTTTAAAAAAAGGGTTTATCAAATATTTAAAATGCTATTATACATAAAGTAGTAATAGTTAATGATTTATGACTTACTCTACAGGTACATATATGTAATTTATTGAGTCATATAAATATTCAAATCATCCAACGAAAATTTCGTTATTCTACATGGTTCATATATTAGATCAAAAGAACCTGCATCGATCATTTTTTTAGCTAATACCTTAAATTATAATGTTAAAGTATCTGTTAATCTGGGAATAAATTAATTTCGTAGCAGTAGTTAATATGTATATTTTATGTATTGAATGATATATATAAAATCCTCATTATTTAATATTAGGAATAATCGATATTGTGATTTATAAGTATAATGCCCATTGAAATAATTCAAACTAGTCGTTCTAAAAAAATATATAATCATCTACATTCATGTTCTTTTTGAACGATAAAACAACAGTAATTGAACTAAAATGCATGATTCATCTCCTTACTGTTTTATTTATGAGATGCATGTAACATACATTTTATTTATATATATATATATGTACATTGAAAAATGGAAAATGGCTTTAACGTGTAATATGCTATACGGAATAAAGCCATAAAACGAAAAGTACTTTTGTAAATTGTTTATGAATTTGATTCAGATAAAAATGTCATCACTAATTGTATATATATGTATATATATATATATATATATATATATATATATATATATATATATATACGATTACAAATTTCGCTGTTTCATCCATCATAAATAAGTTAGGATCTATGAAAAAAGTTATCTCGAAAGGAAGCCATGTTTAATATGAGTTTTATATTCAGGCTTACAAATTCGAGACACTATTTTTATATTTTTATTTTTTAAGCAATCTTTTGATTATTTAATCTAAAATCTGAAATGATCATGTTATGACGTTCGCAGTTACATCAGCGCGAACTATATGAAAATATGTTCATGAAATCAACACAGGCATTTATACATATCAAAGCAACAATGAACTTTAGACCATTTACCAAGTAACGGAGTGAAGAGTGAAGAGTGTCAAGCAAGTCAATAAAGTAGTCAGGCTACATACACCGTATATAGCACATGGGAGGTTAAAGTAGTTCTGTAAACACCTCGATAAATATCGTGAAAAAAAAAAATTATAACTTGTAATTGTATAATTTATCGGCCCCCTTATTAATTAACAATGACACGAGCACTTGTAGGTGTGAAGAGAGTTATCGATTATGCAGTTAAGGTAATTATCAGTAATATAATAATAAATGAGAAATAGTATATAGTACAGAATTGTAGATCATTGGAAAGTATTATGCTTATGTACTATGTAATTCGTAGATTCATTTAGAATTTATACTACAATAAAAAATGAATATTATACATTTAAATAATTTAAAATTATTTTCTTAAGAAATATTTACATATATTGTTTCAAATATTATCAACTATAGATAACATTTTTATATTTTGTTATTTATTTTTAGATTCGTGTCAAATCAGATAAAACAGGTGTTGTAACAGATGGAGTGAAACATTCAATGAACCCTTTTGATGAAATTGCAATTGAAGAAGCTGTACGAATGAAAGAAAAGAAATTAGTGGAGGAGGTGATTGCAGTTTCATGTGGTCCTCCACTATGTCAAGATGTGATAAGAACTGCACTTGCAATGGGTGCTGATAAAGGCATTCATGTTGAAATATCTGGATCTGAATATGAAACACTACAACCTGTTCATGTTTCCAAAATATTAGCCAAATTAGCTCAGGATGAGAAAGCAGATTTAATTATTGTTGGAAAACAAGCTATAGATGATGATAGTAACCAAACTGCACAAATGATCGGAGGTATTTTGGATTGGCCAACTGGGACATTTTGTAGTAAGGTAAGTTAATTGAGTAATACCTTAAACAGCATATTTTATAAGTATCTTCTAATATAGATTATACCTTTTTGTAACAGATTGAAAAAAATGATAGTGAACTAACCGTAACGCGTGAAGTTGATGGAGGTTTAGAGGTTATTAAAATGAAAATGCCAGCAGTTTTAAGTGCTGATCTTCGGCTTAATGAGCCACGATACGCCACATTACCAAATATTATGAAAGCAAAAAAAAAGCCAATTAAGAAACTAACAGCAAAGGATCTTGGTATAGATACTTCAGCAAGGATTGAAATTTTGTCAGTCGAAGAGCCACCAGTCAGACAAGCTGGAGCTATTGTACCAGATGTTGATACATTAATTGCAAAATTAAAGGAAAGTGGACATGTGTAATTATATATATTGTTATTGAAAAATGTTTTAAAAATTATTTCATATTGTTTTACATTAATGTTATTTATATATATATAAATATATAATTACATTTTTACTAAAATCTATCTTTATATAGAAAACTTTTTATACATTATGGTATGTTATATATTACACTTGAATAAACTTTTTCTGCAGTAAATAAAATAATAGGTCCCTCCATGATATAACTGGTATTTGTAATGAAATAACATCTTATATATTTCTTTGGTAAATAACATTATTTTTCTACATTAATTTTGTACTTCCATTTCTTCACACATTATTCATGCCAACTATTGTTTCATAGGTCTGTACAGTGTGTAGAAAAATTTTATTAATTTTTGTAATTTTTTGTAATTTTTTGTAATTTTCGTACACATAGATTTTTTGTAAGAATAAAGTAAACCTTTACTAAATATAGTAGTAATAAATCCTAAATCTCATTATATATTCTGCGTATATAATAATACGTTCAAAATACATGCAGATTTAAACATTTGAATAAATAATAGATTGATTCAATAACTATATGAACTTTACAAATTGTTATTAATATTACAGCAAATCATATAACCAATTTTTTAATTTCTTAATCTTTTAAGTACATTCTTAAAAACTCTGAATAAACTCTCAATATTTGCCTGTTAAAGGTTATAAATACTATACTTTGTCTTTACTAAACATTTTCTAAACGACCAGTACGAAATCTACGAGAATATATCTTTTTCAAAATATTAATTCATACATTCATTTTAAACGCATATCCTACTTAGTATATCTTTATAGAAAAGATAGAATTAAAAAAATCAATACCCGTATTTATTGCCCTACAAATGTTAATTGTTTTAAATATTGAATAGACGACTGGCATATTTTTTATTACGTTATAAATAACCCAACCCATAAAATAATCTTTTTAATACTTTTTCTCTCTTTTTAATGTAGTTTATATAAATTAAAATACATATATTGCAAGAAATTCATTGTATCTGCATAGTCTTTAATGATTTAAGCTTCACTGTTTTAAAAGATAAAAAGAGAAAAACTGTATTTAAAATATTAATTACTTTTCACAATAATACTTTCCAATCAAATCTAGTATTACTGGTATGGGTTATAGGAGGAAAAGGAGGTGGATGAAGTTGCCAACCATCCAACCCTTCACGTGCTGTTAAACATGCTAAATATGGCACTCTCTGTGCTAATCTAGTAACTTCAGAAGCTGGTGGCACTTTCCCACCTGTTAATTGTCTGGTACAAGCGGCCAAAGAAGCAGCATGAGCCACTATTAGAATATTTCCTACTGTATTTTCAATAATTCGTTTGATTAATTCATAACTTCGTTCATAATACTGGGCTGCATTTTCTTTCAATGGAAGATCTTTTACTTTAACAATTGGGTTATAACTTTTATCTACGTTAAAACCTGCTTTTATTAATTCTTCAGATGTCATCCAAACAGGAACACCATTTGGATACCATGCTAACCACTCTATGAGACCTGGCTCTATTTTCATTGGAATGTTTAAATCTAATCCTTTTAAAATGTGGGCCAATGTTTGTATACATCTTAATGAGGGAGATGTAAAAGCCACATCTATTTTAATACTAGATGATTTCATAGCTTCTCCTACCAAACTTGCTTGTACTTCACCTACAGTTGTTAAAGGACTATCGTTTCGAAAGTCCTGTATATTTCTTGATGGTATTTCCTTTGGCATATTCAAGTCTCTACGAACATAGGATCCATTTGATTCAAAACAATAACGAATCCATGCTCCAAATGTAAAATCTACTCTTTCTCCATGACGGCATATAAAAATTTGTCTTGAGGAACTTGGAGGTACTTCAGAAGCTTCAATCTGTATATGTAGAAGTAAAATGAAAGATTAGAATTCGAATTTTTATATGTAAATAAATAATAAATAATTGATGTCATTTACCGATTCAGTAGTTGTTGCTACTCCATCAGGGCTGTCTATGGAATCACTCGATAGCAATATTGGTGGTTTGCGAGTTGGGGATATTTCTTCTTTTTCTAAAATTCCTCTTTTATTGTCAGTAATTTGTATAGTAGTATGTAAAGTCCATGAATCTGACTCAGCTGTACGTTTTGTATGATTCAAAGGTAAATGCCCTGAAATACCAGTTAGCCAAGAGATACCTTCAACCCAACCATCTGTAGATACACTACATGCCCCTTCTGGGATGTAAATGTAATCTCCCACTCTCAATTCTAATTCATCGTGTTCCCTAGGCATGTGAGGATGTGTCACTTTATGTACATGTGCATTTTGTAGCCTAGAATCTCTGGAATATAATCTGAGTTCCCAATTAGTTGGACAAATGAGTGTCAGTTTCTCCACCATTAAGCGCAATTGTTGATATAAATTGCTGGGAAATTGATAAGCCAATGTCAAATGTAAAGATTTTATTTGGGGTTCTGCAGAAATTCCCAAACTTGAAAGTTTGTTTGCATAACAAATGGCAATGTTTTTTAGCCATTCTGTATTTATTTCCTTAACAAATAGACCCATAAAATTAGGAGAAACATAAGTTTCTAATTCAATATTATCTGATAATTCATCTTGGTTAACTACATTTTCAAGCGCATTTACCAATTCCTCGGTAGATTCATCTGGTGCCTGCAAAAGAATGTTTTTGTACTACTTGTGACTTTTATTTACATGTATTGTTAAGATGATGCTATACCTTGAAAAATGAAACAAGTGTAATATGTGGCATATAATTATGTGCTCCATTCCATACGAGTTCTTTACTTTCTGACCAAAATCTCATAAGTTGCTCAGCTAATTCACCCGTAGGACAAGCATACAAAACATATTGTCTATGGGTGTCAGAATCTAAAGTTGGATCTCTAACATGAGCTACCAGCCAATCCGATGCAAGTTGAACACCTCGATGTCCTGTAGCAGCTAATGCTTTCTCTCTAGAAGCGATAGAATATTTATTTAGATTGTTACAGATTATACAATTAGTCAAATAATTCCAGTTGCGTTATAGTTGCATAATAAACGTATAGAATTTTTTTGAAATTACGTACTTTGTACATCGATTTATTAAAATAAAAAAAGGTAACGATAAAGAAGTATATATGTTAAATTTTTATGACAAGCATAGGCAATGACGAATCAACAAAAACAAGAAGAAAACAACAATGGTACTTAATGTTTGACAGCTGTTTGTTTACATTGAATGCATTATAACTGCACGCAATAGTTCGTAGAATAACAAAGAGATATCGATAGTGTTTTACAATCTTACTCTAATACTCACGCTCGATGTTTCGGAAAACCTAATTGTAATAACGTTTGCAACGGGGTTAAATGCTGTTTTAAAATCTTCGTCGGAGTTGGATTTTTCCGCGGCGGTAACGTCGCCATGACGGTCCATTACACTTTGATACTTGCTACTTCTACCAACATTGTTCAAAGGAATGCTTTACACGTTTTTATATCGAATCGAATCTTCGATTCAATTTCCTGGTTTAAATTTTACTTGTTATAAATATAATTGACATCATCTTAAAACATCTGTTTTTAAAATCGTTTAATGTGTTCCAAAATGCATTTTTAATTTGAAAATTACATTTAATGTTAATGTATTTCGATTATGGTTACCATATAATGAGATACGATGCAAATATTGAATATAAATTAGAATTTCTTGTATTTTTAACTAATAACTAAATTAGCGAAAAATAGAATTACGTACCTTGGTTTTATTTAAATTTTATTCATATGCACTTCGAAATAAGGTGCAATATGCTTATACAGTTATAGTATATTTATTACGAATAGGGATATATACACAGTGAGTTGATTTACCATTTGCGTATGAGTTTATCGACATTGGTATACAACCATCTTATGATCGAATTAATCGAAGTGTTATTTTAAGTAACAAGGAGGATACAATTTCTCAGTCAATTTCTTGAATAAAAATAATATGTCTCCAATTTTTAAATACTCGTTTAGGTTTAGGTATGAATAGCAAATTCGTGTTGATTAATTAAATAAAGATAAAGATGTAAAAAGCAATTAAAATACAAAAAAGAATCGGAAATAATAATTTCTGGTTCGTACAACTGATATAAAACCCATAGTATCCACAAAAATTGTAATTCGAATAATTATATTTCATTTCTTCATATTCGACGTATTCGTCACAACAATTCTAACAATGTTACATGATCGGTACATTACGTAAAGTTAGTGTAAAAAAACAACGATATGTCTACATATGTTCATTCGTTACAAACATTCTTCATGCTGTAATATATATTACAGTAGAGAAGTAATAACAAAATATTGCAATTCATGTACAGCCGAGGGTTGTTGAAATTTTATCTGTAATATGATTGCGATTGTTATGAATATAATTATTTGTTACATAATCGATGATTTGGTTTGATTTTTTACCATAGATATATTTCTCTGACATTTCAGGAGTTCTTTCTCTTCCTTTATGTATAACAGATTGGTTGAGTCATTGAATGATCTTTATAATATTACCATTTTATGTAAATCATACACATACATGGAACTATTAAAGTTTACTATGTAATATTTTTTAAACATTTTTTTATCCACTAGTAAAATTATTATGATAAATGTACAAGACTTTTGTTATATAAGAAATCTTTAAGTTTAAGAATTTGTAAGAATAGGCAAAATATCTTTAGATTATTGACAGAGATATAAGGATTGGAAAAATTGGAATAATTTGTAATTTACTTTATATATTGAATAATCTCTGATATAAATACTTGAGAAATTCAAAATTTTGTACTGATATTTGTCTCGATAAAATTATATAAAATACCTGTAATATTCTTCAAATGTCTTTATTCATAAGAAAATTATAAAATCCCAGAAAAATTTAAACAACCCTCGCAGCGTATATTACATAGATATGTATATATAAATTGTATATAAAATAGAACGCATTTAAATTTGTCATTCGCCGACGATGGTCGAGAATTTGGATTCCCAACGGACATGCTGAACATACGAATTTTTCTATTATTATACAAACATTAAGCTCGAGCCATAGCCATCGAATTTTTCGAGGTACCGCACTTTATGAGGTTCATAAGGTGACATCATTCGCGTGTTACTCTTCATTTTTTAGAAATTAATTGCTCGTCTTCACATCCGAAACATAAAATTTCATGAAAACCAATGATTCTTATACTATCGTAAAATTTTCTAATTTTACTGCATCGAATGTAAAGAAATATAAACGACGAAGATAGTGAAGAACATTCGTTAAGCGTAGATAACAATAACGCAGAAAAAACGAAGTAAAATTTTCGAAAGTAAAATAGATAGTTCACAAACGCATTTCTCATGTTCCTTCATTCAAACATTATTCCATCTTCCTTTAGCACTTCGATAAAGTTCCATCATAGTTACACGTGTACACACAAGTTATAACGCTCGAATTATTTCGTCCCATTATTATTTTACCATATTTGCCTCGTGAACGATTTATAAATACCTTAGTTGTTGTAAATATTATTTTCATACGTGATCATAAAATCACTCTCGAGTAGCATGCGTTTTTACGAACTATAATTATCTTGTAATATTGCATGATGAGGTATTAAAAAGTATGTGTGCATTTATGCGATAACAGAATGCCGAAAATATCGTTTGAATTTTCTTGTTTTTGCTGTTTCATTTCGACTTTAATTTACATAACGCGAGATTAAGGTGAATTCCATTCGCATTTGAATAGGTCGATGTGCATCATGTGTACCTTATCTGTTTGGATATTTCTCATTATAGGAGAAAATTGTCTACGGTAGTTATCGGTGTAATTATTGCACGTGGAAGCACGAAGGTTGTAAGTAATTTCTATCATTCTCTTGGAATAACAGGAATCGTTTTTCAATATCAAAAACTGTCTAACGAAGTTAAAATAGAAGTTTTGGTTGCTGTCGCCGATTCACAGGGTGACGAAAAATCAATTTGGTATTCGTAAAACCGCGAGTATTTGTTTTATGAATTTTTACTATACAAGTTTCTGGTATTATTTATTTACAACAAAACCAAAGTATTTAAGAAGCAAGTTTAGCGAAACATTTTTAAAAACGAGTTACATACTACTGTATATGAAATATATTTATGATCAAGAAAGGTATAAAATGAAACGAAATCGAACTTTCGCTACTTTACGCAAGATTATTTTAATCAATAACAAGATGAAATAATGAAAGAAATGCCTGAATTCTGTCATGTAATCCGCGTGAACAGGCCAGTGTCGAAAATTTGGAAAGATATAAACTGAAATTTGATGTTTTCAAGATATTTATGGTAAATGCACGATACAACGGTATTCCCTTTTGGACGAGAATGTATGGATTTTGGCATAAGAATCTTTCACATTATCCCACGGATCGTACTATCGTTCATATTATAAATCTCTTATTCTTATGGCAATCCATACAACGTATTCACTGCTCAAAACAATGTTAAGATAATTTTATAGAATGTACAGGTGATAGAATATTTCATTTGTGATATAAATTTCTAAACAGATTGTTAAAAGTTCCGCGATTGGTTCTTTCAATTTAGAGTTTTATTTAAATTTTTATCAGATTTTATACTTTAGTTTCTTAATTTTCATTAAGTAACTTAATTCCATTCTGCAGTTGCTTCGAGCAATGTTACGATACAAAAATTAAATGCTTGTTTATGTTTCATTGCACATTTCAATGACTAGGTATAATACAATCTTTTGACTAGCATTACCTAATGAGAAAAGTTAATAAAATTCGTAAAATACATTTGCGTTAAGTTTAAAAAATTCATTCTAAGGAGCACATAGTACTTGTAAGTGCAATATTAAAGTTTCTTCTTGAATTTTTTCCAACATCTTTTAATTCTCTAAGAAGGCACTATCAAATAATATCGATTAGACATAAATATATAAAATACATAAAAAATTCGATAATTTTTAAAAAAAGTACATCATCATTTTGCTTCTTTTCTAAACTACGCTCTTCTTAATTTCTTTTTCAATAAGCAGGTACCATTCCAGAATACTTTCACGATCTAATAATGTTTATCCCAAATAATATCGATGAAATTTAGAGAAGCAAAATAAATTCGCATTAAAGGAAAGCGTCACATCCTTAAAATTGTTTAATAAAGCAAAGGAAAAAAGAAAGAAATTCATTTGGTAAGTTTGACAATGTTCCTCGCGCGTGTCGATAGTATTATCCGTGTAAAAATCATAGGAGCATTGTAAAAAAAATACAAGCTTTTCGCGTGTTATCTATCACAAGCTGATGATTTATTTCCATATCGTGTAAAATAGAGAACACTATTTCACGGTTAATGATTAAACATCATGATCGTATAAACGAACGG
Organism: Bombus campestris; assembly: GCA_905333015.3. NCBI lineage: Eukaryota > Metazoa > Arthropoda > Insecta > Hymenoptera > Apidae > Bombus > Bombus campestris. Next base: position 9,593,160 of record HG995140.1, read on the forward strand.
TTACGATTGCCAACGTTATCACTGACCAATTGAACGGTTCGGTTAATTAACCCGATTAGCCGATCATCGATCTGGAGATACTATTATCGCCTTTTACATTCTGTGACTGATTCACGAGGAATTTGTGCAATTTCTATGTTTCGGTAACACCGCGAACACGTCGTTGTTTCTCGAGGAATCATTATCCGGGTAAGCTAATAAATAATACAATTCGAATAAACCAAAAAGGTCTTTGGTTAATCGCACTTCCGTGTTAGAAAATATGTCGAATATTTTCTTCTCTATAGCTCAAAAAAAAAAAAAAAAAAAAAGAAAAAAACGATAACGCTAGCTTATAGATTATTTTTAGAAGCACCCTGTACGATTGAGAAGTCATTATCGCCACACGATTCATCGATCTTCGATATCCCTCTTTAGTTATCCCCCTTTTCTTTCAAATAATTCGCGAACAACCATATGAATTTGCGTTTTTTAGGATGAGAATTGCGAACAAATCGCCGCAGTCGAATGGTGTACCGCTTCGAGCTATAAAATTATAAGTTCTGCAATCGTTTCATAATGATTTACATTGCAGAAGAAGAAAACGTTCAAAATTAGAAGCTTCAAATCGTTGATATATATACAATTATAGTACATAACACACGTGATACATAAAATGTATCGCTAAAATTTCGATATTTTATTATTACTTGCTCATTTTTCTATTATTATCGTATTACTGCATTCGAATGCGTCTCATTCGACTCTCCAATCCCACGAATCTTCAAATATCCCTATATAACGTTTAACGTTGAAAAAATATTGAATTCCTTTCCTCTCTATCAAGTAATTTACGAAACGTTAAATAATAACTCGAAAGGCGGCGAATTCTACGAAGACAGCGTAAACAATTAATTCGTGGAACGGTTATTGGGTAAAACCTTCGACTAGCATTGCACGAATATCGATTAAACGCCGGCTAACAAAGTCCAGTATCAACAAAAATCATACCAATGCGCATTGATAATTTCATACCACAACCAATCAACGGTCAATGCTAATTTACGCACATAATATCGTACGCAAAGATCCATCCAAATTTGCCACCCTTACTCTCCACGTATTCATCGTTGCAATTTGATTCGTTCTCTGGTTTTGTACAATCCTCTATAAAATACAACACAGTACCGATAATTTCGCAAAATTTCATCAAACGAATATCCTCGACCAATGACAAGCACCTCCGCGTTGCAACGCGTTACCGTCGCGACCAGCTAGATCGCGAGCGCAAAGGAGATCTCGACAAAATCCATCATCTTGCAAAATACAAATCAGTCGATCGTACACGATAAGCAGCAAATTCTATCCGTATGTATCGATAGCATTGCAGGGAACGCGCCCATTTCGATCGTCGGATCAATTCGGCTCGGACGTACGATCGAAACAGGTCATCCCGTCGCGTCGCTGAAGAGAAAATGTTCCGCGCGAGATTTCCGAGTTTCTGTATGCGTCACGGTTCGCTCCGACCTTCTTTGGTGAACCGAAACGATCGTTGGAAAAAAGATGGCCCGTCCAATCTCGTCGGGTCAAGCCTTTTGTTGCATCGTCGAGCGACAAGCTTCGGGGAGGGTTTTTTTCTTAATCGAGGCTCGGTCCGCGATATATCACTCACGATCTTTGCTCAGGTCCGATGGTAGCTCGCAGTTGGACATGGCCGATGTCGTTGGTGATCGCGGCGACGGCGACAGATTCATCCTGGATGTAACCGGAAGCGACAAGCCGGCGGCACTCATCGCGACGTTCAGCGGTATCGTGATGAACGGCTGATTACTCTGCGTCGAGTTAACCGGGGCTACCGTGCCTGCGAAACAATGCCAAAAAACCTCTACTTGGGGAAACAGGAAGAAGGACGGGCACGCGTTTCGCGTCGGGTAAACGTCTGTCGCATGAGCAAGGTGCCGGTATCCATCTGGGTTTTCGTTTCATTTCGTAACGCTCGGCTATCGGAAGGATGGCTGGATGTGTGTGTGTTTTTTTAGGGGGAGATCGATTCCAGGGGATGATCATGGTTTCTCACCTCCTTCTTGAGAGATTTGCACTGGCTGGCCGTTTTGCCCGATACCGAGTAGAACCCCCGGAGTCGGCGAGTAAATTACTGTCTGTGGCATCTGGTACATTATACCTGCGCAGAATCACGGCCCTTTTTATGAGAAAAAATGACATGAAATGACACGATGATCGATTAGTCATTTTGTGGCGAATAAATGCTTATCGATAACGATGTGATTCAACCCTTATTGTAGACAATCTAGATTCCACAGTTATTCAACGCGCGTACAAGGAAGCTTGAAGCTTCAATATTTAAAACTTACCTGTAAATTTCGACGTGAAGATGTTTAAAGAAGGAAAAATGAAAACTCTGTTAAGAGAAATATAGAAACAGGCATCCGATTAGCCGCAATAAGGTTGATATTGGATTTAATGAGTGAACGAGTGGTTAGAATTGGTAAATGGACGTTTTTAAAGGTACAGTTAATGATTTCTGGCATCACATACTTTTTTATTAGAGTTTATGAAGAGGAAGAGAACGGAGCGAGGCGGTATAACGGATTCACTCATAACCGTCTGCTTTTTGGGTTTCTTTCACTACTTAAATCGATCGGTCGTAGGTCGAAAACACCGCTAAAAATATATATTTACGTAATCGATGTGATACGAAGGATGATATAAAGCAATGACATAATCATTAATATGACAGAAAATAGAGATGTACGCAAAACGTTATTAGATTTTTAGAAATATAGATCAATAAACTTTTATATTCAACATCTGTCTCTTCCGTATTTTACAATCACTCGTTTGAAAATCTTCAGATATCTTGCAAAAACACCACTTGTATTAAAATAAACTATAAAGTCGACGTACTGTGTGCCAAGAAAACTAATACAAGAACTGTTTCAGAGGAAATTCAATAAAGCATTAACAGAGAGTAATGTTTACTCTCAAATAGTAAAATTGTGTAATTCGACCTGGTTCTTCTTATCTATTCAAATTTCTACACTTTATTATACAATAATCATTCTTATTTCATACATAGATAGATAAATATATTATAGTTTTTACCTACTTTAACGAAAATTATCTTCTCCTAAGGTCTTATAAAACGAAAACCGATCATCGTAAGTAACCTTACATCTAACAGATTCTATATCAAAGTGAATATTTTTACAGATGTACGAAACAATCACCAATAGATGTTCCATCGAAATTTATCTTTATCCTTTATTTTGCATCAACTGACCGGTCGATAATCTTATCCAAAGTAAATGAAAGCGAAGAATTTAGCAAAATCGTCAGAACGGTGAAGAAGCAGTTGAAAATCATAAAAGAGAAAGAAGTTCCAAGGGACGATGGAGTTTCGATCGGAGGGTAAAAGATCGGTGGGACGCGGATCGTGTCAGTCGGAGATATGAACGCGTGGCGAGTTATCAAAATTCCGGCGGGGAGACTGTTTGTGCCGCGGGGAACAATGGAAAGGCGAAAAAAAACGTACGTCATGCGATCGGTAAGTCGGATGGCATCCACTCCATATATTAGCATCGATATTTATGTGTACACCTGCATCGGAGCGCGGCTTTCGACCGGATCTTACTTCCCAGTTAGGCAGCGCGTCGTTGTCTTAGTTTGGTCATCGCGGACCGTACAACTCCTTATGTACTCCCCTACACGGATAACCTCGTCATCGCTCGCACACTTTTCGCATTTTAAGTGTCCTCTTTCCTTTATCTTCTCCCTCTCTTTTCCCCTCTTTTCTCGCTCGCTCACACGCGATCGCGCGCGCGTACGCATCATATACGTTTTACCTCTTCTGTGATACCATTCTCTCGTTCTCCGACGTTTCTCTCCTCTCTTCTCCGACAAACTCTCCTCTCCTGCTCTCTCTCTCTCTCTCTCTCTCTCTCTCTCTCCGTTCTATCCGTATCTCTATCCCTTTCTCTGTCTACCGACCTACCTGACTGATTGGATTGTACACGTTTGCCTTTGCTCGACTACCTACGGCCTGGCTCTAACGATTTTCCACGCCACGGCTTTTACCGCTTGCTACTTAGTCCGCGACTCGCGACTCCTGCTACGCCCACGGGGAAATTCGTTAATTACTCGCCACGTATGCGCAGCTGTACGATTGTCTTTCGTACTCGGCGTGGCACGGGCCGAGAATCGCGGAACGGACAGGTGAAATTGTTCTAGCACGACGGAAGGGAGGAAAGCACGCTTGGGAAGCATCCACGTTCGACTAGACAGCCACTACTTGGATGGAAAAGTTGGCGAGGATACTCCACGTACGGAACTTTTGTCGTTAATAAATCCTTTATTCGAGAGCATATATGGTGTTCTGTGTAAATTGTCTTTAGTTCCTTCTGAAAATGTACGACGAGAGAAGTTTCATTCGCTTGGGATGGAAATACGCAGGATGTTTCTAGGTAGATAGTTTTTGGTATGTACGTTTACCTGAGTGATTTTTTGAGAGATCCTTCGACACAGGAGAATCGCCATCGCTGGTGTCTCCGTCGCTTTCGTTCGCGCAAACGTCCGATCTAGGTGAAGTGCCGTCTTCCTGCAACAATGAAACGAAATTTGTTGGTACGAATGGTGTACGTACGTTGATCGTATTTGAAATAAAAACGTTGTTTACACAAGTCCTGAAGATATTTCTGGTTAATTCGTACGGAGATAAAATCGATGAGAGAATAACAAATAGGAAGAGAAAAAAAGATAGAAGCTAGCGTGAATCAGATTTTAATTTTGTTTGCATACATTAAAGTTCTCAAGATCGTGTCGCCCTGCTACAAAATTTATGAATCATCGTTACAAGGCTCTTGCCTCGTTCTACAAACCACTACTCCTAGAATTCTGCCTACAATTCATATGCCTAACATAGGATGTACATACAATTAACCGACGCAAATTAATAAAAGAACCCGATATTCTTCTCTTTGCCCAACGTTCGAAACTCCTATTACAGCAAACGAACGAAAATCAAAGTTGGACTATCGTCAGAATCGATCGTTTCATCGACCGATACCAGGCAAAGTTTCACGACAACGTCGTGAAAACGATATCACGATGACGTACGATCTGTATCAGGTCCGTAAATTCCGGATGCCTAACGAGCGATGCGGCGACAAGCAGAAAACAAGCCAGAAGAGAGGAGAAGCATCGCGGCTCGATTCGTAGCCTGTAAATCGTAGATAACGCCTCTGTAATAATATCGGCGAGCCAATCAAACGGGCAACTAACCAATCAATCAAGTGGAGCCTACCAAGCAACTAAGCAACCAACGAAACAACCAACGAACCAACTTACCTACCTACCTACCTAGCAGGGAGAGATGCGCGAGCTTGTTCGCGCGCCTTATATGGCCATCCGCGCGGCCTCAACTCGTACCGCGCTTCCACGGCAGATTCTCACAAATTTACGCAGGACTACGGTTTCCCCGGGTGACTTTCTCTCCCCCGGTCATACCGCCACTACCGACGGATAGCTTTTTTCCCCTAGGCTTAACCGTTTGTGCGCTGAACCTGTGCGTTTTATACATGCATTTCGACTCGTTCGTTAGGACGCATGTGTGTATACACGTGTCGACCGACGGTCGCGTTCGAGAGAAAGCAAATCGACCAGCCGAGAGTAAGGAACCGATGCTCTTCGAGAGAATTAGGAAGTGCCCGTCTTTCGACTGCCAGGGAAGCACCGATTTGGCGAACTATTCCGTTCGTGGTTGCTTGTTTCGTTACGGAAGATAGTTTCAACGATTTCGTATCCTAGTAGAATTCTATTCAGAATCTTGGTTCTTGGACTATCGAATTCTCGTTCGTACGAATCTCCATACTTTAGTTTGTGAATTACCATCCTCGTGAACCCGATTGAATCTGCTTAGTTTGGTTCATGAACTTTTGCGAGTTACGTGCATTTATTTGAGAACGTGAATTCTTATTGTTATTAATGTCGGAAGTTAGAAGAAATCTCAGGCAATGGGAAGTATCGATGAATTCCATGTTTTTCGCCTGAGCTCGAACAAATCGGGTTTTACCGTAGCGATAGGAATAGAAGTTTTTATTAACGCTTTCGTCACAATGTCGTTGATCAGCTGTATTTCTTTTTGGTTAATCGTAAGTCAGTAGTAAATTTGTACTACGATAGAATGTACTACATGAAACGATTTAGTGATACTGATTTTAAGTACCATGTAATCTGCCATGGATGTCCGTGTAGTTTGGAAGATTTAAAATGTCAAAAATAATTCGAGTTAATTGAAGTACTGTACTTTCGAATCGGTAACTGATCGAGCAACTCGATCACGTCCGTTGTTTTCTAGAAGAAAACTGATATACTAAAGAAATAGATGTTTCCCAGAAACGTATACGGTCAAAAAAATGAAACGTCCTTTAGCCTCGGAAAAATAAGGAGCAAGGAAAGGGATCTCGAGTGCGCTGTAAGGGTTCAACATTCCAAAAATAGTTGAAACCGAGTCAATTAATTAGACTGCTCCACTTTCCAACCAGTCATTCACCAAAGACTTCAATTATGTCTGCGGTGAAATATATCATTTATCACTTACGAGTAGCAAAATCGGAGTCCAAAAAGCGTCTTTAAAAAATAACAAAACTTTATATTCAAAAGCCACTTATTAATAAAAAATAAAAAAAAAAAACAAGGCATATTTACAATTTGATATGGACACACGTATAAAATTCGAAAAGTAGTCTAAATTACTCGAATCATCGATCGAACAGCTCGCAATTGTCCTTTCGATCGACGTCGCAGCTAAAACACTCTCACACAAAAATTCGAGAGTCAAATCACATTCCATGCATGAAACACGGAAGCTAAGAGAGTGTCTCAACTTCCGTGAAGCGTCAAATCGTTCTTATGTCGTAAGCTCGGAAGGCTGGTGGCCGTGGTTTCGTGACGGTTCGTGGAGGATTTCCAAAAGTGCCAGGAGGGCTGGTTTCGCGACCCTCGTCCGCGTGTAGCAGGCGTTGTGTCGACGATCACTTCCGAGTCGTATTTGTACCCCCCATTACCACGGGTGTGTATAGAAGGCGCGACAAAAACCGGCATTCCTGATTCTTAAGTTGGACTCTATATAAGTATCTGCCATCGCGAACATTGCCTGTATATGGCGACAACCAGGCTTTGACAAAGGTGACCGTATATGGTATTCTGCTTCCACCTTCCATACCTTCTCTCTCTTTTTCTCCCTCTTTCTTGCTCTCTCCCTCTCTTCCCCCGCCTTCTTTCTCTTTTCCCTTCCATCCGATTACTCCCCACCTGTTTCTGCCCTTCTCTTTTTCGCCCTGCCAGCCACCAGGAGAGCCGCCTGTTGTCTTCGTCGTTTCCTCGTGGCCGCGATTCACCAGGGTGCCCTCTTAGCGAAATGCATCATAATCGTTAAGTCGTTAGATCGTAAATCGTGGCTTCAAACCCCCGCCGTAAACGTGCCCCGTATCAAACCACCGTCAAGGGAGAGAGCTTTTCAACGTTTCGTTTTCTTTTCTTTTTTTTTTTTTCCTGTTCATTGTTATTACGGTGGACAAAGTTTCGATCCGGTTTCTTTTACGTACTAATGGGGTGTTTAGCGCATCCTAGGTTTTTGCGTCTCTTTTTATTTATTAACTTAGCGTTTATTCGCGCAGGCTTGCAGAAATATCGTCTTCAACTCTTTCAGACTTGCTACATTCAAGATTCAAGATGTTTTTTTTTTTTTTTCTTAATCCTTATATGGAAACTTTTGGGTGGAAGATTGTCTCAAGTCCGAGAAAGGGATGTGAAAGATGAAAGAGAATTTCATCTTTCACCTTAAGAGAATTAGTTTGCTTTTTCTTTATCTTTCTTTTGAAATTACGTTGGGATATTTGTGTCTGAAAGAGTGAAACATTAAAGCAATGTATAGGAAAGTTGAGGAGATACGATTTTTAAAAAGAATCGTTAAATTTGAATAATCCGTGCGTATCGAGAAGCAGACCTACCTTGTGAGTTATGTTGAAAGGATGATTGGCAAAATGGAATACTGTTGATCGGTGTCTTATTCTCAAGCGGATCGGAATATTCTTTCTTTACAATAATGATCGCAACGTAGATAGAATTATTATTTAATCTTGTATAATTTAATGCATCTCGTTGGTTCTAATTCTTAACATAACTGTTTTTCCTCTGCATTATCTATCGCATCAAGGGCTGATTATTGTTCTTTGATAATTACATATAAGAAATTTTACGTTAATTCTTTAAAAGAGAGGAAATAAAAATCGTCTTATAGAGTAACAGGAGCCTTATCGCGTTAATAATTATTCTTCATCCGTTTACGAATGATACCGCTGTTTTCTACGTTATTTACAAAACAAAAGTGAAGTGGTTTTTCAAACTACATAAAACAACAAGTACCATTAAGTTAAATATAACAACTCGTTTAGGCTAATCGCGAGAATTATATTCACGCACAGACGAAAAGTAAAAAAGCGTCGATACGATCTCGTCGATAAAGTAACAACAAAATCCAACACATTTTTAACATGTCTTACTTTTTCATTCTTTGTTTAAATAACAAAATGCCGCTAATCGCAAGAAATCAAGTTAAAAGTGGTTCGATCGTGTTAATACCCTCTTTGATCGAGGCTAGTTTCTTTAATCATCTCGACGCAACTAGTTTAACGTTTCACGCGAAACTATTACCTAATCGTACAGAAATTCCTTTCGTTCGTTTTGTACGTTTCTTCATCGTCTTCGTGATCGTTATCAACGTGGTGATCCGCGCGGCAAACAGGATGTAGAATAAAAGGTACGAATTATGTATCAAATGGTCGATCGAACGGTATCTTCGCTAAAACAGGCGGGTTTTTTTTTTTATACCTACCTGTTCGCAAACGACTGGCACCTTGTGCCAATAATTGTTGGCATTCGTGTGTATATCGGTTAACTGTATCGTTTGACGAAACGACGACCAACACTGTCATGGGACCGTATTATTAAGCGAAACAATATAATACGTACGTGTAATATAAATATTATCACAGTATTTTACAGTACACTATTTACACATGTGATACATAAAAACTAAGGCACGCCAGCCGTACATTTCGTGATTACCGTGTTGCGTTCAGGATTATCGTATAATCGTAAAGTTAATTATATTATTTGTACTTTGTGCGTCGACGGGAGAGACCACGGATAAATTACATTTCTATTCGGATTTGCGATTTTTCTTTCTTTTTTTCTTCTTCTTTTTTCTTTTCTTTTTTCTCATCCATATTTTTTTTCTTCTCACGTTTAATCTCCCTTACTTTTGCGCCTGCACGTAATGCTCTCGTGTGCTTATTCGTTTTACGTTTTCTTTCGCGTTTTCACCTTCCTTTCTTCCGACGTATAAACGTTTATTTATTTTACCTATCTACCCTCTATATTTATATATTTATATATATTTATATGTATCTGTTCTTCTTTTTTTTCCAAAAATATTTTAAGCGATACAAAAAAAAAAAAAAAAAAAAAAAAAAAGGAGAGAAGAAGAGAAAACAACACACCACACGTACACACACACACACGCACGCACGCACACACACGTAAACATGCATATTGTGTGAAGAGGGAGGAGAATTGAGGTTTTCTCTACTTGTGGAAGAAACTTAAGGGAAAGGGAAACGGAAGAGGGGGGAAATGTAGAACAGGCGGGGTTCGCCTGGGAATTTAAATTAATAAGGTATTTTAAATACTAGCTACTTAATCTACGAAAGAGAAAAAAAAACAAACAAATACTACACATGCCATTTTCAGTACAAACACATTACGGAACAATGTACGATGCACACAACAATATCTATATATATACACACATGTATGTATGATGTATATATATATATTCAATGCGCAACAATGTCAAGCGTGCACCGCCGGGTCTACTGGCTCGGACTCGCACCCACGTACTACGATTTCTCGTTTCTTCGTTGGCTTTTTTTGCGTTTCGTCCCGGGGAACGAAAGGCGAAACGTCTCGACCCGAACAACATGAGTATTTGAAAAAAATAATGGATGCCTCGATAAGGATCTTTGATGGGAGGGAAAAAAAAGGGAACGCTCGGACGATTCGATTTTTCCTTTGATTCCGGCCTCGTCAAATCCCACCAACTACTAGGTACGATGTTTGTTACAATATAAAAGTACGATCGAGCGATTTGGAACTGAAGGGAGCCAGCGAAACGCTAATTGGGAATCGTACTTTCCACGATCGTTTTTCTACGCCAGTAAAATGGATACCACTGCTCGAAACAATTAAGAGAATACGGCCACTCTCGGTTATGCGTCCGAATAAATCGAATGTCGAGGATGAAATAACGATACTCGTATTCATTGTTAAACTCATTCTCCGAGTTTCGTAACGTTTGGCTCCCTTTGCGAGAGAATTGTCATCTAGATGGACGATTCTTTAATTACTTTTGAGCAGGTCGTTAAATACTATCGACATCGTTAAATACTATCACGGAGTTAAATACGAATGATCGAAATTTATTTTTCGATTGTCAAATCACGGTTCGCCTCAGTTCCGTTTGATTCTCGTTGCTCGACAACGATCGATCAACTTACAACGTATATACAGATCTTTAAATAAATAAGAGAGATTCTATCGTTGTAAAAGATATAAATACGATCAAAATAGAAAAAAGAGAAGTTGATATATATATATATATATACACACACATATATATATATATATATATATATATATATATATATATATATATAATACACGGCTCCTCGAGTAATTCATCACATGAGTTACTATCCTAAGTGCACGATTAAGAACTGCCTCTCCATTCTCGTTTTGATAAACGAAAATTTCCATCGATACGTGTCTTTCTATGAGTTTCGTTCGTTTCGAACCACGTATCGTAGAAAAAAGTCTTTGGACTTTGATTAACGTATAGATCCAGCCATTAAAATTGTCTATTTTCTGAATTTCCTAATGCCTTGCCCTTTAATCTCGTTTTCGTATCACGAGCATCATAAAAAGGAAAAAGAAAAGAAAAACGAAAATGATTGTAGCTAAAGTTTTCATCCGTTTCTAGCATTTCAAACATCTCTTTCGAGATCGTTGTCTTTTTATGAATCGCTCTTTTACGGTCTTTAAATTGTGAAACAAGCGAAATTATCAAATTCACGCAAATTACAAAATATCTTACTCGATACTTAATTATTAAAATTATAGAGCAAACCTTTGCTCTATGAATATTATAATGGATATTTCTATAAAACTACGTATCAATTAATGTATTTATAAAAATCGTAAATTCCATGATTTCAATTGTTTCTTTAAACTCGAACTGTCGAGAGCAAGAGGACGGTCGATTTCGTTGACGATCGTTTGGAAAAATTCATCGATCATCTTCGTCGTTGTTCACTCGGGTAGATTAAAACAACGTGGACATAAGTCTCGTATACATTTACAGTACGCGTCGACTGGACTAGATTTATACGTTGGAAACGGAACACCGTACGTTTTCTTGCGCTCCGATCGGTTTTCATTGAAAACACCATCACACGCCTCGGTTAAAGACAAGCGTCGCTCGATCACGATTGATTTCCAAGAATATGTCGCGTCGATCAATCGCGGGACTCATAACAAAACCGACTCTTATAAAATCTTTCAATCTTTTAGACAACAATGTATTTCTAGTAACCAGCTACGTTCGCATTATGATGGAATCGATGTTATAAAAAATGATTTAAAAAGTGATCGTGACTTGTCATCGAATGAAAATTAACCGGTTTTATAAAAACTTTTATCGCGTTTTAACGTTAGAATTTTATCGAATATCATCAGCGAGTATTACTGGTAGGCTCATAGAATATTTTATATAGCAAAAATGAAATGTATCGACCAGAAATTACAAATTTTTAACTATACTTTTGCTTTCTTGGGGAGAGATAAACGCGTGGACAAGGGTTGTTTTCATTACGAGCCCTTAAATTTGTTAAACTTGAAGAAAGCACTGCTCCCTGAGCCTATCAATGTAACATATTTATTATACCTTGAAACAACGAATAATAATCGAACGGTAATAGTTCTTAATGTATTAAGTACCGAAAAGCTGCTATTTTAAGTACTGTTCGACCCTATCCTGAGGATGACAGGTGTCCTTAGAAGCCTTCTACTTGCGATACCGAGTCGAAAGAAGAGTTAATTGCCTGAAACTCTTCCCAGCGAGCCAGCCGTGGCAAAACATCGTTCTGATTGTCGTTAACAACTGTACTAGGATCTCGAAGCGTGCGCGCGAGCGCACGTTACCATAAGTAGTCTCGATTTTACCTCGTCGACTGATTTGGTTAAATCTTTTTAGTGCACCTGGCACGCAATTATGCGAGCTATTTTCTCGCTGTTAGCGTTCTACTCGGACGTTTCATAAGCCTTCGCATTGACGTATCACGAGAAGTGGATTTGTCGAGAGATTTATCGATAATTTAATTCAGAAACGACAGGAAATTATGCAAATATATTTATAATAAACCGGCATATCGAATGCACGGAAAATCGATGATTTCATTGAAATAAAGATTTATTTGAGTTGGAGAAGAGAAAGATTTATGAAACGACCTGGTAGAGACGTTTAATTTCGTTTCAGGTTTTTGCCAAGAAAATAATTAATAACTTGTAATCGATATTAAATTATGTAGAAAACTATTTTCTTATAGAAGATCGAATACGTTAAACACGATCATAACATTGAGTCAACTTTTCTAATTATTAATCCGGCTACGATCTTCAAAGTTTTATGTTTCAAAATTCAATAAACTTTTATAAATAAAAACGTTCTTAAAGGGAATCTTCGTATAAAATTAAAACAAGAGTGATCGCGTAAATATCAATAGACATTGTTCCATATTTTTCTCAAAACTTAAACAATTTTTAAAGATAGGAAAATACTATCGATGATCCAAATGACGTAGCAGCGTTTTAATCAAACGAAACTTCACTTCCTCGAGATTTACGTCAAATTAAGCGTGAACGTGCCGGGTGTTCGGCATATTAATCTCTAGGATCGTAACTAACGTCATTCGCGCTTCGTACGAGATGCTACTCTCCTCCCTACACGCACACACGCACACACACGCACACGAAAAGAAAATAACCGTACTTTCATTGACACCGGATGTGATGCGCCTCATCAAGAATTTCGATATTCATCGTCCGGAAAAGAAAGTCGGATGTCGTCCGGAACTTCCTTCGTCACGCTGATTCTTTATTCAGCTTGCAAACGACGTACGATTTTACGTCCATCGAACGACGCGTTCTCGATATAACGAAGCATAACACAACATAATAAATCCACTGTAACGATAATACGTCTATTCTTTAAAACGCCTGGAAAACGATCAAAGCATCGTGGAAAGAAAAGTTTAACGCGTTCCCGCGCACCTAACTTGAACGCGGTACACTCGCACCATGGACGGAATTGCACCGACGCTGAGGCGTCTGTTCGAGGAGCCTTTTGCTGCCGTGAAAAGTAACTAGGAAACAGAAGAGAAGCTTCCAGAAACCTAGCAAGCGTTTCTACAGGCTCGAAGTACGGATCGTTGAAAGAAAGACCACAACCTGGTTTTATTCTTCATCGATCCTGCTTCTTGCTAATGAAATCGCTACAACGATTAAGTTCCCCCATGGAATCCAGTTGAGCTGTATAACGAAACCATTCGAGCCTATATACGGAAAACACAAAAATCTTCGTGTTCTTCGAACCTACTGTCGTTCAACCAATTTATATCCATCTGCAAAATCTACGTATCTACTTCGACATCGAGTAAATCTCGTAGCGCATATCGCGCCAACACGGAGCGGCCGTTCGAAGTCGACAATTGTCACGGTCAATCGACGACAGACGTCGTGCGCGATAAGCGTACGCGGATAATTGCGGTTGCGCCGGTGGTTCGTGACGGTGACGGTAGTCTTCTAACTCCGTGGACACCGACTCTTATCGAACATCTCCTCTCTATATCCACGGACGCGTTCAACCTCACGTTCTTTTCTCCCTGTACCTCTTCCCTGTCTCGATATTCCTTAGTCATTGATCATGGAAGATCATACGCGAATCGAACACGGTAGCCAGCGATGGATACAACGGATGCAACTGACGACGTGACGAATGCGACTGGCGATGTAACAGATTGCGAGTGTGCGATGCATCGGACACGGACAGCTGGTAAGAGTCGGAGGACAAGCGATAGTTTCAAGTACTAACTAGGGTAGTACTACCGTTGGGGATGCGAATGCGACATGTGAGGATGGTAGGCGGCGTGATGGGGTGGCAGAGGCGAGGGACAGGACTGTTGATAGGGACCACCGGCTAACATGGGCCCAGGACTGGAACAGGGTACCAGGTGCGAGCTCGGCGAGGCCGCGTGTGCATGCGCAATCAAGTGCGCGTGCTGCGCGTGCGAGGGTGGCGCGTGCTGCGAACCCGGCGGCGGTGGCGGCGGCGGGGGTGGCGGATGGCCAGGAGGCCCTCCGGTCGGTCCGCCACCAGGATAACCGCCGTGCAGCGAGCCACCGTGCGGCGAGCCATACACCAGTTGCCTTACTTTCTGCTCGTCGTCGGCTATGTTGTAGGTCAGTTCGGTCTCCTCGAACCCGGTCGCGGACATCCTCTGGTCGCCGGAGGAACCGGAGGCGGGAGGGTCTGGGCTGTTCAGACAGGTCTGGATCAACGCCTTCCCGGCCTCGCTCGTTATCATCGGCTGCAGCTTTCGTGTCGCGAACGTGTACACATGCCCGGTCTCGCTGGCTACCAGCAACATCACCTGTGTACCTGTCAGTGTCGACAGCTCGTACGCCTGCAACCAGAGATAACGATTAATTAGGGATGTCCCGGGCTCCTTCTTCGGATCGTATTAACGACGCTTCGCTCCAGATTTTTCCATCTTTTTGCACCTCCTTTATCCTCCGTCTTTTCGGACTTTGGTTTTTGTCTCTTTTCATTCATCGAATACTGGTTTTAGCCGTTTTTAAGCGAGATGGATTTTAATCGAAGAAAAGTTTTTTCAGGAAATTGAAGAACGATAGAGGAGCATAATAGTGAGACACGTGTGTTTTCAGTTCGATGAAACTACAAGTGTGAAGATCGAATGTATCGTAAATTTAACTCGCTGCATTGCAAATTCATATCGTAATTAATTAAGATAGTATCTGCCTAAAGAATCAAAGTACGGATATGAATAAAGTAGCAAACTTAAATTCTCGAGTAAAGAAAGCAATGTTTTCCATTCGACTCTTAAACGATCAACGTATATTACAAATACTTGCTGCTCGGCGATCTTTATAGAGCGGTGTTATGCAAATTATCACCGCCTGCACGATCATTAATATACAATTTTTTTAAATAATTAAACGAACTCACACGAATAAAAAACGATACGCGCATTCAGCGCTTTATATTCGAGAGATTATACCTTGTAATGACATAATAATTATCAAGGTTTACCGAAGCGTTTACTAGCGTGCTGCGGATGGAATTCTTTCTTTTTGTAGTGAAAACTGACGGCCCGCTATTGTATATTTAAGTTGAATCTAAATTATAAAAATTCAGCCTACTAACAAGAAGCCTACCGGTCGAAGGGGAACAACGCAACCATACCATGAAAATGAATAAACATAGTGGAACGTTATGAAATCGTTGTCTTTAACTTAGATCAGAATATTGCTGCGTGTTTACGCTGGAAGAAAGTATTTTGTTCATTTAACGCTTGTAATTTATATATTCTTTAAAATCGATCTATCGATTTTCATATATGCAACGCAAAATTCTATATTTTTTATTTAGAATATTATGATAATGCGAGTAGGTGATTAATTTGCAGCTTACAAGATCCAGAAATTTACAATTTTTCTACTAAGAAAATTTTCTTATTTGTACCGTGTTTTGCGATTTATTTTCCGATTACTTTCTGTATATTAATGATTGATAAATATTATCATTATAATGTAAATATCGTATAAATAAAAAATACATACATCGAAAACTTTAGACAAATATTTGATTTGGTGCGTTAAAATGTTGCATTTTAGCGTTTTAAGAACTGTTATAAATTGGGAACTTTTTTTAATAATACGTAATTCTTTTAACACTGGCTACGAATTCAGCCTAATATTTAAATTCGTGCTTTCTCTTACATAATGCCTCTGCTTATTTTAAGTTTAACGCAAGTTTCCAGTTTTCCAATAATGTTATAAAGCAGTTATGTCAGTTTCGTGTCAAAACATAGCTAATTATAGAGATCCGTCTTTAGAAAAGGGGAACAATCTATCTTTGGTTTTCTATATTTGTATGAAAGATGCAATTTGCCTTAGGTTCTTCTACGGATTTAGCTACTTCGCCGTTTGGATCAGATAAACAACTGTAACATGATTAAATTAATGTTAAAATCAAAAACTCTGACTTAAAACACAACCAAATTATTTTCAGATTATTTGCTCGAAGAATACGCTGTTAATAAAAAGTTTATAATTATAGTGAGCGATAAAAGGTAAACAAAAATAGATACGTCATTTTCGGGAAATTAAAATAATGCGCTTTTTAGACGAAAGATTAAGTTTGACGTGACAAGACGTAAAAGCAATTTTTACGATATTTTGTAGTGGCTAGAACGCGTTCGTTACCTGAAATATAAAATACAACGTTAATGTCAATATACATGTATAACCGTTTACAGAATAGATTCTGTTGTGTGCGAAGCTTTAACAAAAAGAGAAAAGTACACACAAATTTTCTGACGGACGTGTAACTTAATCGTGTAATTTATAACTTTAAACGTATATTTATTTACTGATTATCGTTAAACGACCTTGTTAACTATTTTTATGTAAATTATATATAATTAAGATTAGAGAACCAAGAAATATGTACGGTCGATTTGTAAAAAGAGTCATATAACAAGTGCTCGTCACAGAGTAATATCATAAAATCACGACTAATGTACTATAGATTTCTTGGATGTATTTTGATACTAAAACTACCAAAGCTGTCAAGATGATCAATTAGTAATCTTTCGTAGTAATTTCATAGATTACGACGCTGCATTTCTAGGGATTTTTTATGCTTTTTTGTAATGCATTATGTATTCTCTCATATACCATATGACTTTCTTATTTTACCATTTTCATCTTTCTGATACAAATTGTGTACTTTTGCAGTCAGTAGTTCTAGCGGTAATCCAAAATACACGATTAAGTTACTGGCGTACAAATATATACGACAGCGAAAGCACAGTCGTCACTCATAAATCGCGCGCTCGCTAAACTCATCGGCTTACGTTTGATTTGCGCAATACGTGCAACCACACAACCATAATACACTATTTACATTTGCTATTTGTGTCATGTACTTTCTTATCTCTAATCTCTCGTCAATTTTGAACGCACTTAAACACCATGTTCGATATAGGATCGATTCAATGATCACACGAAAAGAAATGATCGATCGTGACGATCGATCATCGATATCCGACGGATTCAACACACTGTTTTTGCAACAACCGTTTTAATTAACGAGAGAAATAAGGTCGACAGGTTTGTCGGATACGAACCTTCTTCATGATTCCGGTTTTCCTCTTCGAGAAGGTGGTATACCTCCGTAGTTTATTGTCGATGTACTCCATTTTAATCTTGACCCGTCCTTTGGTCTTCTTACCGTTCGAGGGGGGTGACTTTTTC
Source organism: Bombus campestris (assembly GCA_905333015.3). Classification (NCBI taxonomy): domain Eukaryota; kingdom Metazoa; phylum Arthropoda; class Insecta; order Hymenoptera; family Apidae; genus Bombus; species Bombus campestris. The sequence goes on from HG995140.1 coordinate 9,610,890, forward strand.
GGTTGACCCAAACTCGTAAATGACTCCTCGAGATTATCGGGAACACAGTCTGTGGACATTGACATAGCCTGCTGTTGCGAAAGCGCCTGCCGTGCGTTACTGTCATCGTAACAGACGTCCGAAGTGGTCCTCTTGATACCCCTCTGTACAGATCCCACACCGGCATTCGGTGCGCCTGCAGCGGCCGCCGCTGCCATCATGGTGGCGCCACCGCGGCTTATTTGAGAAGTTGTAAGTTGGGAGGTGGACGGTCGGCCGTACATTTCCGAGCCAGCGTCGCTGCCTATCATCCCCATGCTGTAGCCAAGACTTGCGTACCGACTATCTCTTCCGCCGCTAGGGTTGTCCATTACGGACTCGCGCACATTTATTCCCTTTCCCTCGGCCCTTCTCCGCCACGGAATCGCGAAAACTCGGCGCAATGTTTCCCACGTGATCAACCATCTAGAGGAACACGGGACAACAACGCGCACTGTACGAGCGCTCCCCGCGAACTGAATGCGCGCAGAGTATCGTAACTTGACCTACGTGCTAGCGCGGTGCCTTCGTGCGTTCCTGCGCAGCTGCTACTCCCACCACGCGTCACGCACGCGATAAAAAACTAGTCCACTCGATCGAGATAGGGTCACCTGGACGAAGATCTTTAAAACTTTCTTCGTAGAAAAATTAACGGATCAACTATGGTCCTTGATCTGGCGTTAAATTGGTTTTGCGCGAATTTGATATCCCAAAATTTGCGGCTGAAAGATCGCGCGGAGTGGTACAGGAATCAGCGAGAGGGCGTCCCCGGCTGCCATATTTAGAAGTAGACGTTACCATATTAGGGAAAGTTTGCCAAATATGGTGAACAGAGGTGGTCCTTCCTTTTCAAATGATCACTCGGCGCGCCGCGACAAAACACCAATCCAACTGACAGTAGCGCTTCCTGCACGCCTCTCCTCCCCTCCTCTTTTACCGGTATGTCCTTCCTATTTCTACGTGCTTACTAAAACATACGGCTGATAAGCGGCTTTCTGTGTTGATCCGCTATTTCTTACTATCTTCCAGCTTTCATGCTTTTTTATCTGCTTCTGTTTAGGTTCAGATCGATGTATTTCATTTCTCAGTCAGTTGGGGTTTGATTGAAATAAACCGTTTGGTTAAAAATAATAGGACGAGTTAACACCTTATAACATATAAAATTCTTACAAAAGTTTTTTTGTATTGATATATTGTTTCTGCTTTACCTTAACATTGACATTAATTTGAATATCATATTTTTAATTCCAATGAATATCTAATCAATATTGTTGTACACAAGGATACATTAGGGACCACATACTGATATTTATTTGTTTTTTATGTTTAAATATAAATATGTAGAAAGTATTGGAAATTGTGCAAGAATTCTATAAGTCTCATATAGTTGAACTTAGTAATGAATAGGACAATTAAAATTTCATGATATTCATATTAGTACTCTTTTTTTTTTCATGCAAATGTCTTGACATTACTTCTTATAATTGTAAACATGTTCATCCATTGTATGTTCATCTAGTAAGAGTTCATACAAATTGAATGACTACTGATTTGTTTTATTGTTCATACATAATGTACTTGTTATGATTCACAGAACTGATATCTTATTATAGATGGAGGTATGAAAAATCTTATATGTATTAATAAAGAAAAATATATAGTATAAAAAGATAAAATAAAAGTCTCTTTTACATAAAATAAATTAGAATTTTATTAAAACAGTATAACTATACATTATTGCATTATGCTGTACAAGACAAGGCACAAAAAAGACACATAAAAAATTGGACTTACAATATTATAAATTAGTAACTAACTATTATTATTTTTATCATAATAAATTTCCTATTAACAGAGACATTCATTCGCCTGATGCTATTGATTGTGCAGCAGAAACTAAAGTATCATGAACTTCACGAACAAATGAAACTTGAGCTCTTACAGTCATCAAAAACTGAGGATATGTTAAAGCAGGTCCTTCTTGAGCTCCAACAGTATCAGTACGTGTTGGTATAACAGATACTGGTAGGTACCTGACAGAGCTAGAATTTTGTGATAGACATTCTATAGAAGTCTTTAAGTGTAATTCTATCTGATCGCAAATTGAATAAAATTCTTCCATATTTTTATTGAATCGATGATCAGACTGATCCACGCCACCCTTTAGAGATCCAACATCTACCAAACTGTTTTGATGTAATGTATGTGCTGCAGTTTTAAGAGCTATGGCTAATGATTCCCTTAATGGACCAATTAATGATTTAACTTTGGAAATATTGTCAAGCTTTTCTTGGGTTTGCTGTTGTTGTTGTTGTTGTTGCTGTTGCTGCTGGACCTGTGGCTGTTGCGTTTGTTGTGGATTTTGAGGAAGCTGAGGATTTACAGGCTGTGTCATTTGGCCTACTCCAATTGTTCCTGGTTGTTGAATTGGTGGGATATTCATAGCGGTCCTAATAATACAATAATTTAAAAAGTTCTATATATTATGTATAAACACAAATAGAATTCAAATTTGCAGTTATTATTAAAAATTATTATACTGCAAATAATATAAATTTTGATTTATTGAATTATGACGCTTGTATTGTAATCTTATATCCGATTTTATAAAATACACTATTTTTAATTTCAATAATTTTCAAGATACCTTTTATTCTAGTGCTAAAGAAATTATTTTCTTTGTAGTTTCACGCCTTCCCTCTAATAAAGAATTTAAAAAATAAAATGATATTCCTTTTAGTATTCTAAAATGTTTTGTTGTGGCTTGAAACCGAAACTTAATTAGATCAAGATGCTAGCTCGTCATTGACATTTCATACCACGGGTTAGGTGCATGTTAGGAAAGTCATTCTAAAATACCCTAAATCGTAAAATGACTTTTCATTTTATATTTTATAATAAATTATATTCGCTATATTTTGGAACAAAATATTAATCGAAATTATTGATAATTGTAATAACAGCCACAAAATTAAATGAGAGATTTATACATAAATTTTTTAGTGAATTTTGGAACTCAAATATGGAAGAGATGTCGGTGGCTGCAGATGGATACTTGTTCCCAAGTTCCTACTCTATATTATCCTAAATGATGTGTTATACCGGTCAGTGTCCACAATTTGAATTTGTAGTTTTCTTTAGTGCGATAAGTGCAATTGAAGTGATATTTTCAAGTACATTTACTTGACTGTACAATGTATATTAAGTCTATGGTATTGGAAGGATTTAAATCATATGGAAAAAGAATCGAAATAAATGGGTTCGATAAAGAATTTAACGCGATCACAGGATTTAATGGTAGCGGGAAATCAAACATTCTCGATGCAATATGCTTTGTTCTGGGAATTTCGAATCTTGGACAGGTGACACTTTGTTTTGTACCTTTTTTTTATTAATGAAATATTTTAACCGTAACCTCAGTGTACTCTTGCTTTTCAATAGAATTACAGTTTTATTGAAAATAATGCGATGTGAGTTGCGCGTAGTTACATTATAAATATGCTTTAAACAATTTTACTCAGACATTAATCTTTGTATTAAATTAACAGGAAGAAACGTATTTTTTATCCTTTTATTGTAGGTGCGTGCAACATCATTACAAGACTTGGTTTATAAATCTGGTCAAGCAGGTATAAAGAAAGCTAGTGTTACTATAACATTTGACAATAGAGATAGAAATTCATCACCTATGGGATATGAACATCATGAAGAGATAACAGTTACAAGACAAGTTGTAATTGGTGGCAAAAATAAATACTTAATCAATGGATCTAATGTACAAAATAAACGTGTCCAAGATATGTTTTGTTCTGTCCAATTGAATGTAAATAATCCACATTTTTTGATAATGCAAGGAAGAATTACAAAAGTTTTGAATATGAAGCCTACGGAAATTTTGTCTATGATAGAAGAAGCTGCAGGTACTCGAATGTATGAAAATAAGAAAGAAGCTGCTTTAAAAACCATAGAAAAGAAAGATAGTAAACTAAAGGAAATAAATGATGTATGGATTAATTCTAACAATTAAGTCTGTCTAATTTAATAGTACGTAATTGAATGAAAGTACTTCATTTCAGATTTTAAAAGAAGAGATAGGACCAAAACTAGCAAAACTTAAAGAAGAGAAAACACAATATGTTGAGTTTCAACGTATAGAAAGAGAATTAGACCATTGTAAGAGAATTTACTTGGCGTGGAGATATGTGACAGCCTTAAGTGAATGTCAGAATGCAGAAGAGAATGTACAAAATGTCAAAAATAAAATAGAAGATAAAAAAAAAAGCATTAATGCTGGTGATGAAGAACTTAAGAATATAGAGAAAGAATTAGATGAAATGGCTAAAAAAAGAGATGCAGTATGTATTTTAAATAAAAATGTATTGTTACATTTTTTACATTTTTTATTCATCTATCTTATTTTTATAGGAAGCAGGAGGTCAATTGGAATCTTTGGAGAATGAATTAAAAGAAACAGAAAAGAAACAATTTAAATTGACAGCTGAAGTTAATAGCAATAAAGAAGATATTAAAACTGGCAAAAAAGAAATAGAACAATTAAAAGCTAACATAGTTGATGATGAAAATGCTTTTACATCAAAGCAGAAAGAATATGCCAAAGTTGAAGATCTTTTTAGGACATTAAAAGAGACAGATGAACAGGATTGTAAGGCAGTATTACTAGCGCAAGAAAAGTACCAAAAAATTAGTTCTGGTTTGTTAGAAAGTCAAGATGGCAAAAACGCAACACTGGAACAGCAATTAATAAGTGCCAAGCAAAATGTAACAGAAGCACAAACGCAATGTAAGCAATGTGAAATGACATTAAATCATAATAGAGAACAACTACAGAAAAAGAAAGTGGATTTAAAAAATACTGGAGACGAATACAAAAAATATACTAAAGATCTTGAAAACAAAGAAAAAGAAATAAAATATTTAGAAAACGAATTAAAGAAATTAAATTACGAAGATGGATCTGTAGAACGACTTAGAGAAGAAAAACGTGCACTAAGGAACGAAGTATTAACATTGGAAGAAGAAGTGGATCATTTTGAATCAAGATATCCTCAAATTAGATTTGAATATAAAAAACCAGATCCTAATTTTAAACATGATTCTGTGAAAGGAGTCGTATGTAAATTAATCACAGTAAAAGATAAAAAAGCAGCATATGCTTTAGATATAGCTGCAGGAGGGAAGGTATTTAATGATTTTTACATAACATTACTTAGAAAATAAATTTTATTATGCTCATAAATACTTGTAATACTCGTATATTCAAATTTAATATTTTAATGAGTCCTAAAACTTTCAGTTATATAACGTAATAGTAGATACAGAAACTACTAGCAAGAAAATACTTCAACATGGTCAGTTACAAAGACGTGTAACTATTATTCCTTTGAATAAAGTAAATGGAAGACCTATGGATAATCAATTAATTCATTTAGCACAGAAGATAGGTGGTGCGGAAAATGTTCAACCAGCATTGTCTCTCATAGATTTTCCAGCAGAAACTACACCTGCTATGACATGGATTTTTGGACAAATCTTTATTTGTAAAGACATTGAAACTGCTAAAAAGATAGCATTTCATGATAATATAATGAAAAAGTGTGTTACTTTAGAAGGGGATGTTGTTGATCCTGCTGGTACGTTATCTGGTGGTGCACCGTTAAAAACTGGATCAGTTCTTTTGAAATTAGACGAATTAAAAACTGTACAAAATAAATTAAACTCCAAAAAACAAGCGCTTCAAAATGTTGAGTCTACATTAATGAATATAAACAGTGTTGCTGAGAAATACACTTCATTAAAAGAAACGTTCGATTTACGGAACTACGAAATCGGTATGGTGAAGCAAAGATTAGAACAAACAGAATATTATAAAATAAAAGAAGAGGTATGTAGAATAAATATAATTTACAAGAATGAATAGCTACTTAATAAGTTCTTTACAGATTGAATCCTTGGAGAAAAGTATTGAACAACTTTTGCAAACAATGGCAGTGGCAGAAAAAAATGAGAAGGAAAGTACTACACATGCTCAAAATCTGGAGCATCAATTGAAAGATGCTGGTAATATCCGTGAAAGACAATTAAAGGAAGCCAAATCTGAATTAGAAAAATTAAAGAAAAAAGCTGAAAATAGCCGTAAAGAGTGGCAAAAACGAGAACAAGAAGCAGAAGTGCTTCAGTTGGAAATAAAAGAATTACAGAAAAGTATTGAAGCTGGAAAAGAACAATTAGTAGCATCTGAAGAAAAGTTGAATGTAGTAAAAGAAAAAGTAACTGCGTTGGAACAAGAATTAAATGAAGTGAAAGCTAATGTAAAACGTATACAATCTGGTATAAAAGAACAAAAAGACATTATTAATAAGCAAAATGTTTATATGCAGAAGCTTATGACACGAAAAGAAGATATCATAAAACAAAGTAAAGAAGCAGAATTAGATATTAAAAAGCTAAACCATGAAATTAATTCAATTAAAAATATTGCTACAAATTGTAAAGAAAAAGTTTCAGAACTTACACGGAAGTATGAATGGATTGAAGAGAATAAAATTTATTTTGGGAAAGCTGGTAATCTCCTTTTTACATTTTAATTACATATTGCATTTGTTTTTAATTTTTAAGTAGTGTATCTATAAAATATCTATGTTTCATAGGCGGTATTTATGATTTTAATGTCAATAAACCGAATGAAATGGAACAAAAAATACAACAGCTGCAATCGATCCGTGAAAATTTAAGTCGAAATATCAATACACGTGCTATTAGTCTTCTTGATAAAGAGGAAGAACAATATAATGAAATGATGAAGAAAAAGAAAATAGTTGAAAATGATAAACGAAAAATATTAGAGACAATTAACCATTTGGATGAGAAAAAGAAAGAAACACTATTGGAAGCTTGGAAACAAGTATAGTTATTTAATTTTAGTTAAGTTGAATTAACTTACATATCAAATTTATATTATATAATTATTGTATGTTAATTTTTAGGTAAACAAAGATTTTGGATCAATTTTCAGTAGTTTATTACCAGGAGCTGATGCAAAATTGCAACCCCCTGAGAATCAAACAGTTACTGAAGGATTAGAAGTGAAAATTGCATTTTCTGGAATTTGGAAAGAATCGTTAGGAGAATTATCTGGGGGACAGAGATCTTTAGTTGCCTTGTCCCTAATCTTGGCTATGCTTTTATTTAAACCTGCTCCACTTTATATTTTGGATGAAGTTGATGCTGCATTAGATCTTTCTCATACGGAGAATATTGGTATAATGTTAAAAAAACACTTTAAACATTCACAATTTATTGTTGTGTCATTAAAGGATGGAATGTTTAACAATGCTAATGTAATATTTACAACTAGATTTGTTGATGGAATGTCAACAGTGTCTAGAAGTGAAAGAATAAGAGTTAAGTAAATATATCATACATATTTCAATCTACATAAATCTATTTGTATAAATATACATATATATAAATTAATTTTATATCTAAAGTATTTTTTTAAAATGACGCTCCTGTACAATAGTATGTTGAGTAATTTTATAAATTATGTCTGACGTGCATATGTCATAGTTTCATTATTAAAAAAATTCCAAATATTGGATTCCATATCAAGATATAGAAATAGAATTTATATTTCTAGAATTATATCGATTATATTATATATACATATATTTACATATGAGTATAATAATAAATGATAATGATAAAAAATTAATTTTGTTTTCATAAACTACATCTTTATAAAATATACATATAATTAGTCAATTTTAATATTTTGCGAATATATAAATGCTTTTGTAAAATACTGTTCAAATATGTATATCTTACTCAAAAGAAGAATTATAAATCTCTGTTTTAAAAGGAATCCATCATTGATAGGAATTTTTTTAATATCGATATATTCTCTAAAAACATAATAAGAACAAATTTCTTATAGCTTTAGAGTGTATTTACCAAACTTGACCAATTAATATCTTTGAAGAACGGATGTTGTTTTATCTCAGGTATTGTCATCCTCTCGTTTGGTTCATATTTTAGAATCTGCAAATTGTGCAAAATAATTTATATTTTATATTTATAAATCATTTAAATATAAAGTGTGTGTAAAAACATACATTAAGAAGCAAAGACTTTGCATTTTCAGAAAGCTTGCTAGGAATGTTAAGTATGGAATGTGATTGAAATAGACCAGGGTGCTTTGCCTGAAATTTCTGCAATAAAAAGTAATTATATAGTATCTGTCTTATATCATATTTCTGTAAGAAAATTTTTATTTTTATTTTTACATACATTGCCTACTATTAATTCATATAATATAACACCAAAACTCCAAATATCTGTAGCAGATGTAAGAGGAATCATAGGTGAAAACGTGCATAATTCAGGAGATGAGTATGGATATTTGTATTTTAATAAATCTATATCGTGACGAGGCACAACATATGTTAACTGCACGTGTTCATTATCATCAAGCAATATATTATCAGGTTTTAAGTCAAACACAAGAACTTCTTGCTGATGTAATGCTTCTAGCGCTAAAAGTATTTCAGCAGACCAAAGACGAATTACATTTTCTGGTATTGTCCAAAGTACTTGTTCAGTGTCTACATTACTGTTTTTTGTTGATTCCGTTAGAAATACATTCCTTTGAATTTGCTGATTATTTGATATGCAATAGGTATTCGTTTCTAGTTGGTTATTAATTTCTATTAATTTATTTAATTCGTATTTTTTTGGAATATTATCATTTTTATTTTCTACTGCAAAATATGTATTATCTAAAGAACTTGTTGATTTTTTTCTTTCAAAATGAAGATCTTTGTAACTATTTTTGAACAATGAGCTAGCGCTGCTATTATTTTGTGACAAGTAATTAGAAGTTATCACATTTCTCTCAGGTATTTTTTCGTTTATAATGGAATCATTCATGCCGTCAATTTTTAATGATATATCATTAATATCTACTGATACTTCATTGCAACTTTTTGATTGGTATATACTGTTTTTAAAATTTAATAACGAAGTACTATTTTCATGATATATGAAGCAGTCCGATTCACATAAACGATTTACAACCGAATTACTTTCCTTTAAAGTTGCATTAACCGATTGTAACAATATTTGTGCCTTCTCTAATAATTGTGTAGTAGATACATCGGTATATTTTTCGTTATTTTCTTCTACTGTAATCGGATGTATCTCCATTTGTACTTTGGTATTTGTACTTATAAGGTTTACATTTTCCTTGAGTATAGTGCTTTCAGTTTCATTTACATCATTTTTCCTTAAAGTAATATCACTAACATCGATTGTTTTTTCAGTATCATCTTCTGCAGTTTTATCACAATTTTTATTATTATTGGGACTGTAATGTGATGTTATAAAATCCCACAATCTTCCATGGCTATAATGTAATTCAGTTAGTTTTCAATGAATACCAGATAATAATGTTATTCTTAATACATACCTCAGATGTTGTAAGATTAGGAATACACTTGTTTCTGTTTCAACACATGCATGTAAACGGACCATGTATGGTATTTCACCACGTAATATATAATTACTTATACTTTCTTTATTTGAAGATAACTTTTCGATGGCCTGAAATTATTAAGAGAAATGTTAAATGAATTTACTTTTGTGTTCTATATTTTTTGTTGTAATCAAACTACGTCTTTAAATTATCTATATAATGTTACTTTTACAATGTTGAAGCAGTTTTGACGAATATCCTTTACAAGCATTACCGACTCTATTATTTTCAATACTTTGTAATATTGAAGTTCTGATATAGGTTTACTTAACACTGAAATATTACAATTTAGATATCTATTATAAAGCTTCTCAGCATGGTCTAAATATTTTGATATCTTTTCTTTAATTTTTTCTGCTCTTTTTTTATTTGTATCAGATTCAACACCAGATCGAAGACTAGAGATTCCCATTTTATATTGAGTAAATGCCTCTTCATACTCTGTAAGATCTTCGTGCTTGACAGCTGCACTCATATGTGCAGATGCAACTAAAATATATTGTGGTGAATCTGTCCATGATTGTGGCAGATCAGAATCTTCATGAGTATTTATTGAGGTGTTCAAATCGTTACTAGTAGTATCAGTATTTATATTAGTGTCTGATGTTTGTACAATTGCAGAATTACTCCTAACATTATAATTTTTATCTTTATAGCAATTGTTATATTTGTTACAAATTAATTGATTATCCCCTAATTCAGAGACAATTTTACTGTGATCATTATCTTCTATTAGCAATTTATTATACTTGCTTTTTGTCATAGATACTTTTTTATTTTCAGTTTCATGGCTTAAATTATTTTGTGATAAAATTTGTTCTTTGTATTCAGATGCTTCTTGAGACTGCTTTACTTCATTTTTAGTAGCAGATAAATTTGTCAATGAAGTTTGAATACTTTTAGGTTGAAGAATACTTTGAGAAACATTATTTGGCAGAGAATTTATGTAAGTATGACGATCCTCCTCTGCAGATGTATCAGAACTAAGAGATTGAGAGCAATCATTTAAATAATAATCTGCATGACTAGATTCAAAGAACTTTATGAAAATATCACTAGAGTATAAATACGAATGCCTTCCTATAAATTCTAAAAACTTTAATGCACACTCCCTTCTCTCTTCAATAACTTCAGCTTCAAATCTGCCAAAAAATTTTGGCTTTGGAAATGATGGAAAGCTTTCCTTAATTCGCGATTGCGAGTATAATACATTTAATTCTGAGTGGAGTTTCTTAAAGTCATTATAACGTTTCCATACAGATACTTTAGAAATTTCTTCATGAGAGCTTTTTAAAAATACCTAAAAAAATATAAATATATATAGTTATAAATTATGGCTCACAACACTTCTATAATTAAATCATAGAATATGTTAATTTATCACAACATGTATTAAAAACGAATTTTTAAAATTAATATAATATTAAAAAACCACGGGAAAAAAGCAAATAAATGAATTTAAAGATATTTTCTTTGATATTTGATTGTTAATTTATCTGATTATCGAACTGTTTCATTCTATATACATCATATTGATATTTTATATCATACCACAGACGTGACTTTGTAAATAGTAAAGCCTTTCTTATGCCGTGTCGTTTCTGGAATAATAAAACGCCTCACCCATTTGTCTTTAGTGGGTGCCATTGTTTATACACTTTAACTATAAAACCAGAAGCTCGATAAATTGATCGCTTTATCGCTTTAATTTGTGTATTTCTGTCATCATACTTTCATACATCTGGCTTTTTTCTTCGTTTACGTGGCATGTATGTCGCTAATGATTGATTCTCAATTAATGTCACTCGTATATATTTGCATTTATTGGTGCGATAAACTAGTTAGTTATTGTAGATGATTATTTATAACATATGTGGCTTTATGTTTTTTATGAAATTCGTATACTTCCTACGCACTACAAATGAATAAGTATGAAATTGCGAGTTTTCTTTTTACTATTTTCGACAATTGTCACAATGAATTAGATTGCAATTCACAATGCAACCTCGTCTCACTATTTACTATTTATGTATTGCAACTGAACGAAAAAGAACGATTATTTCCACTCAACCCTTCCTTTTTCGCCACCTAGGTGGTACTGCGCTTGCGATGCGATGTTATAGACTTAAGAATAGAACATACATAGAATAGGAATCGGAATAGAAATTGACGTGTAAGACAAAGTAAAGTGATTATCATTGAAGTTTTTTAAAAGCTACCCTCTTATGAACATACATATCTGCTTACTTATCTCTATTGTTAATTTTAGAAGCTGTCAGATTCGTTTATATTTGAGCAATCAATAATATTAAACTGGATTTACAATATGCTGTAGAGAATGCTTTAATGATATAATCTTTTAAAATACAATTCTATGAAATCATGTATTTTACATTATACCATTCTTTGATTTATGTAATTCGCAGACGAAATACAGGATGGACTTAATATCACGTCGTACCTTCAATACATTTTGTGTCACGTGTTTCTATCATCCACTACTATGTAGTGTATACATGACACTCTATACCATTTTCGTGTCGCATGCGACGTTATCGATCCAATATAGTAGTAGTGGTTTGAATTAAACCTAAAGTTCTCTATGAAATTATAAATAAAATACATATAGGAAGGATATTTTATAATCGCAAATGAAATATAGAATTTTATACTTATGCATATTCTTATTTATGGATAACTTAATTATGTCCATTGAATAGGACGAAAAGAACAATGAAAGAGTAAAAAGATCAACAGAAACTTGCTTCTGTGGATAAATACATATATGTACTGATCAAGTACATCAACCTTCATAAGTATACTAAAATTGAGGCTTAGGATTTGTGTAATGTCTTCCTTGATATCCTTCTCGATGTCTCTTTACACAATGTTTTGCGATATCTTGAAATATTCCATGGCGTCTCACGATGGTTGTTATTATTTTATTTCTTGCCTAATGGAAGAGAAAAGAATTTTGGAAACATATAATAAAAGATTCTATATATATAGAAATATATATACATGTATGTGTATGGAATATACATCACATACATAAATGCGATAAACTCTGGGCTGCAGATTGCGTAGTTCTTAAGTTGGTATCATTCTTTGAATAATAGTATTGGGAAATATTACTGCTTGTATCCTTTTTCAAATAGTAATGTTACGGAATATTATTATAATATTTGGAAAACACGACATAAATTAATACTATTTATCGATAAGTTATCTACACTATTACAAAATCTTATGTTTTATCATAATATAATACATAATTTATATGTGTATTAGAAAGAATTATGTAATTAACTTGGGTAAAAATTTAGAATTTTTTCATTTTTTGTAGAATTTCCTATGAAAGTAAGTATCGAGAAAATGCAGTATCAGGGTAATAGAACATAATAACAGAATAATACGTACCTGAGCCATCTGTGTTCTTGATGGCAGAAATAGGAACTAAATTTTAAATTACATCATTTCGCGCGGTGATCTCATATTGAAAGGTGGAAGCAACTGCAGAGAGTTTGTCATAAATATGGAGAATTTAATATACATCGACATGTTAAATGCTTCAAAATGGTGAGAATCTTAATTTGAATCGTTCTGTATTCACAATTGTTAACATATTGCAAACGGATCTAGTGCTTGAGGTCGATCATGAAAATTCTCATATTTTCATTGTTGTCATTTAGAGAGAAACAATTTGCTATATGTTAACACAATTTATAGTGATTTGTCGTATTTCCATGTAAACATACGAATAGGGAAATTTTCAGGAAAATCCGATTAGTATCTGGGTACTAATAAAACGTGATACGTTCCTGAATCAATCGTACACTGGTGGTGAATTTTGAAATTAAAATTTGAAATTACTCCATTTTGCGCGGCGTCATATTGGAAAGAAGAAGTAACTGTCGGGAATTCGTCGTAAACGTGGGAAATTTACAATACGAAGACATTGGTTTAAAATGGTGAGAATATTCATTTGGTTCATTTTATAATTCAATTTATAGTGATTTGTCGTTTTTCGATGTGAATAAAGGGTTATTAGTTTTCGATCAAAGTCACCTACAGTGAAAGGCGCAAATCACATATTGTTAGAATGAAATTCTATTCCTTTTTATTTCCTTTGACTTTCTTCTTTCCCTTTATCTTCCTTGATAATCTATCGGTTATTTTCTTTACTTTCTTTTTCTTTTCTTTTATACATCAAATCATGGTAATTAACGAAATATAATTCGATAGTCGTTCGATTTTACGGTGATAATAATTTTACGATATTTTATTTCAATCTTGTTTGTTTACGTTATATTAATTCGTGCGTGTTTACTTTATATGCGTATCTCCGCGTTTCAGTCTGACGTGTTGTTTTTTTCTTGAAACATAATATCGGCCTGTTGGAAACATATCCTTTCCAAGAATTCGACGACTTTTGTTCGTACACACTCGACTTATCGGCGACGTTCCCCCCACCCTTCGCCAATTGAATTCCGTTTGGTAAATCGAGACGCGGGGGTCATTCTATCGACGAAAATTGGATCGATTAGATGTATACTCTGCAACAAGTGTCCTCCTCTACTATGTAGTATTTTTGTAGTGATTCTTCTAACAAATTCACACTACTGCTATGTCTAATTAATGTACATTTTATTCATTAATTTATTATAATATATTAGAACCCATCATTAGATAATTTTTTTTTCTTTGATCTATTTTTTGTTATCATATTTACAATATTGTACAATAAGCTTTAAGAAGCAACTTTAACCTTAATCGCTAAACTCCAATTAATTGCTTCACTTTAGTATAATTTGTTACTTTTATATACTTATTTTAATGTTCCGGTCTCTTTTTGTGCAGATTATTGCTTGATTGCGAGGAAAATTTGAAGGCATTAGAGAGACGCCACGAAATTCGAAAGAACGCTTACGGTGCCTGATTAATTCGATAGTTTTCTATGCAGATACGGTAACACTTGACTTATTCTAATGAAGGCAAACGTATTTATGTATACGTTTGCTTGTTCTTTCGATGGTACACTTGGTAATATTTATTTAGTATGTAATCAATTCTTAAGAAATAATTCGCAATGTTAACACTATTAATACTTAATATAACAAAATTATAAATTACTTTATGTTTTATTAAGAATACGAAGGTGAAGACACGATTAACCGCTTCTTGTTTCGGATATATGTATATACATATTAAATTATTTTTTTATTTCAAACATATTAAATGAAATGCTTTATTATTTAATATTAACGTAGAATCTCCAAAGTTCTATTTAAATACGAAATTAAAATAACATATTTTGCTGCATTTCCGCGAATTTTTTGCAATAATATTGTCATTTCACAATTTTTTCAATAATTCCTATTATTTTCAAGAAGAAATGCTATTGCAGGCAGGTTTGAAGACATATTTCGTTAGTATAAAATGTATTTGGAATTTTAATAATGAACATTCAGAGTTATAATTTGTTCAAATTAGGTGCATTATGGAATATTGATAGAGATTTGAATAATATTTTAACTAATAACTGTATATTTAATATAACTACATGTTTCATATTCTAATATGATATCTGTTTTTCTGTGGTAAATGAATAATAACTGCTTCATAGTTTTGAAAAAGCAGTATTTTCATAAGTGAACACTAGGTAAGAAGAAGAAGAAAAGTAGTATTTTAGTAAGGATTTTATCTTCCAGAAAATTTTTGTGATTGCGCGCAATGCGATCAGTAGAGTCAGTGTTTGCTGCGTTATATTACTTTTCATATTTTTCTAGTGTAATAATTTTCATTAAATTTAATTATAATAATCAGACGCGAAAGTAGAGTCAGTGTGTTCGCCGATTGTCACTTGATTTGAATGGACGCGTTAATAGCCTATTATTCTTCTTTTTTTGTTAAACATTCGCATCCGGTAGTAGAGTCGCAGGTCTCGCAAGAGGATAAAGTCTCTCCTGGAGCTTGACAATGTAAGTATTTTATTATTCATATTTAGTTTGAATTACTATTAACTTCTGTTGAAAAAAACATCAAAGTTTTAATGTTGAGGTATACAATAAAAACGTTTAACGTTCAGAAATCGGTAGAATCTCAATTTCTAGATTTTTAATTTTTATGTTAGGGTACTAATTTTTATTTTAACAATTAAGCTGTATTAGAATTTCAATTTTTTTTGTTATTAAAATTTCAAGTTTGAATAGAGTTTTGTTTTTCGTTATCTTAAATTTCTTAAGAATCAAAAGTCTGTTTTCAAGTCAAATTATAGCATTTCACATGTTTTGTTATAGATTTTTTCCTCCATTTTTTCCTCTTCTCTGGGAAGGATGTAGCGGTACTTCAAATTTGAGCATGTAAGAATCTTTGCACATTGTATTTTATTAATTTTATTCTTTGTATTTCGCTGTAATTATTATTAATTAAAAACTAAAGTCTGACTTTTAATTTTTTTTATTAGAATTCCAATTCCTATAGTAATTAGAGTTTGTTAGAAGTTTAACATTTTTGTTATTAGAGTTCTGTCTTTATAGAATTTCATATTTTATTATGTCAGATTTTTTTACGAATCATCACTGTGCTTCTCAAAATAAATTATAACAATTCATATTTTGTTAAAGGTATGTCACTTCTTCCCGTTATTCCTGTTCCCTGGAAAAGACTTACTGGTGCTTTAAAACCAAAGAATGTAAGTATCTATTTATTTTGTATTTCATTTAATTCAATTCTTTATATTCTACGATAATTATTATTCATTAAAAAATAAAATCATTCATTTCATTCTTGAATTGAATATTATTACTAAAAATTTTTATTTAATAGAAATTAGTCTTTTATTATTTCAAATTTTTAAAGTAATTAACACCATCATTACGAGTGAATTAAAATATTCTATGTTTTGTTACAGTTTTCTCCCATTGAATTCGATGATTTCAATTTAACGATGGCTTGATGACGAACTCCGTTGGGTCAGAACAATATCGAGGACAACATTCTTCACATCTAATGGTGAGTCGCATGTATTTTTGTTCCTCCGGGTCTCTCAATCATGTCGAAGGATGAAAGGTCCGAATCGACACGGGTGATTGGTTGTATACGTAGAATTTTTGACGAGCATAGTGACCGCGGGTATTTATTGTACCCGTGAGTAGTAACATTTTCTTGTCTATCATACAAGATACATATTACAGAAGTATACAATTCTGTATGTAGGTACTTCATTTGTAAGATGTGTTCTGTTCTATTTCTTATTTGTAATTTCATAAGAAATTGTTGTTTCGGTTCAGGCCACTACTATGCTGAATCGATAACGTCGCATGCGATATAAAAATGGTATAAGATTAAAATTACCTCCAAAATATGAGGCGTGAAAAAGCATTACATATCAGGTCTATTCTGTACCTCGTCGGTGATTAGAACTACTGTTAAAAACGACAGATGATCCTGTTCTTAGATAATAATGTGGATTTACGTACACAGGGTACGACAGTTGCATGGTGCAATCGATTGCTTTCAATGTGATACAATTTCGCTTCTAGATGGCGCAACAATGTTCTGTCTATGAGATTCGCATCTTTAATTATTCTTATATCTAACAATAAATTTATATGTTAAACAAGGGGGATGCATATGCTGTATGAAGTATATATAACTTGCAATTAATATTTTCTTAATGCAACGATTGAATAAGATAAATACATACTTTATATATCATTTTTTGATCGAATTCAAAAACAGAGTAAGTAATTTAATTTATTTTAATAATTACTAAATGACAAGTTGAATAAAAGTAACGTCATATTCTGTATAAATTGTATTTAAGATTTCCATTGTTTAAAGTTATTCAAGTCATCATATCTTTCGAACGATAATAGTATAAAAGACTACTTAAGAAAGAAAAGGATTACTTTAGTATATAATGATTATGATTATACGTATACAACGTTTCATAATCTATTAATACAATTTCGTTATATCGTTATACATTTTAGGATTTATTAGAACTTTGGTATTCAATAAACCTTGTCTTCCACCGTGAAATTATGTATGGTATATAACCATATCTGTTCTTCAAATTGCAGTTGGTAGTCGATGCACTTTGTAGATATTATGCAAAAAAATGTACGCCTGTTAGATGAATAAATATGTATATTCCGTAACGGCCATCCCTTTGTCCTTCGTCGTACTCCCTTCGCTGTACTCGCCACCTCACTTCAGATCTTATAAATTATTTATTCTCAACGAAACCTGTCCGCTCCCACCGCTAAGACGATTACTTTAATTAATGTCGATCGTTATCGGCGACTTGAAAGTCAGAAGGGTAGGAGTCACGTCAACGAGATGCTTTTAAATTCTAATACGGCGACGCGACGCCACGATCGCATCCCCCGTCCCATTTGCGGGATTCCTTCAGGACACGGTGTTTCCTGTCTATTTCTGTACCGTAAACGAATCGATTTTAAGGTGTCACTATTCACCTACGTTCAAATACTCTCTTACTTTCTTTCACTTCCCTTTCCTCTACTTCACTCAAATATCTCTACATAAAACCAATAGCTTATGTTATTTTTTCTTATTTTTCTCATTTTAATTTTACACCATCATGAAGCATTTTACTTGTGGCTTTCATGATCTACAGAGCTACTTTCAGTCTGTTGATTACTTTCAATTTCTTGTTTAATTCTATAGGAATAAAATTCGTTGGTCGAACGAGAATTTACGTTTTATCTTCTGTTTACTATTTAAATTAATATTCCTTTTATGGTGATCAAGGTAATCGCGTATAATGAACTTTTTTTAAGTTTATGAATTTTATCGAAGAATTTCCTAATTTTTCCTCCTCATATCAAAGAGAATTTTAGCATTCATTACATTTTAGTGAATGTAAAATGAAATAACATAAATTTTTATATTCTATATGAATAAATGTGTACTGATAATTATAAAATCGGTTGACAAAAGTTGACAGAAGTTTCTCGTTGAAAGGTGGTTGTTCGTTCGTATATGAAGGCCGTGGGACGCGATTTAACAGAATACCGCTTTTAATTTGATGGGGATTGAAGGATGTGTAGATGTAAGCTGCAATTTCACGTGGAGCTTTCTGCTCGAGGTTGGTCCGTCTGGAAATCTGCACTTACAATCGACCACATTTACGGTATTACGGCTTACTGCAAACGGAGAACCGTGAATGCCATTTGAAAATCATTGCCGATCGGACAGCCAGAGAACTGGTTGTAATACTCTTACGAGAACGACACAAAGTGAAAGGATCTCCCGGTTTGGTCTGTTTGAAAAGGTCTGGTTCGTCCTTTTTTTCCTTCGTTTATACCGAAATATGTATTTCTGATATCATATTGAATTTGTCTCATAAAACGTACTTACAGAAACCATATTGATCTCTGTTCAACCTATTGTCCTATATGTTTGTCGATGAGGTTGAACCAATATTTAATAACAAAATTCATCTTATGTAGTATCATCTTATATTTGATAAAGTGTTTTTCAATTTGTTTAACTAACTCTCTGTAATATTAAATGTATGGTTGGGATTATGTCTCCAATTAAATAGAGACAGATTCTACTTTTAGGGAAGTTTACTTTGATCTGCAATTTTAATTTCAATTTTTTAGACTGAGGATTATTAAATTCAAATTACAATTACAATGTCTCTGGTAGTAGTGGTAGTATTTATTTGTTTCAGCTTTTACATGCTTTATAATCGTACTATACTTTAACATTCTTACATTTTAATATTGTAGTCTTTCCTCCATTCATATGTATATTACTTTTGCACATATCTATGGTTTCGTACGTTTATTTACATTTCCTTTTACATTCTTATCTACTTATTTATTTCATTTTTCTTATTTACATTTCTTACTTATTTTCCCATCTTCCATCTTATACTTCTTCTCGCCTTCTTGCACCTTCTTCCTCGCTATTTTCAAACTCCTATACCAGTCTATAACTTTTGTACGATATGTCTCTGGCAATAGCTCTTGCTTCTTCAAATTTACTCTCCCGAGCTTTGTGCATTCCTTTAATGAGTGTTTCAGTGTTCCTTGGCTTTTTTTTACCAAGTATACATCTTCTCTCTTCACTCAACCAATATTTATTATATTTCTCCATATCCCTACATCTCAATCTCGCTTATCGTACAATTACTTTGTGCATTTATCCTTTTCTTATCGTATGTAGATAATCTAGCAATAAAATTGTTACGTGTCTATATATGTCTATATATATATATATATATATATGTATATTGCGCACAATACGTGCATATTCTTTAATTAATATACTGAATATTTAACGTTCACTTAACACTTCATGCGAAATTTCATTCATTAAATTCATCCGCCCCAAACTTTTATTTTTATTGAAAAAACCTTCGAACATTTAACTTAATTAATGATTATACAATTGATAAGAATCTTAGCGCCTTCTCAAAGTTTTTGGAAGCTTAGGCTAGTGAAAACGTTAGGCTTGGGCATAGTTGAATCCTACTGCGTATAAGTTTATTAAGGAGCTCGATTTAGGAATTTGAATGCACTATTAAAAATAACGATTAATACTCATCATGAGTGTTTAAAATTGAAAAGCGTGAAGAATTAAGCCGGTATACTTATTTACATTGTGCGTTCTTCAGTCATTTTGACGGGCCTCGTATGACATCGCGTTTTCTCACGATCATCAACTTTCGCAACCGAATATTCAGCGGCGTGATAAAAAAGATGGGGTGGAGCGACGAGGATATCGGGCGAGGAGGGTAAAAGCGTTCCCATTTAATTACAATCGATCGAAATAGGCGAATCGCCTTCAGTGGCATTAACGTAGTCGAGACGGTGGTTTTATAGACGGTCAGCCAGGGGTAGTTCGTAGACTAACGTTAAAACCACCACTCAAATTTGCAGAACTTTTTATTTCCACCCTCCTCGAACCTTCTTACCGACTGCTACCTCAGTTCTCTCTTCGAAAGGGTTTAAAATCGCAGACGTTTCCTATCTTCTTTATTTTTTCCTTCTTCTCTCTATACCCTTGGTACCTTCTTTCCCCTCTTCTCTTCTTCACGTCATTTGGTTAAAAGAATTTCTCCTCTTCATTCCTTTCACATGCTCTTTTGCCGGAAACCAACACAAATGTTTGATCTACTTGATGCACTGGGCGTCTTTAACCATCTCTTCTCATCGTTCTCGGTTTCGAATATTTCTTCATCTACCTCTACCACATCAGGCTGAAATCTCCTGTTCTTTTGTGCCTCTCTTTTTTTCTTCTCTTTACCAGAGGGTTAAAACGCGTATAGTTCGATATTTCGAGAATTTCTTAGTCTTTCTCGAGCGAGGTTGCTCACATCCTTTTCGCTTTGAAGCATAAGATGGTGATATTCGAAATGATATTAATTAGTTGAAGAGAAAATCTCTGTAGAATTAATGCGATTTTGTTTTGAATCTTCCGAAATATAGAAAGCATTGTGACACATTTTTAACTCTGTAGAACAGAAAGTTTAGTGCAACAAAAGTTTAATTCTATTTGTAATTACATATTCGTTTCTCATCAGTGTTTAAAGGTGTGCTAGTTGTCTCTTCTTTCATACAGAAATAGATGTTTAATATTTAATTTTAAAAAGACATTCATTTTTACCACACCATCTACAATAACAAAGCGTTCTCGCGCCATTAAGTCATCGCAATAGTCAAGCACAATAGAAATACGTGATATCATACAAAGCGAAGCAACGCAATCGAGCGTGACAAAGCTAAAAAAGGATGTTTTTGATATCGTGAAAAGTTGTATCTCGTGGAATAATTCTTCAAATATTTCTTAACATTATTAATATCTAAAATTATATGTCAACGAGTCATTTTAGTCTATTACGACGTCGTTTCTTAATTACAAAAGATATTTAGTAAAGAAACAAATCACTTATAATGAACAAAAATTTATTCGATAATGGAAACGATCTAGGAGTTAGGAGCAGATAAAGTATTAAACGGCGAGCGATTCCAAAAATCTGCAAATGTAACTAGAATACAATATACTCCCACGAGAAGCGAAAGAGCACGTAAAAAGATAATGGCACGTAGAAGAAAGGCTGAAGAGATTATTCCCAAGAGTTTGGCATAAACGACGAGCTAACTCTCCCTTCTTTCTCTTACCAACGGATGATTCCAAAAATCTAAGAGTATCCATGCACGATTAAAATTCAACGATCATCCACCGGATATCCCTATTATTTCTTTTTCGAAGTTTGCGATCTTACTCTGGATTCTCTCATATTTCGTAGCTCGTTCGCGATGGCCATTTGTCACTTTTCGAGTAAAGTTCAATGCTTTTCGGGCCATTTGACGTGCGCTACAAAAAATGTAAAAAAAGGAAGAGCAGAGAGAAAGGAGGAGGAAAAAGCAGGAGGATGGTGGAGGGACGAGGCAAGAGGAAGGCAGGAGAAACACTTCGAGGCAGAGCGAAAGTTTCGAGTTGGCGTTATTGATGTCTTCGGTGGATGTGTGCCGATGGAGGTTGGAGGTTGGAGGTGGACGCGGGAGGTAATCCTGAGAGCAGCCTCAAAGGCCAAATGAGAAATACTTTCCGATCGGGCAGCGAGGCTTAAAGGACTTCATATAACGTCTCTGAGCCGTGAGATCTTAGACTCGCGTCGAGATTTCGACGCTTTTATTATGTAACGAATGTGCGTTCGTGTTGGTTCTCCTCGATTTTTCTTCACCTCTCGTTCCGTTACCCTCGAATTGCTGTTCTTCGTTTCCAAGCCGGCCAACTTTTGTAATTACGAGTCGCTGTCTTTAAAATGACGGTCCGAAATTAATCCCGAAGAGACGATTTCTCCTTCAAGCTACTTCCACTCGCTTTTTCCTTTTCTCTCTTCTTCATTGTGAATTTTATCTTTATATTTATACTTTTATGTTTTGCCGTGAAAGAAAGAAAGACAATTTACAGGAATAAGTACGTATAGAGTGTTCGTGAATATGTGTTTTAAATACTTCGACTATCAAACAACGAAGGAAGTTTTTATTTTACATTATTTAATTCACATTATTCTAAAAACTTCCTTACAATACTATGTTACAAACTCAAAAATAGAATTATTGAAAAATATAAGTTTTTTTTATTAAATTTTCATATCTTAAATCGATTAAATAGCAGTTTCTCGAAAAGACACATCGTAGAGTATGCGATCTTAATTTCATTTCGCCGTTTTAATCGGTTTCGTATAATCCGTAGAATCTTGCACCGGTAATGACATAATCTTCAAGGCAAAGATTCATTAAGTTTTACACAGAAGGTAGACGTGAAATGACGGAAAAAGAAAAAAGGAAGGATACACGTAGCCGGTTAAACGAATTTCCTCATGAAGAAGCTAAATCGCACGTATAACGGTTGAGAATAATTGCGTTGCTCGAATAAATATGATTCACTGTTCCCTGTTTATAGTTTATACTACCGAAAAAGCTTGGCCGATCCTTATGCCTCTCGCGCGATAAACCCGACGTAACGAGAAACCACGGGGCAAAAACCGGGGAAAAGGAGTTGAAATTAATTGAAAGTACAGCCAACGAGGTGCAACGTCGTTTAACAGCGAGCCGGTGTCCTGAACACGAAGGCACACGAAAATCTCGTAGGCGGTAATAATAAAGTAGGCGATAAATAACCGCGTTTAAGTGGTAACGTAATTTCAGTTTGTACCCTTACAGGACCATTAAGGCCATTATTGCGAATCTCTTAATTTGCGAAAAACACTGTTTCCTCAAGAAGGTTGCAGGAACGCCGTTTTCACAGGCGTTAAGTGGCAACTAGAGCTCGAAATTGCGTTCTTGCACTCGTTGGAATATTATTCATTTTGGGGGTGAAAAGGTCGTTGATGTTCTCTCTCATGGCCCCTCCCCCTCTCTCTTCCTCCAACCTTCGTTCTTTAATTTCATTTTGCTCTGTTTGGAACGGTAAATAGAATGTCGGAGGTGCTCGAATTATGGTCCTCAGTCGCTTTAAAATATATTTCTGATGATATTTTCATAGAGAGTAAATGTACTGCAGTTCTATTAGAAGCATGAACGATGAAGAGGGTTCCTTTTTTCATGGCAAGTGTTTCGGATTGTGTGATAGTTAAGTTCGCTTATTCGATACAGTTCGATACAACAATGTGTCGATTATTAATTAAAGTAGTGACATGGATCTATATGTTTAGAACTGTACGCCCTACATTTTTAATTGGGGGTTTATGTTTAGCTAATATAGTTTGCCATGATTGGATCTCTGTCAATAATTGTATAAAAATTAACTTAAAAATAAAAAAAGAAAGAACAGCTATTCCGGTATATAAATAAAGGTTGCATTGACTCATTAAGGACAAAAATCGAGAAACATGAAAGCTATAAACAATATATTATTATTGCACTAAAAAGTTTGTTTATTATATTGCACGATAAATACTTCAATTTTTTCAAATTTCTCGAAAGAAGAAGTAGCGGTGGACAAAATACGAAACAGGTCCTCTCGTAAGCACATTATGAAAAAAGAAATAGAGCTTAATAACATAAATTGACTGGAAAAAAATTGGAAATGAAATATTGCGTTAACGCAACGTTGGTCCTTAATGGATTGATGAAATTAACATTGAACAGAGCAATATTAATGTAGGGGCGAGAAGAAAACTCTCCGCGTTCAGTACTGTAATTTAAAACAGCATAATTTACATAGCCACGTTTAATCCAGCAGCCGATGGAAATATCCATAGAAGTTCGCACGCATCTCGATCCAAAGCGGCCAAGTTATTACATTTATCTTCTGATCGTCTATTTTCTTGCTCGTAACAACTTGTTAATACCTGTGCTCGGTTCGCATGAATTTTTCATGCCCGGTTCCATTTTTTTTTCGTTCCTTCGCTTAAATGATTCCGCGCGACGCGAACGCGAAACTCTCCCCTATTTTTCCCTCTATTCTTTTTTCCCATTATCCCCATCTTTTTCTATCCTCTCCGTTTCCTCTTCTATCGTTCTAGCAAGCCAACCCTGTTAATTATGATTAATCATGTCTCGGAAATTAAAGCGATTAATCTTCCACGTTGTGACGACCGCGAGCATGTTGGTTAGCCTTACGCTCGTGTAACAACAGCCACGTGTAACAGTGTGCGCTCGAACCTTATGTTTTCCACAGCGAAGTGGTTTTCTCAATTAGTTCGCCCGCTAATCGTTCCCGGTGACTTATGTGCGTTTTCGTACTGGCTGCCGTGAAATCGCCGGAATTTGAAAACGCGACGATTTTAAGCTAGCGACATTTGTTATGAAGTATCTCAATTTCCTATCTCATCTAATAAAGAAGATGTTGAACTTGGGCAAGTTCGTATAATCGAATACACATCGTACGATACTGTACGAAAGTTTTAAGCGTTAATCAGATTAATAAAGTTTTTTGAAACCAGGCAGCCTGACTGATCTTAAAGTATAGAGAATATTCCGTCAGAGCGAAAACGCCAATCGATTATCTCTGGACCATCGACAAACCAATTTTCATTAAATCTCTAACCAACCTCCGCTTTTCTCACATTATTTTTCGCTCCACAATTCTTCATACTCGCATTTCACTTAGCAAGTTCGATCAAATTCACCTTTCCGTACCCGTCTACTTCCTTGTTTATCAAGAATTATCGCAACGATCACTGCTTCGGGTCGTCCGTTCGAAAAGATCTTCCAGTCAGGCGAGCTTTCTCGTCGTCGAAGGGCGAGGAATTTCTGTTTCGACACGCCAGTCGAGTAGAGTGTCCGGGAGGGGACGGGGGTAGGGTGGCTCGTGTTTCTTATCGGCAGATGGGAAACGAGGAGCTGGCTGGAGGGACGGCCACGAACAAAGGCCGTCGATATAGCCTCGTAAACCGTAAAAAGTAGGAACTATCGCGAATAAATAACCGACGGAAAGAGTGGCCGGGAGAGGTCTTGTGCGATGGGGTGGGTGGATGGTTGAAGGGGGGCGAAATGAATGCGTGCTACGTAGAAAACGGGGCTGGCCGTCGTTGAATAGAAGTGTCAGAATAGAAGTAGAGAAACAGAGCGTGAGTGAAAGAAAAAGATAGAGAGAGATTGGTGGGGAGAAAGGGGTGGTTTGGTTCGAGAGCGTGAAAATGCGGGGGTTGCACCTCTTGTAAAAGAGAAATAAATAAACTCGAAAGGCCGATAAAGTCAGTACCCGCTGTTACGACAAACTCGCTTCCTTTTACCCGGATTCACCTTTTCTCTTTGTTTCTCTTGTCCCTGTTTACCTCTCGCGTCTCGGTCCAGAATTCGAAAGGGGAAGAAAAATAATGCCCGTACCGTGACCTCTGTCACGCGCAGAACTCCGTTACTAGGTCGCTCTTGGATGCACGATCAAACTCTTCCGTCTTTTACCTTCTCCCTTCTGTTTGCGTGTGGATTTTACACGTTTCGTACTCCCTGACCTACGCAAAATCGAACGCCGCGGATTATTCTCGTGGCGGATTTTTCTTGATAAATTGGTTGATAGTTTTCAATATTTACTTTCTTGTATGAAGAATAGGAAATGCTTTATATTTGGCTCACACATCTGTTATTTGTCGTTGTGTTAGATTAGTCAAAAAGTTCTGCCGTTAGGTTTTGTCTGTACGTTTGTGATTTTATTTGAGGATTTTTAAATAAAGAATATTTGAAATGCATACATGAATAGTACGAGATACGACTTATAACAAAGCAGTGTAATATTACTGATAAGTAAACAATTCCTTCTCCGAAAAAGTGCAATTTAGGCATTGTATTATATACGTACAATCATGTCTCTGTTTTAAATGAATTGGTAATTTGTTTAGATTTCTATGATAGTTTTTTATCGATCTAATATTTTATCAGTCAGTTGTAGAATTTATCTGTATTAGATATCGATTTACCACTTTGCATTTATAGTACATTATATAAATACTTTAAATACCAAAATGGTAATTATATTCACATTAAGAGTAATTATCCCGATACACTATATTTCACGTGCTATTCGATTAAACTCTCTGTCAAACTCTCTGACAAACTCCTTCTCAGCTATCCAACAAACTCTCTCTCAAAAACTCTCGTTCTCAACTGCCATTCTCCACAACCATTTATCCTTGCACCCGCACATTCTTTTACTCTCTATTTCTCTATCTCTGTCGCTCAATTCAGGTCTTCCTACGATCCCTAAAAATCTTGAAGTCGTCTCATTCGAAAAACGTTACAATATCATTATAGTCTCTGTTCGCCGAATTAAAACCGTTTGTAAAAGTTCTCTTTTCTGTATAACAATTTATATAGAACATTTTATTTATATAGAAAATTTAGTAATTGATAATTTTGCTATACCAATTTCTTGACGAACCTTTCAAGCGTATCAAAAAGATAAACGGTGTTAAAAATTTTAAATTGAATTTGATCCTAGTTCAATGACATAGAGTCTACACATACGTTTCCAAAAAATTATCTTCTTTGTTAGATTTTACCATTTTCCCAGAACATCCGATAGATTGAAAGTAACGTAAAGAAAGGATGTTGGCGTGACTGCGAGTTTCTGCACGCAAAAACGCAGAATCCATACATCGACACCGTCGAATTCCTTTCTCGAACAGTCATAAACTATTCGCGAAATATCTTTTCTCCATTTTCCATTGCATCGTTTCGTGATACCTAAAACGGCGGAAGGGAAAGGGTAGAGAGACGGTGAACAGTTGCAAGAGGAAAGCAGAAGGCAAAGGAGAGAAGAAACACAAAAGAAAAAGCGGCGAAAAGGCGGACAAACGAGCGAAAGGCGTAAAATCGCGGGAACCGGTGCACGCTGCAAGTACATAAACTCGAAAGCGCGATAAACTTCGCAGCTACGCCTTGCAACTGCTACGTTTCCTTCCCTTTTTTCTCTTCCGCCAATTTTCCACTCCCACTCGCCCCCTTTCTTTCTTTCTTTCCTCTCTTTTATCCTTCTCTTTGGTAAAATTGGTCGACGGCCGCTCGTTCGTGACGCGAATCACGCGCAAATCGCTAAGTAACAAAGTCAGACGATGGCCAAACATTGTTGCCACTCGCAGAAACGCGCGTAATGTGAAGGTTGGATTTTTCGTTCGTTGGGCAAAAGAATGATATGCGAGAGGAGGAGAACGTTAGTGATCCCCTTTTGTGGAAGATTTAAATACATTTTGGATTATCGTTTGTGATCTAATATGAAAGTTATATTAAAAGAAAAATATTCTATTTTCTAAAATCCAGTACGTTAGCAATCAATTGTGAATTACCAAAATTATCTGCTTTGGTTCTGGAATTTAACACGCGTTTTCTCATACTCTTCAAAATCTTAGAAACAATGCTCGTTATAATGTTAAAATATTAATCGTCTTAATAATTATACCTTCAGCGGCCATAATATCTTGTGCATAAAATCTCTTTTGCCTTATGTTCCATTCGAGAAAAGGGGAGATAAGATTGTAAGAAGAATAGTGAAACGAAATAAAATTTCTTGAATCAAAATTCGATGAAAATTCCGAAGATTCAATTGAGATTGAAATTTTAAGGAAGTTTAAACGTTGTCGATCCGATTGTTCGTGAAATCAACGACGAACGCAGGTTGATCCATTAATTTCTAGGAAACAGTGTAGCAACAACAATGGAAGGCCCCGCAGTCTGGAGATTTTGGTTAAAGTATATCTTCAATTATAGAACCGGAGCACGAGGTTGCTTTCCTCACTCATCTCCGTGTTCCAACAGATTCCGTGCTTCAAAGAAAACTTCCACGCAACGGAAACAATTAATTATTCAATCTGTTCATAGGCGTTATGAACGAAAACCGAACCGAGGTAGAAAGTTGCAAAATCGAAGAACTTTTAATAGTACTGAATCTTTTAAAACACTTTTTTTCAACTCGTTCTTCGTTCTTCGTGTCATTGACATTGTTAGTAAAATATATAGAATTTTTCAAGATTTTTTTCTTGAATCTATATTGTTGATAATTAATATTACTTAATTTCGAAAATGAAAAGGAATTACAAAAAGATAGTCATAAGTAAGCAATCGTTTATAGTTAGAAGAATTATAGGAAAACTGCTCTCTTGGAATTGAAACGCCATTTTATTCCATTATTCGAACCTCGACCGACTAATTCCCTTAATTGTGCTGTAAGTTAATACGAGTCCAAGAAAGTTCGAAATTTAAATAATAATTCATTTTCTAAAAACATAATTTCAGTGCCTTTAATCGTGACTAATTTTTATTTCAACAATGATCTAAGTTTAGGAGCAGACATATCTGATTTTTAATGTTAATCAAAGTACTCTCGAAATTTTTAAAAATATAAAAAAAAGAAAGTGTTATAGGTAGCACGAAAAGAGTATCTTCGAAGGTAAATAACAGAATCACCCTGTAGATCGATTGGTCATAAGTGTGAAACATAGTGTCTAAGTAGTGGATGTACGGTCTGGAATTTGATCGGGACCATAACTTTCACTATCAAATATTCATTCAATATTGACTAATAGATGTCAGCCTGTTGGAGAACGAATACGTGCAGAAAATATATACATATATACATGACGGACACGTTCACCGGATGGACTACCGTTTAAAAATGGCAAATCGATCGCGGAGTGAAATTTCAGTTACGACACATCATTCTTGATATTCCAATTATTCTCATAATTTTCGTAACAAAATTAACTTTCGCGGTAATTTATATTAATCAAACTATTTGGAGACTCTTAAACTTCTCATGGAAACAAAAATAATAGCTAAGAGATCATCTTCGTGAAGCTTCATTTTTAATTAAATCATCCAAATAATCATCTACTATCAGAAGGGATAAACTTTCCATTCGTTTATTTCAACTCGGAGTTACTCTTAAAATACAATACTACATAAAAAAAAGGAATCAAGATAAAATAGAGTAATGCTATAATAATACGTCAAACATTTATCTCAAATAATTGCGTTTACCAAAAATATGGTAACAAGAATTTAAACCACGAGCCTTATATTTTTTATATTTTCGTAACATGACATTATCATTGTCTCGATATGTTTTAAGCCTGTAGTGCGATTCTATCGTACATGTAATGTAAACCAGAACTCAACCCCCGAACGAATTGTCGTCCGAACAGAAAATCGAATCGACGGAGACCCTTGTCAAATTTTCCGTTGAAGATATTACCGTGGCTTATATCGAAGAATAAAACGAAAGCAAAGAGGGGAAAAAAAAAGATTAAAAGGAGGGATAAAAAAAAAGGACCGATCCCTTTATTTCTTTATCGTTGCCTAGGGAATTCTACGCGCATTGAACCGGTTAATACCGAATATCCGAAGGTAATTATTCAAATTGATTATCCAGTGGGCATTTGCACGTACAATTGGTTGACGACGATACGATCTTTTTTTGGCCCAGTAGGCTCCCTCTCGATTTCTCTCTCTCTCTCTCTCTCTCTCTCTTTTTCTCTCTGTTGCAACAATTGTAAACGATTCTAGCTGTATAATATATTCAAACGTGATCGGTCGATCGACGACCTCACGCAAATGGTCTAATTGATTTTTTGAAACGGTCGCGGAATTTAAATTGCCTCGAAAATGAACTTCGCACCGTGAACACGAAGAAGCTGGAATTACTAGAAATACCTCGAGTTTTAGTTTTAATTCCTATCCAAATTCTTCTTCCGTTTCGTTCTTAGTTCACGATGATTTATCTGTCGATCTAATAATTCAACGTTTAGTTTTGCTTTGTCACTGGACGGGATGTTACATTTCCAAAAATGATACTTGCAGTGATAATCGGAGTGGAAACACACCGTCAAACAAATTGCGGTTTTTAATATCAATTATCTTCAAAATTGATTAAGATATAAAAGATAGAATTGTATATAGAGTTTTTGAATAATAGGAACACCTTGCAGATTTATAATAATTTTTTTAACAAAAGAATATTCTAAGGGTGACTATATTGCTTAATTAAATTCTCTTATGTGTGTATTATGTAATATTAGTATAGAATCATCCTTGGTAAGTTTCAACATTTCGGAAACTTTCCGAGTTGCATAAATAAGAAATAATCCATCAATTCTTTGACAAGATGTTTCCATCCTTAACAAAGGAAATTTGTTTTTGCATTGCAAGCATATCTTCTGTAATATCTTCAAGTTGATTTAAAAAAATTCGTCGTTCCGCGCTCTAGTTTGACATCATTCTTCTTGGAAATTTTTTCTAACAATGCACTTCGCGAAGGAAATCTTATTTTACGACTCGCCACTTTCCTAACGCTTTACGACATTCCAACGCGTCGTGCCTTGGCTTGCTTATTGTCACTAAAGAGAAAGAAGCGTAAGGACGAGGGGCCGATAATCGAATGGAATTTCGAGCCATCGTTCGGCATTGGAAATAATGTCACCGAGGAGGATAAGAGTGTTTAGAAGATGGAAAGAAACGTTTCCCTTATGGCAGGGGGTAACTGCCATGATGTAGGAGCTACTTGGGGGACAACAACGTTAAGGAAACTGATAACCAAACGATTATCATGGAAATTCATGATTGATAAAAAGGGAATCGAACTGTGTATTCCTTCGGGAATCATACGAGTGTCCCCTAGAAAATTATGAATGAAAATCGTCTCGATCAACAATCTTTCCATACAAACGATACAATTATGGATACAATTGGCAGAAAATACTTGAAAATTCTCTTGAGACATATACGTAACATTTCTACAGAATTTCTTTTTCTTTGAAAAGGTTGATAATTAACGATATAATAAAATTGAATTATTTGATTACGAGAGATCAATCCTACATACGAAACACATATTTCTCTCCAAAAGAAAATAAAAAAGTAAAAAAGAAAACAGAATCACTCGAAACTAAATTCTACTGTCGCAGAGAGTGAAGAAATATCTCAAGAAGAGGTCGGTGAAAAAAGATCCAAAATTCTATCTCGCCTGTTGTCGCCAAATAACTTCATCCTCCACCCAACTGCCACCCTCTCCTCGTAAATTTGTCCAAGTATATTAATCGTGTCCATCCAAAGAACAGACAAGAAGAACTACACATATACGTTCTAAGACTAGAGAGAAAGCGAGGATAGAGTTATTCCAGATGGTAACGAATTTCATCGGCACGGAACGCGCGCTGTACAAAAACGAATTCAGGGCTTTATCTCTGGCTGGCTAACGTCGAACAACTTCTCCCGCGATTCCCTATGAACCGTCAAACAATTTATTGAACGTCGCACCGCTGTATCAGTGACGTTTATTTCGAGCCAGAACGTTTTCGCTTTGCAGCCAGTAGCTCGTCCTTTTTCGTCAGTCAGTTCGATGTAGTATAACTACCCTTTCTCTTCTCGTGCGTATGTCCGCCCTTTCATCCCGTCCCTTTCGCACTATTTGCCTTTCCCATTTTTTCTTTCTCTTCTTTTCTCTTTTTCTTTTTTTTTAATTTTCGGTAACCAGTCCGGTCGCTGCGGTCTGTCGGCAGTGAAATTGTCGAAATCGATCGAGCATTTTCAACGACCAGGTCCCACGAGTGTGTCCGCGCGAAATCCACTTAAATACACTGGCCCATTTTTACTCACACCGTACACGCGAATTGAAACGCGATTCTTTGCCTGGCTGCGGTAGAGAGAGGGAGGAGAAGGAAAAAAAGGACATCGTCAAATGAAAAACCATTCACGGTGACTGTGAAATATTAATAAAGTTAGGTCGGTTCTTTTTTCTGCTGTGAATCCGAGTCCTGTTTGTATGGGGGTTCGCGAAGATTTCCTCCTTATTTGGCGTCCCCTATCCAAAATGTCACGTACTCTGCGTTCAAATTACCGTTCCATATCGATTCGATGTAATTTCGTTTGCGTAGAATTCGATATTTCGTAAAAAACGGGTTCGTTCTCCTATTTTCCCTTTTAAATAAAAAGAAGAATTGATAGAATGTCGTTCTATATTTCAATACCTGAAATATACTAATTAATCATCTGTAACATAATTATAGAAAATAAATCAAATTAGATATACAGTAGTGACCAAATATTTGCAATCACATAATGAGAGAGAGAGAGAGAGAGAGAGAGAGAGAGAGAGAGACAGAGTTCCTACCTATTTTTCTGTTATTCCAAATTAATAATGCAAATATCTACTAGTTGCAATTTTTTAACGTGTTTTCGATGTGAATACAATTGTAAATTTTATTTCTATGAAAATTATAAAATTGTAGACAAAATATTTTGCCATTCTTTCCGCCGTGGTAGGTTTAGAAACCTAGCTAGAGCTCTAAAACGCTATGTACATTATAGATATTATATTATGTATATTATAGATATTAAATCACAGGCGTATACTTTCGAATGAGTTGCATCCTTCATTAAATGGAGAATCGTCATCAAACTGTAATCGTTTGCTTCCATCTGGGACGCACGTGATTACACCATCGGTTCAGCAGAACGTAACATGAATTGATATTACAAGCGAATTTTCGGTACACGGCCGAAGCGATCAAGTCATAGAGAAAATGGAAAGCATCGTCGCTTGATGCCGGCGAAATAAACAGGATCGTTGTGCGTAATTATGCCGAACGCCGCCGGTCAACGCAAAATTATTCATCTCTTACTCCCTCTCTCGTTTCGCATGTTCATGGTTCTCTCTCCTGTAATGGAATTTTCTCGTCCCTTCAATGTACTGTAACGTTTCATTTCAACAAATAGCGTCCACGTCTGCCCGCGATAACAATATGAAACCAAATATATATTAGCGATTAAAAGATCCATATGGTGAATATAATGGAAATTAAAAACTGGGACTAAATTATTACCGAATGCTTTTTAAACTGGGGGAAAAAGAACATAATCTGATATTACAAATATTCCTTTATTTTCCAAATATAAATCCTATGCTATTATGTAGAATGTGGCGCGAATCCATCCTCACGATATTTGAGTTAGTAGTTTAACAAAAAAATGTTTCAAATACAGGTTTATAATAGTATATTGTGAAATTATACACATGAAATATGGAAATATGATAAAATAAATAATTATATATTAAATATAAAATATGATCAAAGATTTAAAAGTATCTTTTGAAGTGCCTTTAAAAATGCTGGAAATACATTTTTGCTAAACTATGAGAACCAGTTTAAATATCATGATGTAAAAAAAGAAGGTCCATGCTGTATCTCTTGTATAGGTATGTATACCTATATTCTTTTTTTTTTTTAAATAAAATATCAGTAAACAAGCAAACAATATTCTTTAGAAGATGTGACAGGATTTTGGCTCGAAATATTTTTTACGCATACTACGTGAAAAATTACACTCGTGGGTAATATGCATACAGCGTGTAAAACGACTTGTCAAGGATTCGCATGTGTGAGCTTCATTTATGACAAGCCCTATTATGAAAATTTGACGTACTGGTACGTGACGCACATATATTTTAGCCTGCTTTATCGGTCACATATAAATTTGATGCTCTAACCCGTCATTCATTGCACATAAGCGACTATTTAAACGTCACGTTGGACATCAACAGGCACTGATTTATCGATGGTACTTAAATTTGACACGAAATCGCGTGAATCGGCCTGAACAGATCAAGATTAATCAGTTTTCATGCGAAACATCCTCCCGTTACCCTTTAAAACATAAATATTCCAATAAAGAGATTAAGCTTCACATAAATCGTCACGGTAGTCGGTGTTATGGTTTTAGGTTGATCAGAAAATTCTGTCATTTTTGTTCATTGGAAGAACAGAAAAAACTGTGTAACTCATCTCTATTGCAAATTTTTCTAGTTGACATCTGCAACAACTAAAATACTCTTTGTGATAGATAAATTTTAAACAACAGAAGATTTCATCAGCAATGTTACACTACTTTTTATGAGTTACGTTTGCAGTGTTAAAATATAATGGACATTTCACTTATCTACACGCTCTAGACACTTTAAAATGAAGACACTTTAAGATGAATGTAAACATAAAAGCAACATCCGATGGCAGAAATTTCTAAAGTTTCTAATGTAATTAGTCGATAATACGTAAAAGAATATCATTGTTTATTATTGGGTTATTTCTCACAGGGTTACAAGTATGAGAAAATAGTACAATAAAAAAGTAACAAAGTTTAAAACGAAGGTAATTCCGTCAGTAATCCCACGCACCGTCTGCAACGACGCTTTTTAGTTTTTTACCCTGCACATCCGGTCGTTGTAAATAAAATTCCCTACGCGACTACAAGTCAGAGCTGAAAAACACCCAATGCCTCTTGAAAGAACCTATTCCAAGGGCCGTAAAACAAAGGAAGATGTTTGCGATCCGGAGGGAACGAAGATGTCTTACACGAGTAACGGTTCAAAGAAACAATAAGACTATCCAACGAACGTAACCTGTCTCAAAACAGTGGGAGAGGCTATCCAAGTTACTTGGAAGCAGCGAAGTTTTCAAATTTAACTGCATCTACATAGATCTTTGGCTAATTTTTAGGACTTTTGGTATTTGAATGACAAAATCTGTTCGATTCGACAATTTGCATTAATTTTCTTGTTCACGTAAAGAATTAAAAATCGAGGTGGTCGATTGACCACTTTTTTCAGCTTTCAAAAATATTTAATCTCGACTATTCTATTACTTTACAACTCCGCGCCCTTCGATTTAATCGCATATTCACATAGACTTCACTTAATAAAATACTGAATTATTTCAAACTGAAACCGATAAAATCCGGAAGTTCGATAATCCTTCGCAGACGATCTAAAACTCGATCCTTCTCTTCTTGAGTTCGTCGCCGGGAATAAACCGCGAATTACCATTCCGGTGAAAAACGTCGCGAGATAGAATATTGTATTCTTTCGGCGAGCCCGTTACCTCAGTTGAAAAAAAGTCGGGTGGGGGAGAGGGGTGTGATGGTGCAGGGAGAAGTAAGGTGGGGGTGGTTAGAGCAGAAGTCGACAACAGTACGTAACAGCTGACGCCATCAACTTCGAGTAGAGGCACCTTCCACCGTGCCCGTATTTCTCTCCCCTGAAACGAGCGCCATCGTCCTTCGCGGTGCTTGGATGGTACTTGAATACAGAGCTTCCGCACTTCAATCCATCTGTCTACTCCTGTTAAGAGTCGGCCGTCCTATTGGTCGACGTTCCGAACACACACGAGAATGGCGTTGCTGGTCGGGGAGATTAAAACCGACGGAAAATGAAGTCGTCTTTGAATCGGTCAGCTACGGTTGCCTTTGAGATTTGGCAGCTTCGCGATCGAAGGTTTGGGATGTTCCGGAGACGTTACTGGGATTAAATACCTGATTTTCTCTGTATCATTTTTGTAGAAAAGGAGGAAAGGGATGACATCGGTTTGAAGAGTGGTTTTCACGAAAGGTGTAGGAACTAGTTTTATTACGAAAATCTATCGAGTTTTAATCGTTAAATTCTATTAAGGTCTACCAAAATAACGTATTTCAGAACTTTTGCTTTTGGAACTAATGGAATTGTGCAAATACTTTTAATAAAGATATGGTTATCGACTTTTGTCGAAATAGGAACTTTATTACATATACGGAGTGTTTGGTAACAGAGTAGAACTTCCAGAAACGTTTGTATAAGCTACAATAATAGAAACATAAAGAAGATAAAAATTGAAAGTTTCGTAGGCTTTGTTTATTAACTATTAATATTTGAAAATTGACCAAACTATTTCTGAAATTTGGCAATCTTCTTTATATGAACTAATGTAGAACGGTTATTTTCTCACTACAATCATTTGCATATGAATAACATATCTAGATATAAGTCACAAGTTAATAGTTCTAGTATCAAGCAACTGGATATTGGTTTAATGTTATTTAAGCTCTTTCTATTACCTGGTGGGAACTAAATTTAACTAACTGTAATTTTCTAATTGATTAAATTCTACTACGTCTCTGTTAATAAATATTTGACGGGCATTCTTACAGAAGATTGACAAATATAATTAAAAGAGACACAAACAGAATTGCTGAGATTAACATGTTAGTTAAATTACTGGCATTCAATGAACAGTCATATTGATAGTACTGTCAATTCTAATATCAAAGTGATGATGTGAAATATTGAAATTCACGCCATAAAGCGCTGAGACAGTTTTATTTTTAATATATACATGATTTAATCGATATTTTATAGATAAAAGATATTATGTATGTCTTTTGAAGATCTCCCGGTCCTTTCGTATTTTATAAGATTTTTCAAAATCTTTAACGGGATATGTTACATATGAAATACAATGAATATTTCCCCCCCTCAAGAGTAGCTTCAGTTTCATTAGGCGATTTTATAATACACCGCACCGAGATAAAAATAATAAAATTCGTCCAACGGTCAGCACGTTACGGTACTTTTCGATGTAAACGATAGAAATATCAAGATCAAAAAACATTCATCAATATTCCATATATTTTTTCACACGGACCAAATGTAATATATTAGAAATTTAATGAAATCCGTAAAACGGATAAAAAGCTTCAATAATTTCACAATAAATCGAGGATTTACGTGTACGTCGATTTACTTTTTTTCCCCTCGCCGTGCACTGGCCAAGAAAATCGATGAAACAAAATAACAACGAGATCGTGAATCTGCCTCCACGCTGTGACGTTTTTGTCGTCGCTTTTTTCGAATCGGTCGTACAATAATTTTGCCACACAAAAACCATAACTAATTCCCAATGCAAACAGTTCCTCTTTGTTGTTATTTACCAGAGATTTTGCGACTGGGAATAACTGCATTTCGCCTGTTTGCGCAACGAGAATATTGCGGCGTTTCTCGTTGATCGGCCATTCATTCGTGATACACATCCACGTGTTATTGTAAAACAGCGGTCTTTTTAAGCGTGAACATTCAATTTCTGTTTTCCGGGGTATTTCACGTCGCGGGATTCCATCCTCCTAGTTCGCCCTATCCTCTCTTTTCTCCGCCTCTCTTCTCTCTGCGCCTGTCCTTCTCCCCCCTGAATTATTAAATATCGATTATGGGAAATCGTGGTCTGTTAATGGAAAAATGCAATATTCAACCATGACAAACCGACGCGACGTAGTCGCGAGTGAATAAATTAATTACGAATCCCGATGACTTCACGCTACGCTGGGTAATCCGTCCAAAATGGGAACAAGTTTTTGTACTTCTGTCGTCGTTGTTCTTCATCGTTTTATTTTTTCGCTGATGCTTTAATGTCTTTTTATTTTTGTAATGTTTCTCGTTACGTTCTTCCATAATTGGAGACACGGATAATAATTGCTGGACTGCGGATATTTATACAAATAATTAAAGAAATATCCAAGGAAAAGATATATTAAACCAGCCAGAGTATATTATAGTATGTATAACGTTATTGAGTTATAATATGTTATTTGAATGGTCTTCAACCATTTATGTAGAAAACTAATTACTATGTAAAAATATCGGGGATCTAAAAAGTTAAATTGCACGAAAGTTTTCTCCATACAACACTGTCGTGTCGCTTTGTCCAGTTATAATTAAACAACATCGTTCACGAAGTGTAAAAATAGCCGACAGAAAATTAACAAAATTCAATGTGTCCTAGTGTACCATCGCGTGATTTACATTTCGCTGGGTGCTCGACGTGTGAATAATTAATTATTAAATCGAGGGGGTGTTGCGTCAATTTTCATCGGTTCCACATATCGTTAAACATTGTTCCGTCAATATGGAAATGCGATGCGTCCTGAATTGTTGAAGTTGCCATAACGTTGACGAGGTACGCGTTTCGTCCTGCGATCATACTGTGCAAATTATTTATTTCACCCTTCCCGGTTCCAGAGTTTCTATTAACTGGCTACATTTAATTAACGATCTCGCATCTCATACCTCGTTTCAACGTTTCGATAGTAGAGATTTTCCCAATCAATGCGCGTGTACATTATTTAATCGAAATACAAAGATCGAACAGAAGGGATCGAGAAGTAATAGAGTTCATATGGGGAGTAACCCTTCGTTGACCCTTTGACCCTCGGTAGAATAACGAAGTCTTGCTTTGATTTAGATATTACCTAGGGATTGTACCAACAGAATATTATTCTGTCGTTTCTACGAATCTGATCTTATTATAGGTACCTTTTTTTTATCGCTAAGTATTAGTATAAATATTTCAATGTTTAGAAATTTAGGGTTGCTCTTTATCGTAATCTCTATTTTTTTTTATCGCAATTTTAGTATTTCGAATAACTAGAGAATTCATAAGATCTTCGTCAGTGTCTTCTTTTTTCAGAAGAGCGAAAAGCTACTCCAATGACTTTTAATTTTTCTAAACATCTTTTTTTCTAATCTTCTTTTTTTCTAATTATTTATCAGCTTGCACAACCGCCGTGAAATCATTGTATCGTAATTTGAACTATAAAATTTGGGAGGGTTGACACGTGTTCCAGAGATCGCTGAGGAAGCTTCAAATCTTTTTGTTGACGAAAGGGATGATTTTTGGTATAGTCAGGGAATATTGATTTTAGGGAAGTTACAACGAGAGTTTTACTTTGATTTATGACGTTAATGCGTTTGTTACTCGGCGAAGCGTTTATACGAGGGTGTTACAAGAAGGTGTAAAAACGCAGCATCATCCATTCAGGTTTTGGAGTCGAGCGCCATTTACCATCTTGATTTAAAAGTTTAGGAATACATGTAATATTCAGCCAAAAATATCAGGATATTTTTTATTCTTAATAAAATTTTAATAGTAGATATAAATCTCAAACTTATTAACTACCATATCAGATTAATTGATCCTATAAAGGTTGCTGAACATTTTGCAGTTTTTAACCGAACATAATAATCGTCGGAAAACTTTTGTCCAAGAATATAAATATACTAAACCAGTCGTTACAATGTGTGAGAATTCACGAACCATCAATTTACTCATATTATAGGATAAATAAAATACACCTGTAAAATACAGCTATATGCCTATATATGCCTAGGTTTGCGGCTTAAGATTTTTCAGGGTAAAGCGGAGAAAATTTTCGTGGATAATAGAGGACGTACGAGTGGGCCGACGTAATAAATAAATAGAGGTCGATGGCGTTGTAAACGTCCGCCGTAAAGTGATTTAGCCACTTCATTGGCTCATAGAGAGTTAAGTGCAGACGCTGGCTACATAAACGCCGGCCAAGAGATTCACTCCGTTGCCCTCTTTTTCGCTGTTGGTTTCTTTGCCCACGTCTTTACACTCTCCGCCTCTTCTCGCACGGTGTCCATCGTCAGCCGCGTAAATCCCGGGACTACACACGAGCTTCGCGGTTTACTCTCCCACTCAAGATCCCTACGAACGTAAAATGTGCCTTTATTTTTACGCCGGATTTAACCGCGGCCAACCACTGGACTTTTCGATCCTCCTCGTGAATTCCGCTGTGTCAATAACCAACCAGCCACTTCCGAGGCCACTGGATCCTCTGCTTACCTTTGGCTCTCGTCGACGTGGCCGGATTGTTAATTTTAGAGAGCGAACCGTGTGAATGAGTATGGCCTTTTTGAGGAAGATCTAGGGGATGATCAGAGGAGGAGTTCGTGGACAGGTTTTTGAAGTCAGGTTTATCCGTGTTTTCTTGTTCAACATTTGGAATTCGTTTGGTTTAATGTCCTGTGCCGGGCGAGATAAAACACGGAGTTTTTTTTTTTTTTTTTTTGTTTTGTGGAAACTAGGATTAAAAGCCGGCGTTGGAAGTTATACTTTGAGGTACTAAATCGTTTGAAAATGGCAACACATTAAGTATGTCGTCTGAAGAAATCAGTGTTATTCTTGTTAGTGAAATAATATCGCGTAAAAGGTGTGTTACACAGGACACTATGTAAAATTAAAAACCAGTGGTATTAGTTTTAAGATGAAGCAAAGAATAAGTTTACAATCAAACCCATCGAAACTTTGAAATATTATTAGAATTTTTTAAATATAAGGACTTAGTGTTTGGAGATTAATCGAAGAACGATGGATTTTATTTAAAAATAGATTTAATTCGTATTATGTTTAATTTAAAGTGCGATGTATATCCATATCAAGTTTGCGTTAGAAGTACAGGATATATCAGATATTCTGCAAGTTTTTGCAGCTTAATATTTTTGTTTCGAGTGATAAAACGGCGAAATGGTTAGATGTATCTCAACCGAAATGGTCGTCGCGACCAATAAAACTTAGGAACATATACCATAATGTATGTTCACATAATTGTTTATGTTCTAGATTTATGACGGTTGTGTCGTATATATATCTTATACAACATGGGTATGAGGTGAATTGGTGGTGATAGGTGTTGAAGAAAGGCTCGAGTATAATTAACAGAATATTTATTAACAACTTTCTCGATATACACTTTACGTAGAGTTCGCGATTACAACTGGACTTTTGAACAAAACGTTACTATAGAAATCCTAAGATGTTGAAAGTATGCTATGAAAATGTTTCGACATCTGGCAATCATCTTGCCCGAAGGATAGGGTCTTTGTGTAGCAAGCCACAGGACAGAAACCGTTGGAAGGTTTGCTGTCGAGTACCGCTACAGGTATACTGATATTCAACAACTTTCTTCAGAATGACTTCTACAGATGCTACTCAAAATCAATAGTTCACAAATGCTATTGATAAATTTTCTTTATCTAGTTAATTGTAAACTTCTTCGATCACAGAAGATTCTATATACATTCTTGAAAAGTTTCAATTTAATCTATTCATATTTCTTTCACCCCCTCTCTCTGTTTCTCTCTTCTCTCTTCATTTCTTCAAATTCAAAAGATCCTCCAACTTCTGAAGCTTCATTCAAATTCTCTAACTTAACTGGCTCTGAAATTAACGTTTGTAGCTACCAAACCATCTTACAATAAAAAATATCGAGTATTTTTCTGTATTATTTTTTACTCTTTTCTTAAATGTTTCTATTCCACATTGAAAAATTAAATGTCCCTTTGCTTAGCATTTATCGAAGTAACGGTAGGTCGAAACGACCAAAGTTTATCGTAACATGACACAATCAGAATTAGAGAATCTCTTGCGACGCGATACCAAGATCACCATCCTTCGTAAAATTGAGGACCCTTTGCCTTTTAATTCCCAGGCCTGGCAACTTCCGGTCGATTTGAGAGCTCACCATGGAGAAAAATCGCCAGATAAGCGGTCAGATTACCGTTGAACGGGCGTTATCGTTCGATCGAAGTGGGTGGAACAACTTCAACGAGCCCTGCTCTCCGAAACGCGACGTCCCGGCTCTGATTGAGTCTGTTTCACGAAAAGGACCGGGCAAAAAGCGTTTGCTGATTATGCTCCTATCAGGATAGCTCTAATTGCTACTAACTTTCTCTTCTATACGACTGGTAAAAATCGGCGGACAATCTCTCGTGCGGATTAACGAAATCGCATTAAATTGATCCTCATCTTGATGATTTCGTTGGCCAAGTTTTGTATGATAGATACTCGATCGCTCTTGATGAAACGAACATTTAGGGTAAATAGATTTCTTTTTTATTTTGTTGGTGTTTGAGAAATAGGGACTTATAGATTGTTATACGATTTTTGAAGACTGGAAGTGCTTGTAAATGTTGTGAGTCGAACAGTT
The DNA here is from genome assembly GCA_905333015.3 of Bombus campestris. Classification (NCBI taxonomy): domain Eukaryota; kingdom Metazoa; phylum Arthropoda; class Insecta; order Hymenoptera; family Apidae; genus Bombus; species Bombus campestris. Next base: position 9,653,025 of record HG995140.1, read on the forward strand.
TAAATTAGTTATGGAATCATAAACTAGGTAAAACACAATTTTTAACAATTTTACAAACTGATTATTTGATTAAGGTAGTTAATTACTACCAGCATGTTTTTATAAACAGAGGTTCGGATAGGAGAAACTTCAGTTTGTAACATTGAGATATCAACGTATCAGTATTCAATATATTAATCGATATCGAAGAATTTATCTTGTAATAACAAAAGCGATAATCCTATGGTACATTTCCCTCTTAAGTTCCCATTACAATTTTCATGCCTTTATTAAAATTTTTATATTGCTCAAACGTTGTTATGTCGCTCTCCTATAGAAAAATATAAATTACAATATTCGCTTTACGCTACAACCTCTACGATTGTTAAGATTTTCATCCAAGTCACAGTTATCGATCATCAATCGAAGGGAGTAAGAAGAAATCTAGGATAACGAACAAGCTTTGATTATAAATTTTTCTTAAAAACCTTCTCTATCAAAGCAAAGTAGGGAAAAATTCACGCGAAACGAGCAGCACAATCAAACACGGAAATAAGCACGGCAGAGTAGCTGGCATCGTTGAGAGCAACAGGAAAAACAGAAATCGTTCAGTTTATTCACGAGAGAGCTTGTTTCAGAGAGGGATGACGTGAAGGACGTCGGTACGGAGCCTCATCCGTGGAAGGAGAGAGGTTCTTAACGGTAAGAGGGCATGGAAATCGTACAAAGACGATGAAGACGTCAGACCGCATTTCCAACGAGCACGGATGCTTAATCGAGCAGATAAATCGCGCTGAGGTACACGTCGCGAAACGACTCTCTTGGAATAAGGGTCCTCCTCCGTCGAACTCGTCGAATACGAGGAGAGCTAAGGAATAAATAGGAAGAAAGAAAGGGAGGGAAGTTAAGATGAAAAAGATAAAAGTAAAAGAGGAAACCTTATGCCGCTGCAAAAATATTTATTTACTCGAATCTGCGAGCATAACAATAAAAGAAATTTCGTTTACGCGGAGGAGAAAACGACGAAACGATGGTATTGCAAAAATAAGAGCGATGTTCGTTTCTTTGATATCGAAAGTTGAATCGCGAGGGATCGTTCGTTCCGCAGATTTTGCAGCGTTGCTTTTTCTTGCGCGAATGTAAATAGGATGTAAGTGCTCCTATGTATCTTTATTAATATTTTTGTTAAATGTTACGAGAGAGAAATATAATTTATGTACATATGTAGACGGTGAAATAGTATGTACGTAAAACTGATGACGGATAAGGGTTACTTCTGCTGGTTGGAATAGGATTTGATTTTTTATTTTTAAGGAAGCTTCAAGGTGAACTTGGATTGGAGACTTGAAAGAATTCGACAAAGAAGTTTTTCTGAGATGTTCTTCCAGGAGCTCAGCTTCGGCTAATCTTTTGCATTTACAGTCTGTCACACAAGAGCGTGTCTGCGATATCTGCGAAACCTGACACCTAATCAGAATGAGATAAAAAGAATGTAAACAAACGAAAACTTCTCTAATACGCGTTGCTGAATACCTTTCAGTTTCATTTGAAACAGTGAAAGGAACAGAGCTTTTTAATATGAGTGCCGCGTACGCGAAACGTGGAAAATCGTCTGGCATGGGCGAATGAAAACAGAGATCGTGATTGGAGTAATATAATATTCACTGATGAATCTTCGTTTTGGGCATGGTGTCCTATTAGGCGTGCTTGGACTATCCATGGAAGAAGGATGATTCAAAGAAGTGTAAAACACCCTATAAAAGTGCATGTTTGGGGTTGCTTTAACGCACGCGGTTTTGGGACTTTGTGCGTCTTTACAGACAATCTGAATGCACAAAAGATGGTGAAATTGTACCAAAGGGGACTTCTCACATCCGTGAAACGTTGGTTCAACCAAACCGAGGACCAATGGATATTGCAAGAAGACAACGACCCTAAACATCGAAGTCGCATCTGCACCCAATGGAAAGCGAAAAACGCCATCACAGTACTTCCTTGGCCATCGCAGTCCCCTGATGCAAACCCTATCGAAAATGTGTGGTCCCTAATGAAATGCAAGCTGAGAGGAAGACGTATCACAAAAATAAGAACACTTGTACATCACATTCGAAAGATATGGAGGTCGTTACCAGAATCCTACGCTCAAAAATTAGTCGAGAGTATGCCGAAACGATGTCAAGCTATAATCGCTAATGGAGGAGATTGGACACCCTACTAAGTAATAGCGTATTAGTGTTTTAGATGTAGATTCAATTCATATAAATTTTTTTACAAATATATAAATATTTACAGAAATATCGCAGACACGCTCTTGTGTGACAGACTGTAGTATGTAGTTTCTACCATAGTAACGTTCATGTTAAGTATTGATATAATATTTTATTTATATATATTGTAATGTTATATTTATATAATATTCAGTCCTAAATCATGTCTAGTGAAAAGGATTAACGTAAATACCTAGGGTTGACTGAAGCTTCTCCTTTATTCTTTAGAGAATCGTCGTCGAATCAAAAATATACCGTGTGAAATTTTCATTCCCGCTTACGTTCGTGATTTTAATTTCACCGCAAACACCGGCTAGAAAATTTATGTAGAAATATTCATCGTCGGTGTACGGCGCCTCGTCTTTAGTCTTCTCTTTTTCTCCTTCTATCTTTCTCTCCGTCTTACGAAGAAAGTTCGGTATAGTTGCTCGCGACGGTGTAATTGGAGTTCGAAAGTTTTGGATTCATTAGTGCCGAAGCGGTCTTATCTCGAAGATCTAATTCGTGATACTTCGGGGATAGGCCGAGAGGCCGCCTGTTACTTTCAAGGACTTTCAAAGAATCTCTCGTTCGCCTTCGGTCCGCGTACGTGGTTCGGTTCTTCGAACGGTTCTCGATTAATGGCACTTTTTCCGACCGTCAAAGACTGAAAAATTCCACGGGTTATATTAAGTACTGTGCTAGGAGACCGGTGGTACTTGGTGAAGGGTTCTTATGTTTTTGAGGTAAAATGCGTGCTCTTCGTGAATATTCATGCGCTAGAATGAAGCTAATGAGAATTAGAATGCGTTATAGAGTACGTGATGTTGAAGAACCGGGTTTAATGTTGCGAGTCTCAACCCCTTGATGATTGCTGATTTGAACAAAACGTAGATTTTGAAAAAATTATCGTATAATAGAACTGCATTTATCAGAACTTGTCGGGGGACAAACAGTCTACGTAATTGGAGTTCATGTAAGGAGTCACTTATTTTCTTCGCTCCCTGTCATCTTTCGTTCACATAAAATAGGCGTTCAGAGATAAATGGATACAATCGGCAAAAATTTAGTTAATCGAATACTAATTAAAATTTTGTTCCAATAAATGGAGTTAAGACTGATGAAGTTTTACTATACTTGATATTTAGTGCGATTTTGGAGTACAAACTTATCTTGAACTTAGTTGTTGAAGGATTTCGTTTTTTGTTTCTTCTTTATTTTATGATAAAGGAAGGAAGGGAGAAGACTTATTAGTGAAGTCGTAAGGAGAACCCGTAAGGTGAACCCATAAGGTGAACTCGCAAGGTGAACTTTGTAATAAAACTACTTAGCAGGCCAGTGTTTTAAACGTTGGGATGATAAAAGTTAAATCAGGGGTTGTGTGTGCAGAAAAATGTATATGTATGTTTTCTATGCGTATCCTTTCGCCGTGTATTCCTCCTATGATGTCCATAGTGTTTATAAAAATGGAAAGGATTTAACGTCTTCTTTAAATAACAAATTTGTCCGTACAATTAAATGGAATAAGATAAAAGACATTATTTTCATACGTTTCATTCCCAATTCGACGATCGATACTTTGCTAAAAAAGAGTGTTGTTTCGTTTACGCGTCCAACTATTTCAATAAGATAATTTGCCAATTACAACGTAAACAAAGGACGTTTACGTGAATAATCGTGTTGCCGTTCAACGGGCCGGACTAATTACCTGTTCCTCACGAGGCAAGGAACGGCATAATTCTCCGCTGAAACGACAGCCGGTAGATTGGAAACTTCTTGAATTCACCGAAACGATTCCGGTTGGCACGCATTCGCTGTGTGACCACGCGAAATGGATTAGTTTCGCAAATACACAAATACTGAGGGGAGCGTGTTTCGCGGCCGTTACGACTAATTTAGCCGGCCTGTATCCGCGTTAAGGGTTGCCGATACCGGCTCGAACTTGTACGGATCGCGTCGATTTCCCTCGGCTCCGAGATCGACAATATAGAAACGATGAAAACCAGGCGGTCATTCCGGTTATCGTTGATAGAAATTTGAACTCTGTATAATGAAGTAATTACAGTATTTGAGAGCCGAAATATGATATTGATATGTAAACGTTGAGAGATATCCATTATCCATTAAAAATTTCTTCGGTAAATTGTCGTATCTCTTTGTTATAATAATAAATGTGTTATACATCAAAAAGAAGATCATTAAGTTGAGATATTCATGTAATTCATTAGTTTGGTATTAATTTTAAACTCATATTATATTTTATGATCTTATATCTATTATCTATTTATTTTATTTATCAACAAATTTTACAAGTATCTATTTACATATTGAAAAATTGTTACTAGAGTTTCTTTACCTTTAGCGTGTTGTGTACGTTCACCATTTGGTCAATCGTGAACGTAGGTTGTCAAACGTTTAAGAGTGAAGTGCTTCTGCGTTAAGTCGATATTCCATTATAATCCACATTCAATCACTTCAAGTAGATTATCGATGGCAGGAAGAGATTCGCGCCTTGTTTCCTGATACCCTTCTGCTTCTCGGCTTGCCATCAATCTTCGATAAATACAGTCTGTCACACAAGAGCGTGTCTGCGATATCTGCGAAACCTGACACCTAATCAGAATGAGATAAAAAGAATGTAAACAAACGAAAACTTCTCTAATACGCGTTGCTGAATACCTTTCAGTTTCATTTGAAACAGTGAAAGGAACAGAGCTTTTTAATATGAGTGCCGCGTACGCGAAACGTCGAAAATTGTCTGGCATGGGCGAATGAAAACAGAGATCGTGATTGGAGTAATATAATATTCACTGATGAATCTTCGTTTTGGGCATGGTGTCCTATTAGGCAAGCTGAGAGGAAGACGTATCACAAAAATAAGAACACTTGTACATCACATTCGAAAGATATGGAGGTCGTTACCAGAATCCTACGCTCAAAAATTAGTCGAGAGTATGCCGAAACGATGTCAAGCTATAATCGCTAATGGAGGAGATTGGACACCCTACTGTAATAGCGTATTAGTGTTTTAGATGTAGATTCAATTCATATAAATTTTTTTACAAATATATAAATATTTACAGAAATATCGCAGACACGCTCTTGTGTGACAGACTGTAAATGGCAATCAATTTCTTCGGTATTCGTGATGGATAAAACAGACTTTATAACACTAACTTTATGCTATTTATTTCCATTAGCCATTTAAGCCATTTAATTTCACTTAATCCTTATTTATTAGACGAAAAGAATATCTTTAAACGATTAAGAAAAGAAATCTATAAGAAAGACGTTCGAAGCTCATCGTTGAAACGAGCACGGAACGACGTTGATTTTTCAGAAAATTTCTTGTGGAAAGGTTCAAGAATGTTCCGTGGATTCTAAGGTTCTTCGCCAGAAATCGGATAGAAGGTTCTTTTTGCGACGAATGGAATCACGATCACTGCAAGCAGGGCTAGTCCCACTCTCGGCTGACCCTAATCGGGCCAACCCACTGCTAAGTCTGACTACAACTGGGCGTAACCACTGCGAGTAATCCAGTTATTCTCAGCGTTCGTCGGGCTATCTCTCCTCTTTTTACTGCTAACGCGTTGGATGTGTGGCGACAAGGGTTACGATTCTTGAGATTGTTGACACACTTGCCTCGGTTCCCTGGAAAATGGCCGATCGGTCGAATTGTTAAAAATCCTTTCGAGGGATGGACATTGTAATCTCTCGAAGTTAGATGGAGCCAGAAACGTTTTGATCGAGGAATAATTTATCAGTTCCATTTTTATCGAACGTTTGCGATACGATGTTAGATTAGGATTAGAGTTAGATACGAGATTAAGATGTTAAACGTATAATTATATGGAAATATATAACATCCGAAAAAAGGAGATTTGCAGAAATTCGAAATAAAAGAAAACGTAATTTTGAAATGAAAAAATAACGCAAGAACGCCAGAATTTCAGAAAAGGAATTCTGATGGAAATGAACATTCATTAACCAAGATAGAACGCTAAGGCTATTGTATATGATAAAACAGTGATGGAATATTCTTGTGTCTAGAAGGAAAACATTTGCCGACAGTTTCGCCTCTCTGTCTAGTTGCGGTTCGTTTTACAGCGGGAAATTCGAACTACGCCTTTATATATCGGATTGACTTCTGAGGTGGAACAGGGAGGCTTCCGGTTACACATCAGACAAGTGATGGATAGGGAATAAATGGGGAATATCGGCTGGAAATATTAGAGATATTAAAAAGGAGCCGCCCCTACTCGTCATCCGCGCCGGCATCCTTTTAGAGGCGGTCCCTCCGCCATATCCGTCATCTCGACAGATTGAAATCCGACGCCATCAAATTATTCTTATCGAGCGAAGCCTGTCGGTGAGCTTTGTCGGAGCCTAGGATTTTTCTTTCATTCGTCTCTGTTGAGATTTTTCCGTGATATCGTCAATGGAAACCACGAATGTATTTATTTCTCATTTTTTCTTTCTCAATTGTCGTTTTTTCGTAAATGAATAATGGATTTTTAACGAAGACAATAAAATTTGGGAGATTAAATCGTTATATTACATTAATTCGTGGAAGACGGTTTCGACAGACCGCTAATACGATTTTTAATTGGGTTTAAATATAAAGGCGATAAAAGAGTAAATCTTCGATGATTAAATTGTGAAAATTCATTGTTAAATCGTTTTCTATTATCTTTGAGGTTTTACGCATCGCCGAATACTGTTATCATCATCCTCTGACTCTCAGGAATTTTCTGATTTCAACTGAGCAGAAAATGTTATTACTTTTCCTTCCATCGTTGATTCGTATATCGTATCTATGTTTTATTCATAACAATCTTTGTACGTACAGTCAATAGTGGAAACAGAATTCGGCGAACTTGAGTCTATTTCGAATATTTCTAAGTGAATGATTTCGCTTAGGAAATTAATTTTAATTCGTCAATTTTTTACCCTCGTAGTGCAACCAGTTCTGTGAGTAAAAAACTTTTTAACAGTTTGGTCAATTAACCATAGATATTGAATTTTTTCCAAATATCTTTACAAAATTTCTATAAATACTTATCCAAATAGAGATTAATTTAATTTAATCTTAATTGACATTAAAATTTTCATAGAAGAATATCGCGATAGTAAAGTCTTAAAGAGCCGAACTTTCTCTCAGCAAACGCCTTCTGGAAGTTCCTATCTTTTCGTTTTATTTTTTCCTTTAAACGCGAGAAACGCTTTCCAAGTTACAGGCAAATATTGTTTGTTCGTTTGGTTAAAATTAATCCACTGTCGCGGTCACTTATTCGGGGGTGGCAGCGGATAGGGCTGAGAAGAAGTTCCGAGGGAAAACGAGCAGAAGTTTCTTCGCGGCGCGGCGTTAGATAATTCGGAAACGTGTTTGACTTTTAAAATTTATGAAACTCGACTGACTAGATTAGACTCCTAAGCAAGTTTGCGGTTTTCATATCTAACTTTCGTTGCTGTTTACGCACGGTGACTGTTCAAACTTACCCTCTCTCAACCCTCTCTTCCCCGCGTTTCTCCCTTCTCGTGTCGTCCTTCTCCTCTGCCTCATGGTAAGTGCGCAAAGGTCTCTATTAACAAAGTTTTAATCGAATTCATCACAATGCGCCGTTTCGTTTAATACAAATTCGCCCAGTCAGAAAGCTGCCGTCCTTCCGCTACCCTGATGACGAGCGACGAGTAAATCGTGCGAATTCTCGCGAAATACCTGATATTTTCTGCGACCATAAGTTTACTATTATATAGTCAATAAATATAACAAACACGTAGGAATTCGTAAAATATTTCATAATCTGACGATTACAATTAGTGGAGATCGGAATAAGTTGATACAAAAGTGGATCGGTTCTAATATAACTAGTAATTTTTTTTCAAAATTTCCATACAATTATTAGCCACGAGTAAGTTAAGGTATTAGTAACCAAATAATTTCGAACGAAAATTCTATAAATCGACAACTACAAAATACACATAAATTTTCTTCTACCTTATCTCCTCTGTTATTTCTCTTCTGGAAACAAAATAGACCAACGAATGGTAATTAAATAATTGTCATAAAGGCGTTATCAAAGTTTCCGAAAGGGAGCACCGAGGACGATTCTTGAATGGTCTACGATAGAAAAGAAGATTACATGATTTCACGGCGGAACCAATATCTGGTGGCAGTGGCGGCGTTGGGGAATCGAGGGCGACAACTATAATCAGAATCAATCGTCCCGTTAACGAGGTAGTAATTCTTCCCCTTGAACGAGAGGCGGCGAGAAAAACAGGGAAGTACGGGGTGAAAGTGTTCTCTCGTTGCAATACGAGCGTCACGACGCCAGCTACGTCTTCCCGACGATCGGAATCTAGACTGGAGTTCCAAGGGCTGGGGGTTGAACAAGGGGTGGTAGTGGATGCGACCATGTAAGAAACAACGTAAATTGTTAAGGCCAGGCCCTGCCTAGTTGTAAATTAGAAAACAGGCAATCTTGCCCTGGTTGGCTCTTTCCCTGGTTCCTTCTTCGTCCTTCTTTCCTACACTTCCTCTCGTACCTTTTGCTTTTCTCAGCTCCGTGACTCAACTGTATCTCACTCTTCTAACACATGGTTTCCCCTTCTCGTTTCATCGTGTGCACGGAGGGTTTAGTAGGGGCTATAAAAAAGGAGAAGCGAGGGTCTTAGAAATCCGGCCGAAATTAAGCCGAAACTTACGGGACCAACCCTCGTGTAAGCGACAGCATCGTTCGAGCATCTGTTCCCTTGTTCGCCATTAATTAGCTGGTTTTTTGGTCCTTTACGAGCCGTTTGATCTCCGCTTTCGCGTAATAAAATTCGTCACTGGGGACCTTGTCGCAAGAGAGATTAAGACTGGACAGGAAGGACGGTAATGCGCGCAAAATAGCGAAACACTGCTTTCCAATACTATCTTATTATTTCTTTTCCTACTTAGTGAAGTTGTATGTTTATTTATATTTCCTTAATTGAGAGAAGCTTCTTTTTCTTCATTCAAAGAAAGAAAAGAAAAAAAAAAGAAAAAAAGAAAGATTAACTTGCAAATATAAAATTTTTCAATTTTCATGAATTTTACAAATTCATAAAATTTTCAATTTTGATCTTTTAATACCTTGTACGTCGATTCAGTAAAGTAAATATGACAATAAATACAAAAATATTCTTCTTCAATCGAATGTTTCACAATAATTAATCTTTCCATCTAAACTTTAAATTTTCATAGAACACTTATTTTATTCTTGAAAATGGTATATGTTGTAGAATATTAAAAACACAATTATTCGTTATTACGAATGAAGGAGCAATTACTGCGATTTATCAACTTCTATTCTCGACTTATTCAGACGATACATGAACCGTACTAACAATTCGAGTTAAGAAGATTATGCTAGTATGATTTTACAAAGTCCTGTTTACGAGAATTCACAAAAAAACTGTCTTAACGCGCACATTGTGCCGGTGCAGACGAAATTTTACGCCTCTTTTCATACAAAGAACGCATCCTACGGACTCATTTGGCTAATGGAGTAACGTGTATGATTTCATTTTCATTTATTAATTTCGTTAATGGCATAATCTCCAGTTTATATCGGATTGCTGGCGGTCGGCTGGTGCGCAGCATCTCGAATTAATTTTCCAAGAACCGCGGAGCGAAAAGGGGGCGGGAACACGAGCGCGTGTTACCGCTTCAGGAGCGTCGGTAAAAAATTAATTTTCTTAATGCAACACTACCTGCAAAATAAGGTGAGTGTTGAGATTGCGAAATAATTAGTGTTTCCCAAGCTTGTCCGCAGCTTAAGGAGAATGTTTTCCGCAGATCGAGATATGACGTTTACGAATCTCGGACCTCGACCATTTTTAACATATCCCGGTCCTTTCTTAGGAATTTCACAACCCCTTATCTTATGCGAAACATCAGTTTTTTTTTTTACTAACAACTTTGCATAAGATATTTAAATCTTTGTAGTTTATATTTAAGTCATTTTATTATTTTTTTAATTGATTGTCCACAGCTGTTTGTATGAATAGAAGATTAATAAAGATCATAAAACTGTCATAATAGGTTATTAGCGACTCAGTTGAATTTATAGGTTGAGTTTTACAATATTTTGGAAAATATTCGTTTGTTTAAAAATTTTTAACAATTATAGTGATTAATTAAAAACTTTGCGCAGTCTGATCGATATTCGATTCTTCATTTTCCAGAATCCTTCTGTTAAATTAAGATTTTTAAAAAATCTGTAAAAGATTTTGAGGCTTGGTAGTATTTCAAGTATATAAATTAGTTCAAGTAAAGAAACACGCAAACAATTTATTCCATATAACGATTATTAGATACGACGAAGTGCTGTAATAGAGTCTCCGTAATAAATTGTACGTAATTACTTCGTGTGCGGGTTCTCTATCTTTTTTTCTCTCCTTGCATCGAGTCCGTAGAGGCGGAACTGTAGATAGTCGATACCCGATTCGCTCGTACGATGGCTGCAAGGCAAATTTATAAGGATGAAAGCTTAGGAATTTTCCTTGGAAGTTAATGATCGGTCCTGGAAAATCATTAACGATATATCTTCTTTTCTTGAAAAATTTTTCTCCTGCAATTGCATTAAATTAGGTTACATTGTTTTAAGTAGATATATCGCTATATTAAATTAATTCTGATGCGAAGCGAAGGTAAAAAGATGTAATTATTTATTTGTTATCTCAGTGTTTTTGAACTTATTTCGCTAGATTTACCGGGGCGAGTGTCTCGTAGACGTCTGAACACTGAACTCCGCATTTCAATCCACGATGCTATTAAGAAGATGAAATTTGCAATTCAGATAGGTAAGAAATGCTACTATTTCTCGCGCTCGGATTGACGTTTGCCACTTTCCCGATGAAGAAATCGAGATACGCCGCGGAGAACCGATAAGCTTGCAACAAAATGCACATTCCACTTTGCTCCATTTTTCCTTAACTTTTCCATGTTTAAACAAAGTATCGAAACTCAAAGAAAATCGTAGAGATTCATAGTCGTAATTTTGCGGCCATGAATCTATTAGGCTATTGAAGTTTCCAATTATTGGAAATTTCTATCGCAAAATTGCGTTTCGTTTCTGTTAAAAGCCATAGGCTCGCGAACCGTCCTGAAATTTGTTAAATCATACTTTCTATAAAAGAAGAAATTATAAAGACACGCAAAGTAGAATTATAGAACTCATAATCGGAATTTTACAATCAGAATTTCGCTGAACTACATTTAATTATCGAAGTTTTTAATTATTGGAAATTTCGATTAAAATATTATTCATTTTCTCTTCACATTCATATTCGCCTATTCTTTATGCAATTTCAATAAAGAATAAAAAGACTCCATGAAGCATTTCAAAACTTAGCGAGTCCATGATTCGACATTACTTGAATAAAATATCGTGTACGTGGTTATTTAAGTAAGATATCATCTTAGTTCAGTTAAATTAAATTTTATCTTGGTTTAAGCCATGAAAATCAAATGATCGAATAAAATGATTCACTTAATCCTAATACGAGGAAGAAATAAATATCCCTTATACTACTTGCGAAATAAAAGAATAAACTAATTAAAATAATTTATTGCTTTACACGAATATTGTTTAGCATAACTTCAACTAAAATAACCTAGCCTACATTCTACGCATAAAACAACCGCCAATATCCATCTCCATCTACGCATACCTAATCGCCATTCCTTCCTCCTGCTCGCAATAATTCTCACCCATACCTCAGTCTCCCTATTCCTTCCTCGCGTCATTCTACCGACGAAACCGTCAAAGTCCTAGCCGTCATCGAATTCGATGGTCTAACGAAATCATCGGTATGCGGCTATCGGTGGTCGAATAATTTTCTATCATCCTCGTAGGGGGTGGAGGGGGGGGCGGTAGGGAATGTATTGCCAGCGAACCGAAGCCACCCGTTTCGCAGCGACGATTCCCTTCCGCGTTCCGATCGAAATATGTACGGCACGTTCCTGCAAGGTAAACTCGAAAGGTACGGGGGCGCGGTGGTATTTGTCAGGACTCGGCAGACGTGCCCGTCGGTATCCGTCGGAGATATTATTCAAGATAGGAAGCAGAGACGGAGCCAACCAAGACGAAAATGGCCAGTTGGACAGTTGGACAGTTGGCGGTCGAGCAACGTCCTTGTCAAATTCTCTTCCTTATTGCACTATCGTCGTCGTTGTGTTTCATTGGCTTTGTGTGTGTATGTGTGCTAGTATGGTTAGCTGGAACGCGAAGGGTGACGAGCGGAAACGAAGGAGGGTCGTAGCTGTTTCCGGCTGCATTCGCTGTCACGTCGAGTTTCCACGGTGTCGCGAGGATGTCTCTATCGAGTTACGGCTTTGTTTTTGGGTCGATAGACTACTCCATCGGCACTTCGCCCGTCCCCTTGACTTTCTTTGACCTCCTTTGACTTTGTTTCCGGCCTCTGACCGATAAGCACGATAGCCAGGCAAAATTGATTTCCCAAACATTTCGTGCACTGTGTGTACCATGATGCCCGTGGACCGAGGGGAACGGAAGTTTCCGACTTCCATAGGCCGGCGTACGCCACCGCCTCGTAATAATACTTTGTCCGTGTAGAAATCGATTTCCGTCCCGGCTTTACATGGCAAAGCGACCCATGCCGAGTTTATTTCGTGCCTCGGCGATCAGTTAGAAGACCGGAGATTTACAATATATATGTTTTTTCCTTCCATCGGTCCTCTGCTTGATAAGCTGATGGAAGGTTATGGTTAATTAATCGATTTCTAATTAAAAAGAAGTTGGGACGAACAGCTTTGAACAATCGCGGAGATACACGCGATTCAATATCGATATATCGTGTCGATAATCTATGTCAGTGAAAAATCTTTTCGGATTTTCTGTGGAACTCTGTGAGCGCGTACGTATTAGGGAATTCAGAGCGATTAATTGGTTGCAGTTTAGTGTTGAGGTGCGAATGGAGAGTTTGACTATGTAGATTTAGAAAAAAGCATGTAGCTGGAATATTTAAATTGTATTTGTTGAAAGAAAAAGGAAGGTCTACTACCATGATGGAAACATTAGTTTTTATTGTAAATTTTATTTTTCAAGAATCATCAATTTTGTTTTCCTTTATGATGGTATTTATAACGATTGAGATGCTCAAGAAGTCGTTAATAAAATAGAAAAGAATGATAGGAGAAGAAAACGGTGGAAAAACTGCAACGATATACTGGTGGACGTGATAGCAGTTAGTATTGGCTGAAAATCGTTCGTGATTGGAATCATGGCCAATTCTATCAAAGCACTCCTGCAGTGCTGCACGTTTCGTGTTTCCACTAAAAACAAGCATCGTTACAAAAACGCAACGCAAGGAATATCAATGCACCGAAATCATTTCACCCGGACGAAGTGATCCTGGGATCGGCTTAGGGGATCGTTTTTAAATATCACTTTCCAATCGACCAAGCAGAATAAATCGCGAATTAATCGAACTTTTATTTCCGAAATTCCTGGCAATTTATTAATGAAAATATATCTGGCTCTTCAACGAAGTGACAAGATCATTATACTTTTAAAACATTGATTTTATTAATTAATTTTATTATAAAGTTTAGGCATACATATACGAAATTATAATCAAGAATTTGTTCCGGTATAATTATTGATAAGGCTTTTCGTTCTAATTTCGTACCTAGAAACTGAAACTTATTACAGATATATAAAAATAATATAATAAAATGTCGTTAAAATTTTTTTAATTATTCCATCACGAAAGATAGCCAATTTTCTATCATATTTTGTACTTTGTAAAATCATCAATATTTGCATCCATTCGAACTTTTCGTTCGTTTAACATTTCCTTCTCACTTCAACAATGTCCTGCTTTCCTCTTGGACGTCACAAATTCTCACGGTAAAGCTGGGATGGAGGTGACGATTTTTTTCCATCGCGGAATTCGATTAGGCGCCGTTCATTGTGTAAAGGTTACTGCAGCGAGAGCATCGCCGCGCGCGCCGGCTCGTTTCAGCGAAATTCCACTCTTTTCACTCTAACGTCTCTTTCTCCCTTTCCCCGCCGGTTTTAGGGGAACGAATCCCTCTGGTAGCCTATAACGAGGAAGAAAGCTTTCTTTATCTGGGTTGCAAAATCGAATTGTCGTCCTTTCGTCTCGCGGGCTCTTCATCGCAGATTCTCGCACCTCCCTTTCCTCCGTGAGTTCGTGAAAACATTTCATCCGAACGTGCGACCGTCTCTTTCTCTCTCGATCGTCCTATTCAACTACCCGCAGAAGTTAAGGACTCGTTGATGAAGCGAATCAGATATTCCTTAGAGAAAATAATCCGTCAGGAATTCAAAGGGGGAACTCTCACTGAAAACTCCTGGTTAATATTGTTAATTCATGATATGAGAAAATCCATTCGAGCTTGCTGATAAACTTCCTATATTTAATTTACATCGCGTTCCTGTCAATTATCGGAAGTGGAGAAAGTTGGAAGGATAATTTGCTTATGCAAACTGAGCTTTGGATACGAGGTTTATTTGAGAATAGAATTTCAGAAAAGAATGGAAAGATTTCAGGATTTGTGAACTCGTTTGTCCTTTTGCATTTATTTTATTATATTTGCAATTATATTCGGATTGTAGTAGATTCTTTTTCTGACATAGGTATTTTAATATTATACGCTTGCGTAATTTTTCACAAGTTCGTATTTGGTATTTTGTATTTTTCAATTCGGTTGATACAATTACCATAAATTGACAAATTGCAAAGTACAAATTGCCAATATTAAAATAATTTTCCTGCATGATAACAGAGTTTTACTCGATAACTTCTTCTGCAATACAATTCTGTGACCCATAATTTCTCACTTGTCTTCACTAACATTGTTAATAGTTCAATCATTATATGAAAGAAGACCCTGGTAGACAATTTTGTGCCTTCCTTGTCTTACCGACAAATGAACATTTCCTTTCATACCACCTTCCTCGCAACACCTCCATCCCATACTCGTTTCAATTTCCCATTCTTCGCGTTTTTACAAAACTCGCCATTCTTCAAACGCATGTTTCCCTCGTCCAGAAAGCCAAAATTCACTTTTTTCCTCCTTTTACCTTCGCGGAAAGAAATTTCAGGCAGGCGAAAAATATTCCACTGTTTGCACGCGGATGAAAGTGCGAATTCGCAAGGCTCGCAAAACGGAAAGTCCTCATTTGTTTTTCTCGCTGTTTTAAGCGCCTCTTGCAGTAAACGATATCTTCCTCGACTATGGAGAACAAGCTCTATCGGTAGCAGTTAGCGCACAAAGAAAGAGAGAGAGAGAGAGGGAGAGAGAAGGTTGAACCTGAGGGCTGACTCGACTGACTGGAATAGCGAGAAGGGAAGGGTCGTGGCAACTTAAACAGCGGGTAACAAGAAGTAGCAAGTAATAATTGAGTCAGGCAAGTATGCCGCGGACCATGCCGGCAAGCTGGAGAACGCCGATGTGGATGTACCTGACCGGAATTCGGAAACAGTGGGAGAAGAGAAAGGGGAAGGAGAACCGGGTAATTCCGGCGACTTCGACGATAGAAGATGGTTCCTCTTCTGGCTCGTCGATCGGATAGAATTTAGGTGTTTCTTGGAATATTAATGCGACCTCACGCGCAATCGGGTCAACTGGGATTCGACTGTTCTAGAAGAAATTGAAGTGTTATCGCCTGAACACTTTCACTACTACGGTCGAGATGTGTATGAAGCATCGAGTAATGGATGAACGTTGTTCATGCGACGCTATGCACGAAATATTTTGCGTGTCTTTCCATTAACTCTTAAACAATATAAACCGAGAGAAACTGGAGCAAGCCGAGCATAATACCTACTATAAAACGAAAATAGGCGCTGAATATCATCGTACGTAATGAAATTGTTAATTCTTATTTTCTATAGAAAGTTTAACTTGTGCGTCTTTTTTTTTTTTTACTTCATATCAGAGACGTAGGAAATCTCGAGGATAAATTCATAATTGTTTTCTGACTCGTTCATTTTCAATTCTTCATCGTTTTATTGCGCTGTTAAAAAATTAAGGATATCACGTGCATGGATTCAATTCTTAAGATATCTAGCGATCTTGCGTAGAGTATAGATTATAATGATCGTTGAAAGTGTAATCAAAGAGATGTAACAACGTCGGGTAAAAATATTGGGGACCTCACGATCGACCCATCTTTCTATTGTGTTCCGAGTGCAGTTTTCCTGCAGAAGACAAGGCCCATTGCTAGATCTGGAGTGGGGACACGTGGCGACTGTCCAGGCTTCTAAATATTTTCTTCACACCAGCAACCACTTGACCCGAGTAATGTAGAGCTGCGATCGGCTTATTTTTAAAAGGTGGATCGAGGGACCAAGTCGTGTCCTCTTGGCGAAGCTGTAAATTATCGTAAGATCCACATGTAACCCGACACGCAATTCGTAAGAACTCTAAGTGTGTGGTATCGTGAAATATTTAGCAGTTTTTATGGAGGATTGACAAGACATTTTCCAGTTCATTTTTTTATTAGCTTAGTTCTTATATTAATTATGCTTATTCGTTGTCAAATCTAAAAAGAGGAATATAGATGAACAATATTATTGACAAAAATGAGCTAATAAATAAATTGTTAAGAATTAGGGACGAATCTTATATTTGTCTTCTTGTTCGAATTAGAAGTCTTGCAATTTTAAATGTAATAATAGTATAATAATAGGTGTGAATAAAAAATGAGGAATAATTCACGATCCATTTCTCTCCATCATCGGTAACAACACATCCAATCCTCGTGCCTTATTATTCCAAATTAGCTCAACAATATCCAAAATTCTTAAAAAATATATAAACAAATCTAATCTTCATCGTCCGAGCCGAAGGAAAATTTTACGACTCGCTTGTCAAAGATTAAAAGGACCAGAAGACAGGAAGATTACGCCATTGGCTGGAAACGTTTCCGAAGTTGCCCGTTTGGTGGCGATATGCGCGAACCGATTCGGGATCGTGGCCAACGATTCCTCGTTAGCGATCGATGCGAATCAGGCTGCGAGACGACGTCCACGTGTGGAAAGTGGCTCGGTTTCGAAGGTGACACGCTCGGATGCTGAGAAATGTCTCAGAATAACCTGCTTCAAGGATACAACTGTGAGTAACACTCGAGAAAATATCAAATTGACCAATCTCGTTCCTTCACCCTTATTTTCTTCGCTGCTTCGTCTTTCTCCTTTCTGATTCCCTCTCAGACGAATTCCATCCCGTTGTAAAACTATAAATAACGATGGATTAACTGGTCGCGATCCGTCGTTTGTCGGCTCGTGAAAAGTGAGCTGTGATAATGGCGGCTTTCGTTTATTTGCCACCAGCCAGAAAAAAAGGCGAGGACCGACGATGTCGGACTTCTGCCGATCGCGACGCGAACCTTCAAAATTCCATCGTTTTTTGACAGTCTTTTCTCTTGTCCTCGATGCAACGGGAGAAAGTCTCGGGCTTTTAACGATGATGGCTTCCGGTTCTCTTTCCTTTCGTCCGCGAATCGGTAAATTTTTAATGGTGGCAAAAGAAACCGCGACCTGTGACATTACGCGATTTTTTTACGGGATATCGGTCAAGATCGTTGGAATGATTTGGTGTCAGTGTGATGGAATCGTTGACGGAAGGAATTATGGATTATACGCTACTTTGAATATGTACGTATAATTGTAACATATCGCGAAATGATGGAAGATGGTATAGGAGTTCATAAAATTAATCTCTCAGTGGTAACTGTGGAAGATACGTTTGTCAATAGTTAATCGTTTTAGTTAATAGTTAATAGTTTTCTATGTGAGTATAATTCTTATGTACTATGCAGTAATTCATAAAAGTCTTGAATAACACTTTGATTAAAATATAATCGTATAAAATTTCAGTAAAACGTTAGTATGTTCTATGATAAAGACAGCAAATGATTTTATTATTGTCTGATGTGCTAAAAAAATGAATAAGTTAGTATAACATTTAAATAAGTTGTTACACGTGCTTTATTTAAGTAAAAGTGACACCTTTACGAGGTGTCACAAGACTATTGTGAGCGACTGTTCGCGTTCACCTCATATTATATATAACTCTAAAAGTATAAAATTAATTTTTTAGCTGCGTCTATTTTTATAAAAATGTCCAACTCGAAGTGTTTGCTAAATCGGAATTTTGTAAGTTTTTAAGGAAATACGAAGCAGTTCATTTGTATAAAACTATAAAGAAAATTCCCATGATTGGTTTATCGCAAAATATTTTAATAATTAAAAGATACTCCGATAATTGTTTTAAGATAAACTCGTTCAACTATTTCTATTCTAAACTTGAAATTCGACCATAGTTTATTGATAATTCTGTTCTTTTCTTCAAACTCTAAAAGCGTGCATAAATTCGATAATACATAGTTAGAAATTAAACGAATCAGTTGTACGAGTGGTACATCGTCGAATATTCCTGCGGTCGAATGCAACATTGTCTCAAACTTGTGGTAAAACGCTCGGCGAATGCGTTACATTGTTTGAAGAGGCACCTGTGTCGCTACTCTCGACAGTTCCATTTAAATCAGTCATCAGTCACTCCACTGACGCATCATTTAGAATATCGCTTCACGATATCTTCTGATGAAAATGGGTTTCGATTTCGGTCAGCGTCAAAAGTTTTATTATTCCGGCTTGCGATACAGAATATCTAAATTGAAATTATTTCATTAGTATAATCTTTAGCCTAAATAACTGCGTGATAGAAAAGTTAGCTAAAATCAACGAATGATTGGTAGGTAATAGAAAAGATCTCATTATTTTTTTACAAGATCCTTTATTTCAATAAAGTTTACGCCCTTTAAGACTCTTCGTAAATTATCAAAAATATGCTAAAAAATATTTAAAAAAAAAAAGACATCTTAGTGATAATCAGCTTCGCTGGAACTGCTGAAAACATAATCATCGTAATTTTATCGAAATAAGAAAAAGAAGGGAACCTCGAAGCTCGAGCTTTTAGTCAATACGACATACAGTCACGAATTAGTCAATTTTGTGTATCTGGCTTATCAAAGAAAGTAAAAACATCCTGTGTTATAAAGTTATCTATACCTACATATCAATACGGTTATTGTTAATGCATTTCTAAAAAGAATTTAAGAAATTCTCATTCACAAAAATATTGGGATAGAATTGCATAAAAAGTTACAGTATTTTTTTTTTTTTTTTTTCAATGCCATAGAAATAGCTGGGTGTCATTGATATTTTAACGTACAAGATATTAATGCAGTAGTAGACCTACTATTTTTATGATTTCATATAGATACGATAGGTCTATATAATTATTATGACATTGTGTTTCATGTCTTTTTATTTCTTTTTTCTTAATAAAGGCAAAATTGAATGAATAAAAGTATAACAATATTTTAACAATGCATGTTATAACGTGTCAGAACAAAAAGTCGTGGAGGTAATATTTTTATTATAATATTTTACATTTAGCGAGTGTCGGATAGATTTTTGTAACTGTCTGTAAGTAACACGATTTATTCATTGGTAGCCATTATAAATTCTTTTAGTTGGACACGATCTAATTTCACAAAGAGCATACAGAAAACGGTAATGTAACAGCAGTTGCAGTAGGCAATGGATTATTAAATAAGAGGGGAAAAAGGACAGAAAGAGAGAGGAAGAAAGGAAAGACGGAAAGAGGGGGGAAGGGATTAGTTTGTCACGAGAAGTATTGGAATACAAGAATATTGTGCTCTCCTTTTTCAGAAAGAATCTTAAAAGCTTTCTACTAAAAACATATGCACTATTCTTCTTCCTAATCCCCAACTCTCAAGAGCTTCAACGAAGAAATAGTAGCATCTCGAAAATAGCTGTTTAACAATGTTCTTTATTGTAAATCTTTTATTCCTAGTCTTGCGTAAATTCGTTCGAAACAAATATATAATGCAGAACGCTGTCTTCATATTAATTTACTGACACTTTTGGAACTTGTATCTAACATTCTACTTAACTATGAAATTAATTAATTTAATCTCAATTTAATATCGAACCTTATTTTTTGATATGGAGAAAACAACAACGAAGTTCTTTTTAAGTAGGCTAACTAGGCAGATTTTGAGGTAGGTTAACGTTAGGCTATTATATAGCTCAAGATGTCCCTTTACAACGCTATTCAATTTTTTAGGGGATACCCAGTACGAGGATCCGCAGGTGCAGTTTACTCGTCCTATCCCGGATGAAGTGATCAGGTGAGCTTAAACAATTGTATAGCGAACATCAGCGTTGTATTGTAGGTTTATTATGTAATTTGTAAAATTAAATTAGAAGCGAAGTTATTAAAAGATAATTTTATTGAACATTTTGGAATTTATAAAATTGTATCTTTTGAATTAAAAATACTGTATAATAGAATTTAAGATACAATTAGGCGTAAAGTTGTTCGAAGATATTAAAAATATGTATTTCATTGGTGACTTTCGGTTCACAGTGTTTATGAAGTTTATGTGAAAGAGGAAACCGCAGGTTCTGAAGGGAGGAACGATGTCACCGTTGTGCCGAATTTGCCATCCACAAATGATCATCAATTAATTCAGGTAATTATGAGTGGTAAATTAACAATTAACTTTCCTTTATTAACTATAATTATTAATAACATTACGCGATATATGTACTGTAATTTTCTGCACCGTAAACACTTCCTACAGAGGTTCGATCTAATTTGTTTCCAGGGTGATTGCATGAACCTAAATGTAGCTATAGATTCTGAAGTAATTAACATTGATGGTGCTGTGACGAAGTTTCTCGGAAAAGATGCTTTCAAATATAAGGTAAAAATATAAAAATTATTTTTCTTGTTTTGTTTTCTAATTGAATTACAAGATAGTTGATTTCCACTTTTATTTTTTATAGATTCTCGATCAAAATATTAATTCATCCGAAGATAACGTTATGGTGTATTCACATCCGGTTGTCGAAGGACCTTCCTCGTCCTCCACTCGACTGATCGATAAGGATGATCCACGGTCGAAGCTTCATTTTGTGAAATATTTGAAAAGAGATGGGAAAACGTTGAAAATTTGGGAATGCGGAATTTGTTAGTAATTTATTTATCGAATTCTATATGGATTGTTGTCATACATTGCACGAGGAAATCTTTGTTCTTCGTCACATTGTTTAAATATTTTAAAACTCGAAAACTTGCAAATTTGAAAATTCCAACATTTGAAGATTTGAAAGTTTCAACATTTGAAGATTAAAAAGATATTCAGCGTTTGAAGATTCAATAATTTTTATATCATAATATTGTATTATTATACATAATATTCTTCTTAACCGTACACAAGAATCGTACACAGTGCGAAATCAATAGCATTTCTTTCGCATAACGCTCGCTATTTGCGAAAACATCGCTAGAATAGCCCTAAAGCTTGATATTCGATCCAGGTTCGAAGGAGTTCCGGCATCAGTACACATTGATGAGGCATTTGCCAACACACACCGACGAGAGAAACTTTAAATGCGAGGCTTGCGGCAAAGCTTTCCGCCAGTTGTCGACATTGAGCCAACACAAGGCGATACACAGTGATGCTAGGCCGTACGTTTGCGAATTTTGTAAGAAAACTTTCAACAGGTCAGTGTACTATTAAAACCATTCTACGATTTTCATCTAATTATTTCTTGATTATGCATATTTATTAATTTGGGTATTTTTTATTCGCTATATAATAATTTAAATCCCGTTTGAAATATTTTTAACGAACAGTATATTCATGTAGAAATTGAAACTACAATGTACCTAGAGGAAAAATGATGATAAGCGCGCATGGATCATTAGCGTTTTGAATCGCTGCAAAATTGCGCGATTGTGCGCGAAAGCGGAAAGGAAATTTTAACGAGCATAGATATGCTGGTCTTTTTATAAATTAATCTCCATAGAGTATGCTTTTTAAATAAATAAGCCTGTTCGAATGTGATATAACGCATTAATTGAGACGATTTCGATCTCGAAGCTTATAAAACTCTTTGTGAATGGGCAATTGAGTCAATTACGATAATCATGATCCTACATTTTTTTTTGTAGGATCATGTATTACTCTCCTACGATTTATCTGCGTTGAAAGATGGCCTTATTTTGTGAAAAATTGGAATTTTTATACTTTTAACGATACTGTCATGTATAATTAACTATGACTTTCTAGAGTATCTACCCTGATCTCTCACCGAAAGACACATTCGGAGCACAAACCGCACAAATGTCAGGTTTGTGGAAAGGGATTTCATCAGAAGGGTAATTATCACTTATTAAGCCATTCGAAGTATGCAAGCTTTTTCAGAATTACGTTTAAGAAAATTTTGCGTTTAAAGTTAAAACGTTTAAATCTAAAATGCCAATAAATTCTTTTACGAACAAACTCTCGCGGATACGCATTATGCGAATATCTGATTTTTGTGGTGTCGATCAATTAAACGGTGCTGTAACAATTCTGAAACAGCCTGTGGAAACCGGCAACAGTTAAATACCGTTCCGTTGTCAGGCAATTTGAGGAACCACGTGTTTACCCATACCAACGAGAGGCCGTACAAATGCGAGCTTTGTGGCAAAGGCTTCAATCAAATGTCGAATTTGGTCTGCCACAAGGTCAAAGCGCATGCACACGCGGAGAAAATGCAGCACGTGTGCGGAATCTGCGGCAAAGAGTTTCCGCGTCGATTCTCTTTGAGATCGCACGAGGAGTACAAGCACGGGATAAAGTATCGACATCCGGCTGGTATGCAGCCGGGCATCGTCGATCCCAACGTCATAAGAAAGTAGGTAGACGTCACCGAATAGAACTGAACGACGCTTAATTTGCCCCTTGATAGACGGCTTCTTCTTTTGCTGAATGAACGCAACTTGAATGTTGATCTCTTAGTCGGTTAGAACGTAGTAGAAAGCTGACGCTCTTCTCTTTTCTTTTTCTTTCTTTCTTTCTTTCTTCCTTCCTTCCTTCCTTCCTTCCTTTTTTTCTTTCATTTCTGTAAATTGATCTTCTTTTCTAGAGTCTTCTTTCTTTAGCGCACATTGATGTGCTGATTAATGTTTCTAATATGCAGAAGAGTAAAGTTCTTAACACGATTTTTAATTTCAATATAAAGATTACACTAGAATATTTGACGCTTTTAAGTAAGCAAACGAAATTTCAGGTTTGGATTCTCCTCGGAAGAGAATCTTTATATTTTTCAGAGATGTAGTAGAGGCGTTCGATATACATACTAGAACATTTTTAACCTTCTTGACAGCTTGAAATAATACGTTAATAGAAATTTACGTTATAAAATAGAATATGTTAATGAAATGATACTAAAAAATTAGTGTTGAATAATAAATGATAAACGATGTAGATTGCCTACGGACGGTTAAAAATTAATTCTGTATATAGTGATAGATATTTCGTTTCAGTAAAAACGTTAGAATCGTGCAGCTGCCAAATGGTGATCGAGATCAAACTATAGAAGTAAGGGACAAGGATCCTTTAATGGCGGTTAGTAATTCATTTGAGCAACAAGAATCATATTATAACATTTGTAATCTTTGGAAATTAATAAATTTGTCACATATTTTTTAACAGTCCGATGTAATGGAATCTGTAGTAATAGATAAGATTGATACGAAAGCGATGGAGATGGCACTGATCGAAGGACAAACGCCATTCGCGTTATTTAAACCAGCCAAAGGAATTCCTGTCCTCGTGAAAGTTTCTCCAACAGGAACTCATAAAAATGTAATAATTTTATCAACCAATTTACATTATTAATTCCTTTTGTTCTAAGCTTTATTAAAAAGTGGGCTTCATCTCTGAATTTAGATCTTGACTCCTGCTACAGCAGAAGATTTACGTATGGCAGGGAAGATGAGTCTAAGTCCAACGATTTCTGCTGACGCCGACAGGATCAAAGCAGTTCAGGTAAAGGTACCCGTGGTAGCCACAGTTATTCAGAATATAGATCCTGATGGTAAAATAAATTTCATCGTTGAACCACCGGGACCGGAGGATGAACACGGTAAGTAAATAATAGTTTTTCTTATGATCTGAACATTCTATTAGAGTAAAGAGAAGAAAGGATAAAATTTATGCAGAAAGAATGAAAATGAAAAGTATAGGAATCCAAGAGAATAATCTTTATTCGTATATTTAATAAAAAATCGCTTCAATTTTCAAAATGCAAATTATTTAAATTAGCGTTTTAAATCTATAAAAACGCTCTGAAAAATTATCTGGTTCTAGTGCTGAAAAAAAAAATTTTATAGTACGTTCTAAATCTATAAAGCTGCAAGTGTTAGCAAAACTGAAAATTCAACTAACAACAAATCTCATAAGTACACGTTAATTGTTTCAGTAATGGTATTGTTTTTAGCCAAACGATTCCATTTCGCAATATGTTTCCAAAAGGGCTTTATAACGTGTCGTTGTCCGTCTATAATTGGCTCGTTAAAATAGCGATGTTTTTCAAAGTGTCGCCGCAATATGGCGTTTATTTGGTGCACTGTCGACAGAGAGCTTGGTCACGGCATTGGATTCTCAGTTCACGTACAGCGACCCGGCTAGAAACGAGCCCGATCGCCAGAATGGTCCTGTTGTGTCCTCGGCGATGGAGGATTGCAACGAACTGCTGGAACTGGCTGCCCAGGGTGGAATACAGTTCGTGCGCGCTACCGAGGATGGTCGTTACGAGGTGATGAATCATTCATCATCGATAGCAAGATTTTTCAGATTTGAGAACAGAGCTTTTGAAATTGTAAAATGAAATTCCTTTGAACGAAATATTATTTATTCGGAATAATATAACGAAAAATTATTAGATTTAAATCGATTTATGATTGGCAGGGTGGCGATATTACATTTGCTGAAATTATTTTCGTTTAAATTGAAAGAATGGAAAAGATGTTAATCTATTGATTTTTGGGAATAAATGGGGGGAACGTGTAGCACGTTCATTAACACGTCCAATAATTAAAAATTGGAATATTTCCAGTCACAAAATTATTCCCTGTTGAGTTCTTTTCCATTCGTCAATCGTTTTGATGTAGTAATCCATATTATTTTTGGATCTCGAATTTCTTGTACCCAGTGGTACGTGATTTCCGAGTATTTTAATTGGGATCAAAAATCTCGTTCTGAACATCTTTGATATCGCTTTGTAAATCGTTTTATTCAGCTAGCATGCGAAGAATATTAATCGTATTAATTTCTATTGCTTTGCGAAGAAATCACACGTTATATGAAAAATTAAATGTTAGCGGTATAAACTCACCAAGATACGATAAGACATCTAAATTAAAAATAACGAAATAAACTATAAAATTAAAAGCACAGACGTTGATACCTAGTAAAATGTTGAAAATGATTACAGAGTTACTATTGTGAACGGTTTTATTGTACCAATCAGGCGAACAGAAACGAAGAAGCTCTGTAAGCTTGATACATTGATATACAGCGCGATCCTCTCGCTAGTTAACTCAAAGGATATGCCGTAAATCACACATACTCGTCTTCATTTTATACGCACACATACATATAGCCGTCTCGGCTCTGATATAGCGATATCGGTCTCTGATGACAGATCACACATGATACGGCATCATCGCCACGATGGCAATGGGCGGCACTGCCTTTCAGTTAATTATATACATACCGAGAGGATTACTCTGTATTCCGATACTGTTAGAAAGATTAAATTAGCAAGTATTAACATTAATACTGCGGAGGACAAAAGCATAAAACTGGTAATAAACTTGTAAATTAAATTCTAAAAACTCGCCATTGATTGATGTTGCGGCGCGCAGGGGTGAAAGACATTCTTTTGCAGAAAATTATTTAAATCTTTTTGTTTTGGACAATTTAATTACGCGCAACGATTCAATTAGAGCTCAGAACAATTAAAAAATCGTTATTGTGAATAGTTTCATTGCTCCAATCATATAAATAATTAAAGTGTAAAGATTGAATTTACGTGGTATTCGTAAGATAAAGATTGATTTTAATATAATGATTAAACAATATATAGCTATAGATAAGCGAGTATGAAAATTCTGACGTAGAAAAAGATTGTCTAACTGTTGTGACAGTATGAAAATATTCTCTTCGATTAGCTGCTTTCCTTCATTAATTATAATTTTATTTGATCATACGTATTTTATTCTGGCATTAATTATTCTTTATAATCTAGGTAATGACGAACAGCGAAGCTCGGGATCTGATGGCACAGAATTCGCATGACGTGACCATTCTTGAGGGCGAGGACGCAGACGCGATCAATGTTGTGAATATGCGCGGTAACGGAGAAGTTATTATCGGAGATTCTGATAATCAGATCATGGTACTTGATTCCGCCTCCACGCAGAAATCTATGCCGATAGACGGCATTGAGATCCTAGAAGACAAAGACATTCGGATTCTCGATAGTAAAAGTCTCGACGATCGTTTTGTGGATGGCATTAGTTTCCTCTCGCAATCGAAGATCGATGATCTGATCTTAGGCCCAAAATCTTTGTCCATCGATGGTGGAGTCTCTGTTGGCGAACATGAAGATGAAGGTGAGTTTCACTACGTTATTGTTTATTTCATTCCTTATTTTCTACCAAGTCCTTTATTATAAAATTGTTTTATTTTATTAGTTTCTTACACATTAAATATCTCTATTCCACGAGGTTTTGTTTCAATCATTTTAATATCATGAAACATTCAACAATTGTTTACGTTTGTATATTAATTTGTTCCATTATTCCCTTTACTAGTTTAATAATATTTTGAAGCAATTATATTTTACTCCTATCTTTTTGTAATTTTTTTTAATGAGCGTAAAATTGGCTCAACTACATCGAAACAATAAGAATATCGAATTTTTTGAACTGAACAAACTTCAATTTTCATTGTAAAACAAGCTATAAGCTAAACCAATATTTATTACGTAACAATCTGATATTATTCGAAAATTTTCTTGAATTTTTATACAAATCTTGTATTGATATAATTCACAGCCATAGGAGTGCCTTCGAGCCAACAAGAATTAACAAATATTCTTAGTCATAGAAGCGACATTTCGTCTCTGTCGACTGCTTCTCAGTCTTCGATATCGTCTCTGTTAATGAAAAATCATCCATCATTGTCAATTTTAAACGACACACTTCCATATCTGAAGAGCAATACCAGTTTAGCCGAAGATCTTAATATTCTGGGTAGTTCGACTATGGACGATCATCATTCCGTGTATGAGTCCAAAATAAAGTTGCCCTGTGTTTTCGATAACAGTGAGTCTGATACTGGTTTGATACCTATTAGTCAATCGGACATGAAGATCCTCGGATCGGGAAGTTCAAATAAGGTAAAAGATTTAGACTTTTATCGTTTCATCGTTTATTTTAAACTTTCAGTTAACTTAACGCCCCTATTTTGATTATACTGTTTGTGCAAGCTAGATACAACAAAATTTCTTAATAGTATTATTTTTGTCTAATTAAATACTTCCTCATTAGTGTATAATTTCTTTAGGGAAGAATTTTCTAAGGAAAGAGGAATTTTTCATTTTCCATTTTTCATTTTTTTTGTCGTATATATTTAAAATATTAAAGTAGATAAAATGTTATAAAATATTAAAGAAGATAAGTAATACATATGTTGAAAAGTATTTTTGGATACTTGAAAAAAATAGGGTACACATTTGGAGTTATATTATTTTCCTATCTGTTGAAATTGTACTCAAATTAAATCTCCACAGATTAAAATATGTCCAAAATGATTTATTGTCAGTATCTTCTTAATATGAAACATGCTATAATTTTAAGTAATTTCTAAATTTCCCAAGTAATTATTCTGTTCCCACATTCAAATTTCACGCTTGGAATTCAAGGTTCTCGGTAGTAAATCAAATTGTCTACCGTCATCGAAATTGTTTTCCGGGTTGAACGAAGTGAAGATTCTGGGCCCGAAAAATCATAATCAAGAGATCATGACGTCACAGTATCAGGATCTAAAGTTACTTAGTCCGTATGAGCAATTTTTGAAAAACACCGCTTCGAACACTAATGGCTGCGACAGCGGCGTAGTCACCACTTCCGGTGGATGCAGGAAGGAAGTCAAGATTTTAGGCAAGAAGTTGGGAACTGGCATTATTACCAGCACGGAGGAAGGCAACGTCGTGGAAGTCATTGAGGAGAAAACTAAGCTGGTAAGAGATTCCATGATTACCTTCAATTTGTTCGCTCGCTAATCGTATCGCTCTTTCGTACATCTTCCTGATCTTTAACGTTGTGTTCATTTAATATTCAAAATATGGGATCAGCCGAGATCAAACTGGAGTTCTAAGAGTTAATTTTCCAGATAAATAAATGTCGATAAAAATGAAATATAAATATTTACAGATTTTTTGATTTTAAAAGAAGATATTTTAGGATTTGAACATTTTATTGGAAATTATGTTCATTTCCTTTCAAAAAACTAAATTCACATACATTAACGTGATTCCTAACGTGATAAATTGATAAGAAAGTGATGTGACTTAAGAAAATAATAAATCTACTGATCCATGTCTAATCGAGGAATCAAGCGCTCCAATTTTGCCTATAATTTTCTTATATGGTCTTATTCATCTCTTCGACATCAATCTACTCTATTACATAAAACTATACATGCATAAAATACTGTAAATTATCAAGACAACTAAGAACACAA
Source organism: Bombus campestris (assembly GCA_905333015.3). NCBI lineage: Eukaryota > Metazoa > Arthropoda > Insecta > Hymenoptera > Apidae > Bombus > Bombus campestris. The sequence continues at coordinate 9,681,952 of HG995140.1, forward strand.
GAAAAACACAAGAAGAACACAAGAAGAACACAAAGAACAACACAAAGAACAAGATTCACCATTATAACTATAAGAAACTGAACACAAAGAATCTTCACCAGTTGCACTCGTCAACTTCAACCTCATCATACTTTCAAAATAATTCACGATCTTCTTTCATTCAAGAAAATCATAAAAAATATATTAATTATAAATCAACCAAGAAAAATATTAATTTTTTGAAGATGATGGACTGCGCAGGAGGGCTTTGCAACAGCTCCGACAACACGGTGATCTCGTCGCCTCGGTTGGACAGGCAGATCAGGGAAAATGGTGGTCAAGACAACTTCTTGCTCCAAGTAAAGAAATTCGATTACGCTTACGATTCATAGACAGTTGAAACAAAGAATATTTCCCTCGATCTATGCAGGCTTGTAGCCCATGCGACACGGACTTTTTGAATTTCGAGAATCGTTTGAAAGACACATCGCCGGCTGGCCATTTTGAACGTACCCAAAAGGATTCGAGGGACAGTTTCAGCTCCACTGGCGGTCTTCCCGATCTCGATTGATCAAGAATTCGATTCGGCCCTCCGTTTCACTCTCTCTGTTTTCTCATTGAAAGTTTCAGACGCTGTACGAAATGTCGCCATGAGATCTCTCAATGGCTGTGAAGAATGGATGTGATTATAATCACGTATGAAGTTAAAATTTCATCGGTTTTTCGTCGGCTTTTCGTCAGTTCTTCGAACGATTTCGAAGGACTCGTACAAATGGCAGCAATAGGATTCACTCTTTTTTTTCTCATTTTTATAATTTTAAAAAAATTTTTTTTTTACATTAGAATTTCCGTATTTTAGGATCGTGAGGTCTTAAAGAGTTTCGAATTCTTGTGATTTTATTCCGAACGTCTTACAGTTAGTTGAGGCGAGGGTTATTCTAGATAGCTCGTACTGATTTTTCTTCGCTTCCTTTCAAGGTGTTTTTTGTTGACTCGCGAAACGAGTAAATTTTAACACTAGGGAAAATTGCGGGGAGACACTGGAACGCTTTTAATCGATCGCATTCTAAGAAAAATATAGGTAACCTCGAACGTTCGCGAGGAATTTATAAATTTAAAAGGAATGCCAGCGTTAGACGACTAATTTATTTTTTTAATTTTAGAATATTTCTAAACGACGGACAACAATTTCATTGAGATTCGGGACTTGCTAGGTTTTTCGTGGCTTCCTGAAGTGAAAGAAAGAAAATAAGATAAAAGGAGGGAAAAGAGGGAGAGAAAGGGGAAAAGAGAGAATGTTAATGAAAAAGTATTAGTAAAGGATTTTTAGGAGAATGTTATAGCACATGCGTGAGAATTTAAATGAGGTTCGTAATTTTATGGGAAATGCTAATGATTTTACTTACGGATGAGAAAGTTGTATTTTTGCGCGGCGTCCAGGCCGACAGCTTGTAAATTTTAATTCGCGTGCACGTGCTCGCATCCCTTATGTTCAAGTACGCATTGTTCATTTTCCGGGTTTCTATTTTAACTTGGCCGATTACATTGTATAAATTCGAATAGTATTTTATATTTGAATTTCGAGGTTGGAGAATAAAATTATATGCAGAAAATTATCTACTGTTGTAAAATTTATTCGTATCGCTGTATTCATGACAAACAGCAAGATTTATTTCATTTACGCACATGTACTGTACGTTTTCTGTTTAAAATACCATGCCTGAATCAGAGATTATGTTTCTTATTATGTTTCTGTTATTCTATTATAGAGATAACAAATAATATTGAAAATATCGTTGGTATATTTTTATTGGCCTTTTTTGCATAAATGCAAAAATTTGATCTTATAATGTTAATATTAAGATTGACCTGTTTTCCCGAAGATTTGTATAATTGGATGATTTATTATATATTTAAAACGACGTAGAGATTGAAAATTAGAAGTACACCTCGTACATAATCTGGACAAGAATTTGTGGCTTATCCTTATACATTCGATTCAAAATATTTATTTAACGAAAACCACAAAACAGAACGATCGAAACTACTTACTAAAACTAGTGAAATATCCAAACCACCGTATGTTTCGCTTCGAAAGTTAAGCTTTCTCTAAAGGGACGCACGCACACACATATCTTCCTTTTCTCAAGATTTTTCCCCGGTGTGGTCGTTGATCCGACACAACACGTGTCACTGTCACTTTCCACTTTTCGCGTGTACGGCTTCGTGATATATATAGTTTTTTTCCTTCCGACACCCTTTTTTCCGGGAAACCCGAGGGATCGGTGGATTCGATAAAATTTACTCGACAGAAGGTGACGTTCACCACGCGAACTTCTAGCCACCTTCATTTCCGGCTGTGTTCTCGTTCTTCGTCGCACTGGTGTCACCTACGAGGCGGACTCAAATCACGTTGAGTTAGGTTCGGGATCCAGACAAAGGGAAGCGTCACGGGAAAATTTCTGGCGGTCTGAACAGCTTTCCCTATTCCTGTCTTTCTCATTCTCCTTTATATCGTTCCTCTAGCGCTGGTGCTGATAACGTCGAAAGGTACGGCGATTTCGTTTCCTTAGTCCGGATGGATTTAATAGCATCCGGAAACAAAATTAGCTGTGTTGTTCGTGACGTAATTGGAGCGAAAAGTTAGGTATTCCATGTTATTTTAATTTTCTTGTTTTTGTTCTTTCTATTCTTTTCTCGTTGGTAAAATGTGTAGGGTAAAGTTTACGCTAGACGAATTATCGCTATAATTTAGCAGCATTGGTTATTCTGTATGTTTTGTATATTTATAATGATATCATGTAGGTACATGAATATGTAACAAAGCATCCGTAGCTATATAAACCTATCGAATTGTAAATCATCGTTACAAGATTGTAACGATGGCGCGTCCCTTACTCGTATAGGGCTTGAAGAAATGAAAATATGTACTTATTAATATTGGAGATGCCAAGGTTTCTATCTTTTTCTTCTCTCACCTTAAACAAAGCGTAGAGAAACTGCTAGCTTTCTTCAAAAATTAAAAATTGGCGAATTATTATTTTCTTCTTAATGGAAATAACGATAGCTGGATTGTAAATTGCAATTAATGCTTCTCGTACTAAAATTGTTTAGAATGATCTATTGCTCATGCGGAACTCCATCACCTGGGAGTTAAACGACTCAAAACTCTATTATTATATTCATCTATAATTATTATATTGTCTAATCTACTATTGTTTTATGCTCCATTATATATCATCAAACTATACCAAAAGAGGAGAATTTAATACCATTACAGTTACCATAGATAAACTTCAATTCTCCTGAACGAACTTCTATATTGGGCGTGCACGTGTGTGACGAATCGAGGGGAATCGACCGTGAGCCGATTCAAAAAACTTTTATCCGCCAAAATTGTGTGAACGAATCGACGTAACGCCATTGACTTCTTCGTTTCGCCTCGCTTTTCGCCTTTACAAGGTGTTCTTGACTTGCGCGCGGGCATTCGCTCGCTTGCTCGCGTGTTCACGAAGAGACGTTACCCGTGGAGCGTTCACGGAGGGAGATCGAATTTGCGAAATGGCTGTGTACGAGGGTTGAATTTCTGACGAGGTAATTCGCGGGGGAAGCGTAGCAGACCGACGTACCCGCGTAGAACGGAAAAAGTTGTAAGGGTGAGAAATTCAAAGTGAATTCCACTGAAATAGGCGTCCCGACGATTCACTTCGTTACGGGTGACAAGTTATCAGACCTTTCTTGCGAGAGCATCGTTCAATGGACGGAATGATTTTCGTCGTTCTTCCCTGTCGATGCTTTTTGACTATACATGGTGAGACATTTTCACTCGTAAGTGGATATTCCATTCATAATATTTTTCGTACGATATCATTTTTCGAATCGTTAAATATTTCATTATTTGTTATCATAAAGAAGCTGTATAACGAGATGAATTATTAAGAGATGAAAAATTAAGATCGAAAATAAACCATTTGTCAAATTTAATATTACTCACGTGCTCATACTCGTGATTACATGTGTGTACATTATTTCTCGTAGAAAATTAAGAAATATATTGTTTTCTCTGGTTTTAATAAATTCGCGATTTTCTATCTAATGGAAAATATATTATCGTGTACCAGTCTAGTTATATATATATATTTATCAGCGAATATAGCTCAGTGTGTATCTACTTATATACATATGTTATGTGCACGCATTATCTATGCGACCTTATCGTTTGATTTTGTGTCGAAAAAGATTAAATATAACTTTGCTCGTTAACGAGGATCGACGTTGATGTGGTGTAGCCAGAATTTTGCCAAATAGGAATTAAATAGAGTCGTTTGGGGAATGTAATTGGCGAAACTTAATTACGAGGCCCTGACTTCGATGCAAATTGCTTTTGCACGACATTTGTGCCCATTTCAAAATGGTCCACTTTCGAAAGTCGATCTCATCACGATACTAAAATTATTTCCCCTTTATTACACGCTCGTTATTCGATTATTATTTTACACCAATCCAATCAGTCATTTGTTACGCATTTTTCGAACCAGTTAACGAACATTTTATTTATCGTCCGATTCAGTTATCGTTGTACAATTGCTTCAATTATTCTGAACTATTTATCGTTTGTATATCGTAATAAAAAAAATTAATTATGTCACACGATCGAATAGAATCATCCGTTCTACGTCGAGCCAACGATATTTGCATGCAATCTGATTCCCGCGATGCGTGTCGCGTTAATCAGGTTACATGAATTAAGTTGCCCCCTGTTATTTAACATTCGTTGGTTGATCGATCGACCTTGTTTCTGGCCGGTCGTTCTGCCACTGGATAGCGTCACTAACATATTTACCAACAATATTTATAAACAAATAACTCGGTATTCTCTTTCGTCGGTGGTTCGATCAGTCGAGGGGACGTTGTTAGATACTCGACCCATAATCCTTTTTCTAACGATGCAAATAAGGCCTTGAAATAGTAAACCATATAGGTAAACAAAATAGAAGTATAAAGAAGAATAAAAGAATTTAAAAGAACGATTTAGCTCCAATCTTTAAATTTGCGTTTTAGAAATGTACGAAACATATAAAATTAACAAAAAGTAATGAAAAGAAAGAAGGAAAGGAAATTAAGGGAATAATAAGAAAATAGAGGAGATAAGAAGAAGGTGATTAAGTATAGGAGAGTAGAAAAAAAAATAGGGAGAAGAACAGGAGCATCGTGGTTTTCCACGGGGCAAAAACAGAAAGGTAAATTCGTCGGTAAGAAACTGTGCGCTAATTAAGGCTGTTTCATCAGAGATTCTCTTTTTCGAGGGGGCTGGGGCTCGGCTTTTAAATAAATTATACCACGTTAAATGCCTCTTCGCACTTCCTCGGATAATCCATGGGTTCGTTTCGCCTTGGAACTTGCACTGTAGGAAGGATTCCCGCGGATAGGAAACGAGCTAAGCCTTCTGGTTATAGGTGTATCATAATGCAAGTAATAACGCGAGTTGTCTCGGTGAATTATTTTCTGTTTCAGTTAAATGATAAGATGGATGAATTTGGACATTTATATGGTTTACTAGACGTATTTTTGTTAGCATGTGTAACGTTTGTTGTTTAGAGAATCTTTAGAGAATTTAATAATAAGACTAATGGAATGATCGAGTTAAACGTCAATAAAAATGTGTGTTAGATAATTCATTCAGTTTGCTATATCCTTCAAGTGTTATATTTTTCTTGTAAAAAAATTCGTGGTTTTGTTTTATGTAAGATTTTGATGTCGCGGTTTCTGAGTGATACAACGTTTCCTATTAAATTTTGAAACATAAAGATTACTAAATATTTGTTAACTAAAAATTATACTTGGCCCATTATTCTGAAATAAATTTCTTCAAATGTACTTTAGAATAAATGCGTACAATAGAAGTTCTTAAGTTCAATTTTCAACAATTATAAGAAACTTTTAAATATATGTATAACCGTATAGATATATTGCCACACACACGCAGCACACACCTTTTATCATGTTAATTTCGATCAACGGGGTTTGTAAATGGATGTTTCTTGTGCCATCGGATGCATTTTTAAACAATTCGATGTGAAAACAGTCGGGAAAATACGAATTCTTTGCGATTACAGTCGAGAAAAGGATCGAGCGGAATTTCTTTTCCCTAGTTTCCGTCGAAATGCCTAGTCGAAAAGACGATACCTTTAACGATATAAAATTATTTCGACCAACAAACATTTCAGACAAATCTGTTTTTTATAGAAGTTGCCTGTGAAATTCGGAAAATCGTGCTACAGAAAGTTTTGCTATTTCCGATTCAATAATCTTTCCATTATTTCTTCAATATATATGAAATTCTAAAATATTATGAATTTTATCTCCGTAAACCATAGATTTTGATACTTTACTATTCGTATTTTAGCTTTTTAAATAAAATTTGTCTTTTATTTGTTAAGATTTGGATAAACTTAACTGTTTGGTTTTAAACATTATTGCAATTTGCTATTTAATCTCTAAGCCTCCGTGAAGATAACGATTAAGCAATGCAAATTTAAAAAGTCTCAAAAAACAACAGTATTGGACTTATAATACGGGATGTCATAAATAGAAGCATTGAATATATCGAATTTAACTAAATCTAAAGTAAGCAACATCTGAAACACCTAACAAAATTTCACGATTGACTAAAATGTAACAAAATTTCTAAAAAGAATATTTTACGAAATGTTGAGAATAACGAACGTGAGACAGGCTGATGTATAACAAGAGCACAAATCAGACATGGGAAGAGGTAAAATAAAATCGTCGTTTGCTCTGTGTAAAATGCAACATACGGGGGATACGGGTTGACGAGACGGATGAAAAGCACACGGAACGACGGTATTGTTGCTCGTAGAATTGTAGATTACTTTTACGATTCACGATCTGCGTGGTTAAAGTAACAGAAACAGTCCGGGTTACCGTTAACCGTTATGTTGGTACATAAATATAAAACGAGTCCTCCGTAGCCGAGTCGACTATCAAGTAGTAAGGATGGATGCCAAGTCGATCGTCGAAATATTGCGGCCTGTACCGGATTCAATGTTGCGAATAAATTTAGGCGCGGCTGTTTTATTATTTCAAACCATCCATAAATACGCTTTCTTCCATTCTCTGTTGCCTCTTGGAAAAAATAATTATCTTTCTGAACCACCAACTGATCAAATAAATCTCTATCGAGGTTTCAGATTTATCAGTTTGATAAGAGGAAGAAGAAGGATAAGAAGAAGGAAAGATTTGCGATAGTAGTATGGAGATCAAGCCATAAAAGAAATAATCGTTGATTTTGGAAAAAGTACACTTCTCAGATTGCAGATATTAAAATACGCACGAGTATTTTCCCCCAGTTACTCCTTTAATATTTCATTCTTCTTCGGGGCGAACTTTTTTATACATATACATATTTACGTTCAGATTATTTCCCAATTGCTCCATCCGCACGGAAAAGAGGAAATACACATGAATTGGATTGAATGAAAAGTGATTCTTCAAACGACCTACATTTGGCTTCGATCTAAACGAAACCAGATTCAGAGTGATTTCACCTTCAATTATGGGAAAACTCAACGAGCGTAACGAATCGTAGTTTACGAGCACTTTTGCTCAACGATTGTCAATTATCACGTTTGTTCCCCACTGTTTCGCTCAAGACCACACTATCGACGACTTGACGAATAATTTACGCATAAGTTACAAGTTTCGTATCGGCAAAGGAATGATATTCAGCGTGTCAGTAGTAAAAGTCAGCACTAGGTGCTGACTCAAGTCTTTCCTCCCTATTCTTTTTTTGTCTTTTTCATTCTTTTAATAAATTCGAAGAAAAGAGATACGAAGGACTGCGGCGTCCCTGTGGGAAGGTTATTTAGATTTATTCGCGAATCCTCGAGCCGACGATATTTTCCCCGAGTGCACGTGCCAATACCAATAGGCGGAGTGGTTAATACCGTCTGCCCTGGCATCTATCCTTGCTACTTGATAGTCAGCTTCCATTCGAAAGCTTCGTCTTATACCGCGGTCTGTACAGTAATCCTAACTCTCATCCGCTTTTTTCTCGATCCGTGCATCGCGGTCGGGCTTCCTCTTGCCTCGAACTCGATGGTATAAATGTCGTTGGTGTTTCAACAATTTCATCTCGATTAAGTCCTCCGTCCATTTGATAGAAATATTTCTATCCAAATTGTTCGTACACTATGTCATTTGTAATTACGAAAGTAATGAAAATAAAAATAATTGTAAGAGAAGAGATATATAACTTCGAAGCTCGAGGGATTCTCTTGGTGTTTAAAATATTTTTATTTAAATATTTTTTATTCATAAAAATAACTTCTTTCCATTTTTTTTTTTTTTTTGAGAGTATTAATTCAATAATTAACGTTTTTAAATTTAGAAGCTTCAAAGTTATTGGTCCAGATTTGAGAAACACGTAATATAATTTTCGTTTAATTTATTGTATCGCTCATTCTTACGAATTCATATATTTATAACTATAACATATTGTTCTCTTTGTCAACTATCAACTATTCCTATCCATTAAGTGAATTTTGTTTTCGGCTTAAAATTTCGTTATCTTAATATCATTTCGATGTCCGTGAAATGAACAATTCTTTTTTTTGACGCGCTTAACGTTTAATATTCATATTTCAATTTCGATAGAGCGTCTATTCCAGGGGGTAAAGTTTCTTCGTTGATCCCCGGTTCGGCTGACCGCAGGAATTTCTTGTTACACCGACGAAATCACAGAGGACTGGTTCCTCCTGACGATAGCAGGCTCGATTTTGTGGAATATCCGGATATCCCAGCGTTTTATCGATGTCTACTCCGCGGTAGGTCACGCGTCACCCGAGTAATGTCTGAAACTACCGTAGTCACCTGTGGAAGTTAGATAATTTTCAATAATAGAAATTGATTCCTGAACAAAAGCATTAGGATTCATTCTCATTAATCTTTCTTTGGAATCATTAATAAAGGAGCTTTTACTACTAATTGAGGTCTGCTCTATCCTTTTATACAATATTTGAGATAAGTTTGGGAATATTAGTGCTTTTTGCATATTTTTATGTTTCTTCGTTGCAATATAAATTATTTAATGAAACAAACTATAAATTATAAGCGTATTTTTAAAATAATTCTGTACTTTCAATAGTATACGTACAAAATTAACGAATTTTTAAAATTCAATGAATATTCAATTAAAACTTAGAAAGCACTCACGCAGTAGAAAACTGATTTTAATTGCAGTTGATAAAAATAGAAAGCAAAAGAATAGCAAACTTTTCAAGATAAAAGTTTCGTCTATGAAATATTCATTACAAAGATGCAGTTTCAAATGGATATTCTTTTTCCAGTGCTGGAAATTTCTTTTTCAAGAGAACCCTTCGAGGGCGCAGCTAAGTCACGAAGGCTCCCGCGTCCCTTGCAACTCGACTGACGCGCGCCCTTTTGTGCAGGACACCCGATATATCACGATGATTCTTCGCGAGCACGCCTTTACGAGCGGTGCAAAAAATTTATAACCCCAAGATGGAATTGAATTTCCGGTCGGCGCTGGCCGAATACTGATTACGCCGCACTTTATACACCTTCCCCTTCCCTCTAACCTTCCTACACCTTCCTTTTTGCGGCCTTAATCGTTTGGCACGATTGTGCAACGCTGACTTTCGTCTACGTTGGTTTTGCGACCTTTCGTTCCTCCGGGCCGTTGCTCATTTCTGCTTAACGAACGAGAGCTCGATGACCGTTGTTAGTCGTCTCTTATTTCATTGCGTCAAAAGAGCTGTGTACTAGCATAGTGCTTCACCGTAAAAGTTTTACCAGTTTAGAATCTCGTAAACATTTTATTTGAATTTGACAACGTGAATGTATGCGGCTGGCAATTTTATTGAAATTCTTCGTAAAGTAAAGAGATTCTAAATAAAGCTAAAAAATTATAAGTAAATTAGGTAACAGTAAGATCCTGCAATTAATACATACAAGCACCAGAATTTGGAAAGTTTGCTTTTCAATAATTATCAATGTTGTGCTCCATATCATTTGTTGTTATTTATCGAAATCAATTCACGATTTTTTTTATTTGATAAACTATGATATTATTAAAGAACTGTTAGTAACGAAATTTTACAAGTGAATAGAAGTTATGTCCAGGATAAAATTTAAACAACCGATTCTATTATCCATTATTATTTTCCTTTGATACTATTCTAATCACTTAAACGCCCAATTCGGTTAATACAGACTCTCTTCTACAGTGATTCATCAATAATAGAAAAGTGGCACGATATTCCTACTCATCACGCGAGTCACTTAAATCGCGGAAACGTCCCTCATTCGTTTTATCAAAAGCCTGTCCGTGATAATTTCAACTGGCGACAGGAATGATTGCCGGCGAGTAGTTGACTAGGGGTTGGGTGATTCGAGGAAAAATGAATTTTCATTATTAAGTATCGAGCTTAATCCGAAAAACGGCTGCTTAATGGGTCGCTGATGAAAAATTTTAAATTATTCCACGACTATTATAGCCGGGGTCGGTCGTAAAATTTCCATCCCCACGGTGTTATCGCGATTACAAGAAACCAGCTTGTTTCACCCCAGAAGCGAGCAGCCCTTACATTGAGCCGGTTAAATCGGAGTATTAACGGCGATGTAACATGACACATCAAGAATTGAAATTCCTCCCTTTCTCGTTCAATTATAAATTACTTAATGAACGAAGTGCTTTATTGATTAATTTCCAAGCGCATCGAGGTTTGGGTCTACTAATAACGAAAAGTATTACATTAAATTTCGAATTAATCCATCTCGTTATTGTTTTTATCGAGCGAATTTATCACTTAAGCATTATGAAAGCATTTGGAATTTTTATTTCAGTATTAGAATTTGCTGAAGAATTTTAGAAGTTCCTGCAATTGACTAGGTACTCTCAATTATAAACACATTTTTCAAACAAGTATACAATATATAATCCAGAAATTTGTACAAAACAGTAATTTGATATAAATATGTATAATTACCAAATATATACCATAATATAAAATTCCCAAATAATATACAAATAATATACTCTAAAAGATTACACGTCAATGATAATACCGAAAATGTGTATAGTTAAAGGATTAATATTGATATTATGGGAAGCGATAGGATTTTTGTTGAGTAAGCTAGGTGTGCCGGTCGTATGGAAGGATCAAAAATACTCATAGTATACACGACTTGCTAACTCATATACAAATTTTCAGAGTGTAGAGAGCTAAGATTTTATGTCTAATAAATTCTTTCTATTTTTTTAAATCTAAATAAACTCTATATCGACTATTCTTTGTACACAAGCTGTGTATCGAATTCGTCAAATTTAAGTAGTTGATAATATGGACTCGATGAACCATGGCAGTGTCGAACATACTTAGCCAACTATTGTTCGGTGAAATAACCAATATCGGGTAGGTCACATCATCGATTCACGGAATCGTTTCCATTTTCATTGCGGATCATCGGACGACGAAAATTGCGATCCTCGATGATGAATTATGGAGGCTTGAAAAGACCGGGGAGTTGGCTCTTAAAAAACAGCTATTAATTGTACGATAGTAACAGTGACGTTGAAAAAGACGTGTAATACTGGTGTTCCGTGAACAGACGTAGAAAACAGTGGTGTAAATTATGTAACCGCGGCCAGGATTTTGCCAGGTTTCGTAATCGACCGACTGCCGTCTAGAATAATTTGCAGCTGTTTTCAGGACTTTCGGAACAAGAATAAGTGTTGATGATTAATTGAAGGAATTTTTTTGACATTTTTATCAGGAAAAATTATTTGTTCTCAGTTCCTACTATTATACATCTTTTAATTAGGGTTGAGAATTCAGAAATCTCCATGTAGCTGAATAAGAATTTTTCCAAATTTTCAATGGATTAAGGACAGATGTAGGTCTTTCTACACATCCATATTTTATTTAATTTTATTTAATAAAAGTGTCATTTGATGCAAAAATAAAAGGTTTTCTAGATTTCAACGATTCCTATTAACACATAGTGTACTTATACTATGCGTGTATCGCGTTTATACGTACTGTGAAAATAATTAATAGCGATAATCTGGAAGGTACATGTAGACCGCCAGATGGTGAGTTTAATAAGTCAAATTAAATTGGATTAAGAGGAATGGTACCATTTGTGCAATGCTCCAGAATTTTGAATATTATATTAAGAATTTTCTGTGAGTCTGTGTCGAAACAGCTGCGAACTGGTTTAGGTACATCACCGATGTAAAACCGGAAGTGAAGCGGGCAGCTTTTCGCAGCTTCAACACACTTGGCACACTTTTAATTAATCTTAATCCTTTTGACAGTAGTTTTTAACAACACATATACTAAATTAAACTGCATCAAACATAGAAATTGATTAATCATTCTTTTTTTTCGCACTTTACGTTTTTTTTTTTATACTTTTTATACTTTCTTAATATCCAGTCTCTTTCAGTGTTGGCGCAGAAGCTTTTTTTCTAATACCTCTAAGATCTCTAATACCTCGAACTTCTTCATTCAACAGCTTCATAGACTTTGACATCTTCTTCCTTGTGTCTGGCTCCTTGACTTTTCCACTCTTCCATCCTGTCGCCTGTTCCTGAAGCGTATCAAAGTTTCGTGCGTTCTTTCGGCTTGGTCGCTCCTTGTCGCCTTGATTTCTCATCCTCATAACATTAACTTTCGTCGTTCTTGTTTGCTGTTGCCGACTTCTTACTTGTCCTTGGCTTCTTACGTTCCTCTTTCTTCAGCTACATACACCGCTGCGTTGATTGGAGTTGACTCAACAAGAACGTTCGGCATTACACTCGTTTTATTAGAAACACACGAAAGTTCGTTAAAGCTGACGATTAAATTCTCCAAAAGACCTTGTTTTTATATCTTAACTTCATTGAGATATTTGGGAGCTTTTATCAAATTTGAAGAACTTTTTGCCCGAAAAAGAAATGATTTTGGTTGTGAAAAGTTCGTGAGTCATCAATAATAACTTTAGTGATTTGTCAGTGTCATTAAATCCAACGAAATAGATCTATTATGAAGTAGACTTTTAAGTAAATACCATAATTTCGTTTTAATATTTCAGTCACACAACCACAAATGTCAAATTGTAAGATACACGATCGTACAGTCACTGCGATAAATGTTAAATTACACGATATACAAATCATCAACGTGTGATCTCCAATATTTAATCGATATTCATTGTCAACGCCGCGGTATTGCAGAAATATTATCCAGTAATGCGTTGGGCAGAGTGGGCTAATTTAAAAGTAGATCGTTTGACATCGGTGGCCTCGATCGTACAAGCGGTATGACACCACTGTCTGATCGTATCAATCACATCAGAAGCAACCCAGTCGATACTACGCGTTACCGTAATAGTGTGTCCACGGGTTTATTGCCTCGTAGCCGGCCCTGCGGATAATGTCAGTTACATTTTGACGACGCGCTTTATCGCCAGCCATTTCGATTTAACCGCAGCCATCTTTAACCCGCAAACACTCTTTTTCTTCACTTTGCAAAATGAATAGTATGGTTTTGCACAGTGTGGTATCAGGGTAGTATGATATTGGATAGTATGAGCACACGGAAAATATTATTTTCCTACCATTTTACTTTACATGCCCTAAACATCCCTGAAACCTTTCCCTTTTCACTTCTTAGGTATTTCTCTCGCAAGTGGAGGTGTAGTTGAAACATAATAGAGTTTAAAGGGCAGTAAAATTATTGGGTTTCACGACAGAAAAGTACTAGAGAAGAGGGACAAAAATCGAACGTTATCATATTGAAGTCTCCTTTCAAGTTTTTAAACGTAATAAAACCTTTTAATAGATATTGCAACAACGAGCATAATGAATGCGACGTTAGATGATACACGCGCTTGACTAGTATGAATTTCACTCTTACGACTGTAACATTGGAACATTGTTCGTGTGGATATAACGAGCAAGTTTAGTTCGAATAGTGAATTCAGTTTCGATTCTTCAAATTAAAAATCAGTAAATGTAAATAATATAACATCTCTTGTTAATTCTTCCCAGGGTGTCGAGCAGAAAAATAAATAAATATATCTAGTACTTGAGGAGTTTCTAAAGGCAATCAGCGCGATTGACAAGACGTCAAAAACTAGCATCCAGAATGAGAAACTTACAGATGGAACTTACGAGCAAATGACGAACGCTTCATTCACGAAAACAGTGACCACATAACTACTCATGGTAATTGTGTGCAACTTCGTAAAGCAGAGAAATAATTTCCTGGTTTATCGTTGAACTAGAGGATGGATTACTTATCGGACATCGTAGTGATTATCCGAGCAAAAGAGTTATGGATCTGATCAGATTTCAGTCCATTTCACCGGCTTGCACACACGATATTCTGTCTGGGAACGTCGGCGTATGGTAATGTTATTCGTAATGCGTATGCGGCCAGCCGGATCTTGTTATGGGTCGCATTTCGATCCCGACCTTCCGGCTGACAAGATTTGTAGAAGTCGTCGAATCCGATCGGTACGCTTTTTGTCAAGCCGTTTATTTATCGACACTTGCCTCAGCGTTTGCGGCCACGTTTAATCCTCATTTGCAATTTCGATTCGCCCCGAGTAAATTGAAGCTTCGTTTCCGCCTCTGTATCTTCATTTCTCTTTAAGTAACTTTATACTTAAGCTTATACAGAGAACGTCCCTCGTAAATGTTACAAATTTTGGAATTTTGTGGTAAAATTCTACCGACATTAGAGGAATTGTAGAGCAAATTACGAGAGAGAGAGAGAGAGAGAGAGAGAGAAAAGAAAGAAAGAAATGGGAAGTTATTTCTTTCAGTGAGAAAGGATTAGGAATGTCAGACGAGATGCGGATCATTTACAATTAATATTCCATTTAATAAGATTTTCGAGATTTATACGAGCATGTTTTCAGTAATCTGGATGGTAGTTTATAAAGGTTTATTTCTTCCCTCGCTTATATATTTTTTCATACATCTTTCATTCTGATACCTTTGGTACAAGTATCATATTTTAGTCCGCGTGACGATAGTTCTAGTGTTAAAAGTTTTGAATGAGTTGTGTGGCAAAATATATAGACTCTACTTTGCTCTTTCTTATCATTACATTTTCTTTTCCTTTTCCTCTCATCTTTTCTTTTCTTCCTGTCCTTCCTTCTCTTGCTCTCTTCCTTTCTTCCGTACACTACTATTTCCCACTTTCCTTCTTTTTCTTTCTTATTCTATTCGATTTGTCTAGAAGTTGGTTTATTTTCAACGTTGATATTCAAATATTTGATATGAAAATTTATCCTATTTCCTTTTGCATTACTTGAATAATTTACTTACCGTTATGCCATTATAGCGAGATTATACGAGGAAGGATTGACGAAACCGCGTTACCAGCGACTTGTTCCGCTAATGTATACTCCCATACATTCTGTATAGTCCCGCGAGTGGAAATTACATCATTCGTAATTCATCCTACCTGACTTTCTTCTTATACCCATTAGAGATTCTCTACTTGATCCTGCAGCTTCTCTCTATCTCTGAACGAAAACTTTCCTACGAATTTCAAAAGTTGCGGCGGGGTATGCCGTCGATGCTGAATTTTTCAGAATCCTCGAAACCAGTTACAACAAACCTGATAATGAAATATTTCGACTCGTGTGATCGTGAAATAATCGACGAGCGTTGTCGACGGTGGAAAGAAGAAAAAAAGAAGGGCAAGAGGAACGGGAAGAAAAGGGAGGAAGTGACGAAGAAGAAAATTGAAAATAAAGGAAAGAGACGAGGGGAAACGGTGGATAAAGCAAATTCACGTGGGAAAAGGTAGGGCGAAAGCGAGGCTGGGGGTGAAATGGAGGGACAGGAGCTGCTTGGTACACCACGCGCATCGGATAAATTTTCAATCGGACAAATTCTGAAAGAGCGGTCTCCCTCTCCTCCTCTGCACGCGAGCGAACAAGTTTAAAAATCGATGGAGTCTCGAGTAACTCCTCCTCCCACCGCCTATTCCTCTTCTTTCGCGTTTCTCCGAATAGAAGAGAATCTACTTACAGCACGGGGGTGACAGGATGCGTACGATTCGTGACATAGGGTATACGTTATGTTACTTCTTTGTTCTTATTCTAATAAATATTTATGCTGTTAGCCCTGTAATCAAAGATACTAATCCTGAAATGGTATCGTTGACTCATAAATCAGCATCACGATCTGAATTATATTATATTTAATTTTAGAGTACACGTATAGCTTTATTCGTTATTTTCGTACTTTTCGCGGTATCCTTTCATATACATTTTATTTTGATTTCTTCTATACAAGTTTTATACTTTACTCGTCGGTAGTTGTAGTATCAAACTGAACATTCTGCGCATACAGGCTGTTGCTGGTTTATCGAACTAGTCTCGTTGGATATCAACGATCCATATAAAAACCACGCGAAGCATCGTTCGTTCCTCTAGAAATTTCATCGTAATATGTTTTCAGCAAAGAGCTCGCTTTAGACCATGAAAATTTTTATTAATAAGAGTGAAAAATATTATTATTTGAGGAAGTAAATTGAACAAACGTTGTTTTTCGGTGGAAACAGCGTTAAATTAAAAGGTTTTCTGAAATTTTTCGGCGTAAATCTTATTTCCGTGGAGTGTATCAGGTAGATCTCGAGTATTGGATGGTTCGACGCTTCAAAATTTCGGATGCAGCCCACGTAGACGCTAAAACGCCCCCATGATTCAATTCGCATCAGCCATCCCTCCGTATTCTCCCCTTTGCAACCCCTTTTCGTGCGCATCTTCGAACGCGAGCTTTTCAGCCGCGCGCTAAGGCATCTTCTAGCGTGTCAAGCTGCACACTATTCGCGCCGATTGTCTCCCTTTCATGTATCCTCCTCGTGATCTTTCTCCGTGCAACCCGACAGAGTGGCCATTTTCGAGCTGTCATCGGTAATTTTACTTGGCTTGTTACTACGAGCGAGTTTATAAAGAAGATCGCTGAAATTCGTGAGTTGAACGTCTTTATTCGAAATGGAAGTCTTTACCTTAAATAAAATTTCAACTAAGAATGCGAATTCAGGCGTCGAGAAGCCCTTGGAAATGATCTTTAATAACGAACACGTATTAATTTTTATTCTACCGTGAAGAATTATTTTCTAGAGGAATCTGGAAGAATTTATTAATTATATCTATATCGAAATATGTGCAGCGGTACTTGGTTTGAATGTTTTTGTTGAACGTCAATTGATGGAATATGATATTGCAGCGAAGATGGCTTGCACAAATTTAATTAAATCCATAGAGAGTGAACGAAGTCGATTCGTTTATTTTTTAGTATGCAGAAAATTAAATTAATTTAAAATTTATGTTCATTACTTTTGATATAATTGAATTTAATTAATTTAGCGTCTTTGGATACGTGGGCAATTTAATGAATTTCTCTAAATAACGAAAGTCTTATTTCCTTTCAACTTCTACGTTAGCACCTTTCACCCTTTCCGTAGTAGAAAGATATGCAACGAAATATGACAAGAGAAGGATATTAAACATTCATCATTCACTGCATTCCCACGCTCTTTCATCAATTTCTAGAACTTACTCTTCAAAACCTCTCATTCAGAAGGCGAACGTTTTCTGTTTCGTGTATTTTATTCTATAGGAAAAATGGCGGCAACAAACCAACAAAATGCGGAGAGCGATGCAAGGGGATACAAACGGCTGGAAAGTTATTAATACGAAATGCGATAAAAAGGGCCAGTTAGAGACACGGGGTTGCTTTTCCAGCGGCTTTCCACGGCGTTTCATGCTTTTGCCAGTGCCGGTACGGCGAGAGAACCGTGGTTGGCGCTTGCGAGCTGACTCGAATTGATTCAGGGAACGAATGAAAGGGCTGTGCCACCGTTGAAAAGGATGAAACGCAAACTTTTCAGCCGCCACCAACGCCGCTCGTGCACGATTTCTTCTTTGCGTCTCTTTCCTCGCTTCTTTCTCGTTTCTCACCTCCGTCCCTCTTTCACCATCGACGCTTTTCGAGTTCCTTTCCCCGTGAATCGTGGTTTTCGACCACTTGAAAAGCCCGGCTATATTTTGCCTTTCGTTTTCTACGCCAGAAGAATTAAACGTCGTTGACACGCGACATATTCAGAATTATCGTGTGAGAGCTGGTTCTGCTCCGTTGACTGAACACCACTTCTGATGAAATGCTTTCTGAAATTCTTTCTGAATGTCCCCGGGATGTAAAGTAGAATGTGCTGGATGATTCCGGCCGAGAATTTTTATTATCGAATGAATGGTACGTGGTAGATTTTTTACTGAACGAGAAAAATTTGTATTGCGTCGGGTGAATGACATATTTAGGTTGTGTTTTGAACCAGCTCTACGTATGTCGTTCTGTGTGAGATTGTAAACTTTGCTTGGAGTAGATTTTAATGTTTCTTTCGTGTAAATTTAGTTCATATAGTTTTATTAGGATTTATGGAAGTGTACGAATTACTGGTAAAATGTCTCTGTTATGATAGACAGATAATAGACAGAATGAAACTGGCATGGTTCTTATCTAACTCGAATCCAAGCCTGTTGTGGTCTTCCAATTTTTATATCTCGATCATTCTCTTATATCAACAAATAGGAAGATCCTTAAAACTTGGAGGAAAAGCTCAGTATAATACTGACACAAGAGAGTAGTCACGTTTCCTGTAAATAACAATTCTTTCTTCTCAAAGTTAATGTTTTAGCTACAGAAAAATTCAAGTGTTCCAAAAGCATTCTCAAAACGTGTAGCAAAGTTAAATATCCGAAAAGAGACCTATCTTCTCTATCACAAATATCGTAATGTCACTAAATCAGATACTACGTCTTCTCTAACAATGCTCGACAGCTAGTCAACAGTTTGTAGAACTATATAGTCCTGGGGTTCGTTGCTTAACTGATCGACGTTTACTTGGGTTCGAGATTTCCTGCGAAAACATTAGCGTTTGCGTGTCGCGATGAACAACACTGGTAGCTGCTCATCAGCCTGCTGGATTTAGCTTTGCATGGCACAGGTTATTCGCCATGTTGTCGGGGAATCTCGGTTTCAAGCCTGTGATCATTAGAGTGCCACGGTGCATACAAGTGTACATACACATGTGTGTATATCTGTGTGTACTGTGTGTATTTGTGTGTGTACTTCTCTCTCTCTCTCTCTCTCTCTCTCGCTCGCTGTGTGTGCGCGTGTGGTGTGTGTGGTGTGTGGTAGACAGTCTTTGACGATGTTCTGCAGAATTCCTGTAAGTCTGCACAAACGATCGTCCTAATCTTGCATGGAACTTCGGCGGTCTAGTTGCACAAAGGTAACCCTTCTAAACTTTCTCTCTGATCGAGTTTTTCAAGGCAAGTTTGCAACGATCTCTCGGATCTGTGTTAAGTGTTGATTTTGGCTAAGCGTAATATTAATCCAAGATGTTGCGAAACATCTTTAGTGAGATGGTTCTATTTGAGATAATTTAATCTTAATAAGATTATTGTAAGATAATTTCGTATTCGAAGTAGTCAATTGTAGTAGAGAAAAAGTGCCAGTCTTTTTGGAAACTAAACTGATCAGCTTTTTTTAAATTTCAATATCCATGTATCAAATTAATGCACAGTTCAGAAATTCATTTGTCGCAAGAAAATGACAAACAATACTCAATGCCAGATAAGATGCAAAGAAAATTCTTTTTACGATGTCTAATTCCTGTTTCAGTATTTCTCATTAAAGAACAATTTGTTATTATCATAAATGAAACTCAAGAAAAGACTCAATTTCGTTTGAAGACAAATTCGTGGATAATAGTACTTTAGAGTGAATAATATTGATCGATTTATGGACTTCAGAATAATTCGTGTAATATGAGATAATTCTCTTTTTAGTTGTAATATTTCGTTTAGGTAACGATGATATTTTGAATAATATTTTTAAATGAATTTTGAAACAGTAAAGGGAACGATGAAAAAGGACACTTGCATCTCTGTTGAAATTCTGCTAGTTATTTCGTATGGTGGTTGTCAAATATTTATTCAATAATAAAAACGTAATGTTATTAAATTATTATTTGTAATAATTTTAATTGTAAGTAAATAGGAGGGGTTGGCGTTTGGGTTAGTATTTCTTTCAGAAGCGTTATGAATCGGAGAATTTAATTGTGTAGGATGGATTTCAGGATAACAAAACGTGAGCGACGCAGAGAAAGTGGGTGACGGGGCAGAAACGGAAGGGGTAGAAGTAAACTTCGAGATTTTGAAAGCAAATATTGATTTTCCAACCCAATTTGCGGCGGTTTTAGCGGGATACGGAATTTTATTAGTTTACCGGTAGATCTATGAAAAACCGTACCGCAAAATACACATGGAATTTCAATTCCCACGGGTACTGAAGCTTCTTTGAATTTCGATACTATGGATAAAAGGACGTCCTTCAAAAAATACATAGTTTAATAATTATACGACCACAATATATAGGATGTCCTAAAATAAGACGGACACTTAAATATATCTCCTTAATTTTAATTATACGAAGAATCTTTAATACGTTGACGTTATAAGACGAAAATCATACATTATATTATACGCGTATTAAAACCTATAGAAATATGCTTGAATTAGATCTTGAAATGACCTGGAACAGCAAGAAGCTACTTCCAAAATTCGAAAACAATACTAGTACAATAAAAGAAAATCGCATTATTCCCTGAGTAAATGGACAGCAATTAATTAAAATAGTGTTCAGCATTAGCATCTACAGGTTAGTAACATTATCCATTCTTGCGGTACAATTAAGTAATTAGATCGTGGAGTACATAGAAACGATGGGAAGAAATGAAATCACGGGTAACGGTATTCCGTGGAATCGCTTGAATTTATCGTAGTCGGTCCACCATGAGATCTTGATTGACTATAGCCGGAGCTAGTTCAGATTACTAGTTACACCGGGTTACGGTATACGCTTGGTAATGCCGTTTCGAAATCGTGACCCATCGCATGCTGGAACAACTTCAACACTCGTGTTCCATTCTGTTTCGTGGTAACATCTCTGTGCCTGGCCAACCAGCAAGTTGGTCGATCGCTCTCACGATATTTGCAAATATAAGTATACGATTTAATCAGACGCAAATTCTCTTTGAATTTCGAATTTCTACTAATATATTAAATGTAGTATATTCAAGCCGGATAATTAGGTTTTATTAGTTTCGGTTTTGTTGCAACTATTTTATTGAAATTGCGAGCCAATAATCGATTCGTGTTCTGAAATAAAGGAAAATATCTCGTTCATTTTAATTACAAAATCTTTGAAATCTATACAAATATGTTTGCTCGAAAATTCCAGGATTTAAAAAAAGCTATTTAAATTTCTCTCGATCTCATTGCATTATACTAAGAGCGCGTGCGATGAAATATTTTGTGATTCAAATACCTGAAAATATCTCATAAAATATTATTATAAATATCTTACGAAATCATATAATTTTTGGATTATCACTTTGCCACATAAAATCATTTTATTATTATCATTAGATTCAATAGAAAACGAAGCCGATAGAAATCCACGATACACGAAGCAAATTCTCAAAAAGAATTATACGTATTTAACGACGATTGCGCGATGCATCAAAAATGAAATTCTTCGAAGATCCGTCACGATACGTTGGTAATTATTCCGAAACGATTTACAAATAGTTGCAAATATTGCAAGCGGTACGACGTAATGGTGGAACGCATTTAAACGCGACGATAACTCACTGTACGTCCTCGATATCCTTGATTTCGCGGAAACAGTGAAAGGGCAACCAGCAATGACGTCCCAAACGAGGTTAATCGCGGTAAGTTTCCGTAGTAACTTTATGCCGTTCTGTTAGCCGGCCGGTTCACTGTTTCGCTGCACCGTATCGTCGCAAATAGGCTGATTTATTGGCAATTATGGATCGACGACAAATGCCAGCCGTTTGCGGACCGGTTGCGGTAAACCTACTATAGAATAATAATTACTCGGAAGATCTATGAGTGCGAACGTATTGTTCCTTCTTCTTTCTGCTGCGGTTCAACGTTTATTTCGTCGTAATTTTTAACTTTACCTTTAATATATGATCCTAATCCCCACATACAAGAGAAAAATACAATTTGCAGTGTATTCTATATCTTCTATGGATTATCTGTGGATCTGGTATTACGAACGTGATAAATTAAAAATTCTTATTTTGTATTTTTCTCCTCTTTAATTTACTATGTTAATTTTGGTGTAAACAGGAGACATATAATTCGCGGCGTATTCTTTATATTCGACGGAATATTCAATATATTCTATCGATTATTAACGATCTTGGTTTTGGATATTTTTGCTTTTTATAGAATTTTTATAGAATCTTCTATTCCTTTATACTCAATTATACTACATACTTAATTCTTCATTGTTTCTTCAAATCGCGAGAATTAAAAACGATTTCATCCAGAAAACTTCCTATTTTTCTATAAATCCAAGAATCGTATCATTAGAAAATACAGATATAACTTGACAACCTGATATGTTAAATAATGTTGAAATGATAAAATGTAAGCCGGCCGAGTTAGGAGTGTTTGTACTAAAACGCAGAGTATACTCAGCTCAGAATGTTGGAGATATGAGAGGAGAGTGTTTGAAGTATTTCAGATTAGAGTTTGAGTGTGTGTATATAAATGACAGTTCAGGGTTGGAAATTAAGAGAAATCCGTAACATTTTCGAGAAACGAAATCAGTTGTTCACTTCTCTATCCTGCTCTCGAGTATAAATAAGTCTTCGTGAAAATTCAATTCAGGGACGAGAAAGAAGAAGCTCTACCCCTTAAAACCAACTCGGATAAACTATCGTACGATTCTGTTCCATGAAGTTCCAGCAATTTGAAGGTGGACAAGATTTTTCAACCAAAAATCAATGATTCTACAAAATATATCAAGTTAACTCATCGACAATTTTTCCGAGAATCGAGTTTTAAATAACAGAGGTTGTTACCATCGAAGTTTTGTCAAACCTTGTATATATAGATATATAAAATTGCAAAGGAGGACTTAACAGAAAAAGATGAAGGATTGTAAAAAATAAAATCATTAATCAGTTGCCAACAAATCATTTTTTATCTTCATCTATTTTACGAAAATCAATAACTATTATTTTCATCCACTTGAATTCCTTGTACAAGGAATAAATACACAAAAATTCCTAACCTAAAGCACTTAGTACAAACGATGAGGTTCCTCTAACTAAGTAACAAATATCTTTACTACGTTTATCGCTCCTTCGCACAAATTATTCCTATTTGTCCACTCCATTGTTATACGCACGTTGGTCGAGATGCCTTCAGAGATCGTTGCACGACTCATGACTCGTGTCGTGAAAGGCAGCTTGAATAGGCTGGTAATTGCAAGTGGAAAGGCGGAGGGAAGCGAGGGCGCTACACGAGGTACGTGTGGAAAATTGAATTTTGGATATGAAATAATTAATGCGACCTCGCGAACGAGATGCACGTTACGAGTTACCACATTAGCCGTCTCTTTCGCCACCCTCGTCTCATCCTGTTAACCCTGGCGCGGCACCGCCACCTTTCCATTTCACCTTCGCCATCGGTTGGGTCTCGTACCGCCGTTTCCGTCCATAACTCAAAATCCCTCAGGTGTGCTAACCGCGTATACCGGCGGTCACGTTGGAATGTTAGGACATGACCTCCCACCGTTATTAAGCCCCTACCATGCTCGAGCGACCGCCATCGTTTCGCTCTATCCCATCCATCCAAATGATCGCGAGCTTCTATTGAAATTTCACGTGTTCTCGAATTTTATACTTATACTACCTGTCCGAGTCAACGGACAGAGTTGCACTTCTACGAGGCCATTCCGCGAACAGGATCGTGAAGGGAGATACGCGAAGGATAACAGTGAAGCTATCGGGTTTCTCTGCTTCTTCTCGTTTAAAACGTTAGTCTCAATTGGTTTAATGAGCTTAATCTGTCAAGTCGCAAGGCAGGTTTGTGATAATAGTTGCCCGACTACGTATTCATCTATGCCACTATGAAATAATCTCGTCACAACGTGTAATCCGAATTTTTTTGGAGATAAAGCTTATTATAACGAAGCGAGAGAGAGAGAGAGAGAGAGAGAGAGAGAGAGAGAGGAATTAGTAACATTGGATGATATTGGAAGTGCATAATTAGTATTCAAAAGAAATCTTTCGTAAATTTAGGTATTTCATACGCTGCAAGGAAAAGTTTTTAAAAATAATGGTTATATTCCCTTCATGTATATTAGATTATTCATATACATATACATCTTCAATCTACTGTACTTTTTTCACTTTAGTCTTATCACACACTGACCGATACTGCTTGCTGGAATGTGTCCGTTCCACCTGTGAGGTAACCACGGTTCACCTGCCTCCGTTTCTCTTTGGAAACGCTAGGTGCACCTTCTATCGTCGTTTCTGATTATAATTCAGAATCCCTCAGGTGTGCTAACCGCGTGTGCTGGTGGTCACGTTGGAATGTTAGACCGCGAGCTTCCACTATTATTAAGCCTTGTCCACATTCGCAAGCGGTGCACGTGCACTGTGACACGGATGTCAGGACGTCCTCCGACTCGATGGTCACCTATTGAAATTTCGACGACTGCTTCTCGAGTTTCCGCGCAACTGTGTCGCTTTTAAGATGGCCGCGATGCATGTTATTTTGTTAGACAGTTTATTAAAGTCTCTTTCTATTAGCATTTTTTTACATTGTGCTTTGTTTTAGAAATTTTTGCAGTTTAACTTATGATAATGAAACTTTTTCTCTTCGGTTCTTCCTCTGCATCAATGATTCTACAATCTAATTTAACTTACTCGGTAGACTCTAGAACGTAGGTTTTTCAATTCGTCAGATCGTTTGTTACAACATTGTAGTTTGGATGTTTCGAAGTTTTTGGATCTCGAAGAGGGGATGATTATAGACTTTGGTTGTTGAAGGTTGTTGGTAATACCTACATAGGGTGGAAAACCAAGGGGCGAAATGAAACATTAAAAGTATATAATTATGCAAATAGCTTCCTGCATGAGAGTTACTGCTTTGTCTCAACGCTCATAGTTAAAACATTTGCCTTGCCAATAATAATAAGTTCTATATATATAGCATATACGTGCGAAGTACGTTTAATAAATTAACATTCTGTTCAAATAGCCGGTCAAATGAAGTATGTATAAAAGCCCACTTGTGATTCAACTACTTAGAACGTAGCCTTATCGTTCCTGTGTTGTGAGTACAGTTTTATTTTAAATGTCATTAATTTTCACTTTCCGTTGCGCATTATAATAAATTAATCATTTAGTTTACTACTGGTTCACTTCACTCGACCTATTAAGTTTTGTAGAATATCGTCTCTTAATCCTCAATGTCTTTAAATATTGGACCAAATACTACTTACAATTATCGTAGACAAATTTAAATCACTTACCTGAAAATATTTTTGTTCGTTTGACAACACACTGATTCATACCACTTGACCAAGTATTCTACTGTAATGTGTATCTAATAATATCACATTTTGCCTGACAATTTCTTTAAATATCGAATCAAGTACTACTCAAAATTACTTTAAATAATCTTATATTATTTATCCCGATAGAATACTTTATAGTCTGGCTATCTAACTCAGTTACTCATTTTACTTTCTCAACCAGTAATAAGTAACAAAGTTGAAAGCAACGTCGTCTTATCCTGCCACTGAAATTTTCTAGAATCGCGAGATAAACTCTATCGCTTGTTTAGTGCTGAGCGTGATTCGTGATTCGTAGCGTTTCATTAGGAGTAATAGAGAAATCTTGCGTGAGAAGCCACGGAAGTTCGGGAACAAAAACAGACCTAGAAGGAGAACGTAACGTCTCTGGTAACAGCGTGGAGATGGACATAGAGGAACGTCGAAAGCTCGACGAAGGTTTTTGTCGGTCCAGCCAATTTGTCCGACCCGATTCCGACAAGTCGTCGCAAGAAAACATTTGACAAACGTCCGGATGTCCTTACGAAAGGGCCAGGCTGACCAGGCTTGGTTTTCTAGGCGAATCCTGCTCGTCGTTGTCTGGTTCCTCTGGAAAGACGAATGTGCTTGAAAGTTTCATGGGCGTTAGAGGAAATCAATATGTAACTCGTGATCGGAGATAGTTTATGTTTGCCGATATATGGAGTAAAATGTAGTATCATATTCGAAAATATTCCTCTTTTTCTGGTTAAATTTAGCAATAAAAATAGGATTTGGTGTATAGGAGTATGGGAAATGATAGAATGATGTTTCTATATTGTTTCTAAGGTGGATTTCATTCGTTATTAAAATATCGATAACGCTATAATAAAATTATCACGATGAAAATATCATTAAAGTTTAAAAGAATTCTATCAAATGTTTAAAAATTCTACAGAAATTAAAAGTACGTATTTCGAAATTATGTAACCTAATCCAAACTTAACGTACAATCAATAACATGTTATTATAGTCATCTACATATGTTCCCACAGACATCAGCTTAGGATTAACATTTGATAATAAATCTTATGAAAGTAGAAGTATACAAAAATTCGTTCGTTGTTACAAAAAATTACATAAATTATGTAGAATAAAACAAGATCTTTTTGTTCAAACTTTCAAGAATAATGGCATTTACGTATACATTTGGCGTTAACGAAGATTGAAGTTCGGTTAAACAAAACGTTTGAATATATACGGAGGCTACATAGTCGACAGATAAATTCATTAAGAAGACTAAAAAAGAATATAGATAAAAAAAGAAAAGGAGAAAAACAGGAGAACAAACGTCGACGTACACGAGAGGCAGTTTTTTCTGATTCCTCGTTAAATTTATTGTTCTTTAAATCCCAAAAGCGCCAATCGCATTAAGCGGACAACGCGACGGTTTAATCGAAAGTTAAATTTTACGAGACGGCGAATGAATCAAATTTAACGGCACAGTAAAAAGGATTAGTCTGTGTGTAACAACGTTGTTCAATATTCAATTGATGTCTGATGTAACGTTTTCAATGCGGCTAATAGTCGATAACGTGATTGTACCTTTTACTCGTGATATTGTATATTATCGTGCCATTGTTCTCTCGTTACAAGGTCTAGCAAGTGTCATTCTTCGTTACTACAATTATTCCACAATATTTCGTTATTTCTTTGCAATTATTGGAAAATTATAGATTACGTTATTTTACCTTTATTCCATACTTCACATTCGCAACATTATTCAACGCTTTATGCAAGTTAATTAACGTATTATTCGATATTTTTCAATTCTTTTTAGACCTGGGTGTTATTTATTTTTTGAAGCTCTTTAAAAATACAAAGCAATCTTGTAAACATACTTTCTTTACACACGTCTATCACGCCTAATAGATTAATCATTAATTTCGCAAAACTATTATTTTATTGACTACATAGTACGTAAAGGACGGTGTGATAAATGTTGCATAAAATTATTTCTTTCTTTAGCAACCTTCATCCTTATCCAACAGATATTCATTTTTTAAGTAACGAAGATAATTCACTGATTTACAAATCATCTTTTCATATTTCTCCACGAGATAAAGTTTCCTAGACATTCGAAAACAGTAGCACGTTTCGATGGTGAAACAACGAGAAAATGGTTAACGTTAGTTGGAATTAAGAGTTATATAGCCGACGTATTTCGGCACGTTGTCGAAAAAGAGGGATCGTTGGAGCAAGCAGAACGATTTCGTTAATTGATCGAGTCCGGCGGGAGCTTTCGATTAACACGACGATACATTATGCCACGGAACGATACGAAGCGTCGTGTACCCGGTAATTCGGCGTACCTCCCGATGAAATTGAAATCTAGAAGCGTCGTCGATCTAATTACATCTGGTGTCGATGTATCGGGCGCCGACGAATATTGCCGGCCGAAGCCATCTACGAAGACCGCAACAATTACCGGATCGAGCGCGACCAGCCCTGACTTCCTCGGTAATTTAATCGCCCCGCCGATATTGGTATTGACTAACGATCAAGAAAAACTGGTATCGTCGGTGTTCACTTGTTGGTTTGTTCGTAACGCCTTTACTCGTGGCTATCCTGCTTTTTATTCCGTACTCTTTCGGATTCTATCCTTCTGAATCTTTTTGGATCGGACGTTGCCTGGTTCAGCGAATCAAGGGAATTGTTGTTAATAAGTGTTAGGGGATATGTAATAAGGGGATAAGTGTTATTTTATTTATTCATTTATCTATTTGTTGTGGTTCTGGATTGTATTTTGATGTACAGGATGACTCGTGTGACGTGGTTTGCTTAAATTATATTGTTCTTAGCGAAACTTTTTCTGTATGGTGTAATATGATTGAAAGCTTCAATTGTGTAAATGTATAACTGATATATTTATATGTAAAAAGATATATGAGACATGGAAATAAATTATTTCTGAACGACAGTGAAGATCATTTGGATTATCATTTGGATACTTTAGATTGAATCTAAATCAATATAATGAATATCTATGCACTCATATTGAGTTGCAAAAATTCTATTATTCGAAACATAAACCATTAAAGAAATGAAATAAGTAGAATAGATCGTTCATGATGAAACGAAACAAAAGTCAGGGATATGGATGGTAGAGCAAAGAAAGGAAAGACTCTAAAGAAACACCGGACACAATGAAATAGTATCAGTTTCGCAAGAATTATAGAATCTTGTTCGGAGAAGCGGAGTAGGACGGTGTATGGTCTGGCACGTGGTCGAACAACCAGGTCTGTATCTCGCTGGGACAAGCGGAATTGGCGGAATAGATAAATAGTTGGAAGAGATGTCACAGCGGTTGGCCAGTTTGGATCGCTGTATTGGCTGATGGAGGTGTTAGATTGGCTGGTTGGTCGTATGGCCGAATCGAAGGTTTCTCAGGAGTTGGACTTCTCAGAGTAGAGTCGTCAGATTGGTCGGTTCAAGGTGGTCGTAGTTCGACCGAAATGTTCAAGTGTCAGGCGAATGCGTCGGGTTAACGTCACTGAGGGCAACGACAGTGAAATTGAGCGCACTGGAAATCTTCGAAACGCGATTTCCTGTAATTTTGAGACGCTTAGATCCGTCTGATATAGTTCCTCTAAGTGAATTCTTTGGTGAAACGAACGTCCTTTCTGAATCTCCTAGAATTAGAATTAAATTGCTTCTACCTTTCTTCCGTTACGTTACGTTATTAATCGAGTATTCTAATGGACATTAGTAGCACAATTCCAGAATTTTTCATTAAAAGAAATTGTTAATCATGCAAAAATTGACGAATAATAAAAATTTGTGTAATCATATGGAAGAAGATGAATCTATTCGACAAAAATTAATTTCAAAAAAGGATATATATTTACGATTGTCTTCAGAAACTTTTAACTAGGTAATTGTAAAAAATAATCTCATAAAACGATTCAATTGGAAGATTAAGTTATGTCATTTCAAAAAATCAGTCATTTCTTCCGAAAATACTTCCACATACTTCAGTATCCACACTAAACAAACATTTCAGAAAAAACCTTTAGAAAGGTTTCTACTTAACCAAGCATAAATACTCGAACGCCTCGAAGAATTCTCATAAGAGAAGAGGACAAATCTTGGAGAATGGCCGGTGTTTTCTTGGCCGTCGAATCAGGAAGTCTGACCAGCAGGTCCTCTCTAAATAAAGCATGAACTTGGGGAAAGTTCGGTTCCAATTTAATGGCAAACCGCCGGACTCTCCGGTATGTGGCACCGGCCACTTGGCAATCCGCTTGAATACGCCGCATCCTCATCCACCAACCGATCGGCCTGCCTATCTTCTGTTCCATCTCACAATCTCGACCTCCAACCCGCTCCCCATACTCCCGGTATCCTCCCACGATGGTCGTGGGAAACCACGTCCTGGCGTGACTCCAAATTGCGTGCAAAACCATCAGTGGTAAATGTGAACGACGAATAGCCCATTCGAGCTACTGTTTGGGATGAGTGTACGTACCGATCGCGATCGATCGGTAACACCGTTGTCGCAACTCGACGAAAGGTGGATAGCTGTTAACGAGTCTCTTTTGTTCGAAGCGTGTTTCACGATACCTCCATATTATTCTAGATATAGTACAGAGTATTTGAGTCATCTAAGCTTCGATACGTTAAAATTATAAAACGCAATAACTTAAAATCTTGAAAACATCTAAATTCATCTTACAATGAATCGTTCCATTTTGTCTTTAATAGAAAAAGAAAAGTAATTCACATGTTTAACTTATAAACGAAAATCTGTATGGAAAAAAAGGTTTCTGATATATGTATTTTAACCCAATGCATATATCCCTAACAACAATAATATCACACCATCATAAATACTTCGAAAAAATACCTGTACACTCGCTACATACCCTAAGAAGCACCCAAAAATCTCGAAAAATCGGAAAAACCGAGCAAAAACCATAAAAATCTCTCACAATGAAAACAATTTCAACTGGAAAACAATGGAACCACTCGGTTCATAATTATTTCCTATTCGTCGTCGATGGTAGAAAATTCGAGGCTATCTGGAGAACGGTTGGAAAACTCTTTCGGGGTTGGTATTAACGGCATTTCGTTCTGCGTTTCTGGTTGAAAAGCACGGGCAGTTTATCAGGCGAGAAAAGGGTGTAAACCCGATTGACAGTGCGATTGAATATCCCGTAGGCTCTTGCGAGTGCAAGAGTGCATCGTGGTCACGTTTCTCTGCCTCTGGTTTCATAGTGCCTTTTTGTAGGCGTGTTTAGCGTTGTTCGCCTCCTAGTGAGCGTAACGGACTATTCGCCGCCGAGAATTTATTGAATAGCACATTCACGTAGCTTTTCGCGATGTCTACATATATGCGTTTCACGGTAGCGCGTGCGTGGAAAATGATCAGGAAAAATGTGGAAACTGCGCTGAATCCTTTATCTCCCCTTTCTTTTTTGCTTTTCCATCTTCCTCTCTATTTTCCGCCCTTTTTTTATGGTTCTTCTTTTTGCGCACCGCTATACCGTCGAGGTGGCGCGTCGTGATTTCTAGTTAATCCGATCGAAACTGTATTTCGCATTGTGTAACTAGCGTGAAGAAAAAAACGGCAGAATGGAGATCGAGGGATTTTTGTTTGTTCGGTCTTTACTGTGAGCTGCTAAAGTACACATTATTATTTTTGAAACTTTAGGGAATTTACTGCCTGATCCTCTCAATTTTACTTTTTGAGGCGACATTCTAGGTTCTATAAAGTATTTTCTACATGTCTTCGCAACAAGGTTGATCTTTGAAAAGTTTTCATGTTACGTGTAAATTTCGTTGTACGCCCTTAATGTACATCCTTAATGATCAATCATGAATGTTAATCATTGTTGTTTCCTAAATATCTATAATTGACGATACAAAAAGAAGGAGATAGGGGCAAAATATTTTGTATAACATATGCAACATAGACATACAAATTTTTAATGGGAATAGTTACCGTAGAGTAGCATTTAAAATATAACACAACACTTAATGGGCAAAAAAAATTTCTGTAGATTTCATTCTTCTAATAATCTTCACGAATCTGTGAACTTTCTTAAACCTTCACTTCCCAGTCGTCATTTTTCAATCTCTTACACGATCATTAAATTCCTCAAAATTCCATCTGCTCGATATTTGGCGAAGGATACGTCTGAATCCGAGAACCAAACGTTCGAAACAATTCAACGTAAGCAGCTTCGTTGTGAAACTCATTCGTGTCTCTTTCCTCCTCTTGCCTTCCCTTAATTTCATATCCCGTGTGTCGCTGGTCGCAAAAACGAAACAAAAAAAGGGCGCACAGAGGTGGAAAAGGGAGAAAAGAGACGCGAGAGTAGAAATGCAAAGGAAAAAGGATGGAAAAAATATCGTGTAACGGACGTTATTTCCTGGTGCCATCGAAACGTGTAAAATGGAGCTTTTATGAGTGCGGATTCACGGTGCAAGGTTGCCAGCCTTTTTTTTCTCTTGCTTCTTTCCCTCGCGTTTCAACCACCCCGCGTGCTTCTCTGTGCGTTTTCGCGTTCCTTCTGTTCGCGTCGGGGTGACGAAGGCCAATAGAAAGTAATATAATACGGGTGGAAACGAGGCGTGTGCCATCTGCAAGCTCGTGTTCATACGCACGAGGCATCTGCGTGTCTATACGCGCGTCTCTTCTACGGTCCATTTTAAATTGAATCACTACCGCAAGCCAGTTTGCAAGCTTCCTTCCATCCTTTCCCTCCTCTCGTTCGAATTTCTCTCTTTTTCCACATTTTCCATTGGTGTTCTCTTCGCGGCTGTTATGCGAAGCGGATGCTGTTGATATCGATACTCGTCGATTTTTCGATTGCCACCGGTAAATGTTTTCACGCTGTCACGTTGCTTCGAATAATTTTTGGAAGTTGTTGGAATTTGAAGATTACTGAAACAATCGTCAGGCAAATAATAGGGTGGACATCGATTATTAGGTAAAAGTGGAAGGAAACAGCGAGGAAATTGAGTACAGATATCTGGAGTAGTAACTGTGGGTTACTCGTATTTTATACAAATTGTAGTTAAGGTGCATCCATAATGCATAGAAATGCATAAAATTAATTTTAAAGTATATATCTCAGTTTATCTTCTCGCGCCTAACCATTTAAAAAATACAGCTTGTCTCGCTTACTGAAAGCACCCTCTATATATTTTATTCATAACAAGAATTTATCTTCTCAAACTCACCGCCTCTCCATCCCCCAAGCTCTCAATTGCAACCATCCATAGAAATCATCAGAATTTCCGCTCGCGCTTTTCCTAGTTTCTATTTATCCTCTCATAGAAGTGTGAATACATACCGAGACCAAAGTATAAACCGACGACGGAGAAAGAGGAAGGGCGAAGAAGAAGAAGAAGAAGAAGGAGGAGGAGGAGGAGGAGGAGGAGGAGGAGGAGTAAAAAAGGAATCTCCTGGCTACAGTGGCGAAGTGGTGAAGTTTTGGGTCACCGGACTTCCATTGGCATTAATTAAATTGAAAGTTCGCTGCGCGATAATTTAATATTTCAGCTGGCGCGAGCCTCCGAATTTAGAAAGGCCGCGGAGAACTTCCCTTTACTGTTTCGCCACTCTAATTTGCACGCTTTGCGTGCCGCGAAGAAAAATCCTTCGCCACCCACTCCCCCGCTCTCTTCATCCACCTTCATCCGGGCCTTTTTAGCTGCGCACGAGGACGTTTCCTCGGGATTTCGCCGGTCTACGCGTCGATAAAACGCGTTGCCGGCTATGCCTGGCCTTTTCGCGGCAAGTTTCAGCCACTTGTTCGCCTACCACGAATTTTCTGCCTCCCGTTTCTTCGATACCGCCGCTGATTCCATTGTCCTCGATTATACGAACAAGCCACCAATTTCCGTCATGGTGCCTCTGTTTTCGTGCTGTTCAGTTTTCAATATATACATTATGCGGTTTCTTCTTTATTCTACTATACGATCATTCGTAAAATTTTTCTCACCTCGTACAACGATATATTTTTTGTATAGTCTGCTTTGGCTACGTTCAGGTTTTTAGCGATCTTACTGGAGCTTTTTTCTATACACTATGCATATATTATTTATATAATTTAAGTTTTACCTATCATTTTTGTATTAGTATCTACTCGTTTTTTTATATAATAAATAATTGCGTATCAAATTATTTTATATAGGTATATTTTTATGTGATATTTGCTACAAATATATTACCAAAAATACTAATATTATCCTTATTTCTCTTTCGAGTAACGTAGATGTAAATATACTTCATTGTCTGTCATAATAGCTAGCTTTTCCTTCGTTTTCCTTACGGAAAGTTTAGCTATACTTGCGATCGCACATTGTTATCTACCGCAGAATGAATGCGACTAAAATTTAATTAACTTCCCGAAGCACACATAGACGGAACATTATACGTGAATTACAAGCTCGAATGAAACAAATATTTGTCATATATTCGTAAATATCGTATGTGATAATTAGCGAGGCCATCGTTAAATTGATTCAATTTTAAATTTGATTAACTTGATTGGTTTCTTCCTATGTTAATTATTTATGAATGTTTTGTATTCATTCTGAATGATTTGAATACAACATATAAATAACGATTTTAACGTTGTAATGTTTCAAATTAACATTTCTCTTGGAAAATAGTATGAAAATCTTGTAGACAGTACTGTATAAAATAATGTGAATTAAAAGTATTCGTGTCGTTATCTTCTAAATTTCCTTTTCACAGAATTTATACTTTATAAATTTGTTTGCATCTTTTCTTTCTTCTATACATAGCAAATTTCGCAGTGAAAAATTACGCTGCAGTTAGGTAATTTCATAAAATTAGTATTTATTGGACAACATTTACACTAATCAATGTACTATATGTCAGTTCCCTTTGAATTTTCCATAGAGACCGATAAATTTGATGCTGTACCAATGAAGTATAATTTTATTAATCTCTTTGCAAGAAACAGATATTTACAAAATTCAAAACAGTACGAGCAATTGTGCGGATAAAATATTAAAATATCAGAGACGCATAAAGTCTCAGAATATCTATATTTCCATTTTAAACTTATCGATAATTATCATAAAATACTTACAATGCTTATGAGAGTTTTAATAATAATTCGTTCTCCCTTTTATTCATTTCTGTGAGCTTTAAATTTTTAATATTTCCCTCACTCCCTGCGGAACTACGACTATCTATCGAGCAGAATGACGGAAATTTTACGACTTCTCCCCGTCAAAATTTTCACCGGGACAGGCGTGCATTTGAATACGAATCCCTCGGCAACAAATATTCGAATTATTCATTCGAATTGTCCCTTCCGCGCTGGTATCAATAAACGAAACCTGAAAAACCTACGCCCACGCCACTTGGCCAGTAACGTCGAAAATGGTAAAAGCAGACTTACTTTTGCGCCTAAAACACTATTATTTTATCGAACGAATATAACTAGAAGTAGGGAATAAAACGTAAAAAGTAGGAAATGCTTTTAGATTCAGAATTAAGAATTAATGCTACGTTTCATTTGTATGATTGTGATCTTTTATGATTTTCTTTCATAAAAACATTTTTACAATTTATCTCTGTTGAAATTAATATCTACATGAATGATCTAACACTATGCAGAATTTCAACATCCCAAAGTTACAAAGAATTTCTGTAAATAAATAAAGATCCCATTTTTCGTAATGCTGAACACACGAAACACCGTAGCATAAAAACCCGATGGGTACGAACGAAGTAAAGACAATATCCGAAAGTCACGGAGAGAAGATTATCCACGTTTAATACCTTTGGAACGCGCAAGGCCCCGTTTCAATCGACAGAGTCCCGTAAGTACCGTCATTTCGGTGGCCGAATAAATTCCCACGGGGTGGGTGCGAGGCGTTAAGGGTGCGACCGTGGCAGTTCATATAACGACGCGACTCGGCTGGTAAGGGCGACGATAAAGGTAAACGACGGTCTCGTCACATCTTTCAACGCGTTCTCGGGCCCGCTCCTTTATTTTCTTTCTTTTTTTTTTTTCCCTTCCGCCCTTTCAACCCCCTCAACCCTCTTGTTCGCTAGGCTCGGTGATCTGTGCAGCGTCGCCATGGTCGCTCGATTCCGCCCGACGAAATGGAATATCGATACGCGAGAACATCCCGAGGGAAGTGTAGCGAATATTGAAAAATTCTTGGCTAAAAGATGAAAAAAATGGACCAGTCGAACGGGGAAACTGTTCCAGGGAAAAGGGTTGGTGTTGGCCGGGGATGTTTGCACTTTCTTTTTTCTACCTTTTTTCTACCGAGGATATAATCGAGGCCGAATCGATCATCGAAGGGAACAATCGTACACGGAGCAGTTTGCCTATTCGTGAAATCTTGCCGCGTAACGAGCGTTGAAAAATCGGCCGATTGACGATTTCCACGCTTCGCGAATTTATTCTCATAACAGTCCACCTGTTATCGCGGCCCGCCGCTGATAGGCAATCAACTTTTTCCAACGATCGACGAATAGTCTGTATACGTAGATGTGTATGTGTATCTATACACGTTGAACGTGGATGCTGTATTTTTCTTCCTCATTTTCTATCGAATCACTGATCGTCCATGTGATTACGGATATCCGGATTTTTGTTCTGAAAAGGTTTTAGGTTGTTATTATCTGACTGTTCATGACAATTGGAGGCTTGAGAATATATAGCGATATAAGTCAATCCGTTGTTAACTCTTATAAAATGGTGTTTCGAATTTATTGTTTTAAAACATTGGTGATATCTGTTCAAGCCCTTAAAACGTCAATCACAACGCGGGATGACAGATACATTTATTTGTTATCCAACTAAAGGCATGATGTTTTTAAAAATTGGAATGCTAGACTAGACTCAAGTTTTCAAAGTCTTGATATTACTACCATGATCTTCAGTCTATCAATCGTAAACTCGTATATTGGAAAAAAAGTGTTTGATTGAATTATAAATATGTTAAACAGGGTTAAGTTTGTTTTTGAAAATTCTTTCCTTGTTATTTAATTTTTTATTTCAATGTTTGTTTAAGTTTCACTCAACGATAAGTCAGGGCATGGATCACTTCTCGTCACACCCATTCCACTATGTGAATTTTTCTTCATTTCGATTGCTAGAAAGCATTATTGCGTAAGAGTTAGGAAACTTTGACAAGAATCATTTCTAATGTGTCTTACAATTTTATGTTTATGCTCGTAAGGAAAGATCTGTTTGTAATTGCAAGCGTGTAGTTGCAAGTGCATAGAAGGTATTTTGCCGGGGAAGTTAGAGGATGATTTATGGTAACTGATATTCACTTGTGTACGAAGAACACTCTGTATATGTTAGATACTTATTTTGAATACCGTAGATAACACGAAATTGGAGGTTGAAAGATGAGAAGTTAGATGTTTGTGCTTCTTCGTTGAAATGATAAAAGCTACGAAAATATTTGGCGGTCTGAGAGCTGTTACGTCAAACATTCGTAACGCATTTAATTACTCTTTCAAGATGGTTTGTAATATATTTAACTTCTTGACGTGCCATTCAATTTCAAGGAATTTCTCGGTTAAACAACGTTTCATTTTGTTCGAATCTCTATATACACTGTGATCCGAAAGGAAACAGTTTATATTATTTTCAAGATGAAGTAATTTTGTAAAACAAAGAGATAATTTCATACATAAAATAACTTTGTACAATATGTTAACTCTTTGGTAGCAAACAATGATTCTGATTTTCATCACTGTATGGTACAAGAAGTGGATAGCATGTCACAGTTATGATTTGATGCTAAGATGCAAAGGCTAAAAGGTTGATCATTTTTATTAATTTCTCAAAATATTTTCATACATAACATTTTTTCAATACTGGTATATATTTACGTGATAACACTAATTATACAATAATAACAGAAAATCGTAACGCATAGTATTATGTGTTAATATTACAATATTAGCACAACATTTTAAACAGTGGCATTCGTAAGCAGTTATTACTATAAATAATTTTTCATTCTGCCTTTATTTTTCATGGTGGTGCATTTTATTTACTAGATCACCGGGGTCAAAGGATCGAGACCGAAAAATTTTCACGAAATAACGAAAGGAACACGCGTAATAAACGTGTCTACCAAGTAATTATTTTGTTTCGACGAACCGTTTTATTCGAGCTCACTTATTCGATCCGATATTTCTGGCCCCCAATTAGTTCTCTCAGTTAGAATTTCGAAAGCTGACACGGTCAGGCCGTAGAAACCTGCCAGTCTGACTGATACCTTAGCTTGACGTTCGCCTTTAAACGGTGTATTGTTAATTGCACGAGAAGCGGTGCTACAAATTCATCCGCGTGCGTCAAGCGGAATCTAATTTCTTTGTTGGATAGTCACGGTCGGTCTGTATTTTAATGATCGCACAGCAACGATCGGTTTGCTCGCGGAATGTCAATTAACCGTTGATCGAAATATCGAATTAAACGTACATAAACATGTATCGACGGTAGCTGTATGTCTACATCTGTTGCTTGTTGTACTAATTTTTCATACTATGCCGTTGGTTTTATTATAAAAGTGATAGAATCAGGAAAAATAGATATTTTTTGAAGAAATGGGTTTGGAATAGAGAATTGTTAACTGTTAATTACTATATTATGAATGTTTATGTATTTGTGGAAAATTTAAAGGTGCAAAGTACAGGCAAATTATATGCGAAAATACAGGATGTTCCATAGAAGTGGGATAAAGTTGGTAAAATACAAGACAGTATTTTTATGTTTAAGTTTCTCTTGTTTTTTATACACTAAACAGTTAAAATATCTTTTAAGAGACGCATTTTCAGAAATAAGTTCCTCGATACTTTTTTATGGATAACAGAAAAAGCGTACCAATTAGAGTATGAAAGGTATATATGTAGTTGAAAGAATGGAAGTAATCTTGAACTTTTTGCGAAGAGTCATGAAAGAAAGAATGAAAGAAAATAGTCAAAATCAAGAGGAAAGAGGTTCGTGACTATCGATAATCCTTCTGAATAAGAATCCTCATACCTTCAAATTATTTTATTTCATTATCATTAATTCATCGTGAAAAATACTAGTTCTGTGGTATTTAATTCTCACTAGCAAAGACCAGTCCACGACCCAACATCCTTACATTCACCACTAAAACCGCCAAATCCGGTCGCTGCGTACAATCCAGACAGACTCGCCATTCCCCGCTTTCTCTTCGAATAAATTCCCAATTCACTTCCCACCCGCTTTTCTCCTTTTTTTCTTTTATTCTCGCTTCTTGCAAATGCAAGGACGCGACCCGGGGGTGTGCGCGAGGGGTGTCTGTAATCGGGGAGGGTATGGGGAGACGAGGGACAGGGGAACGCGGCTCATTCGAAATTTCGATTAAATGGGATTTCGATATGCGCGAAACATGTCCCGAAGGGAAATTTAGCGAACGCTGTAGCCGGGGCCGGCCAGTAGCTGCTTCGTCGGGGAACTGAACGCAACGCAACACGGTTTCGAAGGGGGTTGGGGGTTGGGGGTTAGAGGAAAGGGGATGGAGGGTGAACGAGGTAGTTTTCGCCGATAGAGTCATTGGCCGTTCGACTGGATAATGCGAAATGAAATTGTCACAATAATCGTTGGCGAACGGTATACGTCGCGGCTGGATA
Source organism: Bombus campestris (assembly GCA_905333015.3). Lineage (NCBI taxonomy): Eukaryota > Metazoa > Arthropoda > Insecta > Hymenoptera > Apidae > Bombus > Bombus campestris. The sequence goes on from HG995140.1 coordinate 9,721,089, forward strand.
AACTTGGACAGCTATACGCGGTGGTCAGTTTATCCCGGTATAGTCCAGCACTGTAATTCGCGCGAGCAGGAGTTTCCTATCTGGGGGAGAGGGCTGGAATAATGTCGATGGAGAACGCGTGCGATGTTTGCTTCAACCGGGCTGAATCGACGAATAATTAAAATTAAATAATAAATTAGGCGGTCTAACGGGGCTCGATCGATTGGATAACGAGATAAAAAACGAATAATTAATTAATAGATCGTGGTGTTTGATTCTAGTGTTTTATCGGACTTTCCTTTTCTTCGGTCAAGGTAGAAGTAATTTGTCTTTTTCTTGAGAATTTTTCAAATCGGATTCTTGGCGTGTTAATTCTTTTTGAGGCAGTGACTTCTCGTCGATTGAATTCTTTCGTCATGGTTTGATATATTTTTACCTTTTTAATTACAATTACTCCGATTGGTTCTTTAGAAAAATATTTTCCGATTGTCAGATTATAAAATCTACCCCTAGTTGAGATATCAGCAGGTTATATATGGTTATGCGATTTATATTGGACAATCGACACTTTGTTCATTAGTAGCTTCCGTAAACCATACGCACGTGTATATGTAGGTCCCGTTAATAGCGGAAGGATTGACGCAGAAAATTGGCACCGATCAAAATCGAATAACAAATCGAATAACAAATCGAATAGCCCAAATGATATATCGATTAACGCATTAAGGAAACAAAGTAACGAATGAAATAACCGAGCAAGCGGGTACACGCGGAAATTATTCGAATGAATTCACGTTGCGTGGAAATTATTCCAACAGCACGATATTCATTTGGAACACGTTAATTAATCATTAAGCTTAATTTAAAAATTTGATTTCGGTTCTTCCACAGGAAAAACCGTGTTCCTTTGTAATTTTTAACGATCGCGTTTCACGTGCCTTCCAAGTACTCGACGTTTCTCGCAGTTTTAAAATTTCCTCATGGTTCCCCACAAACTCTCCCACGTTTCATTCATTTTCTTCTTGTACACAATACTTTTTATTTTTACTTTTCAATGTATTTTCTTCTGAACTTTCTTTATCTCGCAATTTTTGTTTCATCCTCAACTTCTTTCGAATCTCCATATCGTTGGAATTTCGGTTTCACGTCGGTCATTTGCATATTTATCGGTCGGTTCGGTTTTCCGACACGTACGTGTATATTTTTTAATTATGTCGGTGGTTCCCGTCGAAAAACGCGCTCGTTGGCACGAAAGTCGCGGACAACGGCGACGTTCGGCCCCGTTAAAACATTAATTTCGTTCGCGAGACTCGAAACACCGGCAACGCGCCGCGTTCATTATTAACGGCCCCGCTTTCGAACAACCTCTTTCACCCCCCCCCTCCCCTCCGGGGGGGGGGTGGGCGAATTCCACGCGGGATTCAATAATTCACGGCCGCGTTTTCTTCTTTATTACAACTATTAAACGGACGGTTCTTGGTTTATTCGGCAAGTCATATCATATGTGTTGCCACGAATGTTCTTTTTACTCGTCAATCATGCGATCGTTTAAATAAAATTCGTGCGACTAAAGATGTATCGGCCGAATAAAATCACGATGGGTTAAAATTAAGTACTTACATCGGTAGATTTTAATAGATGATTCCGTTTCGCAGACAGATTTTTAGTGGATTTTATTTTGGTTGGGGGAATATCATTTGTGACGGACGGGGGATCGGTTTTGTACTGTAATTTTGTAATTTATTCCGTCAATATGCATGCAAATGAACGTCGCGCGATAAATACGTGCACTTTATGTATGTGAAAATACGTTTCTCGTCCAGGTTTTATAAATATCAGCCAATACTGACACGATACATATTTTATTCGATTTTAAATATTTCTTACGGGACGGTGAATTCATTTCACTGTATATTATTCAGAGAAGTATCTAATCTAGACTTGCGATGTATTTTAAACGAAGAAGTACAGAGTAAAATACCAAGTAGTAATTTATGTTATATGGTCAGACGGGTGACCAATCAATTCATTTGTCACTGCTTAATCGTAAAATTATATAAATCATGTATAGAGACTTTCTAATATAACTCGGAATAAAAATAACATATTCCAATAAGATGTATTTTACAATAGGAATCAAGTAGTATTACCTGGCACATGGCCAGCCGTGCGATCATTCGGTATTTCTTCACAGAATTCTACGAATCTTTTACGACATATTTTTAATACAATCAACAAACTACAGCAAAAGATCGTTACCTTGAATTGTTCAAAATAAAAATTGGAAAATAATATGCCAATAGGGCCTAGATTATAATAGAAACGAAGTAGTCTTTATCAGTACTTTTGTATAAAATTATACAAATCTTTTATAAGTGAGACAAAGTTTTAAAAATCTTTATCATCACGAGATCTTGAAGAGAAAAGAAGGAAAAGTACCCCAATAACTTGCACGTATATTATAATAGAAATAAAGTTGTATTAGTTTGTGTGTAGTCGGATAATTCGGTTCATTTGCCATTTTCTCGTCTTAAAATGGTACGAATCTTTCACGATGTCTTTTTCATATAATCAGCAAACGAAACAAAGGATCGTTATCATCTCCTAAATGAAAGAAAAAGGAAAAAATTTACCAATGATAGGAGATTTAACGGTAATAACATTTAAAAGGTAAAATTTTCAATCGGATCGTCCACGGAATAGATTTATTGTACGCAGTGAAATTCGTTTCAGCTTGGACAGGGAAATTTTATTCTCTTTTAGGCATTAAGCTCCTCCCCATAGAGGTACCAGCAGCGGTTAATGAGGGACGGCTATTCTCTTTTTTTCTCCTCTCTACCTTTACGAAGGCCGCTCTACGCGAAGCCGAAAATTGGTCGATAAAAGACGCGAATAAAGCGAAAGACGGGTGGACAAAAAAAAAAAAAAAAGCGACGGCGAGAATATCGATATGCGGGTAAAGTAAAACAGAATCGAAATGAGACAGGGGGCTTGATGGTGCTTTGAAGAACCGCCGATCAAAGCACAACCAGGCAGCCAAAAACTTCTTTTTTATCACTCGACGAATTCATTTCCGCCAGTTTCTGCTCGGTTATTATTGGAATTTGCTAAATCACCGAGCGAAAATCTGCTCATCTCTTGAAAGGATCGACTAAGAATTTACCGCGTTATCCTATTCCATGAACGTTTTTTCGATTCTCTCGAACGAGTCCTTTTTCCTTGATTGACCGCGAACAAGCTGAACTAATCGAAGTCTCCAGGTGTAAAGTATCGCGATTTAAGTTGTTATTTATCTAGTGTATAAAGGGTTCTGTAATCTTTCATTGCGAGTCACTTCATAAAAAAGAAAAGATATTTTAATGTTTCTAATTTTTACACATTCTGTTTAAACGATATTAATTTTTAAAGATTCTGCTGAAACAGTAAATGATGCTTACAAAATTTCTTCTGAGAAAGATGTTTATAATTCGAAGATCTGTACGTATAGAAGAGTCAGAATTGAATACGAAATGATAGTCTGCTTCCCCTCGATACGGATGCATCGATCGATATTTAAAGTTGTCCTCTGCTAAACGAGCTATAGATCAACACGTTGTTTATTACAGATTACACTGTCACCGCTATTGGATAATTATTTACGTCTCTGTAGAGACAGCAGAGTTCGCGGCACTGCTTTGATACGGAGAAACTAATTAATAATTACATCGATCGTGTATGACGCGTAGCTCGTTAGTGCACCGGTAGCTTGCATTACTTCCGATATACGCGATCGTGTTATAGAGATTAATTAACGATCGCCAATGAGTATCGATGCCAGTGGAATTTTCTCGTAAAAACTTGCCGAGGTGTCGAGTATTCTCGTGTTCGATATAACGTATTGAAGATCAACGGGATACGGTGTTAATGATGTTCGAGTGTATTGTATTGTCTCTTGTATTATTGTGACCAACCAAGAGTAGAATTATGACATTCTAAAGATGAAATCCTAAAGTTATTACGAGGAAAAACTTTTAAGTACATTAGAAATTGTAGGTCTATATTGCTCTTGGAATTTTCTTTGGATACGTTTCCTTTCCGTTTTAGTATTCGATGTAACATGGTTTTAATTTCATCGACGAATGATGCATAAATCGAAAGCGTACGAGCGCGTCAAGGGAACACTGTGCAAATTTTCATGCAGATTTCAGTTTGCAGAGTCTCTTTGTGCTTCATATCGTGCCACAAGTATCGCATATCAATCTTACCGTTAATATTAATGTCGAATGCACAGATGGAAGTTGTCACTCATTTTAACAGTTGTTTTTAATCAAAATCATAAAAACATATACTTAAAACTCTGATATTTCCAGCGATAAAGAAATAATATTTCGTGAATGCCAAATTACTATAATCTACTTAATCTATTTAAATTAATTATTGGTATTAAAATTATCAGTATTGATTGAATAGATATTAAATTAATATCAGGCAATTCTTCATAGTCTAAGAGAAAACAAAAATATATACTTAAAACTCTAGTATCTTTAATATTAACGAAATCAAATATCTTTTACTTCTAACAACCCTTCACCCTTCCAAAGAGGAAAGAATCTCCCATCTTCGGAATAACAGAATCGTCTTTCAAAAATCTGCGAGAAAATAACCGAACGATATTACCACCGACAGTATCCCAATTCCAAGAAACACAAGAAGAAGTCAAAAGAGACCGGTGATGTTTCTGAAAAGCGTAGGGTGAGACGAGTGGCCGTTATACTAATTTGGCAGGTGCTCGTTAACGATCCCTTTGAGGTCATAACTTGTGCCGCAAGTTGGATTCCCGCGCGCTCACGCTGACAACACGCTCACGTTGACACGTTCACGTTACGCGATCTTGTTACGCGCGCGCGTGCATACGTGTGTTTGCGTTTTACGTGCGCGACTTTCTCTCTGTTGCACCCCACCAGACGGTCGCCTTAGCCGCTGCTCACAGTCAGTTCGCTCCTTGAAAAGCGCCGCGACGCTCGCGAGTCGAACGGCGAGTCACGCGTAACCACCGTGGGCTGGTAGTGCGTTTGCGCGACCGATCGCCGCACGGCCTGTCGTGTGGTGGCCTGGCTGCCGATGGTGGGGGTGAGAAACGTGCTCGTCACCCTCGAAGAGCGCCTCGAGAGACTCAGTAAGCGCCGCGAGTTCGCCGTGGCCGGAAATCTATCGTGGCGTTCTTGTTCGTGTTTCATGGCTTTCGGCCTTTGACGCGCCACTTCTCGACTCTGTCGCTCCTACGAGTGCATACGTCGAGCTTAGAAATATCGTTACTTATCATTCGAATACTTTCGATACATGTAACACGCTGGAAATTGCTAACAGATCGAACTGCGATATACCAAAGTTTAGTGCAAGAGTCGAGTCGCGTTTCGTGTAAGAAAATTGAACGAGGTCTAGTTCCTTGGCGATACAAAAGGATTTTGTTTCGGATGGTGCGCAAAGGAAGAAACAGTCGCGGCCAGACTGGTTGCTTTGTCTGTTAAGATTCGTAGAAATTCGACGCACGGTAAAAACAATTACGTTAAGAGGTCCCTGAGTCGGGAGCAGTGTGTCTCGAGAGACGATTCGGTCTCTCATCCCTCGCTCCTTGCGGCAAGCTTGCAAAGGATCGCGGGACAGTTTGTGGTTAGCTGACGTCATCAAGAACAAACAAGCAGATCGAAGATCCGTAGGAAGAGAGATATTATATATCTGTGTTGAGAGACAAAGAGCCACCTAGAAGTCGTCCCAACAGAGGGAAAATCAGAAAAGGGGATTTCAGTTGCTAGAAATATACGGAGGAGATAGAAAAGGAGGGAGATTTCATCCAGAGAAGTCCGAAGTCCTGTCGGAGCTTCGTTCTATTCGATGACTATTTAAAGTCTTTTTTTTTAATTAACTGTAATTGTTCGTTTTGACTCTCCTCTCGATCATCAAGTTGAAATCAATCCGAGTTGATTGCTGATATTTTCCATTTGGATAGTAACGGCGTGAACATCTAGAACTCCCACGGAGTTCTCGCGCATGATGATAACAAGTGTCAGGATCGCGATGAACGTCCGTCTGTCCCTGGTCGACTGATCGCCAGAGACAGTTCGAGAAAGAGGGAGACGAAGCTTTTTCCATCAACTAGATTGAAAAACGATGTCCGACAGAAGCAAGTGAGGATCCCTTTTTTGCGTGTCCCCCTTTTTTTCGGTAATCTCTACTCGACGGAAGATGTGCCTGCGACACTTGCTGCTCTGCCTGTTGGGCGTCATCGTCATCGTCAACGGTGAGCCTTTGTCTCGTTTCTTTGTAGGAAGAGCTTCCCTGTCTTTCGACGAAAGGCATTGGTAACGCTGGGTGTTATTGAAATCTGGTGATATAATAGAAAAAGGCGATGATTCGTGTAAGAGTGTATTGAAAACTTAGTATGAAACGTTTTCGTGTAAAGATCTGTTTTCAACGAAGATTAATTGGAATATTTATTAGACACGTGTATTTTAGTTGTGTCGAAAAGATCGTGTATTTTAAAAATAACGTCGTGTTCGGATATGCACACAGATGTTTGAGTTAATGAAAATGATGATGTGGTGAAATTCTTCACTAGCTCGATTATTTCTGTTTTATTTGTTAATTGAAGACAATTTTTTGAAGACAAAAAAGTGTAACATTTCCTTAGGCTTGTTCAATTTATCGAGCATGAATTTTTTCGTGACATCCAAATTTTCTAAAACTTTTTATCGGTAAAACACTACGATGTTGAATCTTTTCGTGTTAATTTAAACTATAAACCGAACTCCAATTCTGACACTATAGTTTACGACTACTGGGATAGCTACCTAGATAGGTTAGCCAAGCAGATTATGGTTAACGAAGTGCACGTGTATTTCACGAATATCCGAACATGATTTTTTTGAAAAATATACACGAGCGCGTACGTGTCCCGCTGTTAGACGAGGAACGAAGCTTTCTTCGATTGTACCATGATTTCAAAAACATTCCATATAAATAATGATTATTATTCTCAGTCCTTTGCGCTCCATTGGTGCCGCAGACGTTAATAATGTGAATATTTTTCCTGATATTATTTTAACCGATAAAAATTGCAGAAAAACGTTTTTACACAGTTACACACGAAAACTTTTGGTTTCAACAAATTCTACCATAAAAATATTCTGAAGTTGGTGTATAATCATGTGAAAAATATTTTCGGAGTGCAGAGAATTCATACTAATAATAGTGTCAAATGAATGGCGTTTGTCCATTACATATATTATGCACAATCGATGTAGTATAATATTATATATATAGTATTACAGAATATTGTATGGTAATATTATACGATATGTACACTGCTATTCATAAGTCCTTACAGAGTCCGTTAGCAGATTTAGGACAGTGATAAATTAATGTTTTACATACCAATTAAAATTGACAGTTATGAACTGTCTGTATTACGAAGAACAAAACTAGATTATACAATATTTCTACAATCCTATTAGGAATTTATTTGGATAGGTATTTCTTTTAAAAGTTAAATCTTGTTATCAAGTGTCCAGTAAATTATGAATGGGCGTGAAGACGAAAAATCATATTTATATTATTATACCACGGATGTTTATGCAATTGACAGAACTTCAAAGACGCAAATGTACAATTCATAAAGATATATAAAATATTCAAACCAAATTACTCTTCGCAATAGATAGTAAATGAAGATAGTAGATGATAATATATTCATAAAAATATGAATATGCATAAACATCAGGAGACGTTAATATATAAAATCAACGTAAATAATGCACGAAAGAAATTGAATGAGAATCGAAATAATAGTCGAAGCAAATAGTATACAGTGTGCAAACATTTTCGGTCAAATAGATTTTTCACGCCACAATCTAAAAGGGATATCTATCATCACTTTATTTAATAAAAAAATAATACACTGAAATGAACACTGTCGTATGCTTATTATATAATAATAGTATAAATTCTTTGTATAAAATATCGCTCTTAGCGGAACATATATCTGACCAGAAACTTTTGCATCACCGCTGTAAATACGATCAATTTATATATCTACTGCTCACTGATAAATTGTGTTGCAAAATTTGTTGAAAAATAGCTAAATAGCTGCTCTATTTTGTTAGTTTCATGCATCGCGATTCATCGAGAAAATCTCTATGTAAACATTTTATGACCAGTCTTGATTTGGTTTAAAACGGTCAGAAAACTGTGCTATTGAATTGAACTGTCTGAATGTAGCAATTGTAGAAGTTGTTTTTATCCTTCCAAAAGGAGTTAGGTTCGTTGACGCGTACATTGTAGGTTGATAGGATTGTTCACGTGGATTTCCTCGAAGGAGGTCGTACAGGAGCCGTTTTTGTCCCGTATGACGAAGGAACGCGAACTCGGAAGTGTCGTAAAGCGCCAGACAAGTTTGCAGCTAACCACCACCCGACCGAAACTTTTTGCCAACTATTCTTTTTTTTCTTCCTGCCTCCGCGCTTCGCTCTAAATTAGTTAATAAAGTCGGAGAAAAAAGAAAGGAAGCTCGTTTAATCTGGTTTTAAACGAGTGGAATACGGTTAATCCTTGAGCTGTTGACGCTCGAGGACATTCGAACTTTGTACCATTTATGTAGCCACGATTTAACAAACTTTCGAAAAGAAAGGAAGAATTTTAATTTCCAATATGAATACTGATAGTGTTTTACTTTGTTACTCTAAATTAATTGTCAACTTGTTAAAGAGCAAAACCTAGCTTTAACTGTATCATGGTTGGTTTTAGACGTAACTTTTATCTCCAAGTTAAATTGCCGTGTTGTAATAATTGTCCTTTTTTTGTAAGGATATTATTTTATTGATTCTATCATTTATATCTTTCAAATTTTCAACTTTGTCGTGTATAACATTTTTATTTCACCGATACTATTATTTTTCCTTACGATAAATTAGTTTCTAATCTTTCGAAAAACATTGTTTAACGTTCATGTATAATTTGATTGAATATAAATCCTAAGGTGATACCAATCGATTTTCATCGCAAGGATTTACTGCGAGTGATATTAATCGCCTCAGGGTTCGGTTTTATCCCCAATTTTCGAATGATCAATTCTATTAACTTCTACGTAATTAAATATTCTAATTGTCCGACCAAACACAAAAACCGGAAAAGAAAAAGAAATTGGTAGTCGACTGTATCCCGATTTATTCCTAACGGGCGCAGAAAGCGGAAATTCATAAACCATCGGGGTCTCATCCTGCGAAAAAGACGAAGAGCAAGAGAGGATTCTTAATCCTCGCAGGAACGAGCCTAAAGTAGATGGGGTAGGACGGGTTACGGAACGTCACGGTAGAGTTAAGTGAAGCTAGATTACGGACGTTAAGTCGTCGAGTGGACGTTAAAGCAGCCGTGTGCCCGTTCCCAAAGAGATTTTTCGGAGTTGCCGGTTTACAGCAAATAGTTGCAAGGAAAATAAAACAGGGAACAACCCCGCGGGCTAACGCGTGTCGTTTTTACACGTGTCGGCAGATTTTACGGCGTGCCAGCCCTCGTAATCTACGCAGAGCGAGAGACAGAGAGAAACGGCCGGATACACAACAGTGAGGGAAAGAAGAGGAGCTAGACACAGAGAGAGAGAGAGAGAGAGAGAGAGAGAGAGAAGAGATACAGAAAAGAAAATGGGAGAAAGCGAGAGAGAAAGGCGAGCTAGCAGTGGACGAAGAAAATGGGGATTGTAAAAAAAGCCACGGCGGATCGTGGGGTGTTAACGCGCGCATTAACAGAGCTTTCGTCGGGGGAAATAAAAAACGATATGCATGGATGGACGGTGGATTTTCGTGTCGACCATAAAAAAAAAAAGAAAAATAAAAATAGAAAAAAATTCCGCAAGGTGAAAGAGTACGAGGCCGTGAAAGTGAATCAAAACGCGTTGTTCCTGCCTTTTTTCCTCGCCTGTTTTGTGCCTTTTTTCCCCTCTCTATTCTTCTTCTCCCTTTTAGCCTTGTATCTTTGTCAAGAGGGGAAATAGTCGATGTCGATTCGCTTTAGAACGGGGGAATGAATGAATGAAAATGCGTGGCGTTTTATGAGTTCGTTTTCCCAGCTGCTTTTCTGCCCGCTTGTACACAGCTATTCTCTCCGTTTGCCTGATAATTCTTTCATTTTTTTTCTGGTTCGTGCTCGTTTCTCTCGTTCTTCTTCCCCTTTCGCGGAACTCTGACGCGCGAAAGATTCGTTTAGCATGGATCGATCGGTTTTCTAGGGAAATCGAGCAAACGAACGCCGGAAAATTGCACTGTTTACATTCAATTACTTACCAGTGTACCTTGCAATAAACAAGATTACGCGTCTAATGAAATATGTACTCGCCTCGACCCGTTTAATTTCATTTGCTCGTTCGAGTGTTCACCGCTACAATTCACCGGTTCGCTCGCTCCTTCTGTTTCTCAACCTTAGCTTTTATTGCTATCGTTTTCATGAAGAAACGGTTCGTTTATTGTTTGGAATTAAGTTATATTCGTTTACATGCAGGCTTTAAAGTTAAACGACTCTGCTACAAGCGGATGGACAAATCGCCATGTCACTTGAGGATCATACGGTTGCTTGAAATAATCGTAGGATTAGCATGTTCGCAACGTTAGAAACGAAAGAAATTATGTTGTTGGTATATCGGCTAATGTGTTGGTAATATTTCGTATAGAGCATAAATGAAGCGAAAAATGTGTCGTAGTGTCGCAAGATAAATCAAATCGATGTGTTTGTAGTTGTCTGAGGTGGCTGATCAAGTAGTGTCTTGTACTACTTTATTTCGTTTATTCTTTTCCTTTGCTTTACTTGTAAAAATATTATACTTTAAGCATATAAACATCAAATATATGATATCTAATATACATATATAAATTATATATGATATTTAATGTACATATATACATTTTTTTAAGGTCCATGTATATGTATATATAAATGTATAACATCTGTGGAATATTTATACATCTGACATTTTATTCCATTTTGACTACTACTCTGAAATATTTGTGAAAGATATTCATTTTCACAAACAGACATATTTTATCCCTAGAATATAATCCTATTTTCAATTTATTATCTAATTATTATATACTGTACTGAACGATGTAATTTATTTCGTTCAAAAGCTCGTTGGCTCGTTCTGTTCAAAAATATCGGTTTACCAGCAAGTTACCTTTTATACATTTTGCAAAACATACATACATTCTGACAAGCAGACACAGTTTATTTCCATAATACAATCTTCTTTTATTTTATTATATAATTGATTAACTTCCTAAAAAAAGAACCTACAGGTTTACGATAAACATCTACATGTATATACTGAGTGTATCTTTTATTTCAAGTTTCAGTTCTTTACGAATCATTATAAAATTATAATTCTATCATTAAAAACATTAAAACTGAAACTTCTACCATTCGCTTCATTTTATCTTATGAAATTATTTATCTTAAAAGTTTCTCGATTAATCCGTAATGTCCAATAAGGTAATTTATTCTTTCCAAACCTCGGTGATTTATTCTTTTCAAATGTAGCGCGTATCCGGCATGGTGAGACGTCAGTTAAAAGCGCTGGTTCATTTATCGTGTAAGCCTCGAGGAGGTGAAACGAAAAGAGATAGGTGACCAGGTAGCCGCGACAGAAATCAATCTAGGCATGGGGTGAGACGGTGGTGCACGGTAATCTTCAGATTTACTTTTATTAATCCCGGTTGATCGACCCGGTTGCCAACCGAACTGCGAATATTTGCCGGCGAAATTTACCGAAATATTGCGGCCATTACGGCGTTTTCAAATATTTCGTAGCGAGCAAATATTTATAGGGAGCTCTAAAACTGTATCGTGTATTCGGTCAAAATGAGGAAGTAAATTTTTCTCTATTCCCCGGCATCGAGCCGAGCGTACGCCCATTTCCTCTTTCGCCCGAACCCCTCAAAGATTCAACAGGACTTTAATCGTTCACGAGCTTTTCGAATCGGACATAATTGTTTATTCGATTCGTGAATTTTCCTCGAAGAAATTAATACCATTTCTTTTTTCTTTGTTCCATATTTTTCTCCTTTATTCCTTTGTACTTACATCGGATCAACTATTTTGATTTAATGTATCAAGTTTTTTTCTTGCAAGTCGGTTTCTAAAGAATTTCGACGAAATTGAGAAGGAATTTATGATAGAAAATTTATTTCACAGGATGCGTTTTCTATTTAAATAAGTAAGCCAAACGTTTTCGATCGGAATGCAATTTTATCTGTAGAAAGAAGATTTCGTTATTTTACGTCTACATTTCTAAACTTTTCAATTTCATATTATTGTCAGAATTATCGTCGTTACATAAGTTTAAGTGGAATTAAATCATGAATATGATAAGGTACATAAAATGACTATAACCATCAGCGAGTCGCACAGCAAAATGCAGTTTCCAGCGAATTTTAGTAATTTAAAGAGAGCTGTCGTATAAAAAATGCTGGCGATTTTCCATGGTGAGGACACGGTCGTTTCAAAAGCGTTACGCTAAGCACATTAATATTTAGGATGTAGTATTTGCATTTAAAAAAGTAAAGGTCCCTCAGCGGTGTACAGTATACGGATACTTAGAGAGCGCTATCTGTAATCTTCTACCACTTTTCATGCCACCTAAACCGACACTAACTTCCCCGTTAATGTGATTACGTTCTTCCATTTCACTTGCTTGCGCCTGTCCCGTTAATACATTACGCGGAATCAGATGTTAATCTAGCGGAGATTAACTGTGACTGACTTTCCACGCACATTTTAGGACTTTTAATCATAGCGACGATAATTGTCGTCAAAAATGTTATACGACTGGCTTGAAAATTCTTTCTGTGCCACATAATTTTTTTGAAAATTGTTGCGTAATTACGTTGTACTATACCCAGAAAGCGTCGGATGATTTTGCAAATAGAAGTTCCTTCGGTATTTATTTTCATTTAAGTAGGTTCTTTAAAATATTTTTAGTACCAATGCTGCTACATCGATTATAATTCAAGTGATTATAGCAGTGACGAGATTTCTATGATCTATGACTTTCATCTATTTTTTTTCAAGTTTAACTTCACAATTTATGACCTATAATTGATTTTCAATCTCAGTAATACGATATCGATGAACTCTTGTGGTCTTTAATTGATCTTCGACTTTAATGATCTTTCGTTACTTTCAAGTGACCTCTGGAAATTGTCCAATTATTTTAACGCTTAACGAAATAACTTCGACGATTACGTTCCCGATTTAGAATGCTGCACTTTGTCTGAGAAAACAACAATCAGCAACAGAAATCTTTACGACGACATTTTGTGCAGGCGTAGACGTAATTCGCTTAGACATAACGCAAAGTTTAATTATCTTATTTGGACTCGATCGCTATATAACAATGTCAAAATACCCACAATTATGTGAAACTGCCTTATGTCTCCATTATGTAAAAGAGCAAGTATAATAGAAGTGAAGTTGAAACTACTATTGTTACGTTAAACTCGAGCCCTGCTTCTGGCTACTTGGAAGTTAAAATCGGAGTACGGAAACATGGCTGGAGTCCCTCATTCGCCTCCGTCGTCCTTTTCGGTGAAAGGAAACGCGTGTCAGCGTTATACATTGAAACGCAATCAAACAAACAACCGAACGATGCGCCGTCTGCAGCGTAATAGCTTTGTCTCGCGATTTTGCTCCCACGTAATCTACGTGAACGAGGGGTGCATTCGAGAATTTCGTTCGTTACAATATTCTTCCTTCTCTTTGTTCTGAATGCTGGTTTTGCAACCATTCTCAGGTTAGAGTTTGGTAATAATTATTTATTAATTAGTTGTTATTTATTTATCTATTTGGTGGTGTTAATTTAGGTAGTTAGCTGAGTAAAGTCATTGTACTATGTGTAAATGAAAAGTTCGCCAAAGTACGTGGGAGAGTACAATTGCGAAAGACGTACTCCCTTCTTTTTCGACCTGTCCAAAACATTTCGGTCAATGATAAAAATATCTGCGTCCTCCTTTTGAGATCGATTATCACTGAAAATAGTCCTAGCGCACTATATATAAATTATGCCTGGATTCCTTCCATTAACTTTCCAGAAAGAAGTAGCCAGAATACGCAAAAATTTCGATATGAAAATTTTGAACGGCTCTGATTCTCAAGGTACGACACAAATGAGTCGTAAGATCGAGATAATAGCTTAGAGAAGTCTCGTAATTTTCAATCTGGATCTAGGTAGCTTCGGAACAGCACAGCTTCAGCCTGCGTCTAATCGTTCACATTATCGCATAAACGTGCTGTCTCGATTGAACCTCGTCGACTGTTATCGTCGTTATTGACAGCAACCGGAACATAATTATGCGAGAACCTCGATAAAACCAGATTCGAGGCGGGCTCGAAGTGACTAGTCTAAAATTTCGAATATACGTGTCGCGTCGGGATTATTAGTACTTTGTTCGATGTCTTTGTTCTTTGGATAGTCGATTTAATTAACTAAATTCTCAGCTGGTATTTTGTAGAGGTACTGATAGTAGGAAAATAGAAAGGGACGTGATAAGGCTTTATACGATTTTGTTTTAGAAAGTTTTAGGCTGTTTGTTGATATTTTACGCTTAGAGTTTGTAGAGTTTGGAAATTAGGGATTTTTAGAACAAATTGAAATTAATATTCCTGGTACACTTAGTATTTTCTATATAATGCGGAATCCTAGATTTATAAATTTAAGAAAAATATGCATAAATTTATTATTCGATTTTATGTTAAATACCTACTAAAAATATTATTTTCGTCAAATTGAATATCGTTACCTGTTCACCTAAAATTAATCGCTTCACCGAACAATTAAAATATCTTCGTCACTGTCAATCCTCTCTCCAATACGTAACGACAAATTAATCTTCAATATAGCAAACAAAGCAACAGGAAAGACAAAGAAAACATTCATAATCGGTGCTGTAAAACTATTGGAATATGACAAGGTAAAAGATCGTTAGCGAAGGTGAAAAAGAGAATGAAAGCGATAGTTGGCAGAGTGTTTGTCCTGATTCATTATCGGCCGTAGCCCGACGAGTACGGTTGTCAGTTATTTCGAGCAAATTGTTATTCGCCGTCGGCTCGAAGCGTCAATCAACGTGATTGACGGCGCGTCGCGGCGCTCGGCGTCGTCAGAGGCGTCCTACGCCCTGTTCGTGCGCGATTCCGCCCCTTTTTTCCGCCCTCCTGAATTATTCACTCGTTTCGAAACAACTATATCCCTTCGACCACGTTAATTGCTTCTACGCAAAGACGTCTGAAGGTTCTTTCCAAGTTCGAACCAGGCTGATGGGTCAAAAGTTCGCGAATGAATACAGAAGTGGAATTTCCTGCGAAACTTCCACGGAGAAATAGCTGGAATATCGAAGCATGTAGGAGGATGGTTTGTATTCAGCTTGTTCTGTAGTTTCTGAGACGATTTGCGTTTTAAGTTATTATTTTGTGTTCAGAATGCTATTTCATTACATGTTTCTATATCTTTCAACGTTTGGTCTTTAACATGTAATATTATTGCGGTGAAGTTGTTTTTTATTGTTTGAAAGTATAATTTGTGAAATATCACCGTTATATCATTTTAATTATACCTAATCATTCATAATCTACTTTCTACGCGGTGAATATTAGCAGTGAACTTAAAAAATACATAGTGCAGGAATATATATTCCATCTTGGATAAGAATGTTGTATTCAAATTTCTTACGAGATTATTTATCATACTCTAGAAAAATGATTTACTCATTAACGTTAATTACTCATTACTTACTCATGTCGTTGATACGAAATATGTAAGAATAAAAGTTGAAAATTAATTGAAGCAATAACGAACTTAATTGCATTATAAAGTTCGTCTTTAAAAGACGTACCTTTTCTCTCTTCTATTCGATGATACGAAACACGCAACTGTAAGAAGAGAATGAAATACCATGAAAGAAAACTCCACTCACACTTTCGACGAGGAGTTTATCATCCTGACGGAAGGATGTTGGGATTATTTTCTCGAGTTTTCTACGCGGCTCGAAACTGCCTCGCACAGGATCGACCAGGCTTACCAATTTGAAATGATAATGCTCGAGGTCTGGCTCGAGATAAATAGCAGTTGCATCAGCGTTCTTCTTCCGGTTTGAGGGCCTTGCAAGCCACTCGAGGACACTCGAGGTACCGCGTTGCCATTCTCAGGCCGCCTTCGTGACGCGTAGAGATTGGCGTAGACTTTCGACGAAGATCATTGATTATGACGATAATGGCTGTTGATGGCGGATCATTGAAATAATTAAACAGAGAAATTTAGATTTTTCGATTAATTTGATCTTTTTTTATACTATACGATTAGTTGCTTTTCTCTTTTTATTCAAATCTAATCACTTTATATTATAGCTCATTGAAAACCGTTTGACATATATTATTCAAAAAAAGAAAAATGCTATTGAAGATCTTATAATCAATGAAAATCTTCCATTCATTTCGTCTCTGGCTCTGTTTTTATACTTGATAAACTAGTTGCAAGATAAAGAGAAACTTTTTCGATCCTGACCCTATTAGTTTTGCGTGATTAACGTGGCGGAAACTCGTAAGTAACTCGGCGGTTCAGGATATAAACGTGCAAAGTCTAGAAATAAGACTTTCTGGACGTTCAGTTCTTGTCAGTGGTAGTCGAGAACCGATTTTAGCATCGATGTTTTCACCTAGAGATGCCACGAATGAATCAATAGGCAAGAGGGATTTTATTTCTGAAAGGTCTCTCCAAATATAGACTCTGCAAAATGGTACTTCGAGGATGTATAAGTTATCGAAGAGTAGGTATTTGTGTGCGCTTGTATTTTTCATTTGATCGAACTGAAGTGATTCCATTCGGAACAATGCTACAGCTGAAGAAGATTTATCACATACTGTGTATACGGTGAATTTGTGTTCAGGCCCGTGACATCATCAACTTAAATACCTCCAATTTTATATCCTGACACTCGAAACTTTCCCATCAAGTTTCTCATAAAACTTCATTCACTATAAATGAATAAGTTAACGTTCATCAATTCGTCATTTCACTGCAAACACGCGACCATAACAGAAACAAGTAAAATTTCAGCCATCTCGTTCGACGTAGAAGAAACTGGCTGGGAGCAACTGTATTTGTGCATGGGTGACTCGTTGTCCTCGTCGTCTTACACCGCGTTTCTCCTATGAAATACTCATCGTGGCGCACATACGATACTCAACGAACGTATCCCGTGTTTCGCGTGCGTTTCCGCGCGGATGGCCACGCTTATAGCTCGCCAGGCGGAAACGCGCCGCTGCCACGTCGCGTCGGTCTGCAGACGTTTCCGTGACAGACTGTCAAGTTGCAAGCAGTCGAGTCTGTTACGCGATTAGTCGGATCGATCGTACGTTATCTATTCCACATGTGTGACATTCTTATTTCATTACTTTATATAACGTCATGATTGTATTGTATATTTCTCGACGAATGAGAGATGCTTTATGATTCAATTAGATAAAAATACGTAGTTCTCTAACGTGATTGTATGATTGCTACGATTATTTAAGAATTTTGTAAATAGTAAATCTAGTTGTCAAAGATGTAACCTTGTTATAGGGTGTTAATGCATGTTTTTTTATTTTATTTAATATTTAATAAAAAGCGTACACAAGAAACACAAAACCTATATCACAGACGCAAGATATAATTTTGTTAAGGAGGATTAACAAGCTTCCAGAAAATAAATTTATTTAAAACTTAAAGCAAATTGCTGTACATACGACGATCCAGGTCAATCGTATACTTAATTGCGCGAACGTAAAGAGCAGCAAGTTCAAATATCTTTTGATGAATAGATTTAAGAAGATGAAGATATAGAAACGGATTGTATTAAAATCTATATTTAAGTGATAAACAAACTATAACGAATTAAAATGATCTAATGATGATGAAATTATGATGTTGAAATTAAAATAAATACCATCGAAGATATTGGAAAATTTAATTTTTATCGATGAAACAAATTGGCCAAGTGATCATTCGTTTAATTCTATAACAAGGATTATGTGTACCATTGAAAATGCTCGGAAGTAATTGCAAGGGACAGGTTTAAGAGAAACGGAAGAGTCGAATTCACAGGTCAACTTTAATTCAAGACAGAATTACGAAGCAGAAGAAACGGAAATGAGGGAAATCTCCCCCCACTGCGGGGGGTTTCATAAGCAACGGGGGTTCGGAACAAATTCTTTTCAACTACGAGACACCTTCCCTGTAATGCTCGCCATGTAATATGCTATTGTGTGCACTTTGCAACGCTGCCGACCAAATAGAGTTGGAAGGGCTTTCTCATTCGTAATTTAACGCGGTGAGATTCGAAATGACGAATTCAACGGCGGGCAAAATGTTCTGTACAAGAATAATGGACAAGCGAAAAACGATTAGAACACGTGAAAAAGAAAGATTTGTCCGTTCATTAAGCCTGGAGATGGTAGTTAAATAAGCTTAATTATTGTACGTAATTGGTTTTATTTGTGCCGATGGTAATATTGAATTAGTAAATTATTAACAGTACACATGTACGAATATTTGTGTATTGCTAGGTTTCCTTTAATTGGATATTGATACGTTAATTGATATTTTTGATATTATATGTGACATGATGTATTAAATTACACTATTTAAACAACTAAAACGTATATTATATAAATGGATTATTGCGTATTTTATTGTGTTTAATATGTATTATGTTCCATACATTTTATTTTATTCGTTTCTCTTTAAAACTGAATAACCGGTGTTTTAACGTGATTTTTATTTTTTTACTACTATTATGTCAGATTTATTACTACATTTTACCTTTTTACGAATTTCATACAATTTTTACAATCTTTCCATTTATAAATCTCCGCAATTTACATTTAATAACTCATTGGTAATTTCTGTTCCTACAGTGGAACCTTTTACTCTGGCGTTTTATATAAATTAGATTTAGTAATGTAACGTAATGGAAATTTTTAATTCAAATGCAAGTAAATTACTGGAGCGTAGGATTACCGGAGTGAATTACTAATACATCAAGGATTTTATAAATATATTTTAATCCTCGCTGCTCGTACTAAGAAAAGAGTTGTTTGTTCAAAATATTCAGAAAAATGCTAAAATTCATATACTTCCAAATCATTCACACTACTGTTACTATTTCTGTGGTTTATTTACATCAAAATGGCTGTCCCAGAATTATCGATACGACGCGGCGCCCGAGGTGTAAGCACAAAGCTAGAACGTAATCGCGATCTAAAATTGCATTAAATCGGTCCGTATGAACAAGTATCTCTTGTACTGCCGTTAATAACGTTAATGCTGACTACTGTGTGCACAATTTAATTTGAAACCAAATTACGTGTTAGAAGCATTATCTAAATCGGTATTTTCATCGTACAATGTCCCCTGAATTAGAAATTACGATTTCGACTGCAGATCCCACGGCTATGAATTATCATAGTATTATCAAATTAATGTTATTAATCGTTAATAACTAAGTGCAAGGTTAATTAATCCATTTACTTGTCTAGCGTAGCCAATTATATAATGCGCAATGTTATAGAAACCAATTATGTAGCGACAAAAGGAACTGAACCTTTCACGCTTGAAAATGGGTAATGATAATGGGACCTTTACACCTCTATTAAGCAAGATTATTGCTTTGTTGCAAATTATGCATTCTGCATAAATTATGCATCGGTTAATAAGTACATTGGAAAATATATGATTCTATGTTGAAAGAGAAATTTTTTTGTACTGTCATTGTATGTCTTCTGTACGTTCATCTACAAAGAGAAACGAATAACATCAAATTAAGTTGCTCTTGAATCTAGTCAACTTTTATTTAGAACATAAAATAATTTGTTTATGGGGAATTTAATGTCGGCGAACTAGATACCTTGCTCTGTATACTATTGTATAGTATTGTATGAGTATCGTATTGGAAGCATATCATATTCCATAAGCGAACTAGAAGTATACTGTACACACACCACCATACATGATTATTGTAGCAACTACATGAAGTTCAACATTGGTTCAAACGAAGGTAGAAAAATTCGTCTGTCATTTTACTCTACTATTTCTATTTAGACAGCTCAGAACTATACTTAATAGGTACAACTATGTATCTTCTTTTGCATAAATTGACACATGAAATCACTAAAAATGGAATATTAAAATTTTCCCTAAATCTACTGCTAATATTTAATGTTTAATATCAGTTTACAATTACACATCGTCCATTATACATCCTTCTACAACCCGATCACGATATTCCTTATCAAAATTAACTAATATTCGTGAATAATTTTTAATAATTACAAACAAGTTCGTTAATTTAAACTAAACAAATGCTTGAACCACAAAAATGAAATTTCACCTGTCGTCTTTCCTTTACTCGGTCCATTCTTATAATTCAGGCCAAAGAAATGCCTAAATTGCCATAACAATCTATAGTATTCCACCACAGACATGTTTGTCCCACTTGCGAGTTGCGATTTAACGAGCTCAAAATGTACGCACGGCGCTTCGGTCGCGAGATCAGTTTTTCCAGCCGCGAAAAAAGCGAGATTATCGCGACGGAACGTGCCGCGGGACATGGAACCGCTGCAACATCGAGCTTCCCTGGGGACGAAGAAGGTTTTTCAGGATCGAAGCGAGGAGCGACGCGATAACAAATACCGTCCGCCATCTTTTTTCGACGCATCGCGTTATTTAGAGACGCAGTCGAGCATTATAAGCCAGCTCGACGATCGCTTAAACACGGTACAAATTTTCCTTCGTTTTTCCTTTTTTCTTCATATCATGTCTGTTCATTTAGGGTAATGAATTTAGTATGATTATTCTAAGATAGCTCGCACAACTATTAAAATAGTTAGCCTAAATTTACACGACGCTATAATACACTAATGGACCCTATCAATTACCCTGTTTAAAATTAATATAAATTGCGCTAATGTACGCTATTTTGGAGGACTTCTGTTTGAATTTCGGAATTGAGGATTTGGATTTTTAATAGTTGTTACTTCTACGTAGCCGAAAGTGACGTCGTTAATTAAAATCGACAAAGTTAAGGCTCTCGTTAAGAACCGATACGCGTGAGAACGGAGAATTTCCAAGAGAGAAAGAGAGAGAGAAAAGGGGCGAAAAATGCATTAAGCCGAGCTGGAAAATATCAGGATGCAGAGAAGAGGTTTATTGCGAAGTATCGTGCATATAATCGAGTGTTTGAGCGTTTGGTATGGTTGAAACGCGAGAACAACGTGCTAATTAGGAGCGTAATCGTATTGTGTGTGTCTATCAGAGTGAGCGAATCGTGTAATGTTTCGCGCTGGTAAAGGTTTGTTGATTCAATAGCAATGGGTTTCTCTAGTGAGATTGATTGATCATTGATGTTTTATACGGTGGCTAATTATCGTTGTTGACGTGATCAGATTTTCCAGTGTTCCTTCGTGGTTGCTTCTAGATTTTGAAAATGTTGAATCCTCGCAAAATTGATTTATCTAAAGAATTTGATATTTATTCTAACATAAAGAATATCTCTTCATAACGAATTTTTATACGATATAATTTTTTTTATTTTGATGAATTTTACAATAAATTCTCATTGAGAATTATAAGTAAATTTTTCTGTCGTGGTACAATGTTGTGTTTAAAAAATGTTTATATACGATATAATTAACACTTCAATTTCATGTCATTCTTGTTGATATTGGAGACAAGAAAATATAATTAAAACAAGAGGACAACTCTACTAAGGTTATGATTTTATACTCACTATTAGTATAGTATCAAATAGAAAAATTAATTTCAATTATTATTTTTACTTTCAATACCATTGGAAAGCATATTTTATATTTTTATTGCATCTCTTTCGTAACTTTATATTATATTTTTACCAAATTACTTCATAAAAACTATCATAACTATAATTTATCCCCTAAAACCTTCCCTTTATAATATTAATACCTAAAATATTTTCCAACCTGTCGTTTCTATATTCTACCCAGAATATCCTGTACATCTTCTTTATTAGAATTTCCTGTAGAACGGAAATAGCGAGATTGTGTTCTGAGCTGGTAAAAATCTTATTGGCAAGGCCGATGAAATTACGAAGAAGATGGGAAAAGTATATTGTCGTGAATTATAATGCGAGTGACACCGCGTTTTGCTATAGCATTAATTTCCTGTCACGCTATAACGACCTGTATTGTGGTTGCAATATGCGGTTAAAGTTCGTATGCAGCCTTGTTGTTCATCTTCGTTTCGCTATCATCGTTGCGCTTGGTTTCGCATTTTGCTGTTGTTGTTAATAATAGTCATGGCCCTGTAGTTTTGACCACGGAAGTTCAAAACCAGTCGTTTCGAATAAATAATAGACGACATAACTAAAAATTTCTCTAATTTATCGTCTAAGCAAGAATACCTACGGCTAACCATTTACAATTGAACGAAAAAGCTGTAATACTCTCTTGGTGGTTCATTTTATCTAATTAAATACAAATTTTCGATGCAAACGTAATTCCGTAATTAGTTGAAAAATGTTCTGCTTTAAATATTTTATTGAAGATACACAAATAAATTTAAAATATTACATATTAATTCAATTTCATCATTAATTTGGAAGCTTTTTAGATGATCGTTGAATTCTGAACGACCATTTCCTTATCATAATAACTGCATCACGAAGGTAAAGGTCACTAATTATTTTGAAATGGGGAACGGTTCTTTAAATAAAGTACCGTTATGATCGCTAAGGAGAATATCAATGATTACTCGTGTTGCAACTAAGACGATAATCGGACTTTATCGATATTCGAAGTACTAATTTCTTAATTGGAGCAGCAAATCGTTTCTGATTATGATTCTGCGGGGTTTAGGTATATTCAAACTATCAACCTATTATTATTTAACTAAGATATATATCCGCAATCTTTTAATGATATTTTTCAAAGCATCTCAAACCTTGTTTCCTACAGGATCAGCCGGAACCTGTTTAAAAATAATTTCCAAGCCTTCCCAGGCATCGGCTTAAAATAATTAAACTTTCTAAATTCCTTTCGAGATGAACGAATCTTTGAACTTGGTCCCCCCTCGATCTAAATTCCATCGAGTTGAAAGAGTGTTCGAGTGGCGAGGGTTTCTCGAAGATTCATTAAATTACAGGAATTGACGAAGGGAAAGTCACTTGGCTGCCACAGATTGTCTATATCGTTCCTCGTTTCCCGGACAGCCAAGTACACGTCGTTTCTTCCGAGATTGCTCGCGTTCGAAACGATTAACTGAATTCCTTGGGGCAGTTGTGCACGTACCGGTGGAAAAAGCATGGGTTCTTTCTACTTCTTCCTCTTGCTCGTCCATTCAATTCAACCTCCTTGATACGTGCCCCTTGGTCTAGTTTACACAAGCATTGTCGTGGCGATTAACGTCGGGGAACTAGCTACACTTAGCAGTAATTTAACGACGATACTGTGTGTTTAGGTTTATATGTGTTTTAGGAACGCGAACTCAGAGGGTGTAAATAAGGGTGAGTTCTATTCGAAGAGGAATACTTGATTGATGGCAGATCGAGGGGGTAACTTTGCCTAGGGGAAAATATTTAAACGAAGTTTAGAAAGAATTTTAAACGATGTGAAACTGCTGACTCGAAGAAGCTGAAATTAGAGACTTGTTATGTTGGGTGTTTGATGTATGTGAGATGAGGTGTGTGTTTATAATTTTTGAAAATGGCTAAGAATATTACACGATGAAACTACAGGTTATTTAGTTATTAACTTTGGGGCGTAAAATCTAGCGTAGGAAGATTAAGAGAGAAATTAAAATGAAATTTGCTTATATTTGTGAATTATCGGCTCGGTAATTGTTATAAAGCATATTTAAATCTGTAAAACGATAATAAATAAAGTCTGTGTGGAACATAGATTTAGATCTTATTTATATTTTATGGCAAAGGCTAGGCATTTCAGTAAGTAGAATAAGGCCCGTATCTGTCCAGACAAGTAAGATGTTGCTCATTAGAAACACATCTTTTCCCTTCTTGTAAAAAAACACATAGCGCGTTAAGATTTGAAGGATGTTGATCATTTTCATTCGTAAGTAGAATGAGGATGGTTAAATAAATGGAATATTAGCGAAAGAAAGACATTCATTTTTTCATTTTTTAAAAAAAAGTACGTAGTTCACTATAATTTGAACGTATTTTTATCGAAAACAAATTTACGATTTAATTAAGCTATAATGTGTCGCAAATATCTACAAAACCTGAAACGTAAACGAATTAATATCTTTATTATTTTAAGACTACCACTCAAAGCTTTAAATTGTTCTTTGATTCATACAGAAATTCGCAGTGGAGTCAGCAAACCGAGTACAGTATCTAGCGATCGTTGGATCCATCACCATAATTAATTTTCTCGCATTCTAAAGGGCGCGGAGTCATCCCGACGTTTCCGACCGTCAAAGATGATTAAACCGCCGGCCCGTTATTACGACGATTTCACGGCTCGGTCGAGGTTATTCGGTAAGCAGGAGGATTATAGTCACGGATATAGGGTAATAAGGATTCGAGGTGGTAAAGACGAGAACTTGAACGTACGTGACTGGAATCGGAGCTCGAAGAAAACTCGAATTACTTTGACAAACTTCGCCGTCATACGTGCTCCCTCTTGCTTTCTCTTTCTCTGTTTCTACTTCGTTCTACGAACAACGTTTTCCCTGTCTCGTTTCTCGTGTCGATTTTTTCCAAATGTTGCATCGAGCTGGTTAGAAATAGACGACAAAAGCTCTACGTGCCGTCAAGGAAGTATTACCCTTTGTTACAACTGTTTGTCTTCTATCGTGATTTTCTGAGTTGGTCGTTTCAGCTCTCGATCATTTTTTGACTTAGTGGTGGCATACGATGGCTCCAAGCTCTAGGTCTTGATACAGTACTTTACGGTACAACGTTATAGTCACGTGACACTTTTTTGAGATAGTTGGAAAGTAAAGCGCTATCCGTTAAAACGAAAGATACCATAAACGCCTGAAAGTCGGGCCATTCGGGTGGTCGACGTGTTTTATAACACCGACGTATCAAGCTGTCACGAGCAACGAATTTTCGTTTCTAAATGTGCTGTGAAAACCCATAACCCGAGTTTCGTAGATTAGTCGAAGTTTTCATTCATCGTCATCTTTCGAAAACTACTACCGTTACAGTGGAAATATTTTTTAGCCTTTAAAGTATAGAAATTTTCAACTGAATTTTCCTCTCTGCTCTTCTTTTCATCCACAGCTTTCTTTTATTTCTTTCATTTCTCAGAATATATGTAGTTTGAGGAATAAAAGTTCTTTACGTATAACGTACGGGATATTCTATAGGTTACAAATTTTCCTGTCGTGTTCGATAGGGTAAAATTTAACTAAAAGTCGGAACGAAAGTCTTTAACTTTGTTAAAGCTGGAATGACAGTATGGAACGCGAGAACAGTGACAATGGCCTGGAAAAAGTAGCTAAATGATATTTACTAGTTCGTATGTCGGGTTATGTTAATAGCTAGGTTTATTGAATTAATGTTTCATTTTATCGATAGATTTCAATATTTATAACATTTCTATGGAAAACGTATTCGTTTTGCGTGTCATTAATTTGTTTCTCTTTTATTTAGAAGCATGCATGATAAATTAAAATTGATTGAAAGTAAATCCATTATGGCTGCTTTTATATTTTTATACCGAGAAATTAACGAACGTACAAACGTACATATTTATACGCGTCTGAAAACACATGTACCTTTTTGTACATTTAACTAAATGATTTAAAATATAAACGGATAAATAAACGTTATTAACGTAATTACGTATACCGAGCATTTCGTATAACCATATTATACAAATATGTTAGCTGGAAACTAAAAGAGGGTATATTAATATATTAATATATACATAGAGAATAATTTGTCTGGAAAAGTTTGGATCGATTTTGTAAGTTACATGCAGATTCAAAATGTAAAATACGATTTTGATAACATGAGGTTGGTTGAAAGCACTCTTAACTTCAAAATCGCTCTTATACTAAAATCTAAAATTATAATTCCTCTAGTGTTTTCTCTACAATTTCCATTTTTAAGCTGCATACGTCCTTCATATACCTACAATGTGTTAAAAAGGATAAATGATATTTATAAAAAATGATTGTAGATATCAAGACAATCAAGAAGGTTCCTATAAAAAAGGTGTATTTTACTCATACTCTATGCTCTTAATTTTATATAAACATCTTTTTTAATATCCTCTCCATAATCTATGGAATGTCTACACACTAATTTTTATAACTACTAGAAATACAAATGTTGTTGTAAAAGTTTCAATATTGAGAAAGTAGAATGTTTCGATATGAGCCTAGAATTTTTCATATTGCGAATATCGAGCATAATTTGGAATCCGAGTTCTCACGGCTTCCCAAAGAGCGATGCCACTTATTAAAATTATGATTTTTATTCCCGTAAAAATTTCACCAAGACTGCAACCGCATTCTGCGAGACAAGGACAATCTTATTACTTCTTTCTCCAGGGAAAACGCGCTAAGACCACAAGAGAAAAGAAAATTGGCTCTTCCGAGATGCATCGCGTTAGTTTTAGAATTTCAGATCAGAATAATACGGACCATAATACTTACAGTAAAGATCTCTCTGTGACAGTCAGAATGTTTCAAAGTAGAATGAGGAAATTAGTAGACTAAGCAGGTGTGGATGTACTGCCAACTTAATTCGTAATAGTCTAAACTAAAATAAACTCTTCAGATTAGGCAAAATATATTAATTCGATGCTTATTACAATCTATTCTCTTCCACGATACGTTTTCATAATTGTAAAATACGTAATCGACCTTTTATAACAATAAATGCAAAACGCTATTTTATAAAAACCTATTTTATAAAAATAGTGACCTTAACTCTACTGTCCTTAAATTTTTGTATTTCAATCTTGCTCTCGCTTTAGCAAACGAAAGGAACGTGTAATTACTCAAGAATATGTTTAACATAACGTTGAAGCGAGGAACCATGCATATCAATAACGCTTTTTTTATTTTGATCTATTGAGACGTGTGTGCGCATCTGAAAAACAAATGAATGTAAGTTGTTCAGTCGGTTAACAGTCAGGAATGGAAGAAAGTGCTGAGACGCGTGCAAGTGTGTATCGATGAATATCTTTGGAATCATTTATCAAATAAATATATAACTATTCTAATATAAATTCCAAGTGTAAATTTAGCGTTCATATACCATTATCTCGGCTATTAAGATCCGAAATTTTCAACATGATCAAAGTATCTTTTAATATTCGAAAAATGTAATTATTGGGTCGAAAATAACCGAAAGAACTCGGCAAGGTTGGATCACTATAATTCTCAGCCCTCTAAATATTCTCATAAACGTATGAACACCTTCAACCTAGCCATCTCATCTGAAGCCACATCTAAAATAAGAAGTTTCGACCTAAAAACTTCCGGGCTTTTTCGAATAGAAACTATTCGGAAACGCTGTTTCGCTTCGTAGAAGATCGAACTCGCTCGATATCCTCGTAGTCAGTGAAAATTATATCCGGCTCGTCGAATTCATATCGACCTCCGGATGGAAGATACACCGGTGTTTGGACAGAGAGGAGCTGGATTTCCGACGACGAGTAAGTCCCAAGCAGGAGTCGTAAGTCGGTCGACAAAACGCGGCGAGCTTCCGGGAAGAGTTACAGCGAGGATACTACGGGGTACAGAGCGCGTTCTCTCGAATAAAAGTAAGAGAATCGATGGAACTATCGCGTGGATGTAAACTCGATATCGGCGTCAGACAGTCGGACGATTCCTCGAGATGGTTGAGACGCGAGGATTTCTTCGTTGTTCCCCGTAACGGAAGAAGTTTTCGGCGGGAAAAGTTGCGACGACGATATGGCTGCCTCTTAAAACTTACATACGTACGTTTCGACAACGGGAAGCTGGGTCGCGACGTTCCCACGGGACGGCTTTTAACGCGTCGACTGGAAGAATTATCGACGTGCCACGAGATACGCGAGATCTTCTCACGGTAACACGAGATCTCGTCACGGAGCGGATAACAGGCTCGCGAAAGTATTTGAATAGTTGTAGATGCGTTTTATGAACGTATTATGTGTGTTGTACGAAATATATTGAAGTAACGAATAATGAATTTTGGAATGTCATTGGTACTGCTGTGAAAACCGGCTGTCATAATCGTGGTGGTAAAGTTTGAGGCAAATCTGAAAATACGTTACGCGACAAGCTGACTAGAAGCAAACTGACTGGAAGAAAAACTGAAGGCTATCGGAAAAGCATGATGAATTATATCCCTTATCTTTTATAGGATGACAATTTGAAAACGTAGAAATTTGAAAATTTACTATCAATCAATTTGATTTAAGCAAATCTCTACACATAAGTTCCTTCTGTATCTTATTATTATTTATTCTACCTGGATGTTCTTTTTCTCAAATATATCTTATTAAAATACTCCCTTTGAATTACGAGAAAATATCAAAATTAGAATACCTACAGAAATGGACTTATCGTGTTTCTACCTTGTGGTTTTCATATCTCACTGTAACACTCTCTCACTATGCGCATATTAATCTATCTATTAGGTTGTCCCAAAAGTTTCTTTCGTTTTATATGAAAATAATAGATGCGCAACATTTTTTAAATTATGTATGATCCATTTTGTTCCAATAGAAAGGAACTTTTGAAAGAATTTAATACATCTTTTCAAAGAGCGAGTAACTTTTACTACTCATAACTTTAACTCTAGCCATCAAATACATTACAATGTTATTCTACTTCAAATAACATTCGAGTCGATAGAATAAGTAAAGGAAACGAAAAATAAAATGAAAATGGCAATAACAATACAAATTAATATGTTTAAAATGTTTTTCTTGTAATCCTTTCGTTATATTTTCCAATATTATGGTAGACATTTTCGCCATTATACCCAGAGCCCATGTTTCTGTCCATTTGTTAAGCTGTATTCATCAATGTAGAATTATCATAATACAGAAAAATTACATCAATATATTACGTTTCATATCCCTGAATTTTCTCCTATATAATTTCGTTATTTATTACTCATTTCACACGCTCTAATGTTTTTTAAATAATTAATGCGAGTGTAGAATATAAAATTAAAATCTGGTTTATTTCCTGAAGAAATCAATACCTCCGATAAAAGAATATGGAGTTCGAAACAATGACGGAAATAAATAAAAATTGCAAAATTCTAAATTCTAAAATTCAAAATTAGATATTATACCGACAATTTAATGTATTATAGATTATAACATTCGACTCTTCTTGTCAATTATTGCATTGTAAAAATAAATCATTGAAATTTTACTATAATTTTCCTAAAGCTGCGTTAATGGTTCGTTGGTAATACACGTAACGAATTTATTCGAGCACTGATTGGAAAGTTGCAGATTTATCAGAAACCATCGAACGCTTTCATGAAACGTTCAAATAACGTAACATTTTCTACCTTCGATCAGAAAACATCTTATGCCTAGGTAATCACGATTTACGTTGTAGAAATTGGTTTTTTTTTCTGTCTATTCCTGATTTTCGCTGGTTCCGAGGGAAACGAAGCTCGATAATGTTTGCCGAAAAATCGATAGCTATTAAGTCGCTGACCCGAAAGATTATCGAACGCTGTTCCACTTTCATTCTCGCTCGTATCTTTTCCCTTAAAAGTAAAGATCCTCTTCCCGTTTGATTTACATTCTGGTCCCGTGATCCCGCTTTCTGTCTGTTTTATAAGAAAGCAGAGAGACGCCTCTTTCGTCGACTCGATGGGTTCAGCCACTGTCAGGGGAATTTTTCGCATGGCCAGAATTCGATAAATAAGTCTCAGAAGGTGCAATAACAAGATTTCATAATATCAAGATATTTCATATGCATTTTGTCAGCAAAAATTCCCACGCAGTTACCCCTAGATATTCATCAGTTTTTTTGCAATTTCTTGCTTGCTAGAATTTCGAGTTATATATTTGTAAAAATAACATCGATATCTTTTGTATTTGAATATACGTAATTGGAAAAAATTGCAGGATCGCTACGTATTCTATAAAATTCACGAATTTGAAGAAGTTACGCTGTTCATTCTGGTTCTGTTGGTTTGGGAAAATTTTTAATCAAAAACTAGGAATTATTAGAGAAAGTTAGTATAAGAGTCTCATGGTGGGTACAACTGTAAAAGTGATTTCAAATTTTTTACCAATAGCATAGAGGCATCGATCACTCTATATTTTTTTACTTTAATTTGGACTAGAATAGACCAAGTGGAATAGACCACTAGGTTTATGATAGGAAATAGATAAAATTTCAAAAGAAGTGATTTATAACGTACATGGAATTTAATGAAAGGGGAAAAGTTGTTCTGAAGTTGAATAACAGGGACTAAATAAATGGTAAAAATAAAAACATTGCAATTTCATTCGCGATTTTGAGGAAATTTGCTACTATGCGTTATTCGGTATTGTACGATTATATATATATCCCTATCTTATCGTAAAGGATCAATAAAATTTTCATTATTTCATTTCGATCAAAATTTTCCATAAAATGGTCAATTAAAGTATAACGATTATTCCCATTGGTCGGAAACGTTTCACCGGGTTTGGTTAGGTTAGATCAGCAGAATCTTGCCTTGAAACTTTATTCGCCTACTTCCTGTGATACGAACATCCGGCCATGAATGTCTGTGAAACTGTAGCTTTTCCTGTTTCCTGCTGAATGGGGAGAAATGGGATTTGGGGGATAAGTCGTAAGTCGACTAAGAGGGAATGAGGAAATGAAGGGTGGTGGTTGGCGGCTGCAGCGGAGGATGAGTGTAGAAGTTGCAACAAAAGGCCGAGCGAGAAATTATCGACTTTCACGAAGCTCATGAGATTTATCGTAATAATAACAACGAGCACGGGAACACGTTCGTAAAGCGTAAATCGAGAGCATCGTGAATGTCTCGAGAAATGCATGCCGCCGTGTCTCCTGGAACTTTCAATTCTCGCGGTTGAATTTTCTTTTCCTAACTTCTTCTCTTTTACGAGCTTTCTTTCTCTAATGCTTACATCTGTAAATTATTGGCTCAATAATTGTCACAAAGCATGTTTAAATCTCTAGATAAATAGGAAATATTTTGACTTAATATGTGATAAAAAGATATCATAAGTAAATAAGTAGAACGAGGATCGTGTCTAATCAGACGAGTGACGCATGAGCTATTACAAATACATTTTTTCAAATTTTCTAAATAAGATATAGATATAAAATTGGAGAGATTTTGATCATTTTCATTTATAAGATCTCCGAAATCTCTCGGCCAATACTTTAATTCGATTCTTCGTACCTACTTGTGATTATTTTTTGGTCGAACAATTTAATTCAACCTTTCGAACAAGTAGTCCTCGTTTATTCGAAGATACTTCTTGGAATAACTTTCCTTTATTTTGGACACTGGCTTTTTTCCCCAAACCTACGGCCGAACGAAGAGAATTTGAACGAACTGGAATTTGTCGCGATGTTGGTTGATTTTGGTGCAATTTGCTTTTAGCGAATAACTCGGTTAGAGGAATTTGCTTTAAATTTACTTAGTTAGCGAAGTTTACCCGGTGGAGCTAATTTTGGTAAAATTCACTCTCGCTAATTAAGACTCGGTTGTACAATGGACAAGTTAAGACACGGAGACCGAGGAATGATGCTTTTTACGGTATTAATAATTTTATTCCGAAGTTATACCACTCTCGGAGATTTTTAAGTTATATTCGGTTTGCGAAACAGGCTCGGTTGAACAGAGATCTCCAAGATATAAATGAATTGCGAAGTCTGGGTTAATGTAGTTTTCTGAATAATGCGACGAAAAAATGTTCGTATTTGTTGAATTTAAAACAGTTGAGACTTGCCTCCCTGCCTAATTAGTCGACTTATTTTTCTCCGACAACGGGTTCATTAATTAACTTTGCCAAAATTCTTTATGTGGAAATCGAACAACAAGGAAAGCAAACATACAATAAATCCATACAATAAACTTTTCTAAATACTAAACATTCCTCCATGATATCATATGTTTTGTATTTAACAATTAACTATAGATCGAGTAGTTTTACGGCAATATCTTTCTTGTTACCAGACGTGTCATTTAGATTACAATTGATAATTTTATTTATTAAATCACTGTGATATAGAAGTTAATGTAATACGGCTACAATTAATTATAAAAACTCGTATTTCGTATAGTTTAACAATATTTAACTGTTTCAATCGTTCATTGTAAGAATAAAGTTCAAGATTGCATTGTTTTTCGATAATTATTGACATTCACCGAAACTGTAAGTTACTGGGAGTAAAATAATAATCGAAAAGGAGTTTACGATCGACAATGTGCCAGTTCGTGATTGCTGGCAGCATCCCTTAATGGGATGCGGGAAACGAGGGTGGGATTAACCAAAGAACTTTTAGAATCGATAGACCTTTAAAAGGAAGTTTGCGGTTATAACCTAAGTTCGGCAATAGAATTCCTGAGTTATGGCTTGTTCTCACACGCGAACGGAGGTCCGTTTAGACTGATGAAAGTATGGGAAGAAAATGAAACGAAGAGAACCGAAGGGCTTCATCGTTTCAATTGCTTTTCCAATCAAAACTTGCTATTGCCGCAAATTATTTAAGTTTCCGTGTAGAGTAACGTATTTCATACAGTCTAGCGGACTGAGATATATTTAGAGAATCGTCAATTTTGAGATATATATATATCGGTAGGAATTGACTCTGTTTAATAAGCCTTTTACGAAAATAGAATAACGGAATAGAATGATAGGGTTGTTTCAATTGTTTTTCCGATAATACATAATGTTTTGGTAGACTTCCATAAAGTCAAAGGATTATTAACTAAATTAGTTACATAGTTGACGTATAGAAGTAAAATATCTTTTCTTTGTTTATATGTAAAATTTTCATAAAAGATTTTATTTCGTAATAACAATAAAGTTAAGATTTCTTCTACGTGGTTGTGAATGTATAAATAACGTTCATTTGCTGGCCATCGTCGTTCGTATCGAGTGTGACGCAATCGGGTACTAAAAATTTATGATATATTTGATACGAGACGGTATGACATCGATATATCGACGATATTGCTAGTTAAATTCAAACGACGCTCGTCCTAGCACCTCGTTCAAAAACGCCTTCTATATTTCGCGTAGAATTCCCTTGCTATGGAAATTGTAGAATCAAAATCGAAATAAAATTGCTTTATATAGAACGTGTTTTACACTTTCTAAGTTCGGAGCTTTTTGAAAAAAAAAAAAAAAAAAAAAAAAAAAAAAAGAAAAAACAAAGAGAGTTAGGAACGTTGAATAGCGTGCTTTTATCGATACAAAACAAAATTGTTACTTTATAAACAATTAAATCCAACATTAACATTATTCCTATTATGCATTATTTGAAATATTACAATATAATTGTATCACATACGATACATACAAAAGTCTTGTGATACGTATTTTTAATCGGATTTCTGAATTGCGTTTCAACCAAGTTGTAAGTATATTAATAGTACATAGTTTAAATTAAATGCCATTTGTCTATACATCTTCGTTATGAAGATTCATTTTCTCTAATTTTAGAACAAACATAGTAACTGTTCTAAGACTTTTAAACGGGGATATAATTAAAACGAAATCAGCCAGATCAAACATTGTTACAATCTCTCGTATCAATTTTCTGTTATTAGCTCGACTTTCCCTCTAGTCAAGCTCTCTTTTTTTAACCGCCTTGGGGTTGTAGAAGAATGAAAGAAAAGAGCACGACTCCCTTAAGAGCAAAACTTTTCAAAACGTGTAAGGTGCGTGCAGTGTAAAAAAGATTGTTGAACAGAGGTCGGTTTAATTTCAACGAAGAAAAAATGAGTCATAAAGTGGCCACTTTGTCGAACTCAACGAAGGATTTGGTGGACGATGTCGGGTCTTCGTCCTCGTCGGTTCGTCAACGGTCAGAACGAGCGATGGAAGGGAACGAGTGACAATAACGGCGGAAGACCATAACGTCGTAACACCAATAAAACCATACTACTGCCAGTCGAAAATGAAACGAGCCGACAGTAAAAGCACGGAAATGCGACACGATGCATATAAGTTCCCGTTTATTTCAATTTGCACAGTTACTCTACTTATGATCTTCTTGATTCATGCTTGGAGTCGTACTTTTCGAAGGATTAATATTGGAGAGGATATTATTTCCTGTGGTTGATTTCGATTTAGATTGGTTTGAACAGGTTTGGATAGATTAGACTAGTGCGAATAGGTTTGATGATAGTGGAAGGCTGGTCAAGAGATTTGGTATGAGTTAGTTTAAACGATGATTGATCATGGTTGAATTTGAGTCAGTCGAAGATGGAATACATTTAGCTTGCTTATTTTATTTTATAATATTATTTTTGCATATTAGTCTTTATAGTCGCATTTGGAATTTATTAAATTTGAATATGTTAAGGTAAAGGGAGAATATCTTTCCTTGTGTATAATATTTGTTAGATTAATTATACGATGTGTTCTGAAACTCAAACGTGCTTATAACTTGAGTATGATGGCATATTTGGTCGTATGAGTTTTATGATCGATCGATTAAATATTTTAAACAGTCTGAGTACAATTTACCATGTTACACGTCGGTAAATGATTCTTTGAAACAAAGTCTTTTATTAAGCAATGACAGGTTTCACATGGTACGCAACGTTTTCCATGGAAAAAAGTAACGAGATACTTTGCCCGTTGCGCGACCAAGGAAAGATTTCCGATCGACAGAATTATTTTCCAATTATTTTTGCCCGCTCAATCGGTTCGCCTGTGCATTGCTTCGCGAAGAACGCCAACGTTTCAATAGTAGACGGAACGAACACATTCTTCTTCTGTATCGAGCCATTTCTTTGTGAAATAATACCTTTCAAAAGAAACGCCTCACTCTGATTAATTCGTATCCTTTGACTTTTCTTCATTATCAACAATGGTTGTTTAAATAATCGATAATTACCAACTATTGATTTAATCAAGCACATTAAAAGAATAAAGAATCTTATATAAATTTCCGTTAAATATTATTATACAATTATTACGTTAATACCACGTTATTCAATTTTATTCAAGTTAATTTATTAATTACTATATATTGCTACGTATGTTTAATGAATTTTCTGTATTTTAATCTCGTGATTATTAGAAACCAAATTCGCTATATTAAATTATTGGAAAAGTGGATATTACTTCGTTAAGTGGACATAAACTATAATTACCGTAAGGGGCCTGTAATCGGCCGTAGCACAGCCATTAAAATCGTGTTATTTACCCAACGTCAGTTCACGATACTGATCGTTTAAGAAACTCGGATTTCGTGAACGCTTGAAATCCCTTGATAAAACCAATATTATCCCGGTATCGAACTTGGTGAACTCTATAAATTTCCTTCTTATCGGCTCGCGAAATTTACGAGTCTACCCTCTCGAGTAATCGCGAGGACAAACACACCTGCATGTATGCACGGCGTTTCCTAACACGCGCGGAATATGTTCGAAGAACAATCTTAAATGCTGAAAATTATACGCCAAGTGTGCTTGTATATATAAACGCGCAATTTGTATATTATTAAATGGAATATCTTAATAAGCCCATAGACAAGAATCACATTCATCTTTGTGTTTGGAGTCGAAACATGCAACAAGATTTTTTAAGGGTTACTTTTTAAAGAACAGCGAGTCGTGTACCTAATACAGTCGGAGAAAGAAATAAGCGAAGAGGTAGTAAAAGTAAGGTATCAATGAAATTGTATCGAATTAGTACCAGTGTTGTATACTTGAGTATTATTTTTTGATTGATATCTATTTCTATTATCTGCTTACTTATCTTTACATCAACTTAATACATACGAAATTCTACTGACTCGTAAAAGATTGCTTCGCACGATAGCACTGGACTCGATGAATTAATAATTTTCTCATTAGAACTTTCTATGCTGCTTTCCTCTAATTTTACAATAAATTCATGATTCCATGAGTGAGTGAAACAGCGAAGCGAACTAAATTCTAACAAAAAAAAGTCTGTCTCCAATTATATGAATTACAACCCAGTAACCGACGGAACGATATTAATGTAGTCGATGGTGCGTGGTTCGTGTTCATTCGGCAGGTCGTCGGAGAAAACTGCGAAATTGGCAACTGGACGCGAACTGATGACATCAGCAGCGGTTCGTTCAGATATACGGAGTTAATGGGACAAAATATAATCCGCGGAACGGATCGAACGATAACTGAGGCGAACGTTGGACCAGAAGCTCCGGATGGACGCGTCGAATCGGTAATACTCACGAAATTCGAAAAGTATTTGATATTCGTGGCTCGTTCAACCAGTACTAGCTCGATTGAAATAAACTTATTAAAATCGTACGGTACAATTCGATCGATGAACTATCGATAACATGGCATATATGTATACGTACTACATATATACATATATTTATACGAGCCTTTTCAATTAAACTTTCCTTGCTCGAAACAGCGGGTGGTACATACGGCCGCGGAATAATGCAATTGCGATCGCAATATTTCGAGCGTTTTCCCGCGGACCAGTCGAACGCAGGATCGCGAATGCAGCCGAGAAATTACGTACGGTTTCGTTGGAAACGATGTGCTTGTTCCGTTCCCTTTCGCCTTTATTTAACCAACTCTTTTGTTTTTTCCAATTTTCTTCCTGTTCCTTCCCCTTTCCCTGTATTTCCATTGTTTCATTTCTGTTTTATTTCTTTTTTTAATTCGATTCAGGTAGCGCGGGCCGGTTTCGCGCACTTCCGACCCCTGAAGCATAACCCTGTCTCGCGTTTGATTTTAATTACGAGCCCGGCGAAACGTCTAAAAACGCCGACTCAAATGGCTGTTACCGTCGTTGGTAAAATTACGAGTCGTTTTACGTTTACGTGATGAAATTATAGCGAATGAATTGCCCTGTCTTTATCGCGAACGAACCGCCAGTCAGTTGCGAAAAAAGGAGACGATTTATTGAGTACAAACATCGCGACGATGGTAGTTGCTGTTACTAGTAAAGAGATGGCTCGAAGATTTTCCTTCGTTTGTTAAACTTTAATGCTTTCGTTAGAAGACTCTCCGAGCTCTCGATAGTTCACCAAGTTTCGCGGTTTTTGATCAATGAGCCGCGAAGGTATCGTTTTTCATT
The DNA here is from genome assembly GCA_905333015.3 of Bombus campestris. Lineage (NCBI taxonomy): Eukaryota > Metazoa > Arthropoda > Insecta > Hymenoptera > Apidae > Bombus > Bombus campestris. Next base: position 9,758,367 of record HG995140.1, read on the forward strand.
CGTATCGATAGGAGTCTATTTCCGTCGAAAGTGCGAGTCTGTCGATTTTTCTCTAGGGAACCTAAAAGAACGTGTTTTGTATTTGTGAATGGATAATATGAGGCATTGAGAGCGAAATTGAACTCTGACAAGAAATGGACGAACCGAGTAATTTAGTTGTTGAAATAAATATGAGAACGAGATATTCAGTGCAACAACGGCTTTTATTTATGTTACTTGAGTTCGTTTTGAAAAAAGTGAATTCCTCCAGTTTTGTATAATTTTCAGTTTATCCAACTACGGTTTATTGGAATAATTTAATGCTCAAAATATAAAATATACAAACAATACACGAAATATTTGTTGTGTTCTGTGTTTGTTACATTTATACTTTCGCGCGTTATGCCAGAGTACGGACTGCAGAAATTCGATCGTCGTATGATTTTTGATAGTAGAATCGAAAAGATACAGTTGCCAAGCCTTGATTAGATATATGCCGGTATAAGTCTAATCTTGGTTAGATAAGTTTAACCTTGTTAGAGTAATCTAACGCGGATCTTAATCCAGACGGAATCCAGACCTACCCGAAGTTAGGTTTGCACTCGTACACTATTGGGCCGCGACTTTGAAACTTAATTAATGTCGAAGTCTGTACTTCCTTTTCCATTATTAATTATTTATCTTAACCTGATATAAGTATTAATATTTGTTTTCAAAATTCACACGGATGAAATTTCTCAGCTGCTCTCGTTTCGATTAAAAAATCTTTTCCAATCAAATTTTAGCAACACGCTAGTAACTCAGATTCCCTTCTGATGTAGAAGGTCAACGTTTGTGTTAATTTCATTTTCCAACTATAACTAATTCATTATCGCTTTAAATGTATCTTCTAACAATAATTATCATATAACGGACGAACCATTTCATCCCTTTAGATTGATTCATCTCTAATATTATTATTATTACTTAGTCCGTGCCTTTCGGCTTTGGGCGAGCTTTCGGTTTTACATCTCGTTTGCCTATCACGCTTTTTATATTCTGTCAGTCTTATGGCGTTATCACCTTATTGCCTCCTCCCTTATATCTATCTAAACTCTTTTCCTTGTCTATCTATCTTTTCTTATATGTAGATATACCTACCTCCCCTCTTATCCACTCTGTTATATTGCACTCCATTATATATTCTGTCTCTAAAACTATGGCAACTTTTGGACTTTTGCCTCCTTGCTGTGCTTTCTAATTGTCGTTTCTCCCTGTCTTGTATTGCCCTTCTCTTCTCCATTATGATTCATCTCTAATAATTATCTCAAATTCAGGTATTCTTTCAGTTTATGCTCTTTCAAAGAAATACCATCTATTCATGCACAATGTTGCACCAAATAGTCGAATAGCGATTAAATTTACATTACACGATTTATAAGTAAAGCTTCGTTAAAAAATTCTAATGAAAATTGCACCGAAATCAATTATACACCTAACGATAATTTATCACCAATGATTATATCGTGGAGCTTAAGGGAGACTAAGTATTTCATTGACACTATAAATCTAAAACTTGTCCCGTTTCTAAATGGACAGTACTCGCGATAGAGTAGCTGGATTCGAGCTATATATTCAGCGAAAGACGTTCCACTTAGCTGTGTATCATCCTCGAGAGTGATTATTCCAAGTTGCAACGGCGCATAACAGTGGCAAGCGTAAAGTCGTGAGGACGGAACGTCGGAATGGAAGTTAGTTCGAGGCGGTCGTTGGTATCGGCGTTGCCGGAATCAATGCACGGTATTGTGAAAGGGCGTTTAGCAGGAAAACGTGAACTGCTTGGTGGCTAACTATATAACGGGTGTTCTCACAACTATCTCTACAGCTATAATTAATATTCACGAAAATGTGCAAATTGTAAGAAAAATCTAAAAGAGGATTGAAAAGGAAATTACGAAACATAGATTAAATGGAATGTTGTGCATTTGTCGTACATTATCTATACACAGGACAGAGCTTTTCCAATCAGATTTTTTTTGAAATCTTTTGTATTAATCTAAGATTAATATATGTAGGGATTAATAACGTAAAAAGGGAGATTTAAAGGTAAACTTTAAGAGTTTAAGATACGTGGAAACATTCGCTAATTTATAGAATGCAATTATACAGAGTCGAACGAGCGAAATAAAATTATAAGAATAAAGATACGTGTATCACGTATTACTATAACGTGTTAATTGATGTTCTTCCTTTGTCTACATTTTAATTGAAAGATTCTATTTAATTTCAAAGCGGCGTTACCGAATTGTATCATGAAAATGAAGGTTTGTCTGCTCCGAGAACGGTGAGATGAAATCAATACCTGAAACTTTAAAGTACAAAGGTAAGGAAGTCGCAGCTTTGCAAACCGGCATTGTGGGCTTGTAATTGAACTTCGTGTAAACGAAGTTGTTCGTGGTTACGATTGCAATCTTTGTAAATACGGAGAGAAGTTTACTAATTTCATTTCTTACCTAATCTACGGTCCTTTGGCATTAATTTAACGGTATGCTAATGATAGTACTTTATTATATCCAATTTATCTCTACCATCGCTTGTTCTCTCCCAACATTTTACATTTATAATACTAGAACTACCAAAACTGTTGAAAGTACCAATTCGTAATTTATCATGGAATTTTTCTAGATTTACAACTGTATATTTTTGGCGTTTTTAAAATGATTTTTTCATGAAACATATGGATAAAAGCTCTTTTTTGCTTCCTATACAAGTTCTATATTTTAGTCATTGGTAGTCATTGGTAATCAAACTGGTAGTTTGAATAATAAATCTTTACTCTAGCAATCGATTAATCTTGAAAACAGTTTTCTCTGCAACGAAAAATATACGTTTGACTCATTTTATGTTTATTTCATACCTTCTTTTGGAACTTCTTATTGACTACAACAAATACCTGTATCCGAAAAATATACTCGCTTTCGAATGGTCCACCCCTTATACGGAGAAGGGGAAGTTTTATCGAAGGCAAACGATCTCTCGAGTGGTCGTGCTTGAGTTTCGCAAAGCGGCGCCCTTTCAAGATCACTGATATCGGTTGACCGAGCCGAGTTGGACCGATTGACCGACTCTGAAACCGCTGGTCAGCCAAAGTGGCGGAAAATGAAGAAAGTGCACGAGATCATCTCTGCAACCATCTTCCAGACTCACAAAATCTTTTATCCTTATCGATAAACCATTTCTATCACGCGATTAATAAATTAAAGCTCTCTCGACCTTTTATTTGGCAAAGGCGAATGTTAAGGCTGATCTTACCGAGACTCGTTCTACTTACGCTCGAAGTTATTTTTTTATTATTTCTCTAGACTTTTAGTTTGTTAGGAAATGTTATAAATGTACAAAAATAAAGAAAAAAAGAAAGAAATCAATAATAGCAATTTTATGTGGAGAAGATTGAAAAAATTGTACTTAAAATTTAGAAATAGTAAGGTGGGTAATCAGAGTAAGTTAAATGACAGAATAAAAGGAAATTGTAGAGGAAAATTTTGCTTGGTTTAACGAGTCCTACTATCTAACCGTAAGATTTTCTCGCACGTGGTATAACAAATCGTGTTGGTACAGCTTATTAAAAAATTAAATATTCTTTACCACGTTCTCGTTAAAAAAAAAAAGAGGTACAACGTAATTCAATTAGTATAATAGTTTTGTCTTTTGCTTTGAACTTTAAATGATCTTTTCGTATAATTTAGAAATTAGGCTCATTCATCGCGGATGCTATCATTATTGTCGAACATCGCCTTTAATAATCAATTTCATCTCGTTATTATAGTCTACCATACATTATCATGTTGATAACAAAGAATAAAATGGTTGTTCTTTTACCTGTGTATGTATATTTTGTAATTAAATTACGTCCAAAATAAACAAGTATCTGGGTACTTCTGTGCTGCACCGTGACTGTAATAATTCAAAAAGCACGAGTTATATTAAGAAGTTCACTGATTATTCGTAACACAAAGTCAAAGAAAAACACGTGACAATTTTAACAATGCTTTTAATAACAGTTTTATTAGTATAATCAATTTGTACTACGCACACAATCATCAATTCGTCCCGTAATATTCCAGAGGAGTTAAATATCTACCCCTTGATTATTTTTCCAAACATTGCTCACGAATGTTTATTACATCGATTTCTTTCTTTTTACTTTTAAATGCATTCTTGTCACTTGGAAATATAGTTATATTTTCCAAAATGCATCTATGTATTTTCCTCGATATATTTCTACATTTTTGTTCCTTTCCATACTCGATTACATTTATACTATCGTAGAATAAATTATCGTCACAAGCGGATAAATTTATAAGTAAACTATAACTCGAACTTTTTGGCGTAGCTACTATTTTCACGAGCACTTGAAGCGCGATTGCGCTAAAATACTTCAAACATTGTTTTATATAATCTATGAGCTATGCAGTTTTATAGAATTACGATGATAATAAATCTCCTTTCCAAAAGGAAAGATATTGAACATCAAAAGAAGAATATAAATTTCTTAAATTATTTCTGTCTGAACAGTATATAAAGAAGTAATTTCTCAAAATATTTTATTTCATCTGAAAAAATCATGCATTTAAATGTCAAAAGAAAAATCTCTTCGTTTCCTCCTTTTTCTCCGCTCTACCACCAAAAAGCAACTTCCCTGGGACGCAGAGACTGATTGTATGAGCGTGCAGCTGCGTCCTCCAGGATCTTCCTTTTTTCTATTACGGGACATTTACCCAGGAAAAATAATGCTCGCGCACATTTCACTCGCGTTATCTGTTGGCCGGTCCAGCACCGGCTCTTCATTCCTCTTACGATCCTCGCGTTGCTTTCTGTTGGCTCGCGCAAATGACGCGTCTAACCGCGAGGTGAAATCTGCCAACTGGTTCCTCTACCGATGTCACCATCCCAAGAGCTCTTCGCGAATTGCATTTCCTCATGCTACTTCTAGGAAAAATATACACTATTGATCATTTTCATAAATATACTGTTGCAAACTTGTGTTACTAATTCGAAATAAATGCTACAGACATCGACAGACTGCGGGTGTATAGGCAAATTTAAATTTGTGCGAAAATAAAGAAGTGAAATCTACGTGGACATTCATTTTCGAATTTTCCATGAGTATATAAATATAGTAGTCTGAATGTCAATAATACCTTTCCTTTACTTCAACAAATTGTTGTAGAAATAGATTCTCCGAAGCAGTAAAGAATTCTAAGGAAACGTTCTTGTTTTAAATCCCCCCATTTTACTAAATACAATAATCGTACATTTTTAGACAGTGGCCTATGTACAGTAACTCGCCTCGGTTATATTCTGGTCCATTGGAATGGACTTGGACGTATCGATATTTTGTGTCGGTTTAAGGTTTGTACTTTATTGGGATACACAGTTACGAAATGTATAATTGGATCGCAAGTAATTTAGATATTTCTCTATCCGTCGTTCCTTGCCTGTTTCCAGATTTCTAAATAAATTGATCCTGCAGTTGTCAGTCAAAATTCAACCGAAAAGAAATCACATTTACACCTGCGAAATGTTCATAGCATCAGCCGAATATGGAACGCGAGAAATAAGTCCTAGATTCTAATTACGAACCAAGTTCCCCAGATCGTGTCGTCGAAGATTTTCATCAGAGGAAGGGAGAGGAGGCGCACCTCCCGGTTTCAACCCTTGTCGTCGTCGCGTACGCGAATCGAGAGTGCACGCGTGCGTACATCACGTAACAAAGACAAATTAGGAAACACGTGTGTCGCGTGTCATCCGCGCCACGGATAAACGACAGCTGACATATATTCCAAGAGGCAGAACCAACCGAAACAGCAGGATTCCAGATAGGTATCACAAAGACCAAGAGATAAAGAGGTTCGCCAGCTGACTCGTTAATGCCAGTGTATTTCTAGCGTAAAATAGAATTTTTCCTAATTTGAAAATTAAGTCACAAGCGAAAATTGCGCGCATGATGTGTTTTTAACGTTTAGAATCGACAGCACAAATATGTTATTCATGTTTTGTCACGCCTTATATATGGAAACCAGAAAAAGAAAAGAAAAAGACAGAGATGAAAAGAGAAGGAACGTAGATAGTATTATAGAAAAGTGGGTGGGATTTCATTCCGTTCTCTGATGAGAATCTTTTTTGCGAGGCGCAGAATTTGTACAAGCCTGCGCCGAAAGCTATAAACCCGGACCACGAGAGAAGAAACGGTCGGGAAAAACGTATAATTGTTAGTTGTCTTTCCTAGACAAAAGACAGAATAAACCGCAATTAAAGTTTTTCTTACGCCCCCCATCTTTTTGCCCGCTTGCTATCTGTCCTTTCCGCGAGCTTCCACGGTTTTTATCGTCTTCGGAAGTTCTCCCTAACCTCTTCCCTCTGATTGTTCATTTTCGTTTCGAACTCGAAAGAGAGAGAGAGAGAGAGGGAGAGAGAGAGGGAGAGAGAGGGAGGAGAGGAAAAGAGGACTCCCTTTGTGCGCCGCTTTAAAAAGGTACGCCATCCACGGTGTTCCATGTTGCGGACGAATGATTGTTTTAATAAGCCTTTTACATTTTTATTCATTCTCGTTCTGACTGTAACGAAGTCTTCTTCTACGATTCTGCTACCTCGTTTCCTTGATTTCGTAAAGGATGTAGAAATTGTAAATCCTGTTCTGTTTATCTCGCTGTGATTCGAGTTTCAATTTACATCGTATCTTCATGTTATTGGAAAATGATCTCTGTAGCAGTGTTCCAGTTTTCTTTGATTTATTCCACGTGTTATAATATCAGATATATACTACATATTAATGCTATGTACTGAAAAATGCTACAAACTTGACAAAAAATCGTCTTTAGATGATTTCGTAGTTCCTTATACTTCTTAACTGTCGAGTATACCCGTGAGAACTGACATTGTATCCAGCGGCAAGAATATTATTACGAAACTTTGGATCCGTTGGTCTTCGATTTTCGATATTATAATAGTTTCCTCCGTGAAGGAGCGAAGGGACGGAACGGTGGGCTTTAATTGAGATTTTTTTGTAACTATTTCCCGGATGGTATCTCGTGTTACAAGATTTCACATTATCTCCGATGGAAAATGACACCCATTCGGTTCGCGGCTAAGGGTCTCTTCTCAATTAAAGTTTGTTGCAAAGGATCGAGGTGTTTGCAACAAAGTTCCCTCGTAATCGTTGGGTTAAGATTGAGTTACTTCCAAGTGACAACAGAAGCTCGCTAACAACTTCGTTACTGCCTTCTGCTTGAATATAGAATTCGTTCGGCTTTTGGTAAATTTGCGCTCGCATCTTGTTTATCTTCGCAGAAATACCAGTTTATCATTGATTTGTACACCTTGATAAAACGTACGTACTGTAACTACAAATCGATCAAAACGACTGAATACGTGTGAATGTCTATACTGTGTGCGTTTCAGAAGTTTCATTCTGCAAGACAATTACAGCCACCAATCGGAATTGTCGGTTGACGTTCGTCTTGTCAAAGGTATACAATGCGCACACGCGTCTATGCGGGTTTCCTAATCTCTCTTTAATGTAACAAACGCACGAGTCCGGTTATAGTTCAGTCTGGAACGTCACGTACACGCTGGGGACAGCTATTCGTGGATAGTGCAGCACGCGTGATTAATAATTGCCACGGTATATGGCTCGTTGAAAAATTGTTTAGCCACGTGTTTAGATAGAAGCACGTTAAACCGTGCTCAAACGCCATTATTCGCATGGAAATCTATTTTCGCGTATATGCGAACTGCGCGAGGCTCGTATCAACATTTTCGCACGTTATTTATCTATTTGTCGCGTTTGTCATGTCATCTCTGATGAACACTATGGCGTGGAATTTATTCCCTATCTTTTATGTTTACTGATCTCTTTTAATAAAGTCATGGCTTATTTGATGAAATTTTTTTAAGCATTTTTGAATAATTTGTATTCTATAAATGTAAAATGTTGGAGATACAGAAGATTGGAAGTAGGTCTACTTGTACCTGCATATGGCATCGTCAATTAAACAGTTTGACAAGCTTTTTACGTTCTGCGTGAAAAAGGAAGACCCGATACGATTCGTTGATGAACATTTTGGACGAAAATGACATTCTGTAATTTGCTCGTAAAGAAAAAACGAGGACGCCAGTGATTTTGTGCGTTTTATATGTTTTCTCTCGTTAACGTGAATGGAAATTGCTGATCGATGAACCTAGTTAAAAGAACAACATCGATCGAAATTAATAATCATGTACGTTCCGAACGAACTAAATTAACGAGTTCCGATAAATTCGATATTGATCAGACTGTGCTTAGTTGAAAGGAATGCGTTGAATTTGTGTTACGTATACTCGAGATGCAATTTCTTACACGATCGACGTATCTCTATCGATATGACTGAATTTGTGTGACGCGGATCTAGAGAAGCGTACATTCGTGTGTATCATAATGATTTCTCACTTATTGTTATTCGATGCGATAAAAGCTTATGTAAATTCATGCATCGACTACTCAATGCGTATTCACATTTGCTAAATCTTATGCTTTTATTGCAATTTTACATATGTTGGTAAAGGTATACTATATCTTTACAAGAAAGTTATCTTGAATGTTAGAACAGATGAGATAAATAAATTATCATTATAATTACTGTTATATACGGCGCAAGACAAATTACAGAATTCCATGATAATTTATTAACGATTTAATACCACTCCCTCGACTCTTACAAGAATTTAGTTAAAAACACATATTAACTGAATTCCCAGAAAGCTTACAATTACACGGACCATTCAGATCATAGTCGATATCACGGGTTAATTGATTTTTTAATACCCAAAATCCGTTCAAGCGATCCGGACGAAATTCGCATGCACGCATTTTTAATTACCAGGCGATGCATCGATGCCGTCCAGCGCGGCAGATTTAATTAGCATGCTTCAATTTGTCATTACCCATGAAATTAGGAAAATAATATTTCCGATAATGCCGTGGCTTTCTACGACCGCATTTTCCATTACCTTCTCTCGATGGTTTCCGGAACGTTCGCGATGAAAAAGAGAAAGGAAATGACGGAACTATGAGGACTGATCGATCGTCTATGCGACCAGATGATCGCTTTAATTATCGCTTATCAAAGAGATGAGTCTTTTTACGAGCTTAAGAGAGCCTTCCTTGTCTTAACTGTAGAAATCTGAGAAACGGATGGATAGTCTCTCTATAAAGAACTTTACTAGAATGTGTTGTTATAAATGTTGTTTAATCGACCGTTCGTGGAGAGACGCGATGGCGAGAAAGCACGCCAACAGGAGTCGTAATTCCCGTTACGATTAGATAATCGACGCCACGAACTGATCGATCCCCTTATTTCTTTTAGAATAATAGGGGGTGGTTCAATTGAGTTTACACTGAATTAACACGTACAAATTAATGTTTATTCCAACAACTTTGTAAAGAAGATAGTTATGCTGGTGCGTATGTACAAGTTAAGTAAGTGATTGATCTAAGGGTAGAAACCCGGTAAAGATATGTTTACTATTCTAACGACGAAGAATAAGTGAAGTTTAACGACGATGCTGTGTCGGAGGAAAGCTAGTGACGGGTGTGTCCAGCGCACGGAACCATCGGATTTGTTGATGACAATTTTGGTTGGAAAAGTAAAGGCAGTAGACATTGCTTCTGATTGGATAATAAGAAGGCTGGTGGACTAGGAAGGATCTTAGCCGCCCTCGATAGAAAGTCGCTAGTGGGACTCATCATACGCGTGAAAAACTAACTTCCCCGTGTCTTCTCGTGGTAAACAATAAAATTTAGGAAACGATTTAGTAAAAAGATCTTTGTTCGGTCTGAAGGGCCTTAGCTAGATAATTCCTGAGATTTATGGTAGGTCTTTAAGACTATTGAGGGTACGCAGTAAGGATGTATAGACATCTGGTTGCCATCTTGCCTGCGGTGTGTGGCCTGGTCTGGGTAGAGCGTTGCCAGACGTAGCAAATGTTGAAAAATTGTACTAGAATTTATTCCATTCTTGCAGATACCAATATTCCATGGTATATCTGTCGGACTTTTAAAATCAATTTCATCGTGTCGTAATAATAAATTGATGATACGAGATCTAATCTAGAAGTACTATACGTAAAAGAAGAAAAGCATACTGGCCAACTTTAATTTCAAACTTTCCAATTCAACGATCTAGCACCCGGTTTTACCAGCAGCCTCAATTACCCGACCTAAAAATACCTCTCTTACTTGAGTTACACACCTGCAAAAATTCCAGCAACTCCGCACATCCCATCCCCTATCTTTTCAAATTTTCCCGCCACACCCTTCCATGCACTTGCGCACGTTGAATAAATACAAACCGCTACCACAGGATACACACGTGAAAAAGAAAAGAGAGGAGAATTTCGAATTTTCAGCTTCCAACCGACAAAAAGAAGATACAGAGAATATACACATGTACGTTAAAGTAAAAGGACAAAAAGGAAGACAGGCAGAGCGTTGGAAGGTGTCGACGAAACGAAAGTCGACGACGAATTTCTGAGATATTTTTGGCAAGAAAATTTCGGGAATTCGACGATGCAACGTGCCGCGAATTCTTGCAGGAAATTTATGGATCCTCGACGAAGTCTCGGTCGCGCTTCGTAAGGGAGCGAGAGATATAATTACGACGGCGAAGCGTAAGAGGGGATGTGAGAAACGTGAAACGGAGGGTCGGATAAGGATGGAGGTCGTGCAGGGAAAATAGGGTTTCACTCGTTAATACCCCGAGTTGGTAGCCACGTTAGGGAGCAGTGAAAATAACGAGGCGTAAATCGATACAATAAAGCCGGATAAACTGGCCGTTGTTTAACTTTTTCGAGATTGCTCGAGGCCGCAATTACTCCGATAATCGGCGGCTAATAGCGGCTGCCCGACAAGATTCGTCATTGTCCCTGTATTTCTCTGTTTACTTGATTCCAATTGCATATTTTCGCGAGTCACGCCAAGATGTCCAAGCGGTTAAGGGCTATCGAACTAGCACGAAAGAATGCGACGGTTTGCGCGTTAATTGACGAAGAGATTGTTCGCTCTATCGACCTTGTTTATAGGAGTTTCAAAGTTTTCTCGATCCTTCTCGATCTCTGAAGTTATAGTTACTAAGCCTCTAACCTACAAGATGCCATCGACAGCGCATAGACAAAAGACTGTCGAAGACAAACCAAAAACGGTACACGTGCAACGTTGGCTTCAGGGTTTTTCAGTTTTAGGGTAACGCTACTAGCGTGCGGATCTGGATCAGCTCAATTATATTCCGAACTTTGTACTTACACTTTTATATTCAAATATATATTTTTCTACTTTACAATTTATCCACGCTTTCCTTTGTATTCACCTACATCCAATAACCTCAACAATACGTATACGATCATTTACCATCTTCATAATAATTCATTAATTTTTTCTCTATACAAATTTTTGGTTTTTTTGTTGGAACAATTTTCCATTGCTTCTTTACAGTGTTTACTGTTATTTGAGACTACGACAAATGCCGCAACAAATTAAAGGCTACTAAGTATTCGATAGTTTTCGAGAAACATTTTCGTTGTTTATGCAAAAAAGTGCTCGTTGTTTACTTTGCTCATCGACGAGACGTAGGGCTTCGAAATTTGATAATAGTTCACTGTCCATTATCGTGGATACAAACGGTTTGAATTACTATTTCGATCCTATTATATAACACTGAACAAAATATCGGAGAAGTCTTCTCCGAAAATTTTTAGGTATGCGATTAAAGATCAAAATATATTACTCAAAAATTGCTTTATATTAGACCAAATATCGCTATTTTGAACTTTTAGATGATACTTTGGTACAACAATTTATATTTATGTCTTCCATTAGATAGATGCAACAGCATAAGTATATAAGGATATTCGTGGTCAGACTCATTGAAATTTTAAAATTTTCTTCATATTGCAATATGTACTATTACACGTTTCTTGGATGACACTTTAGTAGAATAATTTACATTTATATTTTTAACTGAATAGACGCAGTGGAATAACCATATTCATAGTCTGGCGCAGTAGTAAAACTAGATATTGAACGTGCACAGTATTATAGAGACATGTATGATCATCCACGCGACTGCAGTTCAAATAAACTAGAAAAAAGTAATAACTTGAAATAAAATAAACACATAACTATGTATAGAGGCAGTATGATAACAAATAAAAAGATAGAAATTTATAAAAAAGAAAAATAGTTTATGGAATAAAATCAATGGTAGCTTTGCAATCGAGTACAAGTATATTGTGACATACTGAAAGAACTATTGGTAGCAAGGAATCTTTATGGGAATTTCATTTTGGAGATTAAAAAGAGGAAATGGTCGATGGAGTTTTGTAATTTCCACGGACGAAAATAGCTGAAGTATTTGTAGTTTGACGCTGGCTGTTTGTTAAGCCGGAGCCAGGCCAGAGCTGTTCGATCACTTTTATTTCTGTTTGCCCGCGGCCAGTTATTTCGGAACTTGTTTCACCGATACACGTATATATGGATGTTCTTCTGCAATAAATGTATCCGCATTGCTAGAATCTCGTTAATAAAGCGTCACCGTGAAACGTAAATTGCCCGAATCGTCGGAATATTCGTTGAAGATAATTTCGATATGCGTCTGTCGAGGCATTAACATTAATTCAATCTAAGATTCTTCTTTTAACTACGTTATTTAATCTTGAAATAAATTTCATTTATTATAACGTTACATTTCTTTTTATTTGATTTCGGTTATCGAGGTAAATCGTATTACTGTAACATTCTTCAATTTCTATTTCCATAAAATTTTACTAAAATTCTATTAGCATTTTATGGTACAAAATCAGACGTCAGTTATGTTCTATTATCTTGAGTAATAATTTATTACGCGTATCAGTAATCATAAAATGTCTGGCCAAACCTCAATATATCGGGTACTACTTTCACATTTTTATTTCAGATCCAATTCTCTCGTTACAGGATTTCACTTAATCTAACGTGCTTCGACCATTTAAAAAATTCCCATTTGAATTGAATCCATTGCACTGTATCTTTCGCAAATGAAATAGTAGAATACTTTCTGAGGAACTTATTTCGTTCATAAAAACAAAACCAATATACCCATCCACTAAATCTTTTAAACCAAATTACGAGCAATCAAATCAAATTTTATGTTCTCTACAATCTGCAAGAAAAATCATATATCAAAAATTCGCTCTTCTTTCAACTGTACTTTTGACATTAATATTAAAAAAAAAGGGGAAAAGAAAAAATAAAAGAGATAAATAAATGACAAAACCATCCCTGTATCATCCGCTAATTACACCGAAAGCAACCATAACTTAATACATTCACCCTTTAAAATCCTTCTGAATATTCTTTGCTCTCTCGTGCTCGGCTGACGAATAACGCAGATGATCTACAGCCACGAACGAAGTTGCCCAAGGGGTTGAAAGGGGTTACGGTGGAAAAGATGACGGAATCCAGAAACAAGTTTCATCGCGGCAGCAAACTACGAGCATCGTTTACCGGAAAACGTGTGACAGAAAGTAAGGAGGCGTCGCAAAAGGGGTAGGAATGCTGTGTCCCACGGAGCAATGGGTTGGCAATGCTAGAACGGGGTGAGGGGTCGAAAAGGGGTGAAGAAACGGCCGAGCTTACGGAGCACGGGTGTAGGTTTACACTCGGTCCGTTAAAAGGTTCGCATTCGTCCGCTTTTATGGAAGGCCAACGAGACGAAATGGAATTGTACCCCTTCACAACGACCAGCGGCTTGCCAAACAAGGGGATCTAGAAGAATCCCGATATCCTTGGCAAGATTTCTTTTGATCGGCTTTCGACCCTTTAATCGATTCGCTCGGACGAGATTGTACCGAATGCTTGGAAACAGGGTGCGAATAGTTGTATTTCCTTTTGCTTTTTTTAAGGGGAGTTCCTGGTGTTGAATTTGGCGAGTAGATTAGTTTAGTCATCAGTTAGGGAATGTCATGTGTCGAGAATGAAAGTCTGTTGAGTGTCGACAGATAGTGGAGATTGTAGAGTCTTCTTTATAAAATGTGTAAAGTTTTTTAAATATATGTTTCAATATTTCGCTATGAAGTTAACCGTAAGGCGTACAGAGAAACGTATTAAATTTTCAGAATTTCTTTTCGTGCTCGCTATGTTAAAAATAGGAGAATTTTATAACGGAAATTCACTGAAAAAAGCTGGAAATGGAAAGTTGCTTTAATTCAACGTTGTCCCTTAGTGGATTAATTGTCCATATAAAAAGATTGTGAAAAGTAGTTCACGTTTAAATCTTTTACGAGGTTATTAGAAGGATGTGGAATATTTTATAAATCCTCGTTCGATTTTAGAAGTTGCCTTTGCGTTTTATTACATTTGAATCATAAAACAGGGATAGTCTCTCTTTTTCTTCTCTCAAAGAGATATCGGTTAGAGATCATCGTCGTCAGAATATCTTTCATCTATTTACCACAGGAATTCCTTGCGAATTATTCCATGCTTTGTCACCAAAGGCAAGAATCTTGAACGCGCTACTGGTCAAAGAGGCACGGGTGTCATTTGTATGCGGACGTGAAAATTTTCTAATCAGCTTTGCTCGTTGCTGTTGCTCTTGTGTGTCCAAGTACGCGAAAAGCATCTTCAATGGAATTAGTTGTAATTAATGATTTCTTAAATATTACAGTATATTAAAAGTAATTTAAAGGAATGGTCGATGTCGACGAAGAAGTACGAGTTCATTCGTGATCAGACGATCACGTAGTATCAGTTCGATTAAATAACACGCGGCACAGTAGAATACACACGTACATAAACAGACAGAGTAAAAGGAATTGCGGAATCATAGAGTAGACAATTTTTAACCGTTTCTTTTTTATATTTGATACTGATGAATTATTTATCTAATTCTACAATTCTATAATTTGATTTAATTAATTATTATAGAATTGACGATTTATTAAAGATAGCCATGCAGAATGAACGAATATTTTTCCTGCGACAAAAACATTGATTCACGAAAACTAAAATGGTATCGAAACTACCGCCATTTCATCAAACATTCAACGATGTCGTAGCGATTCGACAAAAAAAAAAAAAAAAAAAAAAAAATATTCGATATGAAAAAAATTTGATGAAGCAAAAGCCGAGGAAAATTCAATACAAGATATATCAATATTATTTCCTAGCACATAAGAAAATAAAAATAAAAATTCAGATACTGATCAAAGTATTGATCTATAAAGCGGTTTGAAAAATTTAATTTATGATGTATAATCGATCCAAATTTTCAACAATCCACCATGAATCTTCTATCACATATTAACACATTTAACTGCGATAGTATTCGTAGCTCGTTCGATTGGCGACTCGATGTTTCGTCGTTTACGTAACATCCTTGTGTCGTTTATCGGGATGGAAAAAGCAACCGGGCCAGAAGAACGAGAGAAAAATGTGGTGGACAGAGGGAGGAGGAGTTTTCACGCGAAAAACGAAACGATCCGGTGGTATCGTTGAAAGATGATAGCTGGAAGGCGCATAGAGTGTCCCAGAACGAGAGATCGAATAAAGGCAAGTCGCGTTGGTGAATAAAAGAAGCTCAGATGAAACCAAACGAGTTGTGCCGGTGTCGAACGACAGTAGAACGAGAACCGAACGAGTGTCCGGCTGACGGATAATTAATACCCGATTTTAACTGGGAATCGAAGTCGCGTACGAACATAAGGCGTCATGAATTTATGAAGGAATATTGAACAACGATATCGAGGACACAGAGAAACGTTTCATGTTATGTTTTATCATTTCTCTTGCTTCTTTTAAGAGAAGTCGATGAACAGACTCGTTCCGATCGTATAATGTGATTTTTATTATCGCCGCAGGTTCATCCGCGTTAATAATAAAAGCACCTGCATTGAAATTGTAATGGGAGATTTTTAATTGAGTCGAATCATTTAATTTCAATGTAGTTTAACATTAACGTAGGAGGTAGGGAAGTATATTTTTATGGAAATAGGAAAATTGGATTTTGAAATTAAAAATTCTTTAATTGTATCACTTTTTCTCTCATTTTTACATTAAAAGAAATTAAAATATAATAAACATTATGCTTTAGACGTTTCGTATAATTCTACATATTATGTCCGTTTTGTATATTTTTGCACACTTAAATTTCATGCAAATTCATAATTATCCTTATTAATTATTGTTGGTTGTTCTTCTGAAATACCATTATCTTTCCAAAAGGATACGATATCGCAATTATTCCTTTATAAAAAGAAAAAAATGCGTTGATCATATCTAAATCAACGTTGCCTTAACACAATCTTCCTAAGAGAAAATAAAAAAAGACCTCCCTTAACAAACTACGAAGCTCATAAAACCAATCACGTTTCGTAATAAAATGTTGCAACTTCGTCGCGATAAGATATCAAATAAAATGAAGAATCGTAATAAACTCAGTATCCTATTGTCGAGATGAATGTAGATTTTTGAGTCGATGCAGCAGTAAAAATTTCACTCGGTGAAACAAGTTTGTCAAATCTTTGATGCTGCAGTGAGCAAGTTTTTACGAGGACACGAAACCGTGGCGGTTTATAACACGACCATGGCGTAGTTGGTTTTAACGCGATGCTAATCTGGAAATTCAGCAACGCGTTGTTAGCATCTGCTTCGAAACGCGAACTCGTATCTTCGCGGAACTGAACTCTCCTCGTATTTTCCTTTTTATTTCCGAGTAGTAAAATCTTTGTTGCCGGAAACCACGGCCAATGTAATTCGAGGAAGGGCCACGCTTAACGCGAACCTTCTTTGAAATTTCATTCGAACGAATTCGCAGATGTAAAATTCAATTGGCAAAGCCTGATGAGCTTCTCTTTGTACAGGATGTTAAGAGCGGTGTAATTTTTAATTGCGATGCTAGCTGTTGGTGTTTTAGGTTGGCTATATAGGAAATGGTAAAGGGTTACTAAACTGATAATGGATATGGAGTCATATAACATGCTACGAGGAAATTGTTACTCTCCATTATTCGTGTTTATGTGGATGAAACGCAGACGCTGGTTTTAGAGTTTGATTAAACGATTTCGTTCCTTTGTAGAAAAGTACATTCTATTCTTTTATTTCCTGTCCGCTATTTCATATTTTTGATCTCTATTTTGAATTTTTAATTCTTGATGGACGGTTTTATATCTCCCTCGGATATAAAACACATTTGTACGAATATATTTTAAATGGAAGAAATATATCAAATTCAATGCAATATCATACTGAGACTATAAATTTTCGACAAGTAGCTGTTCATGTAAAATAGTCGTACGTATTAAGAATTATCTAACACGGGAGATTGTTGTAGAAGTATGGCTTGAATTAAAATTTACAGGGCAATTGTACGCGTCATGCTATACGTACCGCGTTTCAAACAACCGTACAGAACTGTATGTTTAAAGATTCAGAAATTAAAATTAGACGTGTTACACGTTGCACGAAATTACATATCTAATACCACTTGCATAAATGAATCGCTTTCGCTTATTATACATTCAGTACCAGTCAGCTCTACGAACCTTCCCTTATTAATCCTTCCTTCGAGCTTAGTGTTCAGAAAAATACTTGGATTTTTTTTACACAGAATTAAATATCCAAGAAACTTCAAAAATGGGTTCCAGAAATCTA
This sequence comes from Bombus campestris, assembly GCA_905333015.3. NCBI lineage: Eukaryota > Metazoa > Arthropoda > Insecta > Hymenoptera > Apidae > Bombus > Bombus campestris. The sequence goes on from HG995140.1 coordinate 9,776,044, forward strand.
AAAAAAGTCTACGGAAAACAAGAAAGGGCAAGGTAGATTTTTAGGTATTCCAGGATAGGATCAGTCGCTATTTCTACAGGGTGAGGGAGTAGATTTTAAATTACCTCGCCGGTATCCGCCGCTCGGTTACCAATTCTTTCTCCTGGCACGTTGTACATGCATTAGCGGCGATACGCTCCGGCGTCCCATTCCAATACCTTTCTCAACCCCTTATCACAACATCAGCGAACCCCTTTCTACCACCCAATGTCCCGTTAGTGTGTTCTGCTTGTTTATTTTCGTCGACACCCCCCCCCCCACTACCGCCATTATGTAGCCAGCGCTTTTTCGTGGCCGACACCAGACGGTCTTTCTTCTGGTGCTTCTGTTTCCCCGTGGACGACAACTACTCTTGCTGTCTGCGACGCTATTCTTAGGGCTATTGAACTCTGATAATTCGGAATGACGTTTATTGGCCTGCTTTTTTCTCGAATCAGCGTCAACACTCAACGTGCATGTTCGTCGCGCGATACGTTAGCTGCTGGAGATAAATTGCAAGTATAATTAACTCTATTCGATTCTTTCGTACCTTGTACATTTTCGCTAATTGTTTGAAATCCCTTTAGTTTGATAGACGTGCAATCGTTTATTTAGTGATAGAGGATTTTGTGTCGAGTAATTTGCTATTTAATTGCACTTTGATGTATACTACTACTCACAAGTATCGATCGATTTGTTTTTAGTAAGATGAGGTTTAATTACGAAACCGCACAAGGATTTCTTGATAAATAAGTATAAAATGTGTTAATAATTACCGTTCAATTATTCCTTCTGTGATACACGGAATTTCTTTCGTAAACATAAGCAAATAATCGCGTATATTCATTATGAAAATACATATTCGTACAGCGCGTCGTAACTCGGATAATAAAGACTGAAACTTACGTCCGTCTAAGTACCTCGAGCTGTTTAATCGATTAATTTGTTCTTATAAACGAGGTTCTATCGCACGCGTACAATCTGTGCATACAACTTGAACATTTACACTTCGCCTCGCTAACACCATCGCGTCAAATTCCAAGGATTCTTAAACCTCCATTCGTCCATCAGTAAAACCGTGTTCCTCGTGTCTCGACTTCCTCAACCGCGTTTAGACGAGATCCGCAACGCTCAACGTAACATCCACGATGCAGCATTCCACACTGGCATTCTCAATCTCACGCAAGATCACGAGAAATCTAGAAATCGCGGCGTAGGAACGCACAAGACAGGCAAACAGATTCGCACGATGCTTCCCTCCCCTTTGACTCGTTTCAGTCGAATTAATACGTTCGATGAGAAATTCCGGGCTCGACGCCAGATACGACGGAAGCACGATTTCAATTTGCCAGTCGGCTCAAACAGGTTCCCCGAGGCGTAGCCACGATGCGTGCGCATACCGATGAAACCCTGTGCACACCTGGAAATATCCGGCGCCCTGCCGCGTGCGTTTCTGTCATGGATCCGGCTTGTTTCATTATTCGCCGGCTTCCTGCCGAGGGGTCTATTTCCGGTCTTGTTCGGCACGAGAAATAACTACGCTGCGATATTTAACTCGCGCGTACACACTATGGGAACGGAAAACGAGTTGAGTTCGAGTTACGATTTGTAATTGACCAGCGGTTTTTTACTGTTTGCGAGATCTTGGATTTTTATCTCTCCTCAAGTGGTCTTTCTTTGTTGTCGTATTTTTCTGTTTTACCTTTCTGTGACTTGGAAATAGAGAATTAGAGTTTGAATTAAACGATCATAGTTTGATTTGCGATGTACCTGCTTCTTTGATGTATCTCGCGTTATTACTTTCACACGATCGTTCGTTATTATCGTATCGTTTTTTTTACTTTTCTCCTTTTGTAAATAAATTTTAAATCCATACATTGAAAATTATAATAAAAGAAACTAAATTATACGTACGTATGTATCTTGAAGTCGTAAAAAAAGCGAACCCCCATTTTCAGCCCTGTTAAATTATTTTAGCGAGCACTTAAAGGGTTAAGAGCATCATCAAGGTCTATTACTTCCAATATTCTCCATCTTCTGCGCATCTCTAATATCCAACCCGTTAGCCTTCTTGTATTAGGAATTTCTATAATCATCAAATGAAAATTTAATAAGAACGAATCAATTTTACTGCGAAATATAACCATGTATAACATAATTTGTCCCAAACAAAAATCAAGTAATGGATATGAAAAGAAAGCAGGCCCCCTGAATAAAACATCTTGAAACAGAATACTTTCACATTTCCGACTACAGATGATAATCTTCCCCTTCGAACTTTCTTCGTCACACGCGAGTAATCTCTCGATTCTCCTCGACTCGACGCGATACGCGGAGTCAAAGAGTCGAGACAGGCTGTTCGATCGCGATATATAATACGGCGATGCCCGAAAACATGAGCGTATCGTTCGAAGAGATGAGATAAAGCGATGTCCCTGACGTTATACATCAGCAATAGCGACGAAGCGGCGAGCCAGTATCGTCTATCGGCTTCATATTATCTCGGGCAACGGTCGTCGCAAATGGCGCGAACATCCGCGAGACGCCTTCCTAACTTATCGTCATAGGAAGTGGCCCACCCATCCACGATGAGTCAACCCCTGGCGTTCCTATCCTCCGTTCAACGTTTATCCCTACCACAGAGCCGCTTTTCCGCTATATCCGGCGTGGCAAGAGGCAAAAGAGCCTCCAGTAGCTTTAGAACCTCTTTCTTTGTGAAATATACACTCTCTAAGTCCTCTTAGAAAGGAAACCCCTATTTTTCTCGAGATCCTCTCTACATGCGAGCTGAAGTACGCAAGTCGCTCGAAAAGTTAATATTTGTGGAAATGGAAATTGTGGCTGCTTGTTTATTGCGAGTGTGTGAGGTTTAAGGATTAGAGTGTTTGAGATTAGCGTGTAAAGGAAGAACGTGTGTGTTTGGCAGATATGGGGGTAGTTATTGATTGTGCGCGTGAAAATTATAGAATAGAGAAAGAGAGCATGTGCAGATGTCAAGATGTTCTGTAGTAGAACATTTATTGTCAGAAATTACGTTTTCCTAATAGTATCTATATTGATATATGGTGCGTTGATTATTAATATGTTGATTTATATAACGATTGAATTATTAATTTGCTAATCGATACTAGAGAGTAGAAGAACTTTCAAATCTAATATTGTAGTATTTCGAATTAATTGAGCTGTGGGGTCCTGAGAAGGACGTGAGAATCCGAGTTGCTGAATATAGTGGTCATCGGTCCTGTCATAAACTACCTGCAAGTTGTAGGACCTACAACGGACAAACCAAGGGCTGCGGGATTTATTGCAGACCATCCAGCGATCGTAGAACTTGCTCATTCAAAAGCTGAGAGGTTTGGTACGAAGTAGCAAGAAGTAATGAAATTTGTTGCAAATTATCCAGAAATTGTCAATACTTGTTTACGCGATTTTTCGGCGCGATAATTATAAACTCGAAATAAAAATGAGAGAATCTTGTGAAATCGAAACGAATCTCGTTAAAAACGTCGAATTATATGTTCGAACATTGTTGTTCCACAACAAAACCAACGAGACCGATAGAAAACTCATCAACATCATAGGACTCAGACCACAGTTTATTCGCAGATCATAGAAGAGACATAAACACTGACTCGTATTAAGAAAAATATCAGCTTTGTTGAAGTGGTCATCGCTTCTAAGAAAACTCAACATCTGGTCTTTAGTTTTCTCAAGCACAGAAGCCATCGACAGCGCATAGACAAAACACTGCGATGAAGGCAAACCATAAACGGTAGATAGGCCACGATGGCTTCAGGGTTTTTCAGTCATAGGGTAACACTACTAGCTTGCGGATCTGGATCAGCTCATATTATATTCCGCACTTTGTATTTACACTTCAGTTTTAAAATATATATTTTCTACCTTACAATTTATCCACGCGTTCCTTTGTATTCATATACAGTCTGTCACACAAGAGCGTGTCTGCGATATTTCTGTAAATATTTATATATTTGTAAAAAAATTTATATGAATTGAATCTACATCTAAAACACTAATACGCTATTACAGTAGGGTGTCCAATCTCCTCCATTAGCGATTATAGCTTGACATCGTTTCGGCATACTCTCGACTAATTTTTGAGCGTAGGATTCTGGTAACGACCTCCATATCTTTCGAATGTGATGTACAAGTGTTCTTATTTTTGTGATACGTCTTCCTCTCAGCTTGCCTAATAGGACACCATGCCCAAAACGAAGATTCATCAGTGAATATTATATTACTCCAATCACGATCTCTGTTTTCATTCGCCCATGCCAGACAATTTTCGACGTTTCGCGTACGCGGCACTCATATTAAAAAGCTCTGTTCCTTTCACTGTTTCAAATGAAACTGAAAGGTATTCAGCAACGCGTATTAGAGAAGTTTTCGTTTGTTTACATTCTTTTTATCTCATTCTGATTAGGTGTCAGGTTTCGCAGATATCGCAGACACGCTCTTGTGTGACAGACTGTACATTTAATAACCTCAACAAGCTTAAACTTGGAAATCACTAAATATCACAGATATCAACAACAACTCATATTCTTTTCAAACTTGAGAAATTTTTTAGAAATACACGTCTCAAAAAATGTATGCAGATCTGCAGAATACCACAGGGTTCAAATCTTCATCCGTCAATCGTTAAATTCCTTGGGCGAGAGTCAAACCTGCCGCGACAAAGTATATCCACGATTCATCGAAATTCGCGAATAACGTTCTTAATACCCTGCGTCATGTTTTATAAAGATCGTGTGAGTATACAGAGGCTGTAAGTTTCGCGCAGCTGCGCGAGTTCCAACCTCTCGACCGACTAGTCGTATTTCTCTAACTTCGTTACCACAAAGAAGCTTGCTGCTTCTTTTCCCTCGTACAATATTTTCCAGGTACTTTGCAACGCCCGTGAAAATCTCAGCTTCCATGGTGTATTTTCGCGTAAGAATATCGACGCGTTGTGTGACAGAACAGAGAGCGTTGGAACCTTTGTCTGACTTCGTACCATTAATCACGAACTCCCATTCTTCTTTCACAAATTCTTCTAACTCCATGATCCTTCCCCCAGACGTGACTAATTTTGTTTTTTCACCGTCCTGTTAATTTCCCGAAAAAGCATTTTTGTTTGCCCAACATTAAACTGCTTGGTTTTTACGTATACATTTTCTGAAATTTCGTTTCCTCTTGATCGCAGCTGGTTTATTCTGGCTTGCTTGTTTAAGCAGAGAAATTCTAACGAAAAAGTTTGTATCGCGATACTCTTCAAAGTTTTTCTGAGGTATTTTCTCGTTGTAGAAGCGTTGTTTGTAGTAATGTAGGTATTTGAAGTATGTAGATTTTTGAAATGTCACAGTTATCATTAACGCGTTAGTCACGGTGAAGCTGATTCTGATTAATACATTGAAAATAGTAGGACAGAGTAGGACTTTCATTCGGCAAAATGTACGCGATACATGTATACGAGATAAAATATGTATGTTAAAAATAGCCTTCCATGGCGATTGTGTCATTACCTACTTCGTTCAAAACATTTATAAATGACTTGGTATCATTCATTCGCTATTAAACCATATAATACTTGATACACATCGTTTATTCGTTTCACTGTTGTGTCTCGAACTAGTTATAATTTCAAATTCCCACTTGTATTTCGCAAAATGGTGCTACATCGTCGAGGGAAATTGCACGAATCATAATACAAATCTAATTCGAGGTCGAAGAAAAAAGAAAAGGATATTCAAATGGGTTTGTTCTTTCGTGAATTTTTAAGAATTAACTGATCAGAGAGGTCGGTTTAAGTAGTACATTATCTTTCAGTGAAAACTTAATTCACTGTCGCTGTAGAGATCCACTTATCCTGTCTAGCAACCGAATACATAATCTCTCCGCTCTCCTCCTCTTTGTCTTTTTCGTCGTCGTCCTTTGCGTTTCTGTCTTTTATCCGCCTTAGCGAGCAGCCTCGGAAAATCTTAGGAGATTTCTACCCTTTGGACCCAGTTACTTGGTCGAGTGCTTCATCCCATTTGTTATCCTTCGTCGAGTAAGAAACTTGTGATAATTAATTAAATTTGGGATATTTTATGTACTTGTATATTTTCATCGACATTTTTTTTGTTAGGATTTTTATTAAGCATAAAGTCTTTCGTTTTTATCTTATTTTATTTTCTTCTTAACATCGTCTGTTCCTATTTCTTCATCATCTAAATTACTTCATCTAATTTTTCTTCGTCGAATTTTACCGTTTTTAATTTATGGTAACACCATTGAATTATCTTCCATTCGACTTTCCAGAAATCCAAAAATAACAGTTCAGTATAATATTTTGAAAAATCTGAGATTTGCTCTAATCCAGGGAACGATATTTTTCACAATCGAGATTTTCAATCGAGAATACAGCAAAAAGAGACAATAACGAAGCTACGTGAGTTTCGCGCTACCGGTTGGTTATTTTTCAAGCGGTAGCGTCGGCCAATTTCGTGGGATTTTCGAAAGTTTACGGCTCGAAGGTTTCCCAAATTTCGTCGGCACGGTAATAGCAAAGTTGGCGAACGCGTGTATACAGGGGACACGAGGAATCCGACAACTAATTGCCCGGAACGTTAAAACGAAGCGAACTCTACGAAAACCTGTAATCACGCGAGGCCATACGCGTTCGTGCTATAATTCCTTTAAAATTCATCCTTTTAACCGGTCCTCGTGCCTTGTTCCTCTGATCATTTCACATTTTTCCTCCAAACTTTTGATCCATTGATCTTTCATAAAAGTTATCTCGTTTCGTATTATGGAAATTGCCGATGACATTGGATAACCATCGAATTTTAAACTTTCTTCTTCATCCAAGCAATGCTAGTGTAGAAAGCAGCGATTATACTGCAAATTTTTATGCATTTTTGCGAAATCCAAGCATTCGAAAATGCATGGAATAGCAACATGTAATATGCAACAAAATATAAAATATCGGAGCAGATTATTCGTTGAAATTTTTAATAGATAAAACAACTCTCTATTTTAGTTCGGTTCCTTTGTTATTCATAATTCTCAATTATCTACAAAAAGTATGAATTTGCATACAAATCTGCACTCTAGTGATAATCGATAGCAATGGGAAATTATGTGATATTACGCAGAGATGTAACGTCGAATGTGTTTATTTCTTTAAGGGGTAGAGAGCGTAGCATTACTCACTATGAAGTATTCTTAACAATATGTCAGCTTGAAAGGGGCGAGAAGAATCATTACGAGAGATAGAGGGATTCGCGAGAGAGCCGCAGCTGCTGAAAGATCAAAATGTATAGGTGCAACGAGCGGGAACGTGGCGGACGTTATAAAAGCGCGGAAAAAGAAATTCAAAGCACATTATATAAGCTGGCCGACTTCGTAGAAGCACGAAAACTTCGGTGAGGTTTTATTCGTCGTAGAGGGAAATTTTGAGCATACACTCGCGGACGCGAGTCAACCGTCTGAGTAACAAGTATTACACGAAGAGTTCTTGTTCTTTTTCTCTTATTATCGTTATATCGTTGTGGATACTAATTTGAAGGCGGTATCAGACGCTATATCTCGCTTATATCAATCGTCGTCAATTACTTATTTCTATGTGATTTGTACGTGTAGGTGATAAATTAATAAATACATTCAATCTCGACACAGATAAATTATTTTAATGTTGTTTCAAGTAAGACAAGTAGATACCATAATGTCCAGTTTATATTTACATTCGTATTGAATTGAAAGTCGTTCCAATAGGTAAACGACTCGATTTTCCCAAAGCGCGAGCAAAAATTCGCGATACATGGTATTCTCAAACCGTTTGGTAATCCGATTAAACCGTTTCGGAAACGAATGCCAGTCGTATAGGTCCGGAATTCTCTTTCATTTCCCTCTCAGGACGTATTCTTTTCTTTTCTATCCTTTTCCTCTTTAATTCTCCTCTGTTATTTCCTTTTACACACCTTCCACTTTCGTTCCTACATTTTTTTTTCTCTCTCCAACCTTTTCTCTCAAATAACTTCACTATATACTTGAACCTTTTCATATCTGCAACTCCTTTCCCACCTCCTTCGTCCTCTTCTTTTCTCACTTTCATCTTTCTTCACGTTTCATGCTGTTTCTTTCGATCAAACTTATGTAAACACTCGAGTGCAACCTATTTCCACACCCTTTCTGTCTCCAAGACTATTTCCAACGCTCTCGTAGCCCGATGCGTTTCTACAAATAGTCGTCAGCGAGGCGAGACTTCGGGGTTTAGCATCCAAATGGCGGCAATTTGCAGTAGGCGATAAAGGTGATAAAGGTGACACAGTGGTTGCAAGCCTGCTAGCAGCCACCTAACGCCACCAGCTACACTCGCACCCCACCCGGACCTCCTGGCGAGGTGTTAAGCTCCTAAATAGCTACCCGTTGGTCTGGTTCGCCGAAGAAAATAGTTGGCTGGAGCGGACGATGACGCGACGAAGTAATTTTTCTTCAAGATGCTGTTGATTTATATTGAAACGTCGCAAGACTTTACTTTCGATACAATAAGGAGACAAAGTTTGGAAGAATCTGATTTTTATATCGGTTAACTTGATTAACGGTACTTGTACGATATTTTGCTCAGAGTTTTATGTGCACAGGAGGTTTTATACATTTGTGTGAGAAATCTGAAGGTGCAAGGATGCACACAAAAATACGTAATGATATATCAGGCATAATACTCAAATGTAATATTTATTATTAGGTGGAAAAAATCTCTGTGCCAGAGTCCATTTCTTTAGTCGCGGTTATGAATCAGGAAACGATGAGATTTTTGCCGATCATGTTAAGAGCGAACCAAGGTGTAATGGTTGTACAATCATTTTTAGTGGAAATTATAATGGAAGAGAAATTTATTAAAATGTTTTCACAACTTACACTACTCTTCATAGATATTTTATGCTTCTATATGAAACATACACCTTTTTTTTTATTTTTGGCCTTGAATTTTCTCCACTAATCGTACACCTAATCTTATCTAATAGAAGACCGATAATTCAAGTTGGATAGAGATTGTCTAGTTTGAATAAAAATTCCAAGTTACATCGATAAAATGTGTGTTTCTAACAGTATTTTACAATTTATGCTAATTTTGCGAATTAAGAACGAGAAAAATATTGCCTATACGAGGAATCGCATAGAGAAGTAAAAACTAAGAGACTCACAAAGAACGAACAGATTGTAGACACAAAGAAGGAAATATTTTAAGTTCAAAAGAAGGAATTGAAACACTATGTTGGTAAGTGAAGCGGAAGAAAAGAAGAGGGAACTCGTATCGGAAAACAATCGAAAGGTTCACAGTTGCAGATTCGACGCATGTCAATTATAGCGTGTTTCTTGGTTGCTCGTTCAGTAGAGTTTTCTCTTTTCTTCTTTCGGCTGACAGTTTCTCGTCAGACAGTAATGACATACAAACCTAATATCCGTGGAGGTTAGCCGGCTAATTAGGGACTAGAAGCTTAATGACCTCGAACGATGCTCACGCTTCATAATCTTCCCCTTAATTGATAATCAAACCCATCCACAGAGACTTGGACGTAATTTGCGCTTTAAATCGCGGTTACACGGTCCCAGTCTATCCCTGTTTGCGGATTTTTCGTGGTCTCTTACTTTTCTTCACTTCACTGTGAAGAAATGTTGAAGAGAAAATCCTTTTAAACTTCATATTTTACAGAATAGGTGTTTAGAAACTGTTTTCATAAACTGTTATTTAAATTGAGGCTGGATACTCGTTTTATAAAAGTTTAGAGTCGGTAAAAGTATCGATTATGTGAAAATGGGATATCGAAGTACGGAGCTCTCTGTTCCATAAAAATTCATTGTAGTGGTAGAAGCTGGTGATTCTTTTATAATTCAACGATGGAATTTTTTATTTGGCAAGAAATTGAGGTAAATCGAAATGTCAATAGTTTCTGAAAACGAAATGAATTTTAGATGGATCGAAGATGGAAATATTGTTGCGTTATTAAAATTTCTGTAAATAATATTGAATTTGTATTGTGACGTTTCATCATTGGTACACTACTATTTGCAAGATTTCATCTATCTAAGGATCTTTATTCATTTTCTGATTTTAATATGTTCAGACGATTTCTAAGTTTTAGAAAAATGTCCTGAAACCCTATTGAACTCACAAAGAAATCAAATCGTCCAGATCCTCCTGAAGATGCAATTTACAGTTGGAAGAGTAGTTAGACAGATGGGTTCAATGCCTCTCTGTGGTTAACGTTAATAACACCAGTCCTAATTTAAATTCCTTTGGTAAAGGCCGGTAAAGGGTGCTGATTAATCGCATCGCGCTAGACCATCTTGAACGTTCCAATCTTACAAGTCAATTCAGGTACCTATTGTTCCGAATTGCTGCTGATTAATCTGATGTAATCCATTAGGTGAATCGATTCAACTTTGTCAAACATCATGATATATTTTCCGAAATTATCTGATCTTATCTAGTTACGTTATTTCCTAAATTATGGGTAAACTCCGAGTGAAATTATATTATTACGTACATACAGAACGAAATCGTAATTCTGTAGATTAAAATTCGTAGTTCGACTGTTACTGACATGATCATTTACTGATCGTCAGTCAGATATCTCAAGTCTTTTCCTAAGAAAATATAATGCAAAAGTATTTCAAGCTTTTTAATAGAAATAAAATTCTTTTCAAAGAAATGCGAGGGGGAAACTTCGCTTAGATCGTCAACGACCCAGTTTACCTGCAGAGGTTTGAAGAAAAAGAATACCAAGAAAAACACTATTTTATCGAACGATCGAGAACGTCGTTGTAGCGATTCAACGCAAAATGTGAAAAGAACGTGGAACGCAGGCGTCAAGCTTCGTGAAGACGTTGAAGCGGGTTTCGAGCTTTTCACGCGGATACTCCCATGGGACAGGAAGTTCGCGACGCGTCTATTCCTCGCGATTCCCGAAAGTGCAAAATATTTTTGAACGCGAGCTAAAGTTGGTGAAATGAAAACTGGCAAACAGATGTTTCTAGAAAACTAGGAACTTTTTTCCATCTTTTTTTCCTCAAATCGATTTTTTCCTGCTGTTAACAGAGTCATTAATTCATCAGGATTGAAGTTTTATTAATGATCAAAGAAGAAACTGCATGAAATCGACGAATTTATTAATTATTGTGTTCAAAACTCTTGTATAAGAATCACGACGAGTTATGCCAGATTAATATATAACGTTTGCTTCATCTGGTTTTCTCACGGAAGAAATTCTGTGTTGTCAGACGCGATTAACCTCGTCTTGTTTTACTGAAAATAAGCTTATGATGTTTGTCTAATGGTTAGCCAAGTGTCATAAACACAAACAGCGCACACTAACGATCACAAGTTTGCGGGAAAATGAACACTTTGTGAACGCGGCCTAGAATAGGTGATTTTACTTTACAGAAGCAGAGAACTTAAATTTTCATCCTTAGCAACAAAATCCCTGTATTTTTACTATTACCCTGGTATTTCATTGTACATATATAAGAAACACAGGAAAATGAATTTAAGTGTTTTGAATATCGCATACCTTTAATTGTCACAAATAATTCTTTGTAAATTGTAGCAGTTGATGCATCTGAAAGTATTCACGATTGAAATTAAACTTTATATGCTTCAACGTATTATTATAAATTATACTTTCGCTGAAGTTTCATATTCATCGAGTTATTTGATATTTGTTGAAACAATAACTAACACCATCGTATAAATCGCTAATATGATTTTACTTGTTTTTTCCTTTAGAAGCATAAAACGATTCCTTTTGGTTTCTTCGAATTTTTTTCATTCAACGAATCTCTTTCTTCTTTTTTCTTGTCGTTCGTTCGACATTTGATAAAAAATTAGTTTAATCATAGAGGGAAGTCGAGCGATTATCGATGCGTAGTCAATCGACTCGTATAAACTCTGCAGGCTGCTTTCATAATTTCGTCGATTTTATCTGGTCGCGTTAATTAACGCTGGTCAATTTCCAGTCGAAATTTCGCTGCGCGAAAAACCGTGGCTTATTGCGACGCCACGAATTCGTGGATAAACGCGAATTGTCGACCTGTCTCGCCGCATTTGCCGGATTATTATTCGCACGAGCAATCCTCTGTCGAAATGAACAATGCGATGCACTTCAAGCTCTTCTATCCTCAATTTTCAACTATTCTTTCTAAATTGTCTCTGCCTTTGCTGTGTCATTTGAAACCTATGCTCTGCTATCGAATAGGTTTTAATTTGAATTCGAATTCGAGCATCACCGCGATGAATACACACCAACTTCTTACTGTAATAAATTTTGCTATACATATTTTGATATTAACAGGCCAACAAAAGTATTTGAACATTTGTAGAAACACATTTTCCATATACTACATGCGTTATACAAAATATTTTGTTAAAATCGCATCGTTTTTAAAGTTACGATGGACATCAATGATCGTCAGTCGATTCGACGTTATCGAAAATACCTTGATGTGTCTGAAGTGTTACATGGCCAGTCAAAGATACGTTGCTGGGTCAATCATCGTCTACGATATTTTGGTCGATGAGCGCTCAAAGCGGAAGTAATCTCTCTGTCGCTATCTCTTTCCTCCCATGGAAACTTCTGTGGTTTTGACGTAGCCCTCTGTGGCACGTGTCTTTGATTATCTAGGGAGAAAGAGGACTACTGGACTGGGATCTAACTGGTCTGCCAATTGGACTGTCCAGACCGTCGACAAATCCCTTCTCTTTAAGACAAATGTTCGAGATGTTCGCTATCTGGAATTGGAATCTGTTTAACGTTGCAGGGATAGAAACATTGGATGTCAAACTTTCAGGCATTTCCTGAATATTGTGGCGAAGAAGAAAGGCCATTTAGATTTGCCTAATATTTCATTGTTTTCGCTATAGTACTGCCAATACGTTCTGTGACTGGAAAAGAGTAACGTTCTATCTTGACATAGTTGTAGTTCAGTCATCTCAAATGTGTGATTCATTGGAAGAACATTTAATCTATTTTATAGAAATATGGTAATTATGCTGATCTTCCAGTATATCGTCTATTTTATTTGAATATTGTAACAAGGAATACTCGTGCATGTCTGAACTACGATATCTGGTACAGTGAATCAACGACGATTCGGTGGAAAGCGTTTTTTTTTTTTTTTTTTAGTATGGAAATCCTACATTACCATTTTGCATAAATAAAACCCACAGGAGGAAACATGATAAATTACATTGTTCTTTCTGTAAGTGGGAGTAATTTCAAAATTCAAGAGCATCATCTCTGTTGCGACGAAAGTGCTGAACCAGGACACTTTAGCCGGGTAGCTTGGTTCTCGAGCAGCGGCGAATTAAGTTCTACAAAACGAAATTGCATGGCCGATCGCGTTATTTGTGGCCCATTACGCGGCCGTTGCGTTGAAAGAGTTTCGGGCCGATGAGAAAAAAGTTTTGTTCAACGTTTGCTGTTAATTAATTAAGGACACCGGGCTGTTTCCTCTAATGAACGATGACAAATGAGAATCGATGCAGCTCCGAGGGACGGTGGTAGAAAAACTTTCCCCTCTTGCGAATGAAATTTCGAAATTTCACTGCGTGAAACACAGCCAGCTACGTGTATCGAAGCCCGAAATTCAATGGGCGGAAGCACGAAATACATATCTCATCGATCATGCTCGCGCCAATCACTTTCGTATCGGGATCGATCAATATTTGATGCTGCAAACACGGCCATTCGCGCTCCTATTTACAATATAAAACGATCCGCGTTACGGACAGAATTTAACGAAACTACTCTCCGGTTTGCCGATTCGAACTTCTTAATCGCGTGGAATTTGCCTTTGAACTTTTGTTAATTAAGGAAGGGAAGTTACGTGTGAAAAGTTACCATCTCCACCTTTTATTAATTTCTTCATTTCATTGCATATATAGGTACACGATTAATGTCTGATACTCAAGAACAGATGACTTAGACCAGTTTCACACGGAGATACGCCTGCGATAGATACTGAATGTGTGAACGTGTACACTAATAAAAGTGTTCACGTTCTCGTGATATCATTCTGTGTACATAGCTTGGCAACGATATTTTTCGTATGAAGGCGACAGAAGAAACATTAATACAAATATTTAATAAAATCGCGATACGTATATTACGATACTGGTCTTATTTTTATAAATTAATTTATTACAAGATACATAAGTAAAATTTAAACAATCATGTTCGTAACATCGTTACTTTTCTCTACGTTTTAATTTAAAGATCGTCGATCAATATGGCTTCTTGATATTAGAAAGAAATTTGTGATTTGAGAAAAGTACTTAGCGTGTACATACTTCATTTTCTGTTCGATTTACTAACTACCTTGCCGCAGAATAATTTTACAACAGCACCATTTTCTATCGTTTGGTAGTCGCGTTTTTACACACTGAAACCATCTGCTAGAACCGCAACAGTACATTAGCATTTTTACGCGGCTCTCATTAAGTGCGATCTAATCTTATTAAAACCAAAAATTCCCAAGAAAAAGAAGCACAGGCAAGGAACTTAAAAGGGGTAGAAAAGGGAAAAAAGACAACCGAGGAATCCGGATAAAAGCGACGAAGAATTCTTTCGGAAGTACTCGAAAAACTCTCGTAAAAGTTTTACTTAAATGCATTTCTCGCATTCCCGGTGTGCGTTCCACCAGTTCACGTGACACCAAGGGTTTTAACCACTGTAACTGTAAATTTTTAAGCGAGTCCATTTCCTGCCGCAAAGCAAGGGCCCTTTTTACTATTTCACCTCGTCATCGATGGAACTGTCACTGGGCCGTCCATCGATGGAAGTTTTCTTGTCGCATATCCGTACCATCGGATATTACCCTCAATCTTTTGAACAAAGGTTATTGTTACGCCACGAGGCTTAGTATAGATCGTATTTCTAACCGTCGCTCGCGGTCCAACAGCGTCGCAGACAGATCGTCTTATCTGCCCGACGAGGGGCATACAATGTATCGATGAACGCATAGTTGTAACCAAGCAGCCAGTTCTAGAAACGTCGATTTTAGACCGTTAATTCATACACATAAAGAAGATGGCGCACGTGATCATAGGGCAAACGGTGGCGTGACCCGAGCGTAGCGGGGGTCGTCTCCCCGAGAAGACAAAGAAATGATCCAAGGGCAGTCAGTCTCATTCGAAGATTCAAACGGCATACGTCGAGAGGCCTGACGATTAAAATTAAAGTCGCCTAGTCTAACGAATTCAGTGAGAGATATCGTAAAGTTGGGTCGAATTTCTGTAACGCATTAACTGTATTCATCGCTAAACAATTTGTGACGTCTTTATTATTACATCATTTATCGTTAAATATAGCTATATTAACCTGTTAACACAGTGTTAAATTCATTGAACCACCTCTGTTATCTTAACCGAAGCAGGGGAACGACTAATTCGCGGCGTCGGTTATACGAATCGTAACGAGAGTTTACGTCTCTCGCTGATGCGTTTCCTCGCGACCGCGTCTCTCCGCGAACGGTCGTAACAGTTATTTATCGAAAAAATTGAATTTCACAATAAGCAAAGGTTGTCACCCATTTGATCCTTAAATACATAATCTTGCTGAATATGATAGAATTCTTTGAAATTGTCGATTTACGTGTGACCAATTCAGAGAATGCAGAGAAATAACTTGAAAAGTCTATTCAACTTTTTGGTACATTTAGACTTAAGAAATTTAGGAAAAGTTAATTAGCCTCGGAGAGATTCAGTACGCGAGAGAGGTTTTAAAGCAGTGAACGATCACCGACCAGGATTCCTTATCTAATAATAATTTATCAATTATTAATACAGGTGAACTTATACGTTGCGATTTATAAGTTAAAACCTTTCTATTTTCACAATTTATAATTTTACGCGATAAGGGAAATAAAGTACCATTTTATTTAGCACCAAACTTTTTATTCGAGAGAATTTGTTAATATTAATAGCTTGTAACTTGTTAAATTTTATTAATAATATCGCCTCGATAGTCTGAAAGATTTCTTGCTTGAAAATTTCATTCCGGTAATGTCTTTTCTTATATTTACTGTCGCGTAAAACGCACACTTGTGTGTGATTCTGGATGAAATTTCACAACATAAGTTGACTACACTGCACGTAAAATTGATCTAAATAATTAATAGTTATTTAAATAATTGAATTAAATAAAAAATGGGTAAATACCTTTTGGTTAATTTCATGAAGCGTCGAAGGAGTTAATTGCTATTCGTAAGGGTGAAACGAACATAGATTAGTTGAGACTAGATTGACGTAACGGAACAGACGGGATATTGAAGCGGAACCCTGTCGGCGGCCCGTTTAATTTGCAATATTTTCGCTGCATAATAATCGATGTAAACGAAGTTGCCACTTTTCAGCTATGCAAGAGAAATATTATGTTATCTAGGTGGCGTGAAAGCAGCCACGTTGTACGAACGAAAATTCACGGGACTGTTATTCCGCAGATATTTCAGGGAACTAATATTACCCGCTTGCAAATAATTCTACACGCCAATTACGTAATAATTTCCTGAAATGTGTTCCTTGTAAATTCCATCAGTCCTATTAAGCCTCATTAATTCCGCTCTTATATCGATTACACCTGAAACTTTAAGCTCTATTCAGTTATTGCATGAAGGATGTGTTGTTCCGTAAAATATAACGATAGTTATTTGCTCGAATGTTATAGTATTTTGACTTTGTTCGAAGACAGAAATTTTACTTGGCATTCACGACTACCGATTTATACTTTACTTTGAGCAATATATTTTCATTATGATAGTATAGAAATACTGTTGATTGAGACAAGCAGTATTTACATATCCCAAAGAGATTCTCCAAACAGTAAATAAATTCTGAAGCTCGTCACGCTCGTTATCTCGTGTACTTGTATGTTCATCGAATTTTATAATGAAGTTATAACATGATAAAATTGCCTATTGGATGCAAAAGCTTGGTGAAAATGAAAGGGAATTTTTTGTTCGTAGCGTGTTTTTAAACGCGTTCGCTATGCCAAAGAGCAGGAAGATGGAGAGTTGAAGGGGGGTTGCAGTGGACATATAATAGCATCGTCGATTGTTCTTTGTGTCGAACGAAGTTTGTTGAACGCGAAAGGGGTGGGGGTGCGCCCTAGTAAAGGTCCAACGAAAGGCTGCCGTACTTTCTGGCGTGTAGCCAGTCTATGTATTTGGATGCAAATTCAATCGAGCTCCGATGAATTTTGCAATACGATCTCCGGGAAACAGATGGGACAGATGGCGTCATTAATTCATGAAAGATTCGCATGACAAAGTTAACGAGATATTTAAGAGAATATTTATCTTACATTCGATTACGAAAACTCCTTACTGCTTTTCGATCTATCAATTGCGAAGTTTATATTTTATCAAATTGCGTATAGTTCTTTTGGAATGAAAAAAACGACTCGATTTTCATAATTAAAAATGTATAATGTGATACAGTTGCTGGTTACTATAAGAGTAGCCACTCTTCGCTGTTGATGGAGGTATTTCTTAGTGATCAATAGATTGCAAATGTTTGTAAGTACATTTATGAGAAATTTAAATGCGCAACGATATACAAGATACGACAATAGACTCGTTACGATATCTAAAGTACAAGATAAACCTTAATCTAGGTTTTATTCCTTGAATTATGTTTATTAAAATGTGAATTTGTATAGTCCTTGGTCTAGCGAGAATTTCGATGAATCTTTATCATTGCGTATTTCGTACGTAGTTGAAATAAACATTTTATAAAGTATAGTTATTTGAAAAAATAAAATTCGATTAAATTCAAATAAACTGGCGTAACGACTATTTGCTGCGCTTTATTTCTTCCGACGAGTACGATTATTGGCTCTCGCTTGGAAAGGAATCCGCTGTTGCTATCGATCAGATACTATCCCAAGGTACGATTTCTTAATGGACAATTAAGTTAGATCGTTAAGAATCCATCCAAGTTGATTTTGAAGTGAAATATCTTGACAGAACGAAAAGAGAAGTGTCTCAATTTAATTAATGATTTACTTACATTCAACAATAATTTATACATTGAATCTTGCACATTAATAATTTATTTATGAGAATTTTTTATTTATTTGTATACGAATAATTACTAACAGTGAAACAATGATTACAAATTACAAACAAAATAAAAACAAGTGAAATCAATCGAGCTAAAAGGAATTTGTAAAAGTATTACGCGAAAAATTGATGAATTATACAAATATTACAAGGCACATGGTAACATAATTAACTGCGCCAACCGTGATTCGCTGTCGCAATTTTTCTCCAACAAAATTCTGAAGTGTTTGCACATTTCACAAGGAAGCGACAGTATTTGCCGACAACGTTTCATGTTCTTGATGTACTATTTGTATATGTACTATTTCCTTCGCGTCGTCAGAAATATCTGTTAGTCGTGAAAATTGTGCGCACCTCGGCAATTCTGTGCGAATCGACAGATTTTTCAGATATTCTTCTAATAACTCCGAAAATGTTATAAATGAACTGCGGATATTTACGTAAATTCAAATTTTTATGAACTCGGTTAATAGAATGGTATCCTAGCAGAAATGTCTCTCACGTATTAAATATTTGAACAAATAGTATTTTATATATTTATATATTTTATATATTTTTGTATATTACGTGCATTCTGTACAATGTTGTGTCCTTAAATTTCCTACAAATATATATAAATCCACAGTCTAATGACAAAATTAGTGAATTTGGGGAAAATTACGAAAAATCATATTCATCAATAACTGTAATCTTATTGCAATGTGAAATCCGAAATTAGATTAGATTCAGATTGGACTTCTGTGAACATGGAAATTTCTTTAGAAAACTGGTAATTAAAACTTACCCAATTACTACGGAAATGATCAAGAAGATAAAAATTTATGTGATAGAATAAACGAAGTATTACTACGAGTATCGCATTACTCGTACACATGAAATTTCGACTATCGACATATTAAATTTTGTCTATATTACATATGATAGCGCCGCATTCATACGCATATAGTTACACAAGGAAGTTAGGAAGTTTGGCAAACGCTGTGGCCATCGCGCAAGGCAAGGTTTGTTTGTCCATAGTTACGAAATTATTTTCCGTTGGTGAACCAGGAAATCGGGACTGAAAGCAGATTTTGTAAAAGCGTCTCTTCATTCTGAGTTATTTCCCACCTGAATACGCTACTTTAATATTGATCGAGGCATAATTTAACGTCCTTGGGAGCGAGATTTTCCAGAGATTTTCAATCTTTCATTTTATAGCAGTTTAACGTTATTTATATCCTTTTAATGAAAATGCCTTTACTACTCTCGTAGTAGTATATACCACCTGTTTCAACAGACGTAATATTAAATTGTAGTATTTGACATTTTATAAGAAGAACGGCTGCGAAATTTCTAAGAAATTAATCAGAACACTATGACAATAAAACGCTTTTGGAACACAATACTTTAAGTGAAATAGCTTTCTACAGTAGATATTTACGCGTATACCATATTTTCGAACAAAAATTACAACGAATTATTACCAACCAGAAATTTAAAATAACTCAGTTGTATCAATTGCAGCTACGATGAATCTTCCGCGAATTTTCTCACTCTATAATTTGGAATCAATGTTACAGAGATATGAATTTTCTTTGTTTATATTTCATATTCTTCCTTAATAATAATTTTCTTTATTTTAATACATTTTTTTATTAAAGAACTGCTCATGCATACAAAATTCTAATCTAAGATTTTTTAAATCCTTGGATTCTGTATTCGGATAAAATTACAGTAATCGACAAATAATAAAAATATAATATCTCATAGGTTTTCTTAAATTTACGAATTACACTTGTGTATATATCTGCTTTCCTCCTCTTCCGTTCGAAATTAGAACTCATTCTGAATAGAATAACTTTGGAAAGAATTCGATAGCTTCCATTGCTGTACTGTCGTTTGGGATAAACGACGAAATTTCCATACAATTCTCATCGATTTAGTGCGTCTCTTTAGGAACATGGAATCATTTGGAAATAAAAATGCAGCAAATATAATGCTCAGCCAGGTAAATTCATTCGTGGTCGATGAAAACTTTCATTTTCATCTTCATATTTGAGTAGAAAACGTTTATTGTTAATTCATAAGAACGCGGTTAACTGTACCGGTTATAAGATCCGATTCGACCAGCTGATAACGTGGCTCCTTATGTTGTTAGCAGTTCCTTTCGTTCCCGGTTGGCAGTGTGCAATCTTCGTGACCAAAATCTTTTGTATCCTTGGTTCGATTTAATTAAAATTTCGATGATAAAACCTTAGTATCCGCGAGAGAAGTTAAAAGTCTCATAAAGTTGAGACAACAATGAAAATATGCTTTACAATAATCTTTTTATCTGCAATTGTTATCTACTTTCGTACATTCGTTTTACATATTTTTAACTAACAGTAAGTAATATAACTAACAGTTAAAAGCTCGCATTTTATACTTATGAAGTTTTAATAACTGGTAATAAAAAAGCAGATTTAATTTTAAAATTTCTACAACTTTATAACTAATACATTAAAAGTAAAAAAATACAAAATTCAAGAAGAAAGTACAAAATGTAAGAATATCTCACCGTGTTTAATTTCAACGATATTCATAATTATTTATATTCATCGTGCGTTATTTAACCAGTAATATATTAGTACGTATTAAGTAATACAATTCACCCGTAGTAATTCACCCGTCAAATTAGCGCGCCAAATTCACGCGCCAACCTAACCATCAGCGACATCTATTACAGCGTAGTAATCTGCGATAAAGAGTCACGCGTCGAAATTCTCGTATTTTCTTTTAAACTGGAGAATTTTGTGAGTGATTTCGAAGAAACGGCATGTTTGACCTCTAAATTAGTATAGGAGAAATAGTTTCATGTAAATAATGTTTTGTGTTATGAACTGAACGAAGTCAGTCGTAGTTCGCGCGTCGTGGTAATAATATCGTTGGCGTTTCGTGTTCCACGCAATGTTTATAGTTTTCCGTGTTGATTCAAAGCCGGCGGAGTAACGTGGATCATGTGTCCGTTCGTCGTGTTCTAACGTCGTAATGAATTATTCGGCCGGTACAGTGACGTTTTACATCGCGTTTTATTCGTTCAGTCATTCGTGTGGTGCGGTGATGTTGCGTTTCGTGCCTTGCCGCCGAGCTATTGATAAGTTATGAGGTTGGTGCCACGTTCGTGTTGCATTATGGGAAGCTGGTAAATAATTTTCGGTGTTGCCGGGTACTGTTACGAGGCATTCCGGTACAAGGTAAGGAAATTGTAAAATCTTTATGACAAAATATTTTCATATTTGTCTTTTACTGGCGTGTAAGCTCGTTTTTTAGTATGCAGTGGAAGGAAACATAAAATCGTAAATTATTAATCAAAGTATAGATATATGAATTGGATGATATTAAATATTCATAAGCAATAAAATTGGAACTTTTATTGATGGTAGTATACATATTCCACTATCCAATAGAAGAGTATATTTTCTAAAGATATATTCATTTATATTTTATCATATTTTCAATATAAATGCCCTGTGAGTAGATTGACTGATCAGTGTATATACATTTACTAAACTTACTCCTTCATTGTGACACATTGTAGTTTATTTTTATAAATTGTAGATACCTTTTCGAAAATATAGATTAACATATTATGTATGTGCTTAGTAAAGAAGGAAGCTTCTAAACTCAGACGTTGAATTATAGATATATTGCATAAAAGTTTCTTGTATACCGGTAGAAGAGTCAGGAACATAAACAATTCTATAGTAAGGTTAGGAAAGAAATATCCAATAATGAATATGTATTGAGGAATCAATTTTGTAGCAGATAGTTTGAAATGAAATGAAAGGTACGTTACTAAAGATTGTTCTACATATTCCCATGATATTATCTCAAAGCCAATTTACATTAATCTCTAGTTGTTTTACAGTTTACAGTTTTTCCCTTCAATCTTTAGTAGTTACGTAGATAAACACGGTAAAATGAATATCTTTTGCACAACATACATAATAAGAATATGAAAGAAAGTAGTGTCAATTTATGCGGTAAGATCTCCATTTTTCGAAACAACCTTCATCACAGAGATAAACAATACGTATAATTGACAATATGTAACTATGTACAATATGTAAAAGGTTTAATGGACCGTTGCCAATTTTGTTTCGATAAACTGATTTTTTTTACTAATGTATTTCTTTTCGCCAATAATCACATGAACACATTCGTGTTTATTTTGCATCATCGATATCGCGTCACGTAACTGTGTCCAACGTGCTCGGTAGCGAACGAGGTCAAACGTGCGCGATCTTTCATACGTAAGATACCCGGCGCTTCTAGCACGGCGCACTTTCGCACGAAGGCGGCGGTCGTCCATCGCTTAGAACGAAATCACACGGTTCAATTTCACGGGTCAGGGCGCGCCACGCACGTGAAATTCCCCGCCGCGCGATATATCGACTCACGGCATTCGAACAGCAAGATACTGGCTACGGAAAAATGCGCTGGAAAGGAATATCGATAATTGCTCGTGGGGAACCGATCGACGTTCACTCGATGGAATAGCCTCGGCCCCATTTGTTCCAACGGCGTGCTCCAGGTCCCGCTGTGTTTAGCCGGAAGCTAATAATCCACCGGGGAAGCCGGAATAATACCGGTCGATCGAAAAATGATGGAAGATTAATTAAAAATCTCGGTTTCGACGATCCTATCGTGGCTAGCCGATTTCGAATCGATCGTGCATCGCTCGAGATTTAATTGGGCGAGCTTATACGCCGCAAGCGAAAGTGGATGAATATGTCTATGGTTTTATATTCGGTGATCTGCTTCTGAATTTAGAGTTAGCTGAATTCCTAATGAAGGTGAATTAACGGTTTGAAAATCTCGAGTTTCGTTGTAATTGTATATTTAGATAATTTAAGACAGCTGCTTTTAATTTAAGAAAAGGTAATTCAAGATCCGCAGCTTTTCCTGCGGATTGAATATTTATTCAAAAGAAGGTATCTTTTTTAAAATTTTGGAAGCTTGTTTTTCTTTTATTTTGGTTGTTAGCGGTATATTTTTTCGTCATCTGTTTTTTAATAGACATCAAACTACATTGCAAAAACAGCGGTCTTCCTTTATCACGAATCACTATATTTGAAAATATTTTGTCTGTCCGTTGGTTGACAAATGGATCTTCTATCATCGAGGTGGACAATGTACTTCCCTGTCAATTTCTCGTATACAGAAAACAAAAACATGTGTATTTTCGACCAAATTTTTGTTTGACTTAAAAAAAAAACCGGGATACCGGTGATATTCAGTCCCGAAATGGTGAATTCGTACAAATGAATAGGAGAAAAATATTCTATGAAAAAGGAAAGGTATAAAAAAATTCCATTCGCACAGTGAATTAGATAGTTGCATCCATTCGTTCACTATTTTCATCATAAATTTTTTCAAATCGATTTAAATCATAATCGACAAATCTCTGTTATACCCAAAGCAATCCATTCCTTTATCAATATTAGGTACTTTCTTAAATTCTGCTACGTGTAAATCATTTTCATGATATTTATTTCGAAAAAATACAAGTATGATTTTATACATTATTTAGGAAATGAAATATACTTTAAATATTCTCGGAACTGTTCATTTCTTTGAAACTTGATATAATCTTTTACGCAGAAAAAATTGTTTGCCCCAAGCAATTAAAGTTTATTAAATTTTCTAATTGGAGAAAGACACAATTTGTTGGCACAATATTAAGAAAAATAATAATACCGCGTTGATATGTTGTCTTCCTAAAATTAATAACGATGATAATAACATAATATTTGTTTTAATATACGAGAAAAGCAGACATTTTATTACAAAATGGCAATTTAAAGTGTTAATATCAATGAAATCTTTATAGGAAAGAAAAAGAAAGAAATGAAATTTAATGGACATGAACTGGGATAGCATACAGGGTTAATTCTGTATACCGCTATATAACGGCGGTAAAATATAGGTGTGCGATATTTATAGGAGGAAAATCGTGTGGATACTTTGTTTATTAGCAAACAAACAAGAAAAGCTTTTCTATTTCCTCGTAAACAAGAAAATTGCAATTATGAAGAATTTAATAACTATCTCTGGAACCATTTGGAAAAGAAAATTGCTCGGGAAGGTTAAATAAATACCCTCGGAACCAGAAAACTAATCATCAACCATACAGTTCTAAGATCGTATGAAAGCGCGTAGCTCGGATGCGCGTCACGTATTTCGAGACACGCGATCAAGTGTCGCGGTGACAATTTGTTTGATTTATCGACGCGCTTGACACTTGGTGAACCACGGCGGCAACAGCAGCGCAGCACCGACTTGCAATCGATATCGGCGTTTCGAGCTAAAGAGAATAATCATGTAATCATTTCCACGAACCGAGTTACTCTATTTTTTGTATTTACATTCAGATGCAAGAAAATTTTTCCAGATAAAGACTCACGATTTTACTATTTTCAAGAATTTATTACGATTTCTTCGTTTTCACGGATTCTGTAAATCCACGGTCTCGAATCGAAAAATCCAGGAATCGTTATTCGAGTTCGTGAAATTCAAGATCACGTGAAAGATATTGGAAAGGCCTTCATCCTTCTGTATTGTATTTTCTTTTCTTCTTCTTACTGCGAATTCTTTTTTTTTTTTTTTTCTTACATCGATTTACGTCCACGTGTAGTTCAGCGAAATCGATTCCAGATCCCTTTTCCATCGTTTTATCTTGGTCCGATGTTTCAGTTCGCTGGAAGGCGCGATTCGAGAGCGTTACGATTCGATTTGGTCCGGAAAAAAAAAAAACACGACTGTTGCGTGGCTGACTATCGAGCCTCGTTTTTTCCTCGTCGATCGCGCTACACTATCGTGTAATTTATTTGTGATTTTAATGAAACACGAAAGTGGTTGGAGGGTCTGTTGTGGGGATTTGATAGGGAATAGCGTGATTCGTTCGTCTGGCTCGGTCGCTAGATCGCGCGAATTGTTCTCGGAAATTAACAGCAGACCCGATGTGAAATGTTCCTGGTAAAAATCGTATCTCGAACTACTATTCTCGATGATTTGTGCGTGATAACGCAGTGAATTATCCGGTTCCGTTTGATATATTAATGGGGGAAGTATATGATGTTCAAAAGAATCTGCAATTTGCAATAATTTTATTTGGACATGAACAAGTTCTTTTTTTACCAAGTCTATTAAAACTTCGTTTCAACGTTGTTTCTGTTTTTTATTGTGATAATATTCGTTAAAATAAAATGTGTTTTTTCGCTATAAACAAAAAACCACGTATCATGGATTAACGAATTCTTCGCGAAATAAGCTACATGTTTCGAATGAAACGAAAATATGTAATTTCATAAAGAAGAACAATGATTTTCTTAAAATCTCGGAAGCATCTTTATCTGGACGAGACTCGTGTGCATAAGAAAATATCCCTCTCGAGACAGAAGATAATGGATAGTTAAGTGGAAAATTTATAGTTTACCATTCTGATTAGTTCAATATAATTTACAACGAAATTTCTACATGAAATTTCAATGTAAGGAGATATTTCTCGCAAAATCACATAATAAAGGGACGAGAGAGGAATTTAACTCAATATAGAATTCCGAAGGATTAACGATAGAATCAATATTCCGACAAAATGAACGATCAATCCTGTTTATTTATTTCTGAAAGGCTTTATTGAAAAATTATTTCCAGCCGAATGGGATATACTGTCCCGCTTGTTTTGATAGATGTATTTATAAAACCATCTACTGATCATTCTGTGTGAAATTTAACCGATGCCTCCACATGCTCGAGTTTTTCCATTCATTGGTGACATATATTCCGACGTACACACTAACAGCTCTACCATTCTTCCATATATCCGATTATAAATTGAAACGAGAAGCATAGTGTGTATAAATTAATTCGTTCGTTTCGGCGGATTGTTATGACGGTGAAAGGGTCGATTTGCAAATAACGATCTAGAAGTGGCGTTACAGCGACTAACTAAATACTGTGCACCCGTTTATTTTACGCAAAAGAAACAAAAACAAAAACAGAAAAATAAAAAAAACAGGTAGCGGAGGGGAGAGGCTGGAAGGAGAAAAAAATTGAATCAGCCATTCAACGCTGCACGCGAATAAATAAGCCCCCGATATTGCTTTTGTAGCTGAGAAAATCGATAAACTTGTGAATTATTCTAGGGAGAAAAAAAGCAGTCCGAATCATGGCGCGAATCCGAAGTTGGATTAAAAAAAAAAAAAAAAAAAAAAAAAAAAATTAAAAAGAAAAAATAAAAACGATTCAGGGCATTTTATAAAACGACCGATGATTTCTAAAATTTAGTCTCGTAACAAATGACCGAGGTTTACCGACTAAATTGTATGCGAGCATATATTTGTGTATGTGTGTTTCTCTTTTTTTTTTTATTTGTAGGTAAACTGCAATCACGATCGAGCAGTTTTGTTTTTTCACTATTAAAAAACGAATTTGTCATTTCTTTTATTATTTATTCAATATTTTCTTCGTTTTCAAATTTATTCTCTCTGTGGGAGATGGTCAATTTTTGTGGGCCTATCCTAAGTCTACTTGTGTATTTAGTTGGTGGCGATCTTCTGATTCGATTAAAATATTAACAGTAATTTCTTTCGGTGAAAGGATGACCTCACTTTCTCTGTTCTCCGATGTTTGATCTAATCTCGACGAACGTGCAGTTTGGCACGTCATTAGCATAATTAACAGCCGAGTAATTTCTACTTAACACTCGTTTTGCCGGAATTCCTGTCGAGAGTCGGACTTTCATTCCGTTGTCAAACATTGTCCGAACGAGAGTTAATTACCTCCTTTGTTGCAGGATATATCGCTTTCAAGTAGATTCGTTAATTACCACATAGAGGGAAATACTAGTTAACTTTAATTAATCGCATGTGATTCAAAAATTTATTCCTCAATAAATCACCATTTCTATTATTCGTGATATTATAGTATCCTAAACTTTTTTATCATAAATAATTACAAGAATTTGAGATAATTGTATAATTTCGAAGAGTGCAACGTATCTTTGATTTTTTTATTTGAACCGTAGAGTAAATTTTAGATGAATTAATTAGAGAATTACAGAGTGGGAAATCTAATAATACGAAATGATTCAGAAAAATCTTTATGGACGAAAAATTAAATTCTACTACTTATAAAATTTTTTATACATCGAATATATGGATTCTTCATAGTCTACGTAGTTCCGATGGGAATAATAATCATAAAGTTTTCCAAGTATCGGTATACGTGTTGAACCGAACGAAATCTTACATTTTAAGTAAATATCTTGCCTACAATTTAGAAATCACGTACATATTTGCAGCAAGATCGTTGCATGTCAATCAGCATACACGCGTCGAAGTTCAATCTGAAGGTCAATTTGGAAAATAGGTATCTCGAGCACACTGTAAATCCCATTGCAATGCAAACTAAATCACCGTTGCCAGATGCTCAACTGCAATTCTATACGCGCATAAATCCTACGGCCGTAGCTGATATAGTTTGGCTTTATACACGGTGCCGGATATATCGTTCTTCCTTCGCAATTGCGAGTCTGCGAGAGATTCTCTCGTCGCGTCAGAATTCCTATCGCGATAACAGCTGATTGATTCGAAACGGGGCGCAATATCTCCGAATTGAAAAATCCGGTTATAGAAAACGGATCTCTGTACATCCGGCTCATTCGACGCCTATAAAACTGAAATTTCTAACAGATCCGATGATATGCCGTGTCAATTATGTTTCAGAATCATTTTCAAATTTGAACTAATCCCCTCTGCTGCGATTTTTGATGAGACACATCTCAACTTGTTGGACACTTTCGAACTATATTAAGGGGGCGGTCATTTTAATATTTCCGAAAGAAATGAACAATATTAACAACATTAACAATTAACAATATTAAGGCTATTTAATTTGTATTTTCTTAGCATCGATTATTATTTTCAAATAAGGTTTCCTTTTGTATTACAATAATGTATTAATTAGAATTAGAATAATTAGAAAATAATTGGAATTAATTAGAAAGTGTAGAATTATATACTGATTTTTAAAAAGAAGTTTGGTGTACTAATTCTATGGAGAATATATAATATGTAACAATGGTGTAACCAATATTACGCTAACCAGAGTCAAATATGTAATCATGCGTCGTTGATGAGAGAAACTATCACACATACAATAGTATGTGAGTGTGTAAAAATCGATAGGTTCGTTGAAACGATTAATTCCATTCGTTCCTAGCCGAAACTGCTAGCAGATCACGGGCTACTTGGAATTTTAGCTGTTTCGCGAGCAACGAATTTCTCTAACGACTGAAATTCCGTAATTTTTCACCCTCTTCCTCCCTTTGAAACTCGTGGAAACTTTTGTGCGCGTCCGCCTCAAAGGTTTCTCAAAAATTACCATAAATTCGTCGACGTTGAAAGAACCTTCACCTGTATTCTCTGATTGAATCCTAATTTCCCTCGGAGATTAACCCAAAGCGGTCTTTCTACTATGAATACAAGCGTCATTCCATTCGCGTTTGTTCTAGAGGCAGTCTAATTAAAATAATTCACCGTAAGGTTATCGAAGAATTAATTGTAGCAAATGAATTGGATACATTTGGTAATAGGCTGGTTAACATCACAAGGTCCGTTTTATTTTATCTTGTGCATGTAACTAGAGATCCTAGTTGAATTTGTTTAAAAAGATAGTGAAGATCGGAGGTGTTCGAGCCTTACGACGCTGGTAGAATATTTTATTTTAACTTCTTATGTGTCGATTTCTTCTCCCTTTTTTTATGAGAATTCTAAAACAGAAATAGAGGAAAGTTATATGCTAGATTAATATGTAATGATCATAGACAGTCAATTACATTTTCGTGCATTTTCCTCTTTTTACGCATATCTTTGTATTTTATGGTCTACGTTTTTATGATTTCTCATGTGGAATCTATTCAAAGGTGCAAAGAAATAAAATTCCTTTTATGCTTGTTTGCATTTATTACCGTTTCTCTATAATGCAACGGAATATGTACATTTTACTCTTAAGTATACTCATCTCTAGATTAACTCTATCTTTACGCCTATAACATAGATCTATGGATCTCTTTCTACATTCTGTTTTCTATATAATATACGACAGATAAAACACGTAAGAATCTTCGCTCGTAGGTAGCATTGACTAATCGTGAGTTAGCTAAGCTCGTGCAAAGGATAACGGCCTAATTGAAAAACAGAGGTCGAAGGATAATTTCTCTTTTCGATCTCTAAAGCCAGCCTTCCCCTAATCGTACGATGCCCCTACACGTTTCTCGGGCTCTTTGCTAACCGTGGACCGGCTGTCGAGGAAGTATTTGCAGGCGACTGTACAGAAACTCAATTTAGTCTGCGGTCGACTAATCCTATCCTACTACATACCATCAGTCGATAGCTCGGGCTTGAACCTTCTCTTTCTCCCCCTGTTTCATCTCTTCTTCTTCGTCCACCATTCGTTGTCTCTGTTACTCCTCGTTCTTGTGCAGCCTGTTTCCACGATTCCGTGGAAATCGTTCGATGCTTAAGAGGGCATCGTTTTTCAGACAGACAGGATCTTTCTTTCGTGTGTGTACGGTTTAGCGATGTTTATTAGATGCCAGATTTCTGGTTTTTCGGATCTCGTCGTATTCTTGATAGTAGGTCCATCGAACTTTGTTTCCACGTTTCGTGAACACTTCAATCTACTTCTTCAGAACAGATCTGAAACTGTTGCAATCCTGAAGAAGTGACCCAAAATGTGAAGTCAGATAGGAAAGAGGAGTTCGTAGTTTGTAATTTGTAACTCGATAATTTACTAATATTGTTAATCGGTAAATTATAATACAAGAGGACTCAATTAACCCATTTGCATCCAAGCGCGGATTAATCTGCGCGCTGCGACTGTTTTCTATCACCAAGCGCGGATTATTACGCGCACTGCGACTGTTTTTTTTTTTCATTTTAATTTAAATAATCGTCTTTTAAATAAAAAATTTTTACTTTTTTCCACTGTTATAATGAATGTAAGATGCGATGTTTGCGAAG
The DNA here is from genome assembly GCA_905333015.3 of Bombus campestris. Lineage (NCBI taxonomy): Eukaryota > Metazoa > Arthropoda > Insecta > Hymenoptera > Apidae > Bombus > Bombus campestris. The sequence goes on from HG995140.1 coordinate 9,806,211, forward strand.
TAACATTGTCTACCAATCGTTTTGAACAGTAAATTTTCGATAAACTCCATGAAGAATCCGGATGTCATTTACTGCAACTATGACCGACTACGCGCGGTGATAGGGACCAGTCGTCTTAATTAGAGCCATGATGCAAATGGGTTAAAACACACGCGTGAACACCTAGAGCAGGTGGTGTAAAAACGAAGTACAAAGGTGGTATGTATAAGTATGGCATAAGGATTAGTATAAAGATGGGAAAATGTAACATCATGGCTAGTATAATCCGATATAGCATTGGTTACATGGTCGACGCGACATAGTTCGCGGAACGTTCGCGAATAGTTTGGCCAACAATTTTGCTCAGTATTTTACGTCGTTCTACGAGAATCGCCATGTAGTACGTGCTATCCGGTCTGCATTGCGTGCTTTCTCGTGGCTTTCTCTTTTCGACCGATTGGAAAAAGAAAAGAAAGAACGACACAGGTTAAAAGGGTTTCGTGCGACCAGCGAAATTTAATGACGCCGAAGAACGAACTTAGGGAATTTATGCGTTTATACATTGAATAAAACCCGAATGTTCTCATTGCTGCGCCAAAAATGTACAACCGTGTCAGGTTTCACTCTGTTCCGTTTGATTTATGGATATTCTTTGCAAGTTTCTTGAAATATGATCGCTTAAATCATGTTGGAAGGAGAATTTTCTAAATTCTTCTTTTTTTTTTGGAATTTATAGGGGATTGTTCGTGTGTCATTTATTTTTGTTCTGACATAATTGCTTGATATTCAATCGTGGGATGATTATCGAGGAGTGAAAGAGTTTTAGGCGTCTCTTTATTTTTGATATTCTATATTCTAGAATCGTTATATTTAACTTTTAATTTAACTTTAACTATTTGAGAACCACACTGTAGAAGCAGGAAAAAGGAACACATTAGTAAAATTCAATTTCTAAAAATTCCGTAGATCTAATAGGATCAATTCATTCAATTATATAAGACTTTTCGTTCAAATTACGTATATATAATTCATATCCAATACGATTTCACATTGAATTGCTTCTATGAATCGAAAGAATCAAATTTTCTATCGATAACAGTATCCAAATGAAGCAAACTTCAGAAACGAAGGCTGATACTCTTGACAGGATTCGATGTTTATACAAGTGCGATGCCAAAAGCGTAATAACCAGAAATTAATTCAAGCCCTGTTGTTAATGAAAACAACGATGCGAAGTGATACAAGTGACCGCGTAATTAACATAGCCGTTAGCGAATTCCTTAATGACAGCAAATTTCTACGTCCAATGTTGCTTTCGAGTGACTACTCGTATAGCGTACGCGTGCAAACGGGTTGTGAAACCATTGCAAATCGATTAACTTATCACAGACGTCCCAGTCCCTTAACCAATTGCCTTCAATTATTCAGCCGGTCAAACTGTAACTAACTAACTCGTCAACGCAACGGTTCACGCGTTATGTACTTCGTATCGACCGGATTCGCGTAATCGATGAAGCTGATTAGCAGGATGGTTAATAGTTAATCGAATAAATCGATCAAGTAATATTGTGGACCGACCGATTTGTCCTCATAACCTGTGGTTTGGTTCCTAGTCTGTAATTGGTTGATCGTGTTAGCCAGAATCAATTGATCGGTCCATTCGTACGGCCCAATTGATGTTTATTGATCATTCTATTTGAGTAACTCTTCTTGATTTGTTTCAGTCATCGGGTTTCTCTTTCGAGTATGAAAAGGTTGATGGATTGAGAGAATTTTAATTTACACTGTTGACCGTAAGTATTAGGATTCCTATTCGTTTTATTTATTGGAAAACTTTAACAACTTCTATTTTATTTAATGCCTTGTACTACAAGTCACGTATCATGAGAATAACGGAATATATAATAAAAAAAAAAAATGAAATAAATAGACGGAAATAAGAACAGTGGAAAGCGTACAATTTTTATTGAATGTGACCAGGTGTCTCAATATTTCTGGTTGAAGGTATATGCTTTTGAAGTTATTTTTGAGTCGATAGTTTTTTTTTTAATCTTAAAAAAGTTCTCAGATTTAAAGAGAAACTTAAGAATGGTTTTTAATCGATGTTTATTGATCTATTTGGATAATTTTTTTTTTATTTGTTTTAATCAAAGTTCTCTTTAAAGCATTAAAATATTGTTCGTTAGAACATAAGAGAGTTTCGGAAATACACGTCCGAAGACCATAGCAAGATTAAATAATTTTATGGAATATTCAATGCAATCGGAGAAACGAAATTTTGTTTCATTTATCTCAGCTGTTTAATCGAGTTAATGTGAAAATTGATTATATTATACTCGGCTCCAGTTGCAATTCAAGCTTTTTATTTACCTGGAGCAAACTGTTTCTCCACAAAAACATTAAGAATTAACTATATTAAGCTAATAAAAGAGGTTTCTAAATTAAAATTGTTCCCAGAATAATTGCAACGGTGTAAAGCAAATCTCAACTTGGATATAAGCTGGGGAACAGAAGTCTTAAAAAACACAAGGCTAGGAGGTTGATATTAAAAATGCAAAGCATCGACTCAAGAAATTTGTTTTTCTTTACACCTGGGTATCTGCTGGTCGAGATAGAGCTCCAATTTATTGCGTTGTGAGATAGTAGGTCTCCAGAGCGTGTAACAGAGTGCAGATTTGTTTTCGTGTTTTGTGCTTCTCAGAATCGCATGGTTTTATGATTCGTTTCCGCACATAGCCTGTATTTCATAGAATACTTTCAAACCTTTTTAAAATACAATTTTGTTCTTCCATTCAGGATATTACCAATTTAATTCTTTTCCTTACATTCATAGTTACGAAGTATATGAATATACAAATTTTTATCAATTCCATCTACAACTTCGCAAAATTTTTATTTAACGTACATTTGTTCACATCAGATTAAAACTATTTGTTACATTGCAATCTTATATTATTGTAGGGATGATAGAGCGGATGAGCATTACGGGACTATCACTTTATTGCTATGTAAAAAGAGTCTCTTGTCTTCACATAGGCATTCGTTGCAAGCGTGCACACACCTATGTACATCCTCTTTAGTCTGAGCCAAAAAAAGACTTAACAGAAGACTAAACAAGAAACTATCGGCGATGGGTTCTCATTACCGCTAGCCCTGTTCCCTTAAACTATCTACAATGTAACACTTACCCTAACTTATACACCGACACTACGTTATGTTACATTAAAACTACCATGATCCCTATTTCATAGAATAGCTTCAATCATCGTTAAAATACAAACTTCTCCTTTCGTTAAAAAATTTGTAACATAATTACAATTTATACAAAGTTACAACATAAAGGTATTTGTACCCTTCCTAACTTCCACTCCTCGTATTCCAATCTTGCTATCTCATACAATTACACAGCTAAGTAACTTTGTGGAACGAACGATGCGAAACCTAATGCATTTACATTGTCTACAGAGCAGGGTCAAAAGTTGTTGCGTTCAATCGTCGTGAATCATTTCATAGCATTGTAGTTGCTCCATCTCCAAGTCAAATAACCATACGCGTTTTCCGCTTCGCGGAGGGAGCTAGAGAATCGTATTGCAGGTCTCGTGCTCGCGACTTTCGCCCGACACGCGTAACTGTTTCTACTGCTAGAAGCCACGTGGCTTAGATTCCCCTAGCCGAGGATCCATTTTTCAGAATGCCGGGGACGCATAAAGTTCGCTTCGAGATCTGTAAATCGTCCTTCTTCTCCCTCGCCGTTGGACTAACTCGACCGAGTTTCCTTTATTTTTTCCCTTTTCTCGTGTCGGTCGTTCTCTCGTTTCCAACTTTCGACACAATGCCCTTTGAATTCTCGGCAGTCACCACGCAGAAGGCGGCAGTGTAATCTAAAGTTCGAAGTCTCGATTAACGAGAAGTCGAGGGAGAGGGAGAAAGGAAAAGGAGACAGAACGAAGGAGGGCGAAAGATCGAGTAACAATAAGAGAGAGAACGATAGGAAGGATTTGGAAGGATCGCGGAGACGAAATAATATTTCCAGCCTCCGCTGACTCGAAGAATTCAGCGAGGAATAACCAACTTCAAAGTTGTATGCACCCCTTTCAGAAATATTCTCTTCGATTCTCCTGTAACCATTCTCGCATCGAACGAGGCGAACCCAGTAGCTGCTATCGTCCCTATTTACACATCATAAAAAGAAATTAATGTGTATAGATTTCGTACCATCGATGGCCATGTTCAAATCAGGTCTTTTCTCTATCAATATAATATATAGTGACTCGCGAAAGAGAATTTTATTGTATGTATTATGTGAAAACATTTTAAATTTTCTTCAGCACTGTAATCAGACATTACACGTAACAAGGGCCATGATTATATTCTTGAAATTCGAAACCAATCTGGAAATGTTTATAGAAATTACGACACATCTATTGCAAAAGGAAGAACAGCTAAGGATGCAACAAAAAATAAGTAGGATGGTCTTTTACTGGCCAAGCGCCAAAGCTGTCAGTTGGTAGAGGCAATTAAAAGAGTGTAGAACGAAATAAGTGGAACAATCACTTGCGGGTCAGAAACAAAATCAATTCGTCGCGCCAGACAGTCAAACGTTTTTCTATACTGATTCCGTAGATAACCCAAAACATACGACAATCTTAGTACAAATATTACACGTGAAATATAATAATAATACGATCATGTATCATTTACATTTTTATGTAAACTTCCGTAATTCATTGTATTCTAATTTATCGTAATCTGACGTCGAACATGCTGTAACAGAGCCACCGTCTCACCCGCGTTTCGCGGATTTTGAACTCGATGATATAACTGTTATCGTCGTTATTATCGTTGTTATTATCTTTTCTAAGCAGAGCACCGCCACCAAGATCTTTTCCTGGTGGATTCTCGGGAATCTGGGAAGAATTTATCGGGGCCAAAATACCGAACGGAGAAACGGGGCCGGGTTGACGAGAAAAAGGAGAAGTACGAAATAACGGTACGCGACCTTATTTCGACGAGGTATTTGCATGAGCTCGTAGGTATTTCTGCCATGGAGAAACGAAGCCGTAGCCGGAAGTCCAGAGGAAGGGTGGAAAAAGATTGCGTTCCACGTACGGTCACACCGTGGTGTGTATAACCTATCCCCACCGTGACTAACGCACTTCGAGTATGGTATAGTTCAGGCTACTAGGAATTATCTTTCAACGTCGCGATGCCGTTACGTACGATATATCGTATAGACTAACTCTTCAAAGTTGCCGCTTTTAAATTACTGGTTTCGCGAGAGGATAAGGTCACCCTCTTCCGGCTAGATTCTCTGTAATGGTGGTTCTCTGTGGTCGGTTTTATTGCTGCTCGTGGAATTGGCGGAAACGAGGGAATTGCGTTGGGCTAGAGGGTGGTTCATGGTTCAGTCTGGTTGCGTGGCTCAAACAGAGTTGAGGCGATTGTAACAGGAACATCGAAGGAATCGACTTCGATTTCGTATTTCTGGAATTTCTCGCTGCTAGATCGTAGGGTGCTTTCACGATTTTTGTTATTGTACACTTGTACAGTTGCGTTATGTTAGGTCGTTTTATACGCTTGTTTGGTTCTTATTAAAAGTTTAATGCGAAATAGTAGAAAAGCGTTGTGAATTTAATCGTCGATATATTCTACTTCATATTGATATAATAATTCAAAAATACACTAAAAAATCGTATTGTTCCAGAAATCAGATATTTTTCGAATATAATAAATAAAATAAATAAAATGAAATATCTCTGCACGCGGCGTCATTGAAATCAAAAGGAAGGAAGAGGCTGAAGGGAAGTGAAATATCTGATAAATCACCGAGGATACATCAAAGATCGCAAAAATGTGAAAAATCTCGCGCGTAGATACGACTTGCACCGTATTTTCTACGTTGTACAAGTAGCAATACGCTAGAGAAACCAGAAGCTCACAGCCGGTCCAAGAAATTAGAGGAAGATTTATTTGACGTGTCGGGCGGAGAACGTTCGCGAGAAATCTCCGTGTCCACCGACCCAATTCTTGATCCATAAACACACGAAGTCGACCGGAAACGCGTTCCTAACGTGTGCTTCGAGAGTTGCAGCAGAAGGTCGGCTCGTAAATTTCCGGTTTATTCGATTGACCATCACCGCGAGGTTCGCCCATAATCCTGCCGGGCGTTTGGTTTCATTGCTAGTGCGATAATAATTATCCTGGAGTCGAAAACGCAGCCAACAACCGAATCAGAAACGTAGTTTCATCCGTTGGAAACTACGCGCGATACGAGATTGCCTGCATTCTGGGCCGCGATCGCCGCGAAATACTGTGTTGCGCGCAAGGCGGGACAAGGTCCTGGTAGAAATTATCCGGCATTTCGAAACCCTTGGATTACCCTTATCGCGCGACCCAAATTCAAGCCTCACCATTCCCAAGCGGATTACCAGACCTCCCGCGCGTGCTAACATTCCGGAGAAATCCTAACCTGAAACATCCTGTGGGGGTTATGGATACACATACACACATACACACATACATACGGGAACGATACACGGGTGCATCTTCCTACAGATAGATAGGGGCTATATGTTGCGCGAATTGAAAATCGTGTGTGTGCGTGTGAGGTTGTCTGTGTGCAAAGAGGAAACAGAAGGGAGTACACGCGAACGGGTTGCAACGCAGGAGCTCGCGTTCAGTCCGATGAGAGAAATGGCTTCTGTGTACGTGCATGAGTCTACATAGGGTGACTGAAAATTCGACAGCATGTGGATGAAGGTGATGCTTGGTATAAGTGGCGCGATTTTAAATGGGAAACGCTTTATTGATTTCTTTGAAGGGCTGCAAAAAATAGGTATCTAGGGTGTAGTTATCTTCGGCGTTTGATTTATTTGTAAGAGTGATAGATAATGTAGGATAATGGAAATATTGAAGATATATTGAAAGTTAAACGCTGATTGATCAAGCGTTGATTACCTCTACGAATTAAAAGATACACTGTGATAATTATTATATTACTGGTATAAACTTTTATGAATGCAGTGATAGGATTGATAAAAAAAATGCTGAGCTTATAAGATATATTGTAATATTATCACAGTAATATTTTGAATTTAAATATATGACGATTTCAGAGTATAATATATGCAATATAGCTCAGAAGAATATTCACAGCAATTTAATTGCAAAAAACCAGTTTTTACTTTTATCCTCATGCTTGAAACATTCACAGACATACATAATTAGATAATCAATATAATCGCAAAAATAAATATATTTTTTCCATTTGGGGCGTCTGTAAAATAACGAGATGATTAAAATTCGGACACTCTGTAGATGGGGATGGGGTAGGGTGGTATAAGTGAGAACGTACACAGAGGCAGGGATTGAACGCGCAAACGCGGCAGACGGAACCACTCGTACGCACTCGTAAGCGCACACCAGCGGAGGGGAAACGGAAATAGAGGCATATGCAAACGTATGCCGTCAACGAGGGTATTGTCGCCGGTCCCGTTGGCATTATTGGATTAAATACACTCGAGTATCCGATCGTTGAGACAAACGACCGGCCACAACGAAACCGCGCTTGTCATTCGTAATTGGCTCGATGAGCAGGGATCATTTCCGGTTGGCTTGTTGTAATTTGGTTCAGCCAATTGATTGACTTTTATCCGTCGACGTGTTGGGATTATCATTGAATTTTTGAAAATAGATATTAAAATTTTATTAATATCGCGACTGGAAAATATTACATTTAGTTATATATTATGTTATATATATATATATATATATATTTACTTATAATTATAATTATTTACTTATTCCACTAGAAGCTATTTCTCTATATTAATAATTTTTCTGTATACACTCATGAATTCTTCTAACGCAGGAATATTTATTATATACTCTTCATTTATATCTGCGAGAAAGTCTTGAAAAAACATCTTCTACGTTGACTCGTTATTTAATTATTCCACTGAAACCATTAATTTAATATATATATATAGAAGATGTTTGATGAAGATAGTAGAAGATGTTTTTTCAAGACTTTCTCGCAGATATAAATGAAGAGTATATAATAAATATTCCTGCGTTAGAAGAATTCATGAGTGTATACAGAAAAATTATTAATATAGAGAAATAGCTTCTAGTGGAATAAGTAAATAATTAGTCAGATATAGAAGATATTTCTTTGAAATTTTTTTTATACGAAGATACATAGAAAGCACCCAGTATTTTTTTTTCTCTGGCAAGGAATATTTATGAATGCTGTATAAAGATTATAGAGAAATTCAAAGTTCTGGTAGTATAAATAGATAATTAATCCGATATCGAATTTACTTTTGGATATTTTATATCTTTACGTAAAAATAAGTTATTTCATATTTCTTCTTTCAAATATCGTGAATTGTTTTCAGGCAGATTAGTAAATACTGACATCGTTGTTGATGTTGTTGTCGTCGTTACTATTGTTGTTGTTGTTGTTGTTGTTGTTGCCGTTATTAGGTAAGAGGATTGAATTACGTACAGTCTTAGTTACAACCGTACCTGCACTACGTATCTAGAATGTCATGGTTGAAATGGTAAAGGGCTTAGTGGCGTGTGATTAAGATTTACGTATTAATTAAACTGATTATGTTTAATCCCTTACAGTGATACAACTATGATGATCGATTTCTTTTATAAATTATCGATTAATCGCTTCGATTAAACGATAGAATATTTGACAGAAAATTGTAAGGTAATTGTAAATTACTCGCCTGATTAATGCGTATGTGAATTTCATATTAGACCGTATATATGCATCTACGTACGCGATTAAGTAGTATATGCAGGCATGCGTCAGATATACAGATTCGCGTACTAAACTGAATTCATGCATCAGGTTTACATACAGTTGACAGTAAGTTCACCATACGATGAACATGCGATGAATATTATCTGTGTTACGCCTTGAAATATCATTAGTATCGTAATTTCGATGTTTCTTGTTAAATTTGTTGGAAAAAGACAGAAATATATAGCATCTTATCTTCGTTTCTCGTTTTATATTTTCGAATAATTTCTATCAAATGGCTGTATATTATTAGATGCAAAGATAAATTTGATACCTTTATATTTAACCATTTCTGATCTAAATTCGAATATTCTCAAATTTCAATAAGCTACAAGAAAAAGATTTCAAGTTTTCCTCCCTAATATCTTCACATAACAAAACCATTCTTCCTCGTCTAAATCTCAACAATCCACCACGACACGTAGTCCATTTCTTCTCATCTTCTCAACGTTTCCATCCTATATTCAAATTCTATTCATTTTCACCAATCCCTTATTCTCAAATTACGATAATTCAAAGCGTAAACGTTACCTATTTGTTCGTACAAATTCCTCAATATTTCTAAACATATAGGGTGTTAATTTCTCTTCAGCACTTTGGCGATACTTTCATCGGTTCAATTCCCAAATTCCAGTTGAGTTCTAAATAAAGTACGCGGTACATGCTGGGGACCTGCCGCGTATTATAATATTTTGCAAGATTTCCACACGACAAGCGAACGTGCACCGCTGTAAGGATTTGCTCGCGTTGCACAGCCGCCAATGTGCAAATATACATGTACGCTCGGGAGCGCCGGTCGCGTTTGTACATAAACACGCGTTGAATACGTAAACTCACCCCAAACAGCTGTGCGTGTCTCAAGCGTAGTGGCGAGCTCTCGCGAGCGCGAGTTTCCCCAGAAATGGATGCATATGCGTGCAAACGAGGGAATTGCCCGTTGGTCCAATTGGCATTATTGGATTAAATACACTCTCTAATGCAGACGGACGTCTAAATGGATCTGCGATTGTTGTCTGCGGTCACGCGATCCACACGTTCGATAGCATTCGAAACGTACATCCTTCTCGATACGAGAAACTTCACTTTCTTTTTCTTTTAATTTCTTTTTTGTTAGTTTTTTTACCTCTTGTCTTTTCTTCCGAATCCTCGACAGTTCGGTCTTCCAACTGAAATTGCTTGCACATCCTAAGTGCCGTTCCTCCGGTTCTGCGCGTAGTTTCTAGGTTTCTAGGCGATCTGTTTGGAAAGTTTAGTTATTAGAGTTGTTGAGTTGGATAGATTGATTTTATTTGTTCGCACGATTTAAAATGTATCGGATAATATGCTTAATACATGGACACATGTTGGTTAATCCTTTTCTAGTCATTGAATTTTCACACTCCAATCTCATTTTCGTATCAACACTCAAACGTTCACCCTAACCACAGCGTCGTTAACCTTAAGGTTATTTCTCAAATTTTCTTTAAAACTATGACTTTCTGAAAACACACAAGAAACGGAAGATCCTCGTTCACACCTTAGAAACATATTTACGCGACAGGAATTAAAAGTCTAAGCCAGTACATTCTCTACTTTTCAACGTCTTTCTCAATATCTCCTCGAAATAACCGAACACCATATTTCATCACTTGCCATTCAATGAAATCACATGCCCAAAGAATAACCTGTACAGAACACAATAAACCATAGCGAACGCTTGTTCACCACACAATCCCGTCGTCAATCCCTTGGCTCTTAACGGGCAGAATATCAGGCGAAAAATCTGTCGTGAAAAAATTGTTATTCGAGCTGTTTCCACCGTTCTCGTGTTTTCCCCTTACCCCTTCATGTAGACTGGAACGCAGTGTCAGTTTCTGGTAAAATTCTGGCGGAAGCCAGGTTTTCTACAATGGTGTTTCGTAACGGGACGCTACATCATTGCAGTATGTAGAAAAACATAACGCACCGTATGAATAGTCACGGTTCGTGAGAGCATTGTCAAACATCGATGAAACGCGACTCGAATCGAGAACGCAGTTCGAAGTCGAGCACGTACGTGTCGTCGACGGGGGAATTGTTGCTGGCTATCGGGCCCCGTTAACGTTATTGGATTCTGTACACTCGAATAAGCCATCAGGCGGACAAGCAGCCGCTCGAAAATCGTATTCGTTACGCGAACAGTCACGCGTCTTTGTTATTACCGCGTGCTACCTTCTCGCGACCATCTGTAAACGTATTCGCTTTGTGATGGGGAACGTGCGCAGGTCCTCGATACAGAAGGAGGATACTAGAGAGGAAAAAGGTTGGCTTGTTTTACAGGATGAACCTTGGTGTAGCTCGAATTACGAACGATTCGTGAGAGCAGTGCAGGTTACTGTGAGCGTAATGCCGAGCGGAAATCGCCTTGAAAATCTCTGCCTTTCGGTTCTGCTACTTGCTCATAATATACGTAGGTATACCGTGATCTTTGAATGTTTTGTTTCGGTTCTAGTCATATTATCATAGATAGGTTGGAGCGATACGTTCCCGTTAATTATTTCGAATATTTGCTAGCTACTTTTGGTAACTTGGATATACGAAAGTAATGATTTCATTGGAAATTGAAATATTTTAGCCGTGATTTCCTATGGGAATGATAAAATATATGCACAGTATACATTTATACACAGTATGGGTGTTTAGTAAACAGTCGGAAATTACTAACGCACTACACACACGTTCATTAAATTACCTAATTATTATTACATAAAGCGTATCTCTATGTAATGGTATCGAAGCTTGTAAAATAAAAATCATATACAGTCTGTCACACAAGAGCGTGTCTGCGATATTTCTGTAAATATTTATATATTTGTAAAAAAATTTATATAAATTGAATCTACATCTAAAACACTAATACGCTATTACAGTAGGGTGTCCAATCTCCTCCATTAGCGATTATAGCTTGACATCGTTTCGGCATACTCTCGACTAATTTTTGAGCGTAGGATTCTGGTAACGACCTCCATATCTTTCGAATGTGATGTACAAGTGTTCTTATTTTTGTGATACGTCTTCCTCTCAGCTTGCCTAATAGGACACCATGCCCAAAACGAAGATTCATCAGTGAATATTATATTACTCCAATCACGATCTCTGTTTTCATTCGCCCATGCCAGACAATTTTCGACGTTTCGCGTACGCGGCACTCATATTAAAAAGCTCTGTTCCTTTCACTGTTTCAAATGAAACTGAAAGGTATTCAGCAACGCGTATTAGAGAAGTTTTCGTTTGTTTACATTCTTTTTATCTCATTCTGATTAGGTGTCAGGTTTCGCAGATATCGCAGACACGCTCTTGTGTGACAGACTGTAAATATTTCGCTCTAAGTACTACAAAATTTACAATAGAATGAGAAACAAGACATTAATTTCGACAGGAAAAACAATGTACTCGCCTTTTGAAGAATCAACGCATGAACGTCTTTTTACGTTCGAAACAAACAATACTCGAACAAACTATTCAAATATGCTAGCAGGTCTTCTAAAAACCCTCTATATTTATACATCACTCTCGTTACCCGAACGTTTTAGTTCTGACGAAAGCTATATCAACGGATAATCGCGGGAAAATAGAAAATTAGACCAACGAGTTTGGCATGCCGCAAACGAGCAATTACAGATCCGGTAATTCGCGCAAATGACCAGGATGACAAAGCTCGGGCCGATGTGTACGCGTTACGACGAATGTTAAAAACACAAACACAAACCGTAATCCCGTTATTCAGCGTGCGCTAGACGGGCTCCGTGGGAATTACATTAAATCGCTTGTGGAACGGGATTTCACGGGGTATGGGAGCGCGAGGGGGGAAGGGGGAGTAGCCTTTGTGGCCGGCGAATTCGTTTCCATGTAATTAGAAGTGCGATGTGCGGTTCGGGGTGAAATTTTGAACAAGCCGGTACTCGTCGAGCGACGAGCTTGCAACGCACGACGAATTTACAGGCAGCCGTTGCAACTGACGCTTTTGTCGTTCACGTGCACGCGTCAAAATGTTTATCGGATTAAGTACACACAGCCGATCGTCGGCCAGAAGAGATGTGAAATGTATAGGGACGATTATTATCCGGAAATAATCGCCGGGTCCTCATTGTCATAGATTTGCGAAATTCGTGTTGGACTCGCGGGTTAGTTGTGTCGTGGTTTGTTATTTTAATGTTTTGGGAAATCAGGGATTCAATGGTAAAGAGGTACATTTTTTGTATCATTAATTTTGGTGTACGGAATTTAAAATACAGTCTACCATAAGTTGGTATTGTGGCTGTTTTCTTCATTCATACTCTTTACTCGTTATGTCATTATGTAATTTGGGGATATAATACATAGTTTAATATATAGTTTCGATCAGCGTATTAAACGTTGGTGAAGAGTAACGTCTTCTTAATGTTTGCTGCGATACACGCTAATAAGATATAATGGACTGACTGTATATCGACAGAATTTTGTTCCGAAAAATCGTGTAATTTCTCAGTATTGTAAAATATATATTACCTAAAAATGGTATAAAGGTATGTTATATACTCAGGAATTGATTGATGGCAAATCTAATTCTACGACTAAAGCGAACAAACGTATCCTATAATATACATATATTTGGCAGTGTATGTACTGTCTTAAAAATAGGAGGATATATTCTTACAGAAAATTTAGACAATAAGAGTTAGTTCATGTTAAGAATTAAGAGTCAAATAGAAAAAATAATGCATCGTGAAATCAATTTGGTATTCGATATTCTTCTTACCATCCATATTAACGTACTGCCTGACCATATACGAAGTCATTCCACTAGCACACCGTTCAACTTGGATGTTATTCTTAGGTTCTCGAGTTACACGTTGTACTATGTGGAGAAGGGAGACACGATTGTGTTAAGGCGTACGTCAGCAATAGAATCATCGTAGTTCCTGTCGAGATTATTGGATTAAATGCACTCGAGTAACCGATCATGTAGACGACAAACGCTAACGCTTCTTGTTGAAATGGGGTTTGTCATCCGCAAATAGTCACGCGACCCTGGTTGTCATGATAACTCAAACACTGTGACAAGCTGAAGGCGAAGCACACTCGAGCTTCACATGACGAAATTCATCGTCGAAGCACGCTCGTGCTTTGGAAACTGCGATAATGTTTCTATATGGATTATTGAAGCTTTCCCGGAAGAATCTTCAAGATTCGTTATAGAAACTATCGTTACAATATTCTCTTCCAATAAGCTAACTTAATTTTGAACTAACCTAATTTTCTTAGTAATTAACAAGGTCAGTTTAGTAGTTTGTTAAGCAATATAATGAACAAATTAATTTACTTTTAGTACGATAAGTCTTCGGGTATTCTTCGTACTAGTTGTACAATCCATTATTGAAATGTTACGGTTAGTTAAAAAATAAATAAAAGTTAGTCGATCCAATTAAAGAAGATTTTATAAACGTTAAAAGTGCGTTGATATATCTTTTGCTACGATATGCATACACACACATACAAAGTATGTAGCTACTTCTTTAGACTAATTGTGTATATCCGAATAAAATTCAACATTAATTTATTCAAAAAGCAGCCGTACGTTTTTAGTAATTGCTAGTAATAACACATCTAGAAGTTGTAGCTAATGCTCTTTCCTTGTTTCATCATCTATACTCTTTTCATCCCATATTTTCTCAGAAAGTTTAATAATTGAGGATCATACACATTACCAATAGCAAGATACAACGATAAAACACGGCGGTATTTTTATGACTCAGACATGAATGGGAGGCCGTCAGAAAATAACGGTAACGTTTTCCGACCTTCTAGCTACCGCCTCTGTTGGGACGTAATAGTTTCGTCAAGATCCCCAGCGAAAAGAGCAACTTCACCGGAAACATCTGCGCACAAAACGACATAATAATTCTGAGACAAAAACCTATCCGTGTACGAGGCGAATTCGCCACGAACAATTAAGATAAGCGGTCGAATCGAGAACGTAAACGGAGATAGTTAAGGGTGTGCACGACAGTCTGTTTCACGGAACAGCCAGTAAAAGGGTTACGGCCGACCGTCTCGACGTTGGTTAATTAACATTCGCCACGCGTCGATCCCACTCTCACTCTTTCTCCCTCTCTCTTATTCTCTTTCTTTCCTTCTATACGCTTCTCTTGGCTTCCTCTTCGTATCTCATGATATTTACAGTCTCTGACTATCGAATTAGAATTATATAGAATATACTTTACACATATAGAAACTTCAAAATAACTGCTAAATGTAATTTCACTGGATATTCTGATTTATTAATATAACGGATAATTATTTTTGTGATTTCTGCGAAACATATACTTGTACTGAATATCTTGTACTTTCTATTAGGTTGTCCAGAAAGTGTCTTTCTTTCGCAAACGTGTGTTTTACGACAATGCACCTTCGTAGAAACGTGAAACCAAGTTTGTGAAATGTCGCGGTGTTTATCTCAACAGAAAAAAATAGATCGTACGTAATTCGACAAAATAATATAAAATAAAAAACGTTGTGCGTCTATTATTTTCTCATAAAACGAAAGAAACTTTTCGGACAATCTAATATATATCTTCCTAGTTTTGTTTGGAACTTTTCCAATATAATCGAGATAATCGAAACTTAATGGTGCAATTGAAATATCAAAATATTTCGTGTAATACACACAATATATTCATGAAAGGTGCCTAGAAGTATTCGAACACTTTCTGATATTTTCATAATACTTTAATAATGTATAGCGAATTGTGTTATTATAATTCGCTGGCGTCCTTCAATTATACTAAAAAAGCGAGAAACATTGCAAGTTTTAGGTTTAGAGCGAAAGTTGGAAAGTTTCAGATCGGATACGATGTATTCACGGCAGAGACAGAAAAAGCGACGCGATGTTTTTGGATGATACGAGTGATTCAGGTGTAATCCTAAATACGGTCCTGGACAGTGGGACGGTTTTGGTCGGTCGATTTTCACGAGGGCAGAAGGCGTTAATTGGTCGGTCACCGGGCGTGCCAGTCGGCGGTTTCAATGCACCGCCGGTGAGCTTCCGGTTTGCCGATCAAGTGTAATATCAAAGAGGAAACGAAGTTTCCGATCGGACGAAACTTTTACTCTCTCTGATATTCATTATGCTTGTTGGAGCTCGTCTAACCACGAATTATCACTGTCGAGCGAATTAATATCGAGCTGAATCTCGTAGACTAGTTAATTAACGCGGATGTTAAAAAACATAGAATGAATATTCCAAAAATTGTGTAAAAATTGTTCACGAGAAATATAAAACAACGATTGTTCCGTAAATCGTTAATGCTGGCTCGATTTACAGCTGCCATGCTGCACCATCGTTATCGTCGTATTCCGATTTTAATTACAAAGTGTAATTGTCTATGCTTTATTCGTTAATTTCTACTAAACTCAATCTGGCTGACGTCATTTACATTTATTTTATTCAACTTCTGCAACCTTTCGATACCGTTGACCTAAATACCAACTGGTTAAGCTTTGAGGCCGGAATTTGAAATTCTCTTGGTGAATGCCACACCAGAATTCTTCCGCTGGGTTCTCCGTTTCTCAAAGGTATTTTTCAAAAATGCATAATCCTCTCTGAGATATGCTCTCTTTCATGCTTCGCTTTTCATTTTAATTTTCTTCTCGTTAAACTCGTTATCAGATGCAAAGGATAAAAAATACGAATGGTACTTTCCGAGCGTTACAAGGATAAAATTATTCGTGTGAAAGCGACCAGGTATTGACGAAGAATTCTGAATCGAAGAACGTTGACGAGGAACTTTTACATTTTCCAATAGATTGCATATTTTAACAATTCCTGGCGATCCCAATTAACCAAGTGCATTCCTTATTTAACAGGCCTTTGGAATAATAGTTGATATAATAATGGCGTTAGTATAAAGAAGATGAGAAACTTGTTCAAACGAAATAAAAAGACGCGATTATTTTATATTTAGTGCGGACTGCGTCGCAAAATTTACATTTGCGTTCGTATGAAAAGATTTTACGCAAGAAGATAGGCCATTAGTTGTCTTCATTCACTCGCAATTCACTCGAATTCAAATATTCAAGCTAAAGTCAACAGTCGAATATCTCATCATCTGTTTGTAATATATCAATAGCAATACATTCTTCTTTATTCTAAAAATTCCCCAAAGAAGCCCATTAAAAATAAACCCATTTAAACAATCCCTTATCATACCTAATGACAAATTTCATATTCGCCAAACCGCTCTTTAACTCTCCGCTCCAATTCCGCTGGAGGAACACCTCGGTGCCTCCGGATCGAACGAGCCACCCTATGACATCCACGGACTGGCCATAAAATTTAAAGTTGCCAAGGAGCAAGGGTGTCAGTTCGCGAAAGGTTAACAACCGGAATATGGATTCGCGAGATGGGGGAGGTTGGTCGGGCTCACGACCCATAAAGATGACGCATACGCTCGGTTTTCTTGGCGGGTACGCGGAAAACTCGAGTGGCTTGCCTCCTCGTGGCCAGAGATTGCCAGGACGACGGGACTAACTTCGTTCGGGGTTAGCGGTGATTCGATTTACCTGGAAGGCCAACAGGCCAAGTGTACAACACGTTGCAGGCCGGGACAGCAATATGTAATCCACTTTAACCACACACGCTGTCTCGCCCTTCTACTCCTCTTGGCTCTCCGCTGGTCCACGTGTACGTCGCTACGTTTCTACCCTGGCTCGTTCTCTTTTATCTCCGGCCTCTGACCTCTCTGTTGATCCTCGACAAGGCTTAAGCATCGGACGCCATTCTCCAGTTTTCCCGTATTACCCCGGCTGGAAATTGATTTCCACAAAATTGGAGTGTAGGGGATGAAAGATTAAAGGGGAAGATGATGTTGACGATGGGTAGAGGGTTTCTAGAGGTGATTGCGAGTCGTATGTGTATTATGGTGTCAAGAGGCAGGAAGGAAAAATGGGAAGGACTGTTTGTCGGCGGATGATGTTTTATATCTGAAGCTGATTCTTATTGTCGATTTGGTCTGTACGTAATTTGGGATTTTCAACACGTGACACGTTGCATTCGACACTTTTACTATCCAGCAAGCCTTTTATATAGATTTTGTCAGATGCCTATTTGTTTCTTTCTGTATTATACTATATGAAATTTTTTATATAATCTCAATCTTCATTGTTTATTATTGGTGTTATTATAGAGATACTAACAAGTTACAATTACAAACAGTTTTATCGAAAACAGATATATATATATATATATATATCGTTTAGTTAGTTGATGATACAATACATTTAAGGTACGTATGTATGTATCACCATATGATATCATCATATATTACAGTATCACGTTGTTTATACGTAAAATAAAAGAACAAAGAATTAGAATTTAAGCGAATGTGTAAGAAATTTCGTTTGACCATTTTTTTTTCTTTTTTTTTTATAATAATGCTATTCGACTATGACAATCTCGTTCTTTTTTACAGCAAAGTGTTCTGGAAGTTATAATTAAGTAGTTTCGTCTAGAAATTCGTAATACTTACGCGTATTTCTATTAACCCTCCACGCTCGGCGTTTACTTTAAATCTCGGCGTGGTCCAGATTCGAGATACCGGCATTATGGACAATTGGTATTGCTGCAGTAGCTGCTACGTAGTTTTGGAAACGCGTAAGACTGGCACGTGATCGAAATTTTCATCGCGCTGTTGTATTCCTCCGCATTTTCGAATTCGCTCAATGTTTTGGAACCTTTTGGCGCGGTAGCGACGCAAGACTATGGGAACAAAGTCCTAGCGAAAGAAAAAGGAGCAGTGTAAACATTGTAGTATTTAATAAAGCGGTCTTAGCAAACTCCGCGCGTGATGCAATTACGAAAATCCGTGGAGAAAAAAGGAAGAACTACGAAATCTGTAGGAAAATTACGTCTCGAATATAGTAGCGCACCAACGAATACTTTAGATAAACGCGAAGACCAGGCGGAAATAATATGACGAGCGCAGTTTTCGTTTTCCATCACGAAAATATTTGAATACGTACCATGGAAAATTTTAATGTATGGCTATGTTATATCACAGCAGTAAAAGATTAGTATACAACATGAATAGTAGAATAAAGTAATAAAAATTGGGGAACTTGTTGATGGAACTGGAGATGAAAATGAAGATATGAAAGCAGAGTGGGAGGAAACAAGGAAGCAAGGAGAGTACAAAGCAAGATAAAGAAGAAGCAGAAAAAAGGAAATAAGGAAATAAGGAAAGGAGGGTAAGAAAATAAGAAGCACAGAGATGAAAGGAAGAGTGGAATATTATTATGTAAAGAGGAAAGACAAAGAAAATAAGTTGAGAGGAGATGGAACTAAGGGAGGAATGACAACAAAGGAAAAAAAAATAAATGGAAAAAAGGAGAAAATATCAAAATGTGTATTGCCATAATTCAATGAAAACTTTGAAACAAACTCTATCTCGTCCGAACTTTTTACAAATTTCTAACTATTAAAACCAGGTCAACCGTATCTTACGACTGCTGCAAGTATTAATTAAAAACGACTATTTTTCCTAATTTCATAGAAGGCAGGGAAGTTGGTCGAAAGAAAAGAGGACAAATTTCGTGGCAATTATTCCGTGTCGCGCGGATTAAGAATGGACTGTCAGAGATATAGCAACCTTTCCAGTTGATTCAGCGTTATAAATGAAACTTCTCGCAGGTGGTTCTTTCGGGCCTACAGCGAGAGGAGTGGCCAGCTAAAACGGATTACATATTGCCATCCCAGCTTGCAACGGACAGCGCACACTTGACCCTGCTGGTTGTCTGAATAAATCGAATAGCCCCTAACCCAAACGGAATTATGTTCCCCTTGCCGGACGATCCACGAAAATTAAAGAAGACTTTATCCATGAAGAGTGCTCTCGTAAAAACTTAGACCTTGTCGTTCCCTTCCGGGGAAAAACCAACCTATTTTTTTCTTTTTTATTATAAAGTAGATTCCACGAAGTTTGCTATTTCATACGAATTGAAGGGATTACGCGTTTAATCTACCTATAATTCTTAGATGCAATTTTTAATGATGTGGTTACAAATTGAAATACAAGTTGGAAAAGTTATCCTTGAAATTGGAGAAAATTGAAAAATTTTGTGTGAAGAATTTAATGCAGATAATCGATGAATTAAAGTTTTGAAAATTTACAGAAAATGACTTTAACGCTTGAGACCGTTAGATGCTTTATAAAGTTTAAGAATGTAAGAGAAAGTATTAGCTTAGAATTGATTTGTTTTAGAACATTTTTTAGTTGAAATTTGATCGAAGTGTAAGAAATTATTATGTATTTATATGTGTGGAATTAATTTCAAATGAATAGCAGAATCGGTATAGATATAATTGGGAAACTGATCCAAAATTTTTGGGTCGTTATATATCAAATTGTTGATTGCACGAACGAGAGATTATCCTCCTCGTCCCTATCAATCATTCTCGCTAGAGCACGCTATATTTTACAACTCCGATTTGTGGTTATTACAATTATGGAAATGTCGAGCGAAACCACGAAACTGCAGCGGTATTTCATCTAATCAGTATCAATAATTTAGTAAATTAATTCAGGAAATCAATTATCAGATCAATTAACTTTCAAAAACTTATCATATCTTCTTATCGTATTAATAAATAGCAAATATTATGTAACAATAATATAACTAATATTCTATTTCGTTAAATCTTCCACTAAAAATGTTTTTCGAGATAACAATTCCAACGTGACTTTTTTCTTTGATTCTTGGATTCTATGGAACATGTAATAAAAGAGAAAATCTTTCGGTAGTGTAAATATTTTCTTCACCACGAAAAATACAGATATTTCTCTTACCAAACATTTTCACAATTGTTATTCGTTTATTCTTGCGTCTTCGATTACAATTCAAACGATAATCCACCTAGCGATTCTTAATGGGATGGAAATTTATGAGACGCTGGCTGAGTCGCCAAGCAAAGTTCACGAAGGAAGAGAGAAACGAGAGGAAGAGAGATGCTATTCGCTTGGCAACTCGTAAATTCTAAGCAGCTTAGTCGCGACGCTCGCTATTCGATCCCTTGTTACGTTCTGCTCTCACAGATTGCGGCTGTAAGCATATTCCTGCTCTCTAATACTTTTTCTCATTTATTAAAACTACCGTTAGCTTCAAATACAGTTTTTCCAGCCGTTAATAGAGCGATAATGAAAAGGAAATAATGAAAAATTATAAAAGCACGTAATGATTTTATCCTACGATTGGGCGTTGCGCGTTATTAGAGAAGTAAGGGAAATTTAGGAAAACCAAGAGAAATTGAAAGTTGTATATTTACAACTGATATCACAGACTGATGGAAGATAGTGAATTTCTAATTTTAATATGAACATAGGCATAGTGTTTCGAGAACTATAAGGAAATATTACATACGTGTGATGAAGTTGATTTTGATGATACTTTGGCGTTGCTTGGTTGTTTGGCTATACCAACGAAGATACAGCTATCGTACAGAAAATCGTACAAAAATCTGCCGGTTCTTCACGCTCACGATCAGTAGCATTCGCAATACAATTTTGTAACGTACGACTCAACAGCTCTCGATCAACCGGACTAAAGTCACTCACACGAAATTAATTCAGTCTGTGTACGTATATGTGACGTATTTTAAATTGCTACTAAAAAAAGCGCTATACAACGTTGTATATCGTTTGGTTTTACGACACCAAGTACGAGCACAAAATAGGGGAATATTAAATAGCCTATTAAGTCGACCAGGCATGATTCAAACTCATCAGCGTTCATGGAACATCGAATACATCAGCGCGCGTTTCGTGACTCGTTTCGCTCGCCTCGTTAAACTTCTTTCGCAATCTCACATACGAGTAGAACGACATCGGGAAATACAAATGACCGCCGCATACCGTACAGACGACAAAGAAATTAAAATCCAATCCTTGATCTGATACGCGAGATATTCAATCGACGCCATTCGAACGCATACACCGCAATTTCTACCGATAGCTCTTTCTACCGAATCGAGACGATGATCTACGATCGACGTTCGTCCAGTGAGTGGGTAAACTGAGTTTCGCCACCACCTGTCGGTCACTTAGAACGACTCAGAGCTAAAAAAGACAAGTACATAACACCGGAAAGTCTGACACGAGGTCGACAACCTCGAACAGAGACATTAGCCTTTGGACTGAATGTTCGCCACGGTACCATGACGAAGTATTACGCTATGATAGAATTATTTTTGAAAAGGACGGTCAATTTATGTGATTGAAGTTGGATATATATTTAACAGGTCAGATGTATATACGAATTATATTTAGTTTGTGCAGTTTCTACTAGTATATTTTAGTTGCGTTCTACAGCTACTTCTTTGCCAATGGAACTTTTGTTTGATTTAGTTCTTACAAACAGATAGGTATATTTTAATATACGTATTTACCACTGGATGCAGAAGTGTAGAAAGTTCATGTATATTTTCAAAGTTTTAAAGTTTCATTTGAGAACTTTTATATTTTAGGTATAGAAGAATCTTAGTTATTTTATAACATAGTATTTATGTTGTTGAAAGAAAGAAAGTTTGGGTAAATAAACTTAATATCGTACAATTTATCTGCTCTCGTCAATCTCATAATCGCTGTGATTACGCTACCAAATCATTCAATCAAAAATTCAAATTTGGGTCACAGCTGATAGACAAAATGTTTTGATCACCAAAAGAAAAAGATCGATTTTTTCCGTAGTTTTTTCTTAATCAAATGCATACGACTGAATAAATATGAAGTTGGTTGAAACTGATGCGGAGTGTAAGGACGAGGTCCGACTGGGTGAAACTGAAGTTGACGAAAGTTGTACGGGTCAGCCGAGCGAATTGTTGACAATGTTTAAGAGTCCCGGAGTGGAGTTAATTACGAATGTAGGAATTGTAACAACCGGAAAGTTTCCATTCCGGGGTTGAACGGACGCGGCAATTCCTTCATGGAAATTTTCGGTTAATCGACTGTTCTAGCAATGCATTCGGCTTTCGTATTGCGCAACTTTGTTCCACTTTATTTGCACGAACGAAATATTGGAAAATGTAACGAAATGTGTGAAATTAATTAATTGACGTCTTCGTTCAGCGAACTTTGCAAATACAGTTTTAAAATCGAATAAAAACGAGGAAGATTCAGCCAGAATTTAATGAAAGAAAATATAATGCGTTAGCCTCAAACACATTGTGAGGCTGTTTATATTTGCAGAAATAAGAAATTCGCATATCGTAAACAGTAATGAAAATTCACATTGCGAAATCAAATTTAAAAGTCTAATACTCAAAGTTCATAAAATTCAAATTCGTCTTGAATCGCACTCTATCAATTCTAACTCAAACTAAAATATGTATAAGAAATATACAATCCTTAAAATCCTGTAAATATCATAACTTCTAACAAAATCAATTGTTTTCATAACATTATCACAAAAATAAGGAAAATTCATTGAGACGTCGTTTTTCCTTCTTGGATTATATAAATCAAGGAGGAACTGGTTATTTCGATGTTACTTTGTAAGTCGAAATAAAACGATGGTGGGGTTAGGGTTGTGGCTTAGGAGTTCATTATACAGCTGTAATTAGAGCGGCGCCTAGAAAGCACTTGTCGCTGAAAGGGTGAGACGGGACACGATATTAGTTCATTTTCG
This sequence comes from Bombus campestris, assembly GCA_905333015.3. Lineage (NCBI taxonomy): Eukaryota > Metazoa > Arthropoda > Insecta > Hymenoptera > Apidae > Bombus > Bombus campestris. The sequence continues at coordinate 9,829,681 of HG995140.1, forward strand.
TGTCCTAATGTCACCGCACCAGCACGTGTTTACGAGGCTATATTTACGAGTATACACTGCATATCATTCTGACCCGATCCTCATTTTCACTCCCGTCCGTGCAAACCTAACTCAATGGCGTAGAACAGGCGGGTTGACCAGGAATGATCCAGTTTCCACGAAATAGATGAAGCGTTTTGAGCAACGTAAGTACTTTGACTTCAATTTTAATGACTCTTTATGGAAACATATTCCGGTCCTTCGTACAAGCTTTCTAGAACTTAGGAGCAATTATCTTTTAGTATACTTTTAGTATACTTTTAGTCTTTGTTCATAATAATCGATCTTGTCGTATTTTATTTCTATTATTTCTTCGTTATTTATTTATCTATATTATAGAAGCTAAATAGTTTCGTTTAAGAAGTGCAGTTGACTTAATGAAGTTTTATTTTCATAATTTTTTGATAGTTTATGATTAATAGAAGCTAAACAATTTTATTTGTCGATACATCGAATAATTGATTACCCAACAATTATCTTGACTTCGTGAAGCTCTGCATTTATTACTTTTTAACATTTAATTCTTGATGTAATCTAAACGATTTTCTTGTTTCAAGTAAAACATTGAGATGTTACAAAAGTAAAATTTATTTCAGGTTTGGGATAAAAAATAAAATATATGTTTTAGTCGTATTTGAAATTACGCAGCATTTAGAAGTATTCATAGCCTGTAGGTTTTACGTATGAGTTACGTAAATCTCGTCGACAAATTTGCGCTGCCCTTAAAAATTCAAAGAGCTAGGGTAAACATCCGGAAAATTTAGTAGAATCGTCAGAATACATCTTGCAGGATTTATTGCGAAGAATGTGCGATGTTACGCCACTGTTTCATTCCTCTCGAATAGTGAGACCGTGGGCAAATATATGGGCGATTATTTTCACGAGGGCAGACATCACGCTATACTATGACTCATCGAAATTATTCATAAAGTAATACTGTGTTATGCAATCCTGGTGACAAGCGAATTAACTTTTAAAATCATTTCCACTTGTACGCTAAATCTTTGATATATTCTTCAACGGCAGGTGGTTATTAATTTGTTTATGCCGCATGAAAGTCTACCAGATCTTGTTACGAACGAAGTAATTAAATTTTATCGTCGAGCAATTATCTTGAACTGATATTATCTATCAAGAATTTTGTCTGAGCGTTTTTTTCCTTGCTCTAAATTTTTTTGTTATTTTATAACTTTTTAATTTAGGATTAAACAACCTGCAACTTTACTGCCACCCCTGATAAACAAGCTTTTTTTTTACGTGAAGTTTTGGTCGATTAATCTGCAAGATGCATGAAGTTTTTAAATAATTAAAAATTCTACGTAGCTAGAAAGCAGCGAATCGATAATACAAATTTCATTCTGTTACAATCTTCATTATAGAAACATTTTACTATTTGCATGTTGTAAATATTTAAAAAATGTTTTATTAGCTGCAAATTATATTTCTTTCATTTACACTAGCTATAAAAACTAAGGAAGCGTTTATAATTATTTTTCAATGAAGTATTTTATCAGCTTCTACTTTCATTTTCGTACTATCTTGCAGTCACTTAAAAGTGCTACTAAATGATACGATGAGTTATTTATTTACTTGTTACCTATAAACAATTAGGTATTAGATTCCACACTACAAATAATAATTTTACCAATGTATTGTCCAATGTGTAGAATAAATTGTGCTCGGAGTTAATTTAGGCTACTCGCATACTGGAAATGCACTATAAATTCTAATGAAACCTATTTGGAAATGATCAAACGCAACGCGATGTAAATATCGAACGCGTTTCCAGTGGCTGTAACGATTTATTTGCACCGACCCAGAGTGTCGGTTATCATGACGTACAGTCTGTCACACAAGAGCGTGTCTGCGATATCTGCGAAACCTGACACCTAATCAGAATGAGATAAAAAGAATGTAAACAAACGAAAACTTCTCTAATACGCGTTGCTGAATACCTTTCAGTTTCATTTGAAACAGTGAAAGGAACAGAGCTTTTTAATATGAGTGCCGCGTACGCGAAACGTCGAAAATCGTCTGGCATGGGCGAATGAAAACAGAGATCGTGATTGGAGTAATATAATATTCACTGATGAATCTTCGTTTTGGGCATGGTGTCCTATTAGGCAAGCTGAGAGGAAGACGTATCACAAAAATAAGAACACTTGTACATCACATTCGAAAGATATGGAGGTCGTTACCAGAATCCTACGCTCATAAATTAGTCGGGAGTATGCCGAAACGATGTCAAGCTATAATCGCTAATGGAGGAGATTGGACACCCTACTGTAATAGCGTATTAGTGTTTTAGATGTAGATTCAATTCATATAAATTTTTTTACAAATATATAAATATTTACAGAAATATCGCAGACACGCTCTTGTGTGACAGACTGTACTAGCCTATTGACGAGAAGCATTTTACAGTTAGCTTTCGATATTCTGCCTGTGACTGCTTACCAAGGAAGAAAGGACACGTGCGAGGCGATTTGAAATTTCATGATCGCGTCCCTTTGAAAGCGTTCGGAAGTTAGTTTTCCATGAAAAACTTGGTATCGATTGTGTAAATTTTATTGCGCCTCGCTAGCTTTCTCCAACAGAATTGATGAACGCGTTCGAAAATTTTAATGATAGAAATAAATATCAGGATAAACCGAACGTGTTTTCTGTACGGTAAGTCACCAAAGTATTTGAATACTTGTAGAATACTTTATGAATATATTATAAGTCTTTTAATCGAAGATGGAGAAAGAACTAAAAAAAAAAAATTGGAATTAAATATGTAGAATAGTCGCTCATTGATCAGACAGCGTCTTTACATTGTCGATGATATTTCAGAATGTTTTTGTACAACACTTGCGACATGAAGGTTTTTTTTGATAACAAATGTTTAAATAGTCGAGCCACTGTACGTGCGAATGTAGTATAAGGTTTTTTTTTATCGTAAGAATTATTATACGTATCAGCGAATGATTTATAAGTTTCGAGGCAGATTTGAAGTTTGAAGAAGAAGAATAAATAAATTTCGTATGCGTGCAAGTTTCGATTCCGAGGCTGAAACTTATCCCTTCTTGGTGAATGCAGCGTTCGCCTTTCCTGTGCAAATGAATCATCCGGGTTTACTGCTTCGAATAACCCATCCGTGTACAAGAATCCCTTACAATCGCGTTTTTGAAGTTTCCAAGATGTGGAAGTTCCTTAATGCGTTTAAGCAACTTTCCTCAACTGTCATTTGACGGTGAACGGAAGTTTGCTCTCTTAGTTAGTCTTAAGCTATTACTCTCTTACCGTCAGAAAAATCACTTTTATCGCTATTTTATTGTTTCGTATTCTTTCCCAATTATCCTCTATTCTTCCCCATTACACCGTTATCATTCCTTTTATTATTTTCCTCCTTTTTATTCCTATATCCATACGAAAAAAATATGTGAAATTAAATTAGCAAAATAGGGTAGACACATTTTAATTATCCGTGGGATATTATAGTGAGAACCAGCATTCATTATCTGCTCTTGTCATTTTAGTTTGTTCATAATGTTATTTCATCAGCTAAACAATTTTACCTATTTTCATATCTGCGATAATTAGATACGTACAACGTTATAAGATTGAAAGCTTTTAAAAAATTGTAAAAGCTTCGTAATGTAGGAGGTTGATTCTCGTAAAATCAAATCTTGAGAAAATACACGAATTTGAAATTCGAATTATTTAATTTTCCAAGTAGCAATGACTTCGTACTAGAACGAAACAAGCGATAAGCTACGATATGATTTTTGTTTGCGGAATGCAATGTGTGCAAACATATAATCGTGTGAACACGATAGAAGTTGTGCACTGTGGCTCGCGCGTTAGACAAGACCACTTGCGACTGCGGTTTGACCTCTCAAACTTTACGCATTCTGATTCAGAGTCTGAATCGAACCGTGGTTTCCACTATCGGTCTCCCGATGGCCAACGAGAACGGAACCGAGCCATGATAAACACTTGTTCTGATTCTCTGGAATAATAATATTGGATACGTTAGAAATAATATGAGTAAGAAAATATTTTATGTATAATAATTGTTTTAAATGTTCTAGATGAAATTTGTCCCACGTTCTTTGTCAAGAGAAATTTTTAAAAGATTCCATTGATTTTTTTTAATTATTGTATTCGTTTTTGACGCAATGTTTAAAATAATATTATGAGAACATTGTATTATATTTATGAGAATTTATTTTGTTGAATAAGAAAGGGCAGTGAATAAGTTAGGAGACTGGTATTAAGAAAGAAATCGCGGTTTCTGGTAACATGATCTTGATTGCATTATGGACTGTAGTATAATCATACGGTATCCTATGCGGTGAGCTAAACCGCATGATGAGATACGACACAGTCGCTCAGACCACATCATGGATTAGAGCACAGTGACGTGGATCATATTACAAGCCATGTTATGAGCTATAAACAGTATCTTTGACGAGGACTGTAGAAACATTTGCGTTTTTTTTTTTTTTTTTTTTTGACGTTATACCGAATAATTTCTTTTCAGTCAAACTTATATCAGTGAGTACCTTGGAGGATGATTATCTAGGGAAAAGATTCAGACCTTCTTGTCAATTTATCTTACAAATCATCCTCCTAAATTTTCAAATAGTCGGTCGTTTCATTTATTCTAATAATTCCAATACCGCCGTATTACCGAAATAATTTGCACTTTGAATATCACTGATCCGAACAACCGCGTTCTTCAAGGATTACTTCAAGGATGATACATTATATCAAGCAAAGATCCTAGCATATTTGTAAAACCAATGATACAAACATTTCTAACACTTCCCGGCTCGTTGCACGAAATAATTCGTCTTTCTATTACCGGCACGAAATCTCTCCCACAAAAATCCTCTTTTGCGGTCTCTGATCTCATCAATTACCAAATCGTACTGCGAAGATCTTGCACCTTTATTAGAGGCACGAAGCTCTCGCCACGTGTCGAATTCTTCGCGACGATTCACCGAGATATCGTCTAAAGGAGGAAGCGAGATCTGTTCTAAAGCAGAGAATCTGGGCTTATCGTAAGGCATCTTTCTCTCAGCGACCTGTTTAAGGCAGCGAGACTAGTGGAATCGAGGGCTTTTCTGACCCGCCAAAGTATTTTCACTCCCGATCGTCCTCTAATCCCATTGGCCGGCCCCTGGGGATGGGTGGTTGGTCTGTTCCGGCTGAGGTGTCGAGATCGTTTGATTCGGCCCTGTGCGTCACCGCTGCCGGCGATGCTCGAAGAAAACGCCGGCGATGGTGAACCGGAGAGAAAGAGAAATGAAAGAAGAAACCTGGGTTCAAAAGGGGACGAGCCGTTGAGTAAACAAAGGAGGAAATGGAGTAAATAAAAAGCAACCGTGGAGAGAGGACGTTGAGATACGTTGAGATTCGTTGAGAGCGTGCCTGTGTGCACATTTCTCTGTAACTCTCTCTCTCTCTCTCTCTTTCTCTCTCTTTCTATCTTTTGCCCTCCTACGTACCCGGGTTCGTACATTAAGCAAAGCAAACTAGCGAGAGCGTACGGTTCGTTCACACACACGCGCGACTCGCAGACATAAACTTTCATGATGCCGGGCCTCCACTCGAGAAAAAGGGAGAAAGAAAGGAGGCTAAGAAGCGGCTGAGAAAGGGGAGATCCATGGAAAAGAGGAGCAGAGAGGAGTAACTGGCAACGATAGTCTTCTGTCTGCGTTGGAGAGAGATAGAAGAAAAAGAAAGGGGATGGTTGTTAGTTAGGGGAAGGGGTGGAAAGTTGTGGAAAAGTAATCCGAACCGCGAGCTTTATAGTTTTGTTTATTCCCTCGCATACAATTACACTGATGACGCGGCGTAAACCCAGCTCAGACCTTTTATCCTACGACCTATCCTCCACCTAACCCGCGAACACACCCGCCGCGCCACCAATTTTCTATGGTGAGTGCGAACTGCTACGTTCGCAGTATTCGTTGCTTAAGATGAGAATCAGAAGAACGGGCGTGGAAAATTTTGTATACTGTAAATTGTGCATGATGACTGCAGGTTTATAGGAATCTCACGAAAAGTATTCTATCGAGAATCTTAAGTAAAGCATTCTCGCCGTAAACTGCACATTCGTACGATTAGTGTCTGCGTTTCGATCGATTATTACATCTTCTTCTTAGGAATGAGTACAAATTTTCTTTTATTCGATACTGAGATTTACAAGAATCTACTACAGAATACGTTTAATACATAACGCAAAATGAAAACAGAAGATTCTTAGTAAGAATTTTGTATGTCATTGTGTTGGCGATGAAAAATGAATCCTCTAAACGAAAAGATTCTTATGCTATAAGTTGTGCATGCAAAATTTTGAATGAAGTTGTACGATGTAAATTAGACATTTGTTGTATTAATCTCAGAATCTTCTCATTCTCAGAATCAGTTAAATCTCCATACGAATAGAAAATTCGTACGTGAAACGTTATATAAATGAACACAAAATTTCTTTAATTCAACGTCTAAAATATGTTGTTGTGTACGATATTAAGATCGATGGAGAACTTTCCGCATTTTTCCTCTTTCTTCTTACTTCGTCTTCGAACTGATTGATCTATTTACACAAACTTCACGACACGTTTCTCGAATTACTTACTGCAACAGTGTATTGGATACCTGTGTTTTCGCGCTGTTCAGTTCTTCTCGAGTTCGCGGTTTTTAGAGATTCAAGATAGGAAATCAAGGAAGCTTTACTTTGCTACAACAAACTTCGTTGTTTTAACTAGTTTCACAGAGATCGAGCACACAAAGAAGAACCATGCAGGTAGAATGAAAACTATTTTGCGCTTGAGGACAAAATATCATATATTAACTTCATTTGTGTCCTTTATGGTTCGAGATAAAATTATAACCTGAAAATAACTTTTCGCATCTAAACCGAAATAGAAATTGGAAATCGCACTTGACTATAATTTTTTCCTTTTCCATTTAACGTTCTCTTTTATTAAGTAATTATGACAATTAATTTCATTTTTTACTCCACTACGTATATATATGTCGGAGATGAAAGGACACCGGAGCCTTTCTTTCGGAATGTTTGGCAAGGTCCCCGATACTTTAGTCCAGACTTTTTATTATAGCCGTACTTAAACGATAACACTGAAAATAGCTGTTTATGTGTTAAGTCAATTATGATTGTCCGAGATTTATAACAGTGAGCTTGGGCTCGAAGTGATACAACGTGTCACTGAACGTAGCCACGGTCACGGGAGGGACGTGTACCTAACAGAGGTATAAAGTAACTAAATAACTCTCCTTAAAAACAAAGATTGATCTGAGGGATACAGAGAGATACGGAGAGGAGTATATAAGGGCAGTTCTACTTGGACTGACTCTCAATCTGATAAGTTCGACTAGCTCAGTGAACACGTACATCGAGCTCCTAATCGCAATCGTCATCCCGTTGACCGTGTATTCGTTGTCGAACCTAGACTCATCGTCGCCGACATCTTCATTATCCACTCACCGATATCACTTGTTAACCTTTGCAATACATTCGCTTCAGTAAATATCATCTGGTATACAACAGCGATGTACAACTCGCAGAAAGATTCATTACATGCCCCGACTTACAACGTTACCCCCGACATATATACACACATTAAACATTCTAAAATTATGTAGTCCAACTTAAACATAATTTAAACTATCGTATATCATCACGAATCATGATCCAATGATTCCTACTAAAAGTTAATCACCTTTACCGCAACAAAGAAATTCTTGAACCATATCTTCGAGACCTGATTTTTACTAGAACCATTCCAAGAAAGAGTCGACATTTGTCAAAGGTCCAACCTCGAATTGCACTTTGATTCAAAGACTAACGAGACAAAAGTTGAAAGGGTAAAATGACGGCGTGCCGGAAGCGGTTCGGATAACTTTTAGCGGCGGAATCGTGGCACTCGGTCTCTGAATAGTTAGCTGGCACGATTATCCGCTTAATGAATATCGTTTAATTCATGACGTGCGCCTCATATTTGAAACAATTGTATTCCACGCTACAAGATGAAACACGTCCGCATGATCATACTACGTAGCATAATCGCGAGGTCAGCTGCGCTACTCTCGCCGTTTTTTTTCTCTTTTTTCTTTCTGAAGTACTCTCGTCGACTTCTGCTGCTTCTTTTTCTTACATACGGCTCAGGGCGAGAAAAGTGTTCGTTGTGAAAGTTTTCACGCGAGGAGACATTCAGCTGTTCTTGTTCGAGTTACGATGCGAAACACCGTGCAAGACGCGTCTATTAATCTTGCGTTATAAGTGGTCGAAGAACTGTTCTGCTTTCTCTCTTTTCTTTCTTTCTTTTTTTCTTTTTTTTCTTTTTTTGCCGAGTTCACTGTTTTTAAAAGACAGCTGCTGTTTGACAAGTTCTACTTTTTTACTTGTGCATGGTTATTTTATTTTAGTGTCCTATACTTTAAATACAAACTTTCGAAATTGTTTTCATTTATTCGTTTTTATTTGAAGTATACATGAAAATTATATACGTGTGTGTTTTACGTACAATAGGAAGCTGAAAAGATTTCACTTAGAGGGAATGCGAATGTAAGTGATCGGACAGAAAGGAACACGTTCCATCTTACACGTATTTTTCGACGGCAGCATACTATTTGTCGAGACGATCACACAAATTAATTCGATCGCGTAAACGAAGACAGATGCCCGTTTCCTTTGTGCCGTCCCAAGTGAAATCTTTCCCGTTCTCGATGGTAACCGGGGCAGGCCGTAGCTCTGAAAAAATAAAAGATAGAAAAAGATTTCGTTATTGAAAATTAAAATATTTTGAAGTAATATACATAATCTGATGTATAATAAATAATAAATATTCATGCTGATAGCGGTGACACTTTAACGATTTTAAAGTCACTTCTATTCTTCAAATAGATCTACAAATTTTTTTATCATTTATTATAAATTTAAAATACTTGTACGGTGGCTATAAAAAAAAACGTCTATACGTAATCTTACTTTTGAATGGAACTTTAGGTCATAAGATTCCACATTTCGTTTTCATAGTATCAAATCTACATAGTCGTACGAAAGTACTACAAAATGATATAAAAGTTAATATGCTTTGACTTAATTCATTCTCATATAAACGTTATGACCTTGTTTCTTTCGCGCAGAAACAGCGCGTACACGTAATATTCGTAGATCGATGCATCGTTATGAAAGTTGGAAAGCGTGGCCAAGTGTACGTGTGCGCTTGCGAGACTGATAGAACGCGTACCACGCCTAAGTTCACGAAGCCAAACAGGAGGGGTTGTGACGTAGTGTTGCGGAGGCAAGGTGATAGAGGGTTAGTCAGAATGGGTACGGAAGAGTTGCCTCTATGCGGGCTGAATTGTAAACTAGCGTGAACTTTCTGCCTTCTTTTCTGGTCGTTGCCCGAGGATGGGATGGAGGGTCGAGTGGGAGAGGCTTCCTTCTTTAAATTACATTTGACCACTCGTTTGGGCACCCTCTTTGTTCTCCTACTCTCTCCCTTCTTCCGTACGCTCGTTTGTTCTTTCCTTCTCTATTTCTTTCTTGTACGTGCAGCTCTTTCATTTTACGCCCACGGAGAGAATTTGTTTGGTGGCACTTCCCGTGGCAGTTTCGGTTTCGTATTTTATTTCTTTCCTGGAATTAGGATTACTTTCGGTGGAAATAGGGCTGGAGGAATGGATGATTAATACTGGAAAAACCAGTGAAGTAGTTTTCAATTGGGAAATATTATTATTTCTACCAGCAATATATTATGTTTCTTAAAGCAAAATTGGTGCATTCTATTTTTTCTTCTAGAAGAACGATAACAGGTTACTTCTCAAATATTGTTTTTGAGATGTATTAAAATTATATTTAAAATAAATTTCAAAGTGTATTAATTAATTTAAAGATATAGCACGCAATATTTAGAAACTGAAACAGACATTTATTTATATCCCCATTTTTCCGTTATATCCATGGAAATATAAATCTGTATAAAAATTCGCTATTTGTCTACGATATTTCGTTTTCTGAGATTTCTGCCCGAAATTCTAGCGGTTATTTCGTTTCGAAGTAATGAGTGTCGGTAGAACCGTGAAGTGATTGGTATTTAACTTCTACCTCCTCTTCTGAATTTACTCTTCAACAATATCAGGCAGCTCACGAGATTCTCCAAACCCTAATTACACCTTAATCGATCACAATTGAACCACGTAGAAGTCAGATCAACTCCGTCAAGATAAATCATTTGAATTCCAGCAATTAACTGCTAATCGTGTATTCGCTCACCAAAATTGAGAAATTTATAAATAGTGGACTTCATTCAGAACAGAGGTAGACTATTTTCGGAAGATTGCAAGAATCTAATTTCTTCGAAAGTTTCCGTTCGATTCAGTTCCCCTTAATCATAGAAACTCGACTTTCGTATCGAAGAAAGAACATTTTCATAAATCCCAGATCTGTTTATCGTCGCGCAAGTAAACGACCGTCCATAATGCTGGGAACAATGTCGGTAATTTTCTGCTCGAGATCAGTCGTATACCAGGCTCCAATTAATAACACGAAAATGTTTCGTGCACCGTATGTCTGAGCGTGGTTACAGGCATCCCGGCGCAGAGATACGGTCTACACGGTTAGTTATAGACTTATTTGATATGCCCGTTGATAAAAGAAAGGCAGAACCGATAGTATCTACACCGTTATTTGCCCAGTCTTATCTGGCCGAAACACAGAGGAAGAGAGAAACCAGCCGGGTCCGGTGGACTGTAATTTCGGTACGGCCTCGACGATCGATATCGTGTTTAATCGGTATCAGGCTCACGTACTTTTCATTTGTATCACGTGATATTTACTTAAATTATCGAAGGACCACGGCTTTTAATTCGTCTGGCATCCGACGTCCGGTAGGTGAACAGTTGTTACGTTTTTCCTTAATCCTCGACTTTCTATTCGATCCTGCTCTCTTGTTCGAAGTAGGCACCACGTGTTCACTTTCCCTCGCGTTGAATTCTCGTACAGTGGCAGCCTCGATTCGAATTTCATCAGTCAAGTTCCCTAGGTTTTTTTGCCCTTTTTATTGCAATTTTTCTCGCTTTGCGATTTAAAGTATTGAATCGTAGACGAGTTATCGTATCCTCGACGTATGTATTATGTGTTTAGTAATATAAAGCTTTTTGAAAGCTTTTTCAATTATCCTTTTGTATCAAAAACTTGAGTTGTGTCATTTGAAAAATATCCTCTAGAAACTATAAAATTCGGCGAAGGTCAGCCTTTGGAATTTTTAAATATTATTTCTACTCGGTCATAAATAAATTGTTGAAAATGACAACGTGAGTTCTCACTCGCCATCTATATGCTGACGGCTAGTTACAAAAAGAATAACTAGAAGATATTACCAGACACGGTCGATAGACCCGATCGATAGTTTTGAGACTTCCTTTTTTTTTTTTCGTTCGTTGTGTGTCCCTTTTTCAAGTGTGCGCAATAAAGGTTTTTCGGCTCCGAGAAGTGTGGTGTTTTTTTATCCAAATAATATAATAACGACTAACGCGATCCTACCTCTAAATATAAAAATAACAACATAAATTAACAATCGGCCCTAAAATATTTGAATAAATACTCCATATCAATCATTCTAATTACACAACGACCAACCGAAGATAATCCGAAAGATAGAAAAATTCGCAAACGAATCTTCCACATCCACAAACGTTACTTCCATCCAATTCTAAACGAATCAGCAACGGTGTTGTAATACTTTATTAAATTTTGCAAAACAACGTTGTCACCATCGACCCATAGGCTCTTAATTCTTTCTTCCATATATCCCAAGCCCTCCGTTCGAAGCTACCCTTCGATCACCCTAAGCAGAACTCGCCACCCGTCGAATTATTAAGCGGTAAACCATCAAGTGAACGTTCCCCCGTATCCTGCGATTCTCTTCTGCCCTAATAATCCGACACCTCGGGGTCTGCGCTTACCATGAATTATTGAAAACTCACTGGAAAATTATTCCTGCCGACCTAAGGGCAATTTACGGTCGCGCGTGTGTTGGAGTACGCGAGTCGTGAAAGGGCGAGTGCGCGAGAAGAGGTCTCTCCCTTAGGGAAAAAGCGTTGGAGAAAAGCGGGATAATGGGCGACGAAGGCGAAACGGTTTCCACCAATTGCTCGTGTAACAAGCCCGACAATTTGCCGATCGAAAAAAGTGTAGATCCGGTGATTACGCGACTGTATTCATCCACTGTGTACACTTTCGATTTCTCGAACAGTTGCTCGTGAATTGCAGCCTTTGAGGATACGCATTCGAACAGCGTACGACTCGTTCGAGTTGTTTCAGTGAGTGTTCGTGAGTTGATTTTGATAGATCTTTTTGTGAGTTTTTTTGTGGTATGGAATTTAGGATTAGCATAATGTTTGAAGATGTTGTTACATGGAGCAGGAGCAGTTTTCTCATGGCATTCATCGAATACAACTTTGTCATAATACTTTATCGAAGCACGAGTACAATTTTTAAATTATATTATATTTGACAAAAATTATACACATGTAAAAACTAAATTGTGAATTAGCATTCATTTACGTATACGTATAATGTTCTGAGAACTCGCGCCAAGTTCTGTTACTCAAGTTCAAACGCTAATATCGAAGAAGCACTTGACAGAAAAGTCAACAGACAGATATTTGCAGTAGTTGAACTTGTAGACGATAAGCATAACGTTCTCAAATCTTGAAATGATCGTGTGAATAATTTGTACTTGTCGCATAATAGTCATACGAACGTTTATACCTATGGAACAAAAGGATTAAACGAAAAATATAATTTCACCTGAAAACATGAAGTTTCGTGCTTCTTCTAAAATTAGAGCTCCTAGAGCCACCGTATTTAAGGACCTGCTAACGGAAGAGGGCAATAAAGCCGTAAAATAGAAAAGAACGATACACGAGGTGAAAAGCGGATGATGAAGAAGGGAAAATAGGAAATATTAAAACGTACAAGGAACAGCGGGAGATGTAAGTTGGCGAGCTAAGGCGGCAATTAAAAGCGTAATATATTATACGCTCGCGCTTCTTGGATCAATCCTGTTTCGGCTGGCGGAAGTATACGGATCGAGGAAGGTAGAAAGAAGAGTGCAGTTTTATACAGCGTTGCTTAGACCTTTTTCATGTGTAAACCGCGCATTATCCTTTCTAGTACTGCGTATCGTCTTCCCTTGAAGACTTAAGATGAAAGAAAAAAGGAGGAGAAGGTCGTATTACATGTCGTGATCTTTCTGTAAATCCTCTTTTTCTTGTAACGGTGGAGCATAGAGGGGAACCAAAGCTTATAAAGAGCTCAACCCGTGGACAGTGGCGGAGTTTAATTCGTATTCGCATCATGGCGAAGTTCAGATTAAGAAAACTCTCCGGATATTGCAAGGGTAATATGCGAGTTGCTCGTCCTGAAATTATATTCATTTTTCCCGCCACGATACAGCTAGTTTTTCAGACGTCGTTTTTCCCGTACCGTTTAATCCCATGCGCCGTTTTCTTTTTTAAATTATTATTGTCCACGAATGAATCTTCGTACACGATTTTCGTATCCTTTAGTTCTTTCTTGGAATCGATAGTAGTGACGGCTGTTTGTTATACTACGACAGGAATAATTCACTATTTAGACATTTTATCAACACGTTCAATGCATCAATGCATATGAAGCATCGTTTTTACTGTAAACTATTATTATATTTAAATTAGTTGAGATGCGTGGCTATATAACTCTCAAATATATAATTTTTGTAAAAATGACAGAACACTGTAAAATTGCGAATTTACGTATGCCAAAGTGGTAGAAAGATAATTTTTAAGCAACTTACCTCGTATTAACTTATATTCATAAACAGAACGGAGAAATCTAGCAATGTACGAAGCTTCAAGTAAATACTAGGGTAACTTATAGGTTTTGTACTTCCCTTACAGGACGTAAAAGAAAGTATTCCTTTTAAAAAGCCTTTCTGACGAATCTGTTAGCTGATCTCGAAACGTGTTTCCCTTTTTTCTCTCCTTCTTTGTCGTTACAATTCTTTTTCTTCGTCATTACAACAATGCAGAATAAAATTTCAAGAAAACACGTACATACAAACAAAACAAGAAAGGGAAACGAAGCTTCGTAACCAGGAAAATGATCGAATGGAGGTCATCTGAGACAGAAACGGCGCAGACAGAGACGGAGACGCAGACAGAAACGTCCAAAAAATTTCAGACGAAATATCCAGAAGGCAACGTGTACGAGCTTCCTGTTGATTACGTTTCCACGTCGTCGACCGCTAAAGAGGCAACGGGCATATTAAGTGGTGCGGAGGGTCAGCATCGCCATTCAGAGGCGTTCGTTTAAGCGAAATGCGAAAAACGCGAGCACGGAAAGGGAAATCATATTACGGTGGGTGCGGAAGGCGAGACGGAACTACGGATCACGCCATCTCTTTTGCCCTCTTTTCCCATCTCGTTTCATTTCCTCGTTTCAGCCAACTTTTCTTTCGACTCGTGTGCTTGATACGGCCCGGCTATCATAATTAAACAACCGACAGTTCGTCCAAACCGACGGGGAAATGAATAGCCGTGCGCCGCAAGAGGCTCGTGCAAAGGAGAAATATTGCGGGAAATATTTAAATACGTCCGCGAACGGGACTCGATGTGTGTTCACGAAAGGATGTAGACGGATCTGCAGATGAAAGTAACGAGCTGACGTTCTTGTATGTACAAGTTGCTTTCTAGCGAGCTAACTGATATTTACACTGTTCGTCATAAGTATTAGGATAACTGTTGATATTCGTTATAAATTGAATACTCTTGTCTGGTTTCGCGCTCTAGTTATCTTGCTTGATGCACTTTATGATTTTTATTATTATGTTTATAATGTAAGATACTAAATAAAGTACAGTCTGCTATAATTTTTCAATTATCGTAACAAGTAGATATTTTAATGCTTATCAGCAGTGTATATATACACGTTTACAAAAGTATTTATGCTTTTTAAATATTTTATACCGTTTTACGAAATATTTAGAAATTTGATTAGCGTTGTTGTAAGACGATTTACGGTTACATTGGTTGCGATTATATCGAAACTGGCTAAAATAACGCAATGCTAATTGATATAGATATACACATTGTTAAGGTATAGAGAGGATTTGGAAAAATAAATAGTTTAAAATTTCTTTACAGATTATTCAGCTCTACATGTACGTTACTCTCTGAAGAACTCGATAACCTACTCGCTTGGTTGTTTATTTTCTTCTGATTACTTCTGATCGCTTCTAGCGGCTTGTAATGACTTCTAACCGCTTTTAATCGCTTTTGTCTCAACTAAGACCTGGACGTTCTTCAACGTTCCCATACACTTTCACACGTACAGTATAAATGTACCATATATTTAATACATATATCTATAATCTACAAATTATTCGCAAAATTTTTAGATATCCTTCGCACATTACTCGATCAGTCGTTTTTGGTTTGAAAATCTCCAAAATCCATGCTTCATTCGTTTATTCATTACCGTCATAATATCTGTTGATGAAGCTAGTACATACATACTGACCTACATCCGCTAGGTAAAGTTCTCTAAAATCAGGGAAACCCCGTGGGTACAATAACTTCGAGTTACACAGGCAATTTCTTCCACGATTCATGCGTAGAAATCTCCGCTTTATGACTGCGATACAACGTCGATAAACAAAACAGAAGGGAGGCAAAGGAGGCAGAAGTTTCCTTGATATTTCAACGACAATTTCATCGACAACAAAATCATAGTATCTATTCGATACGTTGCGGAGAATGTTCTGTTCTGGCCGTAATTATTGCTGGTAGATACGTTATTATCATTGGTTGTATTGATGAAACAGCCCTAGCGGCGAAGCTACTTCAACGGTTCAGCGGTTAAAACGTGGAAAAGTCACGCGATCGAACGCACGAATGGGCCGAGTTGAAACGAAACCTCTAGTTAACAGGTTCGATGCGTTAGTTTGCCCAGTTGCGTGTTTCCGCTTCTCGAAGTTGCGGTTACATTCTCGGATTTCGAGCACCGAAATAATTAGCCGATGTTCACGATTTTGTGGAAAAGCTAGGACTTTTCTAAGGAATACACGCCGTGAGTATTTTCCTTTCCTGTTCTTTATGTATTTTGCTTCTTTTCAAATACAAAACGCCACTCTCTAACTCATTTTTCTTTACGAACATAATCCCGTCAAAATTGTGATTGAAGCAACAATCGTTCTGAATAAAAAAGAAGGGTCAAGACGATTGTTGCTTTCATAAAAAATTTGCATTCTCGAAGCAAATTACACTATAATTTTTTAAACCATTTATCTGAAATCTATTGCTACACAGCAACCTAACAGTTCTCAAAAGATATTCGACAATCTGATCGAAAAGAATAATTTGATACTTAAAATATTGGAATCTAGTTATCCGATAATAACCCTTTCTCAACAATTTCAACCACTTCAACGATCTGTCTCTTAAACACCAACGAACTAACTTCCAATAGAAACTTCTCTCCTCATGATATGTTGGAAAATATCCGTCAAATGGGAGTGAACAGCGTCGTTCCACGCAGTCGGCAAAGTGTCTTGCTGTTCCCATTAACCAACACTTGAACACACTAGGCTAGAATGTGACAACAGGTGTGGCAATTTCGCAATTACCTTTCTTATCGTGGCTGAACGAATAATACTGGAATTACAATGCCGCTGAGCGAGAGCACCCACGGCGTTAAAAACAGACAGCGGGAAGCGTTAAAACCCGGGCACGGAATTTACGGCAAGAAGCGAGTGCCACGCGGTTAATAAACCTCTTTACTGCTGATGACGAAGGGCGAGGAAAGGTGTGAGACGAGCAGAAACTTTATCTCGCGTGCTGTCATGGAATTGGTTTTAATAAAAAGTGTGCGTGGGCGTTAGAAATAGTTACTTTTCAGCCGGGCCTATGATACGGATGTGATTTTTCTGCCATTTTTGAGCTCCAGATTTTTTATCGACACTTTTAACATACTTCGTTTTAGGGTAATTATTTAGGATAGGATACGTCTCATGTATTTTGATAATCGAATAAAAGAGTAACATGTCTAATCAGCATATGATTATTCTACTGATTTGATCTTACAGCGTCTTAATTTTTGTTATTGGCTTACATCTTTGACTAAATATCTTAGGATAGCTACATTTGCTGCGAATAGACAGTTAAGAATAACGCCTTTGACTAGTAAGTAACTATTCTACTTATATGATCTTACATTCTTCTAATTTTTATCGCCTTACATGTTCGGTCGAAAATCTTATATTTGTTGTGAATGTAAAGTACTCAGAGATACGAAGAAGTATTACTATTACTTTGCTTTGTTAAAAGTCGCAAATACCGAGCTACTCGTGCGAAGGTTCGCGGGATAACAGAAAGTGTTATTCGCGGTGGAACGTTGATTGTTGGTGAGAAAGTGCGAAAACGTAGGTCTCGGCAGTTATCTGGGTTGGGAGCGAGCCCCGTTTAATCCGACCATAATTTCGCCATTAAAGTTAACAACGTCTCCAGGTCCCAAGCAGTTACGCGGCGCCTCCACTCGGTTGGCCGTCGTTGAATATAGAAATTTCGGTTAACCATAATTATAACGGCGCGACTGGAGAGTTGGGGTTGCGCTGACGATCCTCCGCGGCGCGGAAATTATTAATTCCCTCTCTCTCGAGCCCTCGCTCATCCTTCCGTAGGCGCTTATTTTCGTCGAGATTTGCTACGCGGACCGAATGCCGGAAGAGATACACGAACGACGTCGGAAGTCTCGTGAAGGCCCGAGGCCACGCGATTAACCTGTTTTCCAGGCTTTCCATCCTCGGTTCGTTCGAGTGACTTTTAAGCGTATTTACGTTTCCTTTCGATGGAGTCGATGGAGCCCGGGATTCGCTCGCTGAAAATTGGACGACGACACGGTTGCTGTTACAATTGCTCGAGGAAGGAGTGACATGGGGGAGCAGGAGGAGTATGGAAAGTGGAAAACGAATCGTGGAATAGTGGGATGGCTGTTTATCGAGCACGGTACAATTTAGGTTTTTGAATGTTTGATGTGCAGGATTTTAGTGCAGAAGGTACAGAGATTCGCGAAAGTATTCGAACACTTACTAGCGCAAATGTTTATGAATATATTACGTGCGAAACTTTTTAAAATCTTACACAGTTTTTACTTTCCTGAGTTTGCGTTTCTCACAGTAATTATCTTTTTATACAGTTCGGGATTATTTCCTCTTATTAAGAAATAGGCACTGTTATAAAATTTACATCGCGCTAAGGAATTTACGACGAACATATTACTGGTAATATATAGTATCGACGGAGTAATTTGATAGTGCAATTTTTGAGAATGTGGTTTTTCAAGTAAAGTAGTTGACGCGAGGGATAGGCAAGAGATAATACTTAGACCTGGCAGAAACTGGATACTAAACTTATTTCTATGGGATAATACACTTCGAATTCCCCGAAGCATTGTCCCAGGCCACTTGCGATAGAAGTTCACAGTAGTGCAATATTGCATGAACTAAGCCTTTGCGATAGTTAGTAAGAAATTAATTCGATCTTGCTCCAATCTAAAATTAATTCTGCCCTCGGGTAAGTCCTGCAAGAGCTAATATAAAATCGTAACTGGAATATCTGAGATTACAAACTGTTAAAATGTTATTTAAATACGTAATTATTAGATTTCAGTAAGTCAACAATATATTATATACAATATTCTTTCGCATTGGTGTTTCAAAGCCAATTAATAAACATACGGGCATCTTTCGAACCTATTTCAGAAATTTTAAACATTTTATCGATAGTTTAAAACAAGCTTCGCTATTTCCTAAAACATCCATTTCACGAAACGTTCTATATCAGAAATAGCGTGGAAAAAATCGAAGAAATAGCATAATTAGACTGGATCAAGTTAAATTGGACTATTCTAAATTTACATTTAGAATATCGGAACTGTAACGAGGTCAAATGGGAATTGCAGGCGTTTGTTCAATAATCTATTAATATCAATCTACAATATTAATCGAAGAAGTTCACTCTTTACTATGGTTATCAATGTCGCAGTTATAACGATGTCTTTACCCATAGTCTTTTTATTTTTTAATAAGTCGCCTCGTCCTGTCATTCTTACGGAAGATAAATTATGTGATATTCATATTTAGAAAAACTAAAAATGTCCTGTTCACAATTGATTATGTCCTTTATTATCTCTTAACTTCGTAATCATAGAGCTTCCTATTTAAAGAATGACAGACTGAACATGTTAACAGCTGCTATAAAGTCAATTCAGCTGAATAATAAAAGAAAAGAAAATGAAAAACTGAAAAAAGGGAAGTTTCAAGTTCGATCTTCGGAACATACGGGAAATATCCTGAAACGGTGGCCGAGAAGGAAATTGCCAACAGATTTTGCGAAGATGTAAAAAGCATAATTAAAGTGAAATTACCGCGAGCGAAATAGAAAAGAAACCATCCTCGTTCCGCTGTTTCGTTTAAATTCTTCGTCCTTCGTCTTGCTTCTTCTCCCTTTGGTTCCTCGCGTCCTTGTACACGCGCCAACCATCTAGTCTGTGCATTCTGTAGAAACGTTTCATCGACAAGCGGTTCCTTCTTGCTTTCCGCCAAACGGGCCACGGTTCATTTCTCCTTCGATGTTTAACAGCGTTCGTTACGCTGCTACGTAAACGACGGCAAAAGCGGTTCGTCCTTCGTTGCGCAATTCGACGCAATTAAATAACTTTCTTTTTTGTCCCAGCACTATACGAACTCTTATTTCTCGAACCTTTGACCATTCGATCGTTTAAAGGAACGACGCGACGTTTCCTTTATTTTAGGAACTAATTGAAAAAACAGAACTCAATGGAAAATTATTCAAGCGCGCTTGTTTTCTCAGTGGTGAAAATAATTTATTTCTAAGGTTTACAGAAGAGTTATATATTTATTGATGAATTACGGATTCATTTTTTTGCCTTCAAACACTTTTCGAAGCAGAAAATTTATCGATGCGTACACCTTCGTAGCGTTCGTTGGAAAATGCACAGAGTGCACATAATACGCAAAAACGTATGAGATAGCCTTACCGTAATATTTGTTACGATATATAGTAGGTAAAACAAGTTTGCGTCTGCGTTCAATTTTTTCAATTACATTCGTAAAAATATAAATTTGCGTAATTACCCGCACTGTATCCGTAACAAACCCGATGAACTCTATCGCGAATTAAGAGAACAAGGATGTGAAACGATCATGGCTCGCATCGAGATAGGACACGGTACAGAAAAGCATGGGAGATTGACAATGGCGAGAGGAGAGGGCGGAGATCAGGACAGGCCGAGAAAGTTTTCCAATTTGAGGCAATTAGTTTGCCCGTGCGGGGTTGGATGGCATGCATCCAGATAATCGAATATGGGTCACCGTCGGAAGTGGAATGAGTCGCGCTTTGGTTAGGCCGAGAGTCTGACGACTGTGGTGGCAAGAGCGGAAAGCTAGATAGAGAGAATGTTGAAGAAGGACATAGAGTAATAGAACGAAGAGAAACGATGGAGGAGAAGAGAGAAGGTTTGACGTGCACACGTGGACGAGGGTCGACTAGAAAATCGGGGCTCCAAGCAATAATTGTTCGAGGGAGAATCTCGAACTATTCGATACGCTTAGGGCATTAAAACGTTCGCCACGAACGGAACGCCGGATAATTTGCATATAGAAAAAACGACGAGTCCTGGCTCTCGACAGCACCGGCCGGCTGTTTCGAGGCGGAAAAAGTAATGAATATGGAAAGGGACGCGGTAATGCGGAAGATAAAGTGTTCCTCGTGGAATGAGAATTCAATTATGAGGACGTTGAGTGCTCCGAGACGAGACACTCTCGCTCGCTGAATTTTAAGCGATTTAACGATTACCGTTTCCGATCCGATCTCTCATCGCGTTTGCAGATTTCCAGCATTTCTTTTCTTTTTTTTTTTTTTTTTTTTGTTTTCATTTCTTTTTCTTTTCTCTGTATGGAGTGTATATGGCTGGATGCGAAAAGTATCGGACACTTTTTCTGTTTTTTGAATGAAAATTTGAAGAAGGTTTTTACGGTGGACTCAACGATCTCGTGCTGTTACGTTTAGGAATCCTGTGTTACTTTCTCAGAAGGCGTTTGAAATTTCATAGGCTTCGAAAACGGGCGCTAGCTAGTCCGGTTTTTATTGTGCTCTTTCTGAGATTATCGAGCCCAGAGGTTAAATGTTTTACGAGTTTTTGAAACTGTGGTGTGACTTCCTTTCCTTATATTTAAATTTTGAGCGAACGTAGAGACATTGGAAAATTTCCCGTGGTTCAACAAATATATCGTTATCACAGTATCACAAACGCATCAATTTCTTCAAATTTCATGAAATATTGACAAATTTGCGACCAAACCCTTGGAATTTCTTTCTACAATTACAGTTTTGAAGAAGTAAGAATCTAACTGTATATGTAAATTAATTGAAAAAGATAGTAAACTGAAACGTAGTACGTCAATGTCAGCTTTTAACGAAGTAACATGGAATTATTACATAGTTCTGTAATTTCTTGAAAGAAACTTTTGAAAGAAAACATCTCGTTTCAAGAGTTACAGTCTTACTGTTGATCGCATGCTTCAGTTTCAATTCTGAACCACCATTATCAATCGATTGATCGATCATTTCTCGACGCTAAGAAGTTCGATTGATCGATGCTCTTCGTTGCTTGATGGAACTTTAAAGTTCTCACCGGTGTAGCAGAAGTTTCTAAAGATATACGGGTTAAGAAACTGGCAAATACCATGCATTAATTCACTGTACAACGTAAAATATATTCCTTTGCACGCTTCGGATGTACAAATCTATTAACTTATATTTTTAATTTCAAAATC
Organism: Bombus campestris; assembly: GCA_905333015.3. Classification (NCBI taxonomy): domain Eukaryota; kingdom Metazoa; phylum Arthropoda; class Insecta; order Hymenoptera; family Apidae; genus Bombus; species Bombus campestris. The sequence goes on from HG995140.1 coordinate 9,851,637, forward strand.
ATCGCTATTCTAATAACAAGTTTAACAAATATCAAATCAGGTTTATTATTTTCCAATTAGAACGTCAATATATTATTCTAGTATTCTATTATTTGTTGTATATAAATGGATCGTACATAACAGTTAAGCAATACATAGTATGTTGCCGAGTTCCAAACACTTCGATAATAGTTGTGTTTCGTTGCTTTACAGAATCCGAGGCCAGTTGGGACGAATGGTGGACCTACGACGGAATTTCAGGTAAGTCTTTAATCCACCTAAATCCGTCGTTAATTCAACTAACAGGGAAAGACATTCAGAGTGCAAACTCATAAGATCTAAAAATATTCGGACCAAAGATCTAACCGATATAAATATATCTTTATTTTTAATCTTCGCGTTAAACAAATATCACGATATAGTAAAATTTTATAAGTAACGAGTAAAATAGAAGTAAAAAGGAAATGTAGTATCTCTTTGATGAGAATCCCCTCCCCCCGCCTCCACCCTGTAACTAATACTACATCACGCTGATTCTCTTGATTTTGGAAAATCTGATTTCCAAAGGAATTTCCATCAATTTTCCGAGTTGCCGGATAAAGTAATCGCCTGTGTAATTGCGAATCGATACCGATACCGGGCTGCTCAGAAAGAGAAATTAATCGGCACGAATTAATTTCCATTAATATTCGAGGATTTCACAATCGATTGCGTCAAGTTCGTCGAGCAACGTTCCGGTCTTTCAAGAACTCGACGGAATAATGAGTTATCGGAAAGATTCTGCGTTAAAAATCACTCTTTCTTCGGTTGTCTACGGTAAGGCTAATATTGAAAAGGTTCTTTGACGAGCTGATACCTCCGGGACTATATTAAGAAGCTATGTTACGATAAATCGACATTTTATTTCTATGCAGAAGCTTACATACTTGTTTTCTTTCTTTCAATTTCTTTTTATATGAAAGTTTGTCTTCCTCTCTTATTTTTATGACGTATTAAGACGCAATGAACTTCCTAATAATTCGATGTATATATTGGTAATTCAAAGATTGCACATGAACTGTCGTATCATTTTTCTTATAAGCTAAATATTATGCTTTGCCTTTTATGTGTCTTCAGATTATTTTTAAAATTCTACTGCAGAGAAATAAATTGTTCAACTCGCTTGTTCATTAACATACAACACAGGAAATATAGACCACTTGTGCGTTGTTAAAATTCATCATCCAATTAATCAATACCTAATTTCGATCCTTATCCAGGTAACAAGAAGGTTTCGGGATTTAAGTTGCCGGAGACATGAAAAATTGATCAGTTTCCGTGATACACGGGGTTGGTGGCGACGCAAAGGTCTCCTAATTTTCTTAATTTTAAGTTACGACGCCATCGAGTGGCTCGTGGCGCCGGCACGAATTTTTTAATCTCGCCACGCCGCCGAGTTTTTATTAAAAATAAGACGGCCACCCGATAGGGTTGTGCGAGGCGCGAGAGCCTCGAGTTTAGTGTTGTTCCGCCATGTGAGCCAGCTGCCACAAGAGATACAGTGCCGTATAACCTGGGTTAAGGCACGGTTCCTATAAAGCCTCGACCACCCCCTTTCCGCAAAATTTTCGCTTCGCTTCTCGGTCGAATTCCTTTTTATCGCGTGAACTTTCTCACGTTCGACCTTCGTCTCTCTGTGTATATATATATATATATATATATGTTTAGAGATTTCATTCGCGCTCTGATGCTTCAAAGAATTCTGGCACAAATGCAACCTGATTTATGCTTCTACTTATTTGCTGTTCTTTCTCCTGGTTTTGGAATATTATATTTTTTGTATATTTCGCTTGGAACGAGCGTTCATTTTGCTTGCTGTGAAGCTTTATGCTGTTCAATCAAACTTTGTAGAACACCGTTTTGTTGGTTCGATAAAAATCAATGTATAGTTCGAATAGTAAGTGTTAAGTCGAGTCATTAAGAAGAAATTCAATTTCCTGCAAGCATGGAAAAATTCTTTTGTAATTTTCAAGTTCGACTGACAAGTAGTTCTTGGGTGGGTGGATGTAATTCGTTTCAAAAAATATTGTTGATAGGATTCTTTGGACTAGCTCTTCTAAGATGTTGGCGCTTATGTTTGCTAGGGTCCAAACTTACCCAACTACTTCCTCTACCTACAGTAGGTCCTCGATTATTAAATTTTCCGGGCTGAGAAAATTCGGTTTGTCCCCCGCTATCGTCTTCCTTGCGCCCGGACTACTGTCGTATACGATGTTTGTCTCCAGAAACAAAGAATCCATACCGCTGGATTTTGTCCTTGAATTTCAGTGGTAGGCACGATCAGACCACTACAAGATCAGAGCAGGGGACTCCGTGTGACTTATTACTGTCATCGATGGCTCAGGAGTGGATTTTTAGGGTGCACCGAGGTCTCATATCGCGGACAGATGGCTCGGCCGTTTTTACAACCAATAACGGACTCCCTTCGTAGATATGTATATATATATATACACCTGTACCATCTTATGCTCGTCTATCTATACGTTCAGCATATCCTTGATTTCATCCCGACTGCGGAGAAAAATATCGCCATATGTAGACTCTACTTTGTCGTTTCTCTTCGCTGCGTGTATTCAGTGATACAACGTTGGATGTAAAATGGCTCACGAAACCTATTTGAACACTCATCATAGAAAACTTTTATATATATATGTATGTATATTGTACGCGTTGTATAAAACATTTTGAAATAACAAGTATACTACAACATGAGTTGAAAGTATAATAAAAGAATATAGCAGAAGACAGTAACCCTGACACATGATGCGACTTTAAATAATAATTCATAGCAACAACGATGTTAAAAATGGACCCGCTAAATATTAAGATTTTTTAATATCAAATAAAACATTTTTTTCAAATATCATGATATATAACAGAGCGTGGAAGTACAGAAGAATTTTTTGAGAAAGCGTGAAAAAGGAGAATGACAAATGAACTCCCGGACAGATATTCGACGTGGAATGCGCTGGGGAATTTTCAATGCTATGAAACTCCTCCAGGTGGCTTGAGATTAAGTCGGTCCCCATCGTGGTCGCGTGTTTCGCGTTGATACGCAACTGGTAACCGTTGGCAAGCCTTGTGCAGCGTTTGAAGAGCACTTTTCCGGCCCCTGGAAGTACTATTTCGAAGTGAAAATGAAATTTCTGCCGTGAGACGAGACGGCCTTCGTTTACACTGTGACGTGTGCCGGTAAAGGACTTAATGATACACTTGTTAAAATGCTCAGACGGTGCACCATAAGGGAGTTAATTAAGAATCTCTCACTAAACGCCAATGGCTTTGAGAACTAGGGACACGTTTATCTTGAAACATTGTTGTTAGTGTTTGACAACGCGTTTGAAGAGTTGAGAATTATTGTGATGTAAGTCAGTCTAGTTTTCATAAAATAAAGACTTCTATATTTATTATTATAAAATATTCACTGTACTTCTTTAAGTCGCGAGAACGTATCGCTTATATCGTTATAAAGGTATAATTTAATTTATTATGAAGATGAAGGATGGTCTTTTTCAAGTTGAGATGAACGTGATTAAAGTCAAATTTTGAAAATCTTGGACTCACACCAGTTTGATTTTTAGCTCGTTATTTTTAGCATCGAGCAGTATAAACTTATAAATTAAACTCACAATAAATACATTGTTTAAACCGATAAAATTTCGGAAATGTTCGATCACTCTTATCACCCGAATTTTATCCTATTCATGGGAAATAAAAATTCGAGTCAAGAATCAATTTTTCAACAAATCTGTGAAAAAGCATAGTACATCCACGAAAAAGAATTGCATCGAAACTAATTAAATTCAAAACTGTGAAATAAAAATTGAAAAGTCACAATTTTCAAAGCGAATATCGATACAACCAATTTTGGTCGTAACATCGATGCACACAAATACATATATTCGGAGGGGGGAAAAAACCCCGATAAAATTTCACAGTGAAAAATGTCTGTAATTTCGAGTGATTTCAAGGTAGTACGTATTTCATCACACCCTTTACATTCATTGATGAAAGAGGTCGATGGGATAGTAGGTCGAGGACTCTAAAGAAAACCGCGTAAAACAGAAACGAATATATCTATCCTCCTCGTTTGTTTCATTGACGTTTCACGAAAAGAAAGCGAGGTATCTACCATTGTGTCTGAATTCGCTGTCGTGTCGAAATCAGTTCTGTGTTCACCGCAGGGTCGTACAAGGCTAACAGGGCTGCCCTTTGACCCAGACTCGAAGTCGTGCGTTCGACAATGCACTGGGGAAGGCAATCCGACACAAAGGGTCGTCGCAGGGGCGGATTCCTTTCATCGAATTTTCCGTAGCTACTTGACGTGGAGAGTACGGTTGACCTTGACGAACCTCGATAGAACAATCCTTCCGTTTGCAAATGAATCCATACAAATGGCCACTTTCAAGCGAAACGTTGAAATATCGAAGTGCAAATCCTACAAGGATTTATAGGATATTTCGAACAGGTATTAGGAATGCGGAGCCTCAAGCAACTTCTCAATTAATATCGAAGTGTTTAATATTAAAATAAAATAATATAGTAATAATTTCGTTGCACATTGTAACATATTAATAATGTCTATTAAATGTCAATCAATATAAAAATTGACGATAAATAATCAAAGCAAGGGAAAGAGATAGGAATCTCCAATCTCTTTATCGAATCAAACGAACATTATACGAAGAGCGTGAAGTAGATAAAGATAATTGCACATAAATAACGTCGTAGTAGCTCGTAATTTTCACTTTTCCACCTATTCCAATATTGTCGCGTGGTGATTCAGTGCGAGGCCACGGGTTATACGTTCTCTTTAATTTCGTCGCTTTTTCATCTACCACGTGGAATTAATGTGATAAACGTAATTAATATTTCCTCAGATCTTAAATATATATTTTTAACAGATTTTAATAATTACACGTGGTCGACGCTACAGATCGACTTACAGTTTCGACGCCGGGTTATATTGTTATCGCAAAAGATTATTATCATAAAATAGTATTAATCGTCATAAAGATGAAGTTCCAGGTAACAAACGATACATTTCTCTTCCGTCTATAAAACGATCCAAATGATATAGTCGTAAAATACCGTAAAGCGATGAATTAGAAAATATGATACGACTTTGATGAAAGCAGTATTTCAATAATAATAATCTTATATCAGCATTGGTAAAAAATTTTAATAAACCACGTCAAAAATCTTGTAAAATTCAAACAAACGACACTCGGAACGCTTTAGAATTCATTTACCGAAATTGATTTGCTTGCTGTAACAATCTAGAACTAATTAACTAAAATTAATAATCTAAAATTAATAATTAAATAATTAAATAACAATCTAGAACTGAATCAGTAATTGTGCATATTATTGTGAATATATATTTTGGTATATCGCAACGGTTAATCAAATTTTTACAATCGATCGATTAATCAAAATATTCATCCCTGCTTTCTCGCTTGTTAGTTTATTCGAAGATTTACGTGGTTTACCTGAATGATTTTCAGTCGACCTGTCGTTATTTCGCGTTACGATATCCCTTCAAAATAAGAAGAAAAAGAAGAAGAGGAGGTCCTTGGAACAAAATGAAATTTTACCATCATAATAGCAGATCGTTTGGTTCGTGTCACTACCCTTATTCACCGAAAATGAATTTTTTCTTTTTCCCTCTTATTCTTCTTCTATGTTTTTTCCCCATTTTCATGTTATTCCAAAGCGGCGAACCACGAACATCTAAGCTCGCGGGCGGCCTTTTGGAACTTATTAAGCGAGCTCTTTATGAAACGGGCTTCGTTAAAGTGAAAACCGGGTCCGCATTGTAAGTGGAAGCGGCCGTGGTTTATTTTATAAATCCGAATGAAAGGCAACAATCGCATCCCTGTTATCCAACGAAACAGATAAATGTGTGTTGGCCTGGTTTCGATGACAAGATTGCCTGAGCGACGGTACGATAGCATTGCTAGCAGTCGTCCCGCTGTTCGCGGATTAATAAATTTTAATCGCGGTGTCGCGCTAATTTCTATTCTATTCTGACAATAAAGCTCGGAGACGTATGAGAATTTTCGACTGATTGAATTTTTCAACGAATCGCGTTTGTTTGGAGAGAAGTAACTGGAACAAAGCTTTGAAAATTAATAAAATCTAATATCGATTTTAAAAATTGTAAGAATTGTAAAACGAACATTTCTACGGATGAAAGTTCGTCCTAGTTTAAAGTTCTCCGTGTAAATGGCATTTATACCGTTATATTTTTGAACTGTTGATGTGTATTTTAGTATCCGCGAGAAAATTTTCAAAAATATAAAGAGCTGTACGTAAGGAATTTCATATGACTTCTGTAAGAATGTATCAATATCTTAAAGGAAGTAGTGAGAATTGTGAGATCAGGTTAACATTTCAACGACATTTGACAGCAGTTGTGCAGCATCTATTCTTTTCTCCTACGACCGCGGCATTATGAATGTTTTATGCCGCGTATTCCACCGCTGTGGTGACATTAGGCCTTTCGTCCGTGCAGTTCCTGGATAATCTCCTTTGGAAGGCAAGATAGTCACAGATAAATAAATAATTCCTTTCTCAAGTAAGTTTTGAAATGTATCGACCGTTGCGTATTTTTAACGAACTCGAGAACAATTAGGTCGAAGCGATATTTATGTCGTATGATTTTATGCATCGGAGAAATTAAATTATACTTATGCACTTATGATTATACTCATATATACATATACTTATATCAGAATATATATGATGAACTTTTTTCTTCCTTAATTAATTCTTTAAAAATAAACCTGTTAACACAAATTGCGTTGGTCGGTTTACTTTCTGTGATTTTTATCTGTCCATTTTCTTTTTCTGTTTGTAATTTGTAATAATCGACATTATGGTCATCTGTAACCATGAAAGATAAATATCCCTTTTAGCAAGATTTATCCCGTGACATTACGAATACTAGTGACCATGACAATATTATGCGAAATATGTACACCAAAACGTCGTTTCGCGGCAGAATGTGGAGAATTTCTGTAATTCAACAAATACAATGAGGACTGACCGCAGTTCCGCTTAGCTTTGCCGACGTTCCGCTGATAAATAATCGAATTTATCACCGTATCTTTAACGCGGATCGCGAACCTGCTCAATTAAACGTACTTTAATCCGCGGGTTATGGTTGCATTATGAACTGACATAGAGCGTTCTTGTTTCCGTGAATCGTCGAAAGTAAAAATATTACTTTAAAAGGGGAATTCGCATCTGTGTAAATTGTCATAAGAGAATATACACGAATTACTTATTTTTTCGAGAGCAGGACTGTTTTTGGACTGTGGAAAAAAATTTGATCTTTGTCAATTATTAAATGATAACTCGTCATTGAATAAACGAAACATTCTATCTGACGTTTTTATACAAAGAGCATAATGCTTTCATACTTCACCAGCATCCGATAGACATCGCGTTCACCGTTCGAAAATGAAGAGGACGAATCGCAGTTGCTTTCGAGGCGGCTTCGTAGTATTTTCCCACAGCTAGATGCATCAAGAGTTGCGAAAAACGAGAAAGTAGGACGAGTCTATGAATAATAGAAACGAATGAATATTCGAGCAACCGGGAATATTCGTAGCCAGAATATATGAAATAAGGTGAACGCTTTCGAATAATCTCGCGAATCTGAACGGAACGCATTTTCTAATTCGATTCGGAGACTGAGATGCTGGGTTTATTCGGCCAGATTGCTGCAGTAGAATATTATTTTAGGAAGCGACATTACTTTTTAAAAGTAAGAATTATGTGTTTTCTGTGCAAGTTACCATGGAATTCGCGTAAGTACTTTGCGAAAATAGAATACCTTTGCGGCAGAGAGACGCGTAAATTTCAGTTCCGTTGACATTTCTTCGACGTATGTTGCACATCTTTATATCTATTCATGTTTCATTAACATTCAAAACTGCGTTTTGCGTAGAAAAAATTAACATTAACAGGATAAATTATTATTTTGTTCATTCGGAATTGAAAAAATCAAAAGATTGTTAATTAAAATACACTTGTTTACATTAGATAGGAGAATGAAAGAAAAAAGTCAGTAATAAAAAAAGAAAAAGCAATGGTTCCAACAAAGAATAATACTTCTATTTAATAGTCCGATCATGCATTGGCTTATTCCACTTAACCAACAAACGCTATGTATTTAAGATCATTTCAAATAATCCTCTACCATTTTTCTGAACATACTTCGACTATTCTGACCACGTACTAGGTTACTCCACTCTACCAGCCGTATCATCTTCTCAATTTCTTCAACAACAAATACACAAAAATCGCATCAAATATTACTCGTCCAAATAGAACATACAAACCTATAAATATAGATGATCGATTTAGATGCGAACATTTCAAAAATTACTTAAACATATAGTGAATTATACTCCTTACATTATCAGGTAAAGATTATACCCCACGTCAATCGAAAATACGTTTCGTAATAATCTCATTCTCAATTGTTTATGCATCTAAGAAAACACAAAGAAAAATCCTGAAACATATCGTTGTTCATGAAACATAACATTGATCCTTCCTTTTCACTAATGTCAACTAAACTTATCAAACCGCATCAAACAAGAAATCGTACCAAACTTACTCCCTTATCTCTTCGTCTCAAACACTTGGTCGTATTAATTAATCAGAAATACGGAAACAGAAAAAACATGAGAAACAAGACGAACTTAGAAAAGTGGTTTGCCGACCGGTTCGAAATCTGCGCGGGTGCATATTTGCCCTCTCGAGCGGTGGTAATGTATGCGTGCAATCCAGCCGGCTGCTGGATGAACCGGCACCAGGAGAGTTGGTTTTCCGGAAACGTATTCTATGCATACATGCATGTTCAACACCTGCGAGGCCCGGTCCGGCCAGGCAGGATGTTAAATTACGGCATTTAAATAATTTCATTTAATCTTTGCGCACGGACCAGGCTCTCGCTCCCCTGCGGCTCTTCCGCGCCCCACGTCCTTGCGATTCCTGGTTCGACGGCCGAAATATTTTCTCGTGTAATTTCGCGGACCGCCGAAATAACCGCGGGAACTGGCACGGCCACCGACCAGCCACCGGAAACGCCTTCCACATTCTCGTTACAGCCTGTTTCGTTTCACAGGGATCAGAGCTCGGTGAAACGATTTTCCCTGGCGACGAACAGCCAAAACCCACGAAACATTGATATCGTTCTCGGATCGTTTTACGTTTGTAGATAATCTCGGCTATTGTCGATGGAATTTAGGAAATTTTGTTAGCTTCAAGGTACTTGAATATATTTTTATTTCATATCTATGGATTATTTGCAACATTTGTATAGGCAGAAGCTCTCATATATTCAGAGTTATTTACTTATTGAATGTTTAAGATGCTATATTTCTTAACATAGCGAACGGTTGTTATATTGTATAACGAAAGTTCTGAAATTAAATAAAGTTAAGAAATGGTATACGATCGATACACTAAATAATTTATTGTGTTTTTAAAATAATTTTTCGTTATGTATCGCATACGCTGAACTCTCTTTTCAACTGGAACGTACAAGAAACTTGAAATAGATTTCACACTTATGTTATACATAGTACAATTATATTGTTACATTATTATTATTGTTATTATATAATATTTTTGTATATTTAAAAATAAGACGCGAATTACAATTTCTTGCCGGACGAGAAAACAAAATCTCAGTTATGAGAGGTTAATGGAATCTGAACGAACCAATCGTCTAAAGTCAACAGTAAACATCTAAGAAACGAAGAATGTCTACTTAAAAATCCCATTTATTCAATTCGCATCTTTCATCCGATCATCGCGCAGCTGATCTCTCTGAGCTGAATAATTCTCTCTTAATCTTCCCCTTCGAAGTATCATTATCTCTCTTCTATCTCGCGTCACTCGAAAACACTGGCGCGGATCGAGTATATTTAAAAATCTCCGGCTGATCCGGCCACGGTCGACTTCGTTCTACTTTCCTCCACTGACGAGAACTTTGTCGAGCCTTAAGTCAGCACGACCGCATCCTCCGACCAGTGATAAAGATGGAAAGTGGCCGGGCATTTGCATGTTTATTCCGCTTCTTTAATTCCAGCTATCCTCTCGACGCGAGTCGTCTAGCGCCGCCGTTTCCATCCGGAAAATACGTAGGAAGGAACAGGAGAAAAGAAAAGGTCTGTTTCACCAGCCTCTCTTTTCTTCGCCGATTCGCTAGTTTTTTCGTTCCTTTTTCGAAGCTTGCGCGCCATCTGCCTTGCCTAGCAAGCTTTCCCAAAATTTATACGCGTATATTACGCCCGCTTTCCGTTTTCTCTCGCGTGAAAATTAACGAGCCTGTGGCGAAAACAGGAAGGAAAAAATATCTGACGCGATAGATGATGAAATAGTGAGGATTTTTAGCGAACATTTATGAGGCAATAGTTCGAGATATTTCATTTCGCGAAGAAAGTTTACAGCCAATTTTTTTCTATTAGTTAAAAGAGAATTTTATTCTAAATAATAATATTTAACATACGGGTCGCTATATGCTTTTATTTGTACGTATGAAACTTGCGATCAATATGCGCGTTGATTCGTATGATTGCATTGACTCTATCAGAAATAACCAATCAGAGCCGCATTCCTTTGCCTAGCCATCTCATCGTCTCCGCATAATACATTCGCTAAATTAAAGGAGTTTTCACCGAAAACAATTCTCAAAAATACTTATCCGACTATTTTTATTTTCCTGCTTATACAACTTTTATCCGACGACTATTTCAATATCTAAGATACTGGTGTGTTAAGTTGTTCTACTAATGAGTCCACTGGCAGGCTCTGAATAAAACGTTCTCTCTTGTCTCTTTTTTTCTGTCTTTCTCTTTACTCTTTCTCCACAGCGCCATAGTAATATATATCACGTATCTATATCAATCGATATCAACTTGGTCTCTTTCATTTTTGTTACTTTGAACCGGCTAATTTTCATTTCCTCGCACGCAACACGAACTTAACTCAAACGGTGTCATTTCCTAACTTAGATCTAACCCTATTCTTTTTCCGCCCATTTAACAATTGTTGCAACGATCGGGGCATTAAACGTTGAAACACTGCCTAACAAAGGTGAAACGAAACGATTCTTGGCCGATTTTCGTTCGGTTCGTGATCCGACACCATTTGGACGTCGATAAAAGTTGAGTGGGAAATTCGAGGCCGAAGAATTCAATACAGAGACGAAGGTTGGGTAGTTGGCGCGATCAATCCGACGATTAATCGCCTGGCGAGTCTATTTTTCATCGAAACTTGGAAGAACTGAATTCCCTGCTGTTTCGCTTCCCTTTCTTCGTCGGAAGTTCGCGGCACGTTTCTTAGCATCGCTCTATTAATTAATAATTCACGACCCATTTTGACCGGCTTTCCCCTCCCATCTCTAACTTTACGATCGATATTTTCTTCTTCAACTTCGTACGCTGCCGCTGTAAATTTTCTTTTATGGCTGCTGCGGTTTCCATCGACTCATTTTCCTTTTCTTTCGTTCAATCGATCGAGGAAATGAAGAAAAGAAACACAACGAACACGATCGTGCGAGTTCCCCGTTAAGGGAAAGAAGTAGAATTTAGTTCGAGACATCTGTCTCCCCTTTCGAAGTTTTTGCGTTTAATTGGACGCGAAAATGGTCGAAGAGATCCCTTCGAGTGAAGTAATTTAATTCACGGGGACGTGGGTTTCGTTGATTCGTTCGACAGCCGCGAAGTTGTTGCAGCTTTTGTACTGTTTTCGTGTTTAGTGGAACGGTTGATAAGCGGAGCAACACTTTGCGCTCTCGGTTCACAGGGAAGAAGAGGTAAATTCTATTTAATTCCCTGTTGAGGATGGAATTCCGTTCTTTTAAGGACCAAAGTAGAAGTAATTAGGACCCTCCTTAAGCAGAAGAAAATCTCTTTGTAGCAAACTTTTACCTCTGTATAATCTCGACCTTATCACTCATTCATGCGCACCCTCTTCTTTTTTCGAATTAAACTCAAACTCGCTCCGAAAATTTTCGAATTTTAGTAAAGAGAAATTTTCTACGTTACGTTCTCTATATAAATCGTGATAGTGCTACTGCTGGTGTTGAGGCCGAGATAGTGTTCTGCTGCGGGTGTAAATATCGCTGCTGGGATACTGCTGCTTTTTCTTCTCATTTTAGATGCCGCGGAAGAAAAATCGGACTCCTGTCGCCGGGATTTGAAACCCGGGTCCCGAACATTCGTAATCTAAGGCGCTAACCACTGCGCTACCGCCGTCCGATGCTAGTTGGTGTCGTCCGGTAGTATTTGCTGTCGAGTGCCACCACATATCGAAGCCATCTATCTATCGGATGAACCATAAACAATGTTGCGAGAAAGCCTAAGTGTTGACAGGCCTATGAATGTGTTGGACGGTTGCGGAACGCGTACGCGGTGGGGCTATGAGAAAAGACAAAAGGATGCTTAAGGGAGAAAGACAAATTAACAGACAGTAGTTAGTTGAGAAGTCAGAGTGTGGTCAGCGTTGTCGAAGAAAATGTTGTCAGCGTTGTCAAGGAGGGTGGTCCGCGTGAAAGAGGGCCTTGAAACCGTGGTGACGAGAGTTGTGAATTAACTATTTAGTTGTCTTAGTTATAGCACATTACCTTATTTAGTTCACATTAAGTAACCATCGTTCCCTGTTTAATGCATTCTAAATAAATAAAAAAATCCTACGCTATAACGTTAAAAATTTCTTCAAAAGTATTCGTAACTCAGCGTTTACTTCTAAACGCTGTCATCTCTGGATAGCAGCTGGAAAACGAAATTCTTATGGAACGGGAAGAGAGCTTCTAGCGAAGCAGTCGACAACGAGTGAACTGCTTATATTCAAATTGAATTCGTCGTATCGGCTGTTTCTGGCTCCGTATGATACGTGTTCAAGCGTATTCAGGGGTTGCTGGGTGAATGCATTACCGAGCTACGGGTGCAATTACCTTAGTTAATTAACGAATTTACAACAGCGACAGCGACGGTGTGTAAATCGGTCTGTTGTACGGCGGGACCGGCGCGGCGTCGCGAATTGCGAACCGGCCGATATCGTTATCGGTCGCGATGCGTGTAAGCTTCGAAATCTCGTTCCCGTTGTTTGTATACAGCTTTTCGAATTGCTCGTAATTCCGGCCGTTACTCGTAATTGCCTCTCTGCGGCGTTTTATCCCTTTTCGCGCTTTTGTTCCCCGCCCATCCCTGCCTACAATTTTATTTTTTATCTTCCTATCTCTTTTTTTCATTTTGTTTCGTATCTGTTCTTTTTTCTCTGTTTTCGTCACGGGTTTGCAACTCGTATCTAATTTTTGAAGCGAGTTTTTTTCCGCTGTAGAAGTGACTCGCGTATCCTGGCTTTTACATGGAAATTTCAATTTGAAAAGTTACGTGTATAGATTGTTGCGCCGATGCATGCTGTTCTCCGAGTGAAAACCTACGATCGCGTTTCGGATTTCGGATGATGATTCGGTTGAAGATACGAGATCTATCGCGTGTCCTGTGACAGAAATTTGTATCTTCTGCAAACTACAGGTGTGGCTGTGTTTGACGATATTGTGTTTTTGATGACCGATACATTATTTTGCAGTTATCGTACTATCTACGTATTTCAAGTATTAGATTCGAATAGCCTTAGCTTTGATTGTTTGCATGGCTTTAAGGCAAGTGCAAAACGTTTCTGGAACTTCTATGGAAGATTAATACGTCCCTAGTGGATTCAGACGAAATGTCGGTTCTTCTGTTAGAACAAAAAACTGCAATAAAAGGTAATTTCTTTTCTTCGCCAAAGAAAATCCCAGATATAATGTCCAACCGATCTAATCCAACAATAGCCATTCGATAAAACACGTATATCCAAGCAGAACAGAAGATGTCGCATAGTTTCCATAAAACCCGCAAAACTTAATCGAATTTTAACAACCTTTTCAAGCTTAAGTATCATCTAAAACATATCCAAAGTACGCTCATAACTATACGGCTACTTTAATCGTATTAATTTGTAGTAACAATATTGGAATTTTATCAAATTGTAGAAATTCAATAGTCGTACAAGTACTAGTATATAGTTATACTAATACTAGAAACGTGTAACTCTCATAGCTACGTGAATGAACATATTGGTAAAAGAGAATATTCTCCTAAAAAAAAAAACTTTACGTCATAAAAATCACAGAATAAGAAGTAACATTACGTGATAGAAGTCGTCAGAGAATCATATACATTATGGAGGAATCATATATTATAGTATAATCTGTTGAGGTTATTAGATGTATGAACAAAGGAACGCGTGGATTAATTGTAAGGTAGAAAATATATTTTAATACAAAAGTGTAAATACAAATCGGGATATAATTTGAGCTCGTCCAGATCCGCACGCTAACAGTGTTACCCTGTGACAGAATGCCCTGAGATCATCGTCGCCTATCTACCGTTTATGGTCTGTTTTCGTCCCAGTCTTTTGTCTATACGCTGTCGATAGCTTTAGTGCTTGAGAAAACTAAAAAGACCAGATTTAGAGTTTTCTTAGAAGTGATGACCACTTCAATATAATCAAATATGAATCTATGGAAACACATTGTCTGATATCTCGCTACTTCCATTGTTAAGAATGGAAATAGTTCCATTGTGGATCTTAATTGCCGAAATAAAAGTAAAGGAACACTAAGCTTACACTTAGAATTCAAATTAAAACAGTTATAGATTTATTAAATAAACGATTTCCAGGATCTTCGTCGATATACATTTGCACGCGTCTCAGCACTTTCTTTGTCTCACCATCTTTCATACCAGACTGCCAACGGAACAGTTACATTCGTCTGTTTTTCGAGACGCTGTGCATGCTCATACTTCCACACACTCATATTCACATACGTGTGTCACTACTACGCAGCCAATCTAGCACATAAAATTATACATTATTATCTCAATATCCATAACTTTTCAAACAACTCAATGTACATCTTACGAAAACTAAGCAAACGGCTGGATAATTCCAAGAGGTAGCGAACGCGAGCACAAGACTTCATATCGTTTACTCGTAAAACAGAACCAATTACCTCGATCGATTTCCTTTAACGAACAAAGCGAATACTCGCTATGGAATCCTGACCGCGTGGAAAATCAGCCATTCAATGATATCGTCGTTTAGGGATGGTGGATGCGGGGTTACATCTAAATTTTAACGCGCCCGATGAAACGACGTTGATTAATTGGACCACGGTAATTAATTCGAAGCTCGACAGACTAAGGTGCGACGAAGACTTTAGACGTAATCCACCTGCGCACGCGCCATTCCCTCCAAGTATATTTCATTTCACCTCGTTATCTGTCGCTGATAATCTCGAATTTAACTATCGGAACTCGAAGACTCTATTTTTAGTTCGAGCAGCCGTGAAAGTTTTATTAGAAACCCTGGAATTTTTCCGAACTCGAACTAGAAGCCCGAGACGAATGGGATTTTCCTTCCTGTTGCCAAACTTTTTCTTTATCCTTGTCAGCCTGCCTCTGTGCTCTGTAACCGAGTAGATGGGGGCGGGGGGCCGATCGTCGATCGTTTGACTTGTCGCTCGTTACTTGTTACTTACGAATGTCGTCGGAACTTTCACGGTGCGTTGCTTCCACTTCAGAGAGTAATCGAACGTTTTATCGAGCGATAAAATCGGCCCGGATCACTGAGATTATTTTAAGAATGGTACGTACCATTTCAGAGTGCTGTTTCAGAGTTAGGGATCACGGATCTTATTTGAGAATTGCGACGGAGATAAATTTTATTTCGTTTTTAATTCGACTAAAATAACAGTCTTGTTGTTATTTGTTACCAAACAGAGTTGAACAAATTTTATAAAGATTGATATTCATTGTACGACTTCATCACTGAAATTACTTTTTGCATTGGAAATATCTTTATCTTGAGCCATAATAAATATATATTCCAAACGCATTATACATTTCTTTATATATATATATATGTAGTATCAGGAAAAGGGGGGTATACACTGGGCCTGTTGTAAAAAGATAAAGGAAGAACCGTTAAGAGTGCTGGTGAAAGAGAGAATGAGAGAGAGGGTGTAATTAAGAGGGTATGTTTTGGTGACGTTAAAGCTAAATGAGCGAGGGAGTGGGAGATCCGGATGGGTCATACCTGTGGCCCTTTACAACATTGGGGTAATTGAAAGGGATGCACCTGAGAACGGGTCAGGCACATCTGTAGAATATAAGAAGGAGTAGGAAAATCGTGGGACGGAAGACGTTAGTGAGTTGAGTGGAAGAGTTGAGTTTGAAGAGTTGAGTTGAGTCAGTTTTGAGTTGAGTCAGTTTTGAGTTGAGCGGTTGAGAAGTTGGAAGACGAGTGTTAAGACTTACGACGATATTGTAGTCAGTTTTGTTGTGAGTATTGCTTGTACGAATAAACCTAAACTTAACTTTGAATAAACCATCCTTTCTTGTCCTTACTCTAGATAAAACACACACATTTGTAGGTTACTATATGTATATATAATTGGATAATCAGAGCGACGCACCGTGCGCGTTAATGGCAGCGAAAGTATAAAAGGTCTAAAGGTATGAGAAAAAAATTGATGAATTGCTAGCAATGAACGATATTATTCTTAAACCGTTATATTAGTGTGATCGAAAACAGAGTGATTAAACAGAGAAATGAACGGATCACGATGGTAGAGCTATTTCGGTCGAAACATTTTTTCCTTAAAATGGAGTTTTGTCCCGCGGACACATTCTAAGAGGTCCGTGACAAGTTTCGCGGAAAGTTTCGTCCAGATCGGAGTAGCGTGAAGTTTAAAATTATTTCGAATGTTATCCGAACCGTGATGGGCACGGAAGCTCGAAAGTCTCCGGAGTGCTGCAAATCTTGAAAGCTTTGAATGTGTTACCGAAACTTTCGTGGCTTCTGACGGTCTCAAAAATTTCACAAATCCAGATGATTTTAAAACTTTCGGCCTGTCCTCGAATCGTTCAAGAAAAGGAATTAAGGAACGTGTAATCGTTTCCAGTTATTTTTTACCTTACCAGTTTTATAACTGCTCTTTCTGACGTAATTTAGGAACTCGCGACTGAAATTTGGAAACTGTGAGTTTGAAGCCAATAAAATAGAGAGAGAGAGAGAGAGAGAGAGAGAGAGAGATTATAAACTAACTAAAATACCTTCTGAATGGGCCATTGTGAGTTTTTCGACATTTTGCTACACTCTCAAAAGATTAATAGGAAAAATATTCGAAGAGCGTAGCCTGTCTATAAAACACTTAATCCCATTTACATTTTTATCTTTTCAGAAAATCCACTTGTCTAATAAAAAATTTCAATCCCGCTACCCATCCACTTGAATTATTTCCACCGTCAGTGTACCTAGAACCTTTCGAAAAGGAACGAAAAATATTTAAATAGAATAGAAACGAAACAAACCTCGTCGAACGAAAGAGAAAGGGCAGAAAGGGAAGCAACAAGGATAGAAAGAAAAATTCTAGACACCGAGCGTACATTCGCGGCTTTCATTGGTCGCCCCTCGATTTCCACGGGAAACTCTCGTTTTCACGGGACGAGAGAAACAGATTTATCGGCTCCGTGAGAACACGAAAAGTGTCGCAGCCAGCCAACGAGCTTCTGGTTCAACCTGGCTGAATCAGGGGTAAGCAGGCGCGGAGCGCGGGTGTAAAAGGGTCGGAGGACTTTTTTCTGAACTCATCGATCGTCGAACCAGGTTATCTCCTTTTTCGTGACGAGACCCCTCTTAAGATTGCTGTTTGCAGCGAGCTTGCCTGTCAAAACAAATTAATCGGGGATATTAATGAGAAAAACTGAAGCGATGCAAAGAGATGGAGAGGGTGGAATTTATTAACAGACGGAACAATTTAATTAAGGTTCGCGACCGGTCACGCGAAGGTTGATTTAACGGGTGTTTATTTATTATTAAAACAATTAAGAAGCTTTCCTGAAATTGAACGCCATAATCGGGAATATCGAATGTTGCGTCCTTGCCTTTCTGCGGTTCTCTTATTTTCCTTTCGCTTGGTCTTTCTTCCCTTACGGTGGTACTTTTTGAAACGATAAATCCGGTAATCTATAAATCGAGTATTTTATTCGTTCGATATTTTATCATTACTGTTTGTTCCTTCTGTTTGAAGCGTTTTAATAATTTTATTATTTTTGTACTTTTTATAATTCGGAAATAATCGATCGGATTCTAAATTATCTTTTAAAATGAGAAAATCCTCTTGAAAATCGAGGGATAGAAAAGTAAAGATTACATCTTTAAAATAAGTCTCTCGTATGATATTTTCTCACGAAGTTATTTACGACAGTTCAAAGAGTGACAATTTCTCGATCGAAATTTAGTGGTTCTTTAATTTTATGGACGAGTGTAAAACTACATTTGGATCTGAATTTTTTGGTATCCACTGCCACATCTACCCAATACGAATTACAATAAAAATGAATATCGTTGGTAGGTTTCAATCCTTACGATATCGACAAAGGGGAAAGCAACAAACGCTAATTACGATCATAAAGTGAATTTGAACGGGCACAAAGTCAAATCGGTCCCATCATCGTCGTCGATGATCCCATCGTAAAATATTATTCGAGAAAATATTTTCTCTCCCCCATGGACCTTTTAACCATCTTATATTCACGCTTTTGTTTCGCGTCTACTTTCTACAACGCTCGTTATTTTTCTTCCGTGCCTTCATCCGGTATTTCCGAGTGCATCGCGCCGCTTGTAAGGCTCTAATCATTTTGTTTCTGAATATTTCATGCATATCGAGATTGATCCGGTAGGGATCGGGAATTTTTATGGAAATAGCTCTTCTTTCTTTCCCCTTTTCTGCCCCTTCCAAACTTTCTCCAACCCCCTTTTCTTCCTGTCGCTCCGCCGTGCTTTAACGTAAGTAATCCTTCCGCCGTCCTATTTGCATACATTCCCTCTGCGTATCCGGAATGCTGCCACGCGTTTCCGACCTTTCCCTTTTTCCTCCTTCCTCTCTTCCATGCTTTATAGGGCTCTATCTGCAGATGTAAAAAGGGGAATTATATAGATAAGTGGTATAAACTTTGTAACATGGAGATATTTCTTTTATTAGGGAATAACGATGTAATCTTTTTTATGTCTTAAATATTTAGTAAGCAGTATTTACATTTTATTACAATTTGATTTATGATATAATTTCTCAATCTTCAAATTTATTAATCTTTTCGTAAATTCCTTTTCTATAATAAAATCTTTTAACGAATTTGTTAATATCTTAATCGCCACAAGAAATTTATTAATCTTGTAATTTATTTCATTCTATCGTTCCAGAGAATTTAGAATGACTTTCTCTCGTAGCAAATTATTCATTTCATATATCGATTCGACGTTGAAGTTGATTTTTCGCTATGATGTTTATCTTCTATATTTAATAAACGTTATACCAAATGCAAACGTGCTCCTCTGTTTGTGTAACTTTTTCTCAGGAGAAATGGTAGATTTAATCAAACGTATATCTTATTTATTATTATAGGACTTTCCTCCATCGCGCAAAAGGAAATTTTGTTTTCATTGGATTTAATATACGGCACTGTCACGTTTGCTTTTATACCATGTCACGTATATTATTGATCTTTCGCGTTGAGGCAATTTTGATGTTTGTTATCACAATAGACAGATCGTAAGAATTCCCCCCCCCCCAGTGTCGATATCGAAAAAGGAACTTCACTGGTTTTATCTTCTTTAAGAAAAGTATTTTCTTTCTCAAGATATTCGTGGCCATCTCATCCATAGAGAGATATTGGCCGCTGTCTGGTTATCGATAGAGCTTTATTTTAAAATCAAATTGAAAAGTCATGGAACATTGTGTTATGTGGTCTGTATTTATATATAGCTCTACTTAAATATAGATATTATCTAACTTTCCATTCTTCTTCGAAAACTTCCTCTTACCCATAAATCAGATTTCACATGCGCAATGTTTAACTTTAACACCTGATTCTACAAAAAGATTCTTTACACATAGAACAGGTTTCGCACGTGAAGCGACAATTTTATTATTTGATTCCTAAGGCACTTTCTTTGCCCATAAAACGAAATATTAACTTAACACCTGATCTATATAATCAACCACTTTCCTTCCTTGTCTTACTCAACATCCACAAAATGATCATATTGAAGATTTTCCATCTTCAATTCAAATCATGTTTATTTACACAATCGAACTAATATTATTAGAGAAATATTACAAACTACCAGTTGAAAGTTTTTAGTTACCAATATCGATAGATACTCTTACATAACAGCAACAAGTTGGCAATCAAATAGCAAATTTGCAAAATAAAAGTTTACAACCCGTAACCTGTAATTTGTCAATTCGTTAATTACATTAGATGGTAGATTATTCTTCGAGTATACCCTTTGAGTATACCTTTAGAAGTCAAAAGACGCGCTTAACACTGAAACACCGAACGACTTCCCATCGCTGGACCCTCGACCCGTCAATTATTGCACCTCGTATTCCAAGCACAATTCGAATCGCCCCATTCTTTCTGCCAGAACTCCCTAAAAACGAACGAGAAAAGAAAGAAAGCAGAAAGAAGAGAACCCTTCAAGATGTCCTCACTCGTAACAAGATCCTCTTACGCCGCGAAAAGAGGTTCTCTCATTTTACATTCGCGTCGATCCCGGCGTGGAAGAAAGCGTCTCCAGTCGTCTGGCTCTATCGGGCAATCTCGATTCCAAAATGCCGAAGAAGGCCAGATATAAAAGGGAGGGGGCGACGGAGAGGGAAGGTGCAGCATCGAAGGCAGCCTGTTCACCCCTTAAAGGATGGGAGAAATAGGGGTCCATTGGAATCGCGACAGCGCGCCAAGTCCAATTAAGATGTTTTTCAAGCAGCCAGCTTTTAGCCCGCAGCAGACATCGAGGCGTCGCGACGCCTCGGCCTCCTCCTGGCCTCTGAATTCATATGCATACATGAATACATTTCGCCCAATCAACTATCCTTTTCCGAGGAGCGCCGTCGCGAGCGCGCCCCCCACGGACGCGTATGGGGGTGGCTGACGGTTTTTAGATGGCAGAAAATCCACACGCTAATGAAGGCTACCCCCACTACTCCACCTGTAATCCACCGTTTCGTAATTAAGCTTTTTCTACGATGGATCTCGCTGCTTTTTTACGAGCTCTCTTGGAACTCGAGCCGAGATATCGCGACTCATCGTGAGCTTTCCGAGTTCCAAGAGCGACAAGATTGATGGATGGGGGTGTTTATAGACCGATCCGAGTCACGGTGATCGAATTGGCTAGTCAAAATGGAGATACAGGTTGAGAGGTGAAAATATTGTTTGGGATGGATGATTCAATATTGTTCGGGTTTATTGTTCTTGTTTCTGCCATCTGTGTGGCAACACTTGTCGGTGCTAGTCGTAGAATTTTTAAATGCAGTCCGTCAACAATAGTCGCAGAACTTTTAATCATAGTTCGGTAAGATGGTACACAGAGCAATCTGTCATCGTTTCCGGTTTATCGTTCCAAACTTTCGTTTATACTCGCGTGATTCTTCAAATTAATAAGAGGAATTTAGAAATTACGATCGAGTAATGTTCAGGGTCGTCCATCGATGCCGACAAAGGTTTCGAAGTATTTTTATAACCATGAAATTGGAAATAGTTTCGTGGAATCGATGCCTAACTGGGGAACATCGTGGTGGTAATTGCACGAGGTCGAAAAGTTTCTTCGCCACCTTGAACGGTCGGTGATTAGCGTTTTCTCGGAATTCTTTTGGTCTTTCGTTTATTTTCTAAATTACCGCTACGTTTGATAACTGATAGGCTTGATAATTGTATGCAATTTGCGCGTGATTTTCTGAATGCACGATATGAACGTGAGAGGGGGAAAAGAAACCTTGAATTACGGCCATAGCGTCCCGATACATCCGTGCTTTCGTTTCATTATTCATCGCTACTCGAGAAAATTAAAATTCTTTTAGCAAGGGATTCGTTTGATCAAAGCGATGCGATAAGAACCTGATTTCGTGCATTAGATCTCTTTGCATTAAGCGGTTCTATAATAAACAACTAAATTAAGAGAAAGCCTTTATATTATATTTTACTATTTTCCTATATTACTTCTAGAATATAAAATGGTCACGTTACAACTATTCAGAAATACAAAAATATTCGTGTTACATTTTCCCACAATTATCTTTTTCTATAGATGAGCAGTATAAATATTTCAAGTTGTTCTTATCTCGAACCTTGACTTCTGTTCGGACTTTGGACATTTCTTGGACATTTGAAGAATTTCAGTGGTTGGTCGGGAACGCCACTGTTAGCCAAGAATTGACATTTCATTGTAGCCGAGCAATGCCTTAAGCGTCGGAGGTGGCAAAGATTTATGATCAGGAAATGCCTACAGAGATGGTTTAGGAAATCTTCGGAATAGATATATTGTTCGAATTCTCCAGCTAGTGACAATCTCGAATGACATATGTCTGGTATCGAAACTATTCCATTGACCTCTTACAATTAACACCGTTTGCATATTGCAACAGATTCCATCATATATTTTATCTCGTATTATAATAAATGGAAAATGTTATTAACACCGTTGCACTTGGGTAAAGAATAAGATATTTTTATTTCGATCAAAAGCATTTAAAACATTTGTTTATGTATCATAATCATCATTATGTATCATTATCCTTAATTGAAAATTTCTTTGAAAACGGATCGATGGTTCGTACAAATACGTCGTTAGACTTAGAGTAGAAAATCCCCATGACGACATACGTGGGCACATCACAAATGTGATCGTGTCAACGAAACTAAGGATGATTTAAAAACCGATTGAACCCCTATAATTCTTACTGTGGAAAAAAATTTACAAAGAAGTCCTCGATCATGAAATAAATCAATCTTTCAACTACAGAAACCTCAGAATCCTGGAAAACCTTAAGATCCTTCTTTCAGCCATCGATCCAAGCAAGAACAGCCCCCGTGGCAATTTTCAAGTCGTTCCATCCACCGATTAATTGTTTTTATCGAGAAATCCCGGCGGGGCTAATCCGTCCTTGATTAATTCCATCTAGCCAAGTCGGTGCTCCTTATCGAATGGAATCTGACGAACCTCTTCGTTACCTCTTTATTTAAGCTCACTGACGGACAATTTAAGACAGGAATCCAGAAAGGATAATTTCGCCCTTCTTTCTTAGAACAGGCGGAGGGGAAAAAAGTCCCCAACAATTATCCTCAGCGGTGGCTAGCCTGTAATTACGTCAGTTAACAGGTCTCACCCTGCAGAGGGTGTGTATCCACTTGTCCTTGTCCGTTCATTACGAATTATCAGATTCCCGTCCTTTCTTCCCCGCAGGAAGGACAGGTGGATAATTAAAACAGGTGTCGGTGAAGCAGTTGACACCGGGAAGAGGAAGCTGGAATAGAATAAGGGCGGAATCCAGACCGCAAAGGGGATCAACAACGACCGCGATGTAACTACGAGTTGTGTTGCTTCTCGTACTGTAGGGAAAGCTATAGGTGTGTAGAAGGAAGGGATAGGGTAGGGAGAGGTTTACTGAACAGGTAAGGGTGAGCAAGGAAGATGAAGCAAAGGGTACAAAGGATGGAAGAAAGGTTGGAGGAGGGCAAACGCGAGGCAGAGGACTCGAACGAGGCTGCGTTAGCTTCTACACTTAATCACTTTTGCTAATTGCAGAATG
The DNA here is from genome assembly GCA_905333015.3 of Bombus campestris. Taxonomy (NCBI): domain Eukaryota; kingdom Metazoa; phylum Arthropoda; class Insecta; order Hymenoptera; family Apidae; genus Bombus; species Bombus campestris. Next base: position 9,875,380 of record HG995140.1, read on the forward strand.
ATTGCTCCGCGCTTGAAGTTTCAATAATGGGGTTGTTACACCTCCCTTCGAGAGAGAGGGAGCAGTCTCGCAACTGGCTGTACACTGGAGTAAAGCTCTCCAGTTATCACCCTTCTCCTGTTATCTACCGCCTCTTACCTTACCTCGTTCCGAGGCCACGTTTCCCTTTCCTCCAGAAGCAAGCCCGTTTTGCAACCCCTCTCCAATGGCTGCTTCCTCCAGGTAGCTGATGAATGCCATAATAGTCTACCTGCCTTCGGGTGATAAGAAAGTAATCATTCCATCTGGCCACCGTTATTTCATTAACTCGAAGGTTCACCCCAACCACTGGCCAACCCCCATCTGGATCGGAGTTTCCGCGAAAACGGCGTTGGAGAGACTGGCTGGATCCGTCAGGCTGCTAATTATGCAATTATATCGTTGGTTAGGGGGCGAGGCTCGGTCGCTCGCTGTTCGAAAATGAAATTCCTCGGCGAGTGGGCTAGGCGATGTTATAAATATCGGGTTAATGTTGCGTCGCTTGACAAATAGCCGACGCCTGGACGCGATACGCTCAAGCGAGATACTATAAATCCTGACGGTGTTGGTTGGCCGTGTGGACCAGCTACCAAGCTGGTGTTTTCAGCGTTTTAGGAGCTGTGTGTCGGCTACGTAGCTTATACAATGGCTTTTCATCGAAGATAATTATTATGATTTTTAAAGGAAAGGGAATTTTTTAATCGAAGAGAATCCAAGTTCTGTAATAGGGGCGTGTGTTTTTTGACAATAGAGCTTTGGTAAGTTTGATCGGTAATAACGTCTGTGTTTAGATTTGCGATGTAGTAATAGCCAAGGGCTTGCGATGTAGTAGTAGTCGCGGGCTTGTGTCATTGTGGTTTCTATTAGTTTCCATTTTGCCTTAGTATTATTGTGAAGAGAAGAGCACGATTGAACACACACAATGAGAATATAATATAATCAGTAAATTGTTTCCATATTAGTTTTTTAATATTATATTTAATATATTTATTAATTTATATTTAATATTATACAAGATACATTTCGTATCAAATATTCTGCGAATTTTCTAAAATTAACTTTTCAAATCATATGACATTTAAAAAAACACGTTGTACACATAAATATATTTTATTGACAGATTGAGATGGTATACAAATATTTCGAAGCCTAACAAAATTAATTGCTATATTCTCACTAATTTAATAATTGGAATAAACATTTAGACAAAATTACTAAATAAAACCGTACCCAGTCGTAAAATCTCTTCCACTTTCGAAATAATATCGAAAAGTAATAGCGGAAACACGGGTTCTCGTCGATAACGTAGCGTTAGGTATTTAAAAGGAAATTTTAATATTTAACATATAAAATCTGCGCTGCGGAAGCAACAGAGTATCGAAAATGCATGCATTATACAACGAAGCGTTGAATGTCAGGTATTACAAAATACACGTGAAAATCGACTGTGTAAACTAGTTTTCTCCGAGGCAAGTTCATCTAATACGTTATCTGATATTTTTTTTTCATTATTACTTTCAGTTTTCATATTTCGACCGATAAAACGTTCAATATCCTATCACATCGAAACGTATATATTATGTATGCAGATTTTACATTATATACAGAGTGTTCTAGTTTTTAAGACAAAATTTTATTAGGATACTGTATACATATGAATACGACAAAAATGATTGTACGAACATGAAAATTGATAAGAAAAATAGTAAATAAAGATAGAATAGTACATATGTAGGTAACTAATATCGAATCTTGAAAATTTTGCTTCATGAAAGTTGGAATATATTCTGTATAACCATAGAACAGATACAACGTGGTAACAGATATTAGCGAATATCGTATCGTTTCTTTCGTTTTCGTCTCGCAATAAAGCATAATTTCCAAGAAAACTGGTTACTTTCCACGCGAATGTAAAAATTTTCCCGATCGAAGTTCTCATTTACAAAACACAGAATAAACGGAGAACTGTATCAAATGCTGGGAATTTGAAACTAGCTCGCAATACAGGATCAGCATCCTTATTGCAAATTACCTGACTGTTCTATCACACGATGCGTTTCGTTTCGTATATCTGTTTACTTACCTATGAATATGTACATTGTGGATAAATCTGTCCTCTCTACTCACCGACACGCTATTTCGTCCCTCCGGCTCATAATAATTTTACATTTTAATGTTCGACACGTACGAACGAAGAATCGGAGCACGAGATGAATTAATATTTCGCTTTACATATTTCCCATATGGACCCGCATTTCTAATAAATTAAACATTATCCAATAGACAAGTTAGTTGCATTTGTATTAACAGCAAAATAAGCGTGCTCGACCATACACATCTTTTATACAATAGGATATGTTAAAACCAACTATGTAATTGATTTTCCTTTCTATGAAATAGATCTTTCTTCATCATAAGCATCGATTTATCCCAGCATATCTATACACTGTGATACGTATCTAAATGTATTTGGAGATTGAAATAAGAACACTTTAAACCCCCTCCCCCCTCAAAGAGAAAAAATGTCGAAAAGATAATATACAATTAATTTACTTAATTTTAACATGTAGTGTGCAGGTTTAAGTATATATTTTATCATTTCACTAGTTGTTCACTTTTAATTCCTGGGTTCAACTTCAAAGGCAAACGAGATGAACTTTTCCACCGATTTAACGATGATGATACTTGATACGAGAGTATAAAAAACCGGTTGAGCTTGGAAAATGTTAACTTGGAAAGCACCGGTACTAAATTAACTGAAAATCCTGTTTCGACGAGAAACCTTTAAAAAAAAAAGTGCGCGAGATTGCTGAAACGGGAACATTTACAAGCACTCTACCAACAAAATCGTTAAATGCGCATTTCCCTTCCAACAAACTATAACACGCAGCGACGCGTTCAACGAGTCGTTTGTTATCATTCGCGAAATTTACGGCTATGTTCTTCCCCCAAAAATATTCCCAACGAGTCCAGATAAACTAGAAAAAAAAATAACAATGATTTTTTCTGTTTTCACCCTGTGAAAGAGGAACGAAGAGAAACCCGATCGTCGAAGAAGAGGGGTTGTAACGGGCCATTCGAGGGTGAGAATCGTGGAACAAAAGGAGTTAATTGCATCGATATGTCGATGATAAAGGCGAGAACACACGACTAACAATCGCATCGCGGTAAAAACGCGACTGTGTGCATCGGCATTGACCCCGTAATTTTTAATTGCGCTCGCGTGTCTCGCTATCGTTATCGCACCCCTCTCATTAACACGGCAAAAAGAATCGTCCGTGAAACGTTACACAACGATCGTTGGTGAATCGTTTTCGGAAATGTTTCTTTTAACGAGCAGGCTATGATAGGGCTGCTGTTAAAAGGTTTTCCCCGATTTAGAAAGGGGCGAACGTGGCAATTGGAGATTAATTAATAGGGAAATTAACCACGTAGTTGTGTTTGAATAAGAATGATTGTCGAAGAATTAATAGCGTGAGATAGGAATATATATTGGAGTTTATTAAATTCACGATCAGAAGGAGAAAGACCGGAGAAAATGGATTTTTGAAGAAAATTAATTAAAATTAAAATATGTCCGCGAGATATTGAAGTGTGTCACCTAGCTTAGAGAAAATCCAAATTGGCAATTGTTATCGAGGTGCAAGAAGGAACGCCGAATTTTCCAAAATGAAATGTTCTACTGGCTATAAACAAAACTAGAACGAAGTATGTTATGGAAAATCTGAAACTGAGAAGCAGCAGGGAAATCACGTCCGCGTCGTAAAACCGACTTAAAACTATCTTTTGCTAAAGCTTTATTATTAATTGCTATTGCGTACCATCCGAATGCACGAGAGATCTTTAGTTAGGGACAAAATTTTCACTGTGGATCGGCCAACAATGTCGCCGCGAATATTCTGAATTATTATGCATTAAATGAAGATGAGAAAGTATCACGGAACACTTTACTGGAAAACCGCGCGGCGTGTATGGATCGTTGTATAAGATTCTCTTTGTGTGCAACGTCGCGTGCCGTCACGGTGGCAAATTCCCATGCTGACGTGCCTGGGGCGTCGGTTATACGAGTTGTTTATACGAGCAATAATTTATTACTTACCCTTACGACGCGTCGGATCGTTAATATCATAGACGTCAGAACTATGGAAGATGGAGAACGCGGCGGAATTGTATTGTGCTTTAAAGTAAAAGACGCGTGATACTTCAACCGCGACTATGATCGTTTTAGCTCCCACGTTGACGACTACTAACGAGAGATTCGGCGTCGTTCATATCAATTTTGCATATATTAAGATTCGCTATCTTTTCATTATCCCTTATATTGCTTATTTTATAGTTATTTTGTAATTTTATAGTACTTGTCGAATTACGATCACATGTAGAAATTTAATTGTTCTATTTATAACACTTGCTCTATCATAAATGACAGATTATCCGTGGCTGTTCAAATTATTAATCAATACGTAAATGGTCGTGTATATGGCAATTAATTTATTACTCTGTAATGCCGCAGAGAAAAATCCATAGCAGAGTTTTTTCCATGAAAGCACATTTTTGTAGAGAAGCAATTTCTCTAACTTGAAAGCTTATATCGCTTAAATCATTTATGTACTCGTTCCTAAACGACATACTTTTGAAGGCAAAAGTTCAAAATGTTTGGTGAAATGATGAGAAAAGTACGAGCTATAATCTAAAGGGGATGTTTAGCTCTTCGAAGTTTTTACGCTTATTCCGATTGAAGAGGAGACAAGAATTCGTGCAACAGTTCCAAAAATTGATATTTACGAATCAGTATTGAAAAAACTATTAATATCAACTAAATTAGCATCATATCTTGGGATACGAGAAGGTATCCTTAAATTGAAAAAAGAGAAGAATCTTTTTCTTATTTGTTGCATTGCGTAAATCTTGTAAACCTTTTCTATCCTGTAATTGTTATTGACCTTTAACATATACAATCATGTGCGAACAAAAGATAACGTATTTCGCTAAAATTAAATAATTTACATCCTATTTTACATAATGAAAACCCTATAACAATGAACAGTTCTCGCTGTTTCTTGTTCAGAAGTTCAGCAAAAGAGCTTGATGCATATGAAAAACGAGATCGTTCCTCTTGGTTAACCCATAGATTCACGAAGGAAGGATTCGTTAGTTGGAACGTTCTTGGTATATCGATCCTCACGATCCACGCGAAAAGAAAGTTAAATTTCTCAGAGGAGACGGTGGGAAATGCGAGCGGAAACGGGCTGAAGATGAAGAGAAGGAAGAAGGAGAGCTCCCTGTTGGTTCGTGTCGCCCTACGAAACAAGTTCGAAAGCCCTTTTACCGAATAAAAGTTGACGCGAACTGGTAAGGGTTCCGATGGCGGGCTACGCCGGCGCAGGCCACACGGAAAAGTTGGAATTATAAAAATTTCAAATTTCCAAACGGCTGACAGACGACAAGACGACGATTCGCGGCCGCCTGGGATAGCCACTGTCGCGGTTTTTCGACCCGTGAACTTCGCCGAACTTGGAACCGGGGAAAATTGGAAACTGTCGGAAAAAAATTGTTTCGTCGATGCCCACGCGACGTTATCGAAACGCTTTCCCAATTTCAACATCACCTGATAACGCGTTGATAGCTGCAGTTGCGGCTCTTTCAAAAGACCTTTTTTTTTTGTATTTTTTCTGTTTTCAGAAAGAAGATTCAGGAGGGAACGTTTGATACGAATGATAGTCTCCGTTTGGAAAATATTTTACGTCCAACTTTTTAGTCGTGGGAATTAACTGATTGATTGGATTACCAACCTTTTGGATGTTATGATCTCTTTATTTACGGCCAGTCAGAAGTAGATATTCATCTACAAATGGGAAAGTAGAGGAAAATGATCTACGAACAATACGTTCTTAAATTTACTTTAGAATTTATGACTTCTTGTATCATTTGTTTGCGATAAAGAAACTTATGGGGTGAAATCGCTTATCTTTCACTGATTGTAATAATTCGATGATCGTAAATCATTTCGATCTATTTTCTTGGGTAGAACGATTAAATAATTTTAATTGGAAATTTTTGAAATTTTAAACGTCGGTACGTAAATGAAACGTGAATTTACATTATACCTTTGTGGAACTTTGTAAGAGAGCCCGTTGTAACATTCCTCAAATAACAGTGGTGTATTTGATAAAATAACATGCTCGTTATTTCTGAAAACTAGCGATCGTAGTAATTCTGAAAGTAATTTTAAGATTGCGATAGAACGATTTAATTTATACGACAGGGTAAAAATAAAAAAAATTGCTTATAAGAGAAAATTGAGGAAAATCGTTAATGTATGCATGTTTTCACTTTGTTTGCAGGACCTTCGTTTTGGGGTCTGATAAACCCCCAGTGGTATTTGTGCAGCAAAGGAAGACGACAAAGTCCTATCAACATCGAGCCTGACAAGCTTCTCTTCGACCGCCACTTGAGACCAGTGTCGGTCGACAAACACAAGGTAATTTATCCAGTGTTCTTCAATGTCCCTCTATTTCTTCTCTTTTTACTCCTCGTTGTCGGTGCTTCGACTTTTGAGTAAGCTCGTACATTCAAAAGTAAAGAAGGATTGTATACCGAGTCGATTCATGACAGAAATTTCTATCGTCACGCCTTTGTTTCAATGGAGATGATGCTCTCTTCGTGATATTTACTTTATTTAGTATTATATGTTCTGATATAATTCATATCTAACGTAAAAATTGGGATCTGCATCGATAATATTATTAAAATGATATTATTTATATATTATATTATTTCTTATATTATATTTATATTGTTGTTACTTCTATATTCAGTGGTAGGATCATAGTAGCTATTATTTTATTCTTTGGATAAATCTATCACACCGAAGAACCTTTATTGTACATTCTTACATGGACTAAGGATAAAAACAAAAGAACATCTTAAACCTGTCGATTAAATCTATCGATTGCTTCTAAAACAATCTTCTAGTTACTATTTATTGTAACTAGCGCATCTGCATATGAATGGCGAGCACAAACTCACGTTGTCATTTTCAACATATATATTACTATTATTTAATAATTTCAAACTTAAGATGTATTATTAGTTATCTTGTGATATCAAAGATTTTGTTTCTGTTATTTGTATGTATGTGAAAAATTCAATTGAAATGTTTCTTCGGATCAAACATTTTACATTTTATTAACGGTCATAAGATATCTAGTTTCACCCTTTAACGCCGTAGAAATAATTTTAATCTGAGATTTAGGAAGGAATTAATAGAATGGGAACGTTAATACAAAAATGGAATATATTGTATGAGCATATTAATCTAGGAAAGAATACATTAATTATAACAGCGTTTCAAAGAGGAACAGTATAATTAAAATACCACGGAATAATAATAAAATTAATAATAATGACACGTATAGAAACAAAATAATATTAGCTTTCACAGTCCCCATTTGGGGATCTCGTATATTAAATAAGTTATAAATTTCATAGTATCGATTGGTATCCCCAGCAGGAAATTCTTCCTAAATATTTCATACCTCAAAAATATTGTAGTTAAATCCAACAAAAGAGCGATTAAACGTTAACTTATAAATGGGTTTAAATTTAGATTATAAAATAAATTTATCTGAAAATTTTGAAACAAAATGGTAAATAGACGATACTATCTTAAATAAGATAAAACACGAAAGACTAATGAAAATGGAAATAATAACAACTAAAGAAAAATATAGGAACAGAATATATATGAATAAAAAGAAAAAAAACGTAGAAAAATTTCTAAAAAAGAATGGCGTTCGTCTTAATCGAAACTCACAAATACCACCTGAGGTTAAAAAATAAAACACGTCAGACAGCGATTGGTTCGACGCGTCGCAGATACGTGAAGTAGATTCAAGTGAAAATTAACATTTTTCGGATGATTTAGTTGACTGGGTAGACTGATATCACGGAGAGACGCATTCAGTTGAACGTGAGTAGCTACGCCGCGGCTATTCCCAGAGCTGTCGCCGGCTAGTAATGGATTTTGAATTCACTCTGGACCGTTCTCCACTTTCCCTCTATCCATTTTTCACCACGCCAGGGAGTTCGTTAGTTCGATAATATATCCATTAATTACCAATCTGGCTGTTTAACGTTCGTCTTATTGGTTCGTTATACCTTAAAACCACGAAAATAATAATAATCTTCGATTAATGAAACGTTTATTCGTTTTTCAGTTTCGCTACGCGTGAAATCATGCCAATTCTCTTTTATCCTGAAAATAATCACTGATTTTAATACGAAGCGTTAGACTTCTTTGACACTCTTGATTAAATATCATAAATAGTATGACTTTAAAATGGAAATTGTCATTTGACAATCTAATTTATATCTCTTTACCCTTAAAATAGTCTTTGATTTTAATAATAATTGAAATAAAAACGTAATGCAGTTATTAATTTTATTCTGACGCGTGTATTATACATTTCGAAATGTCGAGAGAACGATATCAGTTTTATGAATTCAATTACGTATAGAGGAACACCAAGAAATAGTAGGAAAAGAAAATTCTGGCTTCGAAAATTCCACATGGAACTTCTCTCAAACCTCTCATTACTCAGTTTATCTAATCGCAATCCAAGTTGAGATTCATCCATAGGATGTTCGTCTGAATCTCAACCTCGTTTGATCAATGAAACGATCACATATTACAACGTGCCACTAGTTACTTGAGACAACGAAAATATCTTTAAAAATTCTAAAATTCCCCATTTTTTCCTAGCGTCAATTCGTAGATTGTGGGCTTCTACCTTACAATCGTACAATTTTACGTTAAATACAACGATCAAATAGTCTATAACTTATCAAATTCATCTACGAAATTGAATTTCTTTTATTACCAAATCTGTTACTACTGCATACAAGAGAATGTATTAGTACCAATGTCTTGAAAATCGCGATTTACAAAATATCATCGGTAAACGTTAATTCTATTTTGCAAGAAGGTGGCATATTTCTCTGTTACAATTCACATCACAATCGCGACTTAATTTTATCCTAAAGATTCGCTTCGAAACAAACTTCGTCCACCCATATCAAGCGATAGCAGTGGCTACCGCGAGGTAAATGGGAAAAAAGCGGTCATTGATTTCGCAGATGCGAGGATAGCAACGGTGCGCCGAGCTATGGGGGCTCGGTTTCACCGTCATTCGTTACCCTTCCGCTTTTTGTTCGCTATGTCGGGCTGGTTTTATCGAGCAGCCGCCGCGTGGATTGCATGCGTGGAAATTAACGCGGCGGCCGATTTACGCGGGGCCCATTTTCCCCTGTGAAATTGATGTGCGCTGCCGCGCCGTGACGAGTCACGTAAATATTGTAAATCTCAGCGATGCGACTTGCGAACAACAACGAGCCACTGCTTGATTAATCGTCGAACCATAATTAATGAGAGGGCACAGACATCGAGGACGGTGAGGGTGGAATTTTGTTCTCGAAACATTTTTCTATTCGTCGGCTTTCGATCGCTTTGAAAAATATTCGAACGTTTGTCATAGAATATTTTTATGAATGTATTACGTACGTTGCACGGAACTTTTTCAAATGATCGAAAGAACGCGGCAGAATCAAAAAGAAAGAGTAAGAGAAAGAGGGAAAGGCGATTGTTTGCTTTGCCAGGTAAATATTCATCGAGGGAAAGATTGGAGTTCCACTTTTCAAACGCGAGCTAGAATTTGCAAGAATCTTTGCAACGGTCGAGCTGATGTATCTCTTCTCCCTTTAGATGGCGAAGCAATTTGTTTAACGGCTCGACAACACACTGTTGTGCGATTGTATGTCGTAGACACTGCCGATACGCTCGGAAAGATCGAATAGATATTGGTTTTCTGGAGGGAAAAGAATTTTACTTGTAAGATTAATATAGTGAATAATGAGATTCGAGTAATCAAATGTTTCAGGAGGAAAGTCTGTAGTTTATAGAAAAAGAGATTTTCGTTTGTTAATAGAATATTTCGATGGTAATGTAATAAATATATCGAAGATACGGGTATATTAGTATTAAATTTTAAATTAAATCTTATAGACAGTAAGGTACGGCTTCTCTGACCAGAAAACGACTATTCTACTTGATGTGAAATATTTATACTGCAGCGTATATATTTATTATAATCATTTCGTTCATTCGATTCATTGTATATTACGCGTACTGTGTCTGACCATAGCGATTATTTATTCTACTTGCTGTGCAATATATTTTTCCCATATTAATATGTAAAAAAGAAATAGGAAGATACTACGCCAAAAGATGAAACGTACTGCGAACGTAAGCTATGAATGGGCGTTGCGATCGAAGCTTTCATAGAAAACAGCCAAATCCAGGATCACCTTATAATAATATTAACTCGTTATCGTTATTAATCCCGCTAGCCTCGACATCTCTGTCTCCAGATCTCGCTTCTAAAATCTCTCAACAGGCTATTCGATTTAATTAGCGAGCCATTAAATTGACTTACTAACGAATGTTCTAATAATTATAAAACTAACAAATTCTTTATCTAAACCGTTAATTTTATATATAATCTATCGACTGTAATAAAACGGTATAAAGCACTTATATTTACACATAGAATTTCACCAAGTGACGTTTGCTATAATTTTTCGCAAGAAGGCCACGTCGTCGCGATAAATTCCCGGTTGATCCCCAAGGGACCGTAATTCACTATCATTTCTCGAATTTATCAAACTTGGAATATAATTCTTTATCAAATAAAGTATTCATAGAATAGAAGACCTCTCGAAGATCTTTTATTTGGAGGATCGATCGATTAACGTTGCTTTCGTCGAACAACGTTATTTCTTGTAGTTTCCCTCTTGGATGCATGGCTTTATCGCGTATTCGCGTGACGTAACGCGACACGAGAATTCCACGTCTACTCGTCTAGGACGCGAAAGTGCAGTTGCGGAAATTGTTTTATGGAAATCGCTTGGCGAAGGCTGCTTGTATCCACCGTGGAATAAACGTCGATACACTTCGACACGAGCCAAAGAATATTTAGGAGAGACTGACGCGTTCTATTGCTGATTTCCACGAAAGCAGTTTGGTTAAATTGGAGAAAATTTACTGGCCGACGTAACGCTGTCAAATATTTATCACAATTAAAAAGAATTTCACGCCTTTGTTAACAAGTTCGTAATGGTCTTGGTCTTGGAAATTGTTTGATCGAGATGATTTAAATACAATTATAATAAATTTTTGATGTTGCGCAATTGTTTTATTTTCTGTAACTTATTATTGTGCTTGTAGTATAAATAATTTTATGTACAGGAAGAAGTTCGTGAGTGTTGTCGTCTTACGTTTAGGCTAAATATTTTTTTATATATTTTCCAAAGATTTTCGAAATTGACCTTTTCATTTACTATAACTTGTTACTTGTAGTATAGACAATTTCATATGAAAAAATTCGTAAGTGTTCTCGTCTTGAATTAAACAGTTGGACGATAACATCGATCGTTAAAGGAATCAAGGTTAGAGATATAAATGTGCTGATAAATTTGTCCACGTCCAATGTGAATTTTTAATTTCATCTAACTTTTCAATACTCGGTGCGCATCGATAGCCAGCTTCGCTATCGTTCGCGATGGTGTTAATACACCGATCTTCCATTGCAGCAGACACAATTAACATAGAACGTATTAATGTATTTTGTATTTTTTAATTACGATCGTGAATTTCGCCTGAACAACGCCGAAATAAAATCGCTGAATTCATATTAACATGCAAATGCATCGTTGTTCACGTGACAATATATGCCAGATCGACAGCGATTTGTTCGAAAAATATCGAGTTGCTTGTTGATTACAATGACGGGAAAGCATGCGAAAGTTGGCAAAGTAATTAATACGTAATTTCGATTGAGAGTCGTAAAACTGAATCGAGCGAAGAACTGAATTAAAAAGTAGGTAAGAAACTTTGACGGTGTATAAATCTAGCGAATCGAAGCGAAGACCGATAATTTGAAACAGAACTGGAACGAGCAATTTACGGAGATAATTCGATTTTGTCGAAACCTTTCTAAAATTAATCGTAGTTCCCTTGGTCGTTTTTACGTGCATCTTCGTGATGAAGTATTGACAATTTTATCGCAATTCGAAAATAATTGTTGTTAACGCTGCAATTATTTTTCGAAAATTTTCCTGAGAAACTAACGAATTATACACATGGATAGCTGAACGTTGATTGATTTAATAGATTATTCCTATTCAATACGAAATTACGATATATCGCAATAAAACATGTACTTTACAGCGCTACAAATTAAAATCTTCTAGTATCTACACATTTGTAATATACAAAATAAAATATTCAACAACTAGACTGTAAAAAGTAGCAAAGAATAGTTCGAATCTCCAACTATTGCAGCTTTATAGATGTATAAATTTTTCATAAAAAATTACAAATTACTGATGTTTCGTTCACTCGCGAAGAAACGCGATCGCGAAGAAGCACGTCAACGGGAGTGGTGAATTCCCGTTACGATTAGACAATCGACGCCGCGAAATGATCGATCCCCTATTTCGGTTAGGATAATAGAGGTAGTTAAAATGAATATGACACTGGTTATAACAAAATATAAGTTACAGTTTATTCCAACAATTTTGCAATGAATATAGTTACGCTGGTGCGTATATATAAGTTAAGTAGGTGACTGATCTAAAGGTGGAAACTCGGTCAAAGGTGTTGACCGTTCGAAAGATGGAAAATCAGTGGAGTTCGATAACTATGCTGTGGCGGAGGAAAGCCAAGGATGGGTGTGTCTAGCGCACGGAACCGTCGGATTTGTTGATGACAATTTTGATTAGGAAAGTGAGGGCAATAGATATTGCTTATGATTGAATAATAAGAAGGCTGGTGGACTAGGAAGGGTCTTAGCCGCCCTCGAGAGAAAGTCGCTAACGAAAAATACTGAACGTGACAAAAACCAACTTTCCCGTATTTTCCCGTAGTAGACAATAAACTATTCAATGAAAGAATATTTGTTCGGTCTGAAGGACTTTAACTAGAAAATGCCTGAGTTTTATGGAGGGCACTTGAGACTATCGAGGGTACGCGGTAAGGATGTGAAGACATCTGGTTGCCATCCTGCCCGCGACGTGTGGTCTGGTCTAGGTAGAGAATCGGCCAACGTAACAACTGATTTTGATCATTCTGACAACTGTACGTTAAAAAATACTAGTTTTGTGAAATAAACAACGGGAATAAGACTTCCCATTTTTCACCAGAGTTCGCTCCTATTCAAAGAAAGTTCCATGACCGTTTGAGCGTCGTGGTGATGATTCCACCGTGTGAAAAGCGCGAAACACTGACCACGTGCGCTTTGTCCGATTTTCGCGAAAGCTGTGCTGGCCACGGTCTCAAAGTCGAAACCTTTCGTTTGTTACGCGAAACGTGCTAACTCTAATCGCACCGTGGATACGATAGAAACGAATCACGTGGCCGCCTCAGCTGACACGGTGATTGCTAGCACGTGAGCAGAAATCCCGATTCGAAGCTCAACCCGAACATGACCGGAACTTCCTTTAGACTGTCTATTCCTCAACGAGAAATGGCTGGTTGGCTCATGAGCCGAGCTCGTATTGCTTCTCCTTTTCTCAGATTTTATAATTTCTTGGAAATGGAACTAGTTGGAAATTTTGATAATCTTAGATATACATGTAGACGAATAGCAACAATGAATAGCAATTTAATTTGATGTAGATACTATTCATATAGTGGACAATTTTTATCAATATATTATATTAAGACTTTTTGATATTTCATTGGTACTGTAATGAAACACGAGCATCATAATTTTACTGGTAAAATTTTACACCAACCCAAAAATGCATATAAAGTTACAGCACATTTACTACAAATAGATATTTAATAAAAAATTAATACATATAATTAGCGTTAAATATCGCGTGAAATATTAAGGTTTATCAATGTACTGGATAACTGATTGTTTAAATAATTCTATGATTGCTATAAATATACACTTGCAAATCAATTTTCTATCTGAATTTAATTTCTTTCAATTATATTCATAAGAATATAAATTTGTATAAACGTACGTATGAATGCATGAAACAAGGACGAAACAGAAAGAAGAGAATCAAAGTTTTGTGATTAAGATCGTGCAAAATGCAACAAACTCAACTGCAGTTCGCAGAGTAATGCATCTAAAGGAAACAGAGAAATGAAAGGGCACGAAAAAGTTTCTTACATAAACAGCAAACAGTAGCCAATAAAAATAACGCAAAGCCAAGGTACTTGGTGGCTCGATGATTAAACGACTTCGTTGGTTTCCTCTTCTGAGGGACTTCATTGTTCCGGACAGTTCGCGAACCGCGGGACTTCAAACGAACCAGAGGCGCGTCATTTTTGAGTTTATCAAACAATAACACTCTTGGCGAAGTAGCTTTCGTGCAAACACTCGTCGCGAGCCTTAAAGCCCTAGCCGAGAGTCGTTTGTATTTCCTCCCTTTTCTTTTTCCCTTCGTTTCTTTTCCTTTCTGGCCGCGGTTGAGTTTCGCTTCCGCCTACCACTCCATCATCCACGGTGTTGCGATACTTCTTCCCGAGAACTGCGAAACGTTCGAGACTTTTGTTTCTTAGCGGGTCAGCCACCCGTTAATGAAATAATTCAAGCGTTTCTTCGTAGGATTTCGAATCGCGCACCGAATATTTCCGCGGTACGTTTCGCTACTCGAAACTTTGATTTTCAATGGAAGAATCTTAGATCGCTGGGAAAATTTTTAACTTTATTTAGGGAAAACCGAGTTATATAACTTGCCACTCGGGTTCCTAAATTTTTGGATAAAATCGTCTGTTTACTGATAAAGCTTCGACATATTTAACGAGTCCTATCGTATCTGTTGAAGATGAATTATATCATATTTATACCCGTAAGGAGTAGAATAGAGCTAGTTGCAATTAATTTGTTTACGGTAACTTCGAATTCTACAATATAATTATGAATCTTTTTGGTTAACATAATGTTTTTGGTTCTGGTTTTAATTTTCTTTGTAAAAGTTCTCTCCTCTTAAAAAATTGATAAACATATTTTCCTACTACTGAGTGTATTTTAAAAATTTGATCCTATGGAGACCAAATTTTATTAAAGCGTGGCAAAAATTTGATTTCGTTACTCATTAATGATAGAAACTCGTTCTTTAACCTTTTTATGAATGAAACATAATTGTAAGCAGAAATCAAACATAATTTGTCATTAGTAACGGAAAGACAGTTCTTTAATATTTTTATTAATACATAAATTTAAATAAGACAAATCAACTAACTCATTCCTCCGATAGCAACTCCTCTGAAAATTATCCGTTGATTTGAAATTGAAAAAACAGCTAACCAAATCATTCTTCAAACACAATAGAAACCTTGTAAGATTATCTTCACTTCCAAAGGAAAAAAAAGGAAGCAACCGAGAAAAGAAAGAAATAAATCAAGGAGCACGAATTCCTGATAATAACGAAACGAAAGGTGTTCCTTTTTCGCGAATGGTCGATTGTTTGACTTAAACAACGCGTATGACGCCGGCAAACCGATTTGAGTCGGGAGGTGAGGAAGAACGCTGGAAACCTGTTCCCTTTAGGCGCTTTTGTGCCTTCGGAGGATAGCGATTGGACGTTGGGGGGGATGATTCGAAGGTGGACCAAACAATGAACAGAACCCAAACCATGGTTCGTTTCAAAGCGTAGAATGCATCCGATGAGCTTGCCTCGTGAGAACGCGGCTACTTGCGCCTGGGAAGATTGACTCCGGCTCCGGGAAGTTGGCATCGGAGGGTTGGGTTAGATTCGAGGGGTTGGAAAGAAGATGGGAAGAGAGAGGAAGAGCAAACGATCCCTCGGGTGCGCGTTTAAACCTTTTCACGGGCATTTCCGTGGAAGGCACTTTGTGTCCTGCCCGACAAATTCGAACTATGCGCGTTTCTTTTCGTGCCAACCCCTCGCAAACCACCCATCCCCCTCGGACTCTTCAACCTACCGAAACACTCTGCATAAAGAAGAAACGTTGCTCGTGGAAATTCCACGAGAAATTTCGTTCGGCCCTTCGACAACGAAGTCGCAACCAAGAACTTTTAAATATTGCGTGGATTTTTCTGAGACTACTGTTTCGAGAGTTCTGCGGATTTCGAATTGCGTTTGAAATTATATCGTGAATACTAATGCGAGATGAAGTTTGGATTACCGAGACGAAAGTTATTGTTTTTCTTTAAGGGGGGGGGCTAAGGTTAATTCGTACAAAAAAGGCATGTTTTTGTGAATTTTTTGTGACGACACAGTTAAAATCTCTTTATCAAAACCAATAGTACATTAAAGTATGACATTCGAAGAATATTGTATAAAATTTTCACGAAGAAATATTAAAAAATACGGCAATGGTAGCAATTATTCGGACGTGTCTCGGAAAAAAGTAGAAATGCCCATTAACAGTCATATCGTATGATTACAAGGCTCGATGTTATTCGAGATAACTGAGACATTTAGTGTCACATGCTACTTGAAAGGGAAATTATGCCAGTGTTTACGACGTTTGCGATATTGTAACACCTCATAGTAGTAGTTAAGGGTTAATCTACGTCATACCATTCTCAATTATAATATGCTTCGTGCCTTTAAGGGAAAGACATTTCACCTCGTACGTTTTCTATTAGATTTATATAGGAAAAGATTCTATAGAAAAATTATTCTTGTGCGACGATACCTTTATTCACCACTATATATGTATATATATGTGTTACTGCATATTATTAATATATATCAGAAACATTGAGTGTATCGAAAAATCATAAAATCATTCAATATCTTACCGAGCTATATCAATGAAAACAAATCACGCATATTTTACGTAAACTAGAGTAAATTTGTCTGCTTTTGAATAAAGTCTCGAATCGATAATTTTATCGAACAATTTACTCTCGTATACAGTCCGATACGATTATCTCTTGGTTGGTGTAACCGTAATTCCGAGTGGGAACAGAACAGGACGAAATACACCGAGACAAGTTATGGGTATCAAGGTTTTGCCCTTTGTCACGCGGTTCCCGACTGCACATGCACGTTTCTACCCGGAAGATTAATAGTTACATTACAGGGATGCGTCAGGCCAGATCCATTTGGGCCTGTTTCGCGGTACTTCCTTAGAAATTAATATTCTAAACAGCCCATTAATTCCGCGGACACGCGAGACTTGTCGCATTAATAACCCAAGGATAATTTGCCATCTCCCGCGGATACCGAATACTGTATACCAACGTAACGTTTGGAAAATTTGAACATAAACTACTATACTTTATGCGTGGATACAGTTGCTAGAAAAAGTATTGTCATACCATTGCCATATAATTTGAGCTGATCCAGATCCGCACGCTAGCAGTGTTACCCTATGACTGAAAAACCCTGAAGCCATCGTCGCCTGTCTACAATTTATGGTTTTCCTTCGACGCAGTCTTTTGTCTATGCGCTGTCGATGGCTTCGGTGCTTGAGAAAACTAAAGACCAGATGTAGAGTTTTCTTAGAAGTGGTGACCACTTCAACACTCCTAAAACAATTTGCTTCGCCTTAGAAACTGAAAACTTTATCCCGAGGAAACCTAAACCTTCTCCCGATTCAGCAACGACTTAAAATGTCCATAGTCAGCAGAGGATAATCCGATAGCGAATAGCAAAGTGAAAAACCGGGTAAAAGCCTTAACTATCGTCAGCCTTAACTACCCGAGCCGGAAGCCGCAGTGACGTCACATCTAGTTTCGGCGCTATTTAAATACATCCCTCGGTCCATTTCGTATCCTCACCAATCTCCCTTACAACACCCGCTATTCTTAGGACACGAAAGGTATACCCGAAGGGCAAAAGGAACAATCGAAGGGTGGCTTCATGTACCTCGTGAATTTATACGGCGTTTAACCTGGTTTAAACTTTGGCACTTAAATTAAACAATAGGGCGAACCACCGAACCACCGACTTGCCGAGTCGAACGTACGTCTTCGACCGAGGTTCCTCCGTGCTTTTCTCTCGATCCCATCCCCTCTGCCCTTTTTCATCCCTCTTCAACCACCCTACATGCAGTCCTAGTTCTGATTTTCGCCACTGTGCACGTTTCCGCCAGTTTCAACTGGATTCGTCGTTCACTAGGCGATCCCAAAATTGTCAGACAGCGTAATTTCGCGATCGAAACCGAACCGATTCGAAGAGAATCCTAATTCTCCGCGGATTGGGACACGAGCCACGAACGTCCGGACTTCCGATCATCGTGACTCGTTTCGTATGTGACCCAGGATGGTTGTGTTAGCCGGGAACGTTTTGAAATATTTCTGTTCGGTTAGAGAAACGGAATTCAGAGTTTATTGACTTTCCACCCTCGACTCTTTCCCGGCCCTGACAAAAATTCGATGAACCGAAGTGACGGCAGAAACGCGTTCGAGAGCTGGAATTTGTGAACCGGCCAGAGGAACGTTTTATAGGGATTTTCCTGCCGGTATTTTTCAGTTCCGGTGTTACTGGCGAGTTTATTGGTTGAGCAGATTGGATGGGGTAAAGATACGTTCAAGATATTTCAGTGAAATGTTTTTGCTGTTTTAACTGGCTTCGGTGTACGCACCAGTATATTTCAATCCTTTTTGAGCCGTGTAACGTCTTTCGTGATAATTGAATAACGCCACCAAACGAACGAGTATTAAAAATCTTGAGTAGCATCCAATTGAATGGTGAAATTGTGGAGCTCGCGATAAAGACTGTTTTTATAGAATCCATTAATTTTTATTGAACAATGAATCAAGATATAGATTATTTTTACGATATAAATTCCACTATATCGTCAGACTGTCTCAACGACTAGAACGCGTTATTACCTAAAAACTCGAGGAAAAGAGAAGGATCACTGTTGTCGCGAATCTTTCAGTTATCGATCTTTAATACTGAAATCGAAATGAATAAAAATTTCCAGTCAACTACAATCTTCAGCCTCGTGAACGAATAAAATTCTATCTATAAAGATTTAACGAATCAAAGTGACGAGTCAGAAATAGAATCCGTAAGAAATCTACGCCGTGCTTAATTTCTGTAACTCACGTTACTCGCGTGATCACTGGAAGCATGCAATTTTAGCTATTTTCACAGAAAGATAGTCGTATGATCGATAACACGACAGCGTAATATTTGCCGGAACACGGGCTGCTTGGTGGCAGAGGGGAGGAATTGTTACTTACAATTTATTTGAAAGCTCCATCCATATCCTTTTGTATCCTCGTCGGGTTATACCCTGTCCT
The DNA here is from genome assembly GCA_905333015.3 of Bombus campestris. Lineage (NCBI taxonomy): Eukaryota > Metazoa > Arthropoda > Insecta > Hymenoptera > Apidae > Bombus > Bombus campestris. Next base: position 9,894,702 of record HG995140.1, read on the forward strand.
ATTCTATTTCAGTCCCCGTCCGACCGTACACGGATCCATTCTACTCGCTCGCGTGGAAATACACGAGACCATCCTATTCCCCTTATGTCTGACCATATGCGGTGCTGTTCTACTGGGCATCCGTTTGAACTTACGCAGACCCGCTCCACTTCCTCCGTCTCTTGGCCTCTAACTTTATCAATAGCAGCCACGACAAATCCATACAAAATGCGAAGGCACCCCGACGCAATAGGAAAAAAAAAAAAAAAAAAAGAAACGCGACATTCGTTTCGTTTCGATCGATATTCATTTATAAGCAGACAGATAAGCGAAATCGTTGCAGAGTAGCAGCGAATATTTGAATGTATTCGCCGAGATAATACTGTGACTCTGTAAACGTTCGTTCGCGAACTGGAGCTCGTTTACTCAGGGCAACGGCTTTCTGAATAAAGAGGTGCCATTGTTACTTTTTCCTCGCGAAAGAGAATTCCCTTCGACACGGCCATTGTTCGCGAATAAACCGCCAACTATCCGCGACCAAGCAAATACTCGGCCTTGTCCATCAGTTTCTCTGCTTGCTTCTTCATTTTTTCCTCGAAATCAACTGTGCACAGAAGTGAGACAGAGTTAATAGGGTTAATTATCATTCCCACGCCTTTGTGCGAATATCTCCTGTCGATATAATCATTGGCGTTTTAAACTTGGTTTCATTCTGTTATTTCTTGTTTCCAGCGCTCGGAATTTCGATAGAAGGAACTCGATTCGTAGACAGTCCAGCTATTCCAAAACTATGAATTTGTATATATATCTGCAGTTTAACAATTATTGCTCCAATTAATATATTGTCAATCCTAATACTTTTACACAAATTCTATATGTTCTCCAATTCCAACAACGTACAAACCAATTATTTTTGCAAATGCTAGTGAAAACACTGTGGTATATAGCATCATCCACAAAATGCTTTCGTATATAACGAAAAGCTAGCGATTACCATAACAGGCGAGGGCAATACGCGTGTCAGTGTTCTTCGAGTCGAACGAAATTCCTCGTTCTTTATCCATCGAGAATAATCGGTACTCTTGGCTTTTTAGTCTAACGGGGGAAACCAGAAACGTGGCCGGTATATAAATCGTCGTAACTGTTGTATAAACAGCGGCTGGTTGTTAATTAACTCGCGATCAGACTATTGTTCCATAAGAATTGGTATTCTCGGGGCCGCGTTGGCTCCTTTTTATTCGGCGCGATACCATCTTGGTTGTCGATGCTCAGGTAAACCGAGAAAATAGCGAATCGTTAAATAACATTTGCATTTCGCCACGCTTTAAGCAGATTTTCGAGGATAGTCGCGAAGCTTTTCAAATTCCGTTGATTTGATTTTACGTACAATGGATCTCTGTTGATCAGATGGTTTTATTTAATTGAATGAGAGATGTAGATTTACGAAATGAAATGACAGAACAAAATATTGTCAATGATATCTATGCATCGTAATAAATGAACGCCTTTTTGTATTACAATTTTACGTTTTATTAAGAATTAATTGATATTTTATGTACAACTCGTTTCTTTCTTGTACATGTTATAATTGTATTACGTTTGAATGCAAATAAACACAATGTTAAATACAATTCATACATCACAAGCTACATGAAAATGAAGTATCCAAATTGCTAAAAGTATCTACAAATTTTATGATAAAAATAAACGCACACTTCTTCGAGCCAATAATTCAACGAGTAACTCTCTCGCCAACCTATCAAAAGGTCAAAATTCCAGCTAGTAAAATGCACGATATCAGAAGGAAAGGTAACATTAGAACCACCCACCGCCCTATGAAAATCCCGTGAGACACTCGAGACAATTCCGGCTCCGTCAGAGCGAAGAATCCTTTCTGCGTGAATCCGCGAACCCTTTCGATCGATGGAAAGCGCGAAACTTTCCTTTGATGTTCGAAACTCAGCTAAAAGAAACTCGCCAGCCGCATTAATCACCGATGCGCCGATGAAGTTCGTTCACCGGCGGACGAACGAAAGGAAACGAAGAAAATTATACCGCAATGGTGGCGGTTCTTCGTCTCGTGAATTTTCCAGCCGCCGCCACGGGGAACAAAACCACGAGATCACACGGCGATTCAGAAGAATTCGCGATGACGATTGTTCGTTCAGCGGCTGAACGACTTCCTGCTTCTATCGTTCGTTGCCTTCGTGAAGGAAAAGGGTGGAACGCGTCGAAAAGGCTCGTGAAGACGGGTTTGAACTTGGAGGTCTTGTGGAAAGAACCAAGGGGACGGCCTTTGTGCAGATTCGGTCTCGTAGAACTGCTTCTCGCGAGTCTTCTTCCGGCGGCGGCCTCATTGATCCGAGTTCGAAGTTGCCGAGAATGGAAAGGGGGATGAAAAAGATAGAGGGAGAAAGGGGGAGGATTATCCGCGAATTAGAATCGGAAAGGTGGAGATCCATCGGAGGGATAATGAGTTATGTTCTTTTCGGTGAGTTATGCTACTTCTTGGCATCGTTGGATTTATATTCGTTCAAGTCGAAAAGACTCGACGATGAGCTAAGATTTATTCCGGCTCTCATTCCGAATTTTTATTCTAATATTCGGCTGATGGTTTTCGATCATTTTTCATTTATTGGTGCTTTTTTATCGTTATGGAGCTTCTTCGATCTGAAACGGATATAAAAGAATCGTCATTAATACGTGCGATATCTTTGTTCGTATTTTATATGAAAATTTGTCTCGCAAGACTAGCAATCTTTGTTTATTGAAAGGCAAATTAGATTAATACGCATGACAATACGTAACAAGTATATCTAAAAATTTCATAATTATAGCAAGGTCAAAGTAGCAACGAGATAGAAGGGATTTTCAGAAACTGCTGGTATATTCATTAACAAATTCAGCGTACAGAATTATCAAAAGTGAAAAATATAAAGTTTTTAATAGTAAATTCTTGAAAGGGATGAAGTTGAGAAAATAAGAGAAATAAGGGAAGCGTAGGGAAAGAACATAGCTGAGAAACCTAACGCACATTAAATACAATTTACTAGAGGAAACATCGGCAATCGAAGGAAACTTAATAAACCGGTTAAAGAAGGGAACGAAGCGAAAGAAAAAGGGGCGCGACGAAGCGGAAATGGCGACATGTTTAATGGAAAAGAGTGGAAGAGAGTCAGGGCGCAACGTATGAAGTTGACCGGAATATAGCTCGGCCAGGGCCAGGCGCGGAAATCTATTGCAAAATAATAAGTTATCTGCCGGCGACTTTTGCCGACGTGTCGTCCGCGGCTGCTTTCTCCCCGAGGTTACCTCATTATTTCTAACTGATGACGCTATAATTCAGCTTCTCGCGACGTACAAGAAAATGGACTTCCCGGCCTCGTCTTGCACTTTGTCGGAACCTCTAACTCTCGTCTCTTCCCTTGGTTCCTCGCTCAACCAGTAAGTGTGTATAAGAGAGAGAGAGAGAGAGAGAGAGAGAGAGAGAGAGAGAGAGAACGGCGACAACAGCGCACAGTGTCTGGCCTTGCTATTCCGTCCAATTAAATGCCTAATCAATTATCCGCCAGTGGAGGGACGAGTTCACGCCCTTTCTTGCTCGTAGCTCTCGAAACACGTTCTCCTTGTCCCGTCAGCCGCCCTGCCGCGAAGAAATTACCAAGGTATCAAGGGGATCACCCCTGACCACCCCCGTGTTTCTTCCGCCTCGATAATTGGCCTACCCAACTTGCCGGATTTCGTGCAAGCCTGAATTCGTGTCGCGAACCTGTCAAACAACATTGTTCGTCCTTCGGGCAGCGAAACCTGCTTTGGTATTTCGTGATAAGTATTTTATGAAATATTTATGTTTAGTGGTGTTTAATTGTCGCGTCGTAATTCGAAGAACGTTTCACTCGATTAAGTTTGATTTATGGAACCGGTATAACGTAGCTGTGTCGTGGTTAATCGAGATGGGGGTTTTAGAGAACGATATGACATTTCTCTGACTTGAATAAATCGTTTCACACAATCTACGTACTTCTGTATCTTTGAAACTACTGTAATCTTCGGATTTTTATGTTTCAATCTAACTTCGATCTCCCGTTCTAGCAAAGGAAAACGTTCTGTAATGTTGGAAGAGGAAGTTTAACGTAAGATTGAGACGAGAAGTACGCGTGCCAATGAGAATTTTCTCATATTTTGTTCGAGGTTGGTATTAATATTAGAAAGGTACGATTGGGTATTTAAAAATTATCGAAAGGATGCGGCATTACGTTTCACATGAATACGCAAAAATCCGTAATCTAGTTCTAACCTTAAACACAATCCAGAACTATCTAGTACCTAAACGTAGTAATATGTTAATACTTTTCTATTTTTGTCTCAAATTTCTTTGAAAAAAAAAAAAAAGAACAGAAACCACTTTATTAAATAATCTCTACTTTAATCAATAGCATTTAATGAATAGAGAAACCGAATATTTAATCTATTTGACTATTTACAAACAATTCTCATAGAGAATTATAAGTAAATTATTTTGGCGTGGTACTGTAACTTGGAGTATATGGGTTTATTAGTATGTTTGATTCTAGTTGAATCTAATGCTTCAGTCTAAAGGGTAATTGTCTTTTTAGTCTGCGGATCTGATCCGTCGTGTCGAGTAATTGGGTAACTAATGGGTTTTGGTGGTTGTTAACTCTTATATTATATCTGTTTATGAACTTGGATATTTCTTCTTTGACTGTGGGTATCTTAAGGTCGCGATGTATCGTTTCGTTGGTAACATACCAAGGTGCATCTATTAAGGATCTTAGAGTTTTTTAGTGAAATCGTTGGAGAATTTCTATATTGAAATTACTCGCTGTTCCCCATAGTTAATCCCATAGGTCCAAACCGGTTTTAATATGGCTTTCTATAGCATTATTTTACTCTGCATGTTTAAGTTGGAGCGTCTGCCAATGAGCCAGTAGAATTATAACGAATAATGAAACTGAAACAAAATGCCTCGCAAGTCTTCACTATGTTATTTTCCATCGTTTCAACTCTCGTATGTATATTCGGCACGCGACTGTTAACAAGAACGAGATGAGAATTACACGTGATTTCACAGATCTGACAAATTCGACCAACGTTCCGTTTTGCTGATGGCGTACTAATTAGAAGGTCGCCAGCAAGGGAAACGTTCCCGTGGTGGAAAAGACCAAAGATGAGAGCCACAGAGTTCAAGATAGAGTCGCGTGGGAGGTAATTTAGGAATTTGGGAGGGAGGAAATTTAGTAAAGCCTTGACCGTGCACAGGGCTCATCTGCCGGTCTTACGAACCCGACGCGAAATTAATGCTTTGTACGCGGCTTCGAAACTGCGAAACACCGCGAAGTAACGCCGGTGTATAAAAGACCGCTTCATTAACTTCGTTACAAAGAACTCTTCTCTTTCTCCTCTCGCCTCTCTTCTGCATATGTATTCGTGGTATCAGTTAACATCTTGGCGATCTAACTTGGTGAAAGCTGTAACTTCTACAACTTTTCTTCCGACCGTCGTTTTGACAAAAGAAGATCTCCCAATGAAGAACAATTATCATTGGAAAAAAGTGACAATATGTTTTTTTTTTTTTTGCGAAAATAGCTTCAGAATTTTCAGGAAAAATTGTAAGGAATTCATGTAGGAAAATAATTGGAGAATTTTTAATGAAACTGTAGTATGAATGTTTATAGTAAATAATTTAGAAAGGAAACGACAATACGTTTGTGGCGAGTAAATAGTTTGAGAAGTGTTAAAGGAAATAAGGGAGGGTAGATAAATAAGAGAAGATAATTTATTGAGAATTTTAATGAATATTGTAAAACGAATTTACATGGTAAATAATTTAGAACGGAAGCGACATTAAATTTGTAAATGAAAATTTATGGATCTTTGTTATGGAACGCTTTTACATTGGACATTACAATATTTAACATAAATTAATACTTTATATTTGCTATTTTATTAATATTTCGTAATGAATATTTTATCATGTGTTTAATATAAATTATAAATTAATATTAATTTATCATTGTAAATTAAATTGTTCAATAAAATAACAACTATATACATACATAGCTTATGTACAGTGATTATATTTACCGTATTTTGATTGTTTTGTAAGATTATAATGAAAGACCGCATTAATTCCACAATGTTATTTATCCCTAATAAATTTTAAGATACATGCACGCGTAAGAAATAAAAGGATTATTAAAATGATTTTCGAAACGAAACGTCCATGCATAATGAATTCACAGTAATATGTCTGGCTAAAAACGGTTCATTACTACTTCCATTGCATTGCTCCGTATCACATATGTATTCTTCGTTTATCTTGCATATAATCATCCTGTAATTTTTCTCCATAAATCTTTAATATCCTTGCATGAAAATTAATTATTATGCTTCTTAGAAATCTAGAAAGATTTATATAAAGTTAGATTATGTTTTTGAAATAAATCATATTTTTGTTTTTATATAATGACAAAGAAAAAGGCGAATTCAATACGCTGTCTACAAGTGATCTTGATAAAAGGGAAGACTTTATTGAAACAGATACAAAGCTTTCTATTTCTTTACTTTCCGTTCAAAGCGTGCTCAAATAATATTTGACATATGTATATCTCATATCGTGATATGACAACTTCCACTGTCTACATCATTCTCAAAGAAGTCATTTTATAGAAACTATTCTAACCAATTAAATTTACGATCATAAGAAATATAATTATTTAATTATGTTTAAACGATTATTTGATAACATTTATTCAATTTCGATGAAAGGTAAACGCAAATCGTAATCACGGTTTTAGAACACGAAACCAGGAAGAGGAAATGCACTTGTTTGGCATACATTGTTAACATAAATACAAAATAAATAAATTTGACATATATCTGATATATATCTATCCTTATATGAAAGCACCATTGTCTCCAGACAAAGGTTACACGAAAAAAAACAATACGCGAACACAGGAAAATAATTCTATGTGGCATGTCAGTACCACAGAAACACGATGACTAGATATCAATAAACAAATGATGAGAGAGCAGCAGTTATCGATGCAACAATTAGTAGAGTCATGATGAACGGTTTCGGGCGTTAAAGCGTGCTGGACAAAACCGATCGAAGAAGGTTTATTGAAGACAATTTAATCGGTCGTTAACTCTTGCTTGAATTGTAGAACACATCCGCTACAAGCTGGTCGAAATTTTACGCAGATCGCCGATTAGTAATTCAATGGACGCCGGCTGGATTGAAAATTTCCCCCAGAGTAGCGGTGATTTAAATGAAAATGATTTGCGCGGCACGCGTAATATGGGATAATTGCGTTTCATGCGAGACTTAATGGAGTTACGCCATTTTAATTATACATCTCGGGTCGGATCGTGTTTTCCTCTATGGCGTATTCTTCGGGCCGCCAGTTTTTCATCGCGTTACCATCGCGACTTTTATTCAGTTTCGATGAAAGGAAAACGCCATTCGTAATTACGGTTTATAACGCGAAACCAGGAAGAAAGAGGAAACGTGCTCGTTTGACGTTTATACTTATATTTTCCGTTAAAATGTCGTGAGGAATTTTTCATGGAAATTTAGGTAAATTACCGTATCCTTGTGGAAATGGATTTATCGAATTTCAAACGGTAGAAAATATTTAGGTTGAAAAGCAAATGGAACGGAGCGAGAAAACTGTGGCTGCAGAGTGGGAAAGTTCCCAGTCGACAATATGGAAACGAGAAGGGAAAATCAAAGTTACAAGAAATTTATCAGGCAGTAAAGTTATGAAAGTGATGGAAGAAACGTTCCTTTTCGAGATTTCGATCGATGGCAAACGCGACTATCATTTCCAACGGTTTTAGTATATTTTGATTTGCCAGGAGCCGTGCTTGCTTTTCCTGCTTCATAAAATCGGTCGTTTTGCGTTTATTTTATGTTATAGATACAACTAGATTACAAAAATGTTACGTTAATTTTACGTGGTGAATATAACTACATACGTTGATGTTACTTTATATCTACAATTATATCTATAATTTTCTGCTTAGTGTGTTTTAATAAATTCATAGTATAAATAATTAACGATGTTAATTTATCATACAGATTCGTTTACAGTGGCTTTAGTTTTTTCCATTTTTGTTCCATTGTAATTATTTTAATTCCGTTTGAATCGTATTTGGAATTTGGAATTTCAGAAATGGAATATTAAAATATATATTGAAAATATAATGAATTGCCATTATAGGACCATTCTAGTCGTGACAAGACCTTTTCGCATTTAATCCTGTTGAAGTGGTCACCGCTTCTACAGGCGACGATGGCTTCTTCAGGGCTTTCAGTCGTAGGGTAACACTGCTAGCGTGCGAATCTGGATCAGTTCAAATTACATTCCTACTTGTATTTACACTTCTGTATTAAAATCTATTTTCTACTTTACAATTTATCCACGCGTTGCTTTGTTCACACATCTAATAACCTCAATAAATCCAGTTTAAAATAGAACTTTAACAACAAGTTGGCTAACGATAGAATGGTAGATCGATTACGCCAACGAGTAAGATTTCGAATTGGTTTCGTTTTCAGGTTTCCGGGCATTTATACAACACAGGACAGTTCCTGGTATTCAGAGCGGATCGGGAAGCGAAGGTGCGAGTCAATATAACAGGTGGCCCACTCGCCTATCATTATCAATTCGAGGAGATCTACATACACTATGGAATGGATAACGATTACGGATCGGAGCATCGCATTAACAACTACGCTTTTCCTGCAGAGGTGAGTAAAAGGTTTAAGAAATTAAACGCGAGTGTGCTCCATTTCGCGAAAACGATTGCCGTTAGAAGAATATTTATTATAAGTAAAATTTAGCTGAAAGCTTACCGGAGAAGAAGAATTATAAGATTGTCCGTAAAAAAAAGTGATTATAAGAATTTATTAAAATATGCAAGGTACAAAATTATGAAGAGAGAATATTATATTCCTAAACCGTAGTTAAATATTACACCGGAAAACACATATTCTTCGTGCACAAAAATCGTTGAAATCTATTTCTATTTTATAAAAACGATTGAAATGATAAAAATTAAAAATGATCACTTGACAAACTGAGAAAAAATGTCGCGCAATGCGTAGCGAAATTCGTTAACAATTTTATGGCCGCCGGTTGAAAAGTCGAAATTTCAGAGACATCGGTCGTACGCGAAATTTAATATCTGCAGTCCGGTGAAATTTGATAAAATCCTGTCGTGAAATTGGGAAAAGAAACAGGAAAAAATAACAGAGCAGAGAAGGAAACGATTTCATATCACTTAAGCTACAAAACGAATCTAATTTCAAACAATATCTTTGTTTTATTCTGTACAAAATAAAACCATTGGAATAGAAAAATAGAGAGAATTCATTCGAACGAAAATAAAATGTAAATTAGAAATAACATGTTTAACGTACGATGGGAAAAGTATTCGTCAAGGGAAAAATTTTAGTCACTGAATTTTTTACCGACATTGACCATATTGACCATTCTCGACTCGATATTGATGGTTCTCGTTGAAAATCCGTCAGTGCCTCTGCCTTTAATTATATATTATCACGAGCCTTCGTTTCAAAGTGGAAATCGAAATTATCGAAACGAATCTCTTTCGTGTCTCTCTTCCCACTTTCAGTTTAACGTTGAAAAAGTAAATTCAGTTGTTTCCTGTTTTCATCTTTTTTTTTTTTTTTTTTTTACTGTGCCGCTCCAACAGAACAAATGGTAGGCAATTTTTGTCTGTCCACTTTTTTTTTACGCGTTGCTGGTCCCATGGTCGTTCTTGCTTATTGCCTGAAAATTACATTCTGACGAAATTCAAATTCACACAGCGTATCGAAGCTATGGGATGAAGGAAGACACGAGGTAGTAAATTATCAAATGACATATGGTCAGACCATTTTAGAATTCGAGAAAGTGTAATTAAAGTATGCAGGACACGTAGACACCACCGAGAGTTCTACGAAAATAATTGAAACGATGTACAATAAAATCCATAAACCAATTTTGTCACATTTTATTCTATCTGTTCGACGCTGTATTGCCATATTTAATTAACTCGCCATTATATTAAAATTAAACTATAATATTTTGTACCAATTATTAATTTTCATATTGACAATATTAAAATAAACATTCCTAAATAAATAAAATGCTAGCTACACTAGATTGAAAGTACAAAACAGCCTAAAAATTATTAGTTAGATCTCTGAAATTCGTAACGAGAGTCATCAACGAATCATGGACAAGGTTAAGGGTGCAACCAGAACGCAGGAACCTGACAGCGTAGTTAATCGAAATTAATCACGGAGCCGACTTCGTAACGAGACAAATTAAACATTCGTTAAACGCGACGTGACGATGACCCAATTAACTGCGACCTGCTCATCCTGCCGCCAAGCAGACCCTCTCCACGTGCGACCCAATTCTCTTCTCCTGGACGGTCGGCGAACCGCGAAAGAATATCGTCGAGCTACGTTGCCCGTCCTCCACGACTTCTCGATTTTAATTAGTGTAGAAGGCAACACGCTCGTTTCCACGATTTTGTTCCCCGTGGCGGAAAAATATAAAAGTTACTTTTCCTGGAAGTCACCTTGGACTTCCAAATTAGGCTATAATGTTAGAGGAGGATGTATTTGATATTTTACTCGTAGACGTATATTTTCTATATAATTTTGGAGTTCATACTTTACTGATACATCGACAATGATAATTTTTTTTATTAAGAAATGCAACACATTATACATTATTCCACCACATACACTGTTTTGCATCACAAAACACGAATTACATATATATTATTTTCTTAAACTGTTAAGTATAATTTTTTAAAAATAAAAGGAACGAAAGTAGAAAGAAAATTATTTGAATGGCAAGGATCCATCTTTAAAAAACGAGGGAGAAAAGATGGCCTCGCACTCGGAACTATTTAATTAAAGAAAAAAAAAAAAAATTAAATAACTTCATTGGGTTTTGAGAAACCAACTTGTAGCACTTATAATCTCATGCGCTGGGTATCTTTAAAAACCAGTAATTATCTCAGTCGATGCTATCTTAAAATTGTAGAGATGATATAAATACGGAGCAGTATTAATATGCACACACAGTATTCTACCGATTGATATTTCGCGTCTCACTACCTATTTCGATGAAATTAATATCGGATTCTCGATAAAATTCCAACGAAAGTAAATACAGCGCCGCGTGATCAAATGAAAATATCCAAATAATCTCTATCCAAATATCCAAAAATTTGATAACACTTTATCTCCGTCATTCATTGTATTCACTAACGAATTCATTTATACCATTCGTTTAACATAAGTGGTCAGTGGTAATTTCTTCTTTCTTTTTCCTTTATTCCTCTTAAGCATACTTTTGTTGTATCTTATACAAATAATCTATTACTATTTTAAATGAAACGCAGAAAACCATTCATCTTTCTTCACAAGCCAAAAGTTTGCGAATGAGTATACTCGTTGCTAAAAATGATCAGTTTTATAAATGGGTTAAAATAATCCAACTAATCTTTCTACTATTAAATATAAAAACACATATTAAAATCAAAGAAATGTCAATACCAATATTACAACACTATCTTGCTGAATCACCAAAAAAATAAAAAGAAATAGAAACAAATCATTTTCCACTTCAACTGCTCTTCAAACCATCTTACACTCGTCCATACCTCTTCAAACGTAATTCGAACTTGCAACTAACTCTTTCACTATCGATGTAAATCAAATTACATCTTAGAATTCCCACATTTGACACGAATAAACCGAATCAAACGACGTCAAACCACACAGAAAGAAGTTCCTCGAATGGATCATAAGCCGGAAAACAATTATTTTCGAATCAACGCGGCTGCGACGCGGTTGAAATCGATTCGAGGTTAATCGAGCACATAATTCAGTGGCAACGCTGCGTGTTTACACGCAGCAAATCCGAAATCCACACGCGAGCAGGTGCGAGCGGGACGCGGCGCAATCAGCGGCCGTGCTTGTGGCCCGCAGCCGCATCCATTTTCACCGCGTCCTTCTTTCGCGCTTTTTCCGACCTGTTTTCCATCGCTCCGACCGTGTAACTCTCGCTGACGAATGAACTGGCGAACTACCACTGCGCTGAATGATAAATCCTCAACTCGTCGCGTTTTCAGATCTGTGCACGCGTATGTACGGCTGTGTACATTCCCATTCATAAGTATTAAGACACTTGGGGAAACTCAAGTTAACCTGAGAAATTATTAGAGAATTGTCAAAACGTTTAATCCTCGGCAGGAACCTCTAATAATTTATCTACTAATAATCTTAATGAATTGCCAAGTCAAAAGTTATAAGTTGTAAATTTCTATTTTATAATTTTAAGATTTGAACGATTTTTAATTCGCAAAATTGTCTGCAGAGTTCATATTTGTTTCGTTATTAAACTCGATGCTATTACGCAAGAAAATTAATATTATTATTAATATTATTAATAATATTATATTATAATAATATTATTATTGTAATCGTGCAAAGGACAAAATTAATGGATTAATTTATTTCTTGTAGCAATATTGTACATATTTTATGAAATTAACGTTTAATAGCATTGAATATTATGTTTCCCATTGTTGTCTAAATAGAACTTCAGAAATGGAAACGTATTTTCATTTTGCGCATACACGTGACTTTAATTACTGGGAGAAATAATTTCCTTCTCCTGTGAAAAGGTTATGAACATGTAGATTAACTAAGGAGAGTAAAGAATACTTAATTAAGATTTCTTAAAAGCATGATGTAATTTCGTATTCATAAGTGCTTTAAATATGTAAGAAAAGTATAATTCGTTCTGTAGGGAAAGAAATGTGGGAAGGAATATTAATTTTTGTACAAAAGCAGGAAATTCTTCGAAATTCTAAATGGAATCCTCATATATCCTCGTTTTAAACATGATTTTCTAAATATAGGATAACTCGTAATAATTTCGAATTAAATTTATCAATCTGAGTGTCAATATATCACGCTCTTTAAACGTATCAACGTTAGCTATAATTGAAATTCCGCGGAAATTACATGAAACTATGTAATTTCATGTAACATTATGAGTTTTGTTACTTTTGACGTTGAGAAATTGATACTAATCTTGAAAGCTACATATTCGAATCAATTAATTTTCCAATCGTATATTTCAAATCCCAGGATTCTTGAATGTAATCGTATTCCTGTATTGCATACATATTATATGAACGGTTCTTTTACTCCTTAAGTAGCATAAGTCAACTGCGCGCTCAGTAGCACAAATCAATCATAAACGGCCAGACTGCTTCCGTTGACATAAATAAACGTTCCGCGATAAATTTTACAACGATGCAGCTTAGCATATATCAATGAATCACCGGCAGTGCGAGTCGATAAATATTGAATCATTAACAATTCCAGTGGCAAGAGTCAGCCTTGAATCATTAACTATCAGTGAGAGTACATATCATAACTGGATGCGTGGTCCGGCATAATAATTCAAAGCTACCATCAACAAACATTGATCTATATACGTACTTCCACGCTTCTTCATTTTTTCTACATATTTTAATTAACTCTTTCGATTATAGTAGTATTTTTTTGTACAACCTACAATAATTATCGCGATACAGCATGCAAAAAGCTGTACGATAATAATTAATGTAAATATTATAAGTAGGCTATCTAATATGATAGAATATTACAATGTTGAAGACAATGTTAAAGATAAAGATTTTAATGTTTTTTATCTATATACAAAAGAATTAAAGAAATCGTAAAATAACTTCGAACAAAGAACAAGCTCACGAAACCATTTATTAAGGAAATAGAAGAGACCTTAAAACACTAATGGCCGGAAATAATATATTGAAAAGTAGTGGTAATTATGCTGAGTAATAATGGCGGAAGATCATGCTAGCCGCAAGGCAATTATGATTAAAAATTGTTCCCGAGCTACCTTTTACATTAGCTATTATTCGTAACTGTTCGACGTGCGTGTCCTCAAAAATATTCACGTAGATTCATTTAGCAATGGGAACAAGGACAGGTCGATTTTACAGTTCTATTAAGAGCCCTCCGATTCTTCGTGTCGCAATTATTTATTTAGTTACACGCGATTCTTCAGTCTCAACGAATCACCGATTGTTTTCAATAATCACGAGAAACAAAGCCGAATGTATCGACTACTGCATGCTTCATGACCTGTTCCAGTCGTATGTGCTTCTCTTTTTTCTGTCTGTTTTTTTATTTCATTTTACGTTTGTTGTTTCTCGTTTTATCAGAAAGGTAGATCATTGCGACAGCAAACACAGCTGGTCCATCGTCGTTTAATTGCAAATAAAATTTTAATCTGGAAAGGGATTGCATTGATTCCCGGCGTAAACTGCCTCCGCGATTTCCATTTTTATTCGACCGGGACTCTGTGCATATCTGCACGCAAATCGATTGCCGTTCGAATTCGTAAACGACCGAGAAAAAGGGAATGAATGATGCGTCTATCTTTCGACATTCTGGCTCGTTGACGTTCTAATGGAGATAGAAAGCTGACATTTTCGAAAGGCTGGATCTGATCGTGAAAGTTTCAATTTGCTCCTTCATTCTTATATAATAGATCATTCTCCTGAATATTTACATACTAATTAATTATCCCCAAGAACATAAAACTTTGTTTGATTTAACAGCATTTTCATATAATTACAAAAATGAAAATGAAACGTAAAAACTGATGAAACGTTTCATCGTTGAAAAATAATCCTACCTGTAAATACTTTTGGTACCCACTCATTTCTTCAAATATTTCTTCTTACTTCGTCAGCACCACAAAAGAGATCGTATTAAACATTTGCTAAAAACACACTGTAAAAAATTCCAGAACTTATCAAAATCAGTCTTAACAATTTTTAACTCGGTATCATCATCGTCTAAACCATCCATCCATCTAACGAGCCGGATCAATAATTAATCGACAATACGATGCGCTAGGCTAATTCAGTCTAGCACGCCGGCCATAAATTCGTGACTCTCAAACCAGGAACGCCTGTGTGGACATCCGGTTCAGGTGCTGAGACAAGGAGGGACCATTCGAGGAGCCACTCGAGCCACTCCATCAGCTCCTTCTCGAGTAGGCTTTCGGCATCAAAGCGGCTCGTCGCTCAAACATGCCGGTAATGGTTCAGACTCGCTCGAGTGCCGTGGCTCTGGGAATCCCCTTGTCCTCCTGCCAGCCCTTTCAAGCAGACCCTTCGCCCTTCTCCGTGACCCGTCCTTCTTCTCACCAGTCTCCCTTCCTCACGTTGTATTCTCCTATTTCCGTTTTTCGACGGACAACACCACGCGACGCTGTCTCGCACGGATTTGCTTCAATATTTTTGTACCACACGGTTTCGTATAGAGTCGGGGACACAAATAAGGATATGGACAGGTAATAGTGAAAGGTGAAGTTTAATCGAACTAATATTATTTATTGTATACTCTCATAATAAATAGATTATTTAGTAAATAATTGAAATAACGAACCATAGTTAACGAAACATCGTTGACATAGTTAACCAAGGCGGCAATTTTGTAGGTAAAGAAATTCTGTTTTCGATTGAAAAATTCTTTTTCACGAATTAAACATTCGTTTTAATGAAATATTCAAATTCTTTGTCCGTAATTCTACATATAGAAAGGACTAGCATCTTTAATATACAATCGTAAATTGGTCTTTCAATTTTAAATAAAAATTTACGATATAAAATTTCGTTCTGTACGAAGGGAAAAAACGTTAAGCTGGATATTTCTGTAACATCGTGAATTAAATCGTAGTTACAGTTGTTTGAAGAAGATTTTAACGATAAAGCGATTTAAATTGAAATTGAAACTACTTTCATTTGCCGCATCTGAGGACGAAAGTAAATGGCCGTTTGACGATTAAATCAGCGAAGACGGATTTCGTAAATACGTTAACAGACATTCTCGCCGCGGGCGGACGGACTATATACTCTATCACGAAATTCTGAGATTATAACTTGAGCTCTAACCTGGTTCCGGTTCTCATAGAGCAAAGCGATTCCACCTCTCCGTCCCCATAGCGTCCCAATAAACCCGGTTAAACCGTTCTGTTATCTCCACCTCGCTCTTTGACCCTCTATCCATTACATTTTATCTCGTAATCTGTTCTTTACTTTTGATCACTTTGTGGATACACTCTACATATACAACGACGTTCCATAATGAAGGATAATATCCATTAAAAATTATTCAAAGGTATACTTGAATTAAATTGAATTATTTTAATTGGGCTAAGTTATTTATTTTAATCGGAGATTATGAAATAATATTTGATTATTTGAGAAATTCCTAGAGAGCAGACTTTTAGGGTTTTTTCGATTTACAGGATTTACGTTAGGTATTTAGGTATGAAAAGTTCCACAAGACCCAAGTAATTCATAATATACTTAGATTAATGTACGAGCAAATTTTCAAAATCGTCCTTCCCGAGACTGAAGGCTCATACGAAAAAAAAAGAATTGTTCCACATTTTCGACTTATAGTTTTTTGAAGAATCGCTCATCTCTCAGTTTTATTATCGGTAACTGTACTTTCTGTATTATCGTACGGTTAAAAGTTTTAATGATTAGGATGATGATATAACATTCTTTTTTGTATTTTCACTCGTATATAAATTATGTTAACAGTATTTAAGAAAAATACCTGGTACACGGTAGCATGTTCTTATTAAACGATGTATATGTTGGGACGGTAATTTTCGCTCAAGTTATCAGCATGATCGGTGCTGTATCATTTCCCGGGATTCGTAGTATCCGGTGCACGGAATTTGCTTTGTGCTCTTCTTGTTTACAGTCTCGTACAAATTGGCCGTAGCTGCGGTTGATGCCCATACAGACGTGTCCCGTTTGTATCGGTTAGACCGATTACCGTCTTTGTTTGCTTTAAATCGCGAACGGTTCGATCAAAAGCTCGTCAATTGGAATTGAAAAAAAAAAAAAAAAAAAGAAATGCGAACCAGGGATCATCCTAATCGTTCTTTCATTATCATTGTACGAACGTTGCACCATGCAGCAGCCATTGCATTTTTGTTTCCATCGTAGAATAGAGAAACACGAGATTCGTTCCTACTCTAAACTTTGGAAAAATTGATCCACTATGCTAGCAGCGCGAAAGAATTTTTGAAATCTCTCTATTACTTCTGTATCGGGGGGAAATAGTTCTGGGAACTGTTCGAAGAGAAGTTGTGCAGCTAGAGAAACTTTCAGATTACTCGAATTGCAAAGTTAGTTGGTGGATTTTTGGAGAATTCGGGAATTTAACAATTTCGATGTTATCAAAGTTGGCAAATTCCTTACTAGAGTTTGCACTATTTTCATTTTTAGTGTTAGATTGGTGTTTTAGGGGAGTTGCGCAAGTTCTAGAGTTATTAGAATTGTTAAGGTGATTATTTTACCATCTCAAAAATTCTCAGACCGCAGGATTTCTTCTATCTAGAAAACCTCTGTAGAGATACACGTGCTTTCTTCCTTTCAATAAAATTAGCTCAAAACTAAATTCGAGAACAAAGATCCTTTCTAACACTAGTTCGAAAAATATAATAGAAATTTATACTACTCGATAAATTGTTCCTGTAGAATTTATTCTCCCATAAAATAATATTCGTTGTAACAAGATGGAGAAAATACAGCAAACCTCGACAGATTATCAGAAAGAAAGTGAGACAATTTATCGTACCAACAACGACGAAAGATCGAATGCATGGTTGATATCGAATCGTGTATTTTGCACGGGTGAATATCATCCAGTACATTCGTGCCTCTGCAAACATTTCGAGCGTTTTCGCAACATTCGATAACGTTCGACGGTACATACAGAATCCACGTATGCAGAACACCTCGCTTTTTGCAGATTCTCGTAATGTTTTCGCATTTTTCGCGACGGTAGTTTGTATCTACATTTGTTTTCGTTTCCATTTTAACGGAAATAAAGAAAACTTAAATAAATATACTCTTATAAAGCGAATATTTCATTGGACAAAATGTTTTGATCGATTTATTTCATTTCCATTCGTTTCTCTTAGTTCGTTATTTCAAACATACGTATTATATATAAAGTAGATGGAATAATTTTGATTCGTTTAATTCATTTGGCTCTTTAGTTCTAAAACGTTTGTAAAACGGGTGTATATTTTATTGTAAATACACTGTATTCGTGAACTATATCCGTAGAGTTTTTCAAGATTTATGAGTCCGTTGTACACACATAGAATTTCGAAAACCGTCTGTAAACAAACTCCGGTTCTTTTTACGATATGCTGGTATTGACATACACAGTTATAATATGATATATATCCGCATGTAAATATTCTGCGATTGTCGATCTTCGAAATTCATCGACATCGGTACCTACTATATAACATTTCGGAACATTATCGATCAATCCAACGAGACTTATCCAAAGAGGAACTTTTCAATTAAAAATTTGCATGGAAACAATAGACCTCGTGTATATATATATTTCTATTCACAGCTAATATTTTATAATTCAACAAACATGACAGAAAGAAGTTGTAATGTCAATTATAGCTTTTAACGACTAATGTTAAACGTGAATGAATCAAATTATGACTAAGTATAAGTAAGTATAAAATGTTGATTTATTTATCAACCTGTATCTATTTAAAAAATAACTGGTAAAGAACAATTATAATATGAGTCAGAATTAACAATATGGTAAAATAAAACAAAAATTTACAGTAGAACCGCAGTTATCCGAACTTATCGAGAGACAAACAATTTGTACAATTGGAGTTTGTTTGTTTTTTCCATTATTTTTTTTTTCATTTGCGTCATGGAAGATCAAGTTTTTCATTATTGTATGAAAATATTAAATTACTTACAAAATATTCACGTTTTAATAAATAGACTTCCATTATATGACCTAAATAATTTTCTAATTTCCCGATTTACTAATATTACCGTTTGACAAATCATTATGTAAATGTTATTTTTTTTTATATAGGCGATCAGTACGGATAAACTTTTATAACTCTTTATACGAGCAAAATGTCCCAATAAAATAAACCGTTTCCGTTGTCTGGAGTGACGAAGCGTGGTCACGTCGAATCGCAATTCAAAGTCGTCCCTCCCGACGTAATATCCGGAAACGTGGCGGATACTCGTTCACCGTAAACGTTATTTACATACCGTGAGCTATACGGTTCGCGACGAAGCGATCTCGTAAAAGAATACGATCGTTAAATTGGACGACGTCGTGTATAACGCGTTCGAACGAAATTCGGTTTCCGTAACCGCGCGTTTCGTTCGCGTCTAATATCGTGAAATTAATTTCCTTCGAGTGATCGTAAAATCAGAGCGTGGACGATCCGCGGCTTTGATATCGAATTAAACCTCGATTCAATTTAGGAAAGCAGTGATCGTTTCAGGAAAATTAAGCTGCATCGTAGACCGAACATTTCGAATAGTTATTCATTGCTATTACTTATAATAATAGTTACTTGTTATTATTTGCATTAGTTTAATTTATAGTTTAGTAATAATTTATATCTTTTAATTATTAAAATCATAGGTTGTAGGTTTGATTAACACGCTATTGAAATAAAATACTAAAATATTAAATCTAATTTTAGAATATTTTGTCCACTTAATTACTAATGTACCTACATTAGTAATTATAACTATAGAAAATATCAAAATTATTCAAAAAGCTTTTTAAATTTTACACTCTATGAGATGAATTACGTTCATTACAATTATTAAAATATGGTGTCCAAAGCAATCCGAAAGAACATTTGTAAAGTAAAACCTCCTAATGTTACGTTCGCAATAACATCCGTAAAATAAAACTTCCCACTAGCATCACCTTTTTCAAAAGGCTTTTCTCTCATTAGCGACTGTCAATCTTCGCAATGAAATCGAGTTTGTGAAAAATATTTTATCCTTTTCCAGCTTCGACTCGCTAAAATGATATTTTTTAAATAAATAATTAGAAATAAAATAGAAATAAAAGGGAAAAGATAGAGAGGAAAGGATGGTTATAAATTCGCGTGAAGTAAAAAGCGGTACGGTAAAAGATAAGTGAAACGCTAAAAGGAAAAGCGTAAATAGTTGCAACGAGAAATGAATGATAAAAGTGGATGGGGATGTGCTTAACGCGGAGGAATGCGGTCGGTGGTAAATACCGTTGACTGGCGTTGATTCATGGCGCATTGAAAGCACCCGATGCTGCTCATCGAGAATGCTCAGCTATAATTGTTGGCCGCACTTCAACCTTTTCATTACTTTACGGCTCGACGTGATCTCCCTCCATTCGTCACGTGTACTTCCATACCGTTCGTTTCATCTTCAGGCCACTATGAAATCATGAAAAAGATGTACGATCGGTTTTTATAAATTTTGGATTGTATTATCAGCAAAGGAATGTCTCCATTTTTAAATAAACTTTTTCCATTATACAATTAAGATTACGAGGAAGATTATTAGGAAGTTTAGAGAACGTTTGAAAAATAGATTGAAAATTATAAAATGTGATAAATATATTTGTAGCAAATGACGTCAAGGTTTCTCTGACAATGTTTTATATACGATTCCCTGGAACTTTGAAGTATCAGCTTTTTAAGTATTACATTAAGTACCATGCTTCCTTGTTTTTGATTATAATAATTATCGTAATAAATTTAATTTAAATAAATTTAAGATATACATTGACCAGAAATTTGGTATTTTAAAATACTGAAATACATTCGATAGAAACGCACTGAGTTAAAGAAAATTATTAATTGATAAATGTAACATTAGTTTACTATATTCTTCTGCTGTAATCTTCGCTTAATACAGACAGTACAATAAATTCGTCTAGAAAAACACTCGCATTCTATATATAGCGAAGAATTTTCATGGAATGCGAGAAAGTTTCTACATTGAAGGATCACACGAGGAAAATGTATTTCATTCGGACTTTCGTTCGTATCGGCATTCAATTTTTCGTCGAAGATTGAGCTGAAACTTCGTGGCAGTGCTGCGTGCAATAAGAAGACGGGGCTCTATCGCATGGTAACATTTTTCGTCGGAGAAATGGTTCCCCATACGGATTTCTACGGTGTATCTTTGCGTGGAAAAAGTAAGACGCGCCGTAGAATCCGAAAATCGCTTCTTTCGGGCACGCAAGTAGGTCAGAGAACCTGAGTCAGACCATGGCTGTGTATGGTTGGGCACGAATGGAAAGCTTCCCTGGCCATTCTCGAGGAAATTCCATCAGACGCACGAAATCCTCGGCTCAAGATGCTCCAAGGAGCTCCATTTTGTCGTTAAATTCCACCTCTTTCAACCTGGAGTACGCCCGACGTCTTTTTTTTTTTTCTTATCGTGATTAAATTGAATGATTCCAAGTGATCCATGATGCGTGCTGTACCATTTAGTTGATGTGAAAATTAACGTTATAAAATATCAACTTTTTTTAGTTATTACATAACATATACGATGCGTATTTCGATGATAAAATACACACGAATATAAAAACTATTTTCCCTAATATCAGATAACTTAGGCGAATCTGGCGAATCATTAAATTCTTCTTCTTTGTTAAATCTTGTAATACTCTACAATTCCAAATTTCTCACTACGAAAAAATCTATTTGTCAAATCACTAATCAAACCAAAGCAAACCAAACCACATGCAAAATTACATAAGATATATGACATGAATTGAAACAAAAGTTAAGTTTAAAATTAAATAACCCAGCTGCAACCTGAGTCAACCCAACAATACTAGTAATATTAAATTAAATATTACAATACTTCGCTATGCGAAATTTCTTACCATAAAACAATCTGCCCATAAATTTGCTAATCGAATCAAATCAAACAGTATATGCACGAAACAATTATAAAAATAATATTGAATAGGAGTTAAACAAAAATCAAACGGAATCCGCGAAGCGATTAGATCGAAAACGAACAACAAAGGGGTTTAACGTGAATCGCGAATGTAATTAGTCGCGTTCCAGTCGATGGCAGTCGCGGATCCGAAATTCAGGGTGGCCAATCGATCGGTTAATTCTAGCATTGGGTTCAGAATAGATCAATGGCTATGGAAATCGGCGCTGCGGGATTCTGAGGACCCTTTTGATGACCATAGGTATTTACGAGAAGCATGACAGCCGGCATGCCTCCGTAATGGTCAAACAGCGTGCGACGGGATTCGAGTGCTATTATTATGGTACCACGGAGGACGCAAATTGACAAGCATAATTGGTTTAATTTCTACACAAACGTACAACTGAGAATCTCGTAAAAATCGTTCAACTGCCCAGTATTTTACTGGAAAATTTGATTAATCTGTCGTTCAGAGATTTTCTGGATCTTCTTCTTCTTCATACGTATTACCATTATATTGTTGGGAAATCAGTTAGACCAAATGTCGAGTATTTTAACAAATTTTTAGAAAGAGAAGAAATCTGATTAATTCGTTGTTTAAAAGTTTTCTGAATCTTCTTCGACTTGCCATTATAGAAAGAGTCGCCTATTACTGGAAATTAGTCAAGTCCATATAAATAACTAGATTAAGATCAATTAATTGATATAATTAGTTCAATTTAGACACAAAGTTCTATAGTTATAAAGGCAGTGCAAACAATCTTATAGTAAATAATCTATTTAATCTACTAGCAGAAAATAACAGAATAATGAAATAATTCATACAGATCAATTACTTAAGATCATTTGTATTAACTGAATATTTTATTAATTGAATGTTTGTCATATTGTAGATAACCGTTTATAATATTAAGGTAGTTTTATCCTCAACTTATAAATAGAAATACTTCTGACATTTTCTTACATAGTTAATTAAATGATCTTATATGAAAATAACAATGTTCTTTTAAAAAAATGCGACCTTATTACGTAATCCAGTATACAATAATTTCTGGTATTTACGGATAAATCTATCTCGAACACAAAATCAGCGTGGCTCTATCTAGCATATTGCATAAATTACTGCGAATACTTCTCGATTTACACTCCAGTAATGATCCCAACAACCATGATGCCTGCGCCAAATGTTTTGTCGAATAATCAACGATTTGTAGAAAGGTATTCTCTGTGTGTAGATAAAGGTATGCGAGCAATTCATCAGCACAATATGCGTTATCGCACGCGAGCCCGTTATCGAGAGTATTCTGATTTTACTGCTCTCGCTCTTTACCTCTCACCTCCTATCGCTCACACAGTATGTAATTTAACTTCACGGTTTAATCTTTCCGATGCAAATGCCAGATAATAACGTAAGAGAGGATTATCGTCGAAAGTAACCAACTATCGCGGTATTATTACTGGAAATCGTGTCATCGGTTTATAATTAACTAGAGCCACTCTCGTTCACGAAAAATACGAATATCAAACTTCCACGAAAAATATTCGTAACTTTCGTTATCAAATTAAATCTTTACTCCCGAAATATTTAATCGATATATCAATTGTCCAACAATTCTGAAACTTTTTAATTCGGTATTCTTAGAAAAGTTAATTCAATCGTATTTTTATATAACGTTCATCGTATCTTGTAGTATTTATAAATCTTGCAGTAATATAAAATATCTTGTAGTAATTATAAAATTGCGTCATTTTTTATGATAAATAGCTCTATTTGCAGGAAGCCATCAACACGTTGTAATTTCATACAATTCTATTATCGATTGTTTGTCGCTTTGTGGGAAACTCGATTCGTTAGTCTAGCAGGCATGTACTCGGGGAACCACGTGCTCCAGACTATTTCCGCGATTCTTCTCGCGACACTAGAGAGCGGAAAGCACGGACAAATTCGCCCACGCGACCGCCGGTAGAAGTTAAATCAGAAACGTCGGCGCAAATTTGCTTAATTATTCCGCGCAGAACGTTAACCAGTCGAGAGAGCGTGGCTGCGCGTTCCTCGTAATTGTAGTGGTCGTTTATAGTTGAACGACTCTCGTCGCGTTGCAATTGTCTGTTGTCAGGAGTGGCACTCTTACTTCCGGCCGGTGTTAAAAGGCCGTCAACTCGAGAACACCTCGATTTTTTCCCTCCTCACCGACGCAAACCAACCGAAGTTCACGGTGAACTTGCAGGGAAATCAACTTTTCCCTTCGATTCTACGTCCTTAGGTAATATTTTCTTCTCTTTTTTTCTCTCTCCTTCTCTCCTTCTCTTCCTTCTTTCTCTTGTCTCCGTTTTTCTTTTACGAAGTTTACCCGGAAGAAATTGACTAATGAATCGACGCCTCCGTATTCCTCGGTTGAATCGTTGTTTAACGAGTTCGTCCATCGAAACAATTTACCGAAAGCCGCCCTTTGGAGGGCCCTTTGTTGTCATAACTTCTCCCTATTTCAGTCGATACGAATGGAAAGTCGTTGTTATCCTGAATTTCGTTGGTTGTCGATTGTATTCCGTGAAAAGAGTGTGTCTTCGTGGAAAAAAGCACGAAGGCTCCAGCAAGTTTTACATTATCATATTATTCTGCAGGGAAAAAAGAATTGCAGCAAAATTCGTGTAAAAGAGTTGCTTTAAACATCGCACTTAACGTTGGCCCGTTGTAATATATCAATTTGATATTTTTTTATAGAAATTAAATCATTTGATATGACTTACGTTCAATCTCGTACTATAGCCTGTCAAGCTCGATGCTAATCATTCCAATCGATACAAATCATTAGAAACCATTTTCTATTCCATCATAAACCGTCGATATTTGTATCAAAATCGATAAACCACGATTGTAATAAAAACTTAACTGCCATATATTACGATCAAATGAAATTGTTAGTACGATTTAACGTTGATAATAAGCTTGTTCCGACTTTTTTCACAAATTAAACCGGTTTACTTATACACATCTACATATGAATGTGGAAATCCCAACGGGTACACGTACACGCGTATCTACATATTAATGCACGCGCACCCTCGAGCTCGCTATGCATTGTCGCGTTGGTAGATGTATAGGATGGTACGCGAGTGCCGTTCGTGTACACAGCACTCGTGAGTTAATATAGCTAGGGAGAGAAGGGCGAGAGAGGCAGAGAGAGAGAGAGAGAGAGAGAGAGAGAGACGAAGGGGATGAACGCGTGGGATTACAGCTGTATATCTATCACGCTGGAATACAGCATTGTGCCAGAAATCCTGATGGCATGCCCATAGGCCGCAGGAACGTCGTGACGCGACGACGCCGCGTCTCTAACGCACGAATTATCCTTCAAACCTCCAGCCGTTGCGAATTTCCTCCAGTTGACACGGTTGAGAATTTTCCGCGAAATCCAAACGTTAAGAAATTTGCCAGCGATTTTACATATCATCTTAACTACTATTAGTATTTTTTAATAAAGGTTAGAGAATTTGTTCTTTTCTATTTTGAGAAATTGGATATTTATATTTATATTTATTGGAGATTTTTTCTAAATTCTTTCTTTCAAGTGTATTTGATTTTTCATTTTTTTACATTTGAAATTAGTTTCTTTACAGAAAGAATTGGAGGTTTAAGTGTTGGAGGTATCTCTTTTTCTATTATCATTTACTTTCTTTTCTCTTCTTCTTTTTTTTTTTTTTTTTTGAGGTGAAACTTCGAGAAATAGAAAATAGTTTTCATTATGCCATAAACGTACTAATTGCCACGCATATTCACGTAACGATCATAAACAAATTATTCCCTTTCAAAACATTTTTTTATTACTAATTCTTACTAATACACAAATTACTTTGTGAAATAAATTCCGTACAAAGTACATGTCGATCTCGTATTCTGATGTATTTATAAAGAATTTGCACGTGCAAAATTGTATAGAATGCATATAACATGAGAAAATATATAAAACATTCAAAGTATAGTGCTTTCTGTAATATTTGATAGGCAAACTAATTTTCCATCGAGGTTCTACTTTTTTAATTATATTCATAAAATTGTGAATTTGCGTAAAAAACCGCAGTTTAATTATAACATTCATTGAATTTTCTTATACCAAATTGTAAAACTGCAATGATTTAACTTACGATAACGTAGCTTGTGGGATAGTTCAGATCGCTATCCTATAATTCATAACGTAATCCAAAACATTACATAGCAGAACATGTTGCGATCCAGGTCACTATGTCATAACTCATGGCGTGATCCAAGTTGCTGTACAAGGGACCGACCTACGTTCCACCTACTACGCAAAACACCATAATACAACCTAAATTATAATATATTTCTACACGATTTCCTGCAATTTATACCTCGTTCTAACCCACAATCAAATTCACGTTACTCAATTAATCATACAACCAAATTACCATATAATTCAAGTATAATGTTATGTTCTTACCCTTTAATATACATAGAAAAATTAATTTTAGCTACGATGTTTTAGGAATTTACTGTGTTTTACACAGGCTTTTCATACGTCATTTCTTTAAACAATAAATAATAAAAGGTATATCTAACAATGAAAGGACAATCGCATT
This sequence comes from Bombus campestris, assembly GCA_905333015.3. Lineage (NCBI taxonomy): Eukaryota > Metazoa > Arthropoda > Insecta > Hymenoptera > Apidae > Bombus > Bombus campestris. Next base: position 9,921,198 of record HG995140.1, read on the forward strand.
AACTATTTATACGAAGATATATAAAACTTTCTCGATTCTCAGCTCTTAATTCTTAACTCTGACTGATGCTCCAATGAATCTCAATTTATCATTTAGGCTTACAATACCATCTTATGTATATACTTTTAAATTTATTTCAAACTTGATCAAACTAACCACGACGAGTCTCGCTTATAAATAATATAATAATATATTGATCGTAAGAAAATAACTTGATGTTTCATACTTTAGTCATTCGATGGTTCTAACGTTGATCATTTCTGAAAGAACAAGACTATCGTATGATTCCATACTCCACACGAGTATCTGCAGAAGGATTCGAGCAAAGCAGATACGTAATGCCCGTACAAAAGCTCAATCTGTTCCATCACGACATCGTTGTCGGGAACGAAATCGCTGAAGCAGCCTTTTCCAAAGAACTCGTAGACCAATTGAGCAGAGATATGTGACACGTATACGTGTGAACGTGGTTTCTATCCTTCAAAGCGAGTGTTTAAAGCGTTCTAATACGTAATTCTGGCTTCGCTTGCGGATTTCCAGTGTTTCGACCCGGTGATTATGCAGTGGTGGTAACAAAGTATCGGCCAAAGCATAAAGGTAGTATGGGCCAAGGGTGGTAAGAGGCAGAATACGGATGGAGCGCAAAGATCCATCCAACGAACCATCGGATAAAGCGAAGATACTTGAAAGAGTATGTCTGTGTTTGCGCTCGTAGACGGACTGAATCCTGAATTTCCGGCAAATCACCCCCGACCCTAAGATCGTCGAGAGCCGAGACGATAACGAATCTCGATGTCAGCTAGCGGACCATGGTGAACTCGATCGATCTAACGAGCCGTAGGAAAAACAGGCAGCTCATAGCTACCGATATTCGGAATAAGGGAATGAACGAAGTGGATTCCTCCGTCAACCTTTGAACTTTCGGTTGATGTTGAATCTTCACGGATTATTGTTCTTTGATTCTTGTTATAGGAAGATTGGAAAGATTGCCAGATTTTGTTCTTTTTGCTACTTTTAAATTATTTGAAATTAGGTATTTTTCGTACTATAACACGAATCAGAGCCCTATGTATTTTACATTTACGACCTTTTCATCTTTCAGGATGAAGGGTTAGAGATTTTTCGTGTCATAGAAATCTGCGTTTGCGTTATAGGAAGATTGAGAAGTTGGTAATTTTGTTGGTTTATTGGCCGTTTAATTTGACGAATGTCGAAGATGAAAGATTAGAGATTTTTCTTTTAAATAATCAATCGGTGTTTTATAATGTTTGGTAGTCTCTTTAGAAACTAATTCCCGCTATAAATTTCATGCTACGTTCTAAATAATTCTCCAGTCGAATTCAATTGGAGATTCGTGTAGAGATTGAATTCTCCAAATTTCGATGAGTAATTTGTTCGGCGAGTAATTGTACCGAAAAAAGAGTATCCTCTTTTCGCTTCTGGCAAAACGTGTAATCCTCGTTTCTTCTTTTCTTTCGTTTCTGTGCGTTTCTATGGCGTTTTATTCGGCGGGCGTAGGGTTCGTTAAAACTTTATTGTACATTATTAGCACCGGTGGAAAATTACGGTAGCGCTCTCGATATCAATAAATTAACTGCGCCGCAGGACGTTCTAAATTGCATTTACAATTTCCCTGCAGGGCATTAAACATAGAACGACTTTCGTAATCGCAGTTGTACTAGGATTCGATTACACGGGCTGCCTAAAATTTAATTAAATCGACACACGGCGAACCCCTTTGCGCACAGGTACGCTTTTCGCACCGTCATTTACCAGATCGCATCGTGAAAATTGTAAAATTTAATTTACATCCGGCTGAATTCAATTTGTCTCGATCATTGACTGCTATAATTTTTTAGGTGTATTCCGTGCGCTGGACACACCCATCACTAGCTTTCCTCCGACACAGCATCGTCGCTAAACTTCACTTATTCTTCATCGTTAGAATAGTAAATATATCTTTACCGGGTTTCTACCCTTAGATCAATCACTTACTTAACTTGTACATACGCACCAGTATAACTATCTTCTTTACGAAGTTGTTGGAATAAACATTAATTTACACGCGTTAATTCACTATACTCAATTGAATCACCCCTATCATCTTAACAGAAATAAAGGGATCGATCAGTTCGTGGCGTCGATTATCTAATCGTAACGGGAATTTACGACTCTTGTTGACGTACTTTCTCGCGATCGCGTCTCTCCGCGAATGGTCGATGAAACATGAGGTAAACTTAGTGTTCCTCTACCATTATTTCGGCTATTAAGATCCAAAATTATCAACAATTTCTTCTTCATCCATCGAATTATAGTCAACGAATTACATTAGAAAATTTCACTTAAAACAAAGAGGTTAAACAATTTGCCAGATATGTGCTAATTCAACGTGTAGCTTGTTGAGAAATTCTAATCAAGAAATTGCATTATCAGTAAAGAAGCATAAAGAGAATCGAAACAAAGTGAGACAAATCGGTGCTTTCCGAAAGACTGGTCGAAATTTATGACGACGAACGCGAATGGTCGTTTCTGTAGGGAGAAAAAAGAATACGGGATAGGGTTTAGGGAGACGTAGCAGTTTGTCGCGTCGGTAAATTTACAACTGTAATTTACACGATCGTCGAAAATCCGTTTCGATCTTAACATCAGCGTAGAAAGAACGTAGATGCTTGAAACAGCCCCGAGCGTGATTGAGAACACCTTTGAGATGCGATTTAGGAAAAACAACAAAGGGAATTGAGAAAAGATAGACGATACCTGCAAAGCGTCGCACATTCGTTCTATTTTCTTAGCTGCTTCCTCTTTCATTCAGCTTGAAACGATAACGATAAAGATTCGTCGATATTTTTCTCTGTTTCAAAACTTTTCTCTAAATTTGTCCTCGTTTCACATGACTCGTACATATTTCAATACAGTTTTACTTTAATTATCTTGTTAGTTTCAGTTCTACGCGTGTTTTTATAGATTTCTAAATTTATGTAACATTCATGAGATTTTTTTAAATAGTCTTTATACAGTTTTTCTAGTTACAGAATTTTTATGAAATTTGTTTCTGTATATTCTTAATAATTTCCTTAATTGAAAAAGTTTCATAAGATTCATACAAATCGGTTACTCTTCGTAATTCCCGTTAATTGTGAAATCTGTACGTTGCTTACGAAAGAATTTGATTTCACAGTGAAGTTCTTTTAAAATCACCGACGTTAAATTAATATGGAAGTTGGAGAGCAGATAATTCCACAAAAAAATAATAGGAAAATTCCACGATCCTGAGAAACGAATATCCAAGAGTGTTTCACTGATTATACGAAATTACAGTATTTCCTTTACTTGGCCATTTTATCGAAAAATTTCTTGATCTCGTTACCGTGAATTTTCCTTGGCAAAACGAGCAACGAGAACCATTGACTTCCTTTCGTTTTACGAAGGATAAAAAAAAAAAAAAAAAAAAAAATACAGGCCAGTATCAAGAATGCATAGAGGAATCTCTATCGACCAGTTATTTACAAGGGAAAAATGCGATGCTCATAGAGCCGTTTCTGTTTTATCGAAATAAAAGTTCTTAATAAAGTGCACCGACATGGCGTGGAAAAAGGTATCAACCGACTCGATAGCCTCAAACATTTTTTATTATTACCTGACGATACGTTGTCAGAATATTTCTAATAATGATTTTTTTTTCTGTGAAACGTATATGGATCGTTGGTTTATTGGTTTGACGTCGGAAGAAATATTGAAGGTGCGAGATCAATTTTCATCGAGAACGAAATTATTCGCGTGATTCCGTTTGACCGAATGAAACATAAATCGCCGCGACAGTGGTCAAACAGCTTAAGCAATTTCACGGGTTAATATCTAACGTTTGATTAATTTAGTCGAGTCGAGTTAAGCAGGGTTAGCAAAATTCATCCACGCCGCGTCAGAATCTTGTTTAATTATTAAAAGCCTATCTCTAAGGTGAAATTTTATTTCCAAAAATGGCATTATATAGCTTTTTAAACTGATTTTGATGTCTGATATGTTAGTAACGCATTGGGTGGTAGTTTCGTAATTAACTTAAATGTTTGTTACTATTATTTGTGATTAATTAATTGCTGTAATAATTGTTTGTTCTTTCCACTAGCTTTTCTTCATTGCTTTTATAAAACTTTTTTCTTGGCTACTTCTATTATTTTAGGCTTAACTTCCAGCATGATTTAATGCCTAGATTATAATATCTAAATACTTTCAATATATAAAATGTAGATATAAAATTATAAAAACTTTCTTGGTTTCAAGGAACATTCCTTAATCAAATGCCTTAATCTGGCTGAAATGATACGTTGATAATAATTGACATTTATCCACAGTACAAGTAAAATTCATTGAAATAAATAATAAAGAAATAAAGATAAATAAAAAATAATCTAGACTCAAGACATTTTCCATAGAACTTCAACGTTCTCAAACCTCGACCATCAAAGCGAAGCATTTAATCTTCCCGAGTAAAGGAATCTCATAGAAATCCCAAATTTCTCGAAATACAAAAGTTGAATCGAAACTACGTGAAAAAATGTACCAGAATCTAAGCTCAAGAAAATTCGATCGTATCGCCAGAATACACAAACTTCTGAAGAGAAGAAATTTTCTAAAATTTCCACATAATGAAAACTCAAACACAGTTAAACGTACATAGATGGTAAAATGAAAGGGCACGTGTATTTACCCGAACGAGGGTGAATCGAGGGAAACAATGGCAGGGCGGCGTGGCAATGGTACGAGGTATGCTCGTGCACGAAGGATTAATTCTCGTGATGTACAGGAAATCAGTGGAGATAGAGGGGCGAAAGGCCGGCAAGATCCCTTTGAAATCTTTCGGCGATTAATTCATTCGAAAGCGGTGCGGAACAAGGCTCACGAAACGAAGTGGCTGCAGCGGCGCGTGCAATTTTGGCAAGACGCTTCCGTGGCGGGCGTTTTCTATGTACACGTGTATCGTCGGGCCACAAAGCGGCCACGATCCCGCTGGTTGGTTCGTGTGAAACGCGAAATTTGTCGGTGTAATTACGGCGAGGGGAAATACGGAGACGCGTTGCGATTACGCGGCCAAATAAATCCCGGTCTGCTTACTTTCTGACGTTCTTCCTTCCTCTGTGTTTCAGATACAAGTGTACGGGTTCAACGCAGAACTGTATCACAATATGAGCGAGGCGCAACACAAAAGTCAAGGCCTGGTCGCGATCTCGTTGATGGTACAGGTAAGCGAATGTATAATATTGTAGTTTCTACGAAATGATTAAAACGAGGAAGTTTCACGGTGATTTGGGAGCTTTGTATGGCGGAATGTTTAGATTTATTTGTATTTGTGTGTTTGTGTGTGTGTGTGTGTGTGTGTGTGGGCACAGAAGTGAATTTGGTATAAGTGACTATGTAAGCAATGACGGTTTTATGAAAGAGTAGAACTTTGATACATGTATGTTCGTTGTGTTCTCAATTTTTGGGGTCTTGATGACTGAACCTTTGAACTTAAATATTGCCGAATACTTATCGTTATTTCGGTTTGCACAGTTTGTTACTGGAGACTTTATATCGCCACGTTTTTTGTTACATGTTAACGCTTCGTATTATGAGCGTATTTACATTGCTAAATAAAGTGTGCGTTCCATTTGTTTCGCATCAATTTTGTAACAAACGTTCCACTCTGCCACTAGATAAATGAATATGCATGAGATATATGAATGGTGTTTGAACAAAGAGAATATATATGTACGCGACAGTTATTTTGATATCAAAAAACATTTATAATTCCTTTCATTTCGAAAAAAGATAAATAAATAAACATTGGCGAGATTGTGTAAAAAAAAAAAAAAAATAAAAATAAAAGCATTGGTAAAATAGCAATGAAATAAGTACCAAAAAATATCTATACTATTGATACTATCGTAGAATTTTGTAGACGCTCCGATTAAATTCACTTTAATGACGATTAATCAATCTATATAATAATCTATTAAAGACAAAAATACGAATTCCCAAATGGATCGTGGTAACAAGACAGAAGGGATTGACAAATAAGGATAGCAATCATACAATTGTATATGTCGACGAGGGGTAGTTTAGCAACCCTGGAATTTGTTCCTGAGTTTGTAAACTAGGTATCGCGTGTTGACCGTATCCTTTCGATCGATATAATTTATTTCGCCGTTAAAAATGACAACTAAGAAAATTACAAAAATTACGAGTTTGTTATTAACAAAAACGAAATTCCAACAAATATTTGTAATTCACAAATTTTTATTCCCAAACAAACTACCACTACAAATTCATATTTTTCTGAATGTAAATTAAAAAGATGCTACTTAAATAGACATTTGTTTCATAGATATTTCTTGTATATAATATAAATAAATTAATTAAAAAAATATATATATTTTACATTTTTGCAGGATCCTTTGCACTCCGAGCTTTCTAGATTCTCGAATCTTTTTGTCTCTCTTTCTTCTCGGATTTGGGCAAAATCATTTTATTATATAAAAACAGAGCAGTGTATTTAAAAAAATCGAGATATATAAAATAGAAAAAAAGGAGGAAGAAAAATGTACGAGGAAGAGGTAGAGAGATTTTATTCACGACGTTCTTATTGGTGAACAATTATTTCGAAGTCTCGCAGACAAACACCCGGCAGGCTTCCCGGGGCTGCGTGCCGCTTGCTCCGAGAATAAATTCCAAAGTTTCGAAGGAAACGTTCTGCTTTCGCCAGCTCGTTCCACCTCGTTCTTATACCCTCGCATTTTCTCTCACGTCGACGATCGTCTACGTTCTCTATCTTGCTCTTTCACCCCTTCTAGAACCGGTGTTCCGCTAGAAGAAACTGGAGAGCCTGCGATTCTGAGGCAACAAACGCCAGGAAACAAGCGTTTATGCTTCTGATTTCTGGCACGATAGTTCAACAGAATCGGCTGCTGTCGCTTCACTCAGACTGTTTATCGAAACATCGACTCGTTTCTAGCTCGTTCTATTTCCTTTTCTGATTACCATTCCCGTTTCGTTCGTCTATGTATATCACGATTGTTAAAAATGTTCTTGCAATAAGTTTATGCATTCTAATGTTACCGTTTCGAGTATTTATTGAACGAGCGCTAATCTAATGATTCATTGAGCAGAATACATCTTCTGTAAATTTTTATGAGTAATTCTACAAATTGGATCAAATTCCTGTATCTCCTCCTCAGAAATCTTCGCTTCTTTCGTTCGATCTCTGAATTAAATTTCTAAATCAAACAATTATTCCCTATTACTCGTTTATAAGTAGTGAGTAAGAAAGCTATATTTTAACTGAAAAATATACCAAAAATTAGTCAATTCTCTTAATTATTATTATCTCCTCGGGATTAAGATTCTGTTATTCAAACAAATACGCACACTATCGAATCGGATTTCTGCAATTGTGTAATATTATTATTAAAAACAAGTATCCTCTAATTTTAAAAATTCCCATAAAATTAAAAATTATAGCTAATATTTTCCCTGGTCAAAACAATATGATCTTCAAACGAACTACAACAAAATTTAAGAAATCAGACAATTTTAAATTAAACATCTCTAATCATACAAGCGTTATTGCTGAAAATAATTACTTGAAAAACGCTGTAGCTTGAAAAATTCTCCTAATATTATTCAACTCTGGTAGTTAACATCCTCTTCGCTAACATCCATCAGCAGTCACGCACCATCAAAACCCAAAGTAGTGTTTTTCGCGTGCAAGCGTAATTTTCATCTGCCTTTAGCAGCGGTTCCCAGCCGCTAATGACACAAAAATCCACGCGCGGCTCGTTTCCAAATCATTACCCAAAATCAGTGGTCGTCAGCCGAGGAATTAACGACGCGAGACCAGAGGGGAGAGAAGAAAAGGCAAGAGCGTATTCTCGCGAAAAAGTGTGGTACGTCGGTTGACAGGAATTTTCCCTCGTTTTGCGCGGTCGCACCGTTTACTTCCGGAATAAATTTTCAAAGTTTCAGCCGCCAGCCGGCCCCCATCTTTCTTTTCCCTTACCTTTCACGGTCTTTAGCGGCTGAAACGCGCGACCGTGAAGCAGAGAGAACAGCAAAAGACGACGAGGAGGGAAAAGAGTCCTTTAGGATGCATTAAGGACGCGGCGTGACGGAGGTAACCTGAATGTAAACCACTTATTTGGAAAGTTTACAATTTTTTCAAAAAGACCATGATATTATAAGAAATACGTAAGAGTGAAAAATCAGGTACTTCGTCTCTATAATATCATGAACATGTCCATGGTTTTAAGGAGATATCGTGCTTCTTGAGAGGTCTGTAAAATTTGTTGGACAGGTAAAAAAGTAAAAAGATAAAAAGAGTGAGAATTTATGTGGCGTGAATGAGTTTATACGTTGGTTGGAATTTTCTATGTGTAAAAGTAGTAGATGCTTCTCTTTCTCAGATTTCATCATACCCTCTTATATCATATCTTTAATAACACGTTACACAATTTTACTTGCTTATACATTGTTTCATTTATTATTGTTTTTTTACTGAATGTAATGTATCAAACTTCAAACTTTTTCAATCTATCTCAGTTTGAATCAAGCTTGAATTAGGACTGAGTTAGATTTGAGACAGATTTGAATCCGATTTGAATTAGATTCGAGGTAGTTTTTAATTAATTTTTAATCAGAATTAAAATAGATTTCAGTTAAATTTGGATTACGTTTAAATTACGAACTTGGTCGAGTCTTAAACAGATTTAAAGTATATTTGAATGAAATTTGGAATAGATGTATGTTAATAACTCTCACACGTGCACCAATTCACACTGTTCAGATCACGATCATTTCTTTGATAACATAGTCACGGCAACGACGAAAATATTTTAGAACCATCCCCAAAGCGGCTGCCGTGTCGCGGGCCAATCTTTAACAGGTGCTCGATCTCTCGACAGGGTACGGTGGTAGCTCGTAAAAGTGTGTCGTGGCAGAGGGGCGTCGTGTTGACGGGTGTAATTCAAACGGATTATACCCTGGGGGTGTCTGAGGGATAAGATCCAAATGAGTCGGTGGCAGCATTCCCTGTCAACGCTTGAACAATCCGAAGGGGCTAAATGAGCTCCCGGATATTTTCACTCGCGCGTTGCTACCCCATTCCACGTGTACCTTTCGTGGGACACTCGTGTCACCCGTTTTCACGGGGATGGATTTATCGACTGGAATTTTAGTCGTTTGTTCTGGATCCTTGATGCTTGGTGGGAATTACGACACTGGGTTTTAATGAATCCGGGGCGAGGTGAAATTATTGGACAATGTTTGCGTTGATTGAAAGCGACGTAGGAGGGGGTTGATGATGAAAACGACGTGGTTCCCTTTTCTACATTTTCTGCTGCATTTACTTACACGATTTTTTCATTTGCTTTTTAAAATGTTGTAGACAGATTTTTCTTCCTTCTTGAGAGCAATGAATTTTATTCATTACAAACTTTTCTCTGCTTGAGAATAGAAAGCGAGGAGAAGTTAAAGGAATATTTATTTCGTAGAAATATCGTATTTATTTTCGTACGTTCGGTTTCAGCAATAAAGACATTCGTAACAAATTTAATGCTGCAAGAATATACGGAATGTACGTAATACGCGAAGATATAGAAAATATTGAAAGTAAAGGGGTCGTTTAATGTTTAATTCCCGTATTTACGTTTCCATGGAAATATTTAGTAATTATACATCGTGCTAATTTAATCGTAAATCTTTATTTTCCATTTTCTTTTATTTGATTGAAATTTGATTTTACTGTCTTATTGGTAATTTTTACTGCATAATAATATCTCACTGTATCATTAATTACTAAATACTTTACACACGTCATTGGAAGTAAGTCTAATATGTATTTTACCAAAGAAAATAAATATTATCGTTCCTTTATTAAACCACGTAACAAGAAGTGCAAAGCGAACGTAATAATCGTACGTTATATTATTAGACCGAACGACCCGTATAACGCAGTAACGTAACCATTGAATTTGCTTTATTACAGCAAGTTGAAAATTTTATTATCGGTTAATAAGTTATCGAGCTCGGAAGCTAATAATCCAGCTTGCCTCTATTTTGTCTGCCGGATGAAGACGCGATAATTATGCCGGATATTGTCAGAATATGTACTTGAGATTCGCTTCCTCCTCGGTATACTTATGTATTCGAAAGAATACTTAACAATATCTTCCTTTAGTCGTGTCTCGTTGCAATGCTAATGAAATTTCCAAACTTTTTATATAATACATAAGATACCAACATAAAGTTTTCCATGGTGAATGTTCAAATAATTTCATAAACCAATGCATATAACAATACACTGTAATATCAGTCAATATTGTATTATAGTTTTATGTAGTATTTTCACATAAATCGTTTAAAGTAGCACTTCGTGGATTATAAAAACGAGAAACTGAAAATTTCGAGGAAATATGAAATGAAATTATCATTCCGTATCTGATCTACGTAAAAGTACCTTACCTTTCTTATCGAACAAGCGCGAATACTTCGATTGGCAAAATTAACCTTAAACAAGCGTTTATGAATCTCTATACTTATCTATATCGATCCTCCTTTCAAGAAAATCAAAAACGATACATATTCAATTGCTCGAACCGTAACAGACCCAAATCATTACCTACCACCTCTCTGACGTTAACACCACTCCTATCCACATAGTGACGCCACCTTGAATAACGAATAACCCGTAAAACGCCATGAATTTCTGAGCGTCGTCGTCGCGGCAACAATGATACTCGTAAAGTCACGATGGCCTCGAACTTTGCGGTAACGAGACTCTTAAGTCGAAACGAAGATAAGGATGATCTGTGAACGAAGATAAATAGAGACGGAGAAAAGAGTACGGGGAAAAGCTATGACGCGTATGATCGGTAGACTAAGGTCCTGTCCCATCACCAGGGGAAACGACGAAACTCTTGATCCAGCCTCGATGGCCAGATGAACTTTTATTATTTATCTCTTACTTTAGAGTGTTGCCAGTCGGTTTTGCCCGGTTTAGCTTTTACGGTTACGTTTAATAGCCGACCAGTATGAAAGTTTCGAAACGACTGTTCGTCTTTGCCTCTTTATGCGGTGCACTTAGCAGCGTCGAGCCCCCCATTTCATGGGAAATCGATGGAAAACGTATTAGGGCATTAGGACATAGGATGAACGAGGTGTGTTGCAAGGCAAGATACATGGTTATTGTGCATATCTTCGCGGCATTAATGCAGGATCATTCATATTCGATGCTAAAAATGAAATCTGTTCTTCGCATGTTTTAGATCGGCGAGGCGCTGCACCCAGAACTTCAGATCATAACGAGCGTGTTCAACAAAGTTAAGTACCGCGGTAAGTAAATTTTTTCTTTGTTAGATCAGTGTATAGGGATTGCGTGTTTTGGAAAGGCTTTGGTGGAAACTGTATAGGATATAATGATAATTTAACATAATGCAAATAAGCTGAATATTTTCAAAATTTATAAGACCGTAACGGTGGTACTAACTAATTCATAGAAATTTTATAGATTTACATATGTCAGTGTACGTCATATACGTATATGGGAAATTTGAGTATTTTGGTAATTTTTGTATAATATATGGATAAAAGATTGATTTATTCTTTCATAAATCTTTCTTGTATCCTTTTTCTTTATTCTAAATGGGCTGTTTTCAAAATTTCAGGTATCGTCTAATGATTAATTCATTAACCGTAGAATTTTGCATCGAACGAATTTTGTTTAATCTCGAATGAAATAAATTGGGAGTTTTGAATAATGCAAACTAGTATTCAAAACGTAAACAATACAAATCCTATCTAATCCAGAAAAGTACGTTTGATCGATTTACGAAGCAGAAATTTCTAGAACATAGAACGTAAATTCATGAGGTTTGCAGACCATGATCTATTGTAATTTCACGTATAATGCGAGCGCCTTTCGTCTCTACCGCTGGCGTACACTATCAATACGCATTTACGCACTAATACTGCCTCAGACTATCTGATAGTGTTATAGGCTTTCAACTCGCTAGCAAGCTCCGCTACCGTTTGCTTTTGCGATGGGATATTAATAGTTTCGTTCGTGCCGCGCCGTATAATGATCACGATTTATCCCCTGTTACTTCACCTTCCTATTAGGAATTTCCGGCCTCTCACATTTGCCGAATTTCTAAAGCTTGCAATCTCATTAACAGTAAGAACTTTAATATTTAAACCTTATCCTTACGTTTATTTCAAGTTTCTAAATTCTATATTTTCTTGACAATTCTTGACAATTTATGAGGCATTTACTTGAGAAATCGGCGGATAACATTTCCTTGTTGCTGAAGATGTTTGAGCCAAGGTATAGTGAAAATTCCACATACAAAATCTATCTTACTTTTGAACTCTACTAAACGTTAATTTTATGAATAGAACTTTACATTCTCACTAAAAAAAAGTGAATTGCCCTATTTCTGAATATTTCTATAGAATTCTGCGGACTTGAGCGCACTATCCATGTGATAAAATGACTATTGCAGCAATTATGAATGAAAAGCACAAGCAATGACATTATTAGAAACTATATAAGTACCCTTTCAACTCTATAGAACATTCTTTCAAGAAAATATTTCATATCTCAGCCTATCCTAAACCGACTCATTGCCACACATTTCCTCGTGAAATACTTTTCGACACTTACAAGCTTCTTCCGCTGAATGAGCTCCCTTTACAAAAATCCAGCTCTATGTCTTCTCGCTCGCTCACCACGTCATTCGGATAACTTGGATGTATACGATGGATGTGTACGTATTGGATGTATGTCTATGACCTGAATAAACATCGCTAATTCTGTCTCGTACGACCATTCGAAAGTCAAAAAACGCTCACCCGTGTCATCCACTATCTTGATGAAATACACATAACAGACGATTCATCGTTGCGCGTCCGTGTCTTTCATTTGCGACTGCAATTAGTGGACCGTCAAAAGGTGTCGCGTAAGGTACGTGGAAGAGGCACGGATGAAACCCAGGACCCCGGGTTCTGGTTTGAAAGCGTAAACGAAACGGAGAGTAGCTTGGTAGACCGAGGGGGTGAGGTAAAGAGAACGCGCGACGATGAATGCGCGGTTCACGCACCAAATACCACCGTGGACCGCTTCAGCGAGCCGCGGTGGAAAGTTGGCCGCGCACTCTGTCGCTGGGATAACCCCGGATAATAAATAAAATGGTGCCAGGAAAGGGAGTGTGCCGACGCTCCAGGCTACGTAGGGGTGGCGCGGGACTCGCTGACTCGAGAGGGTGAAAAGTTGAGGGACGGAAAAAAGGAGAGAGAGAGAGAGAGAGAAGGAGGGATGGAAAATGACTCTCTTAAGGTAACGAGTCACTTCACCGCGGCAGATATCTAGGTTTCTCGAAAGGGCGACTTTATCTCGTCATAAGAGTCGATATTGTGGGGTTGTTCGTGGGTTGAATGAGAGGAAGAATCGAAGGGTAACGGGCTACGATTAGACGTTTAAAGTGTGGGATACGTTTTCGGGATTATTGCCAGTGATGAGATGAATGGCGTATTTTTGAGAGTTTTATGAGAGGATGGAGATATATGATTATGGTTTTGGAGTGGGGTTAAGTGGAATAAAGTAGAGGTTAGATTTGGGGGTTGTTTATTTGGTAAGTTTTGGGAGATCCTTTTTCTTTTGGACGATTTCTTGTTTTCTGGCGAGTATCTTTTAACACTTTCATTCACGAATTATTTAATGTCAATGATTATTATCTGTATTTAGGAAGAAATCCAAAATAACTTCGCAAGATCAGATAACACTGTTATATAACGTGAAAAGTAATTGGCGTTATATCATAAAATATCTTCTATATTTCCGAAACTCGTCTCGTTATATCTTATCAATCGATGCAAGAGGTTTCTCTCTTCGACCATCGATCAACAAAAATCATCACCTTATCTAGAATTACCTTCTTATTCGGCAATCGATAAAAACACGGAATAAAACAGCCAATAATAGAGTCTATAATCAACAACAATAACAAGAAACCTCATATAATGACCAAACACACTTATAACGTCGTAAGAGAGTATAGTCCGTAAAAGAAGCACGTCACAGGAATTTCTCAAAAAAATATACGAATGAAAGTAAACGGGAGAAGGTTTAAACTAAAAGAATGAATTCGATGTAGCGACGAGACGCGTCGATGTTCCTAAAGGGTGATCCCTCCACGGTAAGGGTACTCGACGTTAAACGATTCGTCGATGGAAGCTCGGTTGCGCAGCTTTTTACGCGGTGGACACGATCTACGCGACAACCGGTCGATTTACAACGAGGAACAACGATGCTCAGCGTCCAGCTAGCTTGTGTGTGCATAAATTCCTCTATACACCGTCGCGTCATATTTTAGTGTGCGCCGCGCGTACGTGTGCCGCTGTGTGTGTATTTTAATCAATACCCTGTTGACACCGCGACCACGGCACATAAATCATGAGACAATGGAGAAATGCCGTGGGGGGTGGACCAACAGGGGTGGATCTAAGTATTCCATTGTCGTGTACCGTCGGCTCCTGTACCGTCGATGTGTGCATGTACGCCATCCGCGATAACAATGGGGACCTACAAACGCGCGCACGCCATCGTTCCTCGAAAAGTTTCCAGGTATTTATTGCGAAATTTCGCGAGAAAGCAAGATTGTATCGCACCACTTGACTTCCGGCCGAACAACCGGTCGTCGACAGCCCGCCTTACGGCTCAGGCATGATTCTGCACAACGTACCGCTATTTTGGAGATTCTAACCAGACGAAGGGGTGAGTTTTGGGATGGTTGGTTACAATGTTATAGATATTGGAGTAATGGGCTTGAGAAATTTGCAGATGGGAGGGTATAGATAAGGTTTGTGTAGAACGTTATACATATTTTGTTGGACTTTTGCTAATAATTTCCAAAGATAATCGAATTTTTTATTTATATGCCTTTAGATTCTAAAGAGAAATGAATGTGGTAGAATGGATGATACATTTTTTATAACATTGTAAATTAAATCTATTCCATTGGAATTTTTCCTGATACTTTAGCGTATCAATATAATTTGGGCAGGTAGTTAAATTTTTTTAAATTTTTCATTTATTTTTCTTGATACAAAAAAGATTGCAAGATAGTATCTGCAATAAACGTTTGATTTGTTTTCTTAAGCGATACCAAGTACACTGCTTGCAAACAGAACGACTATAGCAAAATTTAATCAATGCTCGTAAATGGAAGAGGAACAGAACCCACGGCTACGATCTAATCCCATTACGCGCTATTTTATTCTATCGTTTCGACGCAATGGAAATGACAAATGAAAGCTTTACAGCTTACCTAAATGAAATTAACGATACCATTTGACGATACTTAAACAAAATTAAGAAAATATTTTGCTGATGATGGATTACCAGGAATACTCGTAATTGTAATTTTTCATCGTTGTCGAGAGATTGTGTCATGCGCACATGATGCACATGCTCGCGCTGTACGAATCAAATGCAAGCGTTCCCCGTGTATCGCGCATCGCATCGTAAATATCGTTAATATTTATGAATCAATTCAAACGTTGTGTACGTATGCAAAATTCTATGCGCGGGAAACGCATGACCCGGTTCGATTGGTTCGTCAGAATCAGTTGTTAACTCTTGTAACGCGATCATGTGCGTTCATCGATGTCGAGCATGTAGAATACGGTGAAAATTAGGATCTTATATGGGTCATTACATAATACATGTTGCAAAATAAAATTATGTTTAACGTACGAGAAGTTTAGAATTTTTGAGAAATTTCTTATTTTGAACAGTTTTGAGTATATTCGATTATTATGTTCGAATTTTATGAAATTTAGAACTTGGAAAATTTGGTAAAAGTTAGTTAATAAATATAGAAGAGTCTTTATAATTGAGATTGTGCGACAAAAGTGAAGTAAAAGAATTGTAAAAGAAAAATTTAATTGTGAAAGTTGGAAAAGAAATTTAATTAAACGCCAGCTTAAATTTTAATTACATGAAGGATTTGTATAATATATGATTCTAATTTAGCCCTCATGTTGTTTTGTTACCACTTGTTAATTTATATGTACATTTAATTATCGATTAGCAAAACTAATCGAATTTGGTTTACACGAACACAGCTATCGGGCGAATGGAAGTCAATATGCAGAATGCAATGGTTCGAAAGTGTAGAAACAAATTAAAAATTACGAAAAGGGCACGTGTAATTGATTTATTATGCAATATGAAGAAGAGCCATCGATCTTCAGAACTAAATCCTTTACACCGCAGAACTTTTCAAAACTCAAATATAAGATCACAATGTTCAAACTACTCGAAGAAAGAAATTTCTTAAGAGCTGCAAACTCCTCAAAACTCGGACATGAAGCCAACTCACTTTCAATCCGTCTCAGAGGTATTAACGAACTAACAATTTTGTCAAAAGAATCTGTATGTCTATAACGTTTCCAGAAACAAAAATAAGAATGATAAAATTGCTATTTTGACAGATTTGCTAGTTCCTAGTGCGAAAGAAAATACTGCATATATTCGTGAAACGGAAGCTTCGAATAACAGAATGGAGTTGATGGCGAATCGGAACATCTTATACGTTTCAAGAAGGCCGGCTACATCTTCCGTTGTCTTTCATCGTAAACGGCCCCGGTAATATATGGAAACAATAAAACACAGAGAGATGAAATAAGACAAGAACGGGCAACTTTCTTGAATATGAATATAGCTACGTGTCTATGCAGGGCATTTTCCAAAGTGAGATGAAAAATGCGATGCATTACTCGCCGACGCAGCGAGCAAATATAAAATTCTTTATAGCTTCCTGCTTCGTTCGCGTGCCAACGATGAATCCACTGCGTCGTAATGTAAGCATTTATATTAACTTCCATCTACTCGTGATATACGTAATGACACGCGGAACGAAAAATACTTGCCGTTACGATTTTTCCAATTTCGATGTTGCCAATGAAATTGAAGAGAACGACGTTCGTATAGTACGATAGAAACGCCAGACAGATTCGATGCTTACATTGCAGTAAATTCACCTTAATTGGAGATTTTGCACAATAAATTGAGAATATTTTCTGATTAATCGCATCAGTAACAGATCTCACAGTTTACCAATTGTTTTCATTGTGGTTTATGAATTTTGTTCAGTTAAATCCGTGGCTTATTGATATTCATCAACGGCTGTTTTAAAAATAACGTTTGATGGATTCAGAATATTAATATCTTTTCATAAAATACAGATTTGTCTTTATTATTGTAAAAGATTATCTTTCAAGTTATGGAAACAGATATTGGAAGAGAATGAGGTCACTGTAAAATTAACGTTGTTTAACGTTACTATAAAAACAAATAGGTAACACTTTTAAGGGTTAGTGTCATTCTGAATATCGGATTTCTTAAAATCCCCTTAACACATATCCGTATAACCGTCTTAAAATTCTTACTAGGCATTTTTTCTATTTGTTATGATAAAGATATAAATTACTTTAATCTCTGAATGGCTTATTTAAAATTACAATTTAACATTTGTACCAATTAGACGACATTCTGCGCTTTTCTGAATATCATCCAGCTGAAAATTTGTCAACTACTCGTAAGACGAATCCATCTAAATTACTGTGTCGGTAAATTACAACCGCCCATATTCATTACATCTACGTGCATATAATACGTATGGATCTCTTGTAACGGCTGGCAGATACCACGAGAAACAATACAGAAAACACGATCGTACAGTAGACCGTACGATATTCGAAGCAACCAGACGGATTTGAAACAGAAAAATCCGTACGCTGTCTTTCCAAGCCACTTTACGTTGAAAAGGTCCATGCTCTATTATCTTCGAACGCGGCTCGAGGGATGCCATGTGCAGCATGCATACATCGCGTATTTCCACTTTGTTTCGCCTAACTAATGGCGAGCTTTCGTCGCGACCTTTCCATCCCACGATATCTTACCCGAGCTCTCTGAGAATCGTCACATGTTCCTTCATATGAGAACAACCAACGAATAAAGAAAACGGTACGTCGATTCAGCTGCAATTAAGATTGTTTTGTTTCTGTATCAATTTCAATTTTTCGTAGAATCACATATCCGAGATAATGTTTAAATAATTGTTAATTGTGTTCTGTACGTAATTGAATTATTTATTGTTAGTAATTTAGTTGAAATTCACATTTAATATTTTCCAGAATATTGTCATTTATTAACTTAGTTATTTAATTTGACTAATTTTATTTATTGACAAATTGTGTCATTTATTAATTATTAATTTAATAATTCTCATTAGTAATAAATGGTAATATAATGTTAAAAAATATTTTGAAAGTGATTATACATTATACAACGTGAGATATTTGCATAAAAAAATTCCTTGCTTCGTTCTTGTTTATTTCGTCGACGAAAATATTTTCCACGGCTAGGAAACACAAAAAGGAGGATTTACCAGGGTGACGGATCGCTCTCGTGAACAATTCTTTTTTTTTTTCGACGGTTCGTTCAGGGTGTAAGAACCGACAAGATGGTAGCGACTTCAAGGACTGAATTTTCGGCAGGTTTTTGATGGATTAAGGGAGGTTTGACACCCGCTTCACTGTGTCGATCAAGAAGTTACCCCGAAGATTGAGAAAATTAATGAACACGTCAGAAAATTAGTAAAGATGGAACTCGTTATACGAAACAAATCTTTTAGTTCACACAGCTATGAAGATAATTTAATATTTTTAATACCTGATACTTATCTGAGACAAAAAATGGCGAAAATAATTCCGCCGAACATAAATTTTGAATTAATATAAAAGATGAGAGGCAAGAATTATTTTAAAGAGACAAACATAAACATATTTTGCGCAAAATTGTGAAATCTTGAGAAAATAAAGCTGAGTCATTTGACTTCTGAGTGGCTTAATTACTCTACAAGTACAATAAATATTATCTTTTCTTAAGAAATATCGCGATTTCTATAAGTAAAGATCGCCTTAGGTGATTAATCTCACAAACAAATCTAAAATTAGGGCACAGGACCTTAATATCAGGAATATTTGTTATGCGTATGAATATGTATGTGTTATAAACGAGTCATCCATCAAATATATTCGATCGGTATCTAGCCGGGAGCAGTTTGACGCGTAGCATCCTTCTATGTTGGATGACGGCATTTCTGAAAGCGTAGAGCGGTCATTGTTGATAGCCAGGACAACGAAAGGGGCGCGGTTGGTCCGTTTGCACGGCTTTGTTCTAGTACAGAGGGCCGCGTACAAGAAACTGATCCGCGCGTGCAAGCTGTCGGCTGGAAATTAGCACGATTGCAATGCGTGCTGGCAGCTAAGGGCTTTACCTTTGTGCTCGAATTGAAGAATTTCGTGACGCTTTGTAACTCGGATTTTTCACTAATTTTCTTGCTTTCGTCGTGATACAAATATATAGCTGTTGATATGTAAATAAACCGCAACAGTTAGTGTTATCGTTTGCAACTAATATAATTGGTCACATGCCTGTATTACCAATAAATCAAATAATTTAAAAAACGTACGCGAATTATGCGTGTGTTTAGGCGCGAAAAAGCCACATGGTATTGAAATACACCCTGTATTATAAATTAAGAGTCTCCGAAAGTATTAACAGACATCGAGGTGCTGAAAGAAATGGTAGAAACGTAAATTGCAAATTCTACCATACAAACTTTCGGACAATTTGAAAAATTCGTGATTGATTTAATCCGATCATAGTAACTCCGGGCAATTTACCTGATTTATCATTTTCCATGTTTAATTTTGCCATTTTTATCACTCGTACTAGTAATCCGAGAAGAGTATTGTATCCATGCAATAACACCTTACTTTACAAACTCTTTATCGACGATGCCAAATACATATCAATGCACACACCGGAACGCAAACACAATCATCTAATTAAATCATTCAACCACAACGCGGCAAGCATACAAAAACCAATGTCCATCAAGCGGGACAAAAGAATGATTGGAACCTCGGTTAAGCAAACAACAGTGAGCTCCGGTTTCCGCGTGGCAGACATCCAGGAAGCCGTGGGAAGGAGCGCAGGCCGGCGCATAAATTTGAAAACGATTTTGAATACGCGATTTGACGGCGTGGTCCCGCGAGATCTCGCGTGCGCACACGAACAAGCGACGCCGGGTAATGAACACGGTGAACGTACCATGAATCATTGGGAACGCTTGTGCGCAACGCGGCTGAAAGAACGGAAATTTCATTCTTTCCACGAATTCTGGCCTTGACACGGTAAAATTCCTTGACAGCCGGCGCGAATGCTCCCGGGAAACCGACGTGCATATTTTAAAAGACAGACGGAAACGGGAATGTGATGCCACCCTTTCGGTGTAATCCGTTGTTCCAGCTTCGTTCCTGACTTTTCTCTTTTGGCATGCCACGCGATAAAGCCATTTTTCCCCTGCAAAAGCGATCCGACGTGTTCTGCTTTTAGGTCAAACAGCTCAAAGCGAAATAATAGCACCTCTCGGTTAATTAGGGAGAGAGCTAAACGATTGGACGTTTAGTGGCCCCCTTTTTTTTTTTTTTTTTTTTTTCGTGCGATTATAAGTTTTAATACGAGCAATAACGATCGTGACGTTTTACGAAATTAGTTATTGGTCAAAATAGTCGTGTTTGTCGAGAAATAAGAAATTTTGCGTGACCTATTCTTTGCTAACTTTAAGTTGTAGCAATGATTCGAATGATACAAAGATATAGTAATTAATAGATTGGAAATTTTGGTGCAAATTCGTATTTTTATGAAAATAATATAAAAGTGACATCTAAACAGAAATCTGTTTCAACGATTGAATATTTTAACAGCTACTGTATTTTCGATATTTTCGTGTAATATGTACATTCTGTGCATCGTTCTCATTTGTTATTAAATACCGATGGAACTGGGTGTCACGTTACACATGGAGTAATTTACATAATTTTGGAAATCTTGCTTGGATTCCTCTTTAATCTCTCTTCTTTTCTCATCAAAAATTCGGAAGGATTTGTACATCAGACCCTGTTGTTTCTGATTTCAAGTTATGAAACAACCGAGCAAGTCTATAGGTCGGGCTTTTACGCAATTAGGTTGGTAAATGGTTGCCAGAGTTTGATTTAATCGTATCGGTAAATGCAGAATTAATTTGGAAAACTGAGTATGTAATGAAATGAGTGACCTCGAAAGATATCACGTTTGTATAAATGAAATTAAACGCACGCGTAACATCCCATTAACGAAACGACCGATCGAAAATAATTAATCCTTGTATCAATTAAATGGAGCTCATTGTTTCATTCCACTTCTTCACTGTTTCTCTTGTTCCCATCACAACAAAACAAATACTCATTTTCTTCCAAAATTCGTGGTAATTATAAGATATAAGCTTATAGCGTATCTCATGGTTTCTATTAATTATGTTAATTAACTTTGCAATAATACTTCACTCTAATCGTTCACTCCTGCTACCTGACACAACGTTTTAGAATATCGTGTAACACTAGAACTACCGATCGTTAACACGAAGCTATTTCTATCAAAGCAGTCAAAATGACTGGTCTTTAAAAAATACTTTCTTACAGAAGGAGTTCCACGTTATGTAGTACATTTTTGGTATTACTAATCCATCTGGGACCATGATCCCTAAACGATGGTTGGCACATTTATAAAATTGTATAACCAGTCATTTTCACTGGTGTGGTGTTTCTAGTGGTATTATCTGACGATCTAGCGATCACTTCGGAATTTTCCTGATAACTAATATCATCATATCGACTGATACGCAGTAAAAGTTTTAAAAACGTGTGGGAAGTTGTACTAAACGAGGAAACTGGCTAATTGGGGTTCGATAAACAGATTGCAGGACCCTCTTACATTTTGACTGGTATTGATGTAAGTAGCCTTGATACAAAATTATTTTGAGTTTGAATACATAAAAAGTAAAAGAAAATTCATTATATTATTCTTTTAGTTATCATTGCGAAAGTCATTACATCATTGTGGGAAAAAAATATAACACGAAGTAGGAATTTTAAAATAAAATTGTAAAATCAGTCAATTTGACTGGTGTGGTAGTTCTAGTGTTAAACTTCTGCGCGGTAAAATTCTGCATACTTTTCTACATACTTAAATTATGTAGGTTTGTGTATTTTCACGCCTTCGAATATCACGTGAATGCATAAAAATCCACAGTTTAACGATAGCTATTAAAGCTCTTCCCCCATTTAGTCGCTATTAGAAGCTACATGAAACTACAAACATTGCCAATTACCCTAATCGAGCGCATTATCCCGTTTAAGAGGCTTATCGAGACAAATATACACTCATTCTGTTATCTATTAACGGACAGACCCAGTGACTATCGGCGATGCTTCTATTGCGTCAAATGTTCTTCGAGAAACACACGTGTGGCTGTCGTTGCGTGGAAGTTGAGGGCAAAGGGCTCTTAGGAAAATTGACCGACCTTAATGGCTCGACCACACATCCGGGGATAATGATGATGACAGTGGCGATAATCGCGATATAAGAACAGCGATGGGGCACGCCATCATAACCTGTGTCCTCTGCTGTGTCAAACTAAAGATTAAAACGTAATCACTATATGCGGCGAGGATGAACCTGCATGACATTATCGAACGTTTGTTGCTTATGTCAAATATTTGCGTTCACGGGTATTTGTAAGGGATCGCTCTATTTCTATTAACGTTGAGCTTTAAAAGATATTGAAATTCTTCGAATTGGTGTCGTTAGAGTCAGTGAAAAATACATTAATCACGAGTTGGTTTACTTGATTTTTAATTTGTTTAATATTGTGTTAATTTTAGACGAAGAATTATTAATAATCTTTGCCTTATGAAACAAAAGATACAAAATAAGATCGAGTACCGTAAAATTTATTAATTTGATTGATTCAAATTTAATTTGTTGATTTATTATAAACGAACGTTGCGTTAATACAACATCTTATTTGAAATTTTCCTTCAACTTACATTATTGAGTTTTGTCTTTAACATTAAGATTATGAAAAGATTGTACGATTGTACGAAGTTTGAATAAATCATTGTATATGTTCATTTTATACTGTATATTTAGTTTATTAATTAGTTTATGATATAGTTATATCCAGGAAGAAGATTGAACCCTTTCAAGCTGAGATATAACCAAGGATAAAATAATACAATAAATGAGCATGGATAAAAAGTATGTTCAGCCGGTATTTTAAATGACGTTGGCTTTATCTTGAAAGTTCATTTTATATTATTAGTATTCAGCGTGACGCCTCGACCTCACGTTACGCGGTTATAAATCCGCCTCATACCGCTCCTCTAATTTGGAACACGCTCTGCCTTCCTGCTTGCTCTTGTTAGATTTAGAACGAAGCAAATATTCCTTTGTTCTCGCCACTTTCAACCATATTTTCAATTGAATCTTTTTTCGTTCCGTGACGTTATTTATTACGAAAAATTCTGCAAGAGGTTAAAATTCCAAAATCGGTCATTTTCAAACGGTGCCAGCTCACTCGAACTCGATGAAATATTTTCCTCGTGCAAATATTAACCATTCTTCCTCGTGATATAGTTTCATCATAAAAAGAGAGGGGGGGGGGAAGAAATAGTAAAAGTCAGAAAACTTCATCCATATCGAATGAAATTCCTGTTTTATAAAACCTGAATGTGTCTAAAACCAACGAAATAGATATCCTTTTATTTCGAGATCGGTAATACATACGTGTAATGAAATATATTCCACAATTTTATCTTAAATGTTTCATGAGCAATCATTTTCTTTGTACTGAAATCATATTTTTGTCCTTTTAAGTGAGAATTTTCGTTGATTCTTAATTTTATATAGATCTCTTTATTTTATATTTAACAAAAGTGTACACATGTTCTATAGTACACTTTCTTCCATAATGAATTTTTATACTTTACCATTTTATATTTCAAGTTATTAAATTGACCAAATCAGTGCCCTAGCAGAATAAAATTGAAAATATCAATTTCACAAAAATTGTAAACCGCGACAGATTGACGTCACGGGACGTTGAAAAATGTTGAAATAATTTTTCTATTTTCATCCCCTTTTTTCCCCATTTTTTATAATCTGTGCGTCGTTCGTGGACGCGTGCACGCGAACCTTCTGCGCCACGTAGCAGAAATTCGAGAAATCATTGCCCCCGCGTTGAAGCGCTCTCCGAAATCGGATAGAACGAAGCGACGTGTGACACGTTTCTCAATTTCTTCACGCTTTTCTCTCGCGACCTCTGTGCAAGAGTTAATGCATTTCATTAATCACCGGACGACCCTCTGGTCTTCTCTTATTTCCATCTGAATTTCAGAACTGGTTCCATTACTGCTGTGATACCTGGCCTCACCCTCATTTCCATCCTCTCCACATCTTTATTATTATTTGTCACCTGTCTCAATGCTTCTCTACTTTCCCTTCTTCTCCTTTCTTACTTCCTTTTTTCTTTTTACTATATCTAGATCAGTTCTCTTTTAAATTTCACGCGAAAATTCTTTCTAAGGCATTAGATGTGTTTTCGCGATTGTTAAAACAAGAGCAAAATTAAGATACAAATAAATTTGAATTTGAAACACCCTTTGTTTTTCCGATGAAACAAACTCTTCCGTACATTTTTCGGAGAAATAAAAATATTACTATTTTAACATGAAATAGTAATATCATAGATAAAATATTCATTTCCTTAATGAAGCTATTATTCCTTTGATCGAAGCAAATTCTAATATACTCTAAACTTTAAAATTCCAAACATACCTTGAAAAAATATGCTTTGAAATATATATTAAATTATATGTCTGTATTCGTATACATTGAAATAAGCAGGCTGAGCGACGAATAAAAAGTTGTATCAAAAAACGTTCCTCTATAGAATTACGTTATTTCGCGTAATTTATCCTCCATATTATATACTCTACAAATAAATACGATTTATCCCAATAACTAAAACATCTTCGTAGCCTCCTACTCAAAGCCAACCATCCATTTGCAACATTGAAAATCGGCCACCAATCGTCCTCAATTAATCCACATCTCGACTCATCAAGCCATTAACACTCCCACAATACAACGTTCTCGTTGCAGCCCCATTCTCCCCATTCTAACACAACAGCCCATTAATCACACAAAGAGAATCCTTCCAGCAGCACCCTCCTTCCCTTCGATCCTCGGACACGCTTGATATTTCTCCGTCTCGGGGCGTCCTCCTTATTATTTATCACAGCGCTTTCGCGTGTGACGCCTCGAAGAAAGAGAATCGGGGCCACGCGATAAATAAAAATAAAGCGCGGAGACACGCGTCTTCGCTGCGCGTCCGACGTCGAGAAAACGAATGGAAAGAAGCGTCTAAGGTGAGGTAAGAGATGGGAGAGAGGGATGGTGGATAGAAAGGAAGGAGGGTCGTGGAGAAAGAGAAAAAGAGAGTCCGCGCCACTTTCTGCCCTCTAAGCGGGCTGAATACTGTCCTAAAAATGTTTCCTCGCCGCGAAAGACGAGAACAAGCCGGATGGCTGAGGGTCGCCACATTTATCCGTTGTGTCAGCCCACCATTTGCCCCGACACACGCTCGCTCCTCCTTAGTGTCACGTGCCTCGATACGAGGGGAATAGCTGGCTCGCAGTCGCGACGTCGCGACACCGCAACAAGAAGCTTTTCAACTCGCCACGACTTTCCTATTCGAGCGTTGGCCATTCGACGATGATTTTTATTAAGGCTCGATTAATGACGCCGGAAGAAGCTTCTCGAGCGACGGGAAAAGGACAAAGAGTTCCTTTTTACGAAACGGTGTCCGACTTTCAGATTAATCATCCCTGGGATTAATTTACAGAACGGAACGGGAAAAAGGGCGGAGACCACTGAATCGAGCCATGGGATTCAGTTGGTGGATCGTATGATAGTTTATGAGGATGATTAGTAAAGTTTCCATTGGAACTCGGTTTTGCCAGGGTTTAGGGTTTTTGATCAGATTTTATGTTGCGCTGAGGTTTTTCGTTTGGAGTGTGTTTGAAAGAGAAGGTTTTTAATGAAAGAGATTTTGTAGTGTTTTTGTTGTAGTAAGAAACGGAATAATTTGTTTCTCGGTTATTAAATACGTAACCTCCTGTTTCTTAATGAACAAGAACATGTTTCGTAAAAATATGAATCTACATAAACATCCGCAGCCTGTTTATGATCAAAATCATTTAATCTTCATAAGTAATTTTGATAATTACAAACTTTGGAAAAAGGAAAATATGGCAAGCTTCATTATGCAAAATATTTTACCATTACCATTAATTATACTAATGATTGCTAAAAATTACCAGTTTAAAAATTAGTAGTTCAATCATTTCTATAGGAACAAGTATCTTCCTTTGTTCAAATGTAATTAAAATAATCGATAAATCCATATGAAGAAACCCTACTCCATAATAATTTAACAAGTAGTACATCAGTTTCCTAACTAAATAATTAATATCCATTTCCTATATCAAACCGAATATTTCAATATTTCTTAGAAATTAAAAACAAACAAATAGCGCAAGAATATAACGAACATTCTTCTTTAAAGCTATTTTAATTGTGAAATTTTCGGTTCGATAAACCATTCTATCGTATAATTCGACGATTATTCGACGATTAGTCGTGTTTCATTGGTTTTCCAGTTCGCTTCCGATTCGCTCACGGCCGAGCGAGCCTCGTTCAAGAATCGAAATCGCCGCTGTGAAGTGAATTTCTTCGGGTCCTGGTCACACCCTATCGATTATTCGTATCGTTGTCGAGACGACGACAACGACGACGACGACGACGACGACAACGTGATACACGATACACACACGGGTCACTCCTTTTACGAGTGAACGCGCCACGTCGAATCGTTAAGTCGACGGAATAACCACGATTTCTCTTTACGATCGTTCGACGACCGGCATCAATTTGTTATTGCTTCTCTTGCGCGCAGATTTATATGCGCTGCAGAATTACGAGCTCGTTCCTACTTACCAACTATGCGCAAATCATCCATAAGCAGTCTTGTCAGTTATGAACAGATAGAGTGCTTTGATGCAGGAAGGAAATCCTGATTTTTCTACAGTGCTCGATCTTAATTTGTATAGTCGAGTGAAGTAGCTATTTTATATCTATTAACTCGTCTATTAATACGAAAAAATATACATCGAGGTTTGAAATGTTTAATGAAATCATTAAGAATGCATATAAAGTGTTGTATTAAGAAAGCAATTTTGATCATAAAAATAACAGCATGAGGTCTCCTATGTAAAGAACGTCTATGATGTAACGAATAACGAATTTCATTACGTAAAAGAAATAAACAAACTAAAAATAGAATTTAAATAATTAAAAAAACAGCGGACGAAAAAAGGAAGTCGATAACGTTAAAGACAATACCTATAAAAATACTAAGACAAAATGAAAAGAATAACAAAAAGGATTACACGTATAGTCGTAGAACGAATTCTAGTAATATGTAGAAAAAAAGCAGTACAACAACAGGCGTAAAAGGATATTCCAGTAATAAAAAGGACAATATAAAGTTACCAGTAGAAACAACAGTCGATTTTACGACCTCGTTGTATCGTGGAAGCTACTATAGTCCCCTACCTCCATTTACCACGAATAAATAAATAAATAAATAAATAAATAATATATACAGTATACAAAGTTCCTTTCTCTTGGCGCCGGCAAGCCAGTCTCCTGCTCTTTTTTCCAGGCTGTCTGTTTCGCGAGTTGAAGTTCAAAGAGTGGCCTCGGACGAATATCGAGTAATTTTGTCGCGTTCGAAATAACGTCGCTGAATATGCAACGCAGCGGTTCTACCGATAGAATAAGAGAACCCGCCGAATTTTGATCGTTTAGCATGCAAATACTCTGGAATTTAGACGACAGACTCCGCTCTTTACCGATGCGCTTTCGTTATGCCGCACAAAGAGAGTTTGAAAAGTTTAGCCTTTATTCTGTTTGCTCAAGGTAGGCGATTTTTCTGCTCATACAGGATCGGCAACATTGATTTCGTCCGATCAGTTTAATAATCACGCCAACGAACACAACGCATTACATTGTTTAAGATCGAAAATTTTACGTCTTACGTTTTAGAACCTTGTTGAAACTTTACTCTTGTAATTTTCATACGTCAAATAAATGGCAAATTTCTGTTGATAATCCAAATTATTATCAGGTTATGGAGGTTGTTCGGAACATTCATAGCTAAATTTTAGGAAAATGTATCATTTTAACGATTAATGTATGCACTGTTTTTTCCAGTATTTTTCCCCAATTATCGGGTAACTTTTCAAGTTTTTTACCGAAATCTTTTCATCGTCTTCAACAACGAATTCCTTCGCGTAGATTTTACTTCAGTTTCTTCAAAATTTTTTTTTTTTTTTGATACTTTTCGTAAAAAATCAGGAAACATCGAAAGCGTGTATTTTTGCAACAATTTCGAAATCAACAATGCGATGATGGTTTAAACGTTCTGTTGTCCTCATATAGCTTTGGTGTTTCTGTGCAGGCGATTTTGCGCCCGTACGTCATCTGTCTTTGAAGAGTCTCCTTCCAAACACGAACGATTACATGACTTACGAGGGCAGCACGACTCACCCAGGCTGTTGGGAAACAGCAGTATGGCTGATCCTCAACAAACCTATTTACGTAACAGCGCGAGAGGTAAGTGTTGATCCTCTTTACCTTCTCCCTACCTACCTCAATTTGTATTCCTCCCTCGAGCTTTTTTTATTGCCCTTTTCGTGTGTAGAATGGTCAATTAGTCAATCTTCTATCTTTCGTTCTGTATAAACACGTGTATAATATAAACGTAACACGATACTAATTTTGAATACATCCGTATCCACGACAGTAGTTTGAGAAACTCCTTAATGGGACTAAAAGGATCGAAGAAAGTTGCAATTCAATTCAGAAACATTTATCCCATTATTAGAAACATTCAAACATTTGTTTAGTTACAAATTATGGGAAAACTGTATTTGTTAAATAACCAACTTGTAAGCAAAAGTATGTCGTTTTCTCATATATCAGTAATATTACAAATATTACCATCGTGTTAAGTCAAACGAACGTACCAGCAACTTTCTTTAGTTTATCTATATAAAATATTAAATAAGAGAAACGTCTCTGCGTTGAAACTGCACATGTAACAGCTTATATTTCGAACGTGTTTTTGAAATCTGTGCCCAGTTGTTAAACGCTAGAAGTCATTTTTTACAAAATTACATATTGACCAAATACGCGTACTTGGATTAACACGGCAGATCACCTATGAGTTAACTCAAGATCTTGCGAAATTGTTCTCGTAACACGGCGAGGAAGAATTTATACGATCGCTATTCCAACACCGGCACGCCAAATGAAGTACATATACACATATACAGCAATTTCGTTTAATTATTCACCGTCCAAGGGGATGATATCTATTTTTACGAAAAAGCTTACTAGAGAGAAGCGAAGTACGCTAAATTTTACGATGAAATTCGCGTAAATCGTTGGTCCGCGTTATTAATCTCCTTGCACCGCTGCAAAATTAATCGCGGGACAATAAATAATTTAATAAGGTGTCAGGCGCACCAACACCGATACCTTAAAGTACATTACTTTCAAGATTCAACTCCCATTTTCCCGGGGCTATTCTTGCGCTTCCACCACCCTTGTTTCAATCCTTCTCCCTTCCACGACCACGCCATTACTTAACAAGCTCTGCTTTATGGTTAAATATTGAACGAGGGAACGGCATCGTTACATCGTAATCCTAATCCCATTTCCAGCTTTACGCACTAAGGCAACTAATGCAAGGTCCGTTGACCACCCCGAAAGCACCCCTGGGAAACAATTCGAGGCCGCTGCAGGATCTTCATTACAGGACTATACGGACAAACATCGATTTTCACAAGGTGAATTGCTCTATTCTATTTTCCATCGTCTCTCCTTCCATCCATTTACTTGGCCGCTTCTGTTAATTTTTCATCGACTAATCGCATTAACCGATGGGGAAGCTTGTAAAATAAGTCCGATTTCATCGTTATGAATGTTAATACGAAATTCAAATATAAAGCGTGTAAATCGAGAGAAAGCGGTATCATGATTTGTTTTGTGTTAATGGCGCTTGAGTTCGTTTTTAACAGAATAATTTAAGGATAGGGATTGTATTCATTTTCTGGATCACGAAAAATTCGTAAAATCGGTGAAAATAATTTTCGACCAGCTCACGCCACCTAAAAGAAATTTATTGATCAAAATTAACTTTTAACAGCTTAATCCTGCTACGCTCTGGGCCATCTCCAATTTAATAGATTCTTTTGTTGTTAAGAAACTTCTCGAGTTTGAGGAAAATATGAAAGTTGTTAACAGGCATGATTTCTTATCTCAATTTTGTGCTGAATTTCTTCGTAAAATACTACGTGTCGTTTCGCTCTTTGAAAGAAGAATGAGATGGAAATATACAAATTCAGAGTCCAAGAAGAGTCCATCAATTCCAGAGTTCAAAAATCGCAGCAGGGTTATTATTTCTATTATTTGGTCACTATTAGAATTATCGAATAGCAGAGAGAAATATTACTCTTATATTTCATCTTGCTCTATTAATGCTTTAGAGGCGCTAATAATATGTTCCGACGAGAAACGATTAACGAAAACCAAGTTTTGTGTTTTTCTTTCGGCAGCGACCGGATGCGAAGTGTCCATCGATGGCTCAGGACATGCACTATAGAGGTAACCCAGGATAATATCCAGGCTCGAGCGGCCCCAAACTTCTTACCATCTAGCGAAGGGATCATCTCGATGAGAATCTGAAAAGATGACTTTTTCTTTCCAGCGAACACGTGGCAGGACGATGGCTCCCTCTCGCACAACGGCGTCGTCTGAATCGCGGCCGTCATACAAACCAGAGACGTTTTCGGCTTTCAATGCGACAGGTTCACGCGAACATTTCGTAATAGGCATGCAAAAAGAAAAAGACCACTGTGTACAGGCTTGACAAGGTCACGGTTCAGGGAACTCGATTCGTCCAAATGACAGACAAAACTCTGCAGATCTTTCTCATTTTCGTTACGAAACGAACAAATGAAATAAGATCGTCGAGAAACTTTCATTTCATTGCATTTATTATAATTTCAAATTCGACCATTTTTTAATTCCATTTCTGTGTTACTGAAAGAACTTTGAAATATGCAAATCTATTAGATTTGAACAAAGATCTTCTTTGGAAATCTATTTAACGAACCGATAAAAGATTTCTTTCCGGAAGCTTTAAAGCGATTCGATTCGATCGATAGACATGACATTAAAAAATGTCGAAGTCAAATTTCGAAAAGAAGATTGCAGAAGAGTTACTTGGTTGTTCTAACTTGTATGTTAGAATGACATGTTGACATCTTAACTGAATAGATATTCTAATTAAAAATATTGCTGCAGCAACTAACGAATTTCGATTAACGTGAATTTCGATTAATTTCATTGAAAATTGATTCGTCCAATGATAGTACACGTTCGGTGGGATCTCTCTCTCTCTAAGAGAAACGAAATCGCAAACCAGTTTGATACTTGGAAGCTAAATTTACGCGCTGATAATCGCCAACAGATGCGATAATTAAAACGAAGAAACGATCGATAAAGATTTACTGTATTTCGACGTGGCACCGATTTTCGTCGATTCCGAGCAGCTGCATCCACAATTCGAAGGTGTGAAAGAAGATTCACGAGCTATCAGGGACGGGCACGGGTTCCTCGAGTTATCGGGGCCGAACCGATTTTGACGGGGATGATAAGTGTGTTGGAGCGCGGCTGGAATTTGTATTTGTCGTCTGAACACCTTCCGGAAATCGTTCCTGTCGTTCGTTGGCGAAAAAGGGGAGGCAAGCGCTCGAAATCGAGGCGAACGTACTAAGAGATGGGAATATTTCGTGGAATGTTCGCCTGAACCCAGTGTCCAATGCCCTAATTGATCGTGTTTCTCGTGAATTTCGAAAATAGCGAGTTAATTAGGAAATATCTCTCTGTTCATGATTGTGAATCAATAATTGACGATTTAATAATTCACTACGAAGATGTATGATTTGAGGTGAATTTGCAAATTCTTTACGATTCTGGGGATTCAGAATGAATTATTAAAAATAAGGGAAATTTGGAGAAGTTTGTACGTGTAGAAGAATGATAGCAGGTTTGTATGTAAACGCGATCGCTTTGTAATTATTCGTTGTGGAAGTCGACGCAGAATTTGTCAGGTGTGTAAATTGATTCGGTGCATTTTTGAAAATCGTCGAAATAGTTGTTGCGTAAGTATTGTGCAAGAGAGTCTAAGTCGTGCGTTCTCGTGAAATGAAACTGCTTTAAGTAATGTTTCTCCCGATACACTGTCCATTACCATTTTATATCTTTCCAGGTGTTTCGTTGAAGCAAAAAAAAAAAAAAAAAAAAGAAAAAAAGAAAAATGTCGTGTAGATGATATTTTCATAGAAAGTATCACAAAACGAACAAATATTTGATCAAAAGTATTAACTTTTTCAATTAAATAGAGTTAAAGCATCAAACTGATTTACACATCCAATAAAATTTCATTGGAATATTCAATAGAGAGTTCTAGGAATTGATTGAAAGAAATCTCATGGTAGTCGATACGTTAAACTACAAATAAAAACACTCGCCATAACTGTATGTCTAAAGCAAACATCATTTCGTAAATTGTCGAGAAGAACAAATTTTATTCGTAATTTGTATAATGTAAGTGATCGTAAAACTTCGCCAAAGAGTGACCATTGTCCTTTCTGCGATATTTTTTTATTTACTAAACCAGAGAACAATCGTGTGCCTGTCGCTGCTAACAGAAGAATCGTGCTCGTTCCGCTTTTGAATAAAAACCACCCTCTAGAAAAGAAACAGAAGGGGAAAAAGGGGCAGAGAACAAAAATAATAATTATAATCCGGCCATTGGCCAGGCACCAAACGACACTTGAAAACGAGGGGAGGATGAGATTGTCGACTTACTTGACAGGTTTTTGTCAATTATTTTATAACCAATATACGTAAACGTGACGCTGAACGTACGATGAATAGAAACGTGTCAAAGTATAAAAATTTCGAAATAGATGGAGAGGATGATAAAACGATCGAATGTTGACGATTTCTCTGAGCGGAACGAGCGATTCGACGAATAAAAAGATAGGTTTGGATGTTTAGAGGATGAGAGTGGAAACTTAAAGAAGGATAAAAAGAGGAGAAAGAGGAGTGATATGAAATTAGAGTCGCGTGCTAGAACAACCGCAATCGCGAGAGGAATAAAAATTGGATTGTTCATAGTTTAGCCGAATGGACGAATGATCCAGCGCTTTTGTATATAAATACAGATACTAAGAAACCGTAAGAAAAGGAACTACTATTAAAAATAGGTGTAAGCAGATTAAGAGGACACTTAGAGGGAGGCTGGAGGAGGATGTGTATAGAAACCTAACGTTGTATCATACGAAAGTGAACGTTTAACGATTGTGGTTAATGAATAACGATAACAATAAACGCAACGTTATATTGTAGATCACGTGTGTTCCCTGCGGATTTTTTAATTTCTTCATTCACCCTCTTCTTTTAGCTTCGTCTAAGGTTTCTTCGAATAATTACTATCGAACTAATGGGGAATAACAATTCGCGTTTATTTCTGAGGCATAATTGGAACTTTGAATTTAAAGTTAAACGAAGAATTTCTTAATCTAACGAATAATAACTTTATCTAATAAATTTGTAATTTATATGAACTATAACATGTTGCATATTATATGTCGATATACATATTAATTTATCATTGGAAATATCATGAGAACAGTTGTAGAAAGAATCGTTAAGAGAACTACTAGAAGAAAAGGATTATGGATTACATACTTTTAAATGGTTTATACCTTTGGATTTAACAAATTATTATGTGATATTAAAATGGTACTCCTATAATGACACTGAAATAAGAAAATCAACAAACACATAGATACGTACTAATCATATTTATTTCCTATATCTTTAAATAATTTCGTGTAAATACTTCACGAGACAAATAATTACAATCAATTACATTATGCTTTGACCGTGATCAATTAAGCTTAATTGCTGTCGATGGACCTATTTAGTTTGACCACGTGACCGCGATTTTTATCAGTTGGACGAAGCTTTGAATAATTATTCGAAGAAACGAACGATCTAGCGGAAGTTTCTTTATGGAGGACGAGGTCCCGTGGGACTCGCGACAATCTTGCGAGTATACGATCGAAAAATCCCGGTACATTGACAAATTGTCTGGGTGGAAATTGGGTCGAACGACGGGCAAAGTTCGCGCTGCGAGGCTGCATCTCATCCTTCATTAATTATCTCCTTGTCGTGGCAACTTTCGACGACGATGCTCCGCC
The DNA here is from genome assembly GCA_905333015.3 of Bombus campestris. Taxonomy (NCBI): domain Eukaryota; kingdom Metazoa; phylum Arthropoda; class Insecta; order Hymenoptera; family Apidae; genus Bombus; species Bombus campestris. Next base: position 9,955,641 of record HG995140.1, read on the forward strand.
GGGACCAGCCAGAGGTAAGTGAATTTCATTTTACGAATTTCCGACGTGAAATTTTCGCGCCCATTGCTAGTTGCTACTGTTTTTGGACCGATCGATCATCAACGACGATAATGTGTGGCTATTTGAGTTTATATTAGAGTCGATTATTAAGTATGACATAATTTAGAATGACTTTTATTAGCATTAGAACCACTCGTCTGTTATTTGTGTTGACCTAAATATCCTATAAATCTACATGATAATTAAAGTGATTTTATGGAAATAAATAAATAAGTAGTCGTATAATTGTTCTCTTATCTGAATAAAAGTCGAGATTAATTTTGTTAAAAGACGAAAGTATCTGCATATTTTTAATAATTGTAAAAAATTAATTTTTCTATTTTTACAAACTTTATGAAACTGTAAAATCTAAATGGGAGAAAAATAACAAAGAATAATATTCAGTATACATATATATATATATTTTACAAATATATATAATGTAACATTTATATGAAAATTGTATATATTACAAATGGAATATTGCAACGTTGGTTAACGATTCCTTTATTCGAGAAATAACTACGCAAACTTAATAAATCATGACGTTATCATTAGAGGAGAAACAGGAAACGCATCGACAAGGGAATGACCGCTCAAATGTGTCTGTCATGATAAGTAGCAGTATAGAGCTCTCTCTCTTTCTCTCTCTCTCTCTCTCTCTCTCTCTCTCTCTCTCTCTCTCTCTCTCTCTCTCTCTCTTTCGAGGAGAGGACATTGGACGACAGTTATGACAAACGAAACAGCCAAATATTCAATTTGCACGACAGGCTTTGGGACCATTCCGCGGAGAATAGCTCGTGTCATACAAGCCAGACAGACTTATCAGAACGTGGACGACGTCTGACGAGGGCTATTGACGTGCTCGAAGCCGTGGAAGCCTCGATTACGTTTCGATCGAGCTGTTTTATCTCTCACCTGTCAATTAGCCGTTTCCGGTGTCGGCTAATTGTACCAGGTTGAGAAATCTGAACCGTGGATTTTCCATGGAATGTTATGGTTCGAGTCTTTCAGTGTTTTAATGATAGACAAATCGTAGAGGTCTAAATATGAAAAATTGAAGCATTTTTGATGAAAGAAAAATCATTTCTACGACTCCAGTTTCAGTTGTCTCATATTGATTGAATTATAACGTATGTTTTATTGGTACCTGTGATTATCGGTAGCTCTTTTAAATATCACGAAGCCTTATATTTTTTGTTGACTTTCCTCTATGTCATTATGTTTGTCTTCTGGAATTTACTAGGTTTGTCTTTTATAATCACCGATTTTTTGATACTAAGACTTTTAAAGTGACGTCTTACACAATTGACGAAGTAGAGTTTTGACCGATCTTGATCTTTAAGATCAGTTAACAGTATAATTCATACTTAATACCTCTAGGATTAAAAATTCAACTATTCAAATCTATACGCACTAAGATTATAATATACTTCCCTTTTAATCCTCATTTATGTTATAAATAAATTGATTTACCCTAACAATCAACTCGTTGAATATAATGTTATGTAAAAATTATTTTGTTACTATGTCAAATTTTTATGTATTTTAACAGATTCATAAGAAAAAAGTATTCGAAGTTTGTATTGGGTTGTCCGAAAAGTTTCTTTCGTTTTATAAAGAAATAATAGTCGTACAATGTTTTTTGTTTTATATTAGTTTATTGAATTACGCACGAACATAATAATAGAAATAGAACGAAATGGATCATACCTAATTCAATAAAATAATATAAAACAGAAATCGTTGTTCATCTATTATCACCTTATGAAACGAAAGAAACTTTTCGGACAACCTAATATATAGAATAATTTCCTGCTGATTGTTTATTCATACCTAGCCGATAATCAATGATGTTCAAGTGCATGTGATAAATTTTCAAATACGATTTTCTCTAAAATAAAGCCTCGGGCAAAAAGGGTTTCATTCTACATCTTCCTCTTATTTTTTCATAAGGAATCACCTTCACGACCGCTTGTACATGTTATTCGACCGCACCCTGTATATCGATAATAAATATAGTCCTCTTAAGAGAAAATCGAATGAAAGCAGATTTTCCAAAATTCATAGTTCTCGAACCACCTTCCAATACAACGTTATAATTTTTACTTCTCATTAAAACTATTCTTTTGTTCTATTTTAAGAGCATACACCATTCTTCACACGACATATTTATATTGTCAATTATTATTCGCTATCGATAGAATGAAAACCCATCAGATTTCTCCCTTTTCTACCTATAATACTTTTTTCTGTAACCTTCTTGCGTTTCATCGGACCACCTCATCAATTACACGACTATAGAGTTCTAAACTTCCTCTTTAAAATGTTTTTAGTTTCATCTTCCTGCGACTTCCGGTTTCAAAGATATGGCCATTTAGAGATGGTCATAATTTTGAATATTTCCCTGTCGTCCTCTTTCTCGCACACTCGAACCTCTTCTTCGCACGCACTCACTGATCTACCCCACACTAGCTCCCCACCGGCGGACGCTGAATCGACGTTTTTTTCTTTACTATCACTACTACTACGCTGCGTGCGTATTTTCACGAAGGAAAAGTGGGTCACGCCGCTTCCGGGAATTCGACCGCCATTCAGCTTTGCGCGCGCTGTCCTATAGCGTCCTTCGAATCGTTGTATCTTGCAAATGAACTGAGATATCGACTTGGAAAAAGATGTGTTCGTTAGAGTAGGAGTTGCTCTAGCTTTTGAGTAAATTGGGTCGAGTTTGGTTGATAGTGTTGAAGTGGTCATCACTTCTGAGAAAACTCTACATCTGATCTTTTAGTTTCTTCAAGCACTGAAGCCATCGACAGCGTATAGGCAAAAGCCTGGGAAGGCAGACCATAAACAGTAGACAGATGTGACGCCAATCACATGAGAGACCAGGCCACGCGTCGGAACCGATAGGGGTGATGACGAAAATAAAGATGTGGCGGCAGTCGGCGACAATGTATGTCGCCGAAGCGAGGTGCCTAATGAACCCTCAACATCCCAACGGTCTTTTCGTCGAATGTTCGAGAACGCCTAACAAATGCGTGGATAGTGGGATATCGAGGGATGACAAAGAAAAAGAATCAGATTCCGCAACAAGTCAAGTTATAAGAGCTTCAGTCTTGAGAAGTCGCGCCTAGAGTTCAGAAGTAAATTGTAGCTAGTGTAAAACAAGTGTTAAGAAATAAATGTTCTTTTTTTTATTTTTTTTATTATTTTTATCTTTTATTTACATCTTCGATTTCCTTGTTTATTTTACGTGACACAGGCGACGTTGGATTCGGAGTTTTCAATCAAATCGTAACACTGTTAGCGTGCGGATCTGGATCAGCTCAATTATATTCCGATTTGTATTTACACTTCAGTATTTAAAATATATTTTCTACCTTAGAATTTATCCACGCGTTCCTTTGTATTCACATACATCTAATAACCTCAACAGATAGTATAATTCAGACCTGATATCTTTAATATTAGAATATTATCCGTTTTGCCGGATTATAGGTCTTTAATTATGGATACTAATTACCGAACTAATTAAGGATAAGATAAAACGATAGAATGTGAACGATAGATAATCGAAGATAAAATGTGAGGTATAGCAAAAATAAGGAAAATATAACGAAGTTAATTAATAGATGAAAAGGAAGATTCCCAAATTCTAGGTAACTTTGCTAGATTGCAATTCAATTAATAAAACTAATCAAGACGCGGACCAGAATTTCCTACTTTTAAATCAATTTTTACTTCTCCACTGCTCTAAGATCTCGATGGACACCAAAGTTTATGAATATTCTAATAATTTTTCATCTCAAGTATAATGCTTATTATACGCCATCCACGCCTTTGTCAAGCTTGTCATTCGCAAATCTTCGAATTCTCAAACACTACACCTCCCATATCAGGAGCAAGAAAATTAAAAAACGACGAGCGATTAAAAATCTAAAGGATGTACCGATACATCAAGTACACAAGTGTCGCTAAAAAAAAAAAAAAAAAAAAAAAACGAACAAGGCAATGAGCAACGAGGTCCCTTGCCGGTAATTACGTTGACCTGGTCTGACACAAGGCAAGTGTCACCAAAAGAGACAGAGAGAAGAGTGGAGGGTGTGCTGAGTGGCAAAGTCGCGAACGAGGTAAGAGGATGAACGAGATATGCTTACGGAGCTTCAAGTTGCTCGAAAGACAGAGAGATCTTCTCACCCGTGGGAGGATCGGGTAAAGGGGAAAAGAAGAAGCAAAAGTAAAAGACTAGAGGAAGAAGATAAAGAAAGAGAAGAAGAAAATAAGAGGCGAGGAAGGCACTCGGTCGAAGTGAGAGGAAAGAGGCCCATCGCTCTCTTTTATGGAAATTAAGGATGTGATTTCGGTTCCCGCGAGAACAAGCTTCAAACTCACTCGCTTTCTGCTTTCGACCCTGTCCTTTGAGGCCTGTTCGTGGCCCCGTGGCTCGCCATTTTTTATAGAGCACTCACGTCGCGTCGATGCAGCAAATTGTAAATTGATTTCCCTCTTATCCTTTTCCCAGCTGGATTTCTTCTAGACAGCAGCTCGAGACGCGGTTACATTCGATCATGATCGCGGCTTCTTTGATTATCCTTCTGTTCTCTGCGAATTGCTTCTTTCAGATGTTCTTTGAACATGGAGAATTTCAGGAAATTATTGGATGAATTTAAGGACGCGTCCTCGCCAGTCGTATATTTATTGTTTCTTAATTTAGAAAATATATGTTGGTTAGAATCTTTATTGAGGATAAACTTACAATTAGGCGGTATTTCCTTGGAAATTAGCGAAAGAATGAATTTCGAACATAGAACTTCCATGCAGATGCATATAACAAATTTTGTGAACAACTCGTGAAAAGTTGCAAAACAAAATACATCGTCGAGTATTTCTTTGCATTGTACAAGAAAGCATCACCTTTTAAGATACGTGTGTATCTGTGTGTATACATTTTTCACATTCTCTCTAATTAAAATACTAAAATACCAACTGAATAACAATTAAATGTCTAAATAAAATTAAACGTCTTTTAACGAAACCAGGAATTATAAACAATATCCTCAACTATTGTACATAAACAACACACTATGAATTCAATTTATCCCAAAATAGATATATAAAGCATATGTACTTGCTACCAAAACAAATGATCAAAATACTAATTCAACCAATTATCAATCGAAACCAACAAATTATCATCTGACCTAAAACCACGTTCTCTTCTTAACCCCATTAATCATAAACAATGTCAAAAATCGCACGAATCAGCTTCGGGTATCTTTTAACGGGATCACGGAACACCGGCAACAACTTTCATCAGCCGCGTCCACCGATCGGCAAAGCAGTCGATAATCGATTAACGTAGTTGAACGTAATCCGCGATGATCAACGAGGCCCGCGATTAATCGGGCCACGTTTTTGCCAGAGGAATTGGATTTTTCGTCTCGCGGAGTTCCTCTTATTCTCGTTCCTTAACGCCATTCGATACGATCTGCTCCAACGACGCGATTTGTGCCCGATCGAATCGGTGTGCGAGCCCCGTACGTGTGAAATGAGGTAATAAAAATATTACGACGACCTTCTAATCTTTCTCCTTATAATGGTATCCATAATTCCTCGCCACGTTGCGTTGTGAAGTCGCGATCGGATCCAATCCCCTTCCGGTTCTGATCCTCGTTCATCTTTTCACCTCTATTCGACATAAACCATCATGATGGTAGATGTTAACCTTCTGCTCGATGTAGCTATTTTCGTGAACGCTTCGCAGCCATCGTGCTTTTGATGCGCACTTTTTTCAAAGGAGATTGATGGAAGAATGGGGTTTTGGTGGAGAGACGTAGACAACACCGCTTTCGGTGAACACTTTTTAGAGGATTTGTGGACTCAGCGTTTCAGATTGTTGAGAATTTGGAATTTGAGATTCTTGGGAATTTAGTATGTGAGATTTTTAGGCACTTGCGAATCTACCATTTCAGATTTCTGGGAATCTAGGAATTTAGTATTCCAGATGTTTCACATTTGGCAATTTTCTGCTTCGGTTATTTTAAGTTTTCAAAATTTAATATTTCAGATATGATTGTTTAATATTTGAACGTTTCCGAAATTCGATAATTTATGGTTTACGATTTTTCAAGATCTTGTAACTTCTCGTTTTTTTTTTTTTTTTCGAAATAAAGTTTTCCATTTTAAGTGAAATACTACGATATGATAATTTTAATAAAAGAATTATAAAGAAGGAATCCTCGCAGTATTAAGAATTTCTTGATGAATACCAAAATCTGCGATCTTCGACCGAAAGATTTTCCTTTCAAAAAAAGATTCCTTTTTACAATCGCTAAGTACCGACAGCAAAACGTTCGCAATAATACACAATGCCGCTTAAAATCGAATAACACGATAATTGAGGAAGAAAAAAAGGCAAGCGAACCGAGAATATCTTGGAAAGGAAACTATACGCACGTTTTTTATTTTCGTTCGTCAGCTTTCAATCCTGTTGAAAGCTGTTTTGAAAAAGGGGGAAAGCGTCTGGATTCGGCTGAAAGAACGAAAGAGAACAAAGACTTTGCCTTTTTTCCAGCTCTTATTGATAACGTGGCGTAATACAGGAACGTGATTTAGATCCCGTCGAGTTCGCCAGGATACTGCGACGCTACGTATACATCGGGATACCAAATCGTTTCTATTCGACAACGAGGAATCGGCTTACCTACCACAATGGCCGCTTGGAAAACGATTTTCCACCGGCCCTGAAAAGGACCAAACCTCCATAACAGACTTACCACGTTCGAACAATTCGACCCCGTTGCGCTGAAAAGCTTTATACTACCATTTCAACGTGCTCCGTGTGCATTCGACGCCGGCACCAACCGGACTTCCGGCCGCTCAAAGAACCCGCTGCCACACTGAATTGATTAATTAATCACCGGTGAATCGATCGCTACGAACTCGACGATTCTGTAATAGCGTGATATCCGGCTATTAAAATAACGATGATCTCTAATTTTTTGGAAATTGATATGGATGGTTGTTGCTTTTTAAATATCAAATGATTTTCCTTTTTTTTTTTTTTTTTCTTTCTATTCTTACACGAAAGAGTTATACGTGAAAGAAACTTTTAATTTGAGAGAATTGTTGAGATGAAGCTCGATTTTAATAGGGAAATTTTATAGGAAATCCGCGTTCTGAAATATTAGAATACATTACAGATATTAGGTAAATTGTTCAGTGCCAGGCACAGAATATTATTGTATCAGCCGAGGATGAAAAAAATCGTATTTTTCAATTCATAGAAATTTGTAAATGGTAAATTTCTTTATCTTGAAAAAGTTAACGTTCTAAATAATGGGTACGAGTGAAGAAAAATCTTTGATTGGAGAAACTTGTAGATAAAGTTGTGAATAGAGGTATACTTGGCCAGTCACCTGAATAATGTCGCACACTTTCGTCGCCAACTGAAAACAACTTGGTCAGAATCCGATAATATCATATGTGATACAGAAAGCGATCAGACTGGGAACAGACTGAGAACAACATAGTTAGAACTGTTTCCAGTAACTAGGAGAATTCGCATAAACCACGTTATGACTTGGTCTGTACTCGACATAGGCAGAAACTACTTGAGTCACTTCAGAGAAACACAAACAACAACTATATTAACAAATAATAATAACATATATACATGTTGTTTGTTGGAACAAATGAAAGATTTCTTCGAGCGATGAAGTTTACGCTAGTTTTTGATCGATATACGTATGAGAAGTTGGAAGAAAATGGCGAAAGATACGCCATCGCGTAAGAACATTGCGAAGTTTCGGTCCGTTACAACGATCTTGCCACTTTATTACGCTTGATGAAAAAGCACTGTGCTTCCTCATATTTACGACACTTTTATTACGAAAACAACTGTTGGTCGTGGGCTGAGAGGTCCGATAGTTCGCCGTTAAACTTCTATTAACTTTCATGAAACTCCGACTCTGTCCTGGCAAGTGCATTAAGGCCGTGAGTTTCGCGAGATATTCACTCCACGTCGTATGACTCGTCATTTTTTCAATAACCTTCAGCCAGAATGCACGAATTTTACCGATAAAATGGCGTGCGAATTTCTAAAAATTAAATTTAATCGGTGGGAGAAATTGCAAATCGATTCACCGAAATATTCTGTCAGATGTGATTTCGTATAAAAATATTAACAGAGCTTTTAACTATTGTTTACCATGGTCCTCGTGTAGGAATTGTAAAAGGAAATTTCTATAAATTTCCAAAAACGTAGTTTTCGAACGGGAATTTGTTTTTGGCTCGAGGAAGTATATCAAAGTAAACATATATGTTTGATATTTTGAGAACGTACGTCGATTAGCCATTCGTTGAAAACTAACTAAAACCTATCGAAATACAAAAAAACTTTCAAAAGTGAATAGAATCAAGAAAGTCTCAACTCGAATAATCGCAACGTATTTTTAGAATCTCTGGGCGTTACATTATGAGACAGAAAAATATGAAAAAATTTCACCATAAATGCAACGAAGGATCTTAATTACAGGAAAATTCCAAGGAAACTAGTTGAAATACTTTTCCCATTGAAAGGGTGTTGATGATGCGAGCGCCATGGGGTAATCGAAAAACTGGCGATCTATTATTTACGCCATTCCCATTAACAGTGTTTCTATCAATGTAGTATATCTTTAATCCATTTTCGTTCGTACATCAATTAAACCGTCCATCTCCATTCGCGATGGACGTCGGGCCAATTAAATAAATTGCCAGAAGCTCTCACCTTTCATTCCTCTCCCATAGCGAAATGGAAAAAATGTTGGATACCAATTTCGAAATAATATGGAGCACGGTTATCAATCGAGCAAAAATAATCGAAAAAGTGCTTTTTCCAAAACGTGTATCCTAACGAAAAAAAAAAGAAAAACAATAATAATAGAAGGAAGAAATAAAAGGAAGAAGACGTAGGGAAAATTAGTAAATGTAAAGGGATGGAAACGAAAGTGGATAAGTATCGGTGAATAATCATTAATTAATTATAGGCGAAATAGCCAAATATCGAAAGTACATTTTTAAAAAAGTGAACGCGTTTGAGAAAATGTTATATCTTATTCTCGATTTATTTTCTCTGTAGGTATGTTTCACATAATATATGTATATAATTATGCTACATATAATATTTGCATATTATGAGTAGATATTATTTGTATTTTTACACCTGCGAATTTTCCATAAAATGGATAAATGTCCGGTCTAATCGGATTGATTTATTACGAAGAATGATTTGATACAAATCGACGGGGGAAGGATCAAGAAACGACACAATGCTGAGTATTGGATTTCAGCGGATAGGATTGTTACTGCCGATTATTATTAAGTTAATAGAATTACGGTATGCTGCCGTCAAATCGTAAATTTATAGAATATAAAGAACGGAAAAATGAATTTATAATTATATTTATAAGGCAAAATTCGAAGATCTTGTTGCGTCGTTTATCGTATTTTTTCGCATATTTGTGGCACATTTTTTATAAGATTGAATTATTGCAAACTTCGCAATATTTTTTGAATTGACAAATTCCATCGTATATTCGCTGAAATTGGAACAGGGCTATTTATTATAGAATCCTGTCAAATAACGAAAAATTCTGAATTGAAAAACGTATTGCTTCGAGTTACATATCAAATGCCATTAATTGAATTAGATGCGTAAAAATACCACTTGCAACGATATTCGATATTCATTAAACGTATACAACGTATCCCGAAAATAAATACAACATATATATATATATATATATAATGTAATTTAAATGGATATAAAATTGTAAATATAAAAAGAAACTAAATGAAATACCCTCGGTATTTCTTCCGTATTAAAGGATCGGCGATAAAGTTTTTATTTCTACTTTTAAAGGAATCGAACTCGTTTTATTTCGCTTGAAAACACCGATTCAAGGGACGTAACTCGCTTTAAAATATTTCGTCGTTGATTCGAGGCCAAATCGAACCAATCGAATTGAAAATTTCAGATTTGCCTGAATATCTAAAGAACTGGTTAATATTTTATCTATAAGATTATTTCTAATTCTGTAACATATATGAGTACCTCTATGTATATGTGTAATGCATGCTTGTATGGGTGCGTTGCGCGAGATTACAAAATAAAATATTAATAGTTCCATTTGCAGTATGAAATTTTGCTTCGTCGAACGAATAAAAAGTTTTGATAAAATCGGCGATTATAAAAAAAAATTAACTGTTCTGATTTTCGCGTATATCGGGCTCGAAAATCGCGCAGAATTTTCTGTAGCGCGGGTTAAGCACGGTTTAATGGATACGATTAAATTAATTTTAGCTTCGTATTAATCCGCCAAACAAATGAATTCCAGGCATGTAGAAATCCGCTCCCATCGTCGTTTCGTACCGCTATTATTCCCGTTATTTTAATTACTTTCTCTGTTTGTTAATACGATTTTATTACAATGTTACCGTATCTGGTAAGCTTCCTTGTAACCTATTTTTATTTCCGAAGCATGTCGATATTATTAGAAGAAGATTATTAACCAATTAGTAACACGTAACTTGAGTGGAAATAAATTAAGATAAACCGAGAACTATATATTACGTAAAGATTGTTCAATTCGAAGCTCAATCGATCAATAGAGTAAAACAATTTCTGAAGTACTAAGTTATGGAGCAAAGAGCGGAACAACAGCGAAGGAAAAAAAGATTAAACGATCATAAGAGGTGCTCTAGGAACATTCTCGTGGCGATTCCTCCGAAAATACTTGGAAGTTCCACAAAACAGAACTTGCATCGTGAAGGAAACGTGGAAAATACAGGACGTAGAGGAGAAAAAAGAAAGGACGACAGTGTGGAAAAGGAAAAAGACGGAGAAGAAAACGACGAAGAAGCTTAGGAGGAAAAGTTTTCAATTCACTTCGCCACTTGCGATCGACAAAGGACGTCCTTTTTTCCGACTCCCTTCTTTTTCTTATCGTCGAAACTTTCGAAACTGTCGTGTTTCCGGGCCAGCTTGTAGCTTCTTGAATATTTTCCGAAGAACAACGATTACTGTGAGCACGTGCTGTGTAATTTTGTTCGAAACACCGTCGATCCTTAAAACGCGATCCCTGGAGGACTTGATGGCACACTTTTCAATCTTTCGTCGCTCGTATTTCTGAAATTTTAGAACCTCCTATTGTACCTGATGATATTCTTCGTTGAATGGATATTCCCGAAAATGGAAAACACTGATCTTTTATGTGGCAAAATATTTTACATACATTTATTTCTTCATACGTCCAGAAAATAAGTAGCGAAAGAGCATTCATAGTCAGATACTGTGAAATCAGAAGAAAATAAAACAAACGATAATAGATCGTTCGTAGCCGGATATTTTAACGCCAGAAGAAAAAAACAGACCAAGCAGCAGTAGACCTTGCGTAATCAAACGATATAACGGCTTGAGGAAAATAAGTAGTAATAAACCGTTTATAGTCAGACATTGTAACATCGGAAGAAAATAAGACAAACAGAAGTAGATCGTTTACAGTATGACAGGATGGCTGTAATATCTTAAGTAAATGAGTAATAAAGTAAGTAGTACTAAATCGTCCATGGCCAGACGATATAACATCTTAGAAAAGGACAAGGAGCAATAGGCCGTACATAGTTAGACATTTTCACACTTGTCATGGAAAGTCCTTTAAACAATAAAGCATCGATAAAGTGACAAAGATTACATACCAAAGAAATATCTCGCTATCTTAATTTCCATTAAATTTTCTCCATTGACGATGATACGATAAAGATAACACGTGGAATAAAACGCAATCAGGTAGACGATTAAATATACATACCTCGTTTGATTTGGTGCGTCGCAAAGGATGGAACGCGATGAAATAATATTGCAGAAACGTTTCGAACGTAGCCAGCAGGAGGCTGCATACCTTAACGAATCGTCGATCAACAATTTCACGCATTCGACAATAAAGGGTGCACGAGGGCTGCTGGCAAGCGGCGGGGGGAGGAGGTTAGAGAACTAATTTCCGGGGAATTTACAGATCGTTAGCGTGTACAACTGAATGTTGACGTGAATTTTCATACAGACGTCTCCAGTGCTTTTAACCAACAAATCGCGGTAAATTTGTAACGACTGACAGCCCCATGAAACGCGTGCTGCACTTCCAATAATTAATTCGCTAAACGTTGAAATCGTTCGGCCGTTACGATGCGAAATATTTGACTCGATGGAATTCCTTCGGAAGTGAAAAGCGTTTGGGAAAAAGAGAGAAAGAAAAAATGTGGAGGGAGAAGATCGACAATTGAAGTTCTTTGTACTATTGATGGAATCGCGAATATTTCGCGTGACAGCGAGCTTAGCATTGGAAATAATTTCTTTTTTTTTTTTTTTTTTTTTTGTGAATGCGCCAAAATATCTGTGTAGTTCATGGAAATCTGGCTGTTCGACCTGGTACAAGGTATAATGAACATGTACATTGTAAATTTGTGTATAGGTAAACTGTCGTAAAAATGTTTTTTTTTTTACATTTTTAAACATTTAACAAATTTTTTATTTAAAAAATATGATAAAATTGTATACGAGATAACATAAGCCATATAGAATCATGCTCACGTCGGTCGAAAACTAGAATTATTAAAAATCATACAGCATTGATTTCTATTCCAAAGATCGTGTCATCTTCAACGAAATAAAAACAATTTTATTCGAAATCCGACACACAGAAGTTCTTGCCAAGAATCATAGACAACATTTTCAATACCAAAAGCACGTCATACAGCTACAATCGAGCTTTCTTGAACGCTGTAACTGTTCATTAACTATACGCCAGCTTCCTGTTTTCATGATGAAGAAGAATACCAAAGTTTAGTAAAACACGAACTCCGGTCTGTAAGCAGTTCGCCCCGTTTCTCGTCGTTGAAAGTGTTTTGAAGCTTCGCAATTTCCATAACCGCGTTACCGGGGGCATCCCCGATGAAAATAACGCACGACCACTAGAAAATCGTCTGAGAATTTCTTTGGCCAAACATCCGGAAGAGATTGGAAGTCGGATCTTCGTGATCGAGCAAGAACATTTGAATTTTGGAAATTTAGAGGAAAATATTTGATATAATTTAAAGTGGTTAGTTAATACATTATAAAAATATGCTTTTTGCATGAATAGATTGATGTTCTAACAGATTTCGATATATCGATATATTCGATATATCAATCACTTCGTTCATCGAATATCAAAATTAAATTTACATCAAAATTGAAGCTTCAAATGAAAATATAAGGATTTAAATCAACATAAAAATTGTAAATAAAAATACAAGAAATTGATGAAAAAGGAGATACATAACTATGTATGCAATGATTAAATGATCGTATGGAAAAAACATGCTTTTGCATGACCAACACAAGATATGTTAATAAAATGTCAAACCTTTGGGAATTTTATCCGATTTGAAACCCTATTAGCGGTCATTTTTATTACATGTCATTTTCTTCATTCCTTGCGTGTTGCTGTTAAATATTATTTCATCGAATCATATTCAGTAACGTTTTCCATTAATCTCATAATCGATTAATTACCTTTGGTCGAGGCGTTGCGCATATGTATACCCAATAAATGGGTACGTCTATACTCGTGAAAATTTAAAATTCCATATAAAATGCATATAATACGTACAATATTAAATCGCAGAAATAATCGATTATTTTAAATGATTACAAAGTGAATTTGTCTCAATAAAACATATAAACAAAATGTCTTTATTTATTTGTTTCCCTTTCATTCTTCATACGAATTAGAATTCATATAGAATCTTTTCATAATTCTTTGAAAAGTACAATTGTAATTACGAAATTTTTTGTGCTGGAATTTCCACAACGTATTAAATCGATAACGATATTTTCAGCGATGATGGTACAATTCCTTGATAATATTCCCATTAACTATCTAGTTGAATAATAAAATCTCCATTCTCGATAAATGTTTTTCATCAATTACGATTACAATTATTTTCCACAACAACAATTTCATTCATCAACTGTATTTCCAATAAATTTGAATAATAGTATAGTTTAACAGGAGCATTCGCGATAATGCTGACAGTAATTTAACGACAATACTAACGATAACATTAATATCAGAGAAAAGTAGAAACAAAGGAAGAGAATACACCCTTTTCCAACTGTATTCGATATATTGCTATTTACTCTGCAGCAACTTTAGCGCTGCAGGTTTCTTCTCTCGGCCCCTGGGAGGACGAAATCCATTTACTCTTCATTATGAAATAATGAGGGGTGGATTAATAAGCGAGGATGCAGCCGGAGGAGTCGGAGCAAAGAGAACGAAATAGGGATGGCATCGAGCAACGAAAATTTCAATTCGAGACAGAAAGAACGTTTCACTACCTCTTCTGAATTTATGAATCACCGTTTGTGACGAAGTTTGCATCACTATGGAGCATTATTTCGCTTGTTGAAACGTCGAATGTAAACGGAAAAATGACAAATTGTCTAGATATAAATTCGCGTAGTCGGGAAAACGCATTCGAGACACACTTTTAAACTTTCCCTCGATTGATATTCTTAGCACAATGTTAAAGAAAGAGTATCTCGATTGATCGATATGCCTCGGCGAAAATTTGCGAACTTAAGTTACAAACGAATATTAAAATGGATTAAAATTGTAGTTTTAAGAATCGTCACAAGATGTTAACGTCATGCCGATTTACTTTACCCCAATTTTTCTTCATGCATGACAATATTTGTAATAATATCAAATAAGGCATTGTTCGCTTTCAACAACGCACTCTAATGCGTATACTGCCTTCTCGAAAATATGAACTCCAAGATATATATACCATCAATATACACTACAATATATATACTTCGTAAAATGAACAATATCGCATCCCTCGTCTGTACCAGGTCTAATAGCGGAAAATTATTCAGTCGCAGACTGTTATCGAGTTTCAATCGTTCTCGCGACGAAACTGTGCCTCTAACCGAATAAGGAAAGAAAGAGGGGAAAGGACAAACACGGAGAGAAAGCAGCGAACAGCTAGGAGGATGAGGGGCAAGTTTTCGCGATGCCACGACACACAATAAAACTTCATCGATTTTCACTTAGAGAAAAGTCAGCCGTTCTTCCCTTTTACATTTATTCGAGTTATCTTCGTTTGTGGCGTTCGCTGGCAAGGCAAGAAAGCGGGAAAAACCGCCGCTCCTCCGAAAGTGCTCTTCTATCGGGCCGCTATTTTTCTGTCCCTTCATCCTTTAACCTGAGCAAAATGGAAACTCTTCGACGACTCATTGGCGGCGGCTATCGGCCGCCTTATCTCCCTTACCAGGTTATTTATTATTACCACGGTTGGAACGTGCATTAAATTTCCATTAACCGCGTTAAACGCAAGCAAATCAACGAGTTCGCTTGCGTAATTTATGCGCGGCGCCGCTGATTCCTTCGACACGTCGACCAAACCATCCTCTAACGTTCTCTACTTTATCTTCGCGATTCTCCTCCAGCCTCTTATTAAGCTCCTCGCGAGCTATTTTTTCCCCTCAGATAAATGCCACGGCGTCGTTACGCGTTCTCTTTACACGATAAGCGGTGATGTTACGAAGCTTTCTTTAATGGAAAATCGTTTTTTCAGAGATTTGTGATTTTTCGGGTATTTTGAACGTCGCGTTCACGTTAGGTTAGAGCGTAGAAAGTAATTTTAACAATGATATAATTTTTGAAAATGTATGTACGTTAAATAATTCTATGTAAGATTCTCTCCAATCTCAACAAATCTCTGTATCTTTTATACAAAATCAACAAATCGTTTGTTCGTATCGGGCCTCAGACCTTTTTTCTGAACGTAATCGTTATTTTCCATTTCTATAAGAAGCTACATTAATTTGAAAATCGATAAACAGATATCGATAATCTCTTACAGCTAAATCTACACGTACACCTAATCGATGATAATTTCCATTTCACGATGCCTTGTACAAAGTAGAGATTTCTCATCGCCTTGGTTTACAAATGCAAATGACTTCTCATTATATTTCATCGTAAGAAAGTAATACATACATAGATCGTTTATAAGGAAGTGAACTACTTCTCACGATAAGATAAACTATTCCAGTAGAAAATTTATTCAGAGGAGAGTTTTGCTGAAAAGAAAGGAAAAGAAATAAAATTTTCCAATGTTGCAATGTTTCCCAACTCGTATACTGTAATTTCGCGTGCTCGTCATAAACGTAACTTGTTTACTATTTCTTAGCCGATTGTTTCGCAGTGAAACCTCTTGCTTTTTGACCAACGTATAAAGAATTGGGAGTTCGAGCTAACAAACAGAGCGAGCAATATTCATGGAGAGGCTATCCGTGAATTTTACATTTCAATCGAAGCGAACTGGCCCGTTCTGCTAGCCATTTCCGTTTCGTATTTCAGTGAGCTAACAGACGTGGTAACTTTAATCGGTGAAAACAACAGGCGACAAACGCGAAAATAACATTAAATAATGTCGCGCGATTGTTAAAGCCTCCATGCGCATCATCCAACTCGACAAAGAAATTAAGTTTATTTGTGTTGATAGCGGATATATTTAATAAATATATCGCTTATCCGCAGTAACGACGACATAAATAAAAGATCACGTGTTTAAGAGAAACGAGGGCTTGGACATTTTGCATCGTCGTAAGAATATTATTCAAATGACGAATTGATATAATAAGATAAAAAATTTGCAATGTTCTATTCTGTACAATGATCGCAAAAATTGATAATGTATTATATTAAATGAGTACCGGCCAATTAAAATGGAGCATAAATTAACACCATCCTGCGGCAACTTGAAACAGCCGCGCGAAAAAGCGCGAGTTATATAAATTATGTAAATTTAATAGAAGCCCGGGATATGAGTTAATTAACGAGCTGAAACGCGATACGGTGATATTTCGAACGCACAGAAATTTACTTTTAACGCTTGAAGCTGCGGCTCTGTCAGAATGAACGTGTACGGAATAAGTATTATATTTATACACACGCGAGAGATTATTGTACGGGACGTTTGATTTTTAGAAACAAGTTATAATAAAATTGATAAATTGTACACGTTTAAATACGAGCGTAGAAATTTTACACCGAAATCCTGTAAGTTTGGATTTCACAGCATGCAAATTTAAATATAGAGTAAATAGAATAAACAGAAAAACTTGCAAGCTCGACTTTTGATTGCGTAAATTCCGAATCTACAGCAAATTGGGAAGCTTGTATCTTCGAATCAGAAGAACATGGAAAATTGCAAACTCGAACTTGAACGAGCCTAAGATTTAATTGCGAAATCGAAAATAAATCGGCAAGCATACGACATCAAGATAAGAGTTCCTTAAAAATTGTAGGCTCGCACGTTGGCGAATTTCAGATAAGTGCGTGCACAATTTAACAAATTATTAAATCCTGTAAACTCGAGCATCAGATTCAACGTTCTACAGGTAAGTCTTAAATTCTGCAGTAGATCCCTCAGGCAAGTCTTAAATTTAGAATGAATCAGAAGCTTGCGGGCTCTCCGTTCAGAAACTTCTTGGAATCTACAAAAAATCACGAACAATGCTTCGACATCATAAATCTATGAATCTGCGATAAATTGATTAACGATTAATAATCAACGACGCTTCGAAAAGTAAGAGAGGATCAATGGCCTTGCGACATATTGAGATTTACAAATAACCGCGTTAAAAGTTTATAGAATAAAGAAAAGAAAAGTGGGAATGCTCGCTTTCTGGGCTGTAAAAATTTTACGATGTCCACGTCATTTCGTGCAGTGGTCTTTATTTACCCGTAAAAGTTTCATAGTGTTATCACACTTCGCTGCTTGCACCAGTGGGACGAATTGTTTCATTGGTAAGTGCTTGGATATTTTTACGGACCTGTCTAGATCTTACACACGCTATCTCTTTTTCTTACTTCCTCCCACTAAAATTTATAAGAAGAGACCTCTTTAAAACGTCGATATAATTTTCTATCTTGCAAATTTCTTTCTTCTTGTCCGGTTTCTTGGTAAATAGAACTGGCATAAAATATAATATATAGATATTTCAATATTCACTTTCTCGGTGAATCATTTATTTTCGAGAGAAAATAAAAAAGACCCTACAATAGAAATTTTTATCTCGATCACGGTTTTCTATCGACACAGTACTGCAAGGCAGTTTCACTGGCTTTCAGAAACTTTGCCAATTGTTTACCTGTCAAAATGCTATTGCTTCTAAAGGGAACAGTGGTTCCATAAACAGTTGTTTCCACGACGTTTACGGTTACGTTCTAAAAGGAAATTCGCTATCATGGTCGACGAAGTTCGGCTAGATCGCCGTTGCAATCGTTCTATGATTACGCCAAGCGATCTATGTAGGTACAGGCATTCAGGTCGTTCAGAGCATTCGAAGCGTACTCGGTATTGACATGCACGCTATGTCAGCGATCCTTCGGTTCCGTTCACCGTCGCGTGATCCAGGCATTCGAAATCTCTGAAACATCTTGCGGAAAGAATCGTCCAACGATCGTTGCGCAAACGTCGATGCAGCTTTATATCTCGGTGATACTCGAAAGGAAAAAAGAGTGAAATTGCAGAAAAGATGAAAGGAATGTTAAATATTTTCCAATTATTTTTCTACTACTTATCTTTCATGTTAGCATTAAAGAAAGAATAATCTTATGGAAACCATGAAATTTACAATAATTTTGTGAATTTATAACAATTGTGTAACGATAAAATTTATATTAAATAAGTCTAGAATCATTCAGCTAAATGAAATATTATATACAATACGATATTTGAAAAAAGAAATAAGATGCAGAAAAATGTAAAGAAGTACTACTTTCAAAGTAACTATTGATTAAAACTAGCTAGTTTTCCCATTTGGAAGGTAAAAGTTTATGAAATTTGCACAAGTTGCAAAGTACGATAAATAATTTTATTTTTAAATCATGTCAACTCGATTTAACACCCTCAACTGCAAATAATTATTTTTTTTAAATACTATTGAAAGCAAATGCAGCATCAACGCATTGAAAGACTAAACAGTAACGTGAAGTATGAATCCATACTGCAAAGTATCCTACATTTATTTTGAGTAGTAATTCACTTCCATTAATAAACTCTCCTCGTTGACACTGATATGACAATGTATATATATATATATATATTGATTTATCGATAGGCCCTAGCTTTTGTATATTTCGCTATAGCTGTAGCGGTATATTCGCAGTATTTCTATCGGTTAGTGGCACGACGAGACCAAACGGGACGAGGCTAAAAACAACGAAACACTGTACGTTTCGAATTCCTGTATAGACCGATTTGTTCGGGTTGTACGTTGGAAACCGGCGATTGTTTGACAAAAACTTCGCTTGCTAAGCTCGATTCGCGAACTGGTTTTGCCATCCTCAGCTCGAAGAAATAATGGCAACTATTAATTTGTTGTCGCCACTACGATCTAACAAAATAATCGATAAAACCGAAGCGACAATTATTATCGTGCTGGTCGATTTATTGGACTCGGATTCTTTATAAAAATCTTTTTGAAAAAAAAACTGCCGCCGTTATGACAAAATCGTTCCTATAAATTTTCAGCATTCTTACGATCAATTCCTGGGGAAAAAAATAACGATCTCCGCGGGAATATACGGTTGGTCGCGGAAATATTATTAGTAGTTTCGGGGGTAAGTAAGGAGAAAAGGAAATTCGGCTGATGAACGCTTAGCAGCTTGTAAATTACAAAGGTATTATTTACTTATACGTGGGAACAAATGAGTGAAAACAGTGGAACCGTCAACAAATGAAGTGTGAAATTAGTATGAAAAGGAATGGAAATGAAAGATATATGAAAATATATGTAATAAGAAAGAAGAAAGCGGTCTATATGTATAACAATTATTCGAGTCACCAAAAATACACTGTCGTGAGTCAATAATATTGCTACAAAAAGTGATAAATTCGTCCTTTTTATCATTTGCAATTTTATCTGAATCTCAGTCACCATAGTATATTTAAAATCTTATCAAAAATCTATTTTATGGTGTATTTCGTTCAAGACTTGCCAAATGTTCGGATAAATTATGGAAGTTTACACGAAAATATTTAGGTCGACTGCATAAAAAACGAAGCAAAAATAGGAACGAGAATGGGAAACATCGACGTTTAAAGTTTCAAAATTAATCGAAAGAGAGGACAAAAATTTCAATCGTATGATTCCTGGCCACTACGCGGTAGCCGTTAATAAATTGAAAATCGTCCCGGCAATGCAACGATAGTTTTACAAAATCTGTCAAAATTCCCGTGCACAGTCTAGAATTTTTAGCTCACGCGAATTGTGCGAATTTCGACCGCGTTGGTTGTTTTCGCGACGTAACGCGTCGCGACCGACGACCGTCCGAAAATTTCTCCTGGACACGTAGCGTTTCCCTTAATGGCTCGCAATTTTCTCCACCGATGGGGAGAGAAGCGTTTCATAATTGACGAGTACTCGCTTTTTAACCCTCGTTACCCTTCCCCCTTTCTCCCTTTTATATTTATCTCTCTCTCTCTCTCTCTCTCTCTCTGTTTTTCTTCCTCTTTTATTTTCTCTGTCCTTATACAGGGTATTTCATAATAAATGGACAATATTTAAAAACCATATTCAGCATCTAAAGGGAAGAAACAGTTCGTAATATAGAAGTTAGAAAAATGTTCAGATATGGCGAGTTCTGTCGCTTCATATCTAAATACCATTATGGGAGATACTAAAAATCACTATCTTGCATCTCGGTGCATACATCCATTGGATTTTTATTTGTAGAAATAGGTACTTGAAACCCATTGTATACTCAACGTCTACCGACAGCGTTGAGATACTTCGCCATAAAATTGAACAAGGGTTTCAATAAATTCAAGAAATATCGATAGCTATTGAAGGAGTCACCGCATCTGTAGACGTCTGCATGCATCCATTGAAACGCAAGAAGACGATTTTGCGTGTCTCCTATGAAGCTAATCATTTTAGGTGCACAGTCCGTCCTTTAGATGTTGCCCACTTATTATGTAACATCCTGTATATATTTCTCTTCCTTATTTCCGCTAGTTCTTTTATTCTCGTCACAGCAACCGTTCCCGCCGTTCATTTGCCGACGAGCCAGCCGAAAGTTCGACTCGACATGAGCGCGTAGTTTCGAAAATCCAAAAAGTCACGTTTCCGGATGGATAACGAAGCGCCGCTTATTACGCCGTACGCTTAATTGTGGCGGCGAGTGTTGTTCGAAATAATTATGAAGCTACTCGTAAACGATTTTGACCCCGCGCTCTTCCTTCGCTCGGCGTTATTAGTGACGCTTTAAGCGAACGAAGGCTTGATCCTTCTATTAGGTTTCACGGGATTAACGTCTGGGGATGGTGCAGGAAAGACGGCCTTCCCTGCGCCCGCTTCGTCCACGGTTAATTCGCTTATCTTTTAACGTTTTCTTAAACTACTCTTTCTCTTATACACCTGTACCTGGCAAACACGTTCTTGATTTATTAAAGCAAATTCTGGTCAATTACTTTCGCGACCCCTATATATCCAACTTTATTCGATGCTTGCAGATGATATATTATATTGGAAGATATAAATATGTATCTTGGATGCCTCGACTGACTAAAATTATACCAGCTAAATTAATAATTTATATCTATATAATAATAATTGATGTAACAAATTTTTGTTAAAATCGAGCAACGTTTTAATCCTGAAACTTTAAGGAAGATACGAAGGAATCGTTGTCGACTCTTAAAATTTCCCACGCGAAGTTCATTTTAATATTATCATATTATTTAGAACCACTGACCAAACAATATAACTTTTCTGCTCTTCGTTTGACATTGAATAGCAACAAAACATAAGTAACTTTATTAATTTTTTAATTTAGTAAAGGTATACCTTTAAGGGTTACCTGTCGCTTCAATTTCACGAACGATGTTTCCTATACAAAAAATTTAAAACCTTTGCTCGATGGCGGAATCAAAAGTGAAATTGCTATATAAAAATTCGAAAAACGTAGCAGCGGGTTAACCAGAATGCTTTTTCCGCGTCTTGGTGCAGCAGCTACGCATTAAATAAATTAACCGATACTTGGTCCAGCTTTCAGCCAGTGTCCCGTGTATTCTTTTCCCGCTGACGTTGCCCAACTCCTCGTGACGTCTCTCTCGTGAATGATACACGAGCCTCCCTCGCTTCTAAGCCCCAACCCCTCGCTCCTCGCCCAGTCCGGCGGATATTTCTGAATTATGGACGCCGTTCAGCCGTGTACCATTCTGTGTACGAACGTGCAGGACAGGCGTCCTAATGCCAGGACGATTGTTGCCCACGAAATACAATGCGAACGTGTTCCCATAGAGTCCACTGCCACTTATCGAGGAATCGTACCCGTGAATCGACTAGCGAAGATGGAACGATCGACACGTTATTGTATGGGCCAACACGTCGAAGCTTAATGGGGGATGCGTTCGGATGAATGTTTAATACGTTGATGGGGTGGCTATGATTTTTTAGCGGTGGTGATGATCACGCCATTCAGTTACGATTGCAGGCTTGTAAAGGAGAATATGGATTTTTGTATGAATTTGTCGTTGATGGATTCTTTCATAGACCATTGATGTAAATTGCTATTTTTATGAATGTTTTTATCAAGGTTATCTGAACCCCAGAGACGGAGTGTAGTAAGTCAGAATTTTCAATGTTTAGAGAGCAAACGAAAGGTGCAAAAACGTTGTAACAGGATACGGATTTCGTATTACTTTTATACTGTTGTATTAAAAACAAAACGACTTGGAAAGGAGATATTTTTACCATCGGGAAGAGTAAAAATTTGATATTGAAAATACGTAAAATGTGACTTTTTAAAAAAAAAGTGCACTTTACGCTGATACACTTTGGCTGTGAGATTCAGATATAGGACTTAAGCGAAGTTTGTTCTATCAAATATTATAGTGTTTGTAGAATATTGTACACTATGATACTTTGGGTATTTTATATATTTCTACAGTTTTGGTACATTCTATTCGCCAAGTTTAATATTTTTATGAACACACCTAAGAAAAGTAGAGGAGACACGCTGATACAATTAAACATGTACTGATGGGAACAGCAATGAAAAATACCAATTGAGAAAATAAACAATTAAAAAACAATATATGTAAACTCTCTAGAGTTCACGGTGTAGCTCAGGACGTTGAAAATCGATTCTCGATTTTCAAGTAGCACGACTTTCTTTGTTTTACGGACAGAGCGACCCTTTTTGGTTTACGAACGACCATTTTGAGGGACACGGGCGGTCATTTCCCAAACGGACGGACAGAGAGCAACATCAGAGATAGACAAGATCACAGAGTTATTATTTAAAAATATTGAAGATTGACGGAGAAAGATCGGTAGCTCAGGACGTTGAAAATCGATTCTCGATTTTCAGGTAGACATTGCACAGAATTTATTTATTGTTTGTGTAATCTACTCTTATTTATTTTTATTAATTGATATTAATTGTTGTTTAAGTATTTTCACAATAAACTCGATTTTCAGACCGTAGAATCGATCTCCTGAATTTCCACCAGAAAAAGATTTTACATATATAATAACGAAAACACGATAGAATTTATGAAACGATTTCATAGTATTGCGTGGAATTAAATTGGTTGCAGAAATGGTAGATGGATTTTTAAATTCGTTGCTGTTAGGTTTCATTGTTACACCGTGAATGATATTGTTTCGCAATGTTTACAGAGAATGAAAGATTTTTTATAAGTGTTGTTTGCATTTTTACGATATATATACCGTATTTTTATGTAGTATCGAGCATGGAGGATTTTCAGATTTGCTTTTGACATGTTTTGTTGTCACAATGTGGTTGCTGCCATTTCACTGCGATTCCAGCGATTGAAATATTTTTTTCTAAATATCATTGTTGTTTGTATTACATACATAGTGCTGCGTAAAGGATTTATAAAATCAAAAAATGGATTTTCAGTTTCTGTGATTACAATGAATAAACGATTTTTTATAACTGGCATTTATGTATCTTTGTATCAAATATTTTTATACAATAGCGCTCGTGAGATCGATAGATGATCGTGTTATCGTACAAAATTAGATTCTTTAAATTCATAAAGTTCACGTGACAAATACATTTCTATTAGGCTGTCCGAAAAGTTTCTTTCCTTTTATAAGGAAATAATAGACGCACAATGTTTTTTGTTTTATATTAGTTAGTTGGAAATATAACGAAATGGATCGTACCTAATGCAATAAAATAATATAAAACAGAAATTGTTGTTTATCTATTATCACGTTATGAAACGAAAGAAACTTTTCGGACGACCTAATGTCTCATTAAAAACCAGCACGAATTTTTATCAAAAGTACCTACAAATTTTTAGTACTTGTAAAAATTTTAAAATCTGAAATTTAATAATTCTACCATTAATTACGCTGCAACGATCTAACTAATTTCCTATATTATTCTCGAATGTAGAAAAATAGGGAGTGTAAGATTAAGCGATCCTTCGATCATTCAAGTGAACGAATCGAATCGAAATGGAACTGCAGATCGAGTACGTTTCTACGTTTTTCAAACGAATGGTTGGCCGATGAAATTTTCGCGACGCACTGTACCGTCCTTGCGCACCGAGTGTAAAGAGCTGGATACAAAGTATCTGGCGCCACGTTTACGACATGCTCCCTTCTTTTCCACTCGATCTTTCCCAACTACTACCCATGGAGCGCGTATACCAGTACCGCGTGACTCCTTATTAAATCTACATCAGTGCCCCAGAAGCGATACTCGAGGATTGAGAACCCGAGTCTTGTTGCGACAAAGCGAAAACTAGCGAAGGTACCATTTTTCAAATAACGTGAACGCGATACCATGTAATTTTTTGTATAGTTCGAATGCCTGAAACGTTGACGATATAAATTGTTTCTCGATTTCTGTAAAGATAGACGAGATACAGAAATTTTGCTAATTTACAAGATACGCGTCTTTAAATAGTTAATTTCTTACTTAAATCCTTCAGAAAAAAAGGAGAAATTCTAGTATTCTCGATATCGCGAAAAGTGACGTTTCAGTATTGTGACATTAGAGAATTAAACAAAGTAACTCCTCCTGCATAATGAGAGTGGCATTTAGAAGTGAGGAATTCGAGGAAGCGAGCTAAATAGGTCGTTTTAATGTACAAGACGCCTCCGTGCTATAAAGCGGTATCTTATAATTGTTCGATTTTTTCTACGGCAATGATGGTCACCCATAATTAATTAAAGTGAACGTCAGAATAGGCAGCGGCATTTTCTACGTTTATTTTTCTTCATTAAGATAATCGCTTTGGTGCTGGAAAATACAGAGACATTTCACGAAGACGTCTACTTTCGTATTTCGACGAAATAATATCCTATCTCTTTAATTCTTAGCGAATAAATGGTTCATAACGTTATATATCTCCCATTGTATTCATTATGTATCTTCCATTGTATCACGCCTGTCTGCTATTTTGATAAATAATAATGTTTCGTTTCTTTTGCTTCTTTGTTTAATTCACGCGTCTCGAAACAATCCTTACACATCTATTATAATAACACTATGGATTTGTTATAAAATAGCCAAATAATTACAGTCTAATACATATGGCTGTTAAAGAATTTATCACCGGTATATTTTTCATCTCCTAATGGAATAAACCACCGGTCAACTTCAATTTCTGCAACTATAGCTTCTACGAATTATTGCACGGAACGATGGGTCTCTCGTCCAGACCTTTAGGACAAAAGCTAATGGTACGAGATCGACGAAGAGAAACGCGTTCAG
This sequence comes from Bombus campestris, assembly GCA_905333015.3. Taxonomy (NCBI): domain Eukaryota; kingdom Metazoa; phylum Arthropoda; class Insecta; order Hymenoptera; family Apidae; genus Bombus; species Bombus campestris. The sequence goes on from HG995140.1 coordinate 9,981,539, forward strand.
GTCTGCAAAACGGGAGAACAGTCAAGGGGGATATGGCGTATCTGGCGCCAGAATAACGACACGCGGCGCCTTCTCGTCTGCGTCTCGCTGTAACCGGCGCCAATCGGACTCTCCATGGATCGGAGGTTCGCACCCAACCCCCGTCGGGACATCTAGCCAAAGCTCCACAGTTCCAAGCTCCTTCCGTCCTCCTTTCCTTATTCCGGAATCGCCCTCCTCTTGTTTCACTAGTGTTTTCTTATCCAAACGAGTTCTGCAGGAACGACTTTTAGGAAAAAAGATTATTAGATAGAGCAGAAGTTCGTTTATCCGAAGCTCGTTTATACGAACCAGTTTTTGTTTACCGTCAGTTATATGAACTCGTAACTGAGCCTCTATTATACGAAGCGCGGCGTACTTTCAGTTATACGAACACGCATCCTGAAGTTGTACGTGTGTTTTGTCTAATCTGATATATAATTAAACACAAGTTGTGTCGCAATTGTTGTTAAACCTTGGTTGTACGAACGTCAACCTCTATTATAATAAACTCATAACGGTGTCTGATGGAGGAGTAAATGAGCCTCTATTATCCAAAGTCATCGATTATTGTATTTTGTCCGCCGATCGATTCGGATAAACAAAGCTCTACGTTACACAGGAAACATACGCAAATGGCAAAAATACCTCGGTGAGATTTGTCTTGTAAATTTCTCACAGAGCCGTCGTTCGTTTAAAGAGATTAAATTCTCAAACATACAAACTTCGAGTTAGAAACAAAGTGTCTATTGTAAATTTAGACAGTATTATTAAGATATAATACCAAAATTCTAAAAAAAATCTCTAAATATCTCTATTATAAACGATAAAAATATCCTTCGAAAATTATCCTGCGATCCGTAACGAAACCTCCTTCCCCCTGAAACCTCGCAAAAACAACGCTGATCTTATTCCTCGATTCGTTGAACTTACGATCCCCACATTTTTATATCATCCTTCTTCTATCCCAATTCCCTTTTTTCTTCTCCTTTTCTTGCAACCTTGCCTTCTCTCCTCTCTGCCCAGCATCCTTATCACAACAGACTAACTCGTCTCCCTTCGGTATTTGACTGGTTCTGCAGGAAGGGAAAGGGTCGCGTCTCCTATCGATCGAACGAATTCCACACGGAGAATCTGTTTACCCGAATTTCGCGCGCCGTGGCGCCGGCCAGAAGGAAATATTCCCTGTACGTGAAAGGACGGCCGGGATCGTCGTCGTTGTGGTCCAACCACCGACGTCTCTTCCCCGTCTCGACTGCTGCTACTTTCTCAAACGGTGGTCGGAGAAGCCACCCCCCAGCTTCGTTCGATCCGTGCTGCTTTCTCTCGCCTGGCAGTTTCTCATGCCAAGTTTCTTCCTATCAGGCCACGATGAATTCGAACCTCTTGGGAGAATAATATTTGGAACGTAACAGGGAGGCTGGCCACCCTTGTCTCGGGGCGGTAACTCCTCTTGCGGTCTGCATGAATGAAGATGTTATTTGTAGCTTTCGTAGGACATTTTTTTTTCTTTTTTTTTTTTTTTTTTTTTTTTTTGCCAGAAGTGTTTTGTATAGCAAAGGGAGATGGATTGGGTTTGTAGAGTATAAAGGGTTGGATTATCGATTGTGATGTGGGGAATATTTTTTATTATGGGACAGGAGAATTATTTATACGTTACTCCTGGTTGGGCTTGATGTTTATTTATTGGCTTGACGGATTTGCATATATTATATCTTCTACCTAAAAGCATTTCCATTTATTCCTAATTTCCAATGATCGGTACACTTTGCATATTTTATTCGTCTTTGTGTATCGTGTGAATTATATACATTTCCGCAGCGTTGCATAAAAATCCGCAGCGTATTAACGAGTTACGCGTCAAAACGGATTACAAATTATTCGACACGTGTATCGTAACATGTTTATTTAGAAAATATATAAAACATTTAAAAACTATAATATCTCTATAAATCGTGTAAGATTAAGATAAATCGAGCCTGGAATAATCTAGAGCAAAATGACAACAGCCCCAAAATCAATCAAATACTTGTCGCTTAGCGAATCGCCCTTTAATTATGAATATTTTAAACATCGGAATCAATTCTCTCAAAAGCAGAAAATAACAAAATACCAATTAATTTCGGTGAGAAATCATAGTAAACAGTTCGGTTTGCATTTGATCCGGCGTCCAATCATTATATATCCCAACATACCCCAGTTAATTACGAATATTTTAAACGCTGAAATCGATCCTCCCTAAATCCAAAATTTCACCCGCAAAATATCGAAATAGCCATAAATCTCGGCAAGAAATCATAGTAAATAGTTCAGTTTGCATTCGATTCAGCGTCCATCCCTTATCTATCCAACATACACCCGGTAGCTGGCTGCATTCGGCGCTGATCGATCTGATCCCCAAGGACGCAACCCCTCATTCCCAACGTTGACTACGTGTAAAAGTAAAGGACTGGCGCGCGTCGAAGATTAAAGTATCAAGGAACGTGGGGGTATCGTGTGCTTGTGTCGTAAGGTTAATCTTCCATTTAATCGGCGAGCAGAGGCAACCGGGTGAACGAGAAGCTCGCAAGAGGATGAAGGGTGGCGGCGTGTTTAGGAAGTTGCCACGACAACTTTCGAAGCGAAAGCAGTCGCGGTGAAAACATACACGGTACGCAACTTGGAACGTGAATTCACGTCGAAGAGGCTAGATTTGTCTCGCGTTAAGGCTTCGAAGGGTTGCACGTACTCGCGCGGCGAAATTTAGTGTTCCAGGCGACCCTGGCTGGTTTATACTAATGTCGAGAAGACATGGAACTTACATGACCCTAGAATTAGCATAATAAACCAAGGGAATGGAACATCGAGCGTGATAAATGAGAAGCTGACTGAAAGATCGCTGGCCGATTTTACTTTATTTGAGGGGTGTTTTTCTCGGTGAAGATTGTCTTCCTCGAGTTTCTACTGACATTGTTGTTCGTAAATTTTCAGCGACTAGGAAACCAAAATGTTGTAATTATCCAACAAATGCACGAGCAAGTTTGGAACGTTAATAATACTTGGGACCTTTGTATATAAATTTGTGTAAAAATATCCAGAGAAAGTAATAGTATTGTAAGTAATTTAGATAATATTCTAAATAATTTACATAGTGTACCAAATAATCTAAAAAATATTCTAAATAATTTAAATGATCATAGTGCAATTTATGAGTAACACATCAAGCTCCATAAAGAAAGTTTAAGCAAAACGATTAATCTTTCTCTTCGTTTTCCAAAATTCTCCCGATAAGATCATCGTTCATCGTAAAAGCGACGCTTTTGATAAAGCATTAAGAACGCAACTTCTCTCAGCGAAAACGAACCAAATCAACGAAGAATCGAAAGAATTATCGCGTGGAACGAGCTTTCCTTAACAAACACGTGAAATAAAGAAACGAATGGGTTGAGGGAGGGTTAGACGGACATTGGAAAAACGAAGACGGTGGTGGCACGATAATATTCCTCGGGCGAATTCCCACGAAACTCGACCCTCCTTATTCGCCTTAGTGAGATGTCAGCCTCGAAAACAATGCGGCCCACGTACCGAAGCCGAGGAATCAAATGGCGCCGGAATACTAAACGCGTTGGAATACTTACCCTCCGTTACCTCCACCACTAGTAAGCAAAAGGGTATTCCTTCCGCTCTTGTCCACGTACAGCCACGTGACCGGCTGTTTTTCGACCGTTCGGCCGCTCTCTCCTCTCCTCTCTCGCGATCTCTCTTCGCGTGGCTCGCAATGTCATCGCGTTACATGAAGAAGAACTTGATCCCGTGGGGTGGCGCACAGAGTTGACGTCAAGATCGATTTGTGGACTTGAATTTACGTAAGCAACGCATTTTGAAGATTTTCCTGGAAACAGAAAATTTATCATGAAATTGTTGTATAAGTTTGTTGGTTAAAATCGTCGAAGTTTGGTTAAAAATTGGTAATATGTATCATCAAGCGAGCGTGTCGAACGAGGGAGAAACGAATAGTAGTTTGAACAATTTCTAACGAACGTTTCAGATTTGTAAAAAAAAAAAAGCAATCTGGTTTGTGACATGGTTTGGGTTAGATTTAAGTTAAGTTTAGAGGCTCAAAGAATTGCTCAAATTTATTAAGACAGTTTGGGTCAAATTTTAGTAGGTCGTGGGAACAAAATTGAGAAATTTATGAGAAAGTTAAATTTGAGTTAATTTTAAAACTAAAGGGAAGAGATGGAAAAGAAAATCACGAAGGGCATGCAAAGCGCAATATATATTACGTTGTTAATGTATTTAAATTTTAAAATGGATAAGAGTACGAAAATATATGAGAAAAGAGATGGGACTTTGTCTACCGTAATTAGTCGAAGCTACGATGGAAAATCCATCATTTTTTATCTGACAAGTGACAAAGTCTGGAGATAGACACTGGCGTGCGCACACAACAGGAATTAATGGAGCTCGTGGGGGTTGGAGACGTCTGTTCACTCTGTGCGAGACATGACAGTAACTAAAATCAAACAATGTTCAAACCTCGTATTCAATGGTCGTCGGTGTCAACGATTTTGCCAAAAAAAAAAAAAAATACAGAGGAATCCGAACTTTATCACAACTCTTCGCTCAGAACGTTATGGATGAAAATAATTTCCACATAATGAGATAGGCTTTTTTAACTATTAGCTGGTTTCATTATTACATTTGTGTAAAAATTATCAATTCTATAATTGAAAAATTCTTTCCATGGCTCTGTTACGATTTTTTCGTTTATAGTTCCGTTTAATGTATACTTGGTGCGTTAAAAATTGCAATAAATTTATCTTATCTCCAACATTTATGTTATTTTCTCTTTTGAGCTCGTACAAGAAGATCATACGAATAAATAATAATAAAGCAAGTCGTCTGAATATTGAATATAGGTTATTTATAGCAAAAATCTAGTTTTTTACTATTGTTGATAATTCAGGATAATTGCAACAAATTCAAACTTCGAAGAAACGACATTCCATATGCAGCAATCTAATTGATATTATTTATTATAATTTGCCAATAAATTTCTAATTAGACTAGAAAGTTCTAAGGAAAAGTGTGTAGGTCATTTTCTAAACAATTTTCCAGGTAACAAATAATTTGGCCACGCAACAACCTTTCCCAATTCGCTTAACTACGAACAGATGTTAATGATCGTCGAATGGACAAGAATTTCGCCGCTGGTAAAATTCGAAATTGCGAACGGGGTTACACGGTTTGTTCGTTTATTTTCTCAATAGCAATATAAATGAATACGCGTGGTAGCGGCATAAAATTATTTGCACTTTTACGCTGGGTCTGTTGAAGAAAGAGGAATAGAGAACAAGTTGGAAAAAGAACGAAAGTCGGGAGTTGCAAAATGAATTCGCGGTGAAACGAAGATGTAAAAATGCCACACATGTGTATTCTTCTTCGCGTAACGGCAGTTCCCACTCGCCTTTAATTAGCGCTTTTCTAAAAACGAAAACCATTGCCTTGGAAAATATATGCGCTCGTTACATCCCGCTAATTATTCAACTTTCTGCAACGCAAACGCACAATTCGAAAGAACGCTTCCTCTCTGCTAGTCGTCTTACTATTTCGTATATTTGGGAACACCGAAAGACTTCGTTACTTGTGTTCCTTCCTCGTTTAATTTCCTCCTCGTTTTCACATATCCTCGCCGTATTTCATGAACCATTATTTTACATAAATATAGGAATTTACTCGATTTATAATTTCCCTGATTCTTGTATATTACTCGCATTGTATTAATTCTTCCTCACAGCGAACTCTGCTGTTAGCCCTTTGCGATCCGCGATTACTTTCAGAATACTATTCGCTAGATCTGTACCAGATATTTACATAGATGACACTGGCAGGTCCGATATACGACACCAGCAATTGCTAGCCGAAACTAACGTCCTAGTTTGGACTCATGTGGCGAACAAGATCGTGAAAGACACGTGTTCCAGGAATTGCTCGGACTTATCAGCCGGAAGAAAAAACCAGATACACTGAAATCGAGTAAAGCGCGAAGCTCGATGGCTAAGCAATGCAACTTGATCCGAATTCAATCGTCCACGGAACAATACTAATGTATTTACGAGATAATGATGAAACTTCTTTATTTTTAACCTTTTTTAATTACACATTTACTATTAGTAATTGTAAGTTGTTTCTGATTAACACCAGACCAAACACGATATATTTCAAATCACATTTCAAATACATATCAGACTGAACATTGGACTTGGCAGAAAAAATATCATTGTCCAGTGGACAACACTGGACAATGATAAAATAACACTGGACATCGCATCTGCCAGAATAAAATCGTTGTCCAACCAGACTGGACATTGAACCTACCAGAATGAAATCGATGTCCGGGCAAACTGATCATCGAACCGCAAAGGGTTGAGAAGAAATTCAAACACTCCAGATGTCCATAATATGCATCTGAATTAATTCAAATGGTAAGATAATTACCAAAGGACAAAGGCCCGGCCAAGATTATTCAATTCGACCTACGACGAACTTCAAACTTCTCAGCCACTCCTATCCCTTCTCTGAGACATCCATCCCTTTACCCGCGACAGAGAAATTCCGATTTCCATTCGCCGCGCGATCAGTCGGAATCGTCGATCGATAATTATCATCACGATCAGGTCCATCTTTCTAACAATCAACGAGCCTTCTCACAAAGACTGGAGACTAGTTTCCCGCGACTCGTTAAGAATAAATTAAGCAAATCGCCAGTGGACGTAGCTACGACATTGTTATTCGCCGAGTAGATGCAGGTGCACGCCACCCTCGCGTCTTTCATCCTGGAACTTCCGGTGGCAGAACAGCCTCTTAACAAATCTAATTCCGTTTCCTGAGACGCCAGGGCCACGCTTCACCCCTCCGTTGCCGCACTTAGGACAGTTTTCTCGCGATATCGTCTCTCCACGGTCTTATCCGTTGCCGCATCGAGATTTCAAAGCATTGATAAAGAAAACGCTATTCATCCTGTGTTCCCGTAACGGAAGAGGGATGCTAGGTACAGCGGAAAGACGATCTATGGGGTGAATCGAGGGGTAGGAGGCAAAAAACTGGCGACGAGGAGGATACAAAGAGCCGCGAGGCTACCTGGGGGTTGATTCTAATGATGCCGATGTACCTCGCGGCAAATACCTTCGACGATAGCTGAGAGAAGCTCGATACAACCCCCTTATACACCTTTGTACCATCTTCCATCTATACTTTCTCTGTTCCTCCTGCTTTTGTTTCTTTTTGTCTGTCTCCCTCTTCGCGATTGAAGATGTACGCTAGAGTGTATATAGCAAATATAGAGGCAAATCTTTCCGTGCTATTCATCGCTACTGATAGTGATTAAAAATTGCCTTCTATGGAGGTATTTCGGTTAAAATTTCAATCGAACCAATACATTTTTTGAAACGCGACGAGATACTCGAAAATTATTTGTATCGTTTTCATGAATTTTTCGTGAGTAAATTACTTCTTGTTTTCAATAAATTGCGTTGTTTTATAAATTATATTTTGTTACATTATGCCTCTCCCTCCGCAGGGCCGAAGATGTACACTAAAAATAGTGCAAAATATAGAGGGGAGTTTGTTTGCTCTGTTCATGGCTATTAATATTAATAGTGATTAAAAATTGCCTTTTATAGTGGTATTTAAATTATATAAGATTATTTTTATCGCTTTTATAGATTTTTTGCGAATAATTTACTTGTTTACATATTTTTATACATATTTTTCTTATTATATGACAGGAATGTGTATGGAGGATCTTCTTTAGCTGTTTATTGAGACTGTTCGTCCTCGTTCGATCAGCTGAGATTGTCCGTTCTAGTCACTCGTGGAATATAAGGAAGTATTCTTTTCTGGGCTGTCTCGTTGGTACCAGAGAGGTTCGAGACAGGTACGAAAGAAAAGCTCGAAAGAAGAATGACGGTAGTCTGGTAATGCGATTTTCAAGACCATTATTGTTTTTGCAGAGTGTTCCTTTGCTTGAGGCGTTTTTTAAAGGTTTTGAGAATTCCTCAGTTTTATTGTACGTTCGATTTTATTTTATTATATTCGTCGTTAGAGGAGTGCGTGTTTCGTTTATCTCTTCTTTGGATTATTCTTAATTTACTCGTGTCTTCTTATCGTTAAAAAAGAAGAAATTTAAAGAACTGTAGTAGAATTAGATGAATAATAATAGCATTTGATAAAAATGGTTTCTTTCTTTTTTTAATTTTTTATTTATTTAGTTTGTTCGATTTAGTTGGTTGTTGATCGGGAGATTTTTCTGTTTCAAAACGTTTTAAAGCGGAGTCGCTTCATTGTCGATGTACTTAACGAAAGAAAGACTCGCAGGTGGCACACACGTAGCAAATCTCATAATTCTGCGGATTTAAAACCTGGAATCTCTTCCAAGTAAATTCATTTCACTTTGTCGTCTTGGTTCTCAGGAATATGAAATCCTTGCCCATTTTACAGAACTACTAGATTTAGATCCTTGCTAAAATTACAATGGATGAAAATACAGTGAAAGTTGTTATTAGAAATATAAATAATATTTTAAATATACATATACGTATATCAATAGCTTTAAAGTAATTTATTCCAACTCTTTGGATTATCACAAGATATAATCCTGATCGTACAACTAGTATTAGTGTTTTAGATGTAGATTCAATTCATATAAATTTTTTTACAAATATATAAATATTTACAGAAATATCGCAGACACGCTCTTGTGTGACAGACTGTAAATTATAATCGGAAAAGATAAGAGTATCCAACCATTCGAAAATTTCGTAGCATTTTTCTTATGAATTTCTGTCAAATAATAAAACGTTCGATCGTTTCTCGTTTAGATCAAAAATTCGTTGTACAATCTGTGCAGAAAATGGAGAAAGAAGCGGAAAACACGAGCTAGTTTGGTAGGCAGTCGCGAAAATCTCGTGACACGTGCCGATTTTCACGAAGATGTCAGAGCCGTTGTGACACGTGATTCTTCGCTTTCCAGCCGATCGAGCTTCGGAAACGTTCTGCGTTTAACCTCCTCTTTTTCTCCACCCATAAGGGTATTTCCTTCAACCTCCTTTGCTACGTGGATGTCTTGCAAGAAGGCCAGACGCAACCAACGCGGCCTTGTCACAGAGAAATCGGCTTTCGAAAAAGCCGATTCCAGGCAATCGCCTTCGATTGCGCTTTGCGTTTTCGACGTGCCCCTTCTTCTGCTTGTTGGAAATTAAAATTCTATTTCCTCTTTAAGATCCATTTATCTCTGCGCGCGGCGGATTTATGTGCACCACAAATGACGCAGAAATTTCGTGTTTAACTTTGTTGTTTACTGTCGATATTTCACATTTTCTAGTATTCGATCTTCATCAGTAATAATATATTTTGCATTTAAAATTAAAAATTTAGAGCAGGACTCTCGGCTGTCGTTAGTTGGAGATCGATTATCGATTAACCAATATACAGTCATTATAATATATGTCAAAGAAATAAAATTAAAAATTAAAAATTAAATTATCGATCGATCGGCACAGTATAATTATGCAAATAATTTCCTTACATTTCCTTTACATCTCTTTCAGAGCCAATACGTCTTTCTTAATCGTATAGAATATTTCGCCGTAAAGGAGAGAAATTAAACCACATTGAAGGAAAAGAGGAGATCAAGACAGAATTCTCAGTAAGACTGGAAGCCGATTGATTTACGATGATGCACGCGGGAAAAATTCCGCGCCTCGCGCCTTGCGTATTTCGAACTGTAACGAGGAATAGAGGCTGCCTCCACGGTCTACCGAGACACGTTGAAAGGCTTTTTAAATAAACCGATTACCATTCGCGGTGGCGTAATTATAAACGAAGTCCCGGTCGGCGTGGAACGTTAACGAAAACGCACGTCGTTCCGCGCGTCGCATGCAATGCGACAGGCGAACGCACGCGAACGCGCCGACCTGCGCCATCCACCGACCATTAAATCAAAAGCCATTAAACTAATCAACGTTGTAACAACCCGACGGTGTTGTCTCGCACGAATATCATTTCCGTTAACATTATTCGCCAACGATTAGGCAGTCTCGTGATTTTCGTATTGCGGCATTGATCGTTTGTGTAGATGATTGAGTTTCTTCTTAACCAGTTAACCGTTGCGACCTCCTTGAAAAGCGGATACGTAAAATGTATCGCGGAAAGTAAACGATGACGAGAATACTCGTGAAACACAGACTGTGTGTGGCTGTTATAATACAGAATTAGAAATTAATTGAATCGACAATTTCATTTTTTAATTTTATTACTGACAGGTATCGTCACAATACGAAATATTGTCATTTTTTCGTAACCCAAAACAATGTCAAAAACAGTTAACTGGTTAATATCCAACTAAGGGTAATGTTTGATCGAACATTTCATTGTTTGACAAAACTTCCTAGCAGAAACGAGTTTTTCGATCGACTCGACGCTTTCATCTTTTGCAAATTTTTGCACACGGCAAATTTATCGCAACAAACTGCACTTAAAAGACGACTTTCCAGCTACATATTACAGGAAGCATTGCTCTTTTCGTTTGGTTTCTATTCGACGGTTGATATCCGATATACAGTCTGTCACACAAGAGCGTGTCTGCGATATTTCTGTAAATATTTATATATTTGTAAAAAAATTTATATGAATTGAATCTACATCTAAAACACTAATACGCTATTACAGTAGGGTGTCCAATCTCCTCCATTAGCGATTATAGCTTGACATCGTTTCGGCATACTCTCGACTAATTTTTGAGCGTAGGATTCTGGTAACGACCTCCATATCTTTCGAATGTGATGTACAAGTGTTCTTATTTTTGTGATACGTCTTCCTCTCAGCTTGCCTAATAGGACACCATGCCCAAAACGAAGATTCATCAGTGAATATTATATTACTCCAATCACGATCTCTGTTTTCATTCGCCCATGCCAGACGATTTTCGACGTTTCGCGTACGCGGCACTCATATTAAAAAGCTCTGTTCCTTTCACTGTTTCAAATGAAACTGAAAGGTATTCAGCAACGCGTATTAGAGAAGTTTTCGTTTGTTTACATTCTTTTTATCTCATTCTGATTAGGTGTCAGGTTTCGCAGATATCGCAGACACGCTCTTGTGTGACAGACTGTACGTAATGAAATAACGGCGCTACCAAGACGGAAATGTCGTGACGATCCTGCTGCTCTGACGGAAGACATACTTCAATCAATGCCACGGAAGACATAAGGCGCGCGTTGAGTTGCCTGCGAGCCAGCATTCCACCGAAACGGGAATATTTTTCCCGGAGAAAAGATGGGCAACTGATTTTCACTTCTGCGACGCTGGTAGCATTCACTTTACACAATCGACATTTTCGGGACGTTTCACATTTTACCTAGGTCAAACTGGAAGCTCCATCGTACTCGTGATGTTGAATAAATATTTGATCTTGAATACTCGATAAATGCTGAATAAATATTTGACCGTAAATGTTCGTGTGGTAGGTGAACGAATGTTTAACCTGCGAAGTTTGAGGTCAAACCGAAATCTCCTTTTTGTGGGAAGGCTAAATAAACATTTAACCTTGGAAGCTGAAGGTCAAATTGAAAATTTCATTTCGTAGGAATGTCGGTAATAAAATAAAAAGATCATATTCGTGAGAAAATTGTCACTATATTGTATATTGTAGCTAATTTAAGAGAATTACCAATATACGTATACATATATATTTAAGATTTGTCATTTGAAAAAATGATAATAAAACTATAATTATCGAATACCTTTTTACGATTTACCTTTCTTGGAAGAGTGACTTAACAAACCGTTTGAGTTTCATTTCTTACCGGTAATCAATGCCTTGATTAAACTTTTAACCCGATTACCATTTGCCCGGAAGTAATTCGGTCCCTCGAAATTAATCTTTGAACTTCTTATCGTGAACTGCTCCGGTGTTTAAACGGAGAACTATTCGCGATTCTCTGTGAATAGAGAAATTTATGTGACAGCTTCGAGCAAAAGTCTATCGCGATAATGTATCATTTCGTCCGCCATGCTCAAACAAACGATTATTTAATAATTCGTATGTTAAAAATAATTGATATCTCGTATTAGAACTTAATTATTGTACGAACGTCCTCTTACATCGACTGCGAGAAACTTGAACAAACTTGCATACAGTTAAAAGAGAAGAAATATATACATTGGAGAGGAGATTTTTCGAAAGCCGACTACACAAACCACAGACATGTAACAAATTTCCATGATTTAATTTCTTAATTTCTTACAAATCATAATCTCTTATTTAATTTCTTCAAATCTTTTAAAATTCTAAAATTTAGGTGACAGAAAAAAAAAAAGAAAGTAATGACAAGAGTGACCGAAACCTTGGAAAATCCTTCATAATCTTAAAACAAATAAAATTAAAACTGACTCGCATAAACTGAGCGAGAAGAATTGCAAATGAAATACAATTTTACGCCAAATCCACCAATTCCACAGCGATCGTCCAAATAAATTTTCAAAATTAACTTCATTAGTCTCGTGTCCCATTCACGTTTCTTGCCAGTATTAGACAACCGAATGTCGAAACGGAGAAAACTGGAAGCATTGTCCATATGCTTGGTTCGTTTCAGTTATATCCAAGTCGAAAAAGAAGAAAATACCCGGAAAAGAAGCTCGTCACCAGCATTCTTCGAACTCATCTCGCGCTTCTATATCTTCTCATGCGAATACGCGACGTTCTCTGTCTAAATCGAAGCGCAGGCCCGTCACTGGTGGAACGGCTCGAACGCGAGCGGACGCGCGAGTTGGGTGTGCACTGGAGAAGAAGATTCGCAAAAGATCCCCGGTGTGCTCCCGTCGGGCGCGTTGGAAGGCCATCGTGGAGTTTTAGTCGGTAGGAGTCCGACACTACTCGGCTATTGCGGTTCCGCAACGGCGAGTGTCCATGAGGATTTCTTCACGTAAAAAAGAAAAAAAAGGCCCGTCACTGGTGGCGCACGCGCCCCTAAGACGTCGTCAAAATATGAAACCGTATACCCTGCCGTTTCCTTTAATATTCTTTTCCAGCGTTGCTCGTCGCGCGGCTTTCCGCGCGTCCGCGGAAACGCGAAACGAGCGTGACCGGAAAACGAGGGGTTGGAAGATGGAGAAGCGAGTGCAAAGCAGAGAAAAGACTCCAGCATCCATCTTTTTAAATTCCTGAAACGTTGATGGAGAATATACGTAGAAAGGACTGGTCATGGGCTGAAAGAATTATAAACGACGAGCTCTGAATTCAGAATTGAAGAATGAGCGCTTTATTGTGATTGAGATTGCGAAGTTTCAGGCTGCTTTATTAAACAGGTTTCCCAGCTTTCGTTTAAACACGGAAGGATTGGGGCCTCGTTTTCAGGTTGCATTTGCGAGATACTGATGGGCAATGCATGTGTCGCGTGTTTCAAACCCCAAAGTAGAGCGCGTAGTTTTCATTGTAAATTGTTGAAGTGGTCATTACTTATAAGAAAACTCTACATCTGGTCTTTAGTTTTCTCAAGCATCTCGAAGCCATCGACAGCGCATAGACAAAAGACTGCGTCGAAGGCAAACCATAAACTGTACACAGGCAACGTTGGCTTCAGGGTTTTTCAGTCATAGGGTAACACTGCTAGCGTGCGGATCTGGATCAGCCCACTTATATTCCGAACTTTGTATTTACACTTTAGTATTCAAAATATATATTTTCTACCTTACAATTTATCCACGCGTTCCTTTGTATTCACATACATCTAATAACCTCAATATTGTTCAGAATATAGTTTTTTTCTTTAATTACGTTCGTAAAACTTCGATAAGGGATACGTTTAGAGGGGAACGATGGCGAAAATGCTATGAGCGATGAATTCTGAATTTAGAATTGGAATTGCGAGTGGAAGAATTATAAATTGATTGAGAATCGAAGGGTAAGGTTTCTATCGTGATTCAGATTAACAAATTTTAAGAAAGCTGAGGATATTTTTGAAAGTTCTTAGATTTCTTTACGACATGTATAAATATATTTTAACACTCGAGGAATTGTGATAAAGTACGAAGTGTAAAGTGGTAAAGAAAATAGGAGATTCTTTTTATTCTCGCAATATAGATCGAATTATAAATATCCCAGCGAAGGTGGTATTAACAAAAAGACTTAAACGGAAAGGTGTGCCGGGTTGCGAATGTGTATATGTAGACCGTGGGTGAACTCGCCAGTGTATTTTCACAAAAAGCGTGCGGCTGTGAAAAGAAAATGTAACGAGTGGTGCCATAAGAAGATTTAGGAGAAGGCTAGGGGGTTAGCGAGGAAAATAATACAGAGAAGAGAAAGGAGCTTTCGAAAGAATAACGAGATATGGCTGAAGGAATTCAACAGAGAAAATTGAGGAGAAAGAAAAGAACAAATAACAGAGAAGATCCAAAAGAAAAAGAAAAAGGGGGAACAAAATTTACACGCTTGGAACGATATAACGAATGAAAAAATTGGCAACTGTGACCTAGAATGAATTGATCAGGGAAGTCGATGAAGAAGAAATCCCAGACAAGAAATATGGAAAATAGGTTAGAGAAACGGCAAGAAAGTGGGGAACAGCAAACAGACAACGTCTATCATGCTCGTGATACAATAAACGGAAGAAAGGAATCTAAAACTGTTGGCGAATGAATAAAAGATCACGTGGCTAACGACAAGACGAAAGGAGAGAAAGGACGGTAGTTGTGCCGGTAAAATTTGCACGCGTATTCGCCATTGTTCGAAAAGGCAAGAAGGCGAAGGTAAAAATAAAGAAGAAGAAGAAGAAGAAGGAGAAACAGTGGAAGAGAGAAAAGAGTAGAGGCGAACGAAATAGCATAACGCACGAATGCGAATAAATGGAAACAGAGGAACGAAAGCACGGAGGAAAACTATGATACCGTTTGTGCGTATCTTTGCGCCCGACTAAACGGAAGAAAAGGAGCAGCTCGAAAAACGAAAGAAACCATAGAAGGAAGAAGGGGGTGGAAAATAAGGAAACAAAAGGCCGAATGGAACAAGGTTGGAAGGGAGGAATAAGACCGTTCGGGCCGAGAAACCGAGGAAGAAGAACGAAATTTATCAGTCTGAGGCGAAATGAAAGAAAGCGCAATGCGAGAATGGACGGGAGGGGTGGAAAAGCAAGAAGCTTAAAGATAACAAGACGGGGAGGGAACGAGTTGGAACAGAGGTTCCCAAACTCTTCTTGTAAAACACGCTGAAGCAATACGTTTACTTTGAGATAGCGAAATGTTGAATCGAGAACCCTTTCGCTCGAAGATTTTTTAATTGTCGATATTCTAAAATTTCATAACTCTTCTATGTCGTTCGTAACAATAAAGAAAGTGGACTGCGAATCTGTGTGCGTTTATAAAAAATTAATAAACGCTGTGTTGTGCAAATAATACGCAAATTTAAATGAAACGGTTAAAAAGGGGCATTCGTTATGCTATGTAGCGTATGAAATAAATCTCTGTTCGTATTCTATCCCTTTAGTGGCAGTGGTAAAAATACAAATTTCCAACAATCATCCGTTATTTAACGATAGTGCTGCGCAACAAAATCGTAAGCCCGAAACTGCGAGTCGCTGAAACAGATGCTATCTGTTTTAATGTGTACATGTCAATTTGCGAAATAAGTAGGCCGCGTTTGGACGCAGATGCGCATGGTATCGCGGAAACATAACCGGAACCAGTTCCAGGAAGCACACCCCTTCGGTTGTTCCAGTTAGTTTTAACGACGAGTGACACCACTTGAAGATAATTAGTCGGAGATCTGTCATCGCGCTTTACTGGATCGAAACTATTATAGTCGATCGAGATACACGCTCAAAACGTACTTATGAAAGGAAGTTTCCATTTCCGAAGAAGATCCTTCAGCTACGGTGGTTACTACAAAAGTTCGATGCGTGGGAAATTCAAAATGAAAATATGTCTTTCGCTAGACAGAGGTATATGAAAGTTATTTTAGTCGATTCTAAAAGTGTGATAAGTATATACACTCTACAAAATTTTAGAAATATTGCTCATCATAGTATTAAAATATAGCGTGTCGTAATAATTATACCTCTGTCTTCAAATTCACATTTGTTGCATTTGCACATATACAGTTAGATAGCCATTTCTTTAAATGCAATTCTTTTTTTACAGCGTAACGTTGAATATGGCAGGATTAATTATAACGTCTTGTCACATGTATCAAATTTTGTTAAAACATGAATTTTCAAATATGTACTTCTTTTTAGTCTCTTCAACAAAGTCTCTTCTCTGTTAACGTAAACGAAACAGTATTTATTAGATACATACGGGATGAAAAAGATATATGTGTGAATCGTTTTTCGTTATCGTTAAGTTGTCAGTTAGGAAGAAAAATGGAATTAAATTTGCTCGTTCAGCGTAGACATAAAACGCGGCCAACAAGGCTACCACAAAGAACAGACGACTAAATGCAAAAATTCGTACGCCTGGAAACATGTAAAGCACGCAACGAGTCGATCTCACTGGCGGAAATGAAATAATCCATCGAAACTGGAGCGCCGACCGCTAAAGAGTCAATCAAAATCCAGCAACCCCGTTTCGAAATACATTTCTGGCCAGTATGAAACACAGACGGTCGATTCTCTTCGAGGGATCGTATGATATATCGAATCTTCATTGAACACTGTAGATATATATTGCACAAAAATCAGAAAGAATGGTGAAAAACCTGCGCAAAATTTTCGATATATTTCTCCATTTATACGTTATAAAAATACATATATATGTAAATATATATATATATATATTAAATACCATATTCTGAAATCAATTCCTGCCTTGCAAATAACAATTTTATACGTCTACAATAAATTCTATTTCTACTTGCAATAATGAATCTAGTTATAATATGAAATGGACGAAGGTATTTAAATGGTAGATACTTTCTAAAGTTTCAATAATTTAGCTGTCCATTTTGAATACATTTTCTTGCCCATATTTTAGTATAATGTGAAAATAAATATTTGATACTAGGGGGAAGAGTTAAATATCAAAAACCAAATTTTTACATCAAAATTTTACATTGACGTGATCGAATGTACACTTAAAACGTCTCGGTTCACATACATTATGCGCAATATGTGTGAGCGGAATAGTAATTCTATAAAATTGAGAATGAAAATTATTCGAATCTTCATTTTTATATAAAACTCTCTTACAGTTGCGTGTTTCTTTGAAAAATCTCCCAAACCCAAAGATTGTTAGTTAAATATTTATTTATATATGCTTCGATAATTAATCCCTTTTTTCTTCTACTTTTATTTTCCATTTCTATAGTCGTGTCTTTCTTCCAGCAAACCGAGGATCTATGACAAATTGCATACGATATTATATGCAAAACAGATAGGCAGAAAAAAGGAAAGAGATCGCACACGATCCAATCTCACCGAAACGCTTCAATTTTCCTTGGTACAGCGAAACGTCCACGTTCAACTAACGCACCGCTAATTTCGCGATCCAATCACGCCGGATTACAATTTGTATCTTGCCATGAGGAATCTTGGCGCGGGCACAAGAGCGTCGCGGCGCTAGTCGACGTTCGTCGGAATCGGTAGTTTCGTCGTGGACCTTTTTCATTCCGTCTCGGGGAAGAAGAGACGAGCGAGAGAGGAGGAAAAAATCGGATTGTCCAGTTTGTTGGACCGGCAGCGCTGACTCCGCAGGCTCAGCCAGTAATACATCAGAAGCTTACCAACCCCTCAAACGTAAAATACCCATCTAACCCCCGATGTACCCAAACCTTCTCTTCCTCCAACGTTTTCAAACCCTCTTCAAGCCGTGTCGTGGACCAGGAATTTCTTCGTGTATTTTTGTACACAACCGCGCGCACACTCTCCCATGACGATCGTCCACCTAGAAAAGGATATAGCGAGCTCTTCGTCCCGGAAAACCTGTACACGTTGCAACTGCGAAGGATTATTTGCGACCGCGCAGTTTCGATGATTAAGGTTTCCGCGGTTTAGAGTTATCGAAGGAATAATTCTAGCGGAGGTAACTTTCGGATAACGGAAAAAGGACGCTATATTTTTTACTATGGAGAAATATATTTTAGAGAAAAGTTGCGTTGTTCTATGCTAGAACTAATGCAAAAGAAAAGCAAAGCCTTTTATCTATATTGTATTTTGTTAAAAAATCATATAAAAAGCCCTTGAATGTGCATCGTTGTTTAAAATTTTTAGAAGAAATCGTGAATTAATCATTTCGATAGTTGTAACGTTAAAGCGGGAAATTTGGAAAGATATTTTAGTCTTATTTTCAAAGAATAATAATTTGATCGCATCGTTGAAGAGGCTTCAAAATGTATCTTAAGTAAAAGAAGAAAAGGGGATAGAAATGGATGGAACGATGAAAGTTGTTAGAAAAGGAAGAAATAAGAAGAAAAGATTGTATAGGGGAAGGAGATGGAAAAGAGAAATAAGGGAAAGTGCTTAAAAGCAAACAGAGAAACTGAGGGAGAAGTAGTAAAATGGGGAAAAAAGAAAGAAAAGGAAAGAGCAGAAAAAAGGAACGTAATGAAAACGAGTGAATCTTGAGTGCCGCAAGGCACAAAATATTTTCAGGCGCACCAGTGCCGACGAAAATTTCAAGCCGGAGTATTTTAAGCTTTCACGGCCCGCATCGCTGTTAGTTTTCGGCTATACGCGGGGTTTTGTCGCCTACCTTTCGTAAACACCGTAGTTTACTTCGTCAGAAGGGAGTCGACACCGATACACAATATCAGTATACACTGGTGAAACAGTAGACTCTTTAAGGGATGAAAGAACGGAAACATTCCAAATGATCCTTTCATGTAAAATATAATTTTTCATGTAATTACAAAATATTATCGAACGTTCCGTAATGACAGTAGAAAATGGTAACACGTTATTTCAGTGAGTAGTTAAATAAAATATGTAGTAGAAATTGACGCTATAATTCCAAGGTTACTTAACACTAGAACTATACCGATAGTTGACACGAAACTATTTCTATCAAGGCCAGTCAAAATGACTAAAAAAAAAATATGTAATAATAGAATATTTTTATATTTATTGATTTATTATTTTCTTACAGAAGGAATTCCATGTTATGCAGTACATTTTTGGTATTGTTAAATCCATCTGAGGCCACGATCCCTAAACGAAGGTTGACACATTTATAAAATTGTAGAACCAGTCATTTTCACTGGTGTGATATTGCTAGCGTTAGCATCTAGCGATCCAGCGATCGATTCGGAATTTTCCCGATAACTAATATCATCATATCGACTGATACGCAATAAAAATTTGAAAAACGTGTGAGAAGTTGTACAAAACGAGGAAACTGGTTAATCGGGGTTCGATGAACAGATTGCAGGATCCTCTTACATATTGACTGGTATTGATATAAGTAGCCTTGATACAAAATTATTTTGAATTCGAATACATAAAGAACAAAATAAAATTCATTATATTACTTTTTTAGTTATCGTTGCGAAAGTCGTTAGACCATTGCGGGAAAACAATATAATATGAAGTAGGAATTTTAAAATAAAATTGTAAAACCAGCCTAATTTGACTGGCGTGGTAGTTCTAGTGTTAATGCTCACACAGTAAATTGTAGACAGCTATGACACGTATACTTTTTAGACCAAGTTCATATTAATCTAAATAAATATATAATATATAGTCTAAATATAGCTACTTAATTACATATCTTCAATGCAAAAATGATAAAACTGATCTCTATTTAGATTTTATTCCAATGATGATTATTTGCTGGAAAATGTCAATTGCATAAACATCCTCGGTTTAATTATTATTAACGCATATTTCCTTTGTGAAATATATACGAAGCGCCAAAAATGCATTCCATTTTTTCACTCGAGTCAAATCTTAAATAAGTCGACGATGACCTGTCAAGGATTAACAGAAAAATCATATATTATATATAATTGAAAAGTTTTCTCTAAATTATTTCCTGCTAACAATATTCAATGCCTGTAAATTTGCTCGCAGGCAAACTCAAGATCCGCCAATTGAATTTTCATTGCGTCCCCTAAATAAGTAGACGAAGATCATTACCAATTCTCCGTGGTTCGAGACGTTGAAAGTCAATTTGTTAGAATTCTCACGCGAATTGTTAGGTCACGACTTCGAAAACCACACGATGTTCAAAGAAGTTGGTACCTTGAATTTCTCATCGGGAAGTCTCTTAATAGCCCCGGCTCTTGATTACGCTCTTCCGTAGCCGCCGTTTTGATAGGCCGCCATTAAAAAGCTCGCGGAAGGGATATTCCTGCGATAAGAGCGATTAGACAGCTCGTTCGATGGAAACGTTGTTCCGTTGAATGGTATGCGAGAGCCAAGGTGAAAGGAGACGGCGCTCGAAATCGTGAACGAAGAGAAAAGAAAGGAACTCCGGATACCTGCAGGGTGGAGAACGAAAAGGGGGTGAAAGAGTGCCGGCCGAGCACATCCAGTAAGATTCTCAGATAAAATATCCAATTTAAAGTTTCATCGTAATTTTACGATTCTTGGAACTAAATTAATAGTATTATCTGCCAGTACCGCAGTCCCCTCTACGTCTTACCTGCGCCACCCTTGCCACCTAACGCACAGCTTGGGGTCGAGACGTCTCTTCGTTTCCTCGCGACCCAACCCTCCTTTCAAACCTCCAGCCCGCAAAAGGAACTTTGAAAATAAGCAACCTATTACTCATTACTCGCCACCCTTATCGGAGGGCGTTCCTGAGGATTCCTTTCCTGCCACTAGGAAAGTTTTACTTCGTACGGTGTGTGTTTGCATTGGGCACTATCGCTTGTATTACCAAACATCGATCGAAAGCAAGAGATATACATACAAGCCATTCAGAAGCCCGATCAACTTCGTAAATTGAAAAATAGGAAAACATAGATATTAGGTTGTAGGGAAAATTCGTAGCGAGAGTTAAGAAAAATTTTATTACAATTTGACTTGTTGCCGTCTGTAACTTGACGAGTCTTTTCTTGGAAAATTGTTCGATTTTTTTCGTAACGAATTCCTTCGCGTACTATTCACAGACTTCCAAAGTATCTAATTTCGTATCTATGTCTTTCGAATATCATATTTTCTAAAGACTAAAATAAAAAGACTATGGCATATTCGATATTCCGTATACATTTTCAATTTTGTTTTAAACATTCTCTATATAGCTATGATTTTTCTATTTCATTACAATGTTAATGATACTTTAGAATGATTTATGTGCCGAGCGATAAAGACATACAAGTTTTCTATGGTAAGCGTTCAAATACTTTCCTAGGGCACTGTATGTGCTTCCAAAATATTAGATTTTTCGTTTTTCCATTGCAATCGTACTTTAACGCGCTTCTATTTACACATATCCGGTTGAGATTCGAAGAGCATTAGTTACTTAGCAAACGTAGCCTGTAAATGACAGTAAGACAATCGTGTTTTCTAGAGGCAGAACTCGCCTGCACATGGACGAGAGATTCGTAAGTGTTTCATATAGAGCTGGCAGACTTATACGGCCATTATATACGAAAGGTGTTGGCAAGCTTAGCAGGAGAAGTCAGTGGCAGAGCATCTTCACGGTAAATATATGACTTGGATTTGTAATTTTTATTCCGTGTTCGTATTCTTATCTTCTGACACCACCGAGATCTATTTTCCTTGTCGTTTCTTTCGTGCTACTATCGTCTTATGTCTCAGTCCAGTAGATTTATTTTTAGTTACGATTTAAACGTTTCTAAAATATGTCGAATTATTATATTAGTTTCATGTAAAATATGTCTTGTTTTTTCAACATTCGAACTTGATAGGTCAATACTACTCATCAAAGTTTATCATATCGTCAATTGTCAACTACATTAGATAGGGAAGAAATTTACTAGAAAGCCAGTAAGGTTTATAATAAAAACTATTGTTTGACACGAATAATGAAAATATTCATACGAGTTTCGAAAAAAGAGCACTGAATCATATTTGATTAAAATTTTATTTGAAAAACGTACCTTTTTGTATGTACTAAAAAATTATTATAAATATAAGAATAAATGTGTGAAAATTGTAGAGCCATTTGTATTAATTTATCATCACGAATATAATTTGCTGACGTGCATAATTTCTTCATAAGTTTTAATCCAGCAATATTATACGATGAAATTACATAATAGATAATATACCTCGGAGCTGGGATAAAAATCTGGATAAAACAGTAAATAATATTATCCGATAAAACTTTTATAACGGCATCATCGTTTCATACACAATTTCCGCAACAACGTTACAGCATCATATCCCGGCTATTTACTGCAAATAAAATAGAGTCTAGGAAAAAACGAAGAGACTTCGGGGCGTCTAAATTAACGTTAATATAACGTCAACGTAACATAAAACCCATATATAACACAATATCGAAATTTATAGATCGTAAGGCACGATATACTTATCGCTGCGTAATAAAAATGGACTAAAATTACCTTTCAGATTTTTTTAAATATAACAATTCATTACTTCTAAAGGATATTAAAATATTAATACGACACTTTATACTTTTAGAGATACTACCTACGTTTCTTTTGTTTTAAATTAAACTTTGCGCCATTTAATATTTTAGCTCAGACACGTCTGAATTCGTTTTAACATTTTAAAAAGTAATATCTTTCCTTTAGATCAAATCTACTAATTAAATTATAGTCTTATTACTATCTGAAATACTAACTGTAATAACAACGTTCCAGACAAAAGCATAATGTAAAATATGAAATCGCAAAAGAGAATTATTTTACGATCATTGTTCTAAAAAAATAATTCGGTAGATATGTCTGGATTAAGTAAGATTTATTAAATCTTTTATTTAAAAGCGTGGTTTATTGAAATTATTTAATTAAAAGGGTATTTAAAAGAGAGGCGGTATGGATAATACTAAATTTTCAATTGTATTTAAAATTTTACTAAGATTTTT
The DNA here is from genome assembly GCA_905333015.3 of Bombus campestris. Taxonomy (NCBI): domain Eukaryota; kingdom Metazoa; phylum Arthropoda; class Insecta; order Hymenoptera; family Apidae; genus Bombus; species Bombus campestris. Next base: position 10,004,543 of record HG995140.1, read on the forward strand.
TGTTGGGATTAAATTCAGTTTTGTATAGCTGTCTACAATTAGATATATTTGAATATTTAATATTTAATAATATAAAAAATATTGGTCTCTTTATAAATCGATACTTTTGTCCGTCACCAAGACAAATACAAGCTTTCAAACGTAATAAACCGCGCATAAAAAAAAAAGTCATATTCAATTCCAATCAAATTAATCCCAGCCACCGAGGTTCATGGAGAATTCTAGAAATATTCAAAATTATTCTCTGGTCAGAGAAGAAAGAATGGAAGGATTCACGTTATGAAAATAACAATCTCGTCAGATTTCCACGCGCATCGCCGGTATTTACCATTAATTAGTACTTTTACAAGCGGACGAGCAGAGCGAAACAGGCGCGCGCGTACTCCGCGTCTTTGAGCTCCGCGTGAATATTCATCCCCTTTCTCGAATGCATAGAATTTCAAACGAAGTCCACGCAACCGGCCAGTACGACGAACGTATGATCGCACGAGAAACGATTATGCTCCCATCTTCTTGCGTCCAATATAAAACGGACACCGTACTTTGCTTCTCGACTCGGACTCGCGTTAGCCTAATGGATGAAGAGATTTTCGCGTGACCGAGTCGATCGGATTTGCCATTGGCATTCATAGAGACCGTTCGATCGTAGAAATTTCTTGGAAATACTTTGGCAAGATATCTTAATCGACGACGACAACGCTGATTTGTATTATATTACTTACATATCGGTCAGGCCAAATTACTGCACTGCGGGTTTTTATGCATTTATGGATAATTTGAAGGTTGAAAAACGCACAGATTCCACGTAATAAATAAATCTATGAAATATTTCGAACGTGCTATTCCTTATAATTAGACTGCGAATATGTATGCAAATTCACATCTTTATGAATATAATTTAAAAAATGGGATCGAGATAGAAAACTGTTTCACCTATGAAAAATATTATAGGGACTTTATCATACTATACTTTTATTTTAATACTATACTTTCTACGTATACTATATTTTTATTATTATACTCTGCTTTTAATTACTTAATAGTACACTGTATCCTGGATATTTTATACATTTTTATCGATTGTTTACACTGTATGCATTTTTCACAATTTAAATTTCTTATAAATACGTCAAATGGCCAGTCCAGTTATGATATGTAAGTATGTAAAACAAATCTCTAGATCTAGGTACGATTTTTTAAATTATATTCATAAAAATGTTCATTTGTATAAATGTCTCCGTGCTGGTCATTACCCTGGAATTTCAACACGCTAATGTCTTCGTTACGGCCTTAGATTACGGAGAAAGTAGGTCAGCCGAGGGTCTAAAAGCTTCGAAAATATCGATCACAGGCTTGAATAACTTTTGATATCATTGTTGTCGATGTCGTTGCTCGATATTGGTGAAACATCGTCGCAAAGGGGGCGGATAACTGCTGAAGGAAAAAGGTTTAGGGATTATCTGAAGATGAGGTGAATGGTTCGAGGGGTTATTATGGGCTCTTAGGGTACGTGATGACATGGTGATTATCGTTGTTTGGATAATGAGAATAACATGTAAGAAGTATCTAGCTGTGTAAAATGAAGATGAAGGATCGTTTGATAGTAATTCAACATCATAGAAGATCGCTAAACTTTAGTAATCATTTTACTATTAAACAACAGAATTTTAATATCATTTAAAATGGAAACAGTCTATTAGATTCAAAGATAGTCTTTATTGATACTAAGCCGGAGAAATTTTATCAAAGCCAAAGATTATTATTATTATTATTATTATTATTATTATTATTATTCTTAATTATTATTAATTATTAAGACAAACGATATTTTAATATTGTGAACAATATTCTAGCTCTAAAGCCAAAGGTAATTTTGCTAATATACTATCAATTTAACAATATATTGAATTTTAAAACTGCTTCCCTGTAGAAAATAGGAAATTCTAATCGTATTCTTCCTGTATATTCTTCAATTATGATAACATCGAACAGCAGTTAAACAATTTGCTAAATAAAAATGGTAATTCAAAAAGGCTCGTATAACACGCATAATATATTCGTAAAAATGTATCGTAAATCTTCGACTACTTTCGTGATTCACTGTATATTTATACTACACGCGCGCGCGCGCACACACGCACACATTCACCCTAAAAAAAAACCACCTAAAGGAGAAACTACATCCGAAACATTTTAATCGCTATGTCCACCAAACGAGTCGTAGATTGCTACCACGATGATACCACAATCAGTATATTCAGAGAGTTTCGGCCCAACTACTGAGTCGTGTTAAATCAGAGTTCCCATTTGCTTTGTGCTAAAGAGGTTTGCTTACCGCGTTGGTAGCCCGCTGCCACTGTGTCCAATATCGCAATAATGTTTGCCACGTCTGCTCGTGTACGTCCCTGTGGTACGTCTACCTACACACATACGTACGATACTGTATGCCACGTGACAAGTGGCACGTGTGTAAAACCACACACAGCGAGGCCATTGATGCGCGGAGGCGGCGAAAGACGATAACATCGGTGTCGCGTGTATCCAGGCTCGATCTTAATATCCGCCACCGTGCAGCTACCTTAATTGGTATATTCTAGAGCTGTCAACGTGCTTGAATTATGACCATTTAATGTTTCTACATCGTGCACATCGTCGATATTCAAGCAAATAACCAGACACCATTTTGTCTTCTTTCTTCCATCTCTGTTATCACGCGCCTCTTTATCTCTCGCTTTGCTCGTCACTCGTTAGACACCACTCAGCTTTTTACCCGGTGGTACTTATCTGTCAATCTATCTGCGTTATCCTCTTCAAGCCCCCAAACCCTTCCTTTCACCTTATTTTCCTCGACTTTCTCCCTTTCCGTCTATCTGTCTCCTTTCCTGTGGTTGCACCGCGTTTGCTCCTATCGTAGTCAATTTCAGCCGATAGACGCACACGACAGCTTCAACGTTTATACTGAGCTGCCGTGCATACCCTTAATATCCGCCAGAGCCTGTAATTAAGCCTCCATTCCCCATTAGGCTCGGTTCCTTGGCCACGGTTCCCCGGTTGGAAATCTCTTCGGTCCTTTTTTTCTCTTTTTTTTTTTTTTTTTTTTCCATGGATCCGGAAAGACCGGGTATCCTTCCTACGATCAGCGGGAATTATCTTCTTGCTCTAGCGTTCCGCGTTCGCTTCTTTTGCCAAGTTTTTGCCACTCTTCGCTTGGTCTGTATAATCGTTCGTCTACCATGCAACGTTCTTCGACGGAACGAAGACGAAAGCGGACGTTAGTTAGTTGCATGCGAATTCTCTGAACGATAAGGAATTTTATATCGTGTTATAACGTATAGATAAACTCGCGTTGGTTAATTAAAAATTATTTTATCACGAATAATTTATTTCGTGCGTGCTAATCGATTAGAATTAGCTCAAGATTATTCTGAATAATAGATTTTATACATAAGAGCTGATCGAATTATTATAGTACAATGATGTTAGAAATTTGGCAAAATTTTTACGAAATACATCTGGGACGATCTTTTATCATTTTTCTTCCCTTGTTTTCAAATAAGTTTCGTGTTTTACGTGGTTATAGAATGCAATACAGTGTGCAATAGAATGCAAAGAATACGAGCTTTTTGTATTTTTAAATTTAACAGAATTTAACCAGAATTAATAAACCAATGAATTTTCAAAAAAGATATGTGCTGTGAAAGGAAAAGATTCTTTATATCTGTCCTAAAAAAAAAAAAAAAAAAAAAAAAAAAAAAAAAAAATTACAGAAAATACAGATGTATCTTGTTGGTCGATAGAAGAATACAAACTTCTTTATTTATATTTTAAGTTTCCATTTCCTTATTGTAGAATTCTATTTCTACCACAAATTCTATTTCTTCGCCATCATACACTAATACATCAAAGGCACCCAATCTACGAAAAGCCTGCAATTTGCCGTAGCAACAGAACTCTAACGAGAGAGCGTTAAGTAAATCCTCAAACGAATCAGAAGCAAACCGAAAACAATTTTTCGATTCGCCTTGTGGAAATTGACTCGATAGAAAGTTGATAGATCCCAGAAACGACGAGCACAAAGGTAGAACGGACTTGATTCGGTGTCCGGCAAGGAGATAGCCGCGACGGCTCGCGACGAAGCTGTAAGAGTGGGCGAAAGCTCGTATCGGTCGTCCACCATCGCGGTCCTTTGCCAGCTCGAAATTGGATATTGAAAGTCCGCGAAGTATTGCAATCAACCTCCGATTAATTGCGTCCTTTGATTTACACGCGCCTCTCGGTAGAGAGGGAATTTTATATAAAAGTTGATCTGGACGATTCCGTTCGCGCTTGCTGGATGGGGCATGCAGACGAGGAAAATAAAAAGAGAATGGAAAAAAGATGGAAGCTTTTCAACTTTTTTGCAACTTTTCTCCGCGTTTTGCTCAAAGGCGGCCGTCTTTCAGGAAAGCGGAAAAAAAAATGGGCAGGAAGGGGTGTATCTGATGAGCGACTCTTGACGCGGAATATCTCCTTGAATTTTCGCGGACAAGTTGTTCGACAGGGGAGAGAAGAAATGAAAAAATCGTCGAAGAAATCGGAGTCTTTTTTCATTCGGTTCTCGGACGTGGAATTTTATCGCGGTACCCTGTCTCTCTCCCTGAACGATAGTTACAATATCTCTTCGCGGAAGATTCGCAATTAAAAAGTCGGTAGAGTGACGGCGGTGGCAACCCTCCCACGGGGGGTGACGGTTCATCGAAGTTTCGCCTTATATTGACACGAAACGGGGCGAGATTATGCTCCCGCTCGGATGGAGTCGCTGAAAGACGACGGTTCGACGATTCCTCGATAATTCCTCCTCTCGTTTAACGGATTCTCCGGGGGGAATGTTCCCGGATGTGTACGAGTTACTTGTTTTTTAAGGGGAGTGGAATGCCGCGATATCGAGCAACTTTCCGTTCGATAGCTCGACAGCGGAATGTAAGTTTCTTTCGTGGACTTACGGTACGCTTTGCAGTAGTTTCCTATGAAATATTCAAAGGTTAATTTAGGAATATGGAGAAACAATAGGGTCTCACTTTACTGGAATATTTCTCTCATACAGTTATTAAATAAAAGAGTTTAATTAATCCTGTTGCTAATTAAAGTATATTTGTACAGTTAAGTTGGGACAAGAATTGATCTTTTAATATTTTTTAGTCGAAGATGATTCCAAACGATCGTTTCTTACCGACGCGCGCTTTTCGAAACGAGTCAGTCGTTCATTTATGTAATTAATCAGAATTAGTCTTTACAGAAAAGAATACCTTTTCATGCTTTCAAATTTGTATTCCTTCTATAGAGTCTCATACAATATACAAATTGCAAAAGATCCTACAATTTTTCTCACTTGAAATCCCTTTCAATTCGAGAGATCAAATTCGTTGGGAACAGAGCTTAAAAGCAAGTAAAGGTACCCTTTAAATATTTAATACCTTAGAACACATTGGCGTTTCAAAAAGACGAACCGGGTGTTAAATTCCTCGTCGAGAATAGCGCTCGGCTTCTCGTCCGATTCTCTCCTGTTCAAGATTCAATATTCCGGAAAACAGGTCGCCGATATTATGATATTTCTAAGTTCATAATACCGTAACACCGCAGCATGACGGGAGCACTCGGTAGGAAAGGGTCGATGTCGGAGAGAAAAAAGAGGTTCGAACGAGACAGAGGTCGAGAACCAGGAAATGGTCCCATATTGGAAGACCTCTAATACAAAGTCGCTTCCTCCTCGCCATAGCTGCTGCAAACATACTGAATATAATTTAATATCTACATAGCCGTTACATAACGGGTGACTCGGTACGTATCGATTCAATTTGCTGCTACTTGTTTCTTTGCATTCTCTAATATATCTTTTTTCGAGCGAATAGAAAATGGAAATAGGGAATTTGAAATATCATATAATGAGCACAGTTTATAGCGTTGTACGGTAATATCCTACAATATTTATGAATCTATCGAAGATGGAATTCCATTTTATACGTATAGAAAAATTTGTTTATGCTTCGTGCGAAGATATAAAAATATAAATATACGAGAACTGTGTAATTAGATGAAGAATACAAATATTACGGTGCTTCCGCGATTACTTCTCTCCAGGATACTCCTCTCGAAAATTGATATAAGTTCGTACAACAAATTTCAACGAAGCCAATAACGAGCTACTTTCGCCCATAGAAAATTACAACGGAAGAGACATTTAACCATCGTGCCAAGATATAAAAGTATAAAAATTGTATTAATATGATTGAAAATACAAATATTCGAATTTCTATTCGATTTGTGATTAGTCTCTCTTCAAAGACACTCTTGGAAAACGAAAATAAATCTGAACAGCGAATCCCGGTGAAGCCGGTAACGAGCTTCTACATCTTCCAGCGGAAAATCCACCATAAAATTCAATCGAAGAAATACACCATGGTGGTAGTTCCATTACTGGTCTAAATAGACCCTACGTAGGTAATTACCCCGTTAAATCGGTCGAGCCGAAGAAGAAGTAAAAGGAAGGAGGGGGCGTTGAAGAGTCTCGACACGTCTTTCATCCTTCGAACCAGTTAAATTGAATTTACACGACGTCGTATACAGAAGAGGGCAAAAGAAAGGCAATGGCTATTTCACCTGAGGGATGCCTTTAAACCGAAACGTGCCGCGATAATGTAACACGGGAGCCGGATAATGGAACTTATGATATATCATGGCGGCGGCATGGATCGGATGATCCCGCATTCACCCCATCGTCCTCTCCTAGCGTTGTAACATCTTCGTATCAAGAGGCTTTTACTTGACAATGACGTCCCAGCAAATTAAAATGTATATGCAGCGAAACAATGGCTTCTCCGTGCTTTCATCTCTTTTCTTTCTTCTCGTTACTGTGTGTAAACTGCACATGTTTATGCATTTATGAAGAATTTCAAAACGTGCAAATGTACATAATATGCGTAAATACGTGAACTATCTGAAATAAAGCGCTCGCTATAATGTTTAGAACGCGGAGCTAAGTTTACATTTATAAAAACACGAAATTGTCACGCTCTATGATTTTCCAAAGGAGTATTCTTTCTAACTTCTTCATTGCAAACAAATGTTAACATGTCAAAAAAAGTTTTGGGAGTGAAAGAAGTAAAATACTGTGAACACCGTACTACACTAGCTACAGAGGGATGTACACGAGAGACAGTTCTCTAAAATCTTCACTTAATCGTTTATCTCATAGGCATCCTTCAACGTGTCCTACGCTATCCTAATGTATAAGGACGTTGAAAGGGCCTTAATGATAAATCCACTGATAATTCCCAAACAAAGTGCACTTTTTCTTCCTCTACTTTCCCGTTTCCTTTTTCATTATATCCTATATCATATGCAAACAATCCAATATTCTCAGAAAATAAATAATAAAGAGTAACAATGCGGAAAGATAATAAGAAACACGTATAAAACTTAATAATTATCCCTTTCGTTGTTGCGTTCCCGCTTTTTAAGCCGGCGAACGTGATGTGTAATAAGAAAATGCGACACGCAGAAGGAACGCGGCGATTATAGGTGAATTGACCATTCGAGTCTACGGAAACGAATACGCGTACAAATCGTAACAGCCGCAGAGTTAAGCTCCATTCATCCGTCGTTGAACGCCGCAACTCCTGGATCCGCCTCTACCGTGGCTACGTGAGATCCGGCGTCACCGCAGGGCTTAAACGGCTTTAAGGATCTCTCTGAAGGCGTGAAACGTGCCCCCCCCCCCGTCACCCTATGAACCCGCGATTCTCCCTTTTTATATGCAATGAAAATTCTTCCCGCCGTTCTGCTAACTTCAACCGTTGCTTGATAATGAAATTTGTCCGTGAAAATAATGTAGCTGGTGGCCACGAAGAGAAGATGTGACGCGAACTTTGACGATAACCTGGTCCAGAGTTCGACTAATGTTAACCGTACAGAATGATTTGACTGGTGAAAGATGAATTCTGTCGGAACGTTTAGCCTGTTAACTGCGAAGTTTCGTTTCAAAAATCCTTTACGAGGTGCGCAGGTAAAATCAAGCAATGACAATTATACACGTCGACCGCAAAGTAAATGCTTCTATTACAAATTTTACGAAAAACGTAAAACAAAACGAGGAAGGATTACATTTTTATTCGATAAAAAATTAACAATCGATTGTTGAAAAAATCGATTGTTAATTGCCATTAAAAACTTAAAAATTGCCAAAAAATAATAAAGTAAAGTACATGAAAGGATTCGGGAAATAGCCGATACACGCAGCAAAGTACGCAAAACAATTCTTATATTTGTAAGAACGTGACATCCATGTCAACATATTTGCTCTTCTTTTTGTTGGTTTTTATTAATCTTTCACATTGTAACTATAGAAATTCTTTATTAACACGTTTACTGTATTATTTATATCTACTCAATTCTTAATTATTAATCACCAACGCGGACTCTTACTTCCACGGTTTTATTTCGTTTTATATTTTACTCCTTTTCTTTCTGCCAGTTTATAAAAGAATGTGAGATAAGATTGTTAAAAGAATGCGAGAGTTCCGAGTTATGAAGTAATGCAGCGCGTTTGGCTACAAACGATCCGTTTTCACTTGCTTCTCTACTTCAGTCTCCCTTCTTCTTGCATAACCGTGAGAGTTCAGATACTTTCGTAACGAGGGAAAGAGATGGTAAAGAAGAATTTTCTCCTGTTTCGTTCTACTAAATCTTCTTCTCCCCGTTCCAAAAACCAACTTATACTTGACTATTATAGTACGAATATTATTATACCAGATACGACCTAAAGCTATTTAGTATTTTATATAACTTTTTGTACAGAAATAAAACAAAGCTATGAAATAAAATTTATTTCCTTAGATACTCAATCTACATATGTTTTCACCAACTTTTCCAAATTTGGCCTCACGTAAGAAAATTACACGAATATTCTTATCATTGTTTCGAATATTTATTATATATCTTTTTAACATTGATATACATGACCTATAGCAGCATTCTCCTTCTCTGATCTCCTCTTGAAAGTAATTAAGAATAGAGAAAAGCTTAAATGGACAGTGTTGGCTACGGCGATCTTCGTCTGCTATACCAAAACAATCTTCCATCACACTTTCAGTTCACACTTTCTAAATCAAGTTATATTTCATACACTATATACCGTTCGATCTGCCGAACACACAACCTCATATATCAGGAAGAACGGGAAAAAAGGAAAGCAAAAGAAAGAAGCAAATCCCAACATGCATCTAAGAAATCTCGAAACTTTCTCCTCGGAAAAATCCAGTCTGCCGAAATCTCCGCGACCAACGAGATCCACGTACAAGTCAAGAGACATTCCCTCTCGAAACTCGAAGCTCCTAAACCCTTAATGCTGCCCGACGCCTGGAATCCATCTAGTATATCTCTCTTCTAGTTCATTCCCTAGCTACTAAACCATTCCTTTGCTGCGTGTAGAAGCTCGAATCGGACGAATATAACGCAAGAACGAGATCTCTCGATGACGTCGTGAGGTTGTCACTAGGAACAAGTCACGCCTCAAAGGGTGCCAAACGTCGAAACGAAGCAGGAAGCGAGCCACCACCTTCAGGGGATTCACTCTCTGTCCTCGTCTTCTCACGCCACATTAACCTTAACGACCTTTTAGCCAGTTCTTTTTTTGAAGGCGGTCCGCGCGTCAGGGAGGGCGGATTTTTTCCTGCCAGTTCCTGAGATTGCCGTGTCGCCAGCTCAGCGCCTCTTAACGTTGCCTTTTTCCTGTCTCGACGCGACATCCACCCAGTGTCTGACGCCTCCCGATTTCCTCATTTTTACACTCCACTTTTGATGTAACTATTAGCGCTTTTTCCTGCCACCTAGACGACTATGTAACGTCAGTGTGATATAACTTGGGGTACTGAGTTTTTAGTGCAGTCGAGAGGGATGAGAATTTGGAAATTTAAATGTGAGGTTGGTTGAAAGTATTTCAGTTATCAATACTCGAAAGAATAGTAATCTACTTTATAAATAAAAAGGTTTACCATAGGATTTACATATGCTATCTTCTTGCTATGAATAAAATTATAGGCAGGAGAGGAATACATCTGACTTATCTGGATAATAAAATTGAAAAGTTTATTGGATGAATAATTTGGCTTCTGAAAGACCGTGAAAAGATAATTGTTGGAGAGATTGGCAAGTTTCTTGAAATTTTATAGTTGGTTTCTGGCGATGTTAGAAAAAAAAAAAAAAAGAAAAAAAAGAATTGTATTTCTGCATAACCATGATTACCAAAAACAAGTTGAATAAAGATTACAAGCTGTATATTTCTATACTCTTCCGGCGCTGCAGCTATTAATTACAAGAAAGCTTTTGATGGGCGAGTAATTATCTTTTAACGACGTTCTAGCCATTTGTTTCGCGAGCAAACGATGGAAAGAAATCAAACGATAAAACGTAAAAAGTGTTCTTGATTCGGAGGGTTATATCGCTCCGATGACACGATCAAATTATTATGAAAAATAAACAATGAAAAATAAGCGAGATCGACTTAAAATGATTAAAACGTACGTGAATAAAACATCATATTCAGTTTATGGTTTGTACGGGAGATCGTGCGATATTTCATGGTATTACCTGCAGATTTCTGTTACACGGGATTAACAAAACTCGCTGTTTACTGACTAAAGTGCACACCTTTTAAACGGCGTACACGCGCACCACGCTGAATACACACTTTACAATCTTGTTTTTCCTGTTCACCGAGAGAAGTATTAACACCGGATGACGCTGGTCGCCAAGCGTTTCCCCCGGTTAAACCTCCGTGCGCACACAATGCTCTTCGTACGCCACCGAGGCACTTTTGTTTCGCAAAACGAAACGAACATTGTCGTGAGTGATAATAATTATGAACTGCGAGATGCCTGTATTTATTACACGTTAAAATAAATTCCACTCTTTACCCTTCCATGCATTTCATTTGAATTCCATTATATTCTTCGTCTTGTTCAACCTATTACACATTTTATAATAATAATTATTATTATTGACTATATTTTATAATTATCGCCATTCTTTATCATTTTGGCAACGTCGATTAACTATAATAACCGTATATATTGTAGCATTTACATATTAATTAATTAGGTCCAAGTATATGAAAAAATTATTCATTACTAAATTATTAAACAAAGGCTTATTTCTTGAATAAAAGTACATTGAAAAAAAAAAATATCTTTAAACATCGCAATAGTGTCATAAGCTTACGCTTAATAAACAAGGAACATTTTTTTTTTCATTTTACTTGCAGAAAAATCTGATATAATTGTCAAATTTACAAAAGTAGGAAACACGGAAATTCTTAATAATTAATTCGAGTAAGCGAAAAAGAAAAAAGGCAAAGACCCTTAAAAAATTTGCCAGGAACGTTTACTGTGATTGTTTCTGTAGATCTGAAGGGCGATTTCATCTCTAGTGCTAAAAGTACGCCCGATAATAATGCAAATCGGAAAGGATCTAGTGACACGTACCGGTCGGAACATCTTAAGATAGTTTGCAGTACGTGTAACGTCCGTTCTCACGACGTTTCACGAGCCAGCTGAAAATTTTTCCCGTTTTCGCCTGTAGCTTTGGTCGGAATCTCGTTTGCAAAGAACGCGTGTAGAATATCAAGAGACAGAGACGACTGGAATAGAGTTTACATGGCCTCTTTCCTTCCATGACTTCCTACAAAATATCTTTGCAACACAATCGACAGTAGCACGATCGGAAATTTTCCAAAATGAATCTACGTTGGATGAATCCAAAAATGAATGCATCTTCGTTAATCGTCGTCTATTATTGTTTCCAGAACAAATGAATAAAATATAATTAAGACTTAAATGAAATATTATTTTGGTATACACGATGATGAAGGTTGAAAATAATTTCCAAAAGTTCCATTGCGATATACGTAATATCGTTCAATAGAAGCGCTGCATAAGCATGGAATCGAATGGCGGTAATATCGCAATTGAAGTTCAACATTGTCACGATTTCGAAGCACGGAATTCGCAAAAACAATTACTCGGCATTATTGAAATTAATAAATGCCCAATGGACAGATAGCAGCCACATCAGCAATATTAATGAACATTAATAATTCGAATGTCCATTGTAATTATTTGTTGCGGAATTTAATAGAACTCTAAAGAAGGTCGAACATTCGTTTTGGATTAACGTGGAGTTAATTAAATCAATTACGATACGGATATTTATTCCCACAATATTAGAAATACGTTATTGCGCCGTTTAAAACTTATTATTGCATGAAATATAAAACAATTTATACTAGCGAACCGCTCAATCAGGATTTCAGGCAACTCTTACGCCTTTTTCACAAATTTCAATATTTTCTATATATTTCATCCCTTTCGTATAATAAATCTTCCGTATAATAAAAACAAACGTTCTTCTATGTTATTCCGCGCGTAATAAACTTTAAAAAATTACTGTCGCGCAAGAAAAATGAATGAATTTACTTTCCTAAATCTCTCAATAAAACTCCCAGACGACCTTTACAACGCTTCCTTTTTACAACGTACAATATCTTCCACGTATTCCATATTCCATCGAAACTTACTTAACGAAAACAAATTAAAAATGCAGCAACCGAGCAACCGATGCTTACGTTACTTACACGCGTGGTCAGAAATATTAAACGGTGAAATAAAAAGCGAATCTTTACGGGGGCGAAAAAATACTCGCCTTTTACGTGTGCAAAAATTTTATCAAATAAAGGATCATCCCTTTACAAACAAACGAAAAAAATAAAAGGGAGAACGCAGACGTGTACAAAAAACAGAAGCGGGAGAAAAAGAGCTCTTCGAACGAGCTGTTGAGCCTGGCCACGGGACTCGGCCAGAAAAAAAAAGAGAGAGAGAGAGAGAGAGAGAGACGGAGAGAGGAGAGTTGGGTTGGTCGAGATTAAAAGTGAAAAATCGCTACGACTTGGCCGTGCCTTTTAAAGCGGCCAAACAAAGCCGCGACCCTCCGGTTAAAAAGCAGCGGAAACACTATAGAGTCGATGTGTTCCGGTATCTACGCGCGTGGCCCGTTTCCTTGTAAATTATCCGCGTGACCAAGCCCGCCGCGTAAACTCGCGCACGAATAAATTCATTTGTTATGAGAGAACCTCGTGGCCGGACGTTATCGGACGAAACGCGTCGGAATTGCTTAACGAAACGGAATAGCCGTTCGCTTATCCCTCGTTCCAGCCCGTCTCTCGCTCTCCGTCGTTTTGTTTCCTTCCACCCTTTCATGTTTATCCCAACCTTCTCGCTTCACCATTATCGTTGCTCTCGAACCATCCCCGATTTTCCTTTCCTTTTTTTTTCTTTTTTTTTTTTTTTAGATTATTTCAGTTTTTATTAGAAAGTTTCACTTAGACTATTTATATTATCTTCTTTTAGATCGATTTAATTTTCGAATCTGTTGGTTCATCAAATTACTCTTTGAACTTCTTTCACGTTCGCTCGATCGAACACTCTTTATTGGAATTTCGTCTTTGTTTGTTCTTTTCTGTTTTTTTTTTTTTTTTTTTTTTTTTAGTTGCTTGTAATCGTACTAAATGATTGTATGGGCTATTAGCAACGTAAAGGAATGATAGACATAAAAGGAGAGGAGAAATCATGTGGGATGATAAGAATTTCTTTCAATTCTATATACCTATGATGATCCTAAATTTTTGACACGTAGTGTACGTACCGACAACACAACACCTCTCCGTCTCCGTTTCTCCTTGGATCAGCCTGTTCCATTGGTATCGCGACCAAAATCGAAATATAGTATCATGATTGGACAACAAATTTTAATTATTATACCGCCAGCGAGTTGCCGCTCGAGCGAAATTAATCGCACTAGCCAGCGAACAGGAAATCGATACGCGAGGGTGGCGGAATCGTCGGAAATTCGATTGCGCGAAACGTAGTTCGGAGCAATTAGGTCGCGCTCGACGATGGAATTCACGAAGAGGCCACCTTCAAAGACCACCGTCAAAGACGTAGCTTGATCGAAGGCACGTGGTAAAGTCTCGTAGTGCCGGTTATATCGTTGTAAAACAGGAGAGGATGTACGAAAATAGGTGTGCACTAGTAAACGTGAATAGTGTGTGTCGAATAGAATAGAAATATGTTTGCTTAAAAATATTTATAAAAAATGTCATATACGTAAATATGTACATTGACTTATTAATATTCAGATATCACGGTGTTCTATTATTGGTTTATACGTGTACCTCCTATGTATACATTGTATACATATGTAGTATGTATGTTATGTAACTGTAACCAGAACTATGAATTCGATATTTTTAATTAGTGCCAAGGCCGAGGATCGGTGGAAAACTAATTAAATCCACCATGGGCAAATGAATAAGAACGTGCATCAGGGGGAAATTGTGGATTTTCGTGGGAGATCGACGATCGAATTCGCTTGTTATGGATAGGTAGATATCCTTCCGGCTGTTCACTATCGTCGCTTCCTGACGAAACGTTCGTGGGTAAATATTATTATTCATGGCCGCGTATCGTATTACGATGAAACGTATTTCTATGGGGTGTACACGGGCGTCACGAAATCCTATCAGCGTATTTACGTCAGCGGATAAGGAAGATTATACACCGTGTCATGAAAGAGATGTTACATTTTTGTTTTATCGTCGTTCCATTTCTCGGCTGATATATTACACGCCGTGCTGTATTCGTTCGATTTTATCATAATAGAAAGTTATTATCGATATCGATCACCGGGATTATGTTCGAAGGTAGTGACACTAGAAAGGAAGACGCCTATGCAAATAAATCGGCCACAATTGAGCTATTGAACGATATTATTCGACAAGAAATTGAACAAATACTACGAGAAAATGTTATGAAAAACGACATTTGAACTGGCACATATTTGTAAAAGAAGCGGAAGTGGCCATTTGATCAATATCGTATTCTACGTATGCGGTGACTCTTTTTCTATGACATCCTGTAAAACGCGATGGTAAAGTGGAACGAAGCGAATAAAGAAGAAGAAAATGAGAAACCTAAGGCAACCGTGGCGAAATAAAAATTCTTGTCTGGCTGGTAATGAGTAAAAAATCAAATCACTGCCGATCTTCTTACTCGGCTGACGTACACGGTTGACGTTTCGCGCGTGATTTGCAAATGCCACGGCCCGGAAAGTTTCATTTCGCAAGACAAGACTCGTGTTTATGGGAGAACGTGCGATCTGACATGTGACAGGCGAAAAGAGTAGTTTGCGGAAGAATTTTTAGCCTGACTCGGTACTGAAATCGAGATTAACTTTGGATATTGATAGAATTTAGATCTCTGTTAGCATTGTTGATACAGTGATTGAGCTTTGCTTTGAATCGAGTTACCTTACTTTTCGAGCATTTGACTTTATTCTATGCTTTAAGAATAATTATCCAACGAATGAACATGAAATGAATGAATTGTAGTGTAAACACGAAAATGGTCAAATAGACACAACAATTTTTAAGAATTTTCTACTTTCTCTGCTTGTATTACACATTGTTTCATATAGATTTGTATGAAATTTACTTTCACCTAATAAACCCTTGTAACAAGTGTACGGCGATATAAATAAATAGAATGATAATTTTATATGAATTATTTCTCAACAATATTGATATTAAACGTATCTAACATTTATTCTCCATTCTCAGAATAAGAATTCAAGGACTCGGAATTAAAAACTTCGTGACCGATAAACGCCAGAAGTGGAAGAGATAGAAGGAATCAAAGAAAGCCGTCCCGAGAAAAAGTAGAAGAGAGGACGAAGAAAACGGAAGAAGTAAAGAAAGAGTTGTCGCGGTCTGGTTCCTGTGACCATCCCCGCTCCATGAGAAATTTCCAATGCAAATATCAGGTGCTGTGGTGGTGGATGAAAATGAGGAATAATCAAAGAAGCGAGGAATAGGAAAAAAAAGTGGAGATCTCGAAGGGTGGTACCGTGATAGGAAAGGAATCGACACGTGGCCTATGGAGGAACTTTAATGACATTTCTTATTTCCAGCCGTTTCTCGGATTCCCGTCGACACCTCGTCTTATACTTTCGTTCTTTCCTTCTTTCTTCCTTCTCTGTCTCCTCGTCGTCATCGTGAAAGTAATTTTCTACGCCGGGACGCTTGCTCGGCTACTTTATTTGCCACCAAACTTTATATATCATTCGTTGATTAACGATGTTTCCGGTTCCAGCGGATGTAGCCGGAAGTTACTATCCCTCGAACAGAGTCGTATTACCGTTAAGTTTCGAATGCGACATATGGGTACGCTGGCCTCATGCAGTCACGTATTTATGTGTAAACAATATCAACGATTTTGATTCTATATATAATTGTTGGTGTATCGACGATAAATTATAGATTTTAGGCTTCGACAATAATTACTGGATAAATAATAATTCACAGTCTTATAAATATTACAAATTAACGAGTTATAAATATTATACTTCATATTACAATAATTTATTAACGTATTTGTATTATTAATAATTTATTGGATTATTGGTATCTTAATAACCCGAGTTGCTTACAATCACAATGAAATTGTGAAATGAGCTAAACAGCACAATCAGTTCAACGAAAGAAATATTAAATTATGAATTTAATTTGATATTTGATAAAATAGTTCGATCAACGGAATGACGAAAAAAAAAAATGTTCCTGGTAATATTAATATTTAATTTGACAAGAATGGAAATCTGATTACACAGAATTATTTATTTTCGTCGTGTCATTTTAATTCTAATCGATTAAATATATTTCTCGTTTTGATAAGAACTACGCCAATTGGGAGAGAACAGGTAACAATATTGGAGACTCGAAAAAAATCGATAAAAGGGAACAATCTAGTCGTTAACTAGAGCTGTGAAACGTTCTAATACTGACGATACGTCAGTATAGTACTGACGAGTACTGACCGATCGAAATTCACCGTTTATTTCGACAGCGTTTCATTTCAGGGGCGTTTACTACTCTCTCTCTCTCTCTCTCTCTCTCTCTGTCGGTTTCCCTGGCATTCACGGAGGCGGAACAGGAGAGGCGAAGTGAAGACGATGATCCTTGAGCTACTTCCAAGCAGTCGTGCATCGACGCTCGAAACAAATTGCGTCTGTAATTATAGCGCCCTACTTCACCTGATTACGGAACTACGAGGCTGGATTACTGAGACTGAATTTCGTATAAGACGCTGCGAAATTTCAAGTAACTCTCCCTCGTTTTTCTTATCGCTGACCAATCGATCAATGTCTTTGAAAAAAAAAAAAAAAAAATAAAAATAGGAAAAGTTAACTTGCAAACTCTCGTTTGTAAATATAACCAACGATTATCCTCAAATATCAGCTGATCTGTTACGCAAGTTTCTATTAATCCTGATAATTCACATAAACTTACGCTATGTGTTCCTTTATTACGAATGTTTGGCAAATTAGCAAATGACAAGTAAATAAGAAATAAGTAAACTGCTTCTCATTAGGGTACGAAATGTGCCAATTATAGAAAAGTATAGGACTTGGACGGTACAAGATAGAAAATAAGAGAAACATTAAGAATTGGTCAATAATACTATGATACATATGGTCAGCGGTGTAAACGTATCTCTTTTGCGATTTAGTAAAGTGTAAATCATCGAGAATCAATTCTTCTGACATAGTACGATCTAGCGCTACATCTGATCGTGAAACAAGACTTCTTGCTTTATAATACACACGATACTTAACATCGACAGTATTAAAAGTTCCAAAAACAATATCGTTTATTCGAATCGAGTGTTTTAATTAATCCCAGGTCCATCAGAATATTTCCCTATCGCACCATTAGCAAGTCAAGTGGCGATCATCAGCGTCTGCCTCGCAGCAGTCAATGCGGTAAGAGAAAAATATTCTAAAGAGAGAAAGACAAAAAGAAGAATTTAATAAAACGGCGGAGAATAAAAGAAGAAAAAAAATAAAAATAATGCATTTTAATGATCGCAGGGAGAAGATGGTATCGATCGTCGTAATTGTCGGGTTGGTCCGTTCCCTCGGGCAAAAAATATCGCCCGATCCTCTGTTCACCGGAGTCTCAAGTGCATCGAGGCCGTGACTGTCCTTTCACGGTGTAAAAGACGAGACAATCCCAATCGTTCGCACTTTCTCAAAACGTCTCCGGTCCGGAGCCGGAGGCTGAAAGTGTCCCGCAAAAGAACGGAGGAAGATCGTCTCCCTTGGGAACGAGAGAAAAAGGGTAAATGAATAGCGACAAGTTGCGCCGAGGTTCCCACCGAGAATAAAGATGGAGGGAGCCTTCGGGGACACGGCTAAAAGCCGATACGGAAACTCGATGCAATTCGCCGCGCACCATTCGGCGGACAAACGTGATCGCCGGAAATTTTTTTTTCTTTTTTTTTTTTTTTTAGGAGACCACAGCCATTTGTATCGATAAAACAATAGAGAAATATGAAAGTAACGTCTTCTAGATTCTCTTTCACGATCGAACTAATTTTGCAAGTCACGGGATTACAAGCTTCACCAGCGACTAATTAGACTGCGGCTCGTTATGCTAATTTCTACAAAGACAAATAAAGGGATAGAAATTTGTTTTACTGAATATTATACTGCTACCAAATATTATAATAGATGCTAAACTTTGCGTATTTTATGTACCTTTGCATATTACGCGAATTCTCTGCGTTTCTGCAATTTTAAAATTTTTCCATGGATATATAGAGATATGCAGTCTAATAATAATAAACATCTTCGCATCTTCAGTAACAGTTTCAGTCACGAAATAAAAGGAAATTGTATAAATTACAGCTGTTATCCGATTATTCTGTTTGCTGAAGACTTATCAATGTCTCGGCAAACAATCGCTTCTCAAAGCTTTAAATAACCAAAAATTGTATTCGTTTCCCCCCCCCCCCCCCCCCCCCATTGTCACGTTCCATTGTCCTCGCGTGACGATAATTGCTTACGTAAAACAGCGGTACGGCAATAGCGGTAATTAGACGGTGAACTTCTTTGAGACAGTGACCGATTAAATGACGGAAAATTCAGATAGTACGGAAAAGGGGAATGAAGGAGAGGTGAAGAGTAGAAATCGTCTTAAACGAAGACATAAATACGAAGAGTTGAAATGGCTAGGTACGCGGAAGAAGGGAAGAGGATTACGGACGAAAAAAAAAAAAAAAAATCGTGGAAAAGGATGGACGAAGATGCAGATTAAGAAGGTCGTGGATGACCTTTGTACGAAAGGAATCGAGATTAAAACGAAAGACGGAAGTTGATGAGGCCGGATCGTTAAGCAACTGGCTCCCAGCCTCGGTATTATGCAAACAATATTTAAGGAAGAGGAAGGAGGAAAGAAAGAAGGATGAGATTTTGTTCGAGCATGAATAACGAGAGGTACAAACCATGGAAAGTTTTCATATAATTGACCAAACAGTCGAATATACATACGTATAATGCGCATAAACGCGCACGCACCTTGGATTTAAATTGTTCGTAAAGCGTATTGTTCAATTTTACCGATTGTTTCATTGCTGTTCTTGCGATAATAGCAGGCCTCTTTATAAATATATGTCGCCAGTTTTGGTATCATAAATATTGTTTCATCGCTGTGCTTGTAATAAAAAGAGTGTTTAAAATCGAAAATACATTTTGTTTCGCAAATATCGAAGCGACGTAACATCTATAAATAAAATTTGTGTATTGTAAAAATAAATTCCCTAGAAATATTGTATTTTTATATCGAAAAATGTATTAATTGAAAACATAATTCGTAATTCATATGCTGTGAATGTTTACACGTTTATTGGTACATACGATATACAAGTGCGAACTCAAAGTTCCAATTAAAAAACGCAGAGAATAGACAGAAGTATGTAAAATATTCAGGATAAGGTAGCAAACAGATTTCTATTTAAGTTTCACTGTCGTAAATTAGTAAAACGGACCTGTCGGACGGTTTAATACGTACGGTTTTAATTGCTCCAGTCACAATCGATCTAATCTCAGACGTTCCACGTGTCGGTTAATTTAGTAGATCCTCGACACTCTAGTTATCGGTTCGATAATGCTGGATGTAACTTAGATGAAAGATAAGAACGGCCTTGAACCATTCAATGTCACGCGAATTAATTAATCTGCGCATCGATGAATCGTGTTTAGAAAGATAATTTGCGTGAAACGTAAGAAGATCAAGAACGATACGAAGAATCTAAGATTTAATGACACTAAAGAAAAGGAGAAAAATTTGTAACAGCCGCGTGTTCGCGAGTCAAACACGACAGACGCGGAATCGATTTTAACGAAAGCACCGCCAACTGTGAAAACAGGCCGAAGCCCTCTTCCAGGTGGTGCTTCAGGTACAGTTTGCGGAGATTTCTGAACAACTTTTGCGGAAAGGTCAATATTTTCCTTGAGAGTCGCGCCTACCTTCA
This sequence comes from Bombus campestris, assembly GCA_905333015.3. Lineage (NCBI taxonomy): Eukaryota > Metazoa > Arthropoda > Insecta > Hymenoptera > Apidae > Bombus > Bombus campestris. Next base: position 10,024,999 of record HG995140.1, read on the forward strand.
ACCACCGCGAGCCCCAAATCGTGTTTTATCTCGGCCTCCTTCGAACGGGCTCGTACGGCGTGAAAAAGGTAATGAAAAGAGAAAAATCGCGTGTAACGCGTTCATATAACGGAGCGCGACGTAGAAAAATACAAAATGACAGGTTGAACGACCGATTTTAAACGTGAAGTGCATACGTACGTATACGAAAGTGACATATTACTTGCAATATGCGTTAGTAAATCACGAGACATCTTGTGTCTTGTGTTTGTCATTCTATTCGAGTGTAAATTAACGAAAGAGATTTCCTCTTTAGAGGCTTATCAAAGGCATATTTGTTGAATCAACAACTGTTGATAAAAGAATTAGCACCTGGTTAACGCTTATCACAATATCTACACATGTAATAAGCTACTGATATTATTTATATTTATAATTATTTATACTTGTAAAATTCTTCTAGATAAAAATTAAAGCTACTATCACAAGGCCTGTAACTTCTGTAAAAAAAACAACTTATAATCTCCCTATATTAACTTAACGTGTATCTTCGCATATAATTCACAAATATTCCGAAACACAGGTATAACATTTAATATTCAGTGAAGTATTGTTTGCTTAAAATCGAACATTTCATACGTTACGATCTAATAATTCAATCTTAAATCGAATCTTTACAGATATCTCAGAATTGACGATATTCCAACGGAACAACGATATGCGTTATAAAATAATAATCTAAAATTCATAGAAAATTAATTCAATCCAACTTAATGCAAAAAAGGTTGAAGCATCGAACGACGATCAAGCAGCCTTCAGCGAAAGTGATAACCACGACGAAATTGTAGGAAAAGCTTTCCAGTAAGATCGATGCAGCGACCTTGAACCGGTCACGGTAATCCTGGCCGTCGGTTATAATAAGACGGTTCTCCCCGAAAACTTGCGCCTGGTAGGAAACCGCCGGATTATTTCTCGATGTTATCGTCCAGTCGGATAAGTGGAAGAGGTGGAATCTACCAAAGGAGAGACTCGATCGACGCCAAAGTGGTCTCGAGTCGATCAACTCGAGATTTGAATCTCCAGCCGGTACGAGCGAAAAAGAAAGGGCATCAGACAGAAACTGGATTCTTCGAGGAATCGAATTCACTTCCATTCTCACAAGGGATCCTAACGTTCTTCGAGAACTCGAAGGGATCGTTGAGTACTTACCGTTACACTTGCGGCTCGAGACGGGGAAATACGACTGGCTGCTATCTGATATCAACGGTGAATCTATTAGACCTAGCTGTGCAAAGCTGTGAAAATTGATTAGTATCGGACTACTGATTTAAAGAACGAGTACTTGTATCGTCGAACGTATACGTAACTAGATAATTGATGATCGTGAACGTTCTAATTTCAAGCATTTGAACATTAAAATATTCTTCTTGAAATAATCTTAAATTAATCTTAATTAATTTTAGATATAGTATATTGAGTATATTCTTATACAAAGCAAAGAATCATTAAAGATGTAAGGCTATGATGAATATAGGTTTCATTGACAGTTTGATTTGCAATTTGTTTGTTGCGAGCTTGTGTTAATCTTCGAGAATGTTCTTATTCGAAGCATATCATATCGAAATTGATCCATTTGGTCTTTGAATGTTGAAATAAGTTTCTCGAACGGAGTAGTTTCCTTTAGAAAGTAAAGAACTGTTCAGAGATTTAATCTGATCCTCGAGAAGATCTAAACTTGCTCAAAGCTTAAATAAACTGTTGAGATATGCTAAATTAACTATGCGAGTATGTGAGTATGTGAGTATGGGTATGTGTGTCCGCGGTGTCTCGGAAACAAAAGAATGTAAACTGTTCTGTCCTCAGTCGTGTATGGAAGGGCATCTGGTATGGAAGGTCGTGTAGACAAGAAAGTGCTGAGACACGCGCAAGATTGTATCGTTTAATATTGTTGGAATCGTTCACTAAATGAATACCTTTATTTCGACGAAAAAGATCCATAATCATTAACATAAACAATTTTATCCGCTTCAAATTTTGATTCACTGAAATGCATTAGACAATCAAGCGATATACAGTTCTACAAATAACGTTAATAAAGGTTACAAACACAAATCTTCTAGAAAGTGGACCAGGAATAGTTCGCAAACAGAGGGTTAAGTGTGATGTTTAAGTTCTACAATAGATGACAGCGTCGAAAGTTAAACACCTGGTACCGAGTATTCGGTAAATATTTTAGAAAGGTTCGCTAACTCGCGATATCTCCACTTAGTATCAATTTTCTACTACATGCGCGCACATACTTGCACAAGATAACTAGATATTTGCCACAAGTATTATACAAAATTCGCTGGATCTTTACGATTTGATGAGAAAATCAGCAGAAAGCATGAACGCCAAATTACGTTGATGCCAAATATAATTAGTAATTAACGTAAATCACATTCGTCGATTATAAATGTTTTTCGTTTCGCAATAGAAGACGAATCGATGTCTTGAAATTTTACTACTTTGATATATCTTAAGAATTTAAATTTTCTATCGCGAACGTAAACACGATGAAGAACATTCTTTGGAAATTGTATATCGAAGAACCGAAAGGAGATTCAGAGTTTAACAACCTGTAAACTCAATCCTCATTAATGCCAGTCTACTTCGAAGAACCTGTAATTGTTTAGTAAGTTATCTAACAATTATGAATCAATTTGACTGTATCTTCTTCTTTCAATTATAATTTTCTGCTGCTTCCTTATAATTTCAGCGGAATTTTGCTCCAAAGGTACGAAATTCAGTAACCTTTCGGTCGCCTGTGCGTGTAATTTATGCGAAGATTGAAGACTTGCACGTTGATTTTGGGATGATGCAAGTTTATTTCATTATTATCCAGTATATAATAAGTATTTATTATACAAACTTTTGTTATGCAATTTAAATAACCGTTACATGATTTCTATATCGTTTCTCGACATTTATCAAAAATTCTTATATGTAAGTTTGAACTTAATTTCAACACAACTGTTAAACAGCATATTAATATGAAGGCTTTGGAGTAGAATTGTTGACGTTATTAGATGTATGTGAATACAAAGGAACGCGTGGATAAATTGTAAGATAGAAAATATATATTTTAAAATACTAAAGTGTAAATACATAGCTCGGAATATAATATGAGCTGATCCAGTGTTACCCTATGACTGAAAACCCTGAAGCCAACGTCGCCTATCTACTGTTTATGGTTTGCCTTCGACGCAGTCTTTTGTCTATACGCTGTCGATGACTTCGGTGCTTGAGAAAACTAAAGACCAGATGTAGAGTTTTCTTAGAAGTGATGACCACTTCAACAAGAATCAAATTTTAAATTCCATCTCGATGATCTCTGGCATTTACCTAATTTGAATTTTTATCTTTCTTCGTAGAAAAAAAAAAAGAAAAAAAGAAAAAAAGAAAAAAAGAAAAAAAGAAACACTTACTTCCATTATGTACATTTGTACAATTAAAATCCAATACAAAAGGGGACATCTCTATTCTATTAATTCTAACCAAAAGTGAAAGTCAACGCCTGATAACCGTCAATTAAAAGATTTTAGTTAAGATAAAAAAACTTGTCAATCGAATTCCTTTCGTACCCTATATCGAAACATAATCAACTGTCGAGAAGAAAGTCGATTACGTTAGTTAAAATATCGAGAGATTCACAGATGGATAGTTCTTACATCAAAAGGAGGCTTTCACGGATCGTTTACTTAAGAATCCTTCTTTTTCGTAAATCATTGGGATGTTGGTATCCGGTGATACGTTCCTTGCTGACCATGCTACATAGCAAGCAAGAAGAGGTTTCGACACATAATCGATATTCAATCGCGTAGAACGACAACATTTTCGTCGTTACTCTAGTTGCTGGCTACTGGTACCAGACGGCTGGTTCGCATGATTCATAAAACCGAAGAAAGGGAAAAATCCAAGGGCTGGATTTCCCAGAATTCCAATATATATGTCCTAGCTATCAGAAGCCACCTTTCTAATTCTACGAGACTCTGAGGTTGAAAAGAATTTTCTCTTACACTGTATTAATAAAATGAAAATGAGTATTATATAACTATAATTGAAATTTCGCTATAACGTTAGAATGTGCGATGTACCGTAAAATAGTCTCTTCGTAGAAACTCAAATTGCCTCGATGAAAGAGAAATCCGAATATCGATAGGTATCTCTGTTTATGCAACAGAATTAACATGAACAAGGCTATCTTCTATAAATACCAGATATATGTTTCCATTTGCACTATCATTTGCACAGAAAATTGGTTTCACTTGCCTCTAAAAACGTCTTCACGACTTGGTGAAAATCATGTCGGTGAAGAATTCGAACCGTTCAAAAGGATACTACGGCAAGCTCTGTTTTGATCGTATCTTCTTTTGTTACAAAGAGAGCAACCGTCTTCGGGTATTCTATGAACGGTGCAGAACCTATCCGGGGAGAAATTTTTCCGACAAGACAGCCCAGTACCTTCGGAACTTCTATGGAATAAATTCTATCCATTCTCGATACACCTTTCACTCTCGGAAATTGCCACGAACACGGGAAACACTTATTTCGCGTCTCGGTTCGTTACTGTTCCCGGTACAGCCCGAACATTTACTTAAACTCCGACTTATCAATCGTAAATTAATCCTGCATCTTCGTATCTCTATATTTCAAAAAGGAAATATCGACTTGCAACTATATCTCAAGTTTTTAGTGGAAAGAGAGACGCGTGACGCAATGTTGAATCTTCCGGAAACCACACTGATTAACACGTTGAGTGCCATAGTGATCATCGATGATCATCGGTGATGATTGATTCAATCAAATGTTGCTAAATTTTTCAGAATAATTAAAATAAGATAAATTTCATACATTAAGAAATGTTGAACAATCTGAATATTTTATACAGAACAAACCATTGTAGTGTTAGTGCATAAGTTAGGATAAGTGTTATATCGTGGATAGTTTAAATACCCATAGTTTTCTATTTAGTGTTAAAATCAACAGACGATGATGGGCTGGTGGCTACGGGAAATCCTTGCGAGACATGCAGATCTAAGCAAAAAAATATGTGCATGTGGTGTGTGTGTGCGCGCCTGCAGCGAGTGCCTGCGTGAAGACAAGAGATCCTTCGCCAGCGAGTGTGTGCGTACTCCCTTTTTACCTAGCAATAAAATAATAGTTCAACCTGCGTAATAGTCATCCGCTCTATCATCCCTACGATATTAGATTGAGTAATATATTTATTTATATTTTCTTGGAAGTGCACGTCAAATGTTTATTGCTTTCATATCTACCTAATGGCAAAGTAAGATATCTGTGCTATTGCCCTACAAAATTTATATTTCCCACCGAAAAATTTCTTTACTTTCTTTGAATAACTTTTACAACGTTCTTCGAAATATTATACACTAAGTAAAAGACCGACGAAATTATTAGCCAACTCGATATACAATGCATATGATATGCACGTAGCAGTCAACGTGTTAACTCTTTGTAAACTTTAAGTTTAAGTTTAAGAGAAAGCTAAAATAGGAGGACATAAACATATACCGCTTAACAATAAATCACATAGCTCTACGTAATATTGCAGATCTATTCTGCCTTCGATGATAAAATCATCGTCGAGCATCTGGTGAAAACAAATGTTCTACAAGGAGCGCAGATTAGCGTGCGAAAGTCGAGAGGAAAACGGAAGACCATGGGCGATATCGCGACGGGCAGACAAAGCAAAGCGCATTTTCCGACTCGCCTTGCAGCCTCTCTCCTTCGTGGGCTGTGCCTCCGTTTACGTTAAATCAAGCAATCAGCTAAAGTGCACCGCGTCCGTGGTTTCCACGAGAATGCCGATTCAACCGGATTAACTTTAATCCGAAGACGTCGATACCCGCCATTCTTCCAACGACTCGAGCGCGCGGTCCCTTTCCTCGAGAGTTATAATATCGTCGAATGAAATCCGCGAAGAAAGTCTCGAGGACAGACGTGCGCTTTTTTCTTTTTTTTTTTTTTTTTTTTTTTTTTTTTCTTCGAGATATCGCGAAATTTTGCTCAGTCGTCGAGGTCAACGAGCGAGGAGAGATTACCACCAAGTATATACATAGAAGGAAAGCAAGAAAGTTGAATGAATTCTTGTTCGAGCGTCCTTCGAGACATTTCTACGCCATATTTTTAAAAAATACACGCTAACGTATAAAGATTACACGATGAAGGGGATCATAGAGGTTTCGATTGGATACACGTTAAAGTATGAAATAAAATGCAACCGAAACTTTCCTTTCTTTCTTTCGATAAAATATATCGATTATTATATTGCTTTAAAATAATGCTAAAACATATTGTTTACGATACTGGAATCAAGTGGAGGTCAATTTGACTGCAAATTGAAATTAATGTCAGCTAAAGATCAAGTCAAAACCAGGTCAAGGTCGATTTTAATTAAATGAAAATTTTAATTGGTCGAGGTCAGATCAAGATCAAGTTGATGTTTAGTTAAGTGACCCGTTGGTTATGACCGATGAGATCAAGTCGAGAAGTTGATGATTCAGGTGCGTTGAAATAGTTACAAATAGTAGTTACATAGTTGTCGTACAATTAATTTTTATTATTATCCCATAAAAAATATGAAAATTATAATAACGTGAATGATCCCATAAATGCTGCACTTTTATTTCTTAGCAAATGTAGATCGGTAAATTTCGTGATATTATACGTAGTAGAACAGCAAGGGGTCGGGTAATAACTGCCGGACATTTTCGAGCGATGATACTTGCCGAATGCAGAATAGTTCTAATTAATTCCGTGTGAGTCGACCTTCTCATATATTAAATTCATCGGCTTCATATCTATCTATACTGATCCGGGGTAGAAATCGACGGTCTCCACGTTCCACTATACGTACCGAGCTTTGTAATCTGATCGAAGTAGAAGCCAATGCTTTCGTGATAATAATTAGACCATGATAGATTACTAGAACGTAATGAATTTTAATGTGTAGAGACCAATTCTTATTAAATTCCCCTTGAAATTCCTGCGTTGTTGGATATTAAAAAAATAATGGAATTATAATTACCATTTTAATCTAAAAAATATTCAAAGGAATTGTTTATATAGCGAGCTACAGCAAGCCTGAAAGTTGTCTCTAGTTTCTTGTACTAGCAACTTTTCATCCTGCAAGAAGCAGAGGAAAGTCTAAAAGTAATTAAATTCAAATTCCATCTTAAAACATTATTCTTCGTAACGAGTGACAAAAGTTTCGAACTTGGTCTTTGTCAAAGGCCAAATTGTTCCGGTCAATATTTTCATGTTAAACAGCGAACCGTAAATGGCAATTACTCAACTCTGGCAGCTCTTCGCTTAATAAACTCAAGTCACCATTATCGTCCTTAAACGTAACGCGAAATCTACCTAAACGCTCTCGCTTCGCTTCGCTTCCTCTCTCTTATCACCTCAGCATCCATTACAGTATTAAAAAAGAAGGAAAAGAAAAAGAAACAGAAGAGAGAGAGAGAGAGAGAGAGAGAGAGAGCAAAAAACGAAAAACACCTGGGAGCCAGAAGGAAGGAACCTGAAGAAATTAAAAAACCGCGGCTCGGACGTGGAAAACCAGTGAGGAGGACGAGGATTCGCATCGAGGCGCGAGAAAAAGTTATCAAAGCGTCAGGACAGACGAATTTTCCACCCGTGAGATCCAGCAACCCTCGAAGCTTGGTCGACCAACCCCAAAAGAAGTTCGAAAAACGGGCCAGGCCAATAAATCCAGCCCCAATGTCAACTCTAACAACGATCCATCCTGACCAGCACCGGTTTGAACGAGAAAAGAAGCGAAGAGAAAGGGGTGGGGTCGGTTGGGGGGGGGGGGAGGGAGTAGTGGGCTGAATGGGGTGGAAAAGAAACGAGCAAGGTAAAGAGAAGAGGATGGCAATAGCATCGACAAAGCTGCGGTTTCCAATTTAGTAGCACCACTTTATATACAGTTCGGCAAGGCTCAAACAGAGGATGGAAGAGTGGTACGTGGGTAAAAGGGGTGTCCAATGCGAAAGAAAGGTTGGAAGGGTGCGAGGGAAAGGGCGGATAAGAGCGGCGAACCAGATATACGACGAGAAAGCCGCGATAGGGACGGAAAAGTGGTGGAACTTGTAAGGCGACGATGAAAGCCCACAACTTGAATGGTTCTTCGTGCTTCGTCCTGATTGCCGTACGAATGTCTCGCCGCTTTCCATGGGTCATTGCTGCTTCCGTCTCTGTGAAAAGCAACGACGCGCTTCTTTGTTGATTCGCGACAACCTGCGACGCTAGCAAAAGTGGCTAAGTGTTGAGGAAGATCGGTGATTTGCTATTTTATTCTGAACCTATCGCGATTAATTATTGCTTTATATCGACAGATAGAATGATTTGAAGAAAACAATGAAATGAAATTTGTTCACTTGTGAAAGCTGGATGGGGTAAAAAATTAGATTTTAGCAATATAATCTGCGTACTTTGAAATATTCAAATATTTGCGATATTTTGATCGGGTATTTGGTATTTCATTATATACGTACTTGTCTCTATCGATCGAATAATTTGGAAAATGACAACATTTTTCAATTTGTAACAGTTAGAAGGGGTTTAAATTAGATTTCAGTAGGATAATGAATATGTATTTTGAAATATTAATATATATATATATATATCACTATATTCGTTTTGTTTGGCTCGTACATATATGTTTGCAAACGTAGAGAATATAAATTTAAAAAGACCTACTTTACAGTATGATTCATATAAAACATAAATTACTAACATGATACTAATAACACGAATGAATACAATCTTGCAAAGTTATGTTTCTTCTATCTTTTTATATTTTCGTATCTTACGTTTGGTTTTCTTACCCGAAGAAACCAACCAAAAATATCCGTTCGATGATAATTTACTCGAAACTCATCTCCTTCTTTTGTTTTTCATATATCGTTTCTCGCAATGATTCCAGTGGATTTTCTTAAATTCCTCCGATAGAACTCCGGTCGATTCCCAAGAATCCTCGAGACGCTTTTATCTTTCCAAGATGAAACCCTCGACCGGAGTATTTTTCCGCGCGGCATTACATTGTGTACAGCGCGCGCGAGATTTAATCTTGCGAAGGAGAGAACGGCATCCAAAGCTTCGAACACGACATAGATACACATTTACCTGAAATCCATTCCGTATAAAACTTCCTAATCAATACAATCACGACACAAATTTCCATCTAGTACAGAAAAAGCTACTTACTCTTAAACAAACAGATGGAATTATATGAACCTTTTATGAACTACGGAATTTCTTGGATGTTTTAAAACAACAGAAATTAATGTAAGAATTTTAGATTGTTGAGAATTGATCCTCTCAAACTGATCAACTCCATCTTTTACCAACCTCGAAAGTTATCAATCTGCTACTATATTTACGACGCTATTCCATTTCTAAGCTAACTGAACGTGCCATTTTCAAACACAAGCGGCGTGTTTTATTTCCTAAAAACAAAATTTCCTAATCACACTCACCCTTGATAAAATTCTAAAACCACAAACACAGCGACGATTTTTAATCTCAGCTACTTCTTATACTTCATTAACTAAGTACCCAGAAAATATCAACTAAAAGCGAGGCATGACCGTTTCACAAACTCCCGTAAACGTCACGTACAAAATGGCTGCTCTTCACGCTCTACAGCGTTTAATTTTCCACCATCCTTTTATGCATACGCCATAAGAATATCAAAGGGGGATAAGATGAAAGTTATTAGAAAGTTCTTCGCGAGGCAGAAGTAGTTATAGGGCTGGAGAAAGTATAGAAAGTTGACATGCAGGTAGACCTAGAGATCAGTCGTGTTTCAATTACCGTTTGCTAGATATTTGGAAAGTGCGAGCGTGTAATTCGGAAATCGGCGTGTATTCGTCGCGTAGAGGGAACAAGCGTTTCCCTGTGGATGTAGTTTGGATATCCGTGGTGAAGCCGTCGGACAAACACTCGAACGATGTTGGAAAATTGGGAGTGCATTTCCGCCGCCCTGGCCGAAATTATATTCAACAGAGCGTGGGACCTTTGCGCCAAGTCGGTGACATTACATCCTTTCATTAGCAGGACACACATCGAATTCGCAAATTTAATTAATTAAGTAAACAGGAATTTTCATCTAGACTGAGTGACGACTATTAATCCAACGCGTTAACAAGTCAGGACGATCAGACAAAGGATAAACTGATTTAAAAACGATTTCACGATGCGAGGAACCTTAGTCGGGATTGTTGCGATTATGAATCTTTGTTTTTCTAGGAAAAAATCAATTTCCTCAACATCGATTTAACTTTCGTAACATTAAAACCATTAAAGTGTTCTATTCGTGTGACTTTTAGATTAAACGTATTATAAAGTGACAACGAGACATGTTTTAAGATTTGAATGATCTTTTGTAAAATATGTATACGACAAGAAAGCTTGCTTTTCTTCTTGAATATGAAATTTTTTACTTTAGAAACTTGGTAGTATGACGATGTCATTGGAGAGATGGAACTTCAATGGAGCGATGAAATCAAGTTTTTGGAATTCGAATATTGGAATGTATAGAAATTCGAAATATAGACGATATTCTAAAAGATGGTAAAGTTTGAATTGAAGAGTTCAAGAGAGTCATAGTATCAAATTTAGAAATTACGATGTAAATAATTACGAAAATATGAGACTTTCTCTCGTGGACATAATATGTTGGACTTTGAAAACGTGAAAACTTGATGTTATGAAAATTGATGGTAGAGAAATTTACTACTTTTGGTAGCCTTAAAAGGAAGATGCATTTATTTATGAATGCAACCAGGTGCACCGGTAGGCAATTTCAGCCGACCGAGCCTGTTTATCGAAACTATCGATAGAAAATCAAGTAACTCGCTAAAAACAAGAGAGGCTGGCGAGCGACTTTGTTTATGTATACATTGCAAATTAACCAAAGTAAGCTATCATAACCACGTCCCGAGTATAGCTTACAGACACCTGATACAAAGCGTAATAAATACCCTTTGCTTCAGACAGGAAGTTAAATATTAATTAACGCTGCTCCGCTAATGGACCTTTGAATATAAACGCGCACCTAAGAGCTTGGAATCTGGTATCCTCACGTCACATGCGTCCTTTCCTTTACACCGTGTCAGCTACAAGCAAAAAATATCCTCTATCTTAACGTTTATCTGAAGAACGTAAGGCTAAAGCTTCTTTTGAAACCTCGTCTTAACGCTTATGATTGATAAAACCAAAGTTATTGAAATAAAGAGCTTCGAAATTATCAATTTTTACAACATTTTATAAAAATTACTGTCACGAAAGAATTTTTATCTGCGTGAAGTTTACTTTTCTTCTTTATTCTAATCGTAAATGTTTGTCTCGCGTTACTATTGTATAATGAGCAATAAAAATGAGAGAAGGCGTTAAATAATCGCGATAAGCTTGCTGGAGAACCGGAAATAAGAATAGTGGAAAGGTGAAAAAGCGTTCGAAGAAAGCGAGGGACGAGGATAAAGTTCGAATGCATGACTTTTCCGTGGGCTAACTTAATTTAAAAACACAAAGAATTTCCTCCGCTCGGGAAATAGACGAAGACATGTTTTTCCCTGAGAAAACTCTCTTGCCCGCCTCCATCAGTGATTAGTCTCTTCCCTTTCACTGTTTCGTATCAATCTTCATCCCACTTCCGGTCTGCCTTCGTTCTTTCTTCGACTAGAACCACCTTCTCTATACTTCAAGCACGCTTTCGCACCTTGCGACCAGCTTCCAAGCTTTCTCGACCTTTTGAAAGCTCGTTGACTCGAGCCATGTGGCGAAGAAAGGGTTTAAAACGGAACGACGACTAATTCGTTGCATCGTCGTCCACGATTAAAACGAGCGATTCCCGAGGCGAAACGCCCAACAACCTTTCTTTCTCGTCGATTTCACTTCGATTCTTTTTTTTTTTTTTTTTTTTTTTTTTTTTTTCCTTACAACACGATTTCTTCGCGTAAATGCATGGATTTTCCTGGTTTCTTCTTATTTTTTAATTATTCTCGGGTAAATTAGCTTCCAGTTCCCGTGAATTCTCAGAGTTTGAAATTAACAAAATGTAATTTGAAAATAAGGTAGCTCAGGAATTGGCACTTTTAAATTTAAACACTCGATAAGGAATATGTCGTCTCTTAGAGAAATAGAATCTTTTATAATATCCTATTGGAATTCTTAATGTTAAAACGTTAGATTTGCCTATTGTCAAAGTACTGGTTTTAAATTTCCAAAATTAATCATCATAAATTTCTTTCAACTTCTGTTACTTCACTTCAATTTACGGTATTTCCTTGGCCATGTCACAAAAGTATTTAAACAATCGATTATTCATATAAATGAACCTCAATATTCATTGAGACCATATTCAACCCTTACTATGCATATGCTTCGGATGTCTGTTCATGTAGTATACTAATTTTTTTATTAAATACATATACATTTGCGACAAATATGTCACATATATAAATATTTGCACATGAGTCAGCGGAAGATTCGAGTCGGGAGAGACTCATATTGCTGCCCTTGGAACACCAACGTTGCCTTAGTCTGCTAGATTCAAATGTAAACAAACTCCGGACAAAGCATTATCACCGTTGTTTTTAATCGTCGATCGAAGTTACGTTCAAACTTTTTGTAATTCCACCGCTCGATACAAACAGACGAACATGCTCTCTAGGACAATGATTATAGAGAGTGATACAGTCGAATAGCGAGCGTAGAGTTGAACAGTAGCATCTGTACTTGTATTTAAAGTGATTTTAATATAATTAACGATTACAATTTTTATCACTCGTCTCTTTAATAAACCAACGCGTATAATAAACCACGTCATATATTTTGTAATTTCTATACGCATTTTCATCATTGGTTTCAAATAGTTATCTTTTTTATTCTTTTATCTTCCGTCTTCTCTTTTTCTTTATCTTATCTATATACTCTTGTATATTATTATATTCGTCGATATAATCACGATAACCCCGCCTTGTTACGATACTAATGAAATCTCAAAATGTTTTATATGAATAAGACACACGATATGAAACATAACAATTTTCCATATGGCCTAGCGTTCGTACACCTTCGCGAACGTATCAAACTGACGATTCCAAATAAGCATGCGTTTGTACGTCACTGTAATTACTCAAATACCAGCTGTTTAAACCAACTTCCACACAACTCTGCACAATATACCCGTGTAGTTTCACGGGATATTGACGTGAACAAGAAGGCAAGACTGAAATGCGCGTAATGGAAAGTTTCCATGGAGAAACAATTATTCATAGAATGGCAAATGTACGGGACGTGCAACTGGAACGAGGATAGCGTCATAAAGTGGCATTCATTTAGCGCGCTACGACTAGACACTGCAGCAATGGTCGATTCAATGTCTGGCACGGAATCGACCGATTCCCCTCGAGCTACTCACGTACCAAGTATACTTAGGTAATAAAGTCAATCGATAAGATAACAGCAGCCAGGACTTACGCGAGCAGATTGAAGGTCCAGCGAAATGAAGAACCTCCATCGACTTAACCATTTTGATCCTGTTTCTACGACCTCGATCCTTTTCGTTTTACGTTCCTCTCTTCTCTTCGCGGTTCCCTATGTTGGAACGATTTACGTCGAATGAAAGAGTGGATTCGGTTATGGTGGTTCAGGATATTTCGAAAGCTTTTATTCTCTCTGAATATGAGGAATTAGGGGAACTAGAACGATTGGTTCGGACTGGAAAGAGAAAAAGCTAAGATTTGATCAAATTCGTCGAATGGAAGGTGGAAGACAGCAATTTTAGAATAATAGTACATTTATTTTATACTGTGTCGATGTAAGATAGTCACGCGTACTACACACACATATATTTTTTTTTTTATTCGAAAATTCTTATTTACTCGAAAATTATCTTCTTAAATATATCGTTGGATAAAAAAGGGGTGGAGGGGCGGGCGGGGGGGGGGGATGGCGTCGACGAAAGTTATTAATATAAATTCGTTTGGAGTATTTTTGCAAATAGTTTTCTCTGATATACGTCATGGAAAAATTCCCATTATCTACAGATATTGCAACTTGCCCACTAGGTACTGTATATGTCAGTTATATATAAAGTTAAACAGTGACGAAAAACCAATAATAATAATGATAAAAAAAGAAGGATCTGCCAATATGCCAATTTCGTTCTGTTTCCCTGAAATGTCATTCTCCTTGCTTGGTAAGAAGGAGGAGGCGATAGATAAAATAAGAAGGAATTCCGTTCGTAACGAAGCGTTAAACGACTTCCTTCGGTCGATAAGTGACTTCTGTGATCGACTCTCTTCCGTCTCATCGCTGCCATTATCTTCGATCTAGTACGGAATTCGACCCTTTACCTCTTTCACGACACTGTCATCCCCTCGCATGTCGATTTTCAAACGAAGAATAAGGATAAAATTGAAAATTTTCTTTTGTCTCCCTATGATACTTCCCTCTGTCGAATTTTCGCATTCCGAAACGACAGATATGTACTTTCTCAGGCGTCGAATCAAATTTTTCAAAGTCGACATACTAAGCACAATAAGACTTTGATATTATAGATTGTAGATTAAAAAGTAAGATTATAGAAAAAAAGAAATTCTAATTGATTATAGATTATCGATATCAGAGAATAAGTCAGCGATCGATGATATAGCAAATGATAGATAAATAAAATGAAGATTGAAAAGCGTATGTATAAGCAATTAAGTACATGACTTGCAAGTTATAAAGAGTTAATACTGGATTACAATCAGCTTGAAAAATGGGAATATTACAAAATGTCACGCTTCTAAAAAAAAAAAAAAAAAAAAAATGCTTCTGAAAAGATAAGCTTATCAAAAAAATTGCACGTTGAAGTTAAACGCTTTTAAAAGATCAAAGGGGAAAAAAACTCTTTGACTTGAAAACTCTGATCATGGAAGTTTACAGCGTTAAAAAATTAAACCAAAAGTATCGCTCTTCCGAAAACACAAAGTTCCTATAGGATATTTCTTCGAAGTAATTATGTAATACAATTCGAGAAACCGGGAACACATTTTCAAGCACTTCCGTTTCCATCGTACCCTAGTCTCGTCACCGCCATTATCGTCGATTTTCCGCGAAATTCGCGTAGTTCTCCGCATTCTAAAGGCCAGAAGTGGCGAGAACGATGGTTGCTCACGCGAAACAATTCGAAAATCTATATAAATTTGCTCAATGATCAGGTTTACGCCGTCGTTAATGGTAAAACGAGTTAGCTTAATAACGATCGATCGTAAAGTTTGGCAGACTCGAACGCCTCGGGCGATTTGATTTCGACGCCGCCTTTCCTCGAAAATCTACGAAGAAGACATTCTTCGAGAGTCTCGATAAAAATGGTCGACGATCGACGCTATAAAATCCGTGTTCACAATCTTTTACGAAGATTTATATTCGAAGAAAATTATCTACATTTATGTTAAAATTTAATCTTAATCTTAAAGTTAAGTTAAATAATCTGTGGAAGAAACAATGTTTATGTTAAAATAATATTAGATGATATTTATTAAACAGAACTACAGAACCAAATGTATTTGAAATATAAGTGAGCGATGGATTGTTGACAGTTGGCCAGTTACTCTCAGACTAACTGTAGGTAGTGACCCATGATCCCTTAGAGATTTTGAACCCCACTCTCTATACAGTAATGAGTATGACCTGTGTAGGTGTCCTGTTCAAATGCCTGTGCAGATGTCTGTACAAGAGTATTCGTGTCTATGTGTGTAATATCGTTGTATTGCGACAATTTAAAAAATGCACAGTCTACACACGATAGATAAATATGAAATATATGCAAAGTACAGTATTCGTTATGATATTTAGTGCGTGAATTTTTTAATAATCAAAAACCACCTCTGTTCAGCTTATCGTTATTCCCGCAATGTCTTTGTCGATTAATACAAATTTTAGTTCAAATTCCTTTCTCAACAACTTGTACCCATTGTCTTCTAACACCCGCACAGTTCGCAAAGTATGATATGAACGGTAGCGTCGAGATATTCGTCAAATTCTCCTGTGTGGGGAGGCAAAGAAGACGGAAGAGAAATTGAAACGGAACAAGACAGAATCGAAGGAGAAACAGGGTCTGTCTCGTTCGGGAGCGCGCCTTTGTCTGGGCAGTTGATAGAGCTCTTTCCCTTGAAGTCGGTGATTCTCGAGCCATTTAAACGTGTCGAGCGACCAACAACACACGGCTGCCTCGAGACGGTCAACGAATCTTTGGGAATAAATCTGCCGTGGAAAGCTGGCTAGAAAGATTAAAAGGACACCGATGGATGCCGACGAACGGGCAGAAGGGAAAGGAATGAGACGCCGCGTGAAACGGAATGTCTCCGAGCATTAGATCGGAAGAAAAATACAGATCCGAGCCGTGAAGTAGCGGACCAGCATGCTGAGACCAAAGATCGAATCGTAAATACCGCGTTAGTCGACTGTTCCTTCGGGAGTTGCCTCCTCTTGAGAAGAGTGACATCAGATGAAACATTTAGATAAACAATGTAGATAATCATACGTAATAATATTACGCAATGTTAATACATATACGAGGTATTAAGAAATATATAGGTAACATTTATAGGATGCAATTTTAGTCGCCCAAGAATTCGCGTACGAAAATTTTGGTTAAAACTTATCTTCGAAATCGTAAATAATTTAATTCTGCACTCTATGCGAGTCTAGGTACTTACATTTAATGGAAGAGTGGTACAAGTATAGTTTTTTTTTTTTTTTTAAATAATGGATCCTCTTGAGGAGGATGACGAAAGGTTTATAAGAGGTCACTCTTGTTACAGAGGCAGATCATTGTTATGTATGATATTACGTATAATAATTATAGAAAAAATGCTGCATCTATACATGAAAAAGTCGGTAGAGAAGTGCTACAGAAATATAAATGCATTTTTTCCAGAAGAAGAAATAATTCAAAACTACAACATAAAATATCTATATTTATCTGGATGATGTAGAATCTTCAGCCTTTGTGGCAATGTATAATGACCTGCTTCAATGTTTACAATCTACAGATTTCTACATTAAAACATAACTTCACTTACAGTTTCCTCGTATCAGAAA
This sequence comes from Bombus campestris, assembly GCA_905333015.3. NCBI lineage: Eukaryota > Metazoa > Arthropoda > Insecta > Hymenoptera > Apidae > Bombus > Bombus campestris. The sequence goes on from HG995140.1 coordinate 10,042,141, forward strand.
ATAAACATAATGATATTAGAAATATAGAGATTTTGTGAATATTATATAAAATACTATCACACATAAGTCACGTGAGTCACATAATTGGGCTACCTTAAATTATTCGTAATTTATTGATACATATTTATTGGTATTGGGAAAAGTTTTTACGAAGTTGTGTGTTTGAAAAGTCGCTTCGGTGAAGCGTACGTAACACCTTTCGCACTCGCTGCTAGATGACCATCCATCAATCCCTATTTCCGCAAGTTCTCGGTTAGCCATCGATCCCTTCATATACATATACCTTTCGTAGTATCGCTGTACGTCTCTCGTGTCTAAAGCAACATCAGCAAGATAGCTTTACCGACATGTCCATCGGTATGTCCAGCAAGAAAACACGTGTCCCCCTTCATCTCCCTCTTCTTTTTGTACATCGTACTCTCTCAGACCCTTTTTCATATTTAGTTTGGTAAACGTCATACGTTAGCAAAACATGCGCACCTTCTTTAACCTTTGTACATTCTTACCTCGGTCTTCCGATTTTTCAAACGTCGATCATGGATGTATAACAAACGAGAGATACGTGCAAAACGTCACAAACGTAACAAAAATAAATACGAAGAAGCGATGGGAAAATTAGTATATTAACGACTTCTATTTTCTCCCTTGAAAATAGTATATAGATGTGTAGAAAAATCTTGAACCAAATACGTATTTTCAGTATTAGAAAAAAAAGTACACAAACTAATTAGACAATCTTTCAAACAAATACAGTGTGCATATACGTGTACGATAATGAATAATGATTATTTTTTACATACGTATAGAACGTAACGTGTAACAATAAATATACGATACATCCAAAGTACTTCATGAACAGCCTACAATACGATTTACCCAACAATGAGGAAATCACACGTTATGCCCTATATTAATTATTAAACTACGAATGTTGATGCAAATTTGTATCTTTATAAGTACAAATAAAAAAATTGGATCTAAATAGAAATACAGGGAATACTTTATTTCAGACATTTCGTAAACGTTTTTTCATAGAACTATTCCCAATATTAAAATATGCGTTCCAGTATCAATGTTCCCAGTACTAATAAAAGTCCCTTTAAATTGCTTTCGTAAAAAACCCATTTAAGGTGTCAAGCAAACGTCAGAGATAACAATAAACATTCTAAAACCTCTTCCAAACTAACCAGCATAACCGTTTCGTCTTATCACCTTTTTACCCAAACACTCTATAAACGAGCGTTCAGAAACAACTTATAAATACAAACACACGAGGCTAAGGATACAACTTACCCGACAATGGAACACCCGGATCGACTTATCCATCCCCCTTCGACAACCACGTCTGCGCAACGATCCGCGTGATACGAACGGAGAGGCAAACAGCAAGAAGCGAGATTGATGGTTCGACCGGAAGTCTCTACCGGCCCGGCCCGTTTCACTGGCATTAAGTCGGCCCCACGTTGCCCTTGGCATTTATATTCATCGGCAAGTTTGACTGTACGCCACAGAGTGGCTTTCCACGAACGAGGGTAACCTCGAAAGAAGATATCGGAATCGGAAACGGAGAAAGGTGGAGTCGTAATGGAATAGGCAAATCCTCGCGGCACTCCATCCTTTGATGGCTACGAGAATCGGCCGTCCGCAATGCACTCGAGGTTATAGCCGAGCTTTTATTTCCTGAAGCATCGATCTCCATAAAGTTGCGCCCGCGAAATGAGTTCCCCGGCCTTCGAACCGACCTCCTTCGAAATCGTACTTGCACGGGTAACGTCCGAGTTCCCGTGAACCTGCTCGAACCCGCTGGTTTAATTGCGCGCCGCTCGATCCCACTTCCTTCGAACAGCTGCTATAAATACGTCGGCGATCAAGAGCTTCGAATAGCTACACGCTACATTCTCAGTGTTTAGCTCTTTAGAGCGATAGCATCTACCAATTTTTCCTACTAATTCTATTTTGCAGTCGCTGCGTTGCAGTCGCTGCGTTACAGTCGCGGTGAACAATTATTATCGGTGTATTACCAGCATAGCTGACGTAAACATAGGTAAGCGTATTTTAAAGTATAGCAAATGGTTTCTAATTTTTCTACCTTTCCTAATTTTTCGAAATATAAAATACAAGACTCGGCGGGTAAAATGTTTGTACTGGTGGCGTCAAAATGTTCTTCGACGATCATACGTGGATAGGGTACTTAAACTATAGATACTACGTCTTATACGAGCAACAAACGAATAATTAAATCACTCGCAAATTAGCTGAAATCCATAAATTGAATATTCAGTAAAAATTCAATACCAATTTAGAATTCCTTTAGGTTCGTATAGTTTCTACTTAAAAATCTAAATGAAAAGAAATCTAAAGAAAATAAGTATCTATATCTGTAGCGAATTAATTTCAGACGAACAACAGAAACTTCCCAATAAGAATCCGAAATTTGTGATCAATAGTGTATGTATATCTGCCAGAGATAACAACACATATTTAATTTTCTCACCAAATCCCATTAAGCTGAACTTAGTTTATCATTATGTTGTTCAGAGAGAAAAGTTAGAGAACGAAACACATGGGTTCGCGTCCGATTATCGCAATTCCATTCGCCGAAGATCGAATGGCACGAATTTTCCCGCAGACATTGTTGGAAAGCATGAAAGCACGCGTAAAAGACGAAGACGCCGACGAATCGGAGAACTTTGCTCCGCGGCAAATCGACTTGTCACGAAATCCTATTGCCGCCTCCTGCATGTTTCCAGCGTTCTTCTCGTTTTCCACCTTCTCATCCTCCTCACCTCCCTGTTGTGAAACCCGATAAAACCTCGTTCGACGGCGTGCTCAAATTTTCGAGACGCTTAGCTCCATGATGCTCGCCCGAAATCCGATTTTCCGCCACTTATTCACCTTTGCTTGCGATGATTATTTCTTGCCCCATGCGTTTCGTTACGCACATAAAATTTCGATTGTATTCGATTATTCTGGATAGGTTTGACAGAAACGTTAATCCTTTGCATGTTGACGATATTTTTCGTACCCTCTCCCCCACGCTTTTACAGCGAAACTTTTTAAAAATGAGGGATTTATCTTCGAGTAGGGGAACATTATAAGTTCGTGAATTTAAATTTGTAAACTTAGAAATAATTCTCACGTTAGCAATACGAGTACAAAAGACTAAAGAAATTAATAGAAAGTAATATGGTAATGGGCTAATAGAGATTAAAAATGGTAGCAAAAAAAAAAAAGCTTTCGTTCGTAATATATATATGAGGTATATTGATTTTTTTATTTCTCGAAGGAGATTCTATTCTTCGTGTAAGTGGAAGATAAAGTTGAGCCATTTACCTCTTACGTACTCAATTCGTAAGTGTCGCGCTCATGTAAGCAACGAAAAAGATGATGAAAATGGAATTAGAAGAATGTTAGTTTATTTATCATTTGATTTTTCTAACAAAAAATTATTATTCATTTTTCGTTTTACTTCATCAACCGATTAATTCATAGAAGATATAGCAAATTCTTATAAGTCTTATAAAATTCGAAGAAGAATAAAGAATCACAATCTAAAATTGTTGATTTACGTTTAGATAAAACTGCTGTAGATTCGCGTAATCTGAGTTCCATTTACGATGTTTTGCGTGCACGGTTCAGTAAAAAGTAGACAGTGTATAGATCCAAATGGGTTTTCATGAAGTATCGTGATGAAAATTCATAGGGGCGCGAGTGGGTAGAATCTGCGTTACGTGTCTGAGACACGATGCAACGCGTGACGCGCGAAACTATGCTGCAAGCAAAAAGGGTTAAAGAAGGAACGTGACTTTTTTCCTTTGTACACGGTGCACAGGTATCGCGAAAGAATGCGCTTTAAAATTCAAATTCCCGTGAAGCTGTCGTGAGGCCAAGTCGTCAGACGAACTAAAAGGAACTGTTATGTTACTGTAACAGTTGCAAATAATGAAAAATAATGTACAAACTGCGTACAATTTCTTATCGGATGATTAACGATAAAAACCATCCCTCTTACGATATCGTTCAAACGTTTTGCAATTACTTTTAGTATTCATGATTTATGAAGAATAACAAAATAAAAAGACCAACGTATTAAGATGGAACTTGATACGAAGGAATAAAAGTGAATTAAATTGAAAAGTAATACAAATTGACATATTTTGATACATTATCGATACTTGTACAAAGATCCAAAGTTTCAATATTTTCACGTATGTATTTCACAACGTGATTATTTCGCATAGAGTGTCGGTGAAAGTACTCCGGCAAAAAATTAATGCTTTTTTCCATTATATATTCTTTTCTTTGTTACAGTACCGTTATCTTCCCTTGTTTTTACACGTCACGTGTAATTTCACAGATTATAATAACTTCCCAATAAACAATTATTCCGATGTAAGCAAGCAAGATACTATCTGTTTAGATTCGATCGCTTCAATTGCATTTATAAAAAGTATGAACTTGCGTAAAAATTCGCAGTCCACTAATACCTTTTTACTTTGAGGCATATATTTCCCTATCTTTTATTCCTTCAATCGCGACAAGAAAAGTTTCTGCCATTTGCTCGGAACAGAAGAATGACGATAACGTAATCAGCGATGCAGAAGAAAATAGATTCCTTAGAGCGACAATATTGAAGGCTGGCTTTAATTGAATCCTTCACAGAATGTCCATAGGTAGCGTTAAACAAACTATCGGCATTTCGGCCACGTGAGAGTACGCATTCGATGCTGGATCCACGATAAATCCTCTTCTTTCCTCGCGCAACTCAACCTATCTATCTATCTACATATCTATCTATCTATCTCTATCTCTATCTCTATCTCTGTCTCTCTTTGATCTTTTTGTTTTGCCTCACTGTATCCAGCCAAGCTGCGACTGCCGGTTTCCGGTCTGGAATTTCCGGCTTAGCTTAAGAGCTAATAGCACAGCTAGGAAAGGTACGCTTTTCCCCTCTTACAACTGATCTATCTCTCGGCCCTTTCCTTTCGATTTCTTGACAGATGATCGTTCTCCTGGCGCAATTAATTCTCATCTTCGACCAACGGCTTGCCATCGTGAAACCAGTTGGAACGAATCATCCAAACGTGACAGCTTGATCAATAAAAGTGTTGGGTTGTAACATAAATTTGTCCTGTATTTCTATTTATTATTCTAAACGGAGAAATGGGGACTTATATATGTTATAACCCTAATATTTTCTCATATGGCATTCATTTCAATTTCTACATATATATAACATGTACAAGTATACACAAACTTGGCACTATTCAGTCGTAACATAAATTCATCTTATTCTTATATTTATTGCAATGTGAAAGGTTAGAACACTTCAAAGAATTTGGGTAAAGTCAAGAAGCAGTTGAGAAATTATAGAAGAAAGAAAGAAAGAAAGAGAGAAAGAGAGAAAGAGAGAAAGAGAGAAAGAGAGAGAGAGAGAGAGAGAGAGAGAGAGAGAGATGGAAAGGTAGGAAATGGTAGGAAGGTGAGGTTCTAAGGAGCAGAGAAAATGTACAAAGAGAGAAGCAGTGGACTAGAATACAAGGATCTAGATTAATAGGAAATACAGGGGAATAACCATAGGAAGTGTGCCAAAATATTTAAGGTCGAGACGGAAGTTAGGGAGCAAAAGCTACTGAGAAGAACAAGGTATAACAACTTGGAAAATGCATGTAGACTTTGGGTGAGTAAAACGAAAAGCGGAATGGCTAAAAAAGATAAAAAGGAGGAAAAGAGGCGAAGAGGAGATGAGCAAAGGAAGCTGCGCAAAGTGCGAAGCCAATGAAATAGTTTAAGGCAGTTTTAAGGAACGGTGATGCTTTATAACGAAACAGAAACAGTTTTAAAATAGAAACTAAAGAAATAATTATCTAAAGCAGGTTCGATAACACTACGAGTTACAGTAGCAACCTATGTAACCAAGTCCACTTTCTGGGCTAATAAGCTGAAATGAATAAATTCACTGCTACTACCTATTTATTAGAATATATGTATAGATAATATACGTATACCAACTAATATATATGAATATATTTAATATATATGTGCGATTATATAGTACATGTATGTGTAGGAATTTATGTTACAACCCAATACAATATCATCGGTGCTCCCAGCATTAAAATTGAATTCTCACAATTCTCTCCTGTACTATACAATTTTTAGACCGTCAATAATCATATATTTTATTGTTATTTCGGTATTATTGAATTCCTTAAAATTATTGGTTACGAGAGAATAGAGACACTCGCGTTCAAGGACGAAAAGAGAAACAAGGAATAAGGGTAAGACGAACCAAAAGTGGATAGAGGCCATGGTTCTCGTCTGAATATTCCGATACAGCGGACGATCAATAAATAGACGCAATTCCTAGGAAGCTATCCTGTGGAAGCTCCCTCCCTATCCAATCCTTATTACCCATTATCGATTTCTATTTAAAACGGAGCTTCGGCAAGACCGAAATACATACACACGTGACCCTTGTATATCTGTCAATAGCCAATACAAACATCATTGTCACGGTTGACGTTGATTCCGGCTACAGCCAAACCTCGTACTCCGCCAGTGCTAAAATGATATCAACCCCGATACTGTATAATTTAATCACGTTGATTGAACAGATGTATAACAATCTAATTAACCTTGAGCTGATATCTTTGGTTATTAGATAGTTATTAGGTTATTTCGTAATTTGATTTCAGATATTTACTTCTAATTAATAAAAATAAATAATAATAGAAATAAACAGACTTTTCACCGAATAAAATATTCGGTGACACTCGAAACGACAATGATCCATAAATAAGGATTAACTTATCCTGATTACCTACGAGTAACGTTTATAGAATCGATAGAACTCGAAAGAATCGCCAGAAAAATCGCATTCTGTAGCCAGAAATTTATTCGTCTAAATTACTTAGACTAATATTTCCAGAGAAAGATCTTTAAACAAAGCCGTGTATAAAAATACTAATGCCATGAAACAAGTATCATGCACGCGGAAAATTATAAGCCGTAAATTATAAAATTCCCTCGGCGAGATCTCAAAAATCCCTCGAACCTTCTCTCTCATCCACGGGTCAGAATAAAATATATAAAAAGAACAAAAAAAGAAAAAAAAAAAAAAAGAAAAAAAGGAAGAAACTCGTAGAATCCTTTGTAGAATAAGAAAGAAGCAGCGATAATTTCGCGACAAATATTTCTCGCCACCTTTTCTTCTCAATCAGGCTGGTTGCCGTAATCGATGCCCCGGTAACAGCCAGCGACCGTGTTCTCCGATCGTTTCTAGAGGGTTTCTTCCCGATCAAGAGTCATTCGTCCCGCAAACACGCCGAGACGAGGACAAATAGCATTTGCAAGGGGCCTCGATCTTCCTGGAGGATCTTCGATTCGGCTGATTCTTTTCTCGGCCGGTGATTACGGGCCCGATAGCGTCCTCCTGTTGGCTCTTGGCTGTATTGTACCACCGATCCTGCTCATCCGTTTCCGTGAATCTCTCCACAGTCTCCGGTCTACCGGATTGTTTCGTCACAAAGTGATCCAACGGATTAAGATACTCAATTTCCAGCTTCCTCGGCACGGTGTTCGAACGCGGCTCGCTCTCTTCTTTCATGAAATCGAATAGACCAGCAACGTTCATCGGGACGTTCGTGTGAGAATCCAACAGATTCAGCTGCATCGAGTTCAACACCACTTCACCTGGTGGATACCTATCCCCGTAACAATTTCGTAAGCACGATTCAAACGTTTTGAATCGATACGAATTGTAATCCCATGTGATGTCAACGACAGGTAAAACCTGATCGGTTTTTACGAACGTGGAGGAATATTTCGCGACCGCGTTCGGCTCAGCTTCCTTCGAATTTCTAGCTTCTGTGTTGACCGTTGGCTTAGGAATCGATAGCGTTTGGTTCGGTATCACTGGCCAAGATGAAACAGTTCTCAGATTGGTCAACGATATCTTAGAATCGGAGCTGGGAACGCTGAAGACGGTAGGTTCTTTGGAATAGTATTGCAGTATGTTAGGGACGGATGATTCGTTGGAATCTTCCGCGTTGGTCGCGTAGTAATGGAAAATCGTGCATAGCTTCTTTGGATCTACCTATGAAGCAAGGTATTATGGTTTTATCGTGACTTCTGTGATTTGAATTTACGAAGCTCTATACAATTGTCAAACTTATATGCTTTTACATACGTAACTAAGAAAGCGAAATGTAAATATACGCGAGACATTTGAGGGAAAAAGTAGGTTAGTTTGGACGCTCGGCAAACGATACAGTTAGCTACTTCTGACTTATAGCTACACAACATACGAATTTATTCCCCGCAGGAATTGCCATTATCGTGGCAAGTAAGCGATATAACACTGTCGATGAAAATAACGAGTTCACAATTGAATGATTTAATCCGATCAAAAAGGAGTTAATTTAACGAAAGGGCAAATAGAATTTCATCCCAATAAATGAAATTCAAATAAATTATGAAAATATAATTCGTAAAATAACAACGTATTAAATAATTCGTTAAAAGCGTTCAATTTAAAAAAAGAAAAAACGTGATATAACCTGTAAGAAGTTTTTCAGACTAGAAATCTTCTTTACGATATTGCAAAAAGATACTTCGTATATTCGTATTAATTAATATATTTATATTAATTACATACGATTAACATTTGGAGCTGAACGGCGATAGAAAACACAAGGATCAAAGTGAGAAACAGAGCGTAGATGCTCGCCATGGTAAACTTAATGAATCTCGTTTTCGCTCTATGAAAAGGCTAAAATCTCGACCGGTTTCTCAGACCTGGACATCTTCATCGCTCTGTGGTTCACGATATCGACAGAAGACATCGTTTAATCGAGCTTTCTTTCTCGTTCTTTAATTCTATAAAAATCGGTCGGACACCGGGTCCCATCGGACACCACGGCTTGTGGATCGATTTTTTTTTTTTTTGCGACACGACACGAGACTACAGAAACCTGTCATTTGTTTATGGAAATGCGCGCAGTGAAAACGAAGAATTTTGTAACCTATCTGGACGTTCCGTTGACATTTCTACATTTAATACGTATCCGTGATAGAGTCTCGTTTTACGTAAAAATATACAGTCGCTGGCTGAAAGTATTTGAATACTTTAGCATGGGAAACTTTTTACATACACGTCGTGATTACATGGATAAAATTTGAAATCGGTTTAAAAATATGCTATAGAAGTTAGAAGATATTTTCTATAGAAATGAATAGTCGTCTTAAGTATAAAAAGCATAAGGCAAAAACATAGTAAGTCGTCTTTTTAAAGCAACTCGAAGAGTAGGACTGTTGAGGTTGACAGAGGAACGAGTGGATGAATTTGTAATAGAAAAATATATTGAGATAAGTATAGGTATAAGTACAGGCATAGTGTATACCGATCCAGATCACTCTTACAGTACAATACAGATCAGTTTTACAATACAATAGGAAGAAGGTATGATAGGGAGCACGTTCATGAATTTCTAGCAAACGACAACACAAATTAACCTTGGTGTGTAGCTCTAGCTGAAGGCTGCAAGAAACAGCAATAGAAAGCTCTTTTGTTTCTGGACCTTGTAATCCAAAACAAAATTTATATTCAAGAGCACAATAATATGGATCTCTCCTTATTTTGAATGTTTTTCACTAAACTCTATTCTCTTCGTAACAGCGATCTCCAGGTCATGGATATACAAAAGAAAAAGTGTAGAATGTTTTTTTGGAATAATTACTTCGACAAGGACCTTAACAATCAATCCCATTTAAACAAAATTCTTTTCCTATTTAATTTTGCAATTAAATATACATTTCTCTCGTTTCCTTGAATATTTCAAAAATAAGATCTCGTTGAATATCGAGGCTTATTAATATAAGGAATAACTCACAGCTTAAATTCTTTTCTAATCATTCAGCTAAATATTGCGTTAAATAATTTGTACCTTCTATGAACAATAATGTAGTATAATGATCGTCAACATGATGAAACATCGTAGAACGCACTATATACTCGCAGAAAATTTCTACCACTGTACGAATATTTTTATAGGCTGTTGTATATCGATGTCTAAATAAATATTTGAAAAGCAGCAAAATAAAGAGAAACGTGGTAAGATATGGGGAATATATATATATATATATATATAGAAAAAAAGAAGCGACGCAGATTGAAATTTCACTGGAAACACAAAGTGAATAACAGCGATGTTCTGGTAATATTGAAAAACAGTGATCACGCCGGTCTCGGTGATTCACGGAGGAAAATTTCATCGCATTTCCATACGCAAGGCGAGAGCGAATATTTTTTCTTTTTCGTTTTTTTTTTTTTTTTTCGTCGCGTAAACTGTATACACTATGCTAATCTGCCACGTTTTAATATTGCTTTGTCGGATTAAACTTTGAAAAAACACTACCGTTTATTTTGTAAAAGAACAGTCGAGTATCCGACCGATGTGTTTCGACAAACACGTACGCAGATGCTTCTGAGTTTCGAACTTTCCCAATTTATTAATAAAATCCAACACAGAACCACTACTTGCTGTGATCATAAATGATCCTACTTTAAGTGATCCTAATTTTAGGTAAAATTAATTCCCTAAGCCTTTTTCTCTGTTCTTATGCGATTATCAAAGTACTCGAAGCTGCTTTATGGCTACTAACGTTTACCCTGTGATCGATCAATGGTAACGTGATTGCTAATGTACGAACATTTTGTCTGAAATCATTCTTGACCAGTTCCGATTCCAACTACTTGCGTGGAGAGTGTCCAATCCAGCGCGCAGTGTGGAAAATAATCCATCAATTCTGCAAGCCTTTTTCTTTCAGCAATACTTTCGTACGGTACTCTTTGAAAAGTTTTCCACACTCGCGGATGTAACAAGGGAGGAATACAACTTTCGAAACGGCTAACTCCAGTAACGAAAATACAGCTCGGGAATACATAAACAAGTAAAATTGATTTCAGCGATAAATATACAATACGAGAACACGTAGGAAAAGTTTCAACAGTTAAAAAAAAAAAAACAATTTAAATATGTCGGCACGAAAATAGCACGACGACACCGAGCTAAGTATTCCAATAATAAAAAGAACAAAGTACACGTACCGAAAATGAGATTTCAGTTCGAAAAGAAAGCAAAGGATAAGGAGACCAAAAAAAAAAAAAAAAAAAATACATCGCGACAATGAAAAGAGCATCGCAACGACAGCAAAAAAGAAAGAAAAAAAAAAGAGAAAGAAATAGGAATTCCAGCAATGTAGGGACAATACGAGAACATCTGGTTCGGCCATCGTTCCATTTTGCAAATCTACGAAACCCCCGGCGTGTTTCGACCCTTATTTCGCGTGCACGCTCAACCCATTTCCATATGTATACACCGCACAATATAAACAGAAGCATTAAGCGTCAATCAGAGTGGAGTAATTTGAATCAGCGGGCCGTAAGAGGAAGTAGAATCTCGGTGGCGCGTCAACCTCGAGCCCCAAACCATAATAGGATGCAATTTAGAAACGGTCGAAACAGACAATACCGCGTCCCTCGAAGCGTAAATCATCCACCGCGGCAAGAGTGAGAGGATGGAGTGTGGAAACTGCAATGGGTAAAATGGGAGGGTGGAAGTGCATATCTTAATTACAATATTCCCACGAGCTGAACACAGGACTCTTGCCCGGTTCGCCAACCAACCCCTTAGCCTTTCCAGCCAGCCTCTAGGAATTTAATTAATTTGCCAGTGGCAAGCAGGCTTGTTCCTTGTCGCCACTCTGAAATATTGTATCCTTCCCACCCTTTAAAACCCAACGCCACCCCACGAGTGCCCCCTCTCTCTCTCTCTCTCTCTCTCTCTCTCTCTCACTCTCGTACCTTGATCTTCTGGTTGCTTGTATTCTTGCAACGCAAGACGAGCACGCCTTGTTCGGATATCATTGAATTTCGTCGGGATATTGACATGAGAGCCTTCGTCATGAGACGAAACGTCGGACCATCTATTTCCAAGTATTTTGTAGCATCCTTATTCATACGCTTTGTTTTAAGTTTGGTGTTTTGGTGAGTTGTTAAGTTTGTGGCAAATTTAAACTTGTTATTTTAACGTTTGTATAGCGAACAATAAATTTGTAGATCTTATACGAAATAAAACTATCTTTAAATTTCATTATAACCGTTCCCACTTTGTTTAGTTTACGTATGAAATCTCTAAACTATGGTATACCTAGTAGATAAGACTAGTATAATACGAGTGCATATGGGCATGTCACTCTCGCGTTAATTTGCTTTCGTTAGAGAATGTCTTGTTTTCAAAATTTAAATAAATGTTTTGAAACGAAGTTCCTCTCCATTTGCTTTTGGTAATATAAAATAATTACGTAATATAAGATAATAAATGTTATATGTATGTGACTTCAGGTAACAATTAACAAGTGTTCTGTAGAATGACCAACTCTTGCGTTCAAAATCTGTCTGTTTACTCGGACGTTGGATAAAGGAAAATTATGTAGGAAGCCATGCAAGACAAAATGGAAGAGCGGTAATTTTATTTCGTGTATGAAACAGTAGAACGAAATGGTTAAATGTTGCTCCTTTACGATTAACATTGCGTGAGAGCAGAATATAAGCATCGTCTGCGAACTGATACTGAAACTCAAGTGCTTTTTCTTTATCCAATCTCAACGTTTTGCCGAGAATTATGTTATCGAAATAATCACTCAATCATTTCCACATCACTTATATCATGATTTTCGAAACATACTCCTCCTTTTAAGCAAGCGTTAACTCCCGTTAATTAAAATAAAAATTCATTGTATTTTTCTTTCGGACGATTTACGTTTAAAATATTTCTATTAAAAATTCTCTATCCTTGAAACCTTGAAACCATTACACGATCAGATTTTTAAAAGATCCAATTCTCTTGATTTACTATTGTATCCGTTGCCAATGAAATTCTTAAATTTCAAATACACGTGTTCCATTAGAGGCCGTTAATGAACCAATCGGTTGCACGCTAATTAATAAATTTGCAACGTATTTACTTTTGTTCTCTTTAAATCTTTGTTTTCATTGTTCGTTCATTGTTCGATATTTGCCGATAATAACGACATTCTGTTTCAACAACGACAACAATTGCTTTCGAGAATGAACTTTAACAATGTACATATATACCAGTAATTAGAGAGTGGAATGGAAACTCTTTCGATTTTACATCTACAATCAAATGAAAAGATATGCTTGAAAGGATAAAAGCAAAGAGATTCTGTTACGAACGAAATAATTATTTAAGTGAGCGTTTCAATTTTCATTTTATACATTTATCCGCGTTGCTGAATAATTTCCACAACATTTGCAATGCAACATTTCTACGATATCTTCGAGTAATACTATCGGTTCTCTCTTATGATGAACGTAGGACCCGTAGCCAAGGATATTGAAAACGGAGCGATTAATTTCGTGATCGTGCATCCATCATCATTACGTCAATTTCAGATTACCGGGCAGAAGACGGGACCTTCGTCCTCCTCCCGCTACAAGATGATCCAAGCAGAACTCGAAAAAACAAGTCATTTAGTCGAGCACGGAAAAAAGGAGGCGCGGGAGGGAGGGGGGGGAGATCCTGAAAGGGCTCAACTAGAGAAAGGAAAGAAAGGATGGATCGTGGAGGACGAAAAGCGGCGAAAGATGGATGAAGAAAAAACGGCGTCGCGTCAAGGCGAGGACGGTTGGCCATCCGCCTCATCTGCCGTTGAAAAGGTGAAAATCTTGATTTGAGTGAGCGCTTTAGATCGTCGCGCCCGGAAAACTCGTAAAAAAGCACCGAGAACGCCAGGAAATCCTTCGGCAAAGCCATTAACGACGATTTCTCCTAAGCCATCGAATCCCACTTCTTCCGTCGATGTCTTCCAATGTCAACCCCATTCCAGGGCTCGTCAAAGCGGCGCCATCGACGTGCCGTGAAAGAGAAAGAAATAGAAAGAGAAAAAAGAAGGAATGAAAGGGAGGAGAGCGAAGAGAGTCGAGTGGAAATGACGGAAGGTAAAGTTCCAGCAACCAAGTAACGAAGGGAAACGAGGAACTGTGAGAAATGCAAATGGTACGATCAGGACGTGAGAGGGGGAGGGGAGGGGAGGGGAGGGGGAGGAGGAGGAGGAGGTAATTTGTCCTCCAGCTGATAAGTCTACACAAAAAATACGAAATTTGCTTTAGACGTTCCAGGTCATCGAATTCTTGTGACATGTAAAAAACTCTTTTACTTATAATACGTATGTATATCATATACTCATATATTGTATCAAATAAATGGCGAGTTGTTCTTAATTTCAACAATAAGAAACAATTCATAAATACTAATACGAAATCTTAGCAATGAAAGTAGCACGAGGATACTAAGCTAAAAGGTATTCATGATTGAATAATTCACTCAATTTGAATATCATTGAAAGTGTCTGCACCATGATCAAATCATCTATATACCCATCTTTAAATGCTACATTCTACTTACTTATGTTCAATCTGTGAACAAAAACACAGAAATTTAACACAATAGTGCAAACACAAAGACAGTGCATATGGATCATACGAGAAAGCATATGAGCTATAACAAAGCATATAGCCTATAACGAAGATAAAGGGGAGAAATACAAATCACTAGCTGCATATGTATAACAGCGTAATAAGTAATAAACTTTAATGTTAGAATTCGCTCACGCTTCTCGATGTCACTAAAAACGGGAAAGAAAATTAAAAGTTTTAAGTGATCCTAACTTGATGGCCAAGAACTGCTCCATAAGGATTAAAAGACATAAAGTTCCTTCCTTATCTACAATTACAAATCGAGAAAATGCTTAAAAATTTTAATATTTGAAAAGTATAATTTTGTTGATTATATAGCTCAAAATAGAAACGTAGCTATATAAAGAAATACGAATTTAAATGTGCACCTTTAAAATTTATATCTTTTGTAGCTTTAAATATCTCGATATAAGTCTATCTATCAAGAGTTGATAAAATAGAATATGTAAAGAACAGAGTGTAATAGATCTCTTATGACGTTTTATGATTTTTAAGCAACATTAAAAAGATTTTGAAAAAGATTTTTAAAGATATTCTGTTTTTAAAGTTACAGCTAAATTTTATGCAAAAAAAAAAAAAAAAAAATATTAGCGAATGTTAATTGACGTTATTGCGAACTCTGTTGACGTGAGTTCGAAATAATCGGTCGATATTTCAGCATATCGCCATATCTAATTATTACCATCTGTGCTATTATAATAATATAATAATAATTTAAATTGTAATAACGATTCATGTAATCATCGACTCATAAAAGTGGAATCATTATTTTTTGAGAATGCAATATTATTGTCAACATTATCATTACAGGGTAACTGACAATACAGGAGTAGACGAACATTCTATTTACCTGCTGTGGCATTTATTTGCGTTCCTTAGATTATTCAATGATTAAGTGTACTGCTAGTCATAATTATGTATATATCTTTAATTTCGAAATTTTAGGAATGTAAAATTACTTTTAATGAAAGCGATCGATCGCATCAACAAATCAAGATGACTGATGAGTCGATTGAAAAATTTATATTAAAAGTATCTAATTGTATAGTGTTTTTATTGCTATGGTACACTTAAATTAAATTACATCGTAACATCAGCCACAACATCTAACATATTATTGTATATTTAATTAATAATAACTAATAATTGTTCGATTTGCAAGATGCTTTATCTCAATCACACTATTAACAATAACATGCCTAAACGATCGACGATCAGGCTTGACAACACAATGTAAGGATTTAAGGGTAACTTTTGCATTTTACTGTGTTCGTCCCGCGTCTACATATTGTCTTGTAAGTTACACAGTAAAATGAATGTTTTCTTTGCTGCACGTTTATAATGTAATATCAACCATTGTAAATGATCTATATAAGAATATAAAAAAGTAAGGTCAGAAAAACACAGCAGATGGTTTTCTAACTAGTACGCATTCATCACAATCTTCAAACACACCGTTATGTGTTATTTATCTCGATCACCATACTTGAATAATATCGTTATAAAATTTCTTGTATCACTGTAATATACGACCAAAAAAAATGCCTCTTTGTTTGCAACCACATATAGTAATTCCTGAGATATTAAAATATTATTGTACTAAAACATTTGATCTTAATAATATAGACTCTACACGCTGCAACTTGCAGAACATTAATGTTACCTATTGGCAGCAAATATGTATTAAGGTGGACTTGCGTTTATGTTGCTTATGTCGAGACTACTTTGTAAGTAGCTTAGAAATATGTACTTATTCTTATGTTCGTCTTCCTTGTACGCTATGTAACGTTAAATCGATAAACACATTTATTAGAAACAAAAAAAAATACTGTTCAATTGGTATATGCATTACCAACCACTGAATACTTGAATCTTTTTTTTTTTTTTTTTTTTTTTTTTTTTTTAAGTAGACTATCTTTATCGTGAATTACTTTGTGTTTAAGCAGTTTGCTTTATAGTATAAATTCCTACAAAGCCCATGTCACTTGTATTGTGAGTGCAAATAGCGCCGTATACGCAAATTTCATGAATTCACATAGGGGAATGCATGAAGATATTTCATTATTTCTTATCGAACAACCCGAAAATCTGCTCTTTTTCAATTTTTAACATATGATGCTGTTGCATCAGTATATGTATCTTCACGTTATAACTGCAAGCTGTTAGTAATACTTACATCTAAGACCTCATATATGGATAATCGTATTCACGCAAAGGAACAAATGTTTCTTTGATTGACTGTGGCGATGCCCAACGAAGAACGTAATGAGGGCCGCCAGCCTTATCATTTGTTCCAGACATTCTGCTACCACCGAATGGTTGCTGGCCAACGACCGAGCCTGTCGATTTATCATTTACATAGAAATTGCCAGCTGTATATTTAAATTCTTCGAGAGCTCTTCTCGCCCATTTTCTGAAGGGTAACATTGTATAATGAGATAAAGTACAAATACGTTAAAAACAAAATGAAATGCTTACTCGTCTTGCGAGAATATCGATCCAGTTAAAGCATAAGGTGTCGAGGATTCTACCAATTTCATCGTTTCATCGAGGTTTGAATCTTTATAAACGTATATTGTTAATACAGGGCCAAATATTTCCTCTGTTATTATCTTATCTGTAGGGTCTTTTGTTTCTACTATTGTCGGATCAATGAAATATCCAACCCTAATGGAAAGGAAAGGAATTAAAAATAATAAGAAAATACATATTTAACAGATTGTATGTAAAATGAAACGTACGAATCATCGTATTTCCCACCGCCGATAATTTTTAAATTAGGCGATTTTTTGGCATGTTCGATATAACCAGAAATTCTTTTAAACGCAGTAGCATCTATAACGGCTCCGGTGAACACGGTAAAATCTCTGACGTCGCCAATCTTAAGTGCGTCACGAAGCGATAATAGGCCTTCCTTTATCTATATACATATATACATATATATATATATAAACAGTGTTTGAAATTGGAAAATTGAAAAGACTGAAATCAAAACTATGTGTGAAATCTACCTTTGGCCACAATGATTCTGGAACATACATTCTACTGCAAGCTGAACATTTTTGACCATTAAATTCAAAAGCGCTTCGTATGGTCCCATTAATAACTGACTCTACATCAGCACTCGCGTGTACGAAATGATAATTTTTTCCGCCACATTCGCCTATTAATTTGGGGTAATTCTTATACTTCCCCAGATTTTTGCCAATTTGCATCCACAAACGATTAAACGTGGGAACTGATCCGGTAAAATTAATCCCGGATAGATAAGGTGAAGCAGTTATAGTGTCACCAAAAACGGGACCTTCGCATGGAACAAAATTGACTACACCTGGTGGTACACCAGCTTCTTTACATATCTTAAAAATCCACCAGTTAGAAAGTAAAGCTGTATCAGATGGCTTCCAGAGTACTGCATTACCCTAAAAATGTGTGATACAACGTTTGTAATATACATTTATTGTATAACATATACTGCGCTTCAGTTTGCAATGTATAAATCATTTGTATAGTAAGACACGTAAAAATGAAATAATAAAAAAAAATGCAAACCATTAAAGCAGGTGTATAGCTAAGATTACCACCAATGGCAGTAAAGTTGAATGGTGATACTGCTGCAACAAAACCATCCATTCCTCTATATCTCATTGAATTTAATGTTTCTTTAGAATTGGTTGAAATTGGTTGATATTTTAAAGCCTCTTTGGCAAAATATGCATGCATTCTAAAGAAATCAACTAATTCTGCTGCACTATCGATTTCTGCTTGAATAACAGATTTGCTCTGTCCGAGCATTGTAGCAGCATTTAATTGTTGTCTGTATTTTGTTGCCATCAAATCAGCTGCCCTCAACCAGATTTCTAAACGCTGTTCAAATGGACATTTTTCCCATTCACGCTGAGCCTTCACAGCAACATCTATTGCCTTTTTGACTAGATCAGGTGTTGCCCAATGATATTTTGCAACCTTTGCTTTATGATTATGTGGCTGAAATATATATCATAACTGTCACTAATATATACTCTATTGTTAGTTTTTTACTGTATGTTAGTTCTTTACTATTGTACTTGTTAACTTACCATAATTTGATATCTACATAAATCTGTTTTAATTTCTTCATTTCCAATAACCAGGGGTACTTCCTCACAATCACTGGCCATTTTATCCAAAGCTCTCTCCAATTCTGCCCTCTCAGGGCTACCTTTTTTATAATTAAGGACAGGTTCATTTTCCAAAGGAAATTCAACAGGATTTGGCACTGGTATTATTGTTCCTAAACATCTTGTACCAACTCTGTTTAGAAAAGTATGAAATATATATAATTACAAGTAATAAAAATCTAGGAAATCAAACTTATTTCAATTCTAACATTTTTTTTTTTTTTTTTTCCAAGAATTTTCACATATCCCATTTATACATTCATAATGTTTATAAATGTACTCATATCTAAATTTACTGATATAGAACATAATAAGATTAAAAGAGAGAATACATATTAGCCTCTAGATACCATCTGTCAATATTTATCTATGTACTTTGTAGTAAGAGTTAAACTCATGATGTTATCTTCAGCACAAGATTTTCTCTAATCAATCTTTTATTTTAATAAATGATAAAGGTAATAGAAAATAATACAAAAATTATGAAAATAAAAAATTATTATTTATTTCTATACGTATTATAACACAAAAGCAATATTTTTATTTATTTAAAATCTAAAATAAAATAAAAAATATATCTTACATAAATAAAAAAGAGAGAGAAATTATTTTCAGGGAAGAATGTTATTTTAAACTTGCTTACATGTGTCAAGCCGACATCATGGTCAGATTATTACATAACACAAATTCAATGACCCATGTCATTACAGTTATCACTGCGTTACTAATTACACATTAATTTGATAACGAAAATTATCCCAATTGAATTAAATCAATGAAGTTGCGGATAAGTTAAATGGGTGAAGTGAATGAATCGATATAAAGGTACGCTCGTTTTAATTATACAAAGCGGCCTTGTAATAAAGATTCACTATTTTCAGTAATACATTCCTTTCCAAAATATCGCGAAACATTACATGATATACATTGTGTGTAAAATTTTGAATTCAAACAAATCGAAAACAAATGGTCGTAATCTAAAAAATAGTTGTAAAATAAAATCTAGAATGTATCAATAAGCGAATATTGAGGCTACCGCATAAAATTTTGCTGTGTATTTTATACATTTAGAAACGTCCGTTATAGAAGATGTCACCGTCTGCTCTATCCATATGTATTGGTCTGTAAAAATATGTTTCAAGGGCGCTCACATATATACAATGAATAAAAATATTATTTCAAAGTAATGTTAACACGTAATCTGATTATTTCAAAGTATGAATACTTATGAATAATTTTGAGAATCATTTAACAAAGCAAATTAGAATCAAAATACGTACGTATAACACACACACACACACACACACACACACAAGTGATATGACACGTTCATATATAATAAATATAATAAAGTTCATGCTTCTTACATGCATCCTCATACGTATGTTCACATTTACAGTCATCACTACAAATCTGGCTAATATTAAATTTTACAAATATGTTCTATATATATTATAATATAGGTTTACAAAAAAAAGCGCAAGAGTAATGCATTAAAATGGGCATTAAAAAGTGACCTGCAAAAATAGTGAAATAGAGAAAAATACAAAAATACATTGACAAAAGCATGATAGTCGGTAAACTACCAGAGAACACCTTTCACGTCCATATTATAGTGGAAAATTCCGATGGAGCCCACAAAGTAGTCTATCCTTTCCGTAGACGAAGAAGTATGTGAACAGAGAAGTTTAGACAAAGAAAATGAATCAGAGGACCAATAACACACCAATGAGCTGACATCTACATATAAGCGCGCCCCTTCGTTTATGATCGTTATTACATAGTGCGTGTGTTAATGCGCGAAAGTAATCAATATATCATAGTGGGATTTAACATATCTGATAAAATACACAAGACACGAACTACGAAAGCTTTAGTTTTGTTTATACGTGTAAATTTAATTAGTAATTTCGCGTTTGGTTACTCACTTTTGACTGTTAATTATTAACGCTTGACGGCAAAGACTCAACATTGTCTTTTTTTGATTCTTTTGACTTATATTCCCTTTAGAACTTTTTACATCAACACTTTCACGTTCGTCGTAAAAAATTTTGCAAAGGTATCAATAAACCTTTCTCTCGATAATCACTGTAAAGACTGATTAGGATGCTGAACTGTCGAAACTACGAAACTCGACAGTGGCAACCATCGAGCAAATAGTGAGCCAAATCTCCCCCCATGTATACCCCACCCTCCGCCAATTCGGCTATGAAACAGGGCCGTAATAAGATTCCGAAAAGTAGGGCGTTAGTTAATTCTTGAATAAAAATATGTATAACAGCAAAAATAGGTAAATATACAATTATTGATTAATTGTCATTTATAAGATATTTTATCCGAGAAGTTATTTCATAAAATTTGTAACAGATTATTTAATACATATAGTGTTGAAAGAATCGTCAAATATTTCAGTATCAAAATGTCGAAATATACAATATTAACTCTCTATTAATAACTATAAATATCGAGAAAAAAATAATATGAACTATTTTGATCCTGCTTAAGGAGGTATATATGGATTCATATTTAAATTAATCTATTAATATCTATATATATATAAAATTATTCTATTACATTTATTTAGTTTACATTTTTTTTTTTTTTTTTTTTTATGGAATATAGTATAGCATTAATACAAAATAACATCAATTAACATGATGAAATTTAAACAAAATGTAAACCAAATGAATGTAATAAAATTATTTCATTGTTACTATATATTGTTTCAAATATCTAAAAAATAAAACATATAAAAAATCCGTCGATGTTTTTGTAACCGAAACAATTTTATTAATGTATATTTTATCAAATGCAGAAAAATAGATACAAGGTCTTAAAACAATGTATTAAAAAATTTAGTTTTCGAAAAATATATAATCAAAATGTTCATTTCGGGTACATTATACTTTCATAGATGTATGATTCATTGTATATCATAGGATTCTCTAGACTACTCTGTTTTTTTTTCTTTTTGTCTACTATCAATTATAAAGAAATTTTATCAATATACTGAGGAAATAAATGAATAATTCAACTTGTACAAATCACGCTTAATTTAATATTTCAATTATTTAAAATTACAGGAGATGTTATTAGTAAGCAGGACTTTTTTCAATTGTCTTCTTGCTGCATTTGTAATTCACGTAATAGTTGTGCCCTTTGTTTTTCCAACTCATCCTCCGAAAGTTCATGATGTTCAGCATTTTCAGTAACAGACCCTTCACTATGAGCAGAAGCTCTTCTATGTTTTTCTTCCTTTCGTTTTCTTTCTGGTGATTCTTCAGAAGACGGAAGTCTCGAATGTGATCGCTATACCAACCATGTGCAATTAACCATGTGCAAACTTAAATCTAAACAAACTTAGAAAATCGTTAATTATATTGCAATATTAATTGAACTTACGGAATGACTACGACCTCTCTTCTTTTTACTCTTCTTCTTTTTTGATTTTCTAGTATCAGACTCGGAACTATCCGATTTGCTGGGAACACTTGGTGATCTTGATTTATGTCTTTTTTTCTTCAAACCTTTATCACTACCTTCAGACTCCTAATACAGAATAAAACGATTGTTTAAAATGAATATTTAGACTCTAAAATTGTATAATATACTTACACTATGTGATCGCGATCTTGACTTCCGTTTCACCTTTTTTGTTTTCTTTTTTTTACTTCTAATGTGATGATGACTACAGCTTTCTTCAAGTTCATGTTGATATTCCTTGAAAATTCTAACTCTCTCGCTTTCTAATGTTATTGCTTTGAAATCTGGTTCTTCTTCAATCTTACTTCTTACATCGTCCCACGTCATTTGATAATCAACATTAAGAGTTTTTAGTAAATTTTTAAAGCCAGTTTCTAATTTCTTAAACTTTCTAGTTTCTTCCTTTACACGTTCTTTCTCTCGGGCTTCAGCTTTTTCAAGTAGTAAATTGTACGTTAATTTTACATTGCCAGCATCTAATGTTGCAGATTTTCTATCCTCACATACGACTGTAGCAAACTCTTCAAAAGTAGTATTAACTTGCACTTCAAAATTTTTATCTTTCAGAATTTCTCTGATAATTTTCTTTTCGTCATGAAATCTAGATTTCAAATCTTCGACGTAAAATTTAAATAAATCTAGTGGCGTTGATCCAGATTGTCCAAGCATAGCTGAAAATCTTAAATCAGCAGACAACATTGGGTAAAGTTCTACCCACAATGACATGGATGTTAATTTTCCTTGTTCATGAAGCTCATCCAACAAACTCTGTGAAACAATTGTTCTTATTGAAAACATTAGTAAAAATGATATAAAATTTTATAATTTTGTAAAACTTACTATAAATGCATCTCTGTTTTTTCGTTCTTGTCTTTTTCTACGTTTTTTCTCATGTTCTTTCTCTTCTTCTTCATCCTTTTCTAGTTGACGTATATGATTTTCAAAAACAAGTAATGCATCCTCTTTATCCATTTCTAATAAATCTGCATCTTCCGCAAAAGCTGCGTGTTGTAAAAGTAATGCTTGTGCTTCTTGCCAAGTAGTTCTATATGTAACATCGGTCATAGTATCTAAAACTTGAGCTAATCTTTTAGTATTTCTCTTTTTTAACTGTTTTGCTTCTTCTTTCTCGCGTTTGGCTAAATTAAAAATAACATCCTCATAAATATCCCGGCGATCTGAATCACCAACAGCCCTCCACACTTCCAAATTACCAAACATTTCTTCGCATTTATAATACTTTGTTGTACTTGTCATTCTATCATTTTCTAATAAAAATTGTTCCAAATCCTCCTTAGCTTTCTTCAATCTGTTTGAAATGATTTATCAGTTTTTCTATTTTTTTTTTTTTTTCTCCTGTTAAAATATGCTAGTTTTATATAATACTACACAATGATACTTACCTTAATCTTTCTTGCTCACGTTCCTCTTTAAGTTTCTGTGTCTTATATGCGTTGAATGCTTGTTTACGTTCATTTAATTTTTTCATTTGTGGATATCTAGGATCACTTTGAATTAATTTTACTGCCTGTTCCCATGTAGCATTTGATGGAACATCTCTTTCTCTTAACAATTCTTTAAATGCTTCAATCGCTTCCTTCTTATCTTTAAATTGCATTTTTGGTTCAGGAGTACTGGTACGACTATCATTTGCTGATCCTTTTGCAGAGTTGCTATCTTCATCTGGTTTTGCAGGTGGAGTAGGAATGTTTATTGCTGCAAGAGTTGCAGCCATGGCTTGTTCAATTGCAGATTTTCCACCTGGTTCTGGTGTACTAGTTTGAGATGTATTCGCAATCGCAACATTAGGAGATAAATGTTGAATACCTGCAGGAACTATACTGAAAATGCAAAATATTGATAATTACATTTGCAACCTTAAAGTTTCCTTATCATACGTATATGCATATATGAATTATAATAAATATAATTTTACTAACGTATTTGTAGCACTCGCAACAACTGCTGCAGCTGCAGCTGCGGCCTCTTCAGCTGCGATTCTTGCTTTTAATTCTTCCAGCTCTGTAGGAATGGTCCACCTAGATTCCTTAGTTGTCACATTATGATAATATACTTTTCCATTCTCTGATTTATATTCTTTCCAAGGGCATTGTGATAAAAGTAATTCACTAGGTGTTTTTAGCTCATCTGGTTTCTCCCACAAAGATTGTTTTGTAGCACTATTATAATAATATGTCCTTCCATCAGGAGCTTTATGTTCAGTCCAATCAGTCTTTTTTTCTGTTGTTGCAATAGGTTGAACACCTGATGTGGCTTCACTTGCTATAGGTGCAGGGGGAGGAATACCTGGTGCCGTTATTTGAGGAGGTGCAGCTAAAATATAAATGATATTTAAATAAAGCATATTACTCCTAAAAGATGAAAAATATCCTTTAATTAAAAAAGGTATTAACCTATGACTCCAGCATCAGGTGGAGGAGCAGCAGTAATTGGAAAACTAAAACCCGGTGGAGGTATAGAAAACTGTGGAGGCATTATACCAGGTGGACCAGGTGGTAAACTAGGAGGAGGTATAAAAGGTGCAGTAGGCATAATAGGTGGTACAAAAGTGGAAGCAATATTTGGAGTCGCTGGTGGAAATCCTGGTACCGCAGTAGGTGGAGGTATACCATCATTTGAAGCCTGTAACATAATATAATGTACAAGTTAAACTTACAAATAATTAAATTAAGTGTTTCTATGTACGGAATCACACACATGTGAAATACATTATAAAAAATTATTTTCTAAATTTATTCTCAGAAGATTTAATTCAAGTGTACTTTTCTCATATATTATCAAAAAAAAAAAAAAAAAGAAAAAAATAGAAAAGGAATTAAAATTTTGAGTATGTAAGTTAAATTATAAAAATTTTCTTTAAAGATAAATTAAATAAATTTGTATAAACCTCTTAACTACAGAACTAATATGTAAGGTTATTAATCACTTATTCATTCATTTTACGTTTAATAATACCATACCATTTTCTACAGAATGAAAGTGTTTTCCTTTTGAATCAAATCATTGAAAATAGAATTATTGTAATTCCTTACAAATTAAATGATATAAGCAACAATATTCTACTTCAAATGTAAACTATAACACCTTGTATTTATACTCAACACGTGAAAGCAACTCTATATTTTATGTATATCGTGATTATAAGAAATGAGTGAACATTGTGGGCATATAGATTAAAAGTTGGTGTATAAAGCTACGCTATAATAAGACAGTTATATTAATGTTTTAATCCAATATTTCGGTTCAATTTATATTTCAAATTTCTAAAAATATTATAAGAAATTGAAACATTTTTTGATAAATAATTATATGATCACCCTATAGTATATTATATTTGAATTTTAATTGAAATAATTTTTATTTCCGACTATATTTATTTATTTATTTATTTATTTATTTATTCCTTCGAACTAATTACTTAGAAGAATTATATGCATTGAAAGAAATAAAATTATATACAATACACAAAAATCATACAGTGAACCAGTTTATCTACGTTCATTCAAGAATGGTTCCAGTTCAATCTACTATTATCAACATCAATGGCAATAACTGTGCTACGTATACATAGTTTTCACGTGAAAGTTTTAATATTGCAGTAAAAATATATTATATCAAAAGGATTAAATATCGTGTTTGATAATTAATGATTTGCATATTTTCTGAAAATACTTTCTCAAGCAATATAGGATAATGTTTGTAATTATGTTTAAATTTTGACATTTGTCTTCGACCCCAACCTAATTTTGATGTAAATAAAAATCTATGGAAATTTATCTAATTTAATAAAAGAAACTACAATATCATACAAATTTTGCCAAAATGTTTAAAAAATTTAAAGATAAACTCGCGGAAGAAATGAAACAATCGCCTGCCAGGTTACAGGCAAGCATGCAACAACTAGCACAGGTTTGACATTTTATATAAAATTAAGACATAAATTATGTATTTTGTAATCTGCTTAATGAAATAAAATTATTGTGTACTTATAAAGAAAGTATTACTTAAAAAAAAAAAAAATACATTTGTCATATCTGTTAATTAAATATATGTTGATTTACTAATATAATTGAAATAAAATTTAAATATCTATCTTATATATTAATAACTTGGTTCAATTTAGGCGGTAGTATCTCCTGCTTTGTCCAACAGTTCAGTACAAGAATTATCTGTATCTAATGACAATTTTAGTTTAACGGAAGAAGGAGATGGTAGGCCTTTCATTTTTTATTTATTGCTTTATTTCTTTAAATTAAGAAGAATTTAAGTTTAAAAGTGATTATTTACAGAAACTCCCAAAAATAGTCCTGCAAAACATGGTTTTCAAAATGTAGATTTAATGTCACCTACGTCAAATTCTATAGGTGTTTCAAGAAGATCATCAGTTAGCAGTATTACTAGTGATAGTTCATCTCTTTTTCCAATTTATGAAAGCCCTGCTAATTTGTATCATTTACAGGTATTACAGAACATTTATCATCATGAAGATATAATATTTTAAAAAATTATTAATATTTGAATGTAATTAACTGTCCATTTTCATTTCCTTTTTAGTCTGATATGGATCAATCTGCTAGTGAGATAGATGAAAGTATAAATCCACAATTAGATAAAATTTCAAAAGATCAAATATATTCAGCATATCGGAAAGTGCAAGCAAAATACCACAAATATCGTGGAAGATATACAGATTTAGCAACTCATTATAAAGAATTGGAAAGGGTAAAAGGCAAGTTAGAATCAGTCTTAGTAGAAACCCAAGATAAAGTATTAAGAAGAATAGCTGACTTAAAAGAACAGTGTCAGTTAGAACAACAGGCCAAAGCTCATTTGGAAGAAGCATTGAGAAATGACATTGAAGAAAAAGATCACATAATAAATACATTAAATACAAAGGTAATATTAAAAAATTTACTATTATTGTATTACATCAGATTTTAATGTTATATGCATTGCAGATTAAACTTTTACAAACGACTGGACCAAACTTAGAATTTATTTTACCAGATACTACTAATGATAAAGGAAATTTAAATGATAATCTCATTGACCTAAGTACTGGATCATCAATTAGTTCTGAAGAAAATGCCTTGGTAATTGAAAATACACAATTAAAGGATAAATTAAAAAAATTGGAAAATGTTGTTTTGAAGTATAAAGAATCTTTGAAACGAAATAAAGAAAAATTTTCTGAAATATTAACGGAAAAAAATATATTAGAATCTCAGTATGAAACATTAAAAAATTCCTATACAGAAAAGGAAAAGGAGTTGAGTTGTGCATCTACAGAAATTAAAAGTTTAACAGATCAAGTGATTATTTTAAAAAAACACGAGGAAGAGTCTGTAATATCCTTAGCTGAAAATAAACTTTCGATACACAGAGAATTAGAAGATAAAGAAGAGCAAATCAAAAAGCTACAATTGGATTTGAAGCATATGACAGAATCCAAAGAGAATCTAAGTGAAATTGTTAATAAATATAAAACTGAAGTGGAAGAACTAAAATTATCACATAGTACTCAAAATTCAGATTCAGAAAAAAAAGAAATTGTGCAAGATATAACAAATGAAAAATCAGAAGCTTTAAAACCAGTACAGCAAGAAATGCAGCAATTATTAAATGATCTAGATGAAAAAATGGACTCAAAACATCATGGAGAAGATTGTAATAAAGAAAACATAGAAAAAACTACAAAAGTGCATGATACTGAAATATATCAAAATATAAAGTCTAAATTAAATGAAAAGGAAATTGAACTTCAAGAGACAAGAAATAAATTAGATGAATTGCAAAAGATTACTAAAGAATATCAAATACATAAAGAAGAGCTATATATGGAATTTTCAAATTACAAATTAAAATATACAGAGCTTCAAAATGAACAAAATGCACATAAAATTGTTGCTGAAGAAAAAAGGAAAGAAGCAGAAGCAACAATTGAAAAATTACAAGCTACCATACAAAGTCTTGATAAAGAATTAGAAAATATGAGAAATGCTCTAATTGATAGAGATAAAGTATGTGAAAGTTACAATGCTAAAGTTCATGAATATAAAACAATGCTTGAAAACATGAAAGAAAAATTATTGAGTCAGGAGGCGGAAATGAAAATTCTTAAAAAAAAAGTACAAGACAATACAGAAATAATTACATTGAACAATGAGTTAGAAATTAAAAATACTGAGTTATTAGGAGTATGTACACAACTTCAATTCTGCAAATCTACAATCTCGGATCTTAAAAATAGGCTTCAAACAGATAGTTCTAATATTACTTCACTTCTCGAAGAGAAAAATAATTTAATTAAAAATATTTTAAATTATAAAATTTCTACTAAAAAATTAAAGGAAAATAACATCTATATTAAAAGCAATACAGTGAAATGCTTCATGGAGATTAACAATGAAATGTCTGTCTTAAAGAATGGATTTGATGCTTTTCTAAAAGCAAATAATATTATTCAGAATAGTGTAAATTTGCAAATTAAAAATTTCCAAACTAAATTACAGGAATTTGAAGAACTTGAACAAAAATATAATCAATTACAAACCGAATTAAAAGATACTATATATCTTAAATCTAATTTGGAAATAAGTTTGGAAAATTATAATAAACAACTGAATGAGATGTCCATGAAATTGGAGCAACAATGCGAAGTTGATACAAAAAATCGTAAACTTATAGCTGAGATAGATAATCTCAATTTCAAATTATATGACTTACGAAATTTACCTGAACAAGTGAAATTATTAATGATAGAATCTAAATCTTTGCAGGAAGAACTTAACAATGTTAATGCTATGAATCAATTACTTTCAAATGAAATATCTGATTTGAAAGTACAACTTGAAGAAGCAAATAGTAATACAAAAAAATTACAGGAATTAGAACAGAAATATGTAGAAGCAACAAAAATCGCTACGTTATTAAAATCTGAAAACCTTAATTCTAATAAATTAGAAGAAAAAATAAACGCTTTAGAATCAGAAATAAAAGTTTTAAATGAAAATTTGTCTGAAAATGATAAAATAATAAGTACCTTAAATGAAGAATTAGAAAGTAAAGAAAGCTTTTTAGTTGATTTAAAAGCCAAAGATGAAAAATATGAAAACGAAATCAATGAGCTTACAAAGTCAAATGAAACTCTACAGCAAAAAATACAAACAAAAATCCAACAATTAACGAAGTTAAAAACTATTAAACAAAAACAAGATGACACTATTCAAAAATTAAATGACGAAATTAATGAAGTAAAAACTTTAAATGCAGAATTATTAGAACAGTTAAAAACATCGGAAAATGAAGTAAATATATTAAAATCTGAAAACTGTCAAATAGTAACATTAAAGGATAATAATGCAGCAATCATTACTGAATTAGAAAAGCTAAAATTAATTCATAATGAAACCAATTTGGAAAATAAGAATCTAAAAGATAAGCAAAACGAATTTCTAAAACATAATCAAGAATTAAATGAATCTAATGAAAACTTAAAACAAAAAGTTGTAAATTATGACAAACACAATCAACAATTAATAACTGAAAATACACAATTAGGAAAAGAAATTGAATCATACAAAAATCGGTTAAATGAAAGTATATTATTAAATACGGAATTACAGTTTAATAATCAGGAACTGAATTTCCAACTTGAAGAATTAACTTCATCTAAGAAAAAAGTAGAAGAAATTGAAGAACATCTTACAAAGGAAAATGCAAGTTTACATAATGAAGTAGATAAATTAAATTTATTGTTAGAGAATAATAATAACATGGAAGAAAAAAATAAAGAACTACTAATGAATTTAGAATCTTTGGACAAAGAAGTTGCAAGATTAAAAAATATTGAAGAGGAAATTAATAGCTTAAGATTAGAAATAAGTGGCTTAAATAAAGTAAAAAGTGATTTAAATGAAAAGCAATCACAAAACACTGAATTAATTACTGAAAATTTATCTTTAAAAAATAGAATTATAGAATTAGAAAATATAAATACGAAATTTCAATCTTATGTAAATAATTTAGAATCTAAGGTTTCCAGTTTAGATCAAATAGAATGTAAGAATATTGAATTAAAAAATGAAGTTGATACATTAAAATCTACAAATATGAAGTTATTATCTCAAATAAAGAATAAAGATGTAGTAGAAGAACGATTAACAACGGAAATAGATGAATTAAAACTTATAGTAGATGAAAAAGTGGCAGAGTTAAAATTACTAGATACTAAAAATATGGAATTGTTGAAGGAAATTGAAAGGTTAAAATCTTCATCAGTGGAAGAGGAAGTAGCAATAGAAACAGACAAATCAACAATTACTGTTGAAGATTTTAAAAAATTACAAAATGAAATAAAGGTTCTTAGAGAAACAAATACTGCACTAAATGAAAAAGTAAAAAGTATAAGTAGTAGTAAAATAGTAAATGAGATTTCTACTAAAAATAATGGCAAATTGGAAGAAGAAAACAAAAAATTAGAAGCACAACTGGATGAAGCATTAATAACATTCCAAGCAAAAGAACTGGAAATGCATTTTATTAGTAATGAATTAAAAAATCAAGTAGATACTTTGAAGCAAGAATTAAAAACAAACGAGGAAGAACAAAGCATGAGATTAAAACAACTAGTTAAGGAATTTCAAGCACAGTTACATGATAAGGAAGAAGAGTTACATGCTGCACTAGAAAAACGATTTGGTAAATTAAAATTCTTTTTATAATATTGTTTCCATTTTACATATATGTACGTATAATCATCCGCACTCTAACAGAGATAATATTTCGGCGTGTAATAACAGATTACATATACGGATACGGTGTTATCATCTCGTCGAGATTGTTTTTAAATTAACGAACCCTAACCCATATACAAAATGAAAAAATCACCCTGTATATGATGATAATAAATATACAAAAATATTGTAGTAATATATTGTAAATATATTATTGCATTTCCCTGTTTAGATCGTCAGCAAAATTATGAATCAAATCTTATTCAACAATATAAAGAGCAATTAAAAGATTTCCAAATAGAATTAACAGCCAAATCTGAGCAAATTGAGAATCTAATTTTAGAAAATAAAAATTTAATGTCACAAAAAGCAAAAGATATAAACCAGTTAG
Organism: Bombus campestris; assembly: GCA_905333015.3. Taxonomy (NCBI): domain Eukaryota; kingdom Metazoa; phylum Arthropoda; class Insecta; order Hymenoptera; family Apidae; genus Bombus; species Bombus campestris. The sequence goes on from HG995140.1 coordinate 10,073,494, forward strand.
TGGAAAAAATTGCAATAATGAAGAAAGAACATGCAGATGAAATTAAAGAAATAGAAAAGAAATGGAAATCAATTGTGCAACAGAAAACCGACAAGTTGGAAGCAAAACACGAAGAAGAGATTAATGAATTAACACAGGAATGGCGAAATGAAAGGAGGGTTGGTTAAAACAAAGTTATAAAAAATAGTAATACCTCATAATTTACAAAATGACGTTTTATTTTATATTTCTTTTTTTATTTACTTTTAGAATTTTGTTATATTTATATTACTTATTTTAATTTCATGTAATTATCTTTTCATTTTTTATAATTTTATTTATACTTATCTCTTTCAGCCTGATATGCAAACTGATTTAATTAACAAGGTAAAGTTCTTTCAAATTTGTAAACATTTCAATTTTACTAATTGCACTTTTATCATTATTTTTTAACATAAACATAAAAATAAGCAGTATAAGTAAAAAATTAAAATTTACTAATTTTTATTAATTTACTTAGGAATTAGAGAGCACTTCACGAGTTGCAATGGCAGCTGTACAATCAAATACTGGTTCTTTTCACACTCTTCAACAAACCCTAACAGCACAGAGGCGAGAATTAGCTGAACTTAGAAAATTAATGAAGTTAAGGCATGATACATTAGAAGATTCAACAGAGATTGAATATCTTAGAAACATTTTATTTGAATACATGATGGGAAGGGAAACAATGGTGCTTGCTAGGGTGATCGCTGCAGTTGTCAAATTTGATCAAGAACAAACAGCAAAAGTACTTAAGAAAGAAGAAGATAAAATGACACTGGTAAAAAGTTTTTAAATTTTTTGAAAGAATATTTATATTTTTAATTAATAACATTAACATAACATTAATATTAATAACATTAATTTATAACAGATAAAAAACAAATACCTGTTAATAAACAGAAATAAAATTAGTTTTTTTCGAATGTTTTATCTATTTTGATATACATTACAACTTATAACTTTTATTATATGTATTGCATATATTAAAAGTGTTTCTACATTAAATCTTTAATTCTTTGATGTTTCAGCTTGGTTCTCTAGGTCTCACATAATGCAAAATTCTGTATATTCAAAAATCGTGTAAGTACTTTTGTATATTAGATTGTAAGTATCTTGTATTTATTTATGGAATATGTATTTTAAAAAGATGACTATTATTCTGCCAATATATGATATATAATATATGTAGAAAATACATACTGTAAAAAGCTTGACACAATTTACAGGTAGAAGCAATTTTAGATATGATTACCTTGCTTCCTAATATATATATATATATATGCTATATATATATATAATATATATAGAATATATATGCTATATAGAATATATATATATATGCTATATATATGCTATATATATATATATATATATATATATATTATATATATTCTATGATAAAAAAAATTATAAATATTAGCTGTTCATCTATAAGCATGCCACTATCTATTAACTTTTATAACCGTTTATAAATTTGTTAATAGAATAAAGATTTACTGTTATAAAGTTGTCACAGATTTATTTGCTTTCTTGTCATTTTTTATATAAGGAAGTGTAAAATTGTCAACATTATATATGTTATAAATAGTTTAACTTGAAAAATTAAATTTCATTTCATATAGACAAGTAATTGAAAGATAATATTTCTATTGTATATAAATTATGTAATTAATATGTATTAATAAATAAAGTTAATTTAGAATGGAAGTGCTATTAATTCCGAATTTGTCATTAATTCTATTATGATTGTTTTATTTTCATAAAATCTTAAAAATACATACTACGCTAATTGTAGCTGGATATTTTGCATTTGTTGTTTAAAATAATCTAATTGTTCAGAAATTGATATCTTGTTTCGAAAAAACCTAGTAGTCTGATTTCCAACAGGTGTATACATATACGCACCCTTATATCCCAATAGTACTCTTAAGGCCCTATTCCTCTGTGATAATTTTTCATAATATTCCACACCACCTTGAATATATTCTCTACTAAGTTTAGATATTACTTTATTGACTTCTGTCTCTCTATAGTAATCTAATTCACTATGTGTTAATAAAGCAAGAATAAGAGATCCGATTGCAGCAATACTCATACATAAAGCATTTCTACATTTTTGCTGTTTGGTAATTTTTAATTTTGTACAAAGGATATCATAAACTGATATTCCTATTATTGTATCTGTCAGTACACTTAAAGCTTTAATTATTGGATCAAAAGTTGCGACTGTTAAAATTTGTCGAGCTATAGCAAATTTTTGGGCATTTTCTGAGAGTACTAAAGATTTATGAAATTCCTCGATAGCTTCTGCATCCCATTGAAATGATGCAGATTGAATTAATATGTTTCCATTATTTACATGACTAATATCATTATATTCAAAATTCACTGGAATTCCAACTAAGCCGCTATACTTTGAGTACGTTGTTCCAGCATGAAATATTTCTATATCACAAACGTTAAAAAAATTAATACGTTCTTGTGGTATCATTGGTCTATATACGATATTTACATCATCTAGTGCTTCTTTCAGTCTTCTTTGAATATCTTCTCGTATTGGTATTTCATTATCCTCAAAGCTATTTATAAAATTTTACAAAATTGCATTATAATATTCTTAATATCTTCTCACACTTTTTTATACTTACTCATATCTGGCTCTGATTTTTCTATATTGTTGCAATAAGAAAGTTTGTGGAAATAATTGTGCGGACATAATACCAGCTGCCAAAGTAGCTCTCACAATTGCCATTGTAAAACCGCTTTTTTACAAATTCTGAAATAAAGAAGATGAGATAAATAATGATTTACAATAAAGAAATATAACAAAATGAATCGAGATAAATGACAATTTATAGAGGCCAATAAAAAAACATTCATAGTTAAGAAAATTAGGCGTAATTTTCTACTTGTTTCATTTGTATCTAAATGTAACCTAAAAATATGAAACGCAATATAGTAACATATTAATTGACATTATAATTAAATATCTATAAAATCTGCAATATAACCTTTATGCTGTTAAAATAATTCAAATACAGTTTGAATTACATTGTTACCAAATAATATTCATGTAACAATGTAAACAAAAATTAAAGGCCCACATAAAATATGTATTTTACGGATTATATATACGATTATTCTAATACATCATTAAACAGATACTATGTATACTAAATAAATATTCATAATTTATAGTGTTAGGCTACATATATTTTTTATGTTCCATTAAATAATTAAGCTCTAATTCAATACTACATTTATATGATATTTTCAAAAAAATGTATGTATATCATATATTATCATTTATCATATAGATGTTGTATATAGTTCACGAAAAAACAAATAGCACAAAAGATTAAATCTATACAGATATTTGTAATTTATATATATTTTCGTTTATCGTTATCCGTATCATTTTGAATGTTTATAACCCAATAGCAGGGACTGTTATATGTATAATACTAGTATATGTATGTAGGTTCATTACTAACACTTTCGGTTGCTGGTAAAAAAAAATTTAAACATAAATCCCAAGAACAGTTCGTTTCTCGTGACACTCAGTTTATAAGTTCTCAGGATGGATACCAACACGTGTGTTCCTAACAGTCAAAATGCTTCTCAATCTAGTGCACAACGAAAATTTTATCAGTGGGTACTCAAATGGATAACTGGTGTACATGCGCATGCTGACTGGAACAATGAGGAAATGCGCGACATCCGACATTCAACAAAACCGGACGTAGCAACGTTAGCCAGTTTTTTACAAGCGATCGGATTTAAACTACTCTCGTTTGAAAGGGACGATGATTCACATGCCTCAGGAAAGAACGATAATAATGTTGAAACACCTGATCAAGGAGTTCTTAGAGTTGCACTCGAATGCGATATTTCCAACATGAGGGCAGTGTTAGAATTAGGAGGAGTCATATGTAAATGTCCCAATTCTGATCACATTAAGGACGCATCCTTTTGGACTATTAGCGGTACCGGACCTGTTGGAAGCTCCGTATGCAAAAATTAATAATTTCATTCATAATTTCTATTAAACCTGGCTTTATCTAAGTATTAAAGCGAAGCTATGCTGAGCTGTTACCGAGGTGACCGCGCGAATTCAAAAGTTTAAATGTGTATTAATTTTACCATTTACATCGTTTATCATTTGGAGTCTATTGACTTCCAACATTTATAGGCTTGGGGGAGGGGGGGGGGCAATAAATAATATAAAATGTATCGAAATGCTTAAATTGAAAGCTTCTCAATCACATGAACTTGGGTCTTATGAAAGCATTAGCAATTAAAATAAATTATCTAATGTTTACAGCATTTAATATTATATTCGGGATGGAATAATTTTTATTTTATGTATAGTAATATTTCTAAATTTAAGCATCATTTACTACGTATGTAAATAGCTCAAGTAGCTAAATAATGTATAACTTGCGCAAATGAAAGTAAAGATATACCTCTATTATGCAATTTAATATTTATCTGAAATACGACAACGTCCAAAATTAAAATTTGACAATTTGACAGCAAAAAATTAATAAATATATCGAGTATATCGATTTAAACATATCTTCTTTATTTTCCTCAGAAAAAAATTAGTACAAGTTTACGATTTTAATAAAAAATCATGAAAAGTACAGTAAGAAGTGTACAGTAAGAATATTTTAATATTATATTTATTTTCAGGACAATATATCACAAAAAATCGAAGAAACTGGTAGCACTTTATTGCCTCGTTTATCAAAAGATGTTGTTCGACTTTTGCGTGATGTATCATATAAACTATTCGACACAATCGTATGCGAACCGGATGTCAATCGATATATGGACATTTTAAACGCTTCACAAACAAGTAATACGTCTTGTAAAACCGCGCAGAATAATTTAACAGGAGACATTGGAGTTACGCGAAGTCATACAGAACCGGAAATGTTTCTTCGTACAGATGATACGAGTTTAAAAGTGGGTACTTCATTTATATTATATATTGTACTATTATAATATAATTTATATAATATTTATATAATATTATACAATATAAAAATAATATTGATATTTTTATTATTTATATTTTAACTAATTTCATTATGCATTGTTAGTGTGTTCCTGAGATGAAAAGTACGAGTGTAAATTCCGACCCATCTACAAATCGTGTTATGTCTCCAATACAATCAGTTAAACCTGTTTTACAACGTCAGAAAACATGGGACATCGAAACCGAAAGCTTAAACGAAGAACCACGGCCGTCACCTCCAAAGCTTACGAGTTCTCCCTCTGTAGTTTCTGAATTATCCAATTCCTTAGGGCAAATTTCTTTACAGAGCGAAATTGAGAATCCTAGGATTGTAACTGAATATGTTTTAGGGGCATATAAAAACTTAGAAAAGGCTCTTAATGTGTTACGGATCAAGAAACCAGAGATTTCGAATGATACTTCTCCTATTCAAGGCAATTATCTTATTTAGATAGATGAATATTATTTGAAAATAGTAATATTCTACTGGAAATTATTAAGATCTGTTTATCTTCATAATAGATAATGACAGTGCATCCGTAAGATCAGCACCTGCTATTATTCTTAGTCCCTATAAATCAACTCGATCAAGTACATGTACAATCATCAAACCTTTATCAAAATCGACGAATGAACAACAGACGCGAGCAAAAGCATATTTGACGTTAACGCCGAGAGCACGTCGTAGTATCGAACCAATGCTTCCTAAATCTACGACACGAAGGAACTTGAAACCTGAGCAAGAAAATGTAAAACCGACGCTTCGTCGCAGTAGCTTTCACATTCCTTCGACCGCTAATTCTAATATCTCGTTGTTAAAATCTTCGGATACAGGACAAAAATTTTTGGCGAGTAAAAAGTACAGCACAAGTAAAACAAATCTCACGATCAATTCTGACCTGTCGGACAGGTATAATTGAATCTTATTAATTAATATTATATATTATATGTAAATATCTAAATTAGGCTATTCCTAAAATTGCAGAGGTTTATTGACAACAAAAAGGGTTGTATCACCAGAGCAACAGGCATCACCAAACTTGAGAGCACTTAATACACCGAATACTCGTATGTCAATGATTAAACCACCTACAAAAGTCTTAAAAACAATACCCATCAAAGTGAAATCAATGAAATCTACTATAAAGATGAGCCCAGGAATATTGAAGAAATAAAAAGCTAACCTCTTAAAGCGATAAATTATTATTTTTATCTTCATTTATATTATTTAATTAATAAGCATACTTTAACTTTACGTTTATTACGTCATTTTAAACGGAGATTTACCCAGGTATTTTACTATTATAGTATTTAATTATTTTGTAATGCCTAAAAAATATATATATATGTTGTTTCAAATAATTAGTATATTTCATTCTTAAAAAAAGAAGTCGTACTCTCTATACAGACTGATAGTTACCGGAGGTTCCTATTATTGTACGTTTTGAAAATGGCGGGCTTAACATGCCATCTTGAAATGTTTTAGATCAGTTAGAACTTCGCGGTAATAAAGAAATTTATGATTTGATATTTGAAATGTACTTTACTGTGTTGTGCTTAATATGACTATAAATTAGTAAACCATAACATCAATACCAAATAATTACGGGAAACATATAAGAAGTTGTGGCCTTTTTGATTGGTGATAATTTTTTGAAATATTGCTTCTTCTTTTTTTTTTTTAATTTCGATATTCTTTATATTGTATTTATTCGAGAAACATTTGGTACATTTCTATGTCAGCACTTGTATTTGGACAATTGTGATTGGAGCATGCGCCTGACATTCGTTTCTTAGGCACTCTGAACGTGATGTCGGCAGTAATCATTGTTCGTGATTAGTTACATTATTGTGTTAGCCTGTAGTGGCATGGTTTTCAAGTATTTGCGCGATACGTGTATCATGTGCGCGTATTGATGTTGTATTTGGAATACGCGGTACATTGAGACAAGTCCTGTATATCACATTTATTCCATTCGTCAATTGATCAACTCACCAACGAAAGCTTGAACTTGCTTATAACAGGACTACAAAATTACATTTGTATACACACACACACGCGCGCGCGCGCACACACACACACACACACACACACACACACACACACGTATATATGTATATACATGTACGTGGATATACACATACATGGTGTCGTGTTTCATCGTTTCACGTTATACCGAATACTGGATACAAACATTTTTCAATGGAATGATAGGCGTGTCACTATACCAGGTATGTGATGTGAACAAGAATCATATTATATCGTTAGATAATATTACATAGTAGTAAGTTCACGACGATCTATGTTAGAAAAGTGTTATAATTGTTAAAGTTGTATCAAACATCTGGACGGCTATGTGATTATAAGTGCACTGTTTTACAGAAATATTTTTAAATCTTTTTTGTAATTCATATATACAAGTAATTTTAATGATCTTCGAAAGAAGATAAATTATAAATTTGTAATCTTATATCGCGAAATTTTCGTTCATGGCAGACATGTCGACATAATGGCGTCAATGTTCCCTTGTACTATAGATAACTGGATCCTACATTCCCTACCTTGCATGTCGCAATAAAACATTAAACGTGCCACGTGACCTTCTTCAATCACGCGGTATGTTCTAAAAGCCGGGTCCGAATCTGCGCCCTGAAAAAGTTTTATCCTAGTACATGACAAGTGCATGTAATATCTATGAAAATGAAGTAGTAAATATAACGTGTATGTGTATAGTACTGTCGTACAAGTTTACAATTATAGCTCCAATAATACATAGTAACTCTGCATTCTATGTATAAGTTTTTTCGATGCTATATTAGATATTAATACGCTGTTCAAAAATAAATTAAAAATTGTAATTTAAAGAGTTCGTAAATATAACCCTATAGATAATTTATTATCTGTAACAAGATTCTTATATTTTATTTTACTATTTAATGTATTGTAACTATATAACCTTAGTTATAAGAATATGTTCTAGAATATACCATATACTATTTATTGATATTACATTATGGAAATTTTAAAAATGTATTAAAAATTAATAATGGTTGTTAAATAACAATAAATATATATGTAGTAATAATAATATTATTGTAAATGTAGAATAGTAAGACAGTCAACTTACAGGCAATAAAATTATAATTTAGCATACTATTAAAGTTTATATAATCGTCAAATTTATTTATATTATATATATATATTATACTGAAAAAATATTTTTATTTTTTTCAGACAAATGTGTGCTAGCACTAATAGCATATCATCAACGCACTCGTTGCAGTTAAACAGTTAAAGAAGAAGAGGCAGACTTCGAAATATACTTACAGGCCTGGGTGTGGTTTTAATAACTTCTAATATAAAATGGCAGAAGAGTGCAACGATGTTAAGTCTGTCGGTCCATCTTCACCTAGAAGTCCACAGAACAATAGTATGGGAGGAAAACCAAGCAGTCCTCATTCTCCTAGACAACCAAGGCGTATGAAACTAACACAGCAACAATTGGACAGCATGACAAAGGACGAGCTAGCAGCCAAGTGGCATGAACAGGACTTGTATGTGGAGTGTCTAGAGGCCCAGGCGGCAGCCCAGGAAGGTACTGAGATCACTTGAGTGAGACCACCTCACTCACCACATTTCTTAAGCGAATTTATGAATGCCAGAACACAACGGTCTCTTGTATGAGACAAGACTCTTATAGGGACGCTAAGATTAGGGATTAAGCATATTATTAGTACTGTGTTTAGGATAATAATAATGCTAAGTTTTTATAAATCCTAAAGTCGAAGAAATTTTGAATAAATAAGTATCTCATTATAAGATAGATGAAATTCTTAAGAACATCTCTTATGACATCGATAAACAAATTACAATTGTAGAAAATTTATGTATTCATATGAAACACTAGATAGATCAATTGGGTAGTAGACTTTAGATAAAGGCTAGTGATACAATAATATTGTAATATTTTGAAAACTACATTTGTGATGTGTAGTGCGGGCAATTAAATTAATGCCAATATGTACAGTGTTCGAAATTTTTTTGGTGAGCAGAAGTGATGTGACAGTCATATACACTGCATGTACAGAAAATCTAATACAATATTATGCATGTATGCATAATTTTATCATCTGGTGTTAAGTTGCGCTGCTATTGATATTAAAAGTCACTTAATGCTAAAAGCAAAGTGTATGTCGAAAAAAAGTGATATTGTGTGACAAGAAGAGATGAAAAGGTTTTTTTCGAATGTGTTCACTATGAATCATTTCTTTCAATGTAATAAACACACATAGCTTACTTTTGGTATGAGCTCTTAAGTGACCGTGCAGTGTGCCACGTATAATTCTACAGTGTAGTAAAACACACTGCCAGAAGGAGGACAGTGCGTGTGTGTTTGTGTGTACATTGGATATCGAGTTTCCACTTTGCGAGGATTAAATGAAATACAACATCCTCGCTGGCTCTGAATATGCCACTCAGAAGAGTAAAAACAGAGGCCCTATGTCATCCTTTGGCCCACAAAACTCTGTGCCAGGGATGCGTGAACCTAAGTCTTGGTGAAGTACGAAACCTTTAATTGATGCAGTTATGATCTGAAATTCCAGCCGCTTTTTCCAATCCTAACAATTCTTATCCCAATCTACAATATTTAATATCATCTTATATGTAGATATATCTGATAAAACTGAACAATTTTAATTATGTTCCTAGACAAACATCCCTGTCTATTCCCATTATGTACGCAATTCATGCATGCATTTGTACCTGCACCATAACTTCCTGATGTCCAAGTACCAATCTGAAAAAAATACAATCCTGATCAAATAAGGCCGGGAGGTCATCTTGTGACAACATCTGTGTCTGCAACAAGTAGTCTATCTATTTTCATGGAAGAAAAGTAACGTCCACTCTTGGTCTCGGTGGAAGCACAGAGAATCTCACAAATGGCACGATGCAACGACTCCAAACTCAAAGTATGCGCTAATTAAAAATGTCAGTTGTCAGGCAATCAATGTCACATACATATGAAAAGATATTTTGTTTATGCGCACTTAGGGCAAAACAGTATGTAGTAGATTTTCACCACTATGCTTTCTTTCACCAAAGATATACAGATATGAAATATCAAAAGAGACTGTGCAGAATACTCTGTACCATTGTATTATATACATATATATTTTAAGGTTTTTAGCTCTCTATGTGTCTCATAAATTTATATGACTTATTACCAGAACGAATTATTACCAGAGATGGAGAAAATAATCCCCAACTCTAGTTATGAAAATATAATTTTATTCAAAGTGTATGAATGAAAATTATACATCATAAAGATATAAGTAAAAGTATGAAATACATGGAAATACATCTTTTTTCATATTGTATTTTAAATTAAATAAATATTAATACAGCTTTCTCTTTAAATTTGTATTATCAATTAATAACTTTTTAAATGATTTTTATGTTTGAAATGTATTTGAAGTATAGTATTTTTATATCTAATTGAAATAAAATTGAAAAAATCATAACCTTTTAAAATATAATAAAAAAATGTACATTACATGATATATATATACACATATGTGTGTGTGTGTGTGTGTGCGTGTATGCTCATACTCTGCTTAATTTTAAAATGATTATATAATAAACATAAAACAAATTGATGAAACACATAGATAGCTTTAAACAGTGGTCTTTATTAAAAGAGGAAATGATATAATTTTTTTTTGTAGGTGAGCTATCCTCATTGAGGGACTCTGAAAGCAAGTACAGACAGCAACATGCAGAAGCATCTCATAGAGAGAAGATTTTAGTCAGGAGACTTGCTTCTAAAGAACAAGAATTACAAGAATATATTGTATGTAGATTTTACACTTTTTAATAGAAGAAATATAGAACTAATTAAAAAATTTCATAGCACGTAGCTCTTCTTCTTTCCTCTCTCTTTTAGAGTCAAATTGCTGAAATGAAAGCTGCTCATGCTCCATCTGCTGTGGCTTTAAGATCTGCTTTGTTAGATCCAGCTGTTAATATTTTAATTCAAAAATTAAGGCAAGAACTTGTTACAACTAAAGCTAAATTAGAGGATACCCAGAACGAACTTAGTGCCTGGAAATTTACACCAGATAGGTAAATAATAATTTACGTCTTTTGATAAAACTAAATAACAATTTTGTATTTCCAATGACACTGTATATATTTTTTTTTTATCTATAGCAATACAGGTAAAAGACTAATGGCAAAATGCAGATTGTTATATCAAGAAAATGAAGAATTAGGTCGCATGATTGCTAGTGGACGAATTGCTAAGTTGGAGGGAGATCTTGCTCTTCAAAGAAGTTTCAGTGAAGAAATGAAGAAATCACAATCAGGTATTATTTTTGTTATGGATATTTTTTTAACATGTTATAGATCAAAGTAATTAATATCTTTTGGTAATGTCTATGTTACAGAATTGGATGAATTCTTGCAAGATTTGGATGAGGATGTTGAAGGAATGCAGAGCACAATTTACTTTTTACAACAGGAGCTACGTAAAGCTCGCGAATCAGTTACATTGTTACAGCAAGAAAATGCAGCATTGAAAGCAAATTCTAGTGAAAATAATTTAACGAATGGTTTGTCACCTCACACACCACCAATAAAGAAGGAAGAATCCGAGGAAAATTCAATTTCGGAAACAAAGACTTCAAAATTAATGGAAGATAGTGATGTGTGCAAAGGTGCTAGGACTCCACCGTTATCTTCGCAGCGATCGCCACAGTGTGAGTTTTCTAATACTGAAAGAACAGAACGGGTCGAACGAAAACCGAATCAAGCAGATCATAATGACGAAAGCTCAAGTGATTCGGCTGCTTTGATCATTAAAGTAGAGAATGAGGAATTAAGTGATAGGGAAGAAGAACATGAAGAAAATCGAAATAATAAGAGGATACTGAGGAGCAAAAGTCATAATAGAAATAACAATAAAACTAATGGGGAAGAGGTGCTAACTAGAATAACTAGGGGTAGGGATAGGACCAAAAGGGACAAAAGTGCACCAGGTAGTGATGACGAAAGGACATATAAAAAAAAGAGAAGAGAGAGTATCCTTTCTCTTGATTATAACGAAGCTGATGATGACGCGTTAGTTCTAACTAATGGTGAGACGCTTCAAAGCGATCCAGAATGAACAGTTTTCTAGAACGATTTTATACACATAACACTTGTTATATATGAACAAAGCTTAGCGTGACTTAATACCCAACATAAGTTGAATCTAATACTTCATATTTAAGAATAATATGGAGGCATATTATGATAAATGTTATTTCTGATGGTTTTGTAATTTTTCATAACGTGTATCCGTAAATATAATAATCTTTATTTCAATTTTTTTTTGAAGTCACGTTAATGCCAAGATAACAGCACTTTATTACGTATGATTATATCTTCACAAAAATAACGTGGCGTTGGAATAAAGGGGTAGATAGTTAAAACTATTTTTTCTTTCACAATAAAACTGCATTAAATTTTCTAATAAGTATTCGTTATTACGAACAAATGCTTCAACGTTTTTAAATGGCTTTTTGTAAATTCGTTACACCATTGATAGTAGCTTCTCTTGTTAGATTTTGCAGAGCAATCATAAAGGATATAAATAACAATAGAATAATAATCAGGGCTAACGCCTTTTTTATTATGTAAATACACAAATGTTAATATCTGGTACACAACGACGCACATACATAGATTTATACACGATTGTGTGCGCAATAATTTGTATGTATGTATTGTTTTTTTTCATTGTGAGACATGCGTGTCAACATTCGTTATTCATGCATAAAATATGCTTTTAATTGTGTATAATAAAATTGAGGTCTATTTGTTAGATTTATTGAATACCTGTAAATTATATGAAATATTAAACGATATTAATTTCAGTAAAACGTGCAACTGATCTTGTAGAGCACAGAACATCACAGTTGCATATTTTTTATTTTTTTTTTTTTTTTTTTTTTTTTTTTTTTTTTTTTTTTTTTTGAGGACAAATATACAAAATATTTACATTACTATTTTATACTATCTTGTATAAAAACGCATATATTTTTTATCGTGTTTCTTACATAAATATTTTGTTTTTTTAATTCATTTGTAATTTTGGTATGTAATGTTCAGTTTGGATTTTGAATAGGTATATCTATTGTATTTGGAGTATAATTTTTGGAAACTTATCTATAATTAAAATATAATTTGTGGATAATTCAATTCAAATATATCTATAACAAAAACGATTATTATTGTATAATATGTAATTTATCGATTAAAGATTACCTTTCAACGCAAAAATAATTATGATAATTGTAAGGTAAAACGTCATTTCTTTTATTCATCAACTTTTACAGTCATGAAAATTGGAAATTAAAAACATCTAATTAAAATAAAATTGAAACCGCAAAGCCTGTAGCCTTGTAACACAAAATCTGTATTTGTTCCTAATTTTATACGAAATATTTTTAAATAATTAATATAAACTTCGAGATGATGTAATGTTTATCAAAATGAAAAAAATATTTTCTAAAGGTTAGTCATTTTTTAATTATAATATTATATCATCTAAATATGTAGATATTGTCTAATTAGGGGAAAATTAGTAATGGGGTTACTGTCAGTGGAAAAAACTGTGACGTAATATCTGATATTTGTATAGCTGGTTGTGGTAGTAGAGTTCGAGCCATTTCCCGGCATACTCCGGCATTAAGATTTTTGCAACTATTGGCGACAAGTGTGTGATCAACGTTTACTTCTGCACTTCACATTTTCTGATATTAGTTTATAAAAACAAGTTGATTCGTCACAGTTTCAATTATGTTCGCAGCAAGACGTGCTCTGTTTTCCAACACAATGTAAGTCTATCTTACTTTTTATTTATAATTGACATTCGCATAGTTGATATTATATAATTTCTAACCTGTCATTCTTTCTACTTTTTGTCATTAGTATTAGACCTTTTATTCATAAGAATTGCGTTTATCGATATTGTATACATATATAATTGTATAAAAGATTAGCATTTATACTTTAAAATATAATTACGAAAACAGTATCAAAATTTGGAATGAACTATATTTAATATAAATTGATTTCTTTTCACTTAATTAAATATATAATTTATATATGGTCATTTATATAATTTAAGTTTCAAATTGAAATTTATTTTACAATAATTGATAGTTAAATGACAAATTATTATTGATATTAATTATATATATATTGTCCATATGTATTGGATGCATCCATCAAATTTGAAAATATTGAACCAAATTACAAAAGGCAAAGGTATATTTTAAAAAGATATATTTAGACATATTGTCAAAGTGCTGAAATTAACTGTATATACAAAAATCAATATCAATTTGGTTTGACCTCTGGCATGTAGATACATGTTAGATAAATACTTTGTCAATGTGATATATGAATATCATTATATTTGTAGTCCATATACATCATACATGTATGAAGTAAATTTTATTTAAATTTGAAATGTAAAAAATAAAAAGAATATACATGATAAAAAATAATAACAAAAAATAAACAACATATGACAAGATAATATTCATATTATCTATGAAAACAAAGTTCATATTTTGTAGATATGATATTTTTAAACATAAAAGTTAAGTATATAATTTATACTCTATTTTTTTAACTAATACATATTATTCTTAACTTTACAATATATATCGTGCAAATTTCTAGATAAAATAAAAATTCTATTATGTATCTTTCACTTTTAGCAAAGACACATTTGTGAGAACAAAACATTCACTGCCTGAATTACCCTATGATTACAAGGCTTTGGAACCTATTATCTGTGCTGAAATTATGCAACTTCATCATTCAAAGCATCATGCGACATATGTTAACAATTTAAACGTTGCCGAAGAGAAAATGAAAGAAGCTGCCGCCAAGGGTGATGTTAATACGCAAATTGCATTGGGTCCAGCTATTAAATTCAATGGAGGAGGTCACTTAAATCACTCAATTTTCTGGTGTAACCTTTCACCAAATGGCGGTAAACCAGATGGTAAATATTGTTTTACTACGTAAGATAGATATTCTGTAATAAGATCAAATACAAATTAATTAAATATCTTATCTTTCAGCTGCACTGCTCAAACAGATTGAGAAGGACTTTGGTAGTATGGAAGAGATGAAAAAGCGGTTATCCGAGAGTACTGTTGCTATCCAAGGTTCTGGTTGGGGTTGGCTTGGATATTGTCCAAAAGCAAAATCTTTAAGGATAGCTACTTGCGCTAACCAAGATCCTCTCCAAGCTACAACTGGTTTGATACCACTTTTTGGTATCGATGTTTGGGAACACGCATACTATTTACAATATAAGAATGTTCGACCTGATTACGTTAAAGCTATCTTCGACATAGTGAACTGGAATGACGTGAATAGCCGCTACAACAATGCTCAGAAATGTTAGATTGTGAAGGAAAATATGATAGTGTCGAAAATGATTTTTACATAGTATGAACCTTTTTCAAGAATGAATTTCGTATTCTCTCTCTTCTTGTTTGTCTTCAGAAGACATTTATGATTTTATATAAATCTGTTTCGTATATAATTGTACACATATAATAATAAATGGTAATGAAATTTGCCAGAGAAGTTATTGTTGGTTTAAAATCAGACAAAAGAAATATCTTACTAATTATATTATTTCATAAAGATTTTTATATTTTTCTTTCTTAAAAATATAAAATATATTTTCAAATGTTAAACCGATATTCTTAAATTAATAAAAGAATCATGTTTTAAACATCAAGAACGATTTGAAAAACTTTCGCGCTCAAATCGAATCGCGCTATTCAAGTTATCATATATCGATAACCATCGCGGTCATTTCCGTTTTCATCTGGCATAATATCAATGAGCAGTGTGAATTGGAAATTTCGCATGAAACGTCGCGCTATTTCGCTAGAAGAAAACAGACACATCAGCGCTATACGGTTAATAAGTTGCACAAGCGAGTGCTGAGAAGGAAGAAAAAGACGCCTAACTCGCGCCTTTGATAATCGACCGGTTAGAGTTGAATTGCTTTGCGTCGCGTCGCGTCGCGTCGCGTCCACGCCGTGTCTCGAGGAACATCGCGGAACTAGAACCAGTATGGCCGGAGGTCCTCAGCTGTTTTCACGTCACTGCCTACGTATCTGGTGAGTCGAAAACATTCTTGTCATTTTAACCACTTGTACTAATAGCACATTCGTTATGAATGCACGAACGCGTTGCTATCATTGTAGTTATCGTAAACTCGTTTGTGTACAATACATCATCTATTATAAATCCTCGAATGCCGTTTGCGCCGCAAATTAATTTCCTGTTTGCTTTGTCAATCTAGAATACACAGTAGATAGGTACAATTCTAGTCAGACAGATCAATTTTAAACCATCGCGACATTGTATTCCTTTATTCTGTTTCATAGTTAGTTCATTAGCATGGTTAGTTTGACTTTATACGATGACAATTCGTAAATGCACTGCATATATAAAATATAAAAGAATCGTCCGAAAAATTTTGATCGATTATTATTAGGGATAAAAATTCTACGTTCCTTGGGTCATTTCCGACATAATCGGGTTTTCCTATTGCTAAAAAATTTTAATTTAAGGGGAAAATATGAAAGAATCATTGTTAATACGCGTGATTTTTTAAAACTTCAAAAATCTTTTTGTTTGTCAAAACGAGCGATAAATTAGGACGTAAAAATTCGAAGGCTAGGGCTTAAATGTAAGTAATTTGAACATTTCAAGTGTAATTTTTTTCGAAATATTTCCTTGCAAATGAGTATCCGAAGAAATGATTTTGATCGATACTTGACATTTTTTTACATGTTCTATAATATATTTCTCTGTTATGTTAAGGAGGGTTTGAAAAAAGAAAGTTCTCATCTATATTTTCTCTTAACGTGTGCTCGTACATGTATTTGCATAAAGATTGAACGATATGCGATATATAAAGATAAGTGCATGTATGTATCGTATCTATGTAGTTAATTCTAAGATCAATGAATCGAGGAGTACGTTCGCAGCATGTTTCGAATGATTCATTATGTTAGTGCATATCAGAAGTGTTAATTATGATGGAAAGGGGCGCTTTCGTCTTAGTGAACGCGCGTGGAATCGACTCGTTGCTGCCACAAGGTTTTTTGCTGGTAAAATACGAAGCCACCTGATGGTACACATACGCAAATACGTTCGAGTCGTGGATCGTTATTGAAGAAAAAATTATACCGTGCTTCTAGGATTAGGATTTTTTCAAAATTAGGGTATGCAGGCGCAACGCTGCGGAAGGTTGATGCTGAAAAGACCGGGGCACAAACTAAATCTTTGTGCTGATCTAAGTTCATTAGGGATACGTTAATAGAAATTGACTATCAAATTTGTTGCGAATAGGAACGCTGTTTTGATTCAGCGATCGGGCCAATATGAACATAACAAATTTAAACAAATTTTTAAATAGAAATCTTGATATGTTTTGAAATTATTTTAATTTTTTTTAGCAGTTAAAAATATTATATAGTTCAAGATAATGGAAGGACTAATATATTTAATGTAGGAAAAGAGAAAAAATAAAGAAATTTTTCTGATCTGTATTTGAAAAGTGTAATGTTTTTGCCCTTCATTTGCTTAAATAAGTAATAGTTTAATAAGTTGAATATGATCGATGGAAATTATTTGTGTATCGATAGATGATTAAAAGTGGTACTATGAATAGAAGTGTCAAGTATCTATATTGATTCGATATCTTTGAAAGTTATTCTTCTTTTCTCGGAACTTTGCACGTTTCAGTAAATCTTGACATGTATAATTTTAACAGAATACTAATTATGAAGTGTCGTTGAACATGACATCTATGTGTTACAATTTATTCTTCTATCAATCTTAATATACATTAATATAAAAATGTTAAATGATATTTATTATAAAGTTAATAGTGTTTAGAATATCGTAAATCAAAAAAATATGATATTAAAAATGAAACAACATATATTTATCAAAATTGGTATTACGAATTTAGTAGGATATATTTCATAATTATGATGTTACTTATTATATAACATTATTAAGCCGTCTATTTTTCATGATATGAAATAAAATGCAAAATATAATTAATTATAAACGATGAACATCCAAATTATAATTATACGTGACATAATATTAGGAAATTTAGAGGTAAATTTATCATTTTTGTGACAGTGGCCAAATGTCTCAGTCACGTTCCTGGAACGAAATCTCATGAAATATGAACATGCGTGAATGGTACTACCTATAATATATATAACCTACTCACGATGCAACGTTGCGGAAATACAATTTTATCGAAATATAGTAATATTTGATTGAATACAGCCTGTTAACGTAAGTCAGTAGCCACCAGTTATGTCATTTTTGTTTTTCTTTATTCACAAATAATTTCAAATATTTAAATATATATGTTAAAAAAAGAAAAAGAAAAGACGATGGACAGAACATTTTAGGTAAGAAGGGCAAATTAAAATAATTTGCCTGCTTTACCCATAAAAGTATCACCCCTTTTTAGAGGTGGATTCCTAATTAGGATGTGCAGTTATAATCTAAAATCATGAATAATTGTACACAACATTAAGTATACGATAACCGGGTTTCTAAAATTTTCCAATAACATTAATAATTCATCTACGGCATTTATGAAACTATTACAGTTTCAGAAGTGGCTTCTATAGTTAGGAATTGCAATTATATAATCTAAGATCATAAGTGAATATTTCTACATTTTTCTAATAATATTAACACTTCAGCTACTATAACAGCGAAACTATTATGCTTTGGGAAGTAACTTTTGTGGTTTTAAGGTGTAGTTATAATTAAAAATTACGAATGAATAAACACAACATAATAGATATGCAGTAATCGAGAGTCTCTAACTTTTAACAATATTGATAATTTGTCTACTATATTGACGAAACGGTAACTGCCTTTAGAGGTGGCTTTCGTGATTAGATTGTAACAAAAGTTGGATTAGATTTTTGAGCGAGTAATAAATAACAGGCGGTTAGATACGTATTCGTATATGGTTGAAATAAAGATACGTGGGTGCTATTGCCGACATCGTTGGATATCTTTACTTATTGATTGTTCCGTAGAAATTGGCCGGCGCCGCCCGCGTCGCATCGGTCGATCGTCGGGTTGCAGGCTGACGTCATCCGTCCCTCTACGCCTATTGATTTTCTCCTCTAGGCGCGATGTGATTGGTCCATAAACGGCGAAAGCGGGCATGCACGACCCTGGACCACGATGTCGATCGGCGCCCGCGCACTCTACATCGCTAACTAAGGGTCGCCATATTGCTTCCAACCACCTACTACCGTGTATCACCGGTTTCGATACTATTATACTTCACTTTCGACGGCAAATTCCTATCCAGCAACCATGTGCGCATATACCTTGGTCGACTTAGATCGACGAATATTTTTAATCATAGATCCCTTGTCATATCCTTGAAAGTTTATCCAGAAAGTTCGAATGATCTAACTATTTCTTACTTTTCGTGGAAAAATTATTTCACATAAATGTATATGTAAGACACGCTGAATTTGGAATAAGGTGCACCGGGATAGGTCTCTTGACAATTTCTTGCAGCCGTTTCTCCTTTACGAATGGGATTCGGTTTATCGTCTGCTTCTTTTGATAAATGAAGCATTTCAGGGAAATGCTTCTCATCAAATAGTCGCTTCGTTTCTTCGATTTTGTCTGCCTATTTTGGCATAAAAATAAGATATATATATATATATATATATAGGATTTCTACTTTAAATTTGATTTGTTGATTTGGACAAAAATAGGCTTCCGTAAAATATATTTGAAAAACGTTCCCATGTCGTGCTTTTATTTTATAAATCTAACAAGAAGAGCAACGTATAACACTCCAGTGAAATAGTTTAACCAGCAGCTACAAAAATAGTTTAAAGCATAATAAAAAAAAGCTTACCAAATGATAATTAAATAATAATACGTATACATTTATTACAAAATGAAGATTTCAGATTGAAATCAGCTTTTCGTTTACTCCGTTTTTGATGGAAAAATGATGTCAAATGGAATTTTGCATCGTTGGGAATATGGTTTACTCTAATCACTTGAAAGTAACCCACACCTGATGCGGTATAGCAGTAATTCTTTGAAACCAAACAATTCGTGTCGCTACTGATAATCAGGACTGATGGTTTTACGATCAATTTATCTTAATTACAAGAGCTGTCCCTCACAATAGGCGTGGGATTATACACGGGGAAAATTAGGGCAATTGCATTGGAAAAAATGCCTCACCGTGGACTTATTATTTTTCATTTTATTTCTGTATTAATTCATATTCATAATTATCCTATATCTTCGGGTAACGCGGTGTCGTAACGAGTAATTAGTATGAATAGTTGCATGGTTCTTCTTGGCAATAAATTATGGAAAATTATCTGGCGAACCTATCATTACGTTAAATAAATTGCGAGGGAACTTTGCTGCGCAGAAGTGCAATTTAGAAGGAAATTGGTGTGCAGGCCCAGTGGAATAATTTAAAGTGATGTCAGAAAATTTGATTTGTTTAACCGTTTTAGCAATGAATTGTTTTCTACGTGCCTTACAAGAAAAGATTATTTATCTATTAATTATTAACACATAATTTTCTGGATTTTTTTTTTTTTTTTTTTTTGTAAAGAAGACATGATACAATATAGATAATAGAAAATAGGTACACTTATTATTTAGTTAATTAATAATTGATTAAAGTACAATGTTGCGTATATGTAATATCTAGAGATGACTTTTTCTATTTTTTTTTTTTTTTTTTTTTAGCAAGATCTTTAAAATTCTTGCTTACGTATAATATTTCTCGTGACCCTGCTGCGTTCTTCGGGCCATTTTCGAATTATATGTTTCTATCCTTAATAAATTTCTTAAATTTGAAGAGTAGATAAAATAATCGTTGTACGATCTTTCAATTTTTTTTACTAGAGATTTTGTTACAACACTAAACTTTCTTCCTTATCTTTTGTTAAAACGGGGACATGATCATGACAGGGCTAGAAAAATTACTAACTACTAACGACTAAAAGGATCAGTTCAACGCCGAACAGAACGGAAATCTGACGAGCAGTTTATAAAAGCGTGGGTTTGGGCTGTTGGCTACGCACGTATCCTGACGTCATTGATGTGTATGACTCATTTGGCGAAGAATTCTGTTTCATGAAAACATTCTCACTTGCTATGGTATATCTCGTATTCAACGCGAGATTAATGCTTCTAACTTTAGAAATAAAAAAATAATAATTTAAATATGCAAACTTTGATAGAAAAAAATCTTTTATCAACTTTTGCATGAACTGGTAGAGATATTTATGAAAAAAGGATAACGCACATATATACCTGGTAGCATAATCTATCGATACATGTGAGATATCAGCTATTGCATTCCATTGGAAATAGATTTAATCTTATTGGGAAATATTGACAGATTTTCTGTAGTCTGTTAACATCTTTGTTTACATAATCTGTTGTATATGTAGACACCACAGATATCCTAACGGGGGATGGGTGTGCGACCTTTGTTTCTCCGAGCAACCCCTATACCTGTCGCATCTCTAGTGTTATAGTATACAGATAGTAAACAGCCGGACAGAATCTTTCGCCTACTCGAACGGAATGACCATATTTATCATTTAGCAAGCAGGTGTTACATATGTAAAACACGACATGCATTGATTTGTGAATAATAGGAAAGAAAGAATCAGACTAGTCATTTCGAATCTTTCAATACATCTTGGGACTTATTGCGCAGAATACACTGCACCTCGTATATTTCCCATTAAATGTTATAATCTATTGTCTACCGTGACTTAATTAAAACTTTGTTAGTTTACAAAAAGCACAGTACGATCTTCTTCGAACAAGAAGCTTAACACGATGAGAATTAAACGTTTCACCGCCATCAAAGCGATATCGTTAATTTATTTTTTCACCGATTGAATTTACATTACACTCCATATTTACGCCTTCCAAATTCCATTTCATATTTTACACTTACGGCCCTATTATCTGTATATCTCTTACACTCAGCCTACGCAACAAACCCGAAGACGTAAAAAGTTTTTCCGAGGACGTTCTTGAGAAAATGGCCAGTGGCGTTTTCTTGATGTTATTTAATGATCATTGCTGTAAAACGCCATGTTTTACAAATTTCTGCTACGGATTATTAAATATATCATCGAATCATATACTGCACATGACTTGAAACGTGTTTTCGTTATTCTTCATTTCCGTCTTATTTCGATTCATTGAATCTCCCTGATTTTACTTCTGCTAAAAAATTTAGGTCCCCGATGTATTAATTCTTTACAACATTAGTTGTAAAAGAACCACCGAATCAATTTTACGTAACGTCTGATCCAGCCCCTGTAATCGTTTTATGAGACTCATTAGACGTGGCTTCTCTAACTTGTACTTGTCTCTAAACCGCACACGGTTTAACTGTTGACCAATACTACTTGATTCGAGTTAATTACTAGGATAATAACTTCTTTTATCGAATTATGCGACTTAACTCATAACGAAACCACCTTTATTTATACTTGTTCTTTTTCAGAAAGCAATAAAGTCCAGCATATATAATAGGTATTTAATACGCTTTAGTTATTTCAAAGAAAACATTTATCATATTACATAATTGTTCTGACTGTAATTCTGTAATTTTGTAGTAAGAGTAAATTTGTAATACCCAGGATGGATATTGGATGCGTCAACAAAGCTTCATTTCCAATTTAAAAATCGCATTAAGGCACGGAGATTGTAATTTTACGTCAGCAGGGTCTTTGGTTGTATCCGGACTACCCCAAGCACGTCTACGGGGAAAGTTCCGTCCTGAATCCTTTCGCGTGACCAGGTGATCGTTGAAAAATATTGGCTCGTCGACGATCCGAACAGAATAAGCGTAGAAGAGAGGAAATTTATCGAATCGATAAGAACTTATATAAACACCGATGAAATGACAGCGTTTTCAAAAATGTACGACGAATTTGTAACAATGAATGCCAGCTCGAATAAAGCTATGATCGATAGTTTCAATTAGAACTGTTGCGCAGACGTCTTTTGTTAAAACATACCGTTGTTGGTGTGTGAGTATTTATGTGTAAGTATTTCGATAAGTAAGTATTTCGAGAAAAATAGAATTTATATATAGAAAGGAAGAAAGGGGATGAGAAATAGTTATAAAGTGTAGTTGTATATTTTGTCTTTTTAATTTTGTAGTTTTACAGTAGCGTATAGATTTCTTAGTATCTTTTTATTGCTGCACAGTCGAGTAAATACAGTTTTTAGTTGAGATAAAGGAAATACGAATTTCTTTTTATTATTTTATTAATATGAAATAATTTAGAGCGCAATTACAACGAATAATCCCATGTATGTACGCGGACCGTACCCTATATTTGTTTCTATGAGGCACTCGAAAGTATTTACTAAGAACTCCAAAATCACGTACGAAGCATTTGCTCATAAAAATAAACTACGATTTTACTCCAGAGAAATGCAATTACATTCTACAGCCGTATCGTTGCAGGCACGAAAAAAAGCGAGATCACAGAAAATCAGATATCATCGTTACGATCAGCAAAACCATTTCATCTTAATCGTGTATGACTCACCCTACGTGTAAATTAAAAAGGGGAAAGGTGAACCAAAGTGGTAAATGCACATGAAGTTCTTAGAAGTACCACTGCCTAAAAGACTCAGGTACTCAAGAGATCTTGAAGTTTTTCGCTGCAAAAGTCATCTTATTACATAAATAGAACGGCTTAAAATTCGAGCCATTGCCCGGAGAAGAGAAGAAAGACTGAAAAAAGTTAACCAAAAGAAATAAATTAGAATCGAGGCGACCCGAAGGGCTTAAAGAACATATGGATACATATGGATGGTACCTATCAGGTGACCGGCAGATGGCGCCGACGTGGTAACTCGGCCATCGGCTAATGGACTCGGACGCCGCCGAGGGTAAGTGCGCAAGCGCTCCGTATCAGTTCGTCACTCGACGACCGACCGCCGACCGGAGGTGTCGTAGTTACTCCTTGTCGTGCAGCAGGGTAGTTCAAATAGTAAAGCGAGTGTATGTGTGTGTGGGTGTGCGCACGTACACGCTCAGCCGTGAGCGATACGTGGATGAATACATTATAATGTCCGCGTACGTGTCCGTTAAGAGTTTTGAGGATCATCCAAGCATAACCAGTGCACCGACATAATAGTGACCGTCGGCTCGTTGAGTGTTGTTTCATCGTTTCCCATCGTTTCTCAAGGTTTTATGTCCAGTGTCGCATCAGCGACTGTCATCATCGCTATCGTCCGAATCAAGGGTGAACCTGAACGCTTAACGCCCAAATTCATTTTGAGAAAACGAACGACAGATTGAGCTTGGTTCTTGAACAGGGAGTCGAAGGTAAGAACCGTAGAAACGTCTTCGCTACAACGATCGATCGCGAAAATCTATGTATACGCGATGGATGTTCTTTCACCTACGCCCGTCTCGCTTCTCACGACACTTTTCTACTACTGTTTTATCGATTATGCTGTGTCAGTTTGAGCTCGCACATCAAAGATATGCGGGGAATATTTTGAGAATATTCGCTGGTAAAAGAGGTTACACATTATACTTGGTTTTGGTAAATGAGTCCTGTCAACAGTCGCTCGACGACATTTTGTATACATCGCTCACAGTATACCCTTCACACTGTGCATACGTATCGGTGGTTTGCTTGAATTGTGCCACAAGTAGGAAAAATATATATATTTTCCAGAATAATTTCCAGTGGAAAATTACTAATTACTCGACTATTTGTCCAGAAGATTATTTTTTTCTTTTACAATTTAGTTACTAATCTATAGATTTTCAGGCTTCTAAGAAAATATTGTTTTTACTGTCCATTACTCGAAACAAATTTTAAATCCTCCTTTGAATTATAATATTACTCTTGCCAAATAATTCTATTGGAAAATTTTTGATATTTTTAGTCTGGTAAATAGCTCACTCTTGAAATTCCTTTTTTCCAAATACTTCAAAAGTAACAATCTTTTCTAATTTTTTACGCTTTTAGCAATCCAACGATAATTTGTACATTTAAACCGCTATACGTATGTTATATGGTGCAACGACTGTGCACTCGAATCGAATGGTAGGTCATACCATCGATAATCGTCACTGTAGCACGAATCGAAATACATTAAATTGTCATAAACAAATTACACGATATTTCATTAAATACGTCAAAACGTCAATCTTAGATATTGACTAAACGTATTGAAAATGGAAAAATTCATTTATACTTGTATAGATTATTGAGGTTACGTTGGGTGGGGAACGATATTTATCCAATTGGAAATCGAAATAGATATTGAAAGTGGATATTACGTCAATTATATTCGAATCGATGATACATCGAATTATAAGAGATTTAAGAATCAATTAATAGAAAATTGAAATTTGGTTGGCTAGAGTCACCATGTAACTCGAACTCGGTTGCTGTTATCGATTACGTGGTGGCTATGTTTTTACGTTCATCTCAAGAATGTACTTGCACACGCAGCGGTATACGTTTCCATGAAATCGCAGTATGTACTCCACTTCCTGCTATACAATATCATTCAATTCGGTTTTTCTATTCTTTTTCGATTTTTTCTTCTCCAATCATAAAATTATAAATTAAATAGAAAATGAATATAAGAAAAGACTTCCAGTCTAATAATATACATATATGTATAAAGCTAACCTTAAAAAAGGTTAACAAGGATAATACGAAGTCAAGTGATCTCAGATAAAATTAAGGACGAATTATTAACATTAAATGAATACATGTTAGTTTTAAAAATAGCTATTGCATTCATCTTATTTCTTCTTCTTCTTCTTCTTTTTTTTTTTTTTTTTTCGTATTTCAGTTTAATCTAAATTTAGTCGAGTAAATCCACAATAATATAGATTTAGATCTATTTTTATGTTATAACGTGTCAGTCGATAACCGAGCAAAGAAGCGTAATATTAATTACTAACCTGCTGACTGTTGCGTTTCAGTCTATGAGCGGAGGTGAAATTTTCCTGCTGGTATCTTCTACCAACTTTTACATCCATACGGAACACCACAATACGATTGTACCGAAATTACGTATTTACGGACGTGGAATATATATACTTCAACCTTTCAGATATTATTGATATTCCTTTAACAAAAAGATCTGCCTTATTGTATGTTGCAATAACGGAGAATATTGATAATATTGAGAATATTGAACTGATAGCGATGGCTCTTTTTTCACCAGTGGCGCTATACGCTGCACAGAATAATTACCAGACCGTTTATTCAAGTGACTTGGATTCTTAACAAATAGAATAAAAATATAAAAAAATCAAAATGCCTTATATAAATTAATATTTTTTATTTTATGCGGTGAATAAGATACATTTTTATAAATAGATGGGTGATTTTGTAATTAAATAGGATGGTAGGTTTTAAGGATAATTTTATCTCTTTGGGAATGAATTTTATAAATTTATTAAAGTCAGAGAGAGATTATAAGTTTTTGTTTTTCAGAAAAAGGTAATATACATCGTCTTTTTGAGGTTAAAATGTCCTACCTAGCATTTCTCCATTTTTCAAGATGTGAAATATTTGAATTTCTCCATAGTTTTTATATATCAAATAAAGTTATATTATACAGGCTATTTATATATATATATATATATATATATTTTTTTTTAATTGAATAAAGAGTAATAAGATGGTACTATGAAAGTAATAAAAATTCTGTTTTCTTCCGTTTCCAACTGATAGAACGTCCTTAACTAAGGAAGCTAATACACATACATATGCCATTATATGCAAAGGTTAACTATTTTAACCAGAAAAATTTCGTACAAGATATACTTCTTATTAACAATATTTGTTCGTATATGCATAATATGTGACAGTATCCTTCAAGAAGTTAAACATTAATATTTTCATGATTTTCAGAACGTTTAATCTTTCTCTGATTTTTAGTCATGCAATTAAACTCATAAAAACGGTTTACAAAGAAACGTGCTCCTGCAGTAAGTACTACGATTTAAATCGTAGCTCATAAAATCGAATGGACGAGATCAATGCTTGTTCAGACTCTGCAAGTGATTCTTGTCACTGCGTAGTCAGTCAACGGTTGCAGTCCCTTTTCAATACCCGGCCGTGACTATCGGTTGATCGATAGCGATGATACTGTTATTCTCGTATCAAGGATACTCGTATTATCAGATATTTGACCCATTATATTATAAGCATTCAGATTTATGAAATCATTTTTCTAAATCATCATGTTGCGTTTACAGCGGCGCGGTGTACCCGTTTCATTTATGATAAGCGATGCTTTAAGCTCGAACCAGCATAGCTGCTTGCTTGCATTTCTAAATGGCGCAGTAATTATCGAAGTCAAGGTGCGTCACGAGATTTAAATACGTTTAGAAAAATAAAACCCTTGAAACCTGGAATTAAATATTGAGATTTTTTTAATCCGAGTTCTTTTAATTTCTATGTATGAATTTAGAATTTTTAAAATCGGAAACTGATAGGTAACGTACATATTTCATTAATTGATATATATATATATATATATATATATATATATATATATATTTACTTTTATTTTTATGATGAAAATTTGAGTTTGTTTTAATAAATTTATTTACGGGAATGTCGAGATTTTTCTGTTTACAAAAACGAACTACCATCATGTATCACTGACGTAATTTAAAACCTTACATGGAATTGCGTCACCTCGGAGAGATTTTTCTTCGATTGAAACGTCACTATCGTTTATCCTTCGCGTGAGATAACAGCAGAAGGATTTTCATTGGAACTCGCGTAGGAAATTTTACTTGAAAAAATTCTTCAACGTTTCTTGCTCCTCTGATACTGTGTAATTTCTTTCTTACGAATGAAATTTAGTTTTATTTCATATCATCTCACTTGAAAACAAGAAGGCTAGAATGATTTAAACAGCGCTATTGTGTTTTACTAGATAGATTAAGAGTTCACTAGATTGATTAACTTTACTGTACGGACTTCAAAGAAGTAACTTCTTGCTTTAAAGCAAACCAATTACTCAGAGAGGATATTTTAAAAATGGATCACAATATTCAGTCGTTAGTACCACGCTTGTATCAGGACCATCTCCTTTCGTTGTTTTTCCAATTCATCTGATCAATCTTTCATTTTCTCGTGGGATGATCATAAAATAAGCATCTTTGATGTCGTATCAAGTGGTAATAATACGTTTACTGGCGACGATAATTGTATCTACCATTCGTCGTGATTGAATTACAGGAGAAGGCACTTTACTCAGTAGCAACTTCTGCAATTTCTTTGCTTTGAATGCATCGTATCGATCCTTGGATGCAATGATTCAAACTGTTGTTCCGCTTCGTTTGAGAAAGAAAGGAACCTAGCCTGACTATTGGTCTATTGTTGGAATAACGACATAGTTTTAGATTTTTCTTTGTGTTTTAATCTCTGCTACAGTACACGAATTTTTATTTCTAAATCAAACGAAAAGATTTTTAACATTTTAATAAAATCATACATTAAAATCGCACTATACAATATTTAATAGAATTTATATCCAACATTAAAACTATCTTCACAACTTTTAGTGACATTTATTAGCTGTTTAAATTTTAATACCCTTAAGAATTAGTTTTATCATCCTCGCTATGATAAGCATAGGGTTGGAATTTAATCTTAATGATGTAGTTATAAATATAGCTTATGTTCGTGCCCTTGAGGTAGAAGTTACACGTTCACTTAATTTCCACGGATAGTTGATCAGGGAGATAAAACTGGTTATATAGATTCTAATGATTTCGAGAACTAATCTTGTACTTAATATGGATTTTTCTGTGCAGCTGAATAGACAAGAGAATATCGATACGTTCGCAGTAGAATGGGTCAGCCATTGATGAGGGACTACCTATATGTACATACTATACCCTATAGTTAGCTAAAAATATGCTTTCCCTGGTTTTGAAGACATTTTATTCCTCATTGTACAAGCTAATGAAATATGTATATTACATAAAAAACATCAGAAACATCAATTAATGAGATTAACAAACGCGCATAACAATTGCTTAAATTATCGGTTTTTACATATTTTTATACAGAAAGAAATTTATAATCTATGATACATTTACGTCATCGATATCTAACTATTTTAACATTGATAAGAATCATATGCATTATGAAAGTTATTGTATACTATTTGAACATATTTTGTATTTTAAATGTAAAGTGAAAAGTTTGTTTTGTAGTGCTTCTAGTAAAAAGAAAAAAAAAGAAAGTCAAAAGCAGTGTTTCTAGTAAAAATTCAAGCTATTCCAACATAGTTAGTTATGTCTAAAATTGGCATAGTATGCACTGTAATACAGATCAATGTGACATCAATGTACAACAATAGACTTTAAAATTGCTATTAAATCTACTGAACAAGAGAGCAAGTGTTGAATATTTCTTATTTTAAGTAGAGTCTTGAAACTTTATTTGGTATCATGGATATTCATACTGAGTTTTTTTTTCAGCGATTACTAAAGTTAATCGAATTTATGGATAAACGATAGTCTGTTCTCTTCTTTTGTTCCTGAGCTGATTCGTTTGATGTTTATTGGCCGACTGTTCTGTGTATGGAGGGATAATTACCCACCGATAGATGAACCTTTTGTCGGTAAATATCGATTTTCGACGCCATGTACTATGCAGGTACTATAGTTACTCTTGTTGGTGGATAATTGACGCCACGGACTTTACGGCGTCAAGATTCGATTAGGACCTAATGTGAAATATACCATAACAAATTCAATCAAATTGTTTTGACGTTGACACGTTTACCATCCTTTATTCTGATATGATTTCACTAATATTTAAAGGTTTGTTCCAAACCTAACGAATCGAAGAAGATCATGCACATACGACGTTGTGAAAAGACGTTTATTTGATAAGACAGATATGTCTTCAACTTCGTTCTTATCCTTGTCCGAATTCTATTAATAAAATTCAACTTACACATTATTTATTTTTTCTCTAAATAATTTTCTTTGGTGATATTCTTAGATCTCTAAACATTTTATAACGTGTTGTTAAAAAGGGATATGATGGTGAAGAATTTTAATAAAAACAAGTTGTGCTTCTTAAATACGCGCAAAGAGAATAACACGAATAAAATAGTAAAACTGCTTCATGAAAAAATAAATGATACTTTTGTTTCTATTTCTACGCGAAATATCCCACAGTCAGAATTTATATGTCTATTAAAAAAAAAAAAAAATTTTTTTTAATTACAATTCCTCGTCGTTTCATTCCTCTTCGGCTGTCCTTCCTGAAATATTTAGCGATATAATATCAAATAAGATCATCTCGAAAGAACGTATCGTTACAATTAATCAAGAAGCGCGTGACCGCTACTGAATGAAAGCCTACGATTGTGTCTTTCTTCCGCGATGCCAGTTTCGCTAACGATGCCTTCTTATTTCCACAGAGAAAACGAGGAAAAAGTCAATCGCCAGCACCGCCGCCGTCCTGATCCGACGCTGAATTAAAAACAGACGGAAAATGTCGTCGGTAAAGGTGGCGGTGAGGGTACGGCCCTTCAACAATCGAGAGATCTCCCGTGAGGCACAATGTATCATCGAAATGTCCGGCAATACTACTTGTGAGTATAATTTAATTCCCGTACATTGTCCGTATTTTAACGCTGTCGTCCGCTCGTATCTCGTCCTCTGTTTCGTTTCTTCGTCTTTGTATTGTGGTCTAATTATTATTTATTCTCTACCTTTTTTCTTCTTTTTAAACAAAAAAAAAAAAAAAAAAAAACAAAAAAATTGTTTTCGACAAAAGAAAACATTTGTCGCGTTTACCACGAGAACAATTGCTTCGAACTATCAAGACATAGATGCATGTTCGTTTTTTCGCCATTGATTTGTCGTTCAATTATCGTAATTATGTTTGTAAGCCTGTTATTTCACCTGATTTGAAGTATGTATTTCCTATTGTTTCATGAACCACTATACTTTGAAATGAAAAAGTAGTTTTCATATGTTAATAAATTTAACATTGATTCAAATTGGATTGAATGAAATTGAAGATACAGGAAAAATTGGCATTATTTTGAAAAATATTACGTAATAATTGGGGCATACACATATTATGTAAGTGGGATATTATACCTCGGTTAACATTTTGCATACATGCATAACCACGTCCTTCGATCCTTTTCATTCATTTGAAATCGTCAATTTAAACAACTTGAGCTCAACAAACTTGGCTAATAGCGTGCCTTGTATATACGCGTTGTTTGTTGAAGGGAAAATCTGCTTAAATGTCGAGGTGAAAATTCTGATTCTCTCTTGTAAAAGTTTCTTACTCGATATTTGATGCAATTTCTCATGCAACTTTAATGTTGCGTCACGAATTGAAGGAAGAACTTCGGTTCCTTAAGTCTCGTAAAATGCAAATGGATCACGGGGAAAGTTTAATATTAGATAAAGTTCGGAGAACACATTGACGTCAGTTCATTGGTGTGTAATGATTTCGTTGTGAAATGTCGACATAGTTAATCAATATCTTTACATGGACATGTAATCCCATGTTCCTGGATTTTGTGTTTTATATATTTATTTTTTTCTTTTTATATAATCACCTGCAGCCAACCTTATTCGACCGTGACACACGTATTAATCTAATTATTTATTTGTCTATCGATCTGTTTGTGCGCAATATATGCTACATGTTTATATAGTTTTTGATCAGTACGTACGAATGAGAAAAGTTTATATTTGGAAACATTCTATTCAATTTTTATGGGACTTGTGCGAGAATCATGCTTGATATACAACGCAGAAAAAATCGGAAATGAAATAAGAACGAGTAATAAGTTATGACTTCCTTTTGTATTATTAATTTGCTGTTTTGCATGTTCCAGCGATATTGAATCCCAAAGCACCACCGGGCAGTAAAGATGCGCTCAAGAGCTTCAATTACGATTATTCCTATTTTTCCATGGACGTAAGTATATACCTTTTTCGTTTTATTGAATTCCCGTAAAAGGATCAATCATTTGTATCGGTGTTCCTTTCATTTTATTGCCCTAAACATCTATTATAAATATAGCATAAATTCGTTTATTATTAATAAAGTGAATTGTTTTTGCCACGTTACTCTTAATTAAAATTACGAATCAATAACAAGGATCGAACTATTTAAAGAGAGTCTAAATTATATAGGTACTTACAATAACTCCTACTGAGATTAAGACCAAGAAGAAGTTTGTGAAGGACACAAGTTAAACATGTATTCGATAATTTATCACATTATCGTAAAACCGATATCGGGAACAGATAGTATAGAAACATAATAAATGGACTATATTCTTTGTCATAGCCAAACGACGCAAATTATTCTTCACAACTGATGGTCTACAAGGATATCGGCGAAGAGATGTTGGAGCATGCTTTCGAAGGTGAGCATATACCAAATGGAAAATTTCTGAACGTCTGCAAAGATTGATCGAACAATTTCTCAATACTTTAGGCATCGTGTACTCGAATTGTCGCATACCGCGGAATTTACGCCGAGGAACCGAACATGTGGACCCACATACCATCCGGATAGGAATTTAGTTGTTCGAATTCTCATACGATCTTGGCATATATTCACGACGTACGAATATATGCTACCGTTAAAACATTTTTATACATTATTCTACTTTTCTTTTAAATTTCTTATAATAAATGATTATTGGAAGGACGTCTTGTTATACCTTTTACAATACTTGCGATTTTTAGAAATATGTAGACACATTACCATTTATAAATATCAGGATATCTACTCGTTACATTTATTGGACCAAGTTCGGACAAATTTGTAATAAAATAATTAAAAAATAGAGATAGTGAAAATTTATTATTTAATATTTATTATCAATTATTCAATTTGCATCAAATATCAGCAGGAGTTTTACTATTTATGACCAACAGTATATGTACAACTCGATATAGTTTTAGCTACTAATTCTAATTATTTGAAAATTTAATTAATAATTAATTTGAACAATTATTTTGCTAACACGTAGGTTACAACGTCTGTATATTCGCTTACGGGCAAACCGGTGCTGGCAAATCGTACACCATGATGGGTAAACAAGAAGAAGGTCAAGAGGGTATAATACCTCAAATTTGCAAGGACCTCTTTAGAAAAATCAGTCGCAATTCAAACGAGTGCCTGAAGTATTCTGTTGAAGTGAGTTATATGGAAATATACTGCGAAAGGGTGCGGGATCTCTTAAATCCCAAGAACAAAGGGAACCTTCGTGTACGGGAGCATCCTCTGCTTGGACCGTACGTTGAGGACCTGTCCAAATTGGCCGTGATGTCGTATCAAGATATTCATGATCTTATAGACGAAGGGAACAAGGCAAGGTATGTACATTAAATACAAAATTAATGAAATTTAATAATCCAAACTGATTAAAACATCTAATTAATTGAAAGATTAGTATTAGATTACTTTTAATATATAATATATTATGAAAATTTATATAAAATATATTTAGGGCTATAAAATATATTTGATATTTTATTTCATATATCTTATTTTCTTTTTTTTTTAGAACGGTAGCAGCCACAAATATGAACGAAACATCTAGCAGAT
This sequence comes from Bombus campestris, assembly GCA_905333015.3. NCBI lineage: Eukaryota > Metazoa > Arthropoda > Insecta > Hymenoptera > Apidae > Bombus > Bombus campestris. The sequence continues at coordinate 10,107,323 of HG995140.1, forward strand.
CTCATGCCGTATTTACGATATTCTTCACGCAACAAAAGCAGGATTCTGCAACAGGATTAGTGACAGAAAAAGTCAGCAAAATCTCCCTGGTCGATTTGGCGGGTTCTGAAAGGGCTGATTCTACTGGTGCAAAGGGTACGAGGTTGAAAGAAGGTGCCAATATTAATAAAAGCTTGACTACCCTTGGAAAGGTCATCAGTGCTCTTGCTGAAATTGTAAGTAATATTTTTTTACCTATAGAAAAGTAATGTATAATGCATAGTAGGAAGATGATTTGAAATTTATATTTCTCGTATGGTGGAACGTAACATTACGATGAAATTGCTTTTTTATTTTATTGACACAAGTCATATAAAAAATGGGTACGTTGCACAATTGGTTGTGCACAAGTTGCACAATTTTATTCAATTATATTCAATAATATTCAATTTTAATCAATAATATTAATTTCAAAGTTGCGTAGATGTTGCCTAAATTTCACATTAACGAAATCTATGTCTTCTGTTTACTCTACTGTCGTTTATGGATTTTTAGGCGGTAAGTTCGTGTATCCATGATCTTTTAACTCACTTATTTTATTTAACAATATTACAAATCAAATGTATCGTAATATTTTTAATTCATCAAGTATGTCATAATTACTTATACTTTGAAATACATTGAATGTTAGTTTGATAAATTTTTGTATACAAAATAGACAGTGAATGAGTCCTTGTTTTGGCCATTTAGGCGACTAAAAAGAAGAAAAAGGCTGATTTCATCCCCTATAGAGATTCTGTTCTAACGTGGCTTTTGAGAGAAAATTTAGGAGGTAATTCTAAAACAGCAATGATTGCGGCAGTGAGCCCAGCGGACATCAATTACGATGAAACCCTCTCCACCTTACGGTATAGTTATTCAATCATTTTTGTAATTTTGCTATTTTCCCCTTTATTAACTGATTTTTTTTTTTTTTTTTTTTTTTCTTTCAAACATTTCCGTTTTCTCAAAAGTCTCACGACGATTCAAGTGCATAGTTATTTAGAGTTGCAAGAATTGTTGGCATCGAAAAAATTTAATGAATACGAATAAATCTCCTTTCTTCGATAGTTTATTTGCATAAAACAGCTAACTATATAAAATAACTTGTAATAGGCTGCATGTTTTTTCTTTTTTTTTTTTTTTTTTTTTTTTTTTGTAACTGTTCCCGTTACTATCATACTACTTTTTTGAATAATTATTTTTATCATTTTTTACTTTGGTAAACTACAGATACGCAGACAGAGCGAAACAAATAGTTTGCAAAGCCGTCGTCAACGAAGACGCGAACGCGAAGCTTATCAGAGAACTCAAAGAAGAGATTCAAAAGTTACGGGAATTGCTGAAACAAGAGGGTATTGATGTGCAAGAAGGTAAGTTGGCCTTTCACCATATAATACTCGAATTTCAAAGAGTGATGCCCTCTTTCTCTATACAGGCATACATTTTATGACAGGTATATGCGAATAATAGTTTGAATGAAAATAACGAAATTGAAAGTCTAGTAATCTGAGGACATTTGCGTGTGCCTGATAAACTGTCATGGTTGGTTTGTTACATAGAATAATTCTATAATGAAAATACTTTTTACGGATGAGTAATATTTGAACACTGGTTAAACTGTAAACGAAATATGGTATTTTTTCCATTAGACGATACTCTTACTCGATCATTGATATTCCTCCCATGTAAAAAAAGAAAATATGCTATAAATGATTTAATTGGTTGCAAAAATAATTTTTCGCAGTGTTCCTCGCGTTTTAGTAAACTTGCTCGTGTAAAAGAGAAAAGAAGTATTACTATAAAAATATATCAAGCTGAAGGAAAGGACAAACGATGATAAACAAAAAGATATAGAGAGAAACAAAAAAATAAGGAGAAACAAATTGTAAAAAAGTAGTGCGCGATAGACAAGCCACCATTTACATAGTACATTTTTTTTTTCTTTGTTTCCCCTGTGCTTGACGTAGGGCCAGATGGTAAAGTCACATATGAAAAGAAAGAATCTAGTAAGTAAAATAACCGACAATCCACACAACGAAAAGTCTTATAAAAGCCAGACAATCGATCACTCTTCTGCGCCTGTTCTTTGAACGTCCGCTTCATTCACGGCCAAGTGCATAATGCGTGTCATCTATCTATCTATTTCTATCTCTCTGTGTTTTTGTCGATTTTCCGACAAAATTCTCTTTACATATGCTTCGCGATACGCATTCTGTTTTTTTTTTCCTTTAACATATATATACAACCCTGTGACAACCAGTGCCTAATGATTATCATTGTTCTTGCCTCTCGTAGGCTGCATAATTAGCGGCTTTTAGCGTTCCTCGTTAAAAAAAAAAAAAAAAAAAAAAAAAAAAAAAAAAAAAAAAAAAAAAATATAAGATTGAACATGAATAATAGAGGAAGGACACATCGAATGGTTGCATAGAACGCAACATTCTTGTGTATTTTATAAACCAACGTTAAATTAAACCAATGTACAATCGAGTCATTCTGATGGACTTTTCGGTACAGTTTTTAGTAAACAGCATATTAGGATAAACAGATACCTTGACCCTTGTTACAATTAATCATTCGTTACGATACTACCACATTTTTTGGATTACAATAGATTGTTGTAACTAACCGATAAAAACGAATCGTTAGAAGTAACTCGATCTTGATCGGAAATTTAGAAAGGTAGCATTTCCTCTAAGATAAACTTCCAAGTAGATTGTGGATGTTGATGGAAATTCATATTTTTATAAACACAAATAAAGAAGTAAAAGTTAAATGAGGATTTTTGTATATTATATACATTCTGTATATTTTTGCACTTTTAAATATATAAACATCTGTAGTATAGTTGTAAGGATAAAATAGTCATATAAAATGTAACTGATCGTGTTATGAGTCGAACAATTTGATTTAGATCAATGTATCACCGTCATCATAATATCATTTTTTAGAAAAATCTTGTTAGCGTCTTCGAGAGAATGTTAAATGATATGTAAACATGTAATCACAATTCATTTCGCGTCGAGCGACCACATATGAATTCAGGCTTTATAGTTTTCCATTGTGTCAGAATTCCTCTCCAGTAAACACGTGTTGTTTGCCTCGCTTATTATCCACTTAGATCCATCACTTTGTTCCTGAACCAGGCTAAAGGTATTGCATGGCACTCGACAATGAACATTTCGAACGCATCTCGGACGCAATGACACGAGCACCGTTTACTAGACTTCAACCAAAGTTTAATGAACATTGTAGCTGGATAGCAATATTTGATTGAGCGCTGCGCTTGATTTGCATAAATATATACGGATCGTTTGTATTTGTCATTTTTACAGTATTGTATGCCACAAAGATATCTTTTATTCTCAGAAATTTGTGAAGTATGCAATCTCAATTTTATAATCAGAGATTTCACATTGAATTTCATCCGTAGCTTTTTTTAAAGATAGAACGTTGCTCTATATGCGATAACCAAAATAAGAAAACGAATTTTTAATATTTTGTAAAATTTAATCCCTTGATATTTCATAAGAAAAAAGATATAAGTTTTAATGTGTTAATTTTCATGTACGTGAATAACTTTGAAACAACTTTCTTTTATATACAATATATATTATTATTCAAAGAAGTTCTCTGTTCAATGAAATAATATAAGAATAGCTTTTATTCGTGAAGGAGAATGTCTAAATTACATCTTCTATTTCCTGTTTTTTGTAAAGAACATTTTTCATTGTGATACGGATCATGGGACAGATCTTGGCAAAAATTTTCTCTTTCACTTACGCCACTGCTTTAGTTATGGCTTTTGATGTTTCCGAGACGCGTGTTATACCCCTGGCTGAGACTCGCCATTCTAAATTCAACCCCTTATACCTTCTGTATTTTTATTCGATTCTATTTATCCCACAGGGGATGAAATCGTCCGAGCAACCAAACGCGAGGACGACGTGAAGGAAAGTCGGCCCAGAATCCCGTCTCACACCACATCGACTATCGCCGAAGAAGCAGTGGATCAATTGCAAGCTTCAGAAAAACTTATAGCCGGTAAATAAAATATTAATTTTTTTTAACAAACTACATACACGAAATACTGTACAGAAAATAAATTCTATGGTTAGATAAATATTCTTTTAAAGTTAAAAAACAACGCTATTAGAAACAATTTTGTGTGTGTGTGCGTGCGTGCGTGCGTGCGTGCGTGTGTGTGTGTATAACACTAAACGAAATGGTAAAAATTAGGAGCATACGAAATTTCTTGTCATTTACTTCTCAGAATTGAATGAAACATGGGAAGAGAAGCTAAAACGAACCGAGATAATTCGTTTACAACGCGAGGCGGTGTTCGCCGAAATGGGGGTTGCTGTGAAAGAGGATGGAGTCACGGTTGGTGTATTCTCTCCAAAAAAGACTCCTCACTTGGTGAATCTGAATGAGGATCCGCTCATGTCCGAGTGTTTGATTTACTACATCAAGGATGGCTTCACACGTATCGGTAGCGCCGAAGCTAACATACCGCAAGATATACAGTTATGTGGTCCTCACATACTGAGCGAGCACTGCGTCTTCGAGAATCACGAGGGTATTATTACCCTGATTCCGAAGAAAGGAGCTTTAATTTACGTGAATGGACGTGAGGTCACTGAACCAATCGTTCTGAAGACCGGATCTCGCGTCATCTTAGGAAAGAATCATGTGTTCAGATTTAATCATCCTGATCAGGGTAAGTAATGTATATACGTTTGCTCTATGCTTAACCCTTTACACTCGATACCATTTATACCTAAATGCCCTCAGTAAGAATAAGCTTCGTACAAGCATGGAACACTGCGCATTAAATTTGAATTTGACTACGTACAGCAAGAATGTGTATTGTGCGTGTGTAATCTTTAAGAGTGCGATGTGATTGGCAGATGGAAGTTATATGTGAACCGTTGAAAGATTCAAAACTGAAAAAGTTGTTCCAAGAGTTATTCTTATTACATTCTTTATTTCTATCTTATTACTAAATATAGCTTTATCTACGTTATCTTATATTTAATGAGGAGAGACCCGCCTATAACTCAACATGCCTACAATGATATTATATGAAAGAAAGATGTTTTGTTGGCTGTGCAGTCCGTGAACGAAGAGAAAAGGGATCGCCCGCAGAAACTCCTGGAAATGGAGAAACAGTCGACTGGAACTTTGCACAGATCGAATTGCTGGAAAAACAAGGAATTGATCTAAAAGCTGAGATGGAGAAGAGATTATTAGCTTTGGAAGAACAATTCCGTAAAGAGAAGGAAGAGGCGGACCAATTGTTCGAAGAACAAAGAAAGGTAAGTACAACTAATGGATACTCGATGTGAATATTCATACGTATGGTTTCTTGTATTTTTACGTAGAACTACGAGGCTCGAATAGACGCACTGCAACGACAGGTTGAGGAACAAAGCATGACGATGTCAATGTACAGCAGTTATACCCCCGAAGACTTTAACAATATCGAGGAAGATATTTTCGGTGAGTACACATACTCATGGTTTGGTTTTTAAAGTTATGATGTAGCATATTCTGACTTCTTACAATTATTGAAATTCACGTGAGCAAGATAGTATAAGATCAACAATTATGGCTTGAACTATCATAATTTCAAGCCAGTGATCTTTGATCAAACATTTTTCACAGTTCTGTATACGAATGAGGAATGAACACACACACACACACACACACACACACACACACACACACACACACACACATATAATAGATCGTTATATTCCTTTCGTTAAAAGGTTTGAATTTGTAATGGACTCACCTATAGTTTATATCGTAAACTTTTTTAGAAAAATCTAATTAAAGGGGCATACACCGTTGTCTGTCGTATAATTTCAGTTTCATTCCATTACAAATTTTATCATTGTACGGATCTGTGAGACGATCAGATGGTGGTACGTAACGAATTGTTAATAATACAGTCTGTCACACAAGAGCGTGTCTGCGATATTTCTGTAAATATTTATATATTTGTAAAAAAATTTATATGAATTGAATCTACATCTAAAACACTAATACGCTATTACTTAGTAGGGTGTCCAATCTCCTCCATTAGCGATTATAGCTTGACATCGTTTCGGCATACTCTCGACTAATTTTTGAGCGTAGGATTCTGGTAACGACCTCCATATCTTTCGAATGTGATGTACAAGTGTTCTTATTTTTGTGATACGTCTTCCTCTCAGCTTGCATTTCATTAGGGACCACACATTTTCGATAGGGTTTGCATCAGGGGACTGCGATGGCCAAGGAAGTACTGTGATGGCGTTTTTCGCTTTCCATTGGGTGCAGATGCGACTTCGATGTTTAGGGTCGTTGTCTTCTTGCAATATCCATTGGTCCTCGGTTTGGTTGAACCAACGTTTCACGGATGTGAGAAGTCCCCTTTGGTACAATTTCACCATCTTTTGTGCATTCAGATTGTCTGTAAAGACGCACAAAGTCCCAAAACCGCGTGCGTTAAAGCAACCCCAAACATGCACTTTTATAGGGTGTTTTACACTTCTTTGAATCATCCTTCTTCCATGGATAGTCCAAGCACGCCTAATAGGACACCATGCCCAAAACGAAGATTCATCAGTGAATATTATATTACTCCAATCACGATCTCTGTTTTCATTCGCCCATGCCAGACGATTTTCGACGTTTCGCGTACGCGGCACTCATATTAAAAAGCTCTGTTCCTTTCACTGTTTCAAATGAAACTGAAAGGTATTCAGCAACGCGTATTAGAGAAGTTTTCGTTTGTTTACATTCTTTTTATCTCATTCTGATTAGGTGTCAGGTTTCGCAGATATCGCAGACACGCTCTTGTGTGACAGACTGTATGTTCTCTGAATGTACGTTGATTGTTCGATTTTGTCCTTTAATTAACTTGCGATGCACGCATGTAGTTAACCGGTATGACATCACTATATTTCTTTTGTGTTCCTGAAATTTTTACTTTTTCTCCATTATTAAAAAGTTGTTGGCAGTCTCGAGGTATGTTTCTTAGAAAGATCGCTTGGCGCAAAATGAAATAGTGTATCATCTGATCGTGGACAGAACGCCAGTCGCTTCTTTTAACGAAGGAACCAGTATCCACGAAATGCTTGGCTTCTCTGACTGTTTTGCCTGGTAATGGCTTGCATTTCAGTCAACCCCTTGTTTGACGCAGAGAGCAACTGGACCGAGAGAGAGTTCCAACTGGCCGCTTGGGCCTTCCGCAAGTGGAAATATCATCAATTCACAAGTCTTCGGGATGATCTATGGGGCAACGCTATATTCCTCAAAGAAGCTAACGCTATTTCTGTCGAACTCAAAAAGAAGGTACATCCGTGGTTTATTCTTCGATGAATCAACGAAAACTCAAACCTTTATACGGCTCTTTTTTTTTTTTTTTTCTTTTTTTTTTCTATTACGAATCATCAACATTCATATCTTTCATCATATCTTTTGACATTCTTTTAAGAGCCATCATGAACATTTGATCAGTTTCACAAAAATGATCAAATATTTCAAAATAAATTATTCGAAAAAGGCTTTTTGTTAATCAACCATCGGTCATAATATTAATTTAAGCCTGAATTACTTAAACTTAACAGATTTTCAAATTTAACGATTAATGCACTTTTGCGTACCCCCTTTTTGACGTTCTAATAGTCAAAAAAATACTTTGTATTCGCAAGTAATTACTTTACATTCCCATATCGATCCCTTTGTTGATCTAATTGTTTAATCTTTTATTCATCACTGATAATTTTTTTCTTTTTTATTAATTCCATCCGCTTGTTTCGTACCTCACCATCACTTTTATAATTTAACATTTCATTAGTTGTTTCATTTTTTCCACAATGGTAAATCTTTATATTTATTCCAGGCGACAAAAGCTTTTTCTACTTTTGCTTCACAAATATCATATATATCCTTTTTAGGTACAATTCCAGTTTACTTTGCTCACGGATACGCTTTACTCGCCGCTCCCTTCGGATCTCTTGCCTGTTATTGACGACGAGGAAGAGGAGGAAAGACCATTCCCGCGTACTATAGTTGCTGTAGAAGTTCAAGACACGAAGAATGGCGCGACACATTACTGGACACTCGATAAACTTAGGTGTGTTACATTTTATTCAACATTTCATTTCTTGAACATGCTTTACCTTATCATTTTATGTTTATATATGGTATACAGGGTGAGTCACATAATTTATTTCAAACTCCAGTACATACCTCTCGAGTGAAATGAGATATCAGAAAGCTTTTTTTATTGCTACCTTTCTTCTTATTGCCATTATTTGTACCGAATATGGTAGCTGCTAGCTATTTTATAATCACATTTCTTTTTTCTAATATCAGTGTCAAATGCGAAAAAATAAAATATCGTTCCTTTATCGATTTCTTTATTCTCGGCCATACGATCAGAATCGGTAAGTGTTGACAGCACTTTAAATTCGTCGTACGATCGAATAGTAAGGAGGTCGATTAACGAACTGATAAGAATGCGGATTCGCGAATCAAGATCTATCATCGCTTTTAATTTGACGCGTGCTTGGATGAAACCGCACAGGGACACTCACGCAAGTAATACGTGTTAACTTATAGACAGCGCTTGGAGTTGATGCGACACGTGTACAACGAGGACTCGAGCCCCAGCACTCCGGAGGCCAAAGAGGATATTTTCCAATGTCTAACCGCCTACTCTAATCCGAAGTTCTCGCTCGCAAATCTTTTGCCTTCGAGGTTGGTGCTCGAACGCGTGAGACTCTTTCCTCTTTATCGTCACACGCTTCACGCCCATCCTCTAACTCTGTCAAATTTTTTATATATACGAATATGTGCAAAATGTCGGTCTTAATCTCGTCTTATCACCATATTTCTGCTACGTCTCAGTACACTGTCTGTTTGATTTAAACAGTTTCTCTATTCTTCATCTCTTCCCTACCAACGAAATATACTTTCGCTTTGCAATTGTGCTAAATTCAACGAAAATGTACATCGATCAAGGATCTCTGCATGGCCAAGTGTGTTTAGTCTGTTTGGTATTAACAATTGGAGCGGAATTAACCCCTCCGTATATTTTACAAAATTCTTTTATCTTATCTATTTTCTATCTTATTTTCTAGTATATTTACATTTTTCTTTTTTATTTCCTCTTTAGGCAGTCTAAAGTTTCGTTGTACCAGTTTCAACGATTGGAATGAAATTAGACAAATAGTCTGTATATTCTACATATTGACTAAAGAAATATATAATCAAGTTTATTAGATTGACATTAACCGAAAATTAGTCGAAGGGTTTAACTCCTGTACACGTTTCAACTGCGTCCCGCTGAACACGTGCGCTCCTTGCTGTTGAAGTTTTCTCACATTATCGCTTCGTGACTTCACCGTGCACGTGTCACTGCGAATTACTCGAAACTATGATTAAACAACTGTGATCGAACAATTTTGACAAAAATCATATAGAATATTCTAGCTGTTCTACATCATCGTAATTCGTAACGTAACTCTTTCTTACTATGAAAATACACGGACAGCAGAAATATGTAAAATGTTGTCCTTAATATATCAACTTTATTATTTAGATGAAATAGAACTTACATTTTTACGAAAATTTCAGTCATCGTTTAAGAAAAATAAAAAACACCGAAGTTCTCATGTTATGTCCCTTTATTTGAACATCTACAATATCTGTTTATACCACTTTCGAATACATCCGAACACAACACCACGCATACGGTGTAGTATTATGTACAGAGTGTCCTTCACTGTGCTTCTCGACAATGTTTGATTACGTTTTTATCTTATGGCTAAGAAAGATGCGAACCGATTAACAACGGAGATTCGACGTTTTCGCTTTTGTGCAGACAAAGACTCGAGCTGATGCGAGAAATGTATCACAACGAGGCAGAATTGTCGCCGACATCCCCAGATTTCAATATCGAGTCCATCACTGGAGGTGACCCATTCTACGACCGTTTTCCCTGGTTCCGAATGGTTGGCAGGTTCGTAAGAAACCTTTTTAAACATCAGACATTTCCAAAATCTATGCTTTAGATTATCTTTTTTTTTTTTTTTTTATAAATGTTTAACAATCTAGCTGACAGATGACACGAATATTCATGAACTTTCTTTTGAGACAGTGAAGAGTATATTTTACAAAATGCCATTACCAAAAATTGTATTTTATAAATATTTAACGACCTAGTTGATAAATAAACCAAATATTTTAATGAATTTTCTTTTATTAATATGAAACACTTTGTGTCGTATTTGTAGTGTCAAAGCATTTTGATGTTTATGGCCTTAAAAAAAAAAAGTTGATAATAAATGTACAATTTGTTTGTTGTCATAGGTCTTTCGTATATCTAAGCAATCTTATGTATCCCGTACCATTGATCCACAAAGTAGCGATAGTAAACGAAAAGGGAGACGTAAAAGGCTACTTGCGTGTAGCTGTGCAAGCTGTTGTTGGTACGTAATCAGTGTCTGTATATTTTTTTTTTTTCTTATCTCCTACCTTAAGTTTATTTAACTCCTTTATTTCCTCTGATGGAGGAAATTAGATACATATTACGTGATTGATTAGGCGATATTAAGTTGACCGCATCGTTGAATGCGTATACCTACATGTATATTATCACAAATGACACAATTAACACAATTGATTGCGAAACAATATCGATACAATGAAACTAAACAACAGTACCATCAATTATTTCAAAATTAATTAAAGAAGTAATTAAAATGACGTTATCGTCATATAATTTTACTGTTGTATCGTTTTCTTGCTCTGTGGATTAATATATTTATACGCATACACTATTGTTCATATAAATTTAAATTTAGTATTTAAAAGATGTAGTGTTTACAATAATATATTTTACTATTCACCACATATGCACACACACTTAAATAAGTAAATATATATATATATATATATATACATAATATATTTTATAATACATACTGTTCAATACATACGCTTATTACTTGGATATCACTGCTTGTATTGATGTTAGAAGTCTTTATGTCAGTTTATATCAGTCATAATGAGAAATTTATTGCACGCGATCGATAAGAACACGAAACGCGTTATATTTTGTGGAAAAAGTATTCTGGCGTAGGATTTTCGTAACGAACCCTTGTTCCAGAAGAGGAAAACAGTGAATACTCAAGTGGTGTCAGACAGTCAGCTAGAATTTCTTTCGAGGACGACTTGTTTGGAAATCAAAAGCAGAACAAACGCAACACTCTGTTAACCCAGACTCTTGAGAAGAACCGACAAATTTTGTTACACGAGGAACGCGTCGTGGAGGGCCACAACGAGCAAAAGGAGGTGAAAGACGAAGACGATATCGGCGATGCAGACAGTGGCAGAGGGGATAGCTCAGTTTCCAGTGACATGAAGGAAGAGGATCTACCGGATCATTTGCAACTTGGCTCTGAATTCACATTCAGGGTTACCGTGTTACAGGCCATGGGCATTTCCACCGAATATGCTGACATTTTTTGCCAATTCAAGTATGTTTAGTTTTATATAATACAATAATAAAGATATTTTATGTAAGGAATTAATAGTTAATGTATGATTATGACGCGTTATATCTAGTTTCTTGCATCGACACGATGAAGCATTTTCAACTGAGCCAGTAAAAAATACAGGAAAAGGATGTCCTCCTGGATTTTATCACGTACAAAATGTAAGCTACATTTACATTAAAATAAGAAATAACAAATAATTTGCATTAAATGATCAACTTCGATTATGTATTTCTTTATTCTTTTTTTTTTTTTTTTTCTTTTCTTTTCTTCTTTTTTCGTATACTGTTCAGATCACGGTGACGGTAACAAAATCATTCTTGGAATATCTAAAAACTCAGCCAATCGTTTTCGAAGTTTTTGGACACTATCAGCAACATCCTCTGCATAAAGATGCAAAACTGGAATAGTAAGCATTAAATAATTTCTATGAAATCTATCAGTTCGACATGATATTGTCTTTTTTAATCCTTAAGATGGTTAGTTATAACGATTTGGTAAGATATTATTGTCTTTCTTAAATCACGAATAAACTCAGTTGCATTGTATTTCATAGCGTGAGACAACCACCGAAGAGAATGCTTCCGCCATCTATACCTATCAGTCAACCCGTACGTTCACCGAAATTCGGCAGTGTTTTACCATCTCCGAGCACGTCGCACGTGCACGCGAAATACGATGTATTAGTTTGGTTTGAGATTTGCGAGTTAGCGCCGAACGGTGAATACGTACCATCCGTGGTCGACCATAGCGACGATCTACCGTGTCGTGGATTGTTTTTGCTCCATCAGGGAATCCAGCGTCGGATTCGAATTACCATTGTACACGAACCAGCGTCCGAGCTGCGATGGAAAGATGTGAGAGAGTTGGTTGTCGGACGTATTAGAAACACGCCAGAACCGGAAGAAGAGGACAATGATTCGTCGGTGCTTTCGTTAGGGCTTTTCCCTGGCGAATATCTAGAAGTACCCGGTGATGATAGATGCATGTTCAGATTCGAGGCAGCGTGGGATAGTTCTCTTCATAATTCGGCCTTGCTCAATAGAGTTACAGCTTACGGAGAACAAATCTTCATGACAATTTCTGCTTACCTCGAGGTACGCTTATTATTCTTTATTCCAATGTTTTCTATTATATATTTATTAGAGATTTAATCACAGATTATGCGTTGTATATTTAATAGTGATTAAATGCCTCCATAAGATTCGTTCTCTGATTTATTTCTTCATATCATTTCTTTTAGTTGGAGAATTGTGGAAGGCCAGCGATCATCACGAAAGACTTGAGTATGATCATTTATGGCAGAGACGCCAGAGTAGGGCCACGTTCTCTCAAGCATCTATTCAGCGGAAGCTACCGCAATCAAGAAGCAAACAGACTCAGTGGTGTTTACGAGCTGGTCTTGCGTCGTTCTTCGGAAGCAGGTAGCCCAGGTTTGTCTTGCTACCCTTAGCGTAGACCCCTCTTGATCCTTTCCCTCCTTGTCGATATAATAGTCGCACAAATTTAGAAAAAGGGGATATTTTATTGGAAAGATGCTACTACATTAGTAGATTATATAATAATAAGCTCCGGACAAACAATCACGATGACTATTATATCATGTTATTAACGAATTGGCAATTTTCTTCGTTATGTTTTATTCCTTCCTAAATTATTTCGCCAAAGAAATTTCCAATCTTGGCCAAGACGAAACGTATTCGTACTTCTTTCTAACATTTCGCTTTCCCCACATTCAGTACCCACCCCACTTTTGCAATTGTTTTTTTGTAGGCGTTCAGAGGAGACAACGGCGTGTATTGGACACCAGCTCTACGTATGTTAGAGGAGAGGAGAATCTTCACGGATGGAGACCACGGGGAGATAGCTTAATATTCGATCACCAATGGGAGTTAGAAAAATTAACAAGATTAGAAGAGGTGGAGAGAGTAAGACACACACTATTATTACGAGAAAAGCTCGGTATCGACAAAGTGTCATTCTGCAATAAAATATCTCATGATTTCACAAAAAGCGAGAAGGTAAAGTATCTTATGTTTTTAGTCTTATAAAAATCTAAGAATCTTTATACAATATTTAAGCATTTGAGCAGAGTCGAAGAAAAGTTAAACAAAGGAGATACATCCAGATTATATTTATTCAATACAGGAGGTCTGCAACATGATGGCGAAAGCGACGAATGAAACGCATGCCAGCCCGGTGAAATTGAAGCGTTCAACTAGTAAAGACGTTTACGAGCCTTGGGAGATGACCGAAAGAGAAAAAGAACTAGCCACAAAGTATATCAAACTTATTCAAGGTCGCATTCCAAGCAAAGAACCCATTCTATTGTCCGACGTTTCACCCGGAGAAGACACTATGGCCGATATGACGGCATCTATGATATCTTCGGTGATATCATCCTCGTCTCAAGAGTCAGTATACGAGAGAGCTAGTGATTACTTAGAGCAGGTAACCCTCCCCGCATGCCTGAGTGCTCCTGCTAGTAGCGGTTGTCCACGCTTCGTCGCATCATCGTATTTTTATCTCGATGGCAAAAATAGATATTTGTTTTCCGAGATTCAAAGAAAAACGATACTCTCTTTCTTCATTCGTATTATCATCGGACATAATTTAATGCCAATAATTTTATTGTAAATTAAAAGTGTAAAATTAAAAACTCGATAACTAATCTTGAAATGATAAACTTAAAAATATTTCTTAGCAATTATGAGTGAAGATTGCGAGGATTCGATTCAATTTGAAGGTCGTCTTGTCTCTTCCACATACGAGCTTGCAACAAACTCAATGAAATTATTGTATCAGATCGGAGTTCGATTCATGTTCACTTTTAAGAACGATCAATAATCGTTTGTTACGCAACGTTTCGAGTAGCTTCGCTGAGTGAAAGTCGCGCTTTTAGCGCAATCAGCTTCAAAAAATCGCTTTCTGTCTACTTTGAAACACAACAATTGGTAGACGATGACTCGAGATTTTCGAGTCAAAGACAACCGCAAGTAAAATCGGACACGGTCAGGGTGATGCTGGAGTGTTACTTGCAGGCTGCTGGTATAATAGTATGGAGCAGATCTAAGTCGTGCATCCTTAGGTTAAGTTCACCGGAGAGAGCTAGACTGCAGGAACTGCAGGAGAGTATATTAGCCAGTGAATCCGCTAATCAACCGTGTACAATTGCACCGGCTCCATTGGGTTCATCTTCCCCATCGAAGGAGAATTTGGTACTCTATGTGCCGGAAGTCGAAGAAATTCGCATCAGTCCGGTTATTGCCAGAAAAGGATACCTAAATGTTCTCGAACACAAGACTAATGGTTGGAAGAAACGTTGGGTGGTATGTATAGCTTGAATACAGTATTTTTATTTCTCCGTTTCGACGAGTTGATTGATATGCTGAAAATATCATTGGTTATTAGGCTGTACGACGACCATACGTTTTAATCTTTCGGGAAGAAAAGGACCCAGTGGAGAGAGCTCTCATTAATTTAGCTACTGCTCAAGTTGAATATTCTGAAGATCAATTAGCTATGGTGAAAGTACCAAATACTTTCAGGTAAGTTATCGAGTATATAATGTTATTTACTTTTGCATGTAATCCGCGTTAGACATCTCAAATCGGCATTCTTTATTTTACAGCGTCGTTACAAAACATCGAGGATATTTATTGCAAACTTTAGGAGATAAGGAGGTTTATGACTGGCTGTACGCTATTAATCCTCTTCTTGCTGGTCAAATCAGGTAAGGCTGTTCGTTTGAAATTATATTTAAAGAAGTCTATAATCCGATACGTTTATATGAACAAATAAAGATTTTAGGTTTTGAGAGTATTTATAAATTTGTATCACAATATATAATTCATAGAAATTTATTTATAACGTTAACAAATTTCGCTAACGAAATATACTTGACAATTGTTACAGGTCAAAACTAGCACGCAAGGGGCCAGCTACGAATCTGAATAACGCTTCGCCTGTTGGTCTAGTCCCGCCCGTAGATCAACAGTCGAACCAAAATAAGTGAGTGGCCGACACGTTGGCCGAGGTAACGAGCGTCATTGCAAAAGCCTCCGAAAAAGTGCTTTGCTGGTCGCACTCGGCCTTCGAGTCTCATGATCTCTGTAGCTTTCGATTTTCGGTAGTTTTCGATTATTAAAACGCCTCGAAAAATGCGTACTAACGATTGACTACCAGCTTCGGTAGCCGCCGATTAATATCTCGTGGCATCTGATTTAACTACCCGTCAGCCCTTTTACTCCTGGCGACCGAATAGAGAAATGAAAATCGCAACGACTCTTAAATGCAACGGCATGTTTGTCTTTCGACAAGGAAAAATGGTTATACGTGTCCGAATTATTGACATTATTACTTTCGGAATCGCAAATTCTCCTTCAGTGGTCTCTCCGTTCATTTTGATACACGATCAAAATGTACAATAACGTTGATGAGACACTACCACGAGCTCACGATACCTATCTTATAATATATTCGAATTTCTCCATATTAGTCGGTTGTACGAAGCGATTCTCTTTTAAGCGTGGAACGCATACAGTGAAGAGCAACATATTTATGCCTAAATAAAACATTCCTAAGACGATCATAGAAAACGAGGCAAGAGAATACACATTGTAGGTATACTCATTGAAGAGAAGATGTGGCGCGAGAGGAAGCAAGAAAGAGAGGGAGAGAACGAGAGAGAGAGAGAGAGAGAGAGAGCGCGAGAGAGCGCGAGAGAGAGCGAGCGAGCGAGAGAGAGAGAGAGAGAGAGAGAGAGAAGTAGGGAAAAGGCGATGTAGCGAAATTATGAATTTCTGAGTGTTTATGTCTGAGAGAAAGAGAGAAAAAGAGAACGAAAGGAAGAAGAGAACAGGAATTAAGCAAAGGGAGAAATAAGAGATTCTACACCAAAAAGGGTGCGGATTATTTCGAACGCGAATTCTAAACGGTAATCGTTGAACAATTCATTGTTAGTAATTCGTTTATGTAATTCTGTTTGTCTATTATGACCGTTATCGAAATAATCCTTTTTCCTCTTGTTTCGTGTTACTGTAGTATTAACTTTTTTACACCTCGAATAACGAATACTTGAGTCACAAGTAGAATATCGAGGTCACAACAAGTTTCACTCATATTTGTACTCTTATAACTGTATAGACCAGTATTCAAACATAAAGATCGAGGGAAACATTTTTCTGTCTCAACAGAGAAAGTTCGTAATAACAATACGGATAATTTGCAGTATTATTTAGACGAAACGACGAGTCAGATATATTTTTAATTCAGTACAAACGTTCGTTAAAATTTTTATTGCCAGTGTTAGTTACTGGCATAATTCTCATTATCATTTAAGAAATATTTTTCTTCATTGATCTCAGTTATATTCCAATTTTTCTATCAATCTTACCTAACCGAGTTACCAGTGAAAAACAATTACCAACATATTTTGTTGAACGGCAGATAAAATGGGAAATTTGTAAGCGGATTATTTTCTCGGTTGTTTGTAAGCGGAGGTCTACACAAAAGTGAGCCCCGCTTCTGTTACCGTTTTTGCTTACTATACTGTTGTAGAGTCTGATAGTTTTATTTTGTTAACGAGGACGTACGTGTCGATGAAGAATAAAAAACTGTACTTTAATAAGTTATATACGCACTCAGCTTTTTAACCCTTTGAAGCAAAACTTTAGGTGAAACGAACCGATAGTATTGACATTAATCATTTTTCTTTTATATACATGAATTTTATTGCTCAGTACATTATTTATTTTAATTTATGTTATACTTTTACAACCATATATTTAGTAGTAATCAAATTGCAATTACACACCCCAATTTAAGGGATAGACTGATTATTTATGACTTTTTAATTGAAATTGTAAATGTATTTAATTAATATTGCCAATATATATATATATTTCACAATTGAAAATTTGTGCGTAGTTATGAAACAGCCTCAAATACGAGAATTTAGTGGGTAATCAATTTCGATTATTTATTTATTGGCAGAAATTTGAATTAAACCGTATAATTACTATTATACAATAAAATGAACAAATTGATGGGCAGAATTTACGCGATAAAATTAATTACTTAATTACGTCGTGTTTCAGTACATCCCCAAAAATATTATATTTCATTTTCCCTAGTATAACAATAGGAGTACAATGTTGGTTAATTCTTAAAGTTAAATGATCTTTCATCCTTCAAAATGTATGAAAAACACTGTACAATATTAAAGTTTTTTAATTATCCTTCTTTTTTATTAAAAGGTGATATTTAGTATTGTTAGATTGTTGCTTATGTCTAATAGTATATCAAAGAGTCTCCAAGTCCTGTTTAAAATGGGAATGGTAGAATCCATGTAACATAAATATAGAAAATAAATATAAGAAATGTAATATTCATAATATTAATTCTTGAATGCAAGCACATTAAAAATCTGAACTGGAGGATGCAAAAAGTGTACTCTCTCTCTCTATTGCTATTTTCTAAGATGTTTATTGTATATCTACAGAATAACTGTACTTACAGACTTAGGATTAAAATAAAGGTTTACAACATGCGCTTTTACACAACAAAATAAAAAATATACAATGCATAATTCAGATATTCATTCATTTTTTTTTTTTTTTTAACATGTAAGAAGACATCTATGAATTGTACAAGAGCATAGTACGTATATGTATGCATAATGTATTTATGAATATTACCTACGATACGTAGCATTTATATTTTAATCGTGTTATTTACGCATAATTTATTTGTTATACTATATACGACAAACAATTGTGCATGTAAGTAAATAAAACCAAAAGAAAAGTATTGCTTCAGGGGGTTAAAGACGTAATTTATTACTACGTAAAGAAGGAAAAGAAATTGAATATTAAGCATGGAGTAAACAAATAAAAAATTAATTAAAGGAAAATAGGGCAGATGAGCAGAAAGAAAAATGATACGAGCGTTGTGAATAAAAATACAGGAACGCTGTCGATAAGATTAATAATTATTGTTGTTATTAAAAGACAAAATGCGGAATTAAAGGGGGACGAGAGGAGAGAAAGGGAAGAATTAAAGGGGAGAGAATGGAGAAGCGCGTGTGCGCGAGAGAGAGTGAGTGCGAAAGAGATAGCGCGAAAGGCATGTTTGCTTTCATATATATATATATATATACACACACGCGCGCGCGCGCGCGCGCGCGCACACACACACACACACACCTTATATATAAAAGTATATTATATAAATATATAAATAAATTTAATATTAATATAAGCATTTTGTCAAATGTCGAAGACCATCTGGAGGCATACGATAAAAAAGGCTAACGATGATTTGATCTGTACCAAGTATGTAAGTTCATGTACTTACTTGTTTGTAAGGTAACTAAAAACTCTATTGCAAAAACGTTTTCGTTTTTGATCGTTTGCTATGGAAAAAGACATGCATCGATGCTGTAACTTGTATTTATTATTATTATAATTATTCGATTTTCGCTAGACTCACTGTAAGTGGTAACGTGTAATAAATCGGTCAATAAAAAGCTTACATGCTTAATGAATTCCTTTTGTGACATATCCTTGTGTTAAATTTTTCTTTATTTATTTATTTGAATTTTACAATTTGTTCAGAAGGACATTTGGTAAAATGTTATAACTTGAAAAATATAGCATGTGGATGGTTACCCCTAGCGGGCTTCCATCTTCCAGGTTGTTTATTGTATTTCTATTGTGAGGTCTGCGGGATGCTTCTTCTTCAGTCTTCTTTCTATTACGGTTTCATTTGTTTCAGCAACTAGCTGGTTTTACTGTGTTAAATTTGACATGAAAAGAAAAGTAAAATTTGCTTTTTCGTTCCTTAGATGGAGAAAAAAAAAAAAAAAAAGTCAATAAGATATCATTTAATCATTAAAAAAACCAGTAAATTAGCAACGAACTCGTCAAAAGAATTTTTAAATCTTTCTTTATCTTTACAAACATATCTCCAGGGAGAATTTATATGTTCAGTCAACTTTTTAAAAGCATTGGCTAATCTCTGTGCAACTTGTTCATCTGATTGAGTGGATAGATGATTTTGCACAATCTGGTTATATTCGTTTTGATAACAATATATCAAATAACAAACACATATGCACACGTTCAATGTAAAATATAAGTCAACTTGGTGTGTTAAAAGAGTAATTACTAACTGAAAAGGAGACATCAATTAGAACAAAATTTTATATAACTTAATTGTAATATTACTTTGAAAAATAGGTTATATTTAAGAATGGTGCCATTATTGCACTTTTTGGACGGCCTTTTTGCATATTTTCAATAATCTGTGTTATTAAAATTTCAATCATATTATGTAACATCCCTCGATCAAGATGACTATCATGTTTTAAAACATATTAACTCAGGCCCATAATAATCCTAAAGAACCGCCATAAAATTTAGCATTGTTTACGGTCAATTGTTACAAACATTTTAAAAGCCGAGAAGTTTCTTAGGGTTATTGCTAGGGTCCAACAGCATACGCTAAACGACATATGTATAATGAAAGGACAAGTAAAGACGGCACTTTATCTTATCATTGATCACTGTATAAGGGATCATATAATAAAATGTACGGAAGAAGGAGCACTTAGTGTATTGGGGAAAAAGTGGGAGCTAGATACAACAAAACTAGATGCATTTATTGCTCTGCTATATGCCCGCGGTGTATATTAGGCAAAGAATTTAGATATCTCATATTTGTGGACCTGTATTTTTTTCAAAAACAATGAGCAGGAATGACTGCTGAAATTATGAGATTTATACGATTTGATAAGAAGAGCGAAAAAAGCCAACTTTTACGAATCAATAAACTTGCAATGGTATCTACAGTATGGGATCGATTTATAGAGAATTCTCAAAATTCTTACAAAACTTGGTGCATACATTACTGTTGTATAAAGAATCACGGGAAAAAAACCATGCAATAAAACTGTCAACAAGTTCAGATTCATTGCTACAAAAAACTTGTCAAGTAAAATATTGTGGAGGTTACAGAACTACAAAAATCTGTTTAAGATGCGGCAAATGTACATTTAATAATAAGACAATTTGTAAAAAATACAGCGAAATTGGCATACATTAAGACATACCTCTATATAAATAAAAGCATAATTTTATTCAAGTCTACATAATTGAAATTAAACAAAAGTAAATTTGGACAAAATTTTCTGAAAGTTCATCGTTTTATATACATTCAGTTATAAATTAACCACTATCTAAGTTAAATCATAAAAACTATTACTTTCTTAATCACCAATCATTTTGACCGGACATGGTAGAGATAGATATATAAGTGTCGGTAGGTGTAACGTTAAACATATTTCACTTGTGCCTATATAGTGCATTTCTTCAAATGATTTCTTATTACTACTACCAATATTGAAGGAAGAGTAATTTATTATAAAAGAAAAGAATACCTTTTTAATGATTGCAAATGAAGATTATGATGATTTAAGATAATAAATTTGAAAGTTAAATTACGTAATATAATGAATGTACATAATAAATATATGTATAAAGAACGTTATTATCTCGAGCTCGTAATCATATACTTTTTTCATATTTTTATCAAAGATTTATACATTTTAAAAGTCAGTAATTGTCTAAATACATGTTTAAATCTATAATGCTATTTTGTATAAAATTATTTACAATATCGATCTGCCTTCATCTTGCTTCTTCTATCTAATAAAGCTTCATGTAAAGTTCCTTCTCGTTTTGCTTTCTCTAGTTTAGAATTATCCTCTTTACTTATCTTTAATTTTTTATCCTGGAATTTCTGGAATTTCCTCCTATAACATTGTCAATATATTATTTTCCTTATATTATATTGAAAACAACTTTTCATATAAAATCTATACTACTTACACATAATTCACTTCAACATCATGAAGAGAACCCTGTTCCTCTTTGGGAATGTCTTTATTTGGATCTTGAGCTTTCTGAGTTATACTTCTTATAGTACAAAACTCAGAAGATCCAGCGGTCCTTTTCTGACAAATAATATCATCTTCATCTGTAACTGATATGAAACAATCGTTGCTATTTAAAATAGCAAGCTTGTTATCCTAAAAAAATTATAATTTTTTTTATAAAATATATATAAAAAATTGGTTATATCTTTTTACACTTGTAGTGTTAAATTAATAACAGTAAAATTAAATGAATAATCTCATTCCTTTATACAAACTAATAAAAATGATAATCTTAATGAAACGACTCGGTAATCAAAACTTGAAATGAATAATATATTTACCTGAAATATTGGTTCCCACTGTTCAATCATGCCTACTGCATCACTTCTTCCAATGACAACGCCCTTTTTATCAATACCTAAGTATTTTCCATAACCAGATTTCAATGCAACTTTAGTTTCACTTATTGGAAAAGCTGTTAGAATCTCTTCTGGTGAAGGTCCTTCGCCTTCATTGTGAGGTGCACCTAAGGTAAATAGTCCATTATCTAACGCTTTCATGTAGATATGATTTCCAAATTCAATTGCTACTGTTCCTGTAACTTCTGACACTTGTGTAGCTTTCCACCAACCACCTATGAATAACATACAATACAAATACTTTAACAATCAATATGAGAAAGTACATATATATTACAATATTATACTACAATATTAATATTACCATGACTTATGGTATCTTTATCTTCTGAGGTTATAATATGTCCTTTCTCTTGTTTTTTCAATTTCCTCTTTTTCGTTCTGTAAAAAACAAAAGACAATAATTCATTATTTCTTAAAATATATATGCATTGAAATGAACATATTATGCATGGGAATAATTTGTATACCTTTTTTTTTCACCTTTCAAAACAAGCTTTCCAGTTCTCACTTTATCATATTCTGACATTTTCACGTTTCTTTATATATTAATTCTTATATATTTATTCTGTAATTTTGATTATTGTATTTAATACAATAAAATATTCTTGTGAATTAAAGAAAAATATTTTTCTTTGTCACGTATGTAAATATATAGATGAAAAGATTATCAATTATAATTAATATTTTGAATAATAAAGATTATATCAATAACATTGTCATGTTATACACCAATTCTTCTAGACTACAAGAGAACTAAACATCCACGACGTAGTTACTTTCTACTAATTGCATTTCTTGTATTTCCTAACCTTTTGTCAGAGAGGAAACTGGTTCTATTAATTAATATCAGTACCGTTATGTATGCCCTCTAGTAAGCTCTGTGTGAACTAATTTGCGCCAAATTCAAATTGTAAAAGACCGTAACCGAAGCAATGAACACAGACAATTTATCTAAGTAAATATTTTATTTTAATATGATTTTGATAATATATAATCATACATAAAGTATATAATCATAGAAGATAATCATAAGATAACCATATAAAAATATAATACTTAACTGTCAAATTATTTGCCACTGATAATTCTAATCACTTTCTGATTTGCATATTTATCTATGTTACCATAGAAAAGAACATCGTCAAGACACAAACCGTTCGCTCTGATATATGATTAATTCTAATGGGAACAACCGTTATTGATATTGGTTAATGACAATTGTTCTTATTTGATCGTAAACACGTTGCATTTTTTATGTAACAACCGAAGATACAAGTAGACCGGACGAAAGTACGAAAGACAGAATTGTAAAGCTAATCCCGACATCCGGACACTATTCTAAAAATGTGGAAATCATAATAGATTAAAGATTTTTCAATTTGTAATTGGTTTACCAAAATATAGTTATTTGTTTCAAGTTTAATTCTTTCTGTATTCTTTCTAAACCATTCGTTAATTCCTCATTTGTTTAATTAAAAATTCTTAAACACGAACAGGGTGCTTTAGCATTCCACAGGTAATAACCCAGCTTGAAATTCCCCAAGTCCTTGAACAGCACTAGTGCACAATTAATCGCACAACTATAACATAACAGATCTCGACTTTGACATGCGCTAGGGAAAACCGTCCGAAAATTGAGTCGTGACTAGTTGTGAAAAAACAGTACTGAAGACAACAAAGTTCGCATTCTTGCGAGACAGACAGAGATGAGTAGAGTGTCTCTGTTTTTGTCTGAGACATTCATAGCATGTGACACATGGACAAAACGAAAACCTTCTTGTCTTCCATGTTGATTTTTCATAACCAATCACGACTCAATTTTCGAATTGTTTTCCCTAGATTTCGGTATAGTTCCCTAGTTCCCTAGTTTCGATCGTGATCATATTTGTTGTATATTGTTGTATATTGTTGTATATTGTGCATCATATTTATTTTCATATTGTATTTCTATCTAAAGCATAAAGCTTATATCAGAGATGAGTAAACTAATTCTGTTTATACGAGTGGAATGGAAGGCGTATATACCAAGCATAGACAAATGCTAATTATTTAGATTATGAGACACCACTCTATTCTTGATTTTCACATATGTGGTTAAGAATATGATTAAGCATCTAAAACAAGAAAATATATCTTTCTAACCAACTTACGTATTTGAATCAGAGTTAGGATCAGTCATAATCATGGCTATATAAAATTTTTATATGAATATTTATTTTATATTATTATTATATTTCTGAAAGAGCTAGAAAACAATAATATACGTATATACTTACACAATACATGCATGTATCGAAATTTTTAAGCGAAATATAAATATTAGTGATTATTCACAAATATTTAAATTTGTTGTGTATATACGATATTATTCTCAAAGAAACTATATAAGCAATAAATTATCAGATACGATTTAATATTGTAGTTTTGTAGCGTATAATCAATAATTCATACTGTATGTACTGTTATCATATATATCTATTTTAAAATCATGGAAGGTAAAAATATTAAATATTATAATTTGTATATTTTAATACTAAAAACATTACAATATAGGCCATATCTAAGCGCAATAAATATTTTAATATATGCATAATATAAAAGTGCAAATGCGAGGTCCTTTGCAGGACTCAGTTCAAATATTTCTGCAAATAAATATGCAGAATACAAAATTCATTTTGATTATTATATATTTAGATAAAATATAAATATACAATTCTCTATTAAAATTGAGATTACAAATGAAAATTACCTCACAAATATGGAATCAAAATGTCATACTATCAGGATATTACAAAATTCGTAAATATATATATATATATTTTTTTATGCGCATAAGTATTTTGCAAGTTTTATAACATGAAATGACTAAAATTACAAAACATTTTTTTTATGAAAGCCATAATCTATATGGTAAAATTATATATAAAATTAAAAGTGTATAGTTTTATTTTATTCAGTAGTCGGTACCAAATCTTCACTAAAAAATTAAATTGTGGCACACTTTGAGGTGTAGTAATGGCATATGTAAGATACTATTTTGAGTCTTACACAAAAATTGAATTAATTAGATGTAAATTGAATAAAAAAATTATATTTGATCTAATATTGAGGTATATCAAATAATTGATTTTAGTCAATTTAAAAAAATCTTCATCTAATATTTAACAGATGTAACATTCATATATTTTAAGTTGAATGTTATCTTTTAATATTCGTCAATATCATTTAATGTTATCTTTATATATATTTATGTTGAATATTTAATGAAAAGAAAAATTCATGTATTTTTGCAATTATAAAGTATTTGTAAACAATTAAAAATACGTATGTTATGTTCATATTTAATGGAAGTATACTGGTACTATTTAAAAATTATGTATGAGAAAGTATCTCAAAAATTCAATTTAATAAATTAAACAAAGAATGCTGTAAATACTACCATTTTTTATACATATACTTCTTTTTACAAAAAAATTGACACATAAAAATACTTTGATAAAATCTTTTACACACTAATCATCATAATTTAACATCTAATAACTTCTTTAATTTTGAATATGATTCAACATTTCTCTCTGCACGGTGATATTACTAATAATATAGGATTATATTTCGTGAAACATTAAGTCTTTCTTTTGATAAGAATAGAAGGTAAAATTAGAATAAACCGTTTCTCTGATAAACCTTTTTCTTCTCTTTTAAAGAAAAGTATTCATGGCGTGAAATTTTTGCTATGAAACGCATATTCAGTATCGTTTTTCTTTTTTTCCCCCCCCTTTTTTTTTTAGTAAATACTGGTGAGATTGATCGATACCAAATGTGAATCTCATTCGTTACTTTGTGCACTATTATAAGTTTGTAAAAATCAATTATTTGCACGTCTGGGAATTGGATACCGAAGTACTAAAACACTGTCTGCTGATATAATTGGTAATACATTGTCACAATGATGATTTACTAAATGGCTAACGCTATCGAAAACGCGGTCTTTTGTGCGAACCTGGAATTACAATAAATCATAAATATTTGCCTTCTCAATGTATATAGATTTCTTCCAATGTTATGTTCTAAAATACTTACTACGCCTTCTGGATCAATTAACAGTAAATGTTTTGGAGTACCATTGTTCATACCAGTAAGGACATATTGTCCAGGCGAGCCTTGAGATTCTCGAACCAAAAAGTCACCATCCTGTTAAATATGTTTTATTGGAAATATATACAACTTATATATGAATATTAATCACAATACTTACCCTCGTTAACATGGATTCTGCTTCAGCGCGACTAACACTACCATGGAACCATATCTCTTGTTTTAATTGTTGCTTTTGAGAATGGGGGCTTAATCTATTCAAATCTGATATCGCAGAACTAAATGGCTCTATAAAATTATATTATGTTATATGCTGGAATTTTAAATGCTATATCAACATTAAATTACTCACGCATATCAAACACATCGAAAAGTGATGTTTGGTCACGATGACTTTCTCTTGTAGCCGCTATGACACTGTCATTTACATAGTTATGTTCAGGAGGAATATTGAAATTTGTTGATGTTCCATCAGAATTCAAGTCAATTAAGTTATCGCTTTCTACAATAACAGAAATGAAGTTAGTTTTCGTTATTAAATGAAATTACCAATTATAATAAAATTTTAAAAGAATGTTACCTGCCCATTGTTGATGATGTTTATCAGAATTTATGGAAAATGTGTCATGTAAAGCAGAGTTTTGTACATTGGTACGTGACACATGATTTTGAGTAGAATGATGATGTTTTAAATTAGGTAGTGTTGATGCCGAAATTGGTAATGGTGGAACTGGTGGAGGGCCAATATCAGGTGGTACTTTCCCTGGCAGATCATTATAATAATCTCTATCTGCTTCTCGCATGCCATTTAACATAGGGCTGTATTATAAAAAAGATATGTATTAAATAACATATTAAAGATTAATTTTATAATAAATAAAATTTGTTTTTAATATCTATAATTACTGTAATGAAGCTGGTTTTGTAAGAAATTCTTTAAATCGTAATTCAAAAGCTTGTCCAATAGTAGATATGACATCTTGTGCAAGTCCTCCTCCACACTCTAATACATAACAAGCACGCCATTCTTGCATATTTTTAGCAACATATGCTACAAAATCTAATATTTCCTATAAAAAAAAATATATGAACAAGTTCATATGTCTGGCAATTATTGTATAATACAAATGATAATAAAAACTAATATTTTGTAACATATAATTTACCGTATCTCCACCTGAAGCAAAAGATATACGTGGCATTTCATGTTTGGCAATAGTATGTCCAGTCTCTATGTTAGTCAAAGCTAAGCTGCAGCTACTAATAGTTAAATTTATCGTAGCACCTGTATGTTCCATGCGAGGTTTATCTGCTATTGCTCTTAACACTTTCCTATCCACCTTCAAATATAAATTATCATAAATGTAAAGCCGTAATTATAAAAGTAAAAATTAATAATATACATACCCTTCTCTTTTTATCTGCAGATTTTAAACCAGCTGCTTCACAAACTCTGTTTATACATTCTCTAAAAAAAATTTGTTCATAATATATAAAATAAATTCTACAAATAAATGTGTTTCAAAAATTTATTAAAAAGCTTACTTGGCAACACATGATCTTGTTTCAAAATCTAAGCTTTTCATAGATGTGTATACTTCAAGACATCCTATATACTGAAAATCATATAATATAATAATTAAACGCTTATAATTTGTACAAAATTATTTTAATGTTACATATTGATAATAGAAAAATAGAAACTTACTTTAACAGTATAGGTAATTCCTTCTTTGCTCACTAAATGATCAGGGTGTAGCCATCCTCTGGCTGGTTTACTTATAAAACTACTACCTCCAGTTGCCATTTCTAAATTCTACGCACATAAGTATACAACTACACATAAGCATTTTAAATATAATACAAAATATAAAATTTTGTACAATAAGATAGATAGGAAAAGAATATCATTTAGAGTGTTTTGTAGGCATATTATGTTTGTAATTTTTGTCCAAATTTGAAACTAATAATCATACATTTTTCCAATTAAATATGTATAAATACAGTATCGCTTACAATATCTTTGACACTTTGTAATTATAGTTATGATGGTAAGTCGACAATGATTATTACATAATGCAGGCAACGTTACTTGACATTAGACTTCAATTGAAATACATTTCTGGCAGTGGCAACTGAATGCGAATAACTAAGATATTCCGTAAATTGCGAACAAGAAAAATTTGATTAACACACAAATACATGATTTATCAGGAAATGAGATCATACCTCGCAGACGGTTACTGGAATCACACGTCTATGATACAATTATACTCATTTGGTACACTAATCATTTTATAGAAATATTTTTCGCTCACTATATAAAATGTAGTACTATAATAAATTCGTATTGGTCTGCATTTTCTGCTACACTCAAGTTACGAGACACATTTACTATCTTGTAGAAAATTCCATAAATACCAAACAAAAATTATCGACAATTTAACTGTTCCCTTTATCACCGACCGAACCAGAATGCTTTGTCTATTTTAAAATGTATATTTAGTATACCATGATTTGTAATCAATTTTCGTATTACACATTTCACACTATGTACAGCACAACTTTTCTATTATTCATTATTAAGAGATAAAAGTATATATATTAAAATAAATTGTAGTTAAATATAAATAATTTATTAATATTGCTCCATCGGTAATAATTTTATTTTACGAAAAAGAGAATTAAATATATATTAATTTTTATACAACACGGATCAAAAATACATATTTATACTACACATATAAATTTTACTTATTTTTGGTTGATTATTAATATGAATTAATACAATTGAATTATATTTATTATATTTTATAAAATTCTATATGAATTAATATTTTCTTAAGATTTCTAGTAATATTGAAATTTTTGTATCGCTACTACGATCATATAAAGAGGTTTCGACACACGCTAGAGAAAACCGTCTGAAAATTAAGTCGTGTCTAGTTGTGAAAAATCATCATGGAAGCTCAATAAAATCCAAGTTCTTGTAAGACAGACAGGCTCCCTGTCTTCCATGCTGATTTTTCACAGGTAGTCAAACTCGATTTTCCTTAAGCTTCGGTATTATAGGGGTGTCAAGAGTTGAGAATGTTTTAGAAAATCATGATTAATACTGTCAGAAATGTCAGAGCTACCGTCACATAACATCCTATATTGTGTGAATCCGCCCTTTAAAAAATTTCTTAAGAATAATTTTAAAATGTTCATTGTTTAATGTATTTATTCATATGTTTATAAAAGTAATGATCTTCCATTTAAAAGAGGATATGTATATAAATATATATACATATATATATATATAGATCGTGAAGATTTGAAGTTCTATACTTAAAATCGATATACATACAGATTTCAACCTTAAAAATGTTTTGTGTTTGGTTGAAGTATTAATTTCATAATTTATTAAACTTAATAACATACATGATATAATCTTTTACATACCATGATATAAAAGTACCATGAAAAGAATAAAACTTAAGCCTAAGAATCCAAACCCACTGTTTGAGCTGTGGTTAGAAGAATGGAGAAAAGAGGCTGCATCGAGAAATTCCGACTTGCAATATCATTTTTCGAAAGCACTCGCTGCATTAAGAAAATATCCCTTGCCATTAAAATCTGGGAAGGATTGTATAATATTGCAACACTTTGGCACAAAATTATGCTCAATGTTAGATAGGAAGCTCAAAGAATATAAAGTTCAAAATAATGACTCAACAAGTGTGAAGAATGTTTGCAAGCATTGCAGTTTTAACGAACAACCTGTATTTAAAAGGAAACACAGATCACAACAAATTATTGCGGACGCAGATTTTGTACCTGAAAGAGTAAATATATTTATATATTTCTTACGTATAGATGCAATAACATATTAAAGAAATAAACATAATAAATATTTTGTTTCAAGACAGAACTAACAACATTTGATGACTTAAATTTATCATCTTGGAACGTAGAAAATTATGCTGCCTTATTGATATTATATAAGAAAGCACAAGACTCGTGTTATTTAGGTATTTTTCAAGGAATATTTTTAATTTTTGTGTAAGTGTATTCTATTATTAAATTATTAAATTACTGATGAATGCTATAATTTATTAGGATATACTACAGAAACGGATCTACTGTTGGAAATGAAACAGTTGTGTGGGCATGGAACAAAGACTTCAGTCTTAGATTTGTTTGAAAGTGGATTAATTTCTGTGATAGGTAGACCAATTAGGTAATAATATTTATTAATAACAATTTTTAAAATTATATGTGAATTTAACATTTCTGTAGTATTAAAAGTAGTATGACTTGTATAGGTATAATCTTACAGAGCATGGTATAAGTATTTCAAAGAAGATATGTGAAATTACGAATACTGATGTAATATCATTAAATTCTTTTGAAGTATTAAATAGAATTCAAATCTCATTAAAACCATTGATTACACAAAAGTCTAAGTTAATAAAAGATTCAGCTGATCTGAATAATAGGAATGAGGATACGCAAATATTAATACAATCTGCTAAGGACATACAAACCAAGAATTTAAATGAACCTCCAACAATATATAAGTCTAAATCTGTAGAAACTATTACTATTGAAAATCACTGCCAACAAACTGATAAGAATTTTGTAAAACAAAAATCGAAGGGAAATATTGTCTACCCTAAAAAAGTGCAAGGAAAAACGAAAGAAGTAAAAGATATGAATCATGTACATAATTTAGAAAATAATGAAACAGATTTTACAGATGATTTTCAAAGAAACTATTATTTAGAATCGAGCAATTTCGATATAATACTATTAGTAGATACACAAGAGACTGCTGGGTATGTTTACATTTTGTTAAATTATAATGTTAAAATTTTATCATATATCTGTAAACAATTTTCATATAGTGGTAGGACAGAACCTCAACATGATGCTACTATCACGGGACTAACAGAGTTTGGTGTATCATTTGAGATACGTCATTTAAAAGTTGGTGATTTTGCATGGATTGCTAGGTGTAAAAGAAATAAAAATAATGAATTAATCTTACCCTTTATAGTAGAAAGGAAACGAATAGATGATTTAAGTGCAAGTATTACAGATGGAAGATTTCATGAACAAAAGGTATATATATATATATATATATATATATATACATATATATATGTATAATATACATATATACATATATATATACATATATATATATATATATATAAAAGGTATATATATATATATATATATATATATATATATGACATATGTATACATAATTCATATTTATATATTTTTATATAGTTAAATAGAATATTATTTTATATAGTTTAGATTAAAGCAATCTGGAATTACAAATCTTATATACATAATTGAAGAATATGAGAAGGGTCAAAGATTGACAATACCACATTCATCATTGATGCAAGCTTCCATTAATACTTTGATACAAGATGGTTTCTCTGTAAAATATACTAAGAATCATAAAGATTCTATGTTTTATTTGTCATCATTAACTAGAATTTTAATAAAAATGTTCAAAGTATGTGATCTTTTTACAACAAATTTTTATATTTTTGTGTAGTTATGTAATTTAGTTTGAATCGTATTTTATAGCAAATATATTTTTCTAGGAAAAAAACTTGGTAGGTTGTAAAAAAGAATTTATCACACGAACAAATATTTTAAATA
Organism: Bombus campestris; assembly: GCA_905333015.3. Lineage (NCBI taxonomy): Eukaryota > Metazoa > Arthropoda > Insecta > Hymenoptera > Apidae > Bombus > Bombus campestris. The sequence goes on from HG995140.1 coordinate 10,139,017, forward strand.
ATACCTGTAGTCTTATGGTATTTGAAGAATTTAATAAAGCAGCTTCCAAACAAAAGGTATTTATGCTATTTATCACTGATCATTGATTTAATGTTTACATTTTTAGATGTTAATACATTTTTTAGGTTTTTAAAGTAAATCAAATGTTCGTGCGCCAACTACTACAGTTAAAAGGAATGTCCATAGATAAAGCCTTAGCAATTGTAGAACATTATCCAACTCCCCGATTACTAGTTGAAGCTTTTCAGAAGTCTGATTGCAATGGCGAGTTATTATTAGCTGCTATTGAATTTGGTGATAAAAAACGTCTTATAGGATCAGTAATTAGTAAAACAATCTATCAATTGTATATGAAAAAAGATCTAAACTGATAACTGAAATTTTACATGGATAAAGACATAAATGAATATTATATATACAAAAAATGAAGAAAATTTTGTACAATAATAATATAGAGAATAATATTTTTATAGAATTCAATATTTTATAATATTCATACTCTCTGTAAAACCTTTTGTTATATACAGGGTGGTTGATGACTGGTGGTACAAGCGGAAAGGGGGTGATTCTATGCGAAAAAAGAAGTCGAAAATATAGAATAACAATTTTTCGTTCGAGGCTTTGTTTTCGAGAAAATCGACTTTGAATTTTCGCTCGGTACGCGTGCACTTTATCACGTCTCGTTATAATGGATCTCACTGTAGATCGTTATCTCGATGGATATTATCGCAGTTTGTTTGTTTTTGGCGTAACGGAAAATTAGGAATACATAATGAAATAATATGAAGTAATCATAAAGTTTATTATTACAAAAATTGCTGAAAATGTTGCCCATTCTGCCGAACACATACTTCTGCTCTTCTAATTAAATTTCTATGAACACTTTCTAACGTATTCGATTGTTTTAAAGTATGAAAGGCTACGATAATCTTTTCTTTCGATTGCTCGCAACTTGCGATTTCTTCAGAATAGACAATTGATTTAATATGGCTCTATAAATAAAACTCAAGCGGAGTGAAGTCAGGAGAGCGTGGTGGCCAAGCTATTGTTCTAGCACGCTCAATCCAGCCTTGGTAATGTTGGTTTAAAAAATCTCTCGCATGACGACTAAAATTTGGCGGTGCACCGTCTTGTTGAAAAATTAAACTTCCTCTAGTTCTCAGCGGTACATCTTCTAATAATTCCGGTATTTTGTTTTGTAAGAAATCGAAATATGCTGCTGACGTTACATTTCCTTCGAAAAAATATGGCCCAATAATTAGATGTCCGATTATGCCAGCCCAGATGTTTACGTTCCATCTTACATGAAAATGTATTTCAAGAATAGAGTGAGCATTCTCATTTTGCCAATTATGCATGTTATGGACATTAAACATGCCGTCCCTTGTAAATTTCGCTTCATTTTTAACAGAAATTCTGCATCGTTGGCATGCTGTTGAAGCAACCAATGACAAAATGCCTTTCGCGAAATCTTATGAGGCATGAGTTCTTGTACTCTGATGATATGATAAGCATGTAAGTTGTTTTCGTGTAGAATTCGAAGAATCGTGAAGCAACTAAGATTATACCACAAAGAAAGGTTTCTTATACTTATGTCAGGATATTTCAAAACGTCCTTTAGTATTTGCTCTTCAACATTTACACTAACGCGTCGTTGATGACCACCATGTCGTCTAAGTTTTTCAAAAGAACCATATTCGCCGAGGGCCATATTCGTTCTGCTCTTTGAATAACACGTCTGTCAGGATGTCGACGATTGGGATACTGGTGTCTGTAATGATCAGCTGCGGCTGATGCGTTACCACCACACGCACCTAACGAAAGTATCATGTCCGTATATTCCCGATTGCTGTATGTAGACATGATGGTAGACTAATAGGTACTGATAGTGGATAGCGATAAAAGTCGGATAGTAAGTTAATAGGTAGGAAAACACTTCGGTCACATTGGAAGTGTTTATCAACATAATGTCAATCGAGACAACGATCTACAGTGAGATCCGTTATAACGAGACGTGATAAAGTGCACGCGTACCGAGCGAAAATTCAAAGTCGATTTTCTCGAAAACAAAGCCTCGGACAAAAAATTTTTATTCTATATTTTCGACTTCTTTTTTCGCGTAGAATCATCCCCTTTCCGCTTGTACCACCAGTTACCAACTACCTTGTATATGGTATTGGGCTCATTAATGATCACTACTAGTTACTATTTTCAAAATATTTAGCAATAATACCCCAATGAGTACATGCCAAAAATTTGTGAATAGCAGCATCAATGACAAATTGATAAAAAATTTTATTGAACCAGTATATATAACAATTTATTGACGTACTTGGTAAAGTATATCATTTTATTTCAATAATCTATGTCTTTCTTCCATTCAGAATGTAATCATAATCATATAACGTTGACATTACTCTTAGAAAATGTAAGATTGGGTTGTCATTAAACCATAAAATTACTAGAAACGAATATTTTCGAGTAGGTACGAACGATTATTCTCTCAGTGACAAGAACATGGTGAAATACGACATACAAGCTTTAACAGTCTTGAAATTAAAGAGTTATTATTACCAACAGCCGCTTAAATTATTATAACACGATACTTTTATCAATTTCCATTATTACGTACTATTCCAAAACTTTCAATGTTCATCTCGTATATCCCCGCTGCTGTCAATATACACGGTTTGTTAGACCTCACTTGCATTAGGTAAAATACCTTTTGAGCTTCTGTCGGTATTTTATACCAATCCGAGTCATATCTGTCCCGAAATTCATAAGTTTAGACTATTTTCAACTTCCTTTATTTTATATGAATTAGAAACTTACATTTTATTGGCCAATTCCAAACTTTGATCCAGTAAAGATTGCCCTGGTAGACTAATCACGTATAAATGAAATTGTTGTGCCGCGAGGTAGACAATAGCTCTGATGGCTTCTGCCGGTTGGTCCAAGAACACAATTACCTAGAAGGTAAAAGCATTTGTTTCGTTCTTTCTCAACACTTATTCGACTCAGGATGTTCCTCCTAATCCAAATTTTTATCGAGAGAATTAAAAGACATGGTAGTTACATAAAAAACTGTTTTACATATGTCAACATTTCTAGTACTTTCGAGAAATGCAGAAAAAAAAAAACCAACAATCTAGTAATTTCTAAGGTGTGTAAAAGATGTTCTTACTTCAACTGCTGTTGCGCTGAGAATGATTGCATTCAACACCATCGTAATCAAGTACAAATTCCGGCAACATTTCTCGAGGACGTCGTAAAGTCTTAAAATATGACAAATGAACCAAAGTCAGTGCAAGTTGTATTAATCTCTTATCGATTATTAGTTTACATTTAAGTAATCAGAGTTAAGAGGATACGGACTGAAGACATTTATAATGCATCATCACGCATTCTTTGAAAGCATCGTATCCAATGTTGCTTATGTTAGTGCCATTTTTCTCGACAAAATTATTTTCTGCAGTTTTCTGAACCTGGGATCTGTACATGTGAATAATTGAAATCCAAATAAGTAAGCATATATAAACGAAGTATACTCTTTGCCGCGTAATACAATTTCTGCATTTTTAACAGAATTTTTATTTAAACCATTGTATTTACCCACATACTGCAAATAATCCGCAAGCGTGATAAATAATACTAATGTATAACGAATCTACCGAAATTATCGTCACAACGATAATAATCGCACAAAGAGATAAATGCACATACACGATGTAAAAGTGTTCTTCGTTATCTAGGACACCATAGTGAACTTGAAATACATTATTTCGTTGTCGGGTTTCGTTTAATGGTATAATAATATCTAGGACGGGATTATATAATGGAAGGGACAGAAATATTACGAGAGCCATTAATAACGTTCCTGGAAGAATTATTTTTAATTATAAAGTTATATTTATATCCAACAATTTTTTTTGGAAGTGTATAGTAAAAATCATAAGCTGACCACTTACTTCTGTATAGACATGCAAGTTTATTACCGTGTTTGGTAAATTTATCTAGCATTTGTAATTCATTTTTTGATTCCAGTAGTTTCCAATCTTCTTCCAGGGAATTAAATAATTTTCTAAACTAATGATGCCTTTGATTATTAATTTATATATATTGTACATGCAGGAGGTTTTAAATACATACGTACCTGTTTTTTGTTAGAATAAATGTTTAATATTTTTATAATGCTGACAACTGTTGTAAGTACTTGTGGTAAATTCAGGATGACGTTATCGAAATCTTTGTCACATATGGCATCGTATAGCTGCATAGACTATGGAATCGTTAATCCCAATCATGTAATAATATTACCTGATTACTTACTTTGTTATTTATTTATTTTTCATTATTTCATTATATTCGTCGATTAATAATAACGGCCATAAAAAGCGATATAGCATACGTTTCTCTTACCGTTGGTACAAATAAGCTAATAAAACTGCACATTATTGCTATTACTATAATATTACTGGTACGATCTTCCTGATACGGATTTATCCCACAAATTGATAGATACTGTTTAAGCGGCTTATGGTAGCTAATATCGAACACATTAAAATCTTGCTTGCTGTTTGCCTGAAACACTGAACATTGCCGTTTAAACTAATAATTCAAGTCTTTTATTGAAAAATGTGATTCAACGTTGAACTAGATATCATAATGTAGAATATGATATAGTATAATGAAGAAGAAAAGAAGAAAATGATATGATGTGCTAAAATAAGAAATTTATTTCGACATCAATTTTTTGATAATTAAAACACTTATAGTCAGCGAATTATAAGACCGAGTTACCGCAATAATCATAGTTTGATATCAAATTTTTTGTACAAATTTGTACCTTATGGACACAGAAAGAAATGGAACTTATATAGAGATTCGCTTTACCGATTGAAATTAATATATTTTGGTATATTATATCTATTGAATTTTTGCATCTTTACATTTCGCATAATTGCAAAAGAATCCACAGTCAGCCACGGTATAGAATATATTCAATTTTCTCTTACTATTTAAGCTTCTTAGATCTGTCTAGCACAATCGACTTATTAGCAAACGAGGCGGCGAAAGTGATTTAACAAAGTTATATGAAGTATGAAGTATGAAAGTTGTTCTTTATATTGTACACCGAGAAATTGAAATGGATCCTACGAATGCACTTATACTCCTTTACCCGATGTCTGTGAAAGCATGTAATTTTTACCAACGAATCACTTTGACGGTTTGCTTACCGGCAAGTATGAATTATAGCATAATGTTGGGTAGCACGATATCGAATAATAACCATATCGTAGATATGAAAATAATAGTCCATCGGTTGCTGGAGTGTCAATCAATTGCGTTGGGAATTGAAAACCTGTAGTTACCCTGAAATATCGACCTCACTGGTTGTGACACAATCTTAGTCGACGACGATCGGCGATAGTAGCAGGTTTTCAATCAATTTACTCCTCGAAATCTGGTTAATATCTTACGAGCAAGAAGCACGCACATGTGTGCGATGGACATTGCAGTGACATCCAATTACTTGTTGTGTTGTATATTTGTGACGCATCGTTCGAAATTTTATACGCATATTATACTAATCAATAAGCTGCTATATAGTATATTCGGCTACAGGTTTAAAAAATATTTAAGGGGTGATACTTGGTTAAAATATGATGAAAATCTAGAATAAAAAGATGATGTTTTCAGTTTTCTTTTTTAGTTATTGACAATTAAATATTATCGAAAGTACATCTGTGCCGAGTAACCTTCTTTGCAGGAACGATAGTAGGTGAGGCTAAGCAGCAGGGTACAGAGGGTTCCTTAAATCGAACGATAGATGGATAGCAGTTTACCTTATACAAGCCGTAGGGAAGAAAATTATAACATTCGAAAAGATAACTCATTATGCCTACTGAGTAAAATCCATATAAAAAGCAGCATATTGAAAGCCTGTATATGTATATTGGCAAAATGATATCCTACGCGAACAATGGTTATGAATTTAACTATTAATCTTGTTGAAATGCTTGGTAACAACGTAATTTTAGTAGAAATATGATAAAAGAACCAAACTCAGGTCTAGTTATATTAATCTCTTATCGATTATTAGTTCAGAAGAGATCTATAACGCAGCATCACATATTCTTTAAACTCTTCGTACCCAATGCTGTTAATGCTAGCGCCATTTCTTTTCGGCAGAATTATTTTCTACAATTGAGATTTGTATACATAATTGAATCAGTAATTGAAATCCAAATAAATGGACATTCATGAATGAAATATGTATACCTTATACCATGTGATATAATTTTTTCACGGTTTTGATACAATTCTTATAGGAACTATTATATTTACCCGTTTATTTATTTAGGAATTATTAAGCAATACTTTAGCGAAATGAAATTTTGCACAAATAATGGTTATAGATCAGCCTAGTCTTGAGAAGAGTTTAAATAACTTTATATAGAGAAATAAAGAAGCCAAAATGATTCCTTCAGAAAGTCTTACAAAAGATGGCGAAATGTCTCTCTCATTTTCAAGATATTATCATTAGTTTATAAAAATGATCAGGTAACAATGATTTACATTATTAAGCGGGATCAATCTATATTTAAAAATATTTAAAAATATTCTATGAAGTATATAGTTTAATAAATTTATTTACATCGGTAACGTTGTTTAAACTATTCAACATTAACAATGCATAGTGACTATTTATCTTATTCTCATTGTAGGTCCATCCAGGTATAAAATGCAGTGAATATGAGTAAATGTCTATGAGCCAACTCATTCTCTCAGTGACATTAACATCGTGAAGTACGACATACATGTTTTGAAAGTCTTAAAACAGAAGTGACGTAAGTACCTACTAGTTAATAATATAAAGTAACTATAACTGTCCAATAATATTACATACAATTGCAAAATTTTCCATATTCATTTCGTACAATCCACCTGCCGTTAATGTACACAATTTTTTACTCCGTATTTGCATCATGAGAAGCATTTTTTGAATTTTTACTGGTATTTTATACCAGGTGGACCCATATCTGTTTTGATACGAGTAATAAATTATATTTTTTTTCTACGATTGAATATTTGCATTTTATACTAGATTGCACTAGATACATACATATTATTTGCTAAATCAGAACAATGATCCAGAAGTACCTGCCCAGGCAGACTGATCACAAACAAATGAAATTGTTCAGCTCCAAGAAATATGCCGGTTCTAATTGCCTCCGCCGGTCTTTCTAAGTTAGCGACTGTCTGAAAAATACAAACTTTCGATTAGGAAAATGCTTGCAGAATTTTCATTTGTTTTCATTTATTAGATTCTCTTTACTTGAACAGCTGTCATGCTTATACCCATCATATTTAATCCAACTTGAAGCAAATAACTGTTTCGACTGTTTTCATTTAGAATATTGTAAAACCTCAAAATATAACGAAAAAAAAAAAAAAACACATTAATTGCGATCAATAATCATCTCGCACCATATTATATTTTATCGTCATTTAATAAATACAAACTCGATCGCTTTATCGTGAGTGATGACACAATTTTTTATCTGTTCGTACGTGTAAGTCTCTGTCGCAGCTTCTGTAGAGAATATGATTGAACTACTAGTTGCTTTATGGACTTGATGCCTATATTTTTAAGATAATTATAAAAAATGAAATCTTATTAGTTTTATCTTCCTATTCTTATTAGTACAAAAAGAGACATATGGTTATTGATCCTCAAAAGCTATCATTAAAGAATATCACGTCTATGCTATCAAGGGAGAAATTTCACGTATGATAGCCTTTACGGATTAACGCAACCTTATGCTTTTTGCAGTATCATATTTACCCACACACCGCAAATAACCCACTACTGTGATGGATTATAAGGATATATAACGAATCTACGGTAACTATTATCATCACAACAATGACAGATCCCCATGCAAGCTGTAAATATATGTAAAAGAAGTACTCTTCATGATCAAAAAATATGTAATTAACTCTAAATAGTTGTTGTCGCGGTCGAGTTTCATTTAATGGAAGGACGACATCCAGAATAGGAAAGAGTAATGGAACCAGCAAGAACAATACCATGAAGATCAATAAAGTATCTGAAATGATAATAATTGATCGCTTACGTTCAAAATATTAATAGAACAAATCTTTTATATACATAGAAGCACTGTAATTAAAAAATTAAGACATGATAACCTACTTCGGTACAGTTGTGCCATTTTGCTGCCTTGAATGGTGACTTCCTCCAGTACGCGTAAATCGTTGGTTAACTTCAGTTCCTCCCATTGTTTCCTCACAAATTCGAACAATTTTCTAAACTATGATATAACATGTATTTTTACGACTTTATACTATGTTTTCATTCCCAAAGCTTAATCACGTAATAATAAATTCACGTACATTTTCTCTGTTGAAATGGATATTTAATATTTTAACGATACTAGTTATAGCTGCGATTAAATGCGGCATACACTCGATCACTCCGTCCATATCCTTGTCATATAAGGATCTATATACTTCTAATGACTAGTGATTGTAGGTTCCAATCGTCAATAACGTTATACGATTATTTACTTTCTTGCGAGGAATTTGTTCAACTAAGTTTTCTCATTTCGATTATAGTACATTTTATAAAAATATATCTTTACAAATAAAGAATACATTCCTATAAAATGTACTATACGATATGTTTCCCTTACCGTTGGAACGAGAATGCCTGTGATACTAGTCACCATTACAGTCACAATAATACTTCTGAATATATCCCTTTGGCGTGGATCTTGTCCTACAATTTGCAAATATTTCTCGAGCATTTTATAGTAAGGAATGTCGAACATATCGGTAGACGGTGTTCTGACTTTCTGAAATGCTGAATGTCCTAAGTTTAGATTAATTTCATGAAAGAATTACCCCTGGCTAGTTTACTTTAAGTACCACAAAAATTATATATTGACAAAGAACTATTTTAATTATTTATAATTTATATTATAGTCATAACATAAAAATTGCATTTGAGTCATTCAGAAGACAGGCACTGATCCAACCGCACTTTTTATTAATTTTTAAATTTCATTACATATGCACATGATTGATATTCAATTCTCCAGAAACAAATGTACTTCCATAAATTTACATATCGTAACAAGGTGACGTAAATGATGGTAAATTCTAAGATAAATTTAAAAACAATAATAGTTGTAATATCATCATTTTCATGTGCTCTTCAATTTATAGAGTTGATCAACGTGACTTCTAAATAGCTCATTTCTATCTCTTACTATCCATATTTCCAGATTTTCAATTAATTGACTTCGGTTAACGTTCGGACTATCGTCGTGCCGATTGAACAGATGTTTCTGTTCTTAAAATTCCGAAAGTCAATCTACGAATGCAGTTACATTCGATATTCGATATTACTGAGCTTGCAATTACGGTTATCAAGTATGACTATGAATCGACTTCTTTGTCGGACAAGTATGCAGTATATAGCATAATGTTTAAGTTAGCTACTGCTGAATGATAAGTGCATTATAGATAAGAACATGACGAATCAAGGGTTATAGCGATGCCTGTCATTCAAACTGAACATCGAAGATCTATGATTACAGTGAAATATTGATTGGGCCACTGGCAATATGGTATTAGCTAGGTACTGAGTGATGTATGAATAATTGTAGTATTAATTATACACTGAAAAGTCTTGAATTCTCAGAAAAGTATCGTACCTCTATTCGCAATGCTGACGTGATAATATTTCGTTCGACCTCTAGCTGAAGCCTTGACACGGAAAAAAGTGCAACGCTGTTATTTGCGAGATGTAAAATGTGATGTTAAAAAGTGGTCGATCCAGTTAGTTACTAGATTCAACTGTTGGAGTTTCATTATATGTATCTTGCTAAAATTAGTACATAAATGTAAATTTTCTCTGTGGCTCGATGGAACGAACTGATAGAAATCTGCGAAACAGTGGTCAATTCACTATTTCGATAAGGTATACCATACAACATGTTTTACACTCTGAAATATCAAATAATATTGAAAGATGGTTCAATAATTCTATTTACGTATTTAATACAGTAATTTAAACGATTTAATATTAACAGTACATATATTGGCTATATGATTTTGATATTCGTATTCCTGGTTAATCTTGTATCACAGCATAATGAATTTGACTAAATAATTTCAACAGATAAGGTAGAATCATCATTTTAGCGACAATAGCATCGTGAAGTAGGACAGGCACGTTTTGAAGGTCTTGAAAGAAATTGTAAGTAGTTAATAGAAGACGAGCAATTATTAGAATCATATATTGATACATACCACTCCGAAATTTTCTATATTCATTTCGTACAGTCCGCCTGCCGTTAAGCTACATAATTTCCTACTTCTTATCTGCATCATGTAAAGTATTTTTTGAATTTGCACCGGTGTTCTATACCACATGGCACCATATCTATTTTAACATCGAGAAAACACAATATTCGAATCAATTGATTCTTCATTGAGACTAATTATTAATTGCATATGAAGACCACAGAGAGAAACATGATAAGGTAGATTTTTTTATATTTTATTATTTAAGAAATTTTTTAATTTTATATTAATCGTCAGCCGATCTCCCAATACCAAATCTCTGATTCATTGTCATAATATTAATTATATCAGTATGATATTGCTTTTTCGGAAATAATCGCGTAGCTATTGGACATGCGCTTTGCACTTGCACTTTGCGTTTGTACTTTGCACTTCGCGCTTGCACTTTGGGCCAACATTTCGTAAATGTTGCAGTCTGCTTCTTCAAGGCAGATCTGAAATTGAGGGTTTTGGGTCTCATTGTCCCAATCTATATTGAGCGATATTCCGATTGGTTAATCAAACCGATGGCTCAACAAGGAAGATCTTCATTCATCCCGGTTAGAACTTCCAAGTTGATCAGCCAAGCGGAACATCGCTCAGTATAAATAGTGGCAACGGGGCTCGAAATCCTCAGTTTCAGGTCTGCCCTGAAGAAGTAGACTGCAACGTTTACGAAACTGTGCAAAGTGCAAGTGCAATAGCTGCACGATCTTTCCCGAAAATCCAATACCACGACATCTCAGCATCGTAGAAGTTCAATATCTAATTTAAAAAGGAACTTAATTATATTAGTCTTGTTTCATTTCTAAAATATTGCATTGTTACCTATTTTAGAGTCGTTATTAGATTTATATCATATATTATATATTGTACTATATAATATATGTCGGGTTAACATTATGATTAGGGTTAGGAGCGTGTAATGAATATTCTCTGGAATTAGCCATCGTGGTTACGTAATAGAGAAGGTATCTACTCGTACGGACATGATCATTACAGAATTTGACAAGTGGCCGTGGTAACTAAATGCTCGAGATACTAATGACAATTGATCTTAAGTTCAATAATGAATCCGCGGTCAACGGGACAACGAATGTATCCTCTTCAAAAGTCTAAGTAAGACTTTTTACTAAAACGTGAAATATCCACCAATCGTAAAGACGCCGTTCCACTCGCTGGCGAGATCATACAAGAATGTGTCTCTCCGTGATCGTGATGCTGCAGAGGTAAACTATGACGGGGTGTGTCTCAGAGCATGAGATCATCGGATTCGTCGAGGACAACCCTCGTCCAGAAAGTGAGGGAAATGGACGTTGCTGTTAATTGGTTAATTTCTATGTTGGTGGTTAGAAAAGGATGCTAGCCGCCCTTGAGAGAAAGTTGGTAACGGGAAGCGTCGTTCGTGAGGAAAAGCAGATTTTCTGTATCTTCCCGTAGCGGGTGGTAGATTTGGGGACCGTTAGGATAAAGACTGTTTGTTCGTTTGAAGGGCCTTGATAACCAAATCCTATGATTTATAGCGAGCCCTCGAGCTAGCTGTAGAGATGCGTTGACATCTGGTAATCATCGTGCCCGAAGGATAGAGTCTCTGTTTAGACAAAGTGTTTATCCCGTGACCGCGGCTACGCTCGGCGTTTTATCTGTCGCCTCGAACCCAAGCTCATTGTCGCGGCTTTTCCTAAGAATTCCAACGGGGAGGACCGATGTCCTTTCATCTCCGACATATATAAAATATATATATATATATATAATATATTATTGTTATATTATATTATATATTATATAATCTATCTATCTATATATAAATTATGTAGACACCAAAACTGAAGAGGAAATCAACAATAAATGGAATTATCATATTTGTCTCGTACGGTTTACATATTGCACACGTATATTAGAGATATATGTACATATTATTTCCTAGCTCGGTACAATGATCCAGAAGCACCTGTCCGGGTAGACTAAGCACAAATAAATGAAATTGATTGGCTCCACAAAATACCACGCTTCTAATTGCTTCTTCCGGCTTATCGAAATTTATTACTGCCTGAAAAATAAAGCTATCAGTTAAATACATGTCTCTTTTTAATTTTATTCGGCTTTGCTTCTTACTTGCAAGGCTGTTGCGCTGATTATCAACATATTTAATCCAACTTGGATCAAATAACTAGTACGACTGCTTTCGTTTAGAATATTATAAAACCTCAAAATAAAATAAGAGAAAAAATTAGTCGCGTTTAATAATTTTTTGATAATCTACTGTTAGATTGCAAATTTTTATGCGTTTATGGGAAATTCAAAGATGAAAAATAATACAAAATAAATATAATACGCAAAAATATATGAAATATTCAAAGTATAGTATTCACTATGATATTTAGTTATTACTTTAGTCGTGTTTATAAAAATATTTTATGTAAATATTCACAGTCTATTTATAATTTATTGTTACTCGACAGATACAAACTCGATGGCTTCGTTGTGCGTGATCACGCAATTCCTAATCTGTTTGTACGTGTAACTTTCCGAAATAATTTGATTGGTGTCTAAATTTTTTGTTGCTCTTTGCACTTGGTTCCTGTATTTTTAACAACAGATAGAAAAAATAATTGTAACATCTTTTAAAATTCATTGTAGTGCCGTGTGAAAGCATTTGAATACTTATGCATATCTTTTGCAAATATATTATAATTATGATATATGTCTATATGTTTCTGATAGCACCATATTTACCCACACACTGCAAACAATCCGCTGTTGTGATGAATTATAAGGATGTATAACGAATCTACGGAAATTATGGTTACCACAACCATAATTGACCCCCAAGCTAACTGCATATATACGTAGAAAAAATAGTCGGCGTCGTCAAAAATAATATAATTAATTTTAAGCAGTTGCTGGCGTGGTCGAGTTTCATTTAGTGGGAGAACGACATCGAGAATGGGAGAAACTAGTGGGACCAGTAGAAATAATATCAAAGCGGTCAATAAAGATCCTGAAAAGAACGAACTCGATAATTTACCTGCAAAATACTGAAAGAAAGAATTTTTGTTAGACAATAGTAATACGATAATATACTTCGATACAATTGAGCCATTTTGTTGCCTTGCATAACGGTTTGATTCAAAACGTACAATTCATTGTTTAATTGCAGTTGTTCCCATTGCTTTGACACAAATTGAAGCAATTTGTTAAACTATGAACAATATATTGCAAATATTTATTATATGCAAGAAACTCTTTATCTAATAATAAATTCACTTACATTTTGTCTGTTGATCTGGATATTTAATATTTTAATAGCACTGATTGTAGCTGCCATAAAATGTGGGAAAACGTCGATTACTGCGTCCATATTCTTGTCACATAACGAGGTATACAATTCTAGTGACTAATAATTGCAGGTTCCAATTGTTTAATAACATTACCTAATTATTTACTTTCTTGCGAGGAATTCATTTACTTTAGTATTCTCAATTTATCTAAAATATTTTTTCTACGAGAGGTTTATTAGATCCTTCCTTACCGTTGGTATAATGTTGCCTGTAATACTGATCACTACAGCAGTTACTATAAAATTCCTAAATCCATTTTTTTGACGTGGATCTTGCCCCAAAAGTTGCAAATATTTTTCTAGCATTTTATAGTGAGGAACATCAAATATATCACGAGATTGTCTCTCAGTTTCCTGAAACGCTAAAATGCTTCAAGTTTAAATTAATTTCCCGATGATTTACATTAAGAACCATAAAATAATAACATAAAATTATAACTATCGCTAGTAGACTGCGGACTTTTATGCATTTATAGGAAATCTCAAGGTAAAAAAATGTACAGGGTACATATCGTATGCAAAAATATACAAGACATTAAAAATATAATATGTAAAAAAGTTCTTTACTTAGCTTCTATTTTATTAATTATTTATAAAAATACTAATTTGCACAAACATCCGCGATCTAATCACAGTTCAAAAAGTGGTAACTATTTCGATTTTCGTGTAAACGTATTTCGCTTACTAGCCATATCTCCTTTTTAACTAGAGTAACCGCTTCAGAAGAGACTGTCATGGGGAGAGTATGAAAGTTTCTCAGGATCGTAGAAATCAATATGATATACGTATGTAATTTTACACGACATTCGATACTATTAGACATCTGCAATTTTTCCATCAGGTGTTAATGCGAATTTTTTCGACTTGCTGTCACACAAATATGAACTATGGTATAATTTTTAATTTGTTACATCATACTTGGAGAGAAATGTATGATTTTCTACTGTAGCTTGTCAAAACGTTCTGCAGTACATGCAACACCTACTCATTATAGCTAGTCTCTTAAATATTGATATCGTGTCGTACGGCGTCCCAGTTATGTATTAATTGTAAATGTCGAGAGTGGCATTGATCTTGAAAGGCATTGTTCTTTGTATGAATAGTGCATTATATTATAGTTATAATACTACTTCCTCTGACATTCGATTGAAGATTATCTACCGACAAGCTTATCGCTGTTCACAATACGCGAATATTGTAATAATAGGATTATGTTATCTTTATACTATCATCAATTTCATGTACCTAAAGTCGTATAATTATGCCTGAAGTAATGTAGGAAATAGTACGGAATGTGTGTTATTTAGGTACGATTCATGTACTAAAATATCAATATCGTATCAAAATTATGTGGCTTTATGTCTTTATTTGCACATTCGCCATTAGTCATCAAAAATGTCAGGTATTACATTATATCGGCTATTTATCATACTATTTGTACTCCTGACTAAACTGGGTACAAAACGCAGTGGATACAATTACATATTTCAGGTAACGCGGATTCAATTTTTTAATGACATCAACATTGTGATATAGGACATACACGTCTTGAAAGTCTGGAAATGTAAATTCTCGAAAATAGTAAGTAATGTAGTACCAATATATAAGTACAGTGCAAAGGTTTGTGAACGAATAGATTTTTCACTTTTTAGTACAAAATAGATGTTTAATGAAATTATAACTAATATTAACTATAGCGGCATAACAAGTAAAAGTAAAGAGTAGAGCAAATAAGGGCCGCTATTAATGCTAAATAAAACTTTAAAACGTCAGTTCTAGAATATAAAGTACGAAATCTATCTGAAACATATCTGCACAGTACTTCACACACATTTATAATAGCGTTAGATTGAAACATACTATCCCGAAGTTTTCTATATTCATTTCATACAATCCACCTGCCGTCAATGAACAAAATCTTCTGCATCTTATTTGCATCACGTATAGCACTTTTTGAATCTGCACGGGTGTTCCGTACCATGTGCAGCTGTAACTATTTTGATACGAGCAATTAATTTTTTCTGTAACTAATGTAGTCCATGTGAATACTTTCTCAACACATACATATTATCTGCTAAATCAGAACAATGATCCAGGAGCACCTGGCCAGGTAAACTGAGTAGAAACAAATGAAATTGATTAGCCCCACAAAATACAGCACTTCGCATTGCCTCTTCCGGCCTGTCTAAGTTTACCACGGTCTGAAAAATTAGATTAAAAACATTAGATAATTATTTACCAAGAATCATTTTTCATTTGTATCTGTTATCGTTTTAAGATTGTCCGTACTTGAACAGCTGTCGCGCTTATCCCCAACATATTCAATCCAACCTGAATTAAGTAACTACTTCGACTGCTTTCTTTCAATATATCTGAAAATCTTTAAAATTAATGAAGATGTATATTAATGACATTTCGTAATTTTTTAATTATTTTAATAAATACAGACCGTATGGCTTCATTGTGCATTATCGCGCAATTCCGGATCTTTTCATACGTGTAATTCTCAGAAACAGATTCACCAATAAAGTTGTTTGGATCTACAGTTGCTTTTTGAACTCGATGTCTACGGTTATGATAACAAATAATGAGCATGTGTGTACTTAGTATAAATGTTGTGATTATAATATTTACTAGTGCATGCGAGAATGCCTACTCATAACCATGTCTTGCATAGCATTATGACATTTACCCACAGACTGCAAATAATCCACTGCTGTGATGAATTATTAGCATGTATAACCAGTCTGCACCAATTATGGTGAACACAACAACAGCTGCCCCACAAAATAATTGTAAGTATATATAGAAAAAATAGTCATCATCGTTAAAAAATATATAATTAACTCTTAGTAGTTGTTGGCGTGTTCGAGTTCCGTTTATTGGATGGACAATATCAAGAATGGGAGAGATTAGTGGCACCAGCAAGAATAATCCCATAAAAGATACTAAAGTGTCTGAAAATTAGTACAGTTGATTTTTTACGTGTAAATAATTCTATGTCTCCGACAGAGAGAACTTTTTTTTGTTAAACGTTAGAAATATTGGAAATCATGATAAGAATTGGGATATCTTTACTTACTACGATAAAATAGCGCCATTCTGTTGCCTTGCATGACGGTTTCCTCTAGAACGTGCAGTTCGTCGTTTAATTTCAGCTCCTGCCATTGTTTTGCCACAAGTTTGAACAACTTGTCAAACTAGAAAAAAAAAAAAAGCTTTTATGCCTCCTGTATGGTTGAGGATTTCTTCAAATAAAAAGAAATTAGCGCACATTTCGCCTGTTGAAATGCACATTTAATATTTTAACAGCGCTGATGGAAGATGCAATAAAATGAGGCAGACACTCGATGACTCCATCCATGTCCTTGTTATGCAACGACGCAAAT
Organism: Bombus campestris; assembly: GCA_905333015.3. NCBI lineage: Eukaryota > Metazoa > Arthropoda > Insecta > Hymenoptera > Apidae > Bombus > Bombus campestris. The sequence continues at coordinate 10,156,120 of HG995140.1, forward strand.
AACTCTACTGTCTATCGATTGCAAGTCCCAATTGTTTAATGATATTACCTGATTATTAGCTTTATTACGTAGCATTCACTAAATCCAGTTTCCTCATTATATCCTTCCTACTTTTCTATATAATGATTGACGTGTTTTTCTTACCGTTGGGATATTGATGCTTGCGATACTAGTCACCACTATTATTACAATCATATTTCTAATGCTATTTTTATGACGCGGATCTTGCCCTAAAAGTTGGATGTACCGTTCGAGTTTATTATAGTAAGACACGTGAAATATTTGGGGGTCCCCAGTTTTCTGAAACACTGAATACTCCAAGCTTACGTTAATTATACGAGTTATATTAAATATCATAGGAATAACATTAACGTAATGTTAATATAACTGGTCGTGGCGGATTTTTATACATTTATGGAAAAATTTTAAGGGAAATAGATGCATAGAATGCATATCATATGTAAAATACATAAAACATTCGAATTATAATATATAACAGGTAAAAAATTTGTCTGTCTGGTTACGGGGTTTTCAATTACATTCTTACAAATATAGGTCTGCATAAATATCCGCTCTGTAATCGTTAGTTAAAAAAAAAAAAAAAAAACTAAATATTTTAGTTTTAGTGTAAATATCTTTTCCTTACTAGCTATAATTTTGGGCTTTAAACGCCGATGATCTCAACTCGTGCAATTGCTTTAAGCGAAGTCGCGTGTAACAAGTATCGTACGGAGTATGAGTTACCTTCTCAGGATCATAAAGATCAATACAGTATGTACGTATGTCATTTTACTCAACGTTTGATATTACTGGACATTTGCAATTTTTCCACAAATTGTTAATGTGAACTTTTTCGATTTGCTATCACACAAATATGAACTACAGTATAATTTTCAATCTGTGACATCATACCTGAAGAGGAAATTATGACTTCCGAGGTTCTACTGTAGCCTGTCAAAACGTTGAGCAGTAGATGCAACGCCTGTCATTATAAGTAGTCTCTTAAATATTGATATCGTGTTGTACGGTGTCCCAGTTATGGATTAGTTGTAAATGTCGAGAGTGATATTGATCTTGAAAGGCATTGTTCTTTGTATGAATAGTGCATTATAATCATAATACAGTCTGTCACACAAGAGCGTGTCTGCGATATCTGCGAAACCTGACACCTAATCAGAATGAGATAAAAAGAATGTAAACAAACGAAAACTTCTCTAATACGCGTTGCTGAATACCTTTCAGTTTCATTTGAAACAGTGAAAGGAACAGAGCTTTTTAATATGAGTGCCGCGTACGCGAAACGTCGAAAATTGTCTGGCATGGGCGAATGAAAACAGAGATCGTGATTGGAGTAATATAATATTCACTGATGAATCTTCGTTTTGGGCATGGTGTCCTATTAGGCAAGCTGAGAGGAAGACGTATCACAAAAATAAGAACACTTGTACATCACATTCGAAAGATATGGAGGTCGTTACCAGAATCCTACGCTCAAAAATTAGTCGAGAGTATGCCGAAACGATGTCAAGCTATAATCGCTAATGGAGGAGATTGGACACCCTACTGTAATAGCGTATTAGTGTTTTAGATGTAGATTCAATTCATATAAATTTTTTTACAAATATATAAATATTTACAGAAATATCGCAGACACGCTCTTGTGTGACAGACTGTACTACTTCCTCTGACATTCGATTGAAGATTATCTACCGACAAGCTTATCACTGTTCACAATACGCGAATATTGTAATAATAGGATTACATATGTTATCTTTATACTACCACCAATTTCATGTACCTAAAGTTGTATAATTATGCTTGAAGTAATGCAGGAAGTGAATTCCGTAAAATAGTACGGAATGTGTGTTATTTAGGTATAATTTCTATACTAAAATGTTAACACTGTATACGAGGGATGTTTTTATATCTTTATTCGCTAAAGTCATCCAATATGTTCAGTATTACATGTCAGCTATCTATTATATTAGTTGTACGCTTGGTACAACTGTGTATAATATACAGTGGATGATATTACATTTAACTAGTAATGCAGGTTCAGTTCTTCAGAGATATCAACATTGTAATGCATGACATGCAAGTTTTGAAAGTCTGAAGATTAAAATATTCGTAAATAGAAGGTAATATAGTATATATAAATATAGTGGTATGCAAAAGCTCACAGCCAGATAGGTTTTCCATCTTATATTGTAAAAGCCGTATTTGATAGAATTTTATCTAATATGTAATATGTAATATTAATACAGAGCATAATAAATAAAAGGAAACGGTGGAACTAATAATAATTGTTTTATCGTTATAGTACAGTAATACTACGTAAGATTCATTAAAATATCGCGTGTGTTATATCACAAGAAAAATTAGAAACTTTTGTGCACCACTGTACGTATATATAATAGTGCTAGACTGATACATACTATTCCGAAGTTTTCTATATTCATTTCATACAATCCACCTGCCGTCAATGAACAAAATCTTCTGCATCTTATTTGCATCACGTATAGTACTTTTTGAATCTGCACGGGTGCCTTGTACCATTTGGAACTGTAACTATTTGATGTGAACATTTAATTTTATTCGAGCCTGATTGATATATAGATATATAGTTTATATGGACATTTTCTAAACACATACATATTATCTGCTAAATCAGAACAATGATCCAGAAGTACCTGACCAGGTAAGCTAAGTAGAAACAAATGAAATTGACAGGCGCCACAAAATACAGCACTTCGTATTGCTTCTTCTGGTTTGTTCATCTTTACCACGGTCTGAAAAACAAAACATGATAATTACATACCGAGATCCATTTTAATTTGTATCCGTTATCAATGTCTAGATTGTTCTTTACTTGAACTGCTGCTGTGCTAATACTCAACATATTCAATCCAACCTGAATTAAATAACTACCTTGGCTGCTTTCGTTCAATATATTGTAAAACCTTTATAATTAATGAAGATCTATATTAGTCACATTCCATAATTTGTAATTATTTTGTCGACTTTTATTATGCTTTGTTGTTAATTAATGTATACATACTGTATGGCTTCCTTATGCATCATAACGCAATTTCGAAACTTTTCATACGTCGTATTCTCAAAAATATTTTCACGAGTGATGTAGTTTGGATTCGCAGTTGCCTTTTGAATTTGACATCTGTTGTTAAGAAAACAAATAATGAAAACGTGTGTACTTAAAAAGATTATAGTCATTATAATATTTACTAGTACATGCGAGAATGGCGACTACTAACCAAATCTTGCATAATATCAGGATACTTACCCACAAACCGCAAATAATCCACTACTGTGATAAATTATTAGCATGTATAACCAATCAGCGCCTATTATGGTGAACACTACAACGACAGAGCTCCAAAATAATTGTAAATATATGTAAAAGAAATGGTCGTCATCGTTAAAAAATATGTAATTAACTCTTAGGAGTTGTTGACGTGTTCGAGTACCGTTTACTGGATGAACAATATCAAGAATTGGAGAAATTAGTGGCACCAACAAGAACAATACCATAAAAGATACTAAAGTGTCTGAAAGTTAGGACAATTGATTATTTACGTGTAAATAATTCCATGTCTCTGTCAGAGAGAACATTTTTTGTTAAACGTTAGAAATATTGGAAATCGCAATGAGAATTGGGATATCTTTACTTACTACGATAAAATAACGCTATTCTGTTGCCTTGCATGACGACTTCCTCTAGAACGCGCAATTCATCGTTGAATTTCAGCTGCTGCCATTGTCTTGCCACAAGTTGGAATAGTTTGCTGAACTAGAGAAAGATAATTTTTTATGCCTTTTGTATTCAAAATATTCTTATGTAAGAGGATATTTGCGCACATTTCGTTTGTTGAAATGCATATTTAATATTTTAACAGCGCTGATGGAAGATGCAACAAAATGTGGCAGACACTCGATGACTCCAACCATATCCTTTTTATGCAACGACGCAAATAACTCTATTGTCTATCGATTACAAGTCCCAATTGTTTAATGACATTATCTGATTTTTAGCTTTATTACGTAGCATTCACTCAATTCAGTTTCCTCATTTTATCCCTCCTACTTTTCTATATAATGATTGACATGTTGTTCTTACCGTTGGAACAGTGATGCTTGCTATACTAGTCACCACTATTATCACAATGATATTTCTAGTGCTACTTTTATGACGCGGATCTTGCCCCAAAAGTTGGATATATCGTTCGAGTTTATTGTAGTAAGTCACATGAAGTATTTCGAGGCTCCCAGTTTTCTGATGCACTAAATACTCCAAGCTCAGGTTAATTACCCCACGAGGTTATATTAGATACCGTAGAAGTAACATCAACATAACATCAATATTACTAGACTACGGATATTTCTGTATTTATAGGATTTTCAAGGTAAAGATACGCGAAATAAATGTAAAAATAATTAAAATATACAAAATATAATATTCTTCATAGAATGTACTAGATAAAGCCACGTTCTGACTGAGTACGATTTTTAAAATGTTATTCCTATAAATATATCATAGGTTTGCATAAGTATCCACAGGCTTATCATTAGTTTAGAAAGAACCACTTATTTTGATGTGCTGTAATTATTTTTCCCTTACTGGTTGTAGCTTCAGGTGTCAAACGTCGGCTTCTTTAACTTGTGCTACCGCTTTTTGGAGGAATCGTGCGTTTAAGAAGTGTCTTGTGGAGTATGAGATCTCATTCTGAAGTCGCAAAAGTCAATATGCTCATATGTAGTTATGCTGTATATTCAATGTTGCTGGAAATGCGTCAGTTTTGTCATTACATATTATAGCGTATCGATTTGTTGCCAGACAGTCTACTACGGTATCACTTTTAAACTTGTGACATCGCCTTTGATACGAAAATGATGGCTTTTCGGAGTTTCTGTAACACATGTTACGGCACTCGGTAGGACAAGGAAGAACAGCTATTATAATTGAGTGTTGGTACTCCAAACGAGTATTGATTATAAGTGTTAGGAAATTTTACATAGCCCTAACTGATTGAGAACATTTCTTTTTGTGCACGGTGTATTCGAATTCGGATACCTTCCTTGATTTTCAATTAAGAATTCTCCACCGACATGTTTATCACTGTTTGCAACACGCGAATATTGTAAAAATAGATACATCTTATTCTTACACTTATCATTATGCGACATCAATTTCATCCTTCTAAAGTTGTGAAATTGTTTTTGAATTAATGTAAAGAGAATTCATTGGAATGGTAGTGAATGTGTGTTATTTAGGTACAATTTATGTGCTGAGACGTTAATACTATATATGAAGGGTGTGTTTTTATATCTTTATTCGCCAATGTCATCCAATGCTGCCTAGTATTACATGTCAGATATTTATTATGTTAGTTATATGCTTGGTAAAACTGTGTATAACATATGTACAGCAGATGAGATTGCATTCATCAGGTAATGCATATTCAACACTTCAGGGACATCAACATTGTAATATAGGATATGCACGTTTTGAAGGTCTGAAGATTAAAATATTTGTAAATAGTAATTAATATACTATATGCAAAAACATTAATTTGGAAAAGTTTTCAGCCAGATATTTTATATCGTATAACGTTATATATTATTACGTTATAACGTGTAACGTTATATAGCATTTCAGTATAATGTATTTTAAATATTTTAAATATCGCAGAAAGTGTTGTAGGTGTTATTTAAGAAGAAAGAACATTTTATTTTGTAATTAGCACGAGTAAATCAACAAATTTCGATAATATAATATAATGCTTATTATGAGTTTTATCTGTCCGATTATTTAATACCTTAATTTATTTCACAGAACGTCATCGACTGCCGTTAGGCTTTTTCTCCGTTCTTGTACAAACTAATTGATAGTCGAAAACTAGTATCAAAGAAGTGTGAAATTAGTCTTAGCTTGTAAAAACTATTAAAATGATAAAAATGGATATCGTGTTAAATCGTTGAAGGCGCCAATTTACGATAAAAAGTTAAGAAATTGTTCAATGTGAGTTTGTTATAATGGAAAAACCGTCTTTTGCTATGTCGAAAGATCGTTACCGTTTGATTGACATCCCGACACCTTGTCAAGTTATATAAGGAACATGAAAGTCGCGCGCGAGCTCTTTCGTTCCTGAACTCCCGGAGAGTGAACATCGAAGAAGAACTTTAGCATAAGGTAAATAAAACAAAAATATCAACAATAACATTGAACTAGTAATTTACAACGTCTAAACCGTTAATTTACAGCACTTAAGTAATTAATTTATAACATTTTAGCCATTAATTTATAACATCTAAGTCATTAATTTATAACATCTAAACTATTAATTTATAGCATTTATGCCATTAATTTATAACGCTTAAGCCATTAATTTATAACATTTAAACTGTTAGGTTATGCATTCAAACCATTAGCTTCTAACATTTAAACTATTAATTTATAACATTTATGCCATTAATTTATAATATTAAGACTGTTGTGACATTTCAACTATAAATTTAATACATTTAAAACATTAATTTACGACAATGAAATCATTAGTTAACGATATTTAAAACATATATTTATAATATTTAAACCATTATTTAACAACATTTGGAACATTTATTTATTACATTTAATACATTAATCTATAATATTTAAACTATAAATTGATAAAATTAAACCTATTAATTAATAATAATTAAAGCATTAATTCACAATCAAACCGTTAATTAACAACATTTAAACCATTGCTTAAGAACAATTAAGGCATTAATTCATAATATTTATTTTTATTTTATAATTAGCACGAATAAACGAACGAATATCGATGATATAATATAATTCTTAATATGAATTTTATCTGTCCGATTATTTAATACCATAACTTATTTCACAGAACGTCATCGACTGCCGTTAGGCTTTTTCTCCGTTCTTGTACAAACTAATTGATAGTCGAAAACTAGTATCAAAGAAGTGTGAAATTAGTCTTAGCTTGTAAAAACTATTAAAATGATAAAAATGGATATCGTATTAAATCGTTGAAGGCGCCAATTTACGATAAAAAGTTAAGAAATTGTTCAATATGAGTTTGTTATAATGGAAAAACCGTTTTTTGCAATGTCAAAAGATCGTTACCGTTTGATTGACATCCCGACACCTTGTAAAGATATATAAGGAACGCGCAAGTCGCGCGCGAGCTTTTTCCAGCCTGAGCTCCCGGAGAGTGAACATCGAAGAAGAACTTTAACATAAGGTAAATAAAAAAAAAATATCTACAATAACATTGAACTAGTAATTTCTAACGTCTAAACCATTAATTTATAACATTTAAGCTATTAATTTATAACATTTAAGCTATTAATTTACAACATTTAAGCTATTAATTTACAACATTTAAGCTATTAATTTATAACATTTAAACTGTTATTTTATACATTTAAGCCATTGATTTATAACATTTAAACTATTAATTCACAACATTTAAGCTATTAATTTATAACATTTAAACTATTAATTTATAACATTTAAACTACTAATTCACAACATTTAAGCTATTAATTTATAGCATTTAAACTGTTATTTTATACATTTAAGCCATTAATTTATAACATTTAAACTACTAATTCACAACATTTAAGCTATTAATTTATAGCATTTAAACTGTTATTTTATACATTTACGCCATTAATTTATAACATTTAAGCTATTAATTCACAACATTTAAGCTATTAATTTACTACATTTAAGTTATTAATTTATAGCATTTAAACTGTTATTTTATACATTTAAGCCATTAATTTATAACATTTAAACTACTAATTCACAACACTTAAGCTATTAATTTATAGCATTTAAACTGTTATTTTATACATTTAAGCCATTGATTTATAACATTTAAACTATTAATTCACAACATTTAAGCTATTAATTTATAACATTTAAGCTATTAAATTATAGCATTTAATCTGTTATTTTATACATTTCAGCCATTAATTTCTAACATTTATGCCAGTAATCTAAAACAATTACTCCATTAATTCTTAACAATTATACCAATAATTTATAACCATGTCCTTCCATTAATTCAAAGTAATTATGCTCTTAATTTATAACAGTTGTACCATTAATTAGAAGCAACTCTACATTCATTGATTTAAATCAATACCATCAATTCGTAGTGGGAAAGTTAATGATTTATTTTGTTTTATTTAATATTGACGAAATCTTTCAAGTCTCTGAAGTACTATTGTATTTCTATATAGCATTATGTTTTAATTTTAAATACAGTATTTAATTTCTCATGTCACTATTTCATATAAAACCAGTGGTAACGCAGAGTGTACCTATTGGGTGTCTATGGATGAGATGTAATTTTCCATGTCTGCACAAAACCAAAGAAACAACACCGCATTCATGGAATCAAGGAAGCAGGTGTAATTTAATCGAAGGAAACGACACCTCGCCATTCATCCATACGCATTACAATTGGTGCCTTGCATGGTTTCGTTTCTTCGATATTCAAATACGATTATGCAGATCCACGTACTACAGCTATTCCAATTAATAAATTTCAATACACGTTACTTCTTTGTTATAAAATAATTTTACATCTTTGCTTCCAATGCTTAAAAACTCTTTATGTAGATGGGACCCGAGCGTAGTTACCTCCTCGTGGTGGGTCCCGGTAATTGGTATCGTTTTTCAAATAATAACATACCAAGTACTATTTTGAATGTTAGTATTATTATTTGACAAACGATATCAAGCTAAAAACTACTTGAATATAGTCTGGTCTTGATCATCCAAAATAGTTTTGGTGATCTAGACTGGACTAATACCCCCCCCCCCCCCCGAGGGGGCACCGTTGGACACCGTTGGACACCGTGGGATGCGTGCGTTTTAGCCTTAATTAATCATAAGATAGATAATGTTTGTACTGATCGATGTAATCGTTGTGTGTGAGATACATGTTGCGTTGTGTGGGAGATAGATATTGCGTCGTGTAAGCTTTGTTTTACGTTTGTAAATATTCGTGTAACTGCTGCGTAGGAGATAGGCGTTTCGCGGTTAGGCTACGAAATAACTATCTCTTTACGCAGGCCCATGATCAAGTAGAGTCAGAACTCGACATTCTTGCCAATAGGTCGAATGTCAAGACCGATGCATATAATGTTAAATAACTCATGGGCGGGTCTCGTGCGTAGTCACCTCCTCGTGGTGAGACCTGGTAATTGGCATCGTTTTCCAAAAATTAATCAGTTGATTAATCTTTGGAAAACGATACCAAGCAAAGAACTACGCACCAGTCCAGTTAGGGTCACCAAAAGCCGCGAATAGAATTTTGGATGATCTAGACTGGACTGCAACGTGGGACATCGTGGGACACCGTTGGACACCGTTGGACACCGTTGGACACCGTTGGACACCGTTGGACACCGTTGGACACCGTTGGACACCGTGGGACACCGTGGGACACCGTGGGACACCGTTGGACACCGTGGGACACCGTGGGATATGTCTTCACTCTGTCAACCATTCTGAGCCCATTCTGTACAATGATACTTATCTGACTTGGAACGAAATATAAAATCTATTCTTCTTTTCCATTGAATCTTGTGGTTATTTCGTGCACGGGAGTGTGTCGCGTGAGTCCATTGATTCATTTGAAAGATCGCGAACGAATAAGTTCGCGCCGCGATTTTCTTCCATCGCCTGTTAGTTCGGGCTTCTTCTTGTTTTCTCATTTTTAAGGGAAGATAACTTTTCGATATGTTCAAAAGTTTAGAGTCGCGAAAATAGAATGTTAACAGCTTAGTACAACGACTCGTATGTTCATTTTGCATGACACGAAATTGCATATGCAGTGTCAATAGCTTCGCTTTCTTTTTCTTTCTCTCGTTACTAACCCTAATCTATTGGTGGCGTGCTTTCGGGGTGGCGTCGTTTCTTAATTAGGTTTTTGCTGTTATGTAAATCTCGTTATTAATATGATTTAATTAATACACGTTTATTTAACGATTCATTGAAAGTTAAGATAATGAAATTAAGTGGTTTTCTGAAACTTTCTGTTTTAATTTCTATTCAGTCGTCTATTTACTAAATGATACTGTTACTATATTAACTTTTAATATTAGCTTCTTTCGTAAGTTTTTATAATAAAATTTGAGTTTTACTGTGATTTCATTTAATTATTTTATACATTTGTTTTAAATTCTAGTTATTTCTTGTGCAAGTTATTTATGGATAGTAGGGATAATATAAAATTAACAGGAAAATTAACATATGTATGCAAAGACTATTAACGATCAATCCGATAAATTTTTATGGTCAATATAATGATCAATCCGATGAATTTATTTTAATTAATACAGCTTTGTACAATATGAATAATTCTGTTGTCTTTTTATTCGAGCATGGGTAACGTTTGATATGCATTTTATATTTATTTTAAAATATATTTGACACATATTTCATAATAGATAATTTCTTAATTATTTGAAATACTAGGATGAACGTAAGGCCGATTAAATAAATTATTGTTCTATTTCTGATGTATGAAATTATTCTCTTATTTCAAACGAACTTTTAGCGAATTATCTTATTGTTTCAAATTGAGTTATACCGTCATAAACTTGCAACTTGGTAACAATTAGATTGAAATACCTCGAAACAAGGTTTCGCGCGCGTTTGTGCAGTACTCTTTAAGTATATTTAGTGGCGAACTTTTGAATTCTTGCAAATATTTTCCAATATTTATAACACGCGACTATAGTGTATTAATGGAATGTATATTTCGTATTCTAATAACGAAAATTCACAGTATATATTCCAATTGCGAACAGTATAATTCTTGTAAACGATTACATCGTGTTCACGGTATTCGTAAGCATTTGTTCGCTATCGAGAAATATCTCACAATTTTCAACTTATATTTCTCATATTTGTTCCAATTTCTTAATAATAATTTATAAGTCTATAAAAAATAGCAGTATTTTCTAAATAAACGTTCGATAGGAAAAAGAAGAAAATTGTCGAAACTACGTTTCGCTTCTTTTTCCACTCCCTCCCACACCCGCCCTTAAACAGCTTTATTTTCAGGGAATATTTGTGACCGCGCGCAATGCGGTTGTAGAGTCAGTGTTTGCTACGCAATAATTTCTTTTCAATATTTTAAAATCACGATAGTTTTCATTAAATTCGATCGAATAATCACACGCGAAAGTAATAAAGTTTTATGAATTAAATTTATACGCGATATTAGAGTTCTTGTTCGCCGATTATAATTTAAACGGTCGCGATAACGTAGTCTTTTATTTTTCTTTTTTTATATTTATTTTTATGAATATTCGTTTTCGGTATTAGAGTCAGTGCCTCCCTCAAGAGGATAAAGCCTCTCCAGGAGCTCAAGAATGTAAGTAGTTTTATATATTGTATTTCAATTTGTTCTATTAATTATATTTTGTTTGAAATGTTGTTAATTCTAAAATAAAAACGATGGATATTTTAGAAAGCTGTAAATGTCCTTTTTAATTGAAACGAAGTCTTAGAGTCTTAACATTAAAGTACAATAAAACTGTCTGATACGTATAAAAAATGACTGAATGTTTTATTCTCAAACTCTTATATTAGATTTCCAATTTACATACTTATTAGAGTTTAGTCTTTATTATTCCTAAATTTTCAAGTTCGTTATTATGTATTAACGATATTAATGATATCTTATGTTTTGTTATAGACATATCACAGCTTCAACTTCTTTGTCTTGTTTGGGAATGCCCCGATGGTGGCTCAAAAGCCAAGAATGTAAGTATTTTTACATATCGTGCTTCAATTATGTCTGTTCTGTACATTTTTTTTTCATCACTATCAATTAAGAAATGCAATTCGATTGAAAATTTGGGAGGTTAGCATTTTATGACGTTATTCTTTCATTAAAATAAAGTAAGTGTTAAAGTCTCAATACCGAATTATGAAGCAAATGACTAACATATTTCACAAATCATTAGATTCCTAATTTTTAGATTTTAAACTTTCATATTAGAGTTTTAGTTTTTATACTTATCAAGGTTTATTAGATTTTCAATCTTTATTACTACTAAAGTTACTAAAGTTAATAAACCTTCGTTTTTCATTATCTCCAACTTGTTAAATAATCAGGAATCACTTATCGTGTTTTGTTCTGTAACAGATTTTTCGCAACCTCCATTTCCACCACTGGACCTTACACGGTTCCCGCCTGATGTCAGTCTCCCTGATGACGTCCTCTGTTTCTCCGCTTCGAACGGTGAGTCGCATGCATTTCTGTTCCTCCGGTCACTCAATCATGTCGTAGGACGAAAGGTCCGAATCGGCACGGGTGACTGGTTGTATACGTAGAATTTTTTTTGCGAGCATAGTGACCGCGGGTATTTTTTATACCCGTGAGTAGTAACATTTTTTTTGAAATTTATTAATTTAGGATAGGTCTTCTTGCACAACGCGATTATAATAATTAGTTTTTTAATAATTAGGTTAGGGATATACACTTGAGAATATATTCGTGCTATTTATGCATATACATGTTAATATTCCGTATGAATATTTGCAATCGGCAAATATCTACACGAATATACCTGTATGACATACATATACTTAATCTTAAACAATGAATCGATGGTGACGATATTAAGTCACGTTCGTTTATTTCATTTGGATTAGAATTTAAAATACGAGTTAAAATTCATTTTTTCCCGTACGAGAATGTGTGAAATTATACGTGCAAGAAGACACTTCGCGACAGGCAGATTTTTAAATCAAAGCAATAATTTTGAACACTGCTTCTGCACTTTCGAGTATGTGCTTTGATAAAGAGATCGCCTGAGATTGTTTCTTTTTTAATAATATATTTAGAGTCAATAATTCCATTTGATCGAGTATCAGTTTTTTTCAATTAACGCTACCTTTTTTGCAACATTAAAATTTTGTTCCGATTTATTAAATTAATAAAGTAGAGTCACTTAGTTACTGTTAAATTAATAAAGTAGATTTAATCAGATACGAAGTAGTAGAATATGAAATCAAAGAACGTTAGTCCGTTAAATAAAAATTACACAAACTAATCATATTTTTAGATCAGGATTTTCAGGTTTAACCCTTTCCGTGTCCATTGTCAGGATCTCATTCACGTGCCCAGGTGCTACTTGAATGGGAGAAAGACATTGGGCACGATGATCTAGAATTAAGCAATGTAATAATTTCTCAGCGACTGACGATGTATTAGTGTATCGTGCACGACGTATTTTCCACATTATGTATGTGTGTTGTTAGGTCGTGGAATTGCGTCGTTTTTCTCATTCCTTAAAACTTCAAATATTAAAAATGTCGGGACATATATCGATTCAATTTACGTCTCGACACAATCAAAATTTGCGATAATATCATCCACGCGATTAAGTGTAACTACGCTTTTAATATTGCCGTCAATTACAATTATAATTCCAAGTTTACTTGCATTTATTTTGACGATATCCTTTCCTCAAACGTGTTTTATCACGTTTCACGCAATGGTCACTAGCCTTCGTCAGTCGATTTCAGGAAAAAGGTACGTACCTTAGAGTGTGCATGTTGTGTCAAGCTCGGGTGTCGGAAGCGTCCCGGGACGTCCTCTCTAGTGTAGGATCTTTGCACCCGGGCGTTTGTGTGAGAACCGTGGAGCGAGTGTGTTGGTGTGCTCGTTTTGCCATTTTTTAAATATAGCGCTAGGTAGGATAGGTAGTATACTTTCTGGTATGCCTGTTAATTATAAGTAGGTAGGGCCGGGCAGGTTGGCACAGTCTCTGGTCGGGTAGGCACGTTTTCGCGTGACCAACCTGTTTCTGGAAATCTGATTTGAAAAATCGACGGTGAAACTGGCACGAGTAGAGCATGCTCTCGTCTCTGGTTTTGCCTGCCGATTTTTCGAATTTCGCGGTCGCGGTCGCGAGTGGGCGAACGAACGTTTATCGCTCGAGCACGCACATGCGAGTGGGCAACGATCACCGCTGTGATCGTTGGTCAGTCCATGCGCACTTCATTCAGCTTCCGCGGTTTATATTTTTATTTTACCTTTATAAGTTCTTTTTTTGTTTGCGATTTAGAAGACTCGAGCTTAGATTTAAGTTTCAGCGGGCATTGCGCTCGAAGAAAGAAGAAGCTATAAGCCGAAGAGGCCCGGCAAACTGCCACTCAAGAGGGCAACTACTAATGGCTCCCCATCCTCTGGATCATCCAGAGCATGGGAAGTCATTATTGTTACTACTTTGTCACTATGCTCGCTTTTAGTATTTGTAGTAGTAGTAGTAGTAGTAGTAGTAGTAGTAGTAGTCTTTGCTTTTTTGACCGATGTATATATCGGTCCATCGTCCCATTGGGCAAATCGCGATTTTTTTTATTAGTGTTGCGACAAATTAATTACGGGTTGTATTAGAGTTGCGAAATAACACCGCGACTTTTTATTAGTGTGGCGAGAAAATGATTACGGTTTGAATTAGAGTTGCGGTAAAATGATAGTCGCGTTTGCTTTAGAATTGCGAATTGTCTTTTGCAAATTTTATTATGAATTTATAGAATTTCTTATAGAACTATACGTATCAGAATTTATCCTGCTTTCTATTGTTTAAAATTAGATTATAAAGATGTTAGTTTCCAATGAATTTTATAGTATTGCAATGTAATATTGCAAGTAGCAATACCAGAATATTTGAAGTATCTTTTTCATATAGTAAATAGTAACTTTTATTACATTCACTATAAGAGTTAGCGTTGCGATACTGTTGCATCGCGAGTTCTACTAATTTTTCCTGTTAGCGTTGCGATAACGTATGATCGCGTTTTCTTAAGTAGAGTTGCGTTTATAAAATGCCCAGACCCTCCGACTGCATTTGTCGGACACTGTTCCTGGATCACACGATACAGCTGCAAGAGCTGTGCAAGTGTGATCGTTCATGAGCAACCTCCTAAATGGTTGCCTCTCGATATTAGTGTTGCGTATTGCTTAAATACGAGTGCGTAGATTTATACTTATTAGCGTTGCGTCTCAAATTTCGGGAATTTTCACTTTTCCTTTTTTTTTTTTTTTTTTGATAGATTAATTGATATTGCACATATAACAAAGCACTCTTCGCGTTTGATGTTGAGAATTTTCTGCTTCATAAATATTAATAGTAAATTAGCGTTGCGAAACGAGAATATTCAGTTCCACTCTCGGCGCGTTGATCGGGTTTATATAGAGTGGAAGACGATCGAATTTTAGTAGCCCTTCTGGCTACTGTTTTGTTTCTTTTTCAGCGCCCCTCATTAATGCACCCCTTATTACTACGTTTATTACTGAAAATACTGCTATAAGACATATTCCTTTGTCAACGTTAACGTTACCATGACTGCTAAAATACAGAACTTTATTACGAATGTATGATATGTATATATATTTACATGTATGAAATTGTGAGCGATTTCATGCGTAACAAAGTATTATAATGAAATATCTTAATGTTGCTACGAAGGCTTGAAATATTTTTTAAAATTTAATTCATCGCGATTGGAATTAATGCTGGTGATTGTTCGTTCTTAGAACCATAACTTTTAGAATTTTTTCGACCGCGATACTTGTAATCTTTTATCAGTAATGTAGAATTTTATAAATATTCGAATTTCATTTGCACGAAACAAAAGTTCATTCGCGATAATCGTCGCGTTTGTAGTAAAAATTCTGCAAAAAATGACTTGTGCACATACCTTTCGGTTCAGTATGTTGCAAATCACTATGTTGTTGTAGAAAGTAACAGATACTGTAAAAGTTAAAAGATAAAGCAAGTGATTTTATAATAATCGGGTTTTCTCTCATCTTAGTTACTCCAAATGAACATTTCAATTTTTAATTCAGTTTAAATTCAATTACTTAAAATTCTTGTTTTCAACGTAAGCCTAGTTTCGATTAAAAAGATGCAAATGATTCTCTATATTTGTTAGAATTTAGTCAATAGTAATTTGATCTATAATTGACCATTAGTAGTAGTTTATTTTTCATGTATCAAATGTTCTCGTTTTAAAGATGCCTGCCTATTCCATATATAAAATCCAAGTAAATGAGTTTGATTCAGATTTATGAATTTACAGAAAATACATTTTAGTTACATATTTGAACATTTCATAGCATATTAAATATTTGTGCTAGATACCCAAATGATTTTTCTTTCATTGTCTGATTGTTCAGGCTTCTTTCTGTTTTGCCATTATTAAGAGAAGCATATTGTGATCGCGTTGGAGTATATAACTTTTCGATATCTTCACAAGTTTAGTACAACGAATCGTATGTCTCTTTTGTAAGACTCTAAATTGCATATGCAGTGTCAATAGTTTCATTTTCCTTCTCTCGTTCCAAGTAAGACAAATGTATCTTTGATACCGAATGTTGCCAGTAAGGTTGCGAATTATTGTACAATGTTTGTACGCGATCGATGTAGTCGTTTTCGCAAATTAATCAGTAGATTAATTTTTGGAAAACGACTACATCGCTCAGTACAAACATTGTACAATGATTCGATACCAAGTTGAGAACTACGCCACTACAGTCCAGTTTGGATCAAAAATGCCACGAAAAGAATTTTGCATAATCTAAACTGGACTGCAAAGTGGAACGTCGTTGGACGTCGCGGGACGCCGTTGGACACCGTTGGTCCAGTGTGGATCTCCAAATGCCGCCAAAAGAATTTTGGATGATCTATACTGGGCTGCAACGTGGGACGTCGTTGGACGTCGCGGGACGCCGTTGGACACCGTGGGACACCGTCGGTCCAGTGTGGATCTTCAAATGCCGCCAAAAGAATTTTGGATGATCTATACTGGGCTGCAACGTGGGACATCGTCGGTCCAGTGTGGATCTCCAAATGCCGCCAAGAGAATTTTGGAAGATCTATACTGGGCTGCAACGTGGGACATCGTCGGTCCAGTGTGGATCTCCAAATGCCGCCAAGAGAATTTTGGATGATCTATACTGGGCTGCAACGTGGGACATCGTCGGTCCAGTGTGGATCTCCAAATGCCGCCAAGAGAATTTTGGAAGATCTATACTGGGCTGCAACGTGGGACATCGTCGGTCCAGTGTGGATCTCCAAATGCCGCCAAAAGAATTTTGGATGATCTATACTGGGCTGCAACGTGGGACATCGTCGGTCCAGTGTGGATCTCCAAATGCCGCCAAAAGAATTTTGGATGATCTATACTGGGCTGCAACGTGGGACATCGTCGGTCCAGTGTGGATCTCCAAATGCCGCCAAAAGAATTTTGGATGATCTATATTGGGCTGCAACGTGGGACATCGTCGGTCCAGTGTGGATCTCCAAATGCCGCCAAAAGAATTTTGGATGATCTATACTGGGCTGCAACGTGGGACATCGTCGGTCCAGTGTGGATCTCCAAATGCCGCCAATAGAATTTTGGATGATCTATACTGGGCTGCAACGTGGGACATCGTCGGTCCAGTGTGGATCGCCAAATGCCGCCAAAAGAATTTTGGATGATCTATACTGGGCTGCAACGTGGGACATCGTCGGTCCAGTGTGGATCTCCAAATGCCGCCAAAAGAATTTTGGATGATCTATACTGGGCTGCAACGTGGGACATCGTCGGTCCAGTGTGGATCTCCAAATGCCGCCAAAAGAATTTTGGATGATCTATACTGGGCTGCAACGTGGGACATCGTCGGTCCAGTGTGGATCTCCAAATGCCGCCAAAAGAATTTTGGAAGATCTATACTGGGCTGCAACGTGGGACATCGTCGGTCCAGTGTGGATCTCCAAATGCCGCCAAAAGAATTTTGGATGATCTATACTGGGCTGCAACGTGGGACATCGTCGGTCCAGTGTGGATCTCCAAATGCCGGCAAAAGAATTTTGGATGATCTATACTGGGCTGCAACGTGGGACATCGTCGGTCCAGTGTGGATCTCCAAATGCCGCCAAAAGAATTTTGGAAGATCTATACTGGGCTGCAACGTGGGACATCGTCGGTCCAGTGTGGATCTCCAAATGCCGCCAAAAGAATTTTGGATGATCTATATTGGGCTGCAACGTGGGACATCGTCGGTCCAGTGTGGATCTCCAAATGCCGCCAAAAGAATTTTGGATGATCTATACTGGGCTGCAACGTGGGACATCGTCGGTCCAGTGTGGATCTCCAAATGCCGGCAAAAGAATTTTGGATGATCTATACTGGGCTGCAACGTGGGACATCGTCGGTCCAGTGTGGATCTCTAAATGCCGCCAAAAGAATTTTGGATGATCTATACTGGGCTGCAACGTGGGACATCGTTGGTCCAGTGTGGATCTCCAAATGTCGCCAAAAGAATTTTGGTTGATCTATACTGGACTGCAACGTGGGACGTCGCGGGACGCCGTTGGACGCCGCGGGACACCGTTGGACATCGTTGGACATCGCGGGACACCGTTGGACATCGCGGGACACCGTTGGACATCGTTGGACACCGCGGGACACCGTTGGACATCGTTGGACATCGCGGGATGCGTGCGTTATAGCCTTAATTAATCGATAGCTATGTACCTATGTTAAGTGCATTGTTAGCGTATTCTGTACAACCACACTTAACCATCTTGGAACCCAGAAAAGAAAAATCTCCTCCCTTTCCGCTCGCTTACCACACTGGAGTTGTTATACTTGCGATTTATGGGTTCACGGTCGCTCAGTTCTTTCAAACTGTCGCGTGGCGTACTCGCTCGCGCGTATTCCGGGTGCGTACGGGTCAACGTGCACTGGACAACTCTTTGAATTCGTTAGTCGCCCCAAGGACACCTCTGTCTTGGTGACTACTCGACGACTGCTCGTCGTTTGTCTCGAATCGCGAGAGTTGTCATCGCGCTGGTGATACCTGTGAATCTGTTGACGATCGAGTCGCACGTCCACGATCCTGTCCGATTGGTACTTTGGTACTCGGACAGGGGCCTGCGTTTCACGTCCTCCGTAATTCTGTTCGGGCCCGCGGGGGTGGACCCCACTGTTCAGTTGGGGCCTTGCCTTCGTAATCCTGTTCAGCGGTCCCTCCCCGGGTTCCACTTATACAGTTGGAGTGTGTTAAATTGCAGGCCCATTCGCTGGACACGGGTATCATCGGTAAATGCCATCGACCGTGATAAGTTTCAAACGACGTGACAGGAATCGAGAGAAGGTCAATGCTTGGGCTTTCCGCCGAACCTTAGGGTTATCGGGTGCACGGGAGTACGTCACGTAGGTTTGTTAGTTCTTTCGAGAGATCGCGATTACGTTCGTTCCGGGCGAACCGCGGATTTTCTTCCATCGTCTCATTATTGGGGCTCCGTTTCCATAGTAGCCTCATTTTCTTTTCTTTCGTTCCATGTTAGGCAAATGTGTCTTTGATACGGAATGCTGCCGGTAGGGTTGCGAATTATTGTACGATATTTGTAACGATCAATGTAATTGTTGTGTGGGAGATGGATGTTGCGTTATATATGTTGATCTACGTTTGTAAAGATTCATGTAACCGCTGCGTTGGAGATATTTGTTTCGCAGTTAGGCTACGAAACAACTATCCCTTAACGCAGGCCCATGGTCAAGTAGAGTCGGAACTCGACATTCTGCCAATAGGTTGAATGTCGAGATCGATGCGTAATGTTAAATAACCCATGGGCGGGTCTCGTGCGTAGTCACCTCCTCGTGGTGAGACCTGGTAATTGGCATCGTTTTCCAAAATTTGATCATACGATTAATCTTTGGAAAACGATACCAAGCAAAGAACTACGCACCAGTCCAGATTGGGTCACCAAAAGCCACTAAGAGAATTACGTATGATCTATACTAGACTGCAACGTAGTACATCGTTGGAGACCGCAGGATGAGTGCAATTTAGCCTAAATCAGTCGTAAGATAGATACATATGTTATGTGTGTTGTAAGCTCAGTCTGTCCAACGATACTTGCCTATCAAGAAATCCTTCCTCCGAGTTCATTTTTGAAAAAAAAAAAAAACTCCTCTGTGGCTCACCTTACTCAGAAACGATTGGTTTCGCTGTTTATCGGTTCACGATCGCTTAGTTCTTTCAAATTGTCGCGTCACGTACTCGCTCGCGCGTATTCCGAGTACGTGCGGGTCGACGTGCAGTGGAAAAGACCTTGGATTCGTAGGTCAAAATAATGGAAATATACGCAAGAAAATATGGAGTACGCGTCTAGCGTGCAAGTTGCAAGTTGCAATCGCTGCTCGCTCGCTGCGCTCGCTCGTTCGAATCTAGCCCAACCCAAAACCGATACTGCACGTTCGCATATAGTAATAGAAAGCGTATCGTGTACCGACGTTGTAGCGTAGGGACTTTGAAAAAATTTTCGCGTTCGAAAGCTCTTTAGGAATTATTTCGTTAATAAGCGTTATAAGGTGATGTTGCGGAAGGAGGTGTCGGAGAGCGTAAGAGAACGGGATTTCATTCCCGACAGGATAGGTGGACGGCAGCAGGTGGAGTTAAGTTGGGGTTAGGTTACAGTATGACCGCTATAAGAATAGCGAGGGGAAACAGAACCGTATCCCACGCGTCGGCGTCCGTGCTAGCCGCGTCTCCCCCGTTGGAACTGCTGGCCCTCGCACTCCAACAGGTGTTCAATCAACGGAGGGCTCTAGGTTCGGACTGCAACCAACCGGCCCAAGACGTTTGGAGGGAGGCCAGGCACAGGATATGGGAAGGATGGCGCTCCCAATTACAGCAGGAGGACGTCACTCGGCCGCACCGAGCCGTTCGCGCCGTCCTTCCCAACTGGGAGGCGTGGAGGGACCGCGGCTGTGTTTCGCTCACTTACAGGATGACGCAGGTGCTCACGTCCCATGGCGCGTTTGCTGAACACCTGCGAAGGACCCAGCGGGAGGTGACGTCCATCTGTCACCACTGCGAAGAGGAGGAGGATACGGCGCAGCACAAGCTGGAGATATGCCCAGCGTGGGAAGAACCGCGCCGCGTACTGCGCCTCACCATAGGCTATAGATTAGCACCTGAAGCGGTCGTCGAGGCCACGGCGAGGGGCCCACAGGAGTTGGCCGCCGTCCGCACAATCTGCAAGCAAGTCATGCTAGCGAAGTAGCGGGCGGAGAGGAACAGGGAGAAGCGAGGCGACCCCGTCAGGATAGCCCGCAGAGGAAGGGGAGGAGCATCGATACTCCGCCGCGTGATCGCGGCACCACCACCACCGCCGCCATCATAGAAGCGCACGGAGAAGTAAAAGCCGTCAAGCCGAGGAGGGTCTGGGTTCCTCCTCGAAATTGCTCGACGGCCCAGGAAATGTGCCGCTAGGGGGCGAGTGATCACGCCCTCTCTGCCATTCATAACCAGGCTGCCTCCCATACAACAAATCAGGGAGAGAAGGACGAAGGAGCGTCCTGGGAACGAACTAACGACAGGAACTGGGACGCTCCTCAGAACCGTTACGACGACCACCGTGAGGTTTTTGTCGGTAAGAGTCCGACTACCCGCCGACTACCAGAGGGCGGACGGGCGTCCATGAGTATTTCCCCACGTATAAAGGAATAGGTTCAGTACGGGTCTTTTTTCCGCATGCGTTCCTTTCCCGCGTTCCGGATCCGTTCCTAGTTCCGGATCCGTTCCTAGTTCCGGATCCGTTCCTAGTTCCGGATCCGTTCCTAGTTCCGGATCCGTTCCAAGTTCCGGATACGTTCCTAGTTCCGGATACGTTCCTAGTTCCGGATCGGTACAGTCCCGGTCCGATTCAGTCCGGTTCAGAAAGGTTAAGACCGGTTCAGTCCGTTTCAGACCGGTTCAGACCGGTTCAGACCAGTGCAGACCGTTTCAGACCGGTTCAGACCGATCCAGACCGTTTCAGACCGGTACAGTCGCGGTCAGGTTCAGACCTGGTACGTTTCAGTCCGGTTCAGTACGGTTCAGACCGGTTCAGACCGATCCAGACCGTTTCAGACCGGTACAGTCGCGGTCAGGTTCAGACCTGGTACGTTTCAGTCCGGTTCAGTACGGTTCAGACCGGTTCAGACCGGTTCAGACCGTTTCAGACCGGTTCAGACCGTTTCAGACCGGTTCAGACCGTTTCAGACCGGTTCAGACCGGTTCAGACTGATCCAGACCGGTTCAGACCGATCCAGACCGGTTCAGACCGATCCAGACCGGTTCAGACCGGTTCAGACCGGTACAGTCGCGGTCAGGTTCAGACCTGGTACGTTTCAGTCCGGTTCAGTACGGTTCAGACCGGTTCAGACCGTTTCAGACCGGTTCAGACCGATCCAGACCGCTTCAGACCGGTTCAGACCGGTTCAGACGGGTTCAGACCGGTACAGTCGCGGTCAGGTTCAGACCCGGTACGTTTCAGTCCGGTTCAGACCGGTTCAGACCGGTTCAGACCGGTTCAGACCGTTTCAGACCGGTTCAGACCGATCCAGACCGTTTCAGACCGTTTCAGACCGGTTCAGACCGGTTCAGACCGATCCAGACCGTTTCAGGCCGATTCAGACCGGTTCAGACCGGTACAGTCGCGGTCAGGTTCAGACCCGGTACGTTTGAGTCCGGTTCAGTCCGTTTCAGACCGGTTCAGACCGGTTCAGACCGGTGCAGACCGGTACAGTCGCGGTCAGGTTCAGACCTGGTACGTTTCAGTCCGGTTCAGTACGGTTCAGACCGGTTCAGACCGTTTCAGACCGATCCAGACCGCTTCAGACCGGTTCAGACCGGTTCAGACGGGTTCAGACCGGTACAGTCGCGGTCAGGTTCAGACCCGGTACGTTTCAGTCCGGTTCAGACCGGTTCAGACCGGTTCAGACCGGTTCAGACCGTTTCAGACCGGTTCAGACCGGTTCAGACCGATCCAGACCGTTTCAGACCGGTACAGTCGCGGTCAGGTTCAGACCTGGTACGTTTCAGTCCGGTTCAGTACGGTCCAGACCGGTTCAGACCGGTTCAGACCGTTTCAGACCGGTTCAGACCGTTTCAGACCGGTTCAGACCGGTTCAGACCGATCCAGACCGGTTCAGACCGGTTCAGACCGGTACAGTCGCGGTCAGGTTCAGACCCGGTACGTTTCAGTCCGGTTCAGACCGGTTCAGACCGTTTCAGACCGGTTCAGACCGATCCAGACCGTTTCATACCGGTACAGTCGCGGTCAGGTTCAGACCTGGTACGTTTCAGTCCGGTTCAGTACGGTTCAGACCGGTTCAGACCGGTTCAGACCGGTTCAGACCGGTTCAGACCGGTTCAGACCGGTTCAGACCGGTTCAGACCGATCCAGACCGGTTCAGACCGTTTCAGACCGGTACAGTCGCGGTCAGGTTCAGACCTGGTACGTTTCAGTCCGGTTCAGTACGGTTCAGACCGGTTCAGACCGTTTCAGACCGGTTCAGACCGATCCAGACCGTTTCAGACCGGTACAGACCGATCCAGACCGGTTCAGACCGGTTCAGACCGGTTCAGACCGGTACAGTCGCGGTCAGGTTCAGACCCGGTACGTTTCAGTCCGGTTCAGACCGGTTCAGACCGGTTCAGACCGGTTCAGACCGTTTCAGACCGGTTCAGACCGATCCAGACCGTTTCAGACCGGTACAGTCGCGGTCAGGTTCAGACCTGGTACGTTTCAGTCCGGTTCAGTACGGTTCAGACCGGTTCAGGACGTTTCAGACCGGTTCAGACCGGTCCAGTCCGTTTCAGACCGGTTCAGACCGGTGCAGACCGGTGCAGACCGATCCAGACCGGTTCAGACAGATCCAGACCGGTTCAGACCGATCCAGACCGTTTCAGACCGGTACAGTCGCGGTCAGGTTCAGACCTGGTATGTTTCAGTCCGGTTCAGTACGGTTCAGACCGGTTCAGACCGTTTCAGACCGGTTCAGACCGATCCAGACCGGTTCAGACCGTTTCAGACCGGTACAGTCGCGGTCAGGTTCAGACCCGGTACGTTTCAGTCCGGTTCAGACCGGTTCAGACCGATCCAGACCGGTTCAGACCGGTTCAGACCGGTTCAGACCGGTTCAGACCGTTTCAGACCGGTACAGTCGCGGTCAGGTTCAGACCTGGTACGTTTCAGTCCGGTTCAGACCGGTTCAGACCGTTTCAGACCGGTTCAGACCGATCCAGACCGGTTCAGACCGGTTCAGACCGGTTCAGACCGGTTCAGACCGGTTCAGACCGTTTCAGACCGGTACAGTCGCGGTCAGGTTCAGACCTGGTACGTTTCAGTCCGGTTCAGACCGGTTCAGACCGTTTCAGACCGGTTCAGACCGATCCAGACCGGTTCAGACCGATCCAGACCGGTTCAGACCGGTTCAGACCGGTTCAGACCGGTTCAGACCGGTTCAGACCGTTTCAGACCGGTTCAGACCGTTTCAGACCGGTTCAGACCGGTTCAGACCGGTACAGTCGCGGTCAGGTTCAGACCTGGTACGTTTCAGTCCGGTTCAGACCGGTTCAGACCGTTTCAGACCGGTTCAGACCGATCCAGACCGGTTCAGACCGGTTCAGACCGGTTCAGACCGGTTCAGACCGTTTCAGACCGGTTCAGACCGATCCAGACCGTTTCAGACCGGTACAGTCGCGGTCAGGTTCAGACCTGGTATGTTTCAGTCCGGTTCAGTACGGTTCAGACCGGTTCAGACCGTTTCAGACCGGTTCAGACCGATCCAGACCGTTTCAGACCGGTACAGTCGCGGTCAGGTTCAGACCCGGTACGTTTCAGTCCGGTTCAGACCGGTTCAGACCGTTTCAGACCGGTTCAGACCGATCCAGACCGGTTCAGACCGGTTCAGACCGGTTCAGACCGTTTCAGACCGGTTCAGACCGGTTCAGACCGGTACAGTCGCGGTCAGGTTCAGACCTGGTACGTTTCAGTCCGGTTCAGACCGGTTCAGACCGTTTCAGACCGGTTCAGACCGATCCAGACCGGTTCAGACCGGTTCAGACCGGTTCAGACCGGTTCAGACCGGTTCAGACCGTTTCAGACCGTTTCAGACCGGTTCAGACCGATCCAGACCGTTTCAGACCGGTACAGTCGCGGTCAGGTTCAGACCTGGTATGTTTCAGTCCGGTTCAGTACGGTTCAGACCGGTTCAGACCGTTTCAGACCGGTTCAGACCGATCCAGACCGTTTCAGACCGGTACAGTCGCGGTCAGGTTCAGACCTGGTACGTTTCAGTCCGGTTCAGACCGGTTCAGACCGTTTCAGACCGGTTCAGACCGATCCAGACCGGTTCAGACCGGTTCAGACCGGTTCAGACCGGTTCAGACCGTTTCAGACCGGTTCAGACCGATCCAGACCGTTTCAGACCGGTACAGTCGCGGTCAGGTTCAGACCTGGTATGTTTCAGTCCGGTTCAGTACGGTTCAGACCGGTTCAGACCGTTTCAGACCGGTTCAGACCGATCCAGACCGTTTCAGACCGGTACAGTCGCGGTCAGGTTCAGACCCGGTACGTTTCAGTCCGGTTCAGACCGGTTCAGACCGATCCAGACCGGTTCAGACCGGTTCAGACCGGTTCAGACCGGTTCAGACCGTTTCAGACCGGTACAGTCGCGGTCAGGTTCAGACCTGGTACGTTTCAGTCCGGTTCAGACCGGTTCAGACCGTTTCAGACCGGTTCAGACCGATCCAGACCGGTTCAGACCGGTTCAGACCGGTTCAGACCGGTTCAGACCGGTTCAGACCGGTTCAGACCGTTTCAGACCGGTACAGTCGCGGTCAGGTTCAGACCTGGTACGTTTCAGTCCGGTTCAGACCGGTTCAGACCGTTTCAGACCGGTTCAGACCGATCCAGACCGGTTCAGACCGATCCAGACCGGTTCAGACCGGTTCAGACCGGTTCAGACCGGTTCAGACCGTTTCAGACCGGTTCAGACCGTTTCAGACCGGTTCAGACCGGTTCAGACCGATCCAGACCGGTTCAGACCGATCCAGACCGGTTCAGACCGATCCAGACCGGTTCAGACCGTTTCAGACCGGTTCAGACCGGTTCAGACCGATCCAGACCGGTTCAGACCGATCCAGACCGGTTCAGACCGTTTCAGACCGGTACAGTCGCGGTCAGGTTCAGACCTGGTACGTTTCAGTCCGGTTCAGTACGGTTCAGACCGGTTCAGACCGGTTCAGACCGTTTCAGACCGGTTCAGACCGGTTCAGACCGATCCAGACCGGTTCAGACGGGTTCAGACCGGTTCAGACCGGTTCAGACCGGTACAGTCGCGGTCAGGTTCAGACCCGGTACGTTTCAGTCCGGTTCAGACCGGTTCAGACCGGTTCAGACCGGTTCAGACCGTTTCAGACCGGTTCAGACCGATCCAGACCGTTTCAGACCGGTACAGTCGCGGTCAGGTTCAGACCCGGTACGTTTCAGTCCGGTTCAGACCGGTTCAGACCGATCCAGACCGGTTCAGACCGGTTCAGACCGGTACAGTCGCGGTCAGGTTCAGACCCGGTACGTTTCAGTCCGGTTCAGACCGGTTCAGACCGATCCAGACCGGTCCAGACCGGTTCAGACCGGTTCAGACCGTTTCAGACCGGTACAGTCGCGGTCAGGTTCAGACCTGGTACGTTTCAGTCCGGTTCAGTACGGTTCAGACCGTTTCAGACCGGTTCAGACCGTTTCAGACCGGTTCAGACCGTTTCAGACCGGTTCAGACCGGTTCAGACCGATCCAGACCGGTTCAGACCGTTTCAGACCGGTACAGTCGCGGTCAGGTTCAGACCCGGTACGTTTGAGTCCGGTTCAGTCCGTTTCAGACCGGTTCAGACCGGTTCAGACCGGTGCAGACCGGTACAGTCGCGGTCAGGTTCAGACCTGGTACGTTTCAGTCCGGTTCAGACCGGTTCAGACCGATCCAGACCGGTCCAGACCGGTTCAGACCGGTTCAGACCGTTTCAGACCGGTACAGTCGCGGTCAGGTTCAGACCTGGTACGTTTCAGTCCGGTTCAGTACGGTTCAGACCGGTTCAGACCGTTTCAGACCGTTTCAGACCGTTTCAGACCGGTTCAGACCGGTTCAGACCGTTTCAGACCGGTTCAGTCGCGGTCAGGTTAGGTTGGGGTTAGGTTGGGGTTAGGTTGGGGTTAGGTTGGGGTTAGGTTGGGGTTAGGTTGGGGTTAGGTTGGGGTTAGGTTAGGTTGGGGTTAGGTTGGGGTTAGGTTGGGGTTAGGTTGGGGTTAGGTTGGGGTTAGGTTGGGGTTAGGTTGGGGTTAGGTTGGGGTTAGGTTGGGGTTAGGTTGGGGTTAGGTTGGGGTTAGGTTGGGGTTAGGTTGGGGTTAGGTTGGGGTTAGGTTGGGGTTAGGTTAGGCGGCGAACGTCCGTTCCAGGACGTGTGGAGGGAGACGCGGCACAGGGTCTGGGAGAGATGGCGCGCCCAACTAACCGAGGAGGACATGTCACGGCCACACCGGGCCGTGCGCGCCGTCCTCCCCAACTGGGAGGCGTGGCGGGACCGCGGCGGGGTCCCTCTGACGTACAGGATGACGCAGGTGCTCACCGGCCACGGTGTGTTCGGTGAGTTCCTGAGAAGAATCCAGCGTGAGGTGACGTCAATCTGTCACCACTGCCAGGAGGAAGAGGACACGGCGCAGCACACGCTGGAGCGTTGTCCGGCGTGGGAGGTGCCGCGCCGCGTGCTACGTCTCGCCATAGGCGACGGGTTGGCCCCCGAGGCGCTCGTGGAGGCGACGCTGAGGAGTCCACAGGAGTACGCGGCCGTCCGCACCTTCTGCGAGCAGGTCATGCTGGCGAAGGAGCGGGCGGAGCGGAGCAGGGTGAAGAACCGCGACCCCTGCCGGGTCGTGCGCGGACGAAGAGGAGCGCGAGGAGGAGCAACGTCGACGACGCGACGCCGCGCGACCGCGGCGCCACCACCGACGCCGCCGTCGTAGAAGAGCGCGCGCGCGCGTTCGTCCGAAGGGGAAAAAACAGGCCGTCAAGCCGGGGAGGGTCTGGGTCCCTGCCCGGAATTGCACGACGGCCCCACGGAACGCCGGCGCCGCGGGGGCCGGTGGTCACCCCCCGGCTGCCAAGAAGAGAAAGAAGAGGATGTCCCCTGCGAAAAATCTCGCGGGGGAGCGACGAGGGAGCGCCCTGGACCGAGAGCTTCGAGACAGGAAACGGGACGCTCCCGAGAACCGTCACGGCGACCATCGTGGGGTTTTAGTCGGTAAGAGTCCGACACTACCCGCCGCCGCCTCCCAGAGGGCGGCCGGGTGTCCATGAGGATTTCCCCACGTATAAAAAAAAAAAAAAAAAAATAAAAAAAAAAAAAAAAAAAAAAAAAAAAAAAAAAAAAGGTTGGGGTTAGGTTGGGGTTAGGTTGGGGTTAGGTTGGGGTTAGGTTGGGGTTAGGTTGGGGTTAGGTTAGGTTGGGGTTAGGTTAGGTTGGGGTTAGGTTGGGGTTAGGTTGGGGTTAGGTTGGGGTTAGGTTGGGGTTAGGTTGGGGTTAGGTTGGGGTTAGGTTGGGGTTAGGTTAGGTTGGGGTTAGGTTGGGGTTAGGTTGGGGTTAGGTTGGGGTTAGGTTGGGGTTAGGTTGGGGTTAGGTTGGGGTTAGGTTGGGGTTAGGTTGGGGTTAGGGGTTAGGTTGGGGTTAGGTTGGGGTTAGGTTGGGGTTAGGTTGGGGTTAGGTTGGGGTTAGGTTGGGGTTAGGTTGGGGTTAGGTTGGGGTTAGGTTGGGGTTAGGTTGGGGTTAGGTTGGGGTTAGGGTGGGGTTAGGTTGGGGTTAGGTTGGGGTTAGGTTGGGGTTAGGTTGGGGTTAGGTTGGGGTTAGGTTGGGGTTAGGTTGGGGTTAGGTTGGGGTTAGGTTGGGGTTAGGTTGGGGTTAGGTTAGGTTGGGGTTAGGTTGGGGTTAGGTTGGGGTTAGGTTGGGGTTAGGTTGGGGTTAGGTTGGGGTTAGGTTGGGGTTAGGTTGGGGTTAGGTTGGGGTTAGGTTGGGGTTAGGTTGGGGTTAGGTTGGGGTTAGGTTGGGGTTAGGTTGGGGTTAGGTTGGGGTTAGGTTGGGGTTAGGTTGGGGTTAGGTTGGGGTTAGGTTGGGGTTAGGTTGGGGTTAGGTTGGGGTTAGGTTGGGGTTAGG
This sequence comes from Bombus campestris, assembly GCA_905333015.3. Lineage (NCBI taxonomy): Eukaryota > Metazoa > Arthropoda > Insecta > Hymenoptera > Apidae > Bombus > Bombus campestris. Next base: position 10,185,210 of record HG995140.1, read on the forward strand.
TTGGGGTTAGGTTGGGGTTAGGTTGGGGTTAGGTTGGGGTTAGGTTGGGTTAGGTTGGGGTTAGGTTGGGGTTAGGTTGGGGTTAGGTTGGGGTTAGGTTGGGGTTAGGTTGGGGTTAGGTTGGGGTTAGGTTGGGGTTAGGTTGGGGTTAGGTTGGGGTTAGGTTGGGGTTAGGTTGGGGTTAGGTTGGGGTTAGGTTGGGGTTAGGTTGGGGTTAGGTTGGGGTTAGGTTGGGGTTAGGTTGGGGTTAGGTTGGGGTTAGGTTGGGGTTAGGTTGGGGTTAGGTTGGGGTTAGGTTAGGTTGGGGTTAGGTTAGGTTGGGGTTAGGTTGGGGTTAGGTTGGGGTTAGGTTGGGGTTAGGTTGGGGTTAGGTTGGGGTTAGGTTGGGGTTAGGTTGGGGTTAGGTTGGGGTTAGGTTGGGGTTAGGTTGGGGTTAGGTTGGGGTTAGGTTGGGGTTAGGTTGGGGTTAGGTTGGGGTTAGGTTGGGGTTAGGTTGGGGTTAGGTTGGGGTTAGGTTGGGGTTAGGTTGGGGTTAGGTTGGGGTTAGGTTGGGGTTAGGTTGGGGTTAGGTTGGGGTTAGGTTGGGGTTAGGTTGGGGTTAGGTTAGGTTGGGGTTAGGTTGGGGTTAGGTTGGGGTTAGGTTGGGACTTGGACTGCTGCTGTCCAACAGAGGATCGACGAGCACGTGCCAGGCCTGGAGGGGGTCCTCCGTCATCGACCTGACCTGGGCCACTGCCAACCTACACCGGAGAGTGCGCGACTGGAGGGTGCTGGACGGGGTCGAGACTCTGTCCGACCATCTCTACGTGATGATGGAGCTCGCCCCGGAAACCACGTCCACCGGACGGGCCGTCGGCAGCAACGACACCGGAGGGCCGAACCGTTCCCGCCATCCGCCAACACCGAGAAGAAGATGGCGGGCGAAAGACAGGAACCGGGATCTTCTGCAAGCCGCTGTCTCCGTGTCCGCATGGAGTTGGGACGCGCGGACAACGCGGGACGACGGCGGCAGCAGCATAGACGAGGAGGCGGAGGATCTGCGGAGAGACATGGCCGCGGCCTGTGACGCCTCAATGCCGCGCTCCAGTACCAGCCACGGAGCGCGAGCCCCGGGCGTCTACTGGTGGACGGAGGAGATAGCCGCCCTCAGAAGAGGATGCGCACTGGCACGTACAGCGCTGCAGAGGGCCCGGCGCAGGCGAACGCGCGACGAGGAGAGGATCTCTCGCTGTTACGACGCGTACAGGGAGAAGAGGAGGATACTCCAGTGGGAGATCCGGACGGCGAAAGCCCGGGCCTGGGACGAGCTCGTCGAATCGGTCGAGGCCGATCCATGGGGGAGGCCCTACCGGTTGGTCACGAGGAGGCTACGACCACCGGCACCCCCATTGACCGCGAGTATGGAGCCGGGGTTGCTCGACACGGTTCTGAGCGCTCTGTTCCCGCGACAGCAACAGGACAGCACGGACAACGTCGACGCGACGAGGAGGAGGACGCCGCCGCTCCGCTCCAACAACACCGTCGCGGAGTGGAGGGAAGAGCTGCGAGTGACGAAGGAAGAGTTACTCGCGGCAACGAAGAGGATGGCGTCCCGCGGCGACGTGGCACCCGGTCCGGACGGAATACCGGGCCGTGTCTGGGCAGAGTCGATGGAGACCCTGGCTCCCCGTCTGCAGCACGTCTTCACGCGGTGCATGAGGGAAGGCGCGTACCCACGGGCGTGGAGGACGGCGAGGCTGGTGCTGCTGCGCAAGGAGGGCCGCCCGCCGGACTCGCCGTCCGCGTACAGACCGATATGCCTTCTGGACGAGGCTGGCAAGCTCCTGGAAAGGATAATCGCCGCCCGTCTGGAGGCGCATATCACGGAGCGCGGATCCGGCTGGCACGATAGCCAGTTCGGATTCAGAAAAGGAAGATCCACCGTGGACGCCGTGAGGATGGTGCGGACGACCGCCGACGACATGGTAGCGCGGGGAGGAGTGGCCATCGCGGTCTCATTGGACGTGACCAACGCGTTCAACACGATCCCCTGGGCCAGGATCGTGGAGGCGCTGGAGAGGCTGGAGGTGCCCGCGTACCTTGTTCGCCTGATACGGTCGTACCTCAGCGACCGTTGGATCGGGTACGCGGGCCGAAACGGCGCGGAGGAGAGGAGGCCGGTGGAGCGCGGTGTCCCGCAGGGGTCGGTCCTGGGACCCATACTGTGGATCACCGCGTACGACTCGGTCCTCCGTTGCCCCATGCCGCCGGGCACGGCCTTGGTGTGCTACGCCGACGACACCTTGGTCATGGCCGGCGGCGGGGGATGGTACGAGGCGCAGGCGATCGCGGACTTGGCGGTGGCGCGCGCGGTGAGGGCGATAGGAAGACTGGGGCTGAACGTGTCGCCGGCCAAGACGGAGGCCGTGGGGTTCTTCGACCGTCGTCGCAGAGGAGCCCCACCGTCCGGACTGTGCGTCAGGTGCGACGGCGAGGACGTGCCGGTGAGAGCCCAGATGAGGTACCTGGGCCTCACCATCGACAGCGGATGGACGTTCGAGCCCCACTTCGAGGAACTGGTTCCGAAGGTGGCAGCCGCAGCCAACGCCCTGTGCGGCTTGCTGCCCAACATAGGTGGAGCGGGAACGAGAGTGCGCCGCCTCTACGAGGGAGTGGTGAGATCGAGGGTCCTCTACGGGGCCCCCGTATGGGCCGAAGAACTGCTGGCCAACCGTCGCAGCCTGACCCTGCTACGGAGGCTGCACAGGACGACCGCCATCAGGATCGCGCGTGCATACCGAACGGTGTCGCACGCGTCGGCGTCCGTGCTGGCCGCGTCCCCACCGTTCGAGCTGCAGGCCCTTGCGCTCCAACGGTTGTACAACCACCGTAGGGCCCCGGGCGCGGACGGTGGCGGCGGCGATCGTCCGTTTCAGGACGTGTGGAGGGAGACGCGGCACAGGGTCTGGGAGAGATGGCGCGCCCAACTAACCGAGGAGGACATGTCACGGCCACACCGGGCCGTGCGCGCCGTCCTCCCCAACTGGGAGGCGTGGCGGGACCGCGGCGGGGTCCCTTTGACGTACAGGATGACGCAGGTGCTCACCGGCCACGGTGTGTTCGGTGAGTTCCTGAGAAGAATCCAGCGTGAGGTGACGTCAATCTGTCACCACTGCCAGGAGGAAGAGGACACGGCGCAGCACACGCTGGAGCGTTGTCCGGCGTGGGAGGTGCCGCGCCGCGTGCTACGTCTCGCCATAGGCGACGGGTTGGCCCCCGAGGCGCTCGTGGAGGCGACGCTGAGGAGTCCGCAGGAGTACGCGGCCGTCCGCACCTTCTGCGAGCAGGTCATGCTGGCGAAGGAGCGGGCGGAGCGGAGCAGGGTGAAGAACCGCGACCCCTGCCGGGTCGTGCGCGGACGAAGAGGAGCGCGAGGAGGAGCAACGTCGACGACGCGACGCCGCGCGACCGCGGCGCCACCACCGACGCCGCCGTCGTAGAAGAGCGCGCGCGCGCGTTCGTCCGAAGGGGGAAAAAACAGGCCGTCAAGCCGGGGAGGGTCTGGGTCCCTGCCCGGAATTGCACGACGGCCCCACGGAACGTTGGCGCCGGGGGGCTGGTGGTCACCCGCCGGCTGCCAAGAAGAAGAGGATGTCCCCTGCGAAAAATCTCGCGGGGGAGCGACGAGGGAGCGCCCTGGACCGAGAGCTTCGAGACAGGAAACGGGACGCTCCCGAGAACCGTCACGGCGACCATCGTGGGGTTTTAGTCGGTAAGAGTCCGACACTACCCGCCGCCGCCTCCCAGAGGGCGGCCGGGTGTCCATGAGGATTTCCCCACGTATAAAAAAAAAAAAAAAAAAAAAGGTTGGGGTTAGGTTGGGGTTAGGTTGGGGTTAGGTTGGGGTTAGGTTGGGGTTAGGTTGGGGTTAGGTTGGGGTTAGGTTGGGGTTAGGTTGGGGTTAGGTTGGGGTTAGGTTGGGGTTAGGTTGGGGTTAGGTTGGGGTTAGGTTGGGGTTAGGTTGGGGTTAGGTTGGGGTTAGGTTGGGGTTAGGTTGGGGTTAGGTTGGGGTTAGGTTGGGGTTAGGTTGGGGTTAGGTTGGGGTTAGGTTGGGGTTAGGTTGGGGTTAGGTTGGGGTTAGGTTGGGGTTAGGTTGGGGTTAGGTTGGGGTTAGGTTGGGGTTAGGTTGGGGTTAGGTTGGGGTTAGGTTGGGGTTAGGTTGGGGTTAGGTTGGGGTTAGGTTGGGGTTAGGTTGGGGTTAGGTTGGGGTTAGGTTGGGGTTAGGTTGGGGTTAGGTTGGGGTTAGGTTGGGGTTAGGTTGGGGTTAGGTTGGGGTTAGGTTGGGGTTAGGTTGGGGTTAGGTTAGGTTGGGGTTAGGTTGGGGTTAGGTTGGGGTTAGGTTGGGGTTAGGTTGGGGTTAGGTTGGGGTTAGGTTGGGGTTAGGTTGGGGTTAGGTTGGGGTTAGGTTGGGGTTAGGTTGGGGTTAGGTTAGGTTGGGGTTAGGTTGGGGTTAGGTTGGGGTTAGGTTGGGGTTAGGTTGGGGTTAGGTTAGGTTGGGGTTAGGTTGGGGTTAGGTTGGGGTTAGGTTGGGGTTAGGTTGGGGTTAGGTTGGGGTTAGGGTGGGGTTAGGGTGGGGTGAGGTTGGGGTTAGGTTGGGGTTAGGTTGGGGTTAGGTTGGGGTTAGGTTGGGGTTAGGTTGGGGTTAGGTTGGGGTTAGGTTGGGGTTAGGTTGGGGTTAGGTTGGGGTTAGGTTGGGGTTAGGTTGGGGTTAGGTTGGGGTTAGGTTGGGGTTAGGTTGGGGTTAGGTTGGGGTTAGGTTGGGGTTAGGTTGGGGTTAGGTTGGGGTTAGGTTGGGGTTAGGTTGGGGTTAGGTTGGGGTTAGGTTGGGGTTAGGTTGGGGTTAGGTTGGGGTTAGGTTGGGGTTAGGTTGGGGTTAGGTTGGGGTTAGGTTGGGGTTAGGTTGGGGTTAGGTTGGGGTTAGGTTGGGGTTAGGTTGGGGTTAGGTTGGGGTTAGGTTGGGGTTAGGTTGGGGTTAGGTTGGGGTTAGGTTGGGGTTAGGTTGGGGTTAGGTTGGGGTTAGGTTGGGGTTAGGTTGGGGTTAGGTTGGGGTTAGGTTGGGGTTAGGTTGGGGTTAGGTTGGGGTTAGGTTGGGGTTAGGTTGGGGTTAGGTTGGGGTTAGGTTGGGGTTAGGTTGGGGTTAGGTTGGGGTTAGGTTGGGGTTAGGTTGGGGTTAGGTTGGGGTTAGGTTGGGGTTAGGTTGGGGTTAGGTTGGGGTTAGGTTGGGGTTAGGTTGGGGTTAGGTTGGGGTTAGGTTGGGGTTAGGTTGGGGTTAGGTTGGGGTTAGGTTGGGGTTAGGTTGGGGTTAGGTTGGGGTTAGGTTGGGGTTAGGTTGGGGTTAGGTTGGGGTTAGGTTGGGGTTAGGTTGGGGTTAGGTTGGGGTTAGGTTGGGGTTAGGTTGGGGTTAGGTTGGGGTTAGGTTGGGGTTAGGTTGGGGTTAGGTTGGGGTTAGGTTGGGGTTAGGTTGGGGTTAGGTTGGGGTTAGGTTGGGGTTAGGTTGGGGTTAGGTTGGGGTTAGGTTGGGGTTAGGTTGGGGTTAGGTTGGGGTTAGGTTGGGGTTAGGTTGGGGTTAGGTTGGGGTTAGGTTGGGGTTAGGTTGGGGTTAGGTTGGGGTTAGGTTGGGGTTAGGTTGGGGTTAGGTTGGGGTTAGGTTGGGGTGAGGTTGGGGTTAGGTTGGGGTTAGGTTGGGGTTAGGTTGGGGTTAGGTTGGGGTTAGGTTGGGGTTAGGTTGGGGTTAGGTTGGGGTTAGGTTGGGGTTAGGTTGGGGTTAGGTTGGGGTTAGGTTGGGGTTAGGTTGGGGTTAGGTTGGGGTTAGGTTGGGGTTAGGTTGGGGTTAGGTTGGGGTTAGGTTGGGGTTAGGTTGGGGTTAGGTTGGGGTTAGGTTGGGGTTAGGTTGGGGTTAGGTTGGGGTTAGGTTGGGGTTAGGTTGGGGTTAGGTTGGGGTTAGGTTGGGGTTAGGTTGGGGTTAGGTTGGGGTTAGGTTGGGGTTAGGTTGGGGTTAGGTTGGGGTTAGGTTGGGGTTAGGTTGGGGTTAGGTTGGGGTTAGGTTGGGGTTAGGTTGGGGTTAGGTTGGGGTTAGGTTGGGGTTAGGTTGGGGTTAGGTTGGGGTTAGGTTGGGGTTAGGTTGGGGTTAGGTTGGGGTTAGGTTGGGGTTAGGTTGGGGTTAGGTTGGGGTTAGGTTGGGGTTAGGTTGGGGTTAGGTTGGGGTTAGGTTGGGGTTAGGTTGGGGTTAGGTTGGGGTTAGGTTGGGGTTAGGTTGGGGTTAGGTTGAGGTTGGGGTTAGGTTGGGGTTAGGTTGGGGTTAGGTTGGGGTTAGGTTGGGGTTAGGTTGGGGTTAGGTTGGGGTTAGGTTGGGGTTAGGTTGGGGTTAGGTTGGGGTTAGGTTGGGGTTAGGTTGGGGTTAGGTTGGGGTTAGGTTGGGGTTAGGTTGGGGTTAGGTTGGGGTTAGGTTGGGGTTAGGTTGGGGTTAGGTTGGGGTTAGGTTGGGGTTAGGTTGGGGTTAGGTTGGGGTTAGGTTGGGGTTAGGTTGGGGTTAGGTTGGGGTTAGGTTGGGGTTAGGTTGGGGTTAGGTTGGGGTTAGGTTGGGGTTAGGTTGGGGTTAGGTTGGGGTTAGGTTGGGGTTAGGTTGGGGTTAGGTTGGGGTTAGGTTGGGGTTAGGTTGGGGTTAGGTTGGGGTTAGGTTGGGGTTAGGTTGGGGTTAGGTTGGGGTTAGGTTGGGGTTAGGTTGGGGTTAGGTTGGGGTTAGGTTGGGGTTAGGTTGGGGTTAGGTTGGGGTTAGGTTGGGGTTAGGTTGGGGTTAGGTTGGGGTTAGGTTGGGGTTAGGTTGGGGTTAGGTTGGGGTTAGGTTGGGGTTAGGTTGGGGTTAGGTTGGGGTTAGGTTGGGGTTAGGTTGGGGTTAGGTTGGGGTTAGGTTGGGGTTAGGTTGGGGTTAGGTTGGGGTTAGGTTGGGGTTAGGTTGGGGTTAGGTTGGGGTTAGGTTGGGGTTAGGTTGGGGTTAGGTTGGGGTTAGGTTGGGGTTAGGTTGGGGTTAGGTTGGGGTTAGGTTGGGGTTAGGTTGGGGTTAGGTTGGGGTTAGGTTGGGGTTAGGTTGGGGTTAGGTTGGGGTTAGGTTGGGGTTAGGTTGGGGTTAGGTTGGGGTTAGGTTGGGGTTAGGTTGGGGTTAGGTTGGGGTTAGGTTGGGGTTAGGTTGGGGTTAGGTTGGGGTTAGGTTGGGGTTAGGTTGGGGTTAGGTTGGGGTTAGGTTGGGGTTAGGTTGGGGTTAGGTTGGGGTTAGGTTGGGGTTAGGTTGGGGTTAGGTTGGGGTTAGGTTGGGGTTAGGTTGGGGTTAGGTTGGGGTTAGGTTGGGGTTAGGTTGGGGTTAGGTTGGGGTTAGGTTGGGGTTAGGTTGGGGTTAGGTTGGGGTTAGGTTGGGGTTAGGTTGGGGTTAGGTTGGGGTTAGGTTGGGGTTAGGTTGGGGTTAGGTTGGGGTTAGGTTGGGGTTAGGTTGGGGTTAGGTTGGGGTTAGGTTGGGGTTAGGTTGGGGTTAGGTTGGGGTTAGGTTGGGGTTAGGTTGGGGTTAGGTTGGGGTTAGGTTGGGGTTAGGTTGGGGTTAGGTTGGGGTTAGGTTGGGGTTAGGTTGGGGTTAGGTTGGGGTTAGGTTGGGGTTAGGTTGGGGTTAGGTTGGGGTTAGGTTGGGGTTAGGTTGGGGTTAGGTTGGGGTTAGGTTGGGGTTAGGTTGGGGTTAGGTTGGGGTTAGGTTGGGGTTAGGTTGGGGTTAGGTTGGGGTTAGGTTGGGGTTAGGTTGGGGTTAGGTTGGGGTTAGGTTGGGGTTAGGTTGGGGTTAGGTTGGGGTTAGGTTGGGGTTAGGTTGGGGTTAGGTTGGGGTTAGGTTGGGGTTAGGTTGGGGTTAGGTTGGGGTTAGGTTGGGGTTAGGTTGGGGTTAGGTTGGGGTTAGGTTGGGGTTAGGTTGGGGTTAGGTTGGGGTTAGGTTGGGGTTAGGTTGGGGTTAGGTTGGGGTTAGGTTGGGGTTAGGTTGGGGTTAGGTTGGGGTTAGGTTGGGGTTAGGTTGGGGTTAGGTTGGGGTTAGGTTGGGGTTAGGTTGGGGTTAGGTTGGGGTTAGGTTGGGGTTAGGTTGGGGTTAGGTTGGGGTTAGGTTGGGGTTAGGTTGGGGTTAGGTTGGGGTTAGGTTGGGGTTAGGTTGGGGTTAGGTTGGGGTTAGGTTGGGGTTAGGTTGGGGTTAGGTTGGGGTTAGGTTGGGGTTAGGTTGGGGTTAGGTTGGGGTTAGGTTGGGGTTAGGTTGGGGTTAGGTTGGGGTTAGGTTGGGGTTAGGTTGGGGTTAGGTTGGGGTTAGGTTGGGGTTAGGTTGGGGTTAGGTTGGGGTTAGGTTGGGGTTAGGTTGGGGTTAGGTTGGGGTTAGGTTGGGGTTAGGTTGGGGTTAGGTTGG